>OZ010790.1:152960934-154439267 GCA_963932465.1 Maratus speciosus | reverse complement strand
GATTCATTAAAAAAAATGTATATCACAACCTTTTTTAAAAAGGAAAATTATAAACATGAAAAAAGAGCTAAAATAAGTATTTTTGGTCAGAACTCCTTTTAACAAAATCGACGTAAAATTCTGTCGGACTTGGGCCGAGATTTTAAATTTTTTCCGGTCCGGGCTCGGACCGAACTTTTAATTTTTATACCGGGTCGGACCATTACTGTTTTTTGTACGGACCAGGACGGGCCGAAGTTTTAACTTTTATACGGGGCCGAACTTTTCTTTCTAGGAGTCGGGCTGAGCCCGAACCTGGCAATTTCGGCCCATACAGAACTCTACAAAGTATAAATAAGTTATTAATTAAAACTGTTCAGTCTAACAATACAATCAAGTTTAAATTATCAAGTAAGTCGATATTCTGTTTTACACGATTTTTTTTTAAATTTCTAAATACGAACCTATGTCCCTAAACATGAATTGTTAATTACAACCCTGCACAGTTGGAGTTATGCCCGACCCGAAATCGACAAAATATTTTTTCGAACCTTGTTTTTCGAACCTGCAACTTGATCCTAAGCATGAAATGAAAAAAACCTAAATGTAAAACAATTCTGGTAAATAGTTTGCAATCATATCTCTAAAATCAATTTTAGATTTCAAAAAAATGAATGCATACATTTACTTATTCATATACAAGTTTTTTTTTTTTTTTTTTTTTTTTTTTATCATTTGAAACAATAATCTGGACTTTTCTTTGGGTTGGGCTGATTTTTGACGGCCAATTATCTACTCGAGGGATATAAGGCCGAAGGGGGTGTGATCTCCGTGTGTGTGTGGGGGGGGGGGCTTTCTAAGGGAACCTAATCCGTATTTACGCATGGAAATCCAAGGTTCGAAGAAAACCACGAAAACTCCGAACGATTGGGCCGACGGGCGCGATTGGGTTCGATCCCAGCACCTCCCGTCTACCAGCTTCGAGAGTCCAGAACCTCTCGGCCACTGGTGGGGCGGACTTTTCTTTGGAAAAATTTGGCGTTCTCGAATAGACTCCCAAGATACAAAAATTCTAATCTGAGATGACCCGAAAATGGAAACACTAGTCAACCCGATCCACAGAAAATTTTTAGAGCCAATGGCTAACATGATCGGGTAGAATCGGATTAACTGACCCGATGCAAGATTTTAGTAGTTGCTATATACACATCTTCCCGTAGTTTACAATGAAGTTATGTATGTATATAATTATTTTCTTATTTATACCTTCCACTTCTCTTTTATATATTAAATAGAGATTAATATCTAGAAAATGAGACTCTATTCACTGTATATTGAAATTAATGAACAAAGAAGGAATTTTTAGTTTGATATTAAGTTTGCTTGAATAATTATACAAATCTCTCTTTTTATTTACTCGTTCATTTATAAAAAATACTTACCCTACGCTTTTTAATGAGAAGATCGAAGCGAACAGATGAATTCAGGGTCGTACTGGCATAACTGAGAGGGCGGTGGCAAAATGGATAAAAAGGGCGCCGACTGCCTTACAAAAAGGCGCAAATGCTCATATATATATCCAGTGAAACCTCCCTGTGCGACCACCTCCCTGAACGATCATTTTTGCATGGAACGAAATTTATTCCCATAGGCTCAATACTAATTTTACCTCCATTCAGATGAACTCCTTCCATGAGCGACCCATTACTTTGAAGAAAACGAAACAAATTCCATTTTTTCCTAGTCGCTTGAAGAAGGTTTTATTACAAAAATAATTCCAGAGAGCGCATTAGTCATCAAACTTCTAAACCAAGTTTATATATTTCTTTTATTCCGGTAAATTTTATCTGTTTAAACTCCTTTGTGCCTTTTTAGGCAATGAATTTAACTCTGATGACAAATTAAGAATGACGGTCCATAAACTTCCCTGCCCTATTCTATCTGGAAACTCTCAAGGAAATAGATAAATGAATAAAATGGTCATTATTTGTTCCCATCCAAAAAAAAAAAAAAAAAAAAAATTGCATTTATTTACCGAACTTCGAAAGGACTTAGAAATAAAAGTTATCAAAGATAAAACCGTAAAATCAAAGCAAACGTGAATGTATTCATTTTTTACACTCTGCAGTAATTAACTTTTGTTTTGATACTTTTTTTCCTAATGTGAAAAATAAATTTTAGTAACATTAATTGTTACCTTTTTTCAACAATTAAACTCTAGATTTTAACATGTCCTCCCTTAAGGGACCACCTCTTGGAGCGACCAATTTTTATTTGAACGGAATGTGGTCGCTTTAGAGAGGTTTTACTGTATATATATATATATATATATACACACACACATACATACTATATAAATTATGTATAAAAAATTTATTTAAAAATATATACTAGTATATTGCTATAGCGAAAACTTTATTCCTAAAATAATTATGACACCTAAATTAGTATTTTATACTATAGAAATGTAATATGCACAAAAATAGTTCCCGCAAAACATTGCACTTCTGATGTTAGATCAGTGTTGCCAACTTAGAGGTATTTGTTTTCATCCACACTTTTCTAAAAAAGCTATCTCTATTTTCGAATTCTGCTCACCTTATCTAATGAGTTAATTCAAACTTTACCCCGGATACCCGAATAACAATCTTCATACAATTATCTCCAAATGGAAAATAAAATATTAAAATAAAACAAACAAAAGCGATTTCGTTGGGTCAAAACACAAAAGTGCAAAATATTATTTTATACAATTCAATAATATTTTATATAACTAGGGGGCTCGGCCCCCTACGAGCTACGCTCGCCAACCCCCGTCCAGACACCGTAGACTCTAAATGCACGCTAATTTGATCGGCTTTAAAAAGATTTAGAAAGATTGAATTATGATTTAAAAAACAGTGGCGGTCTCTCTAGAAACGGATTTCTATTCATTTCTCTTTGATTGGGGAAATTTAACGCCAAATCCGTTGCGGTACTACTTGATTATCCCGTCGACCCATTTCGCCAAATTATATAAATCGCCAAACCACTCGTCAAATTATACAAATTGACATAATTTTTATTTTAAATAACGAAAAAACAAATAAATTAGTACGACATTAATAAAAATACAAATAAAACGTCGAAATAAAAATAACTTGATGACGTAGACACGTGTAACAACACTTCAAAATAAGCTAATATAAAAGGAATTAAATAAACAGAGTCTTTGTCTCCTGGTATTTTTTAACAAAGTGAAAAGAAAGTTCTTTTAAATGAGACATTTTACATTAATCGTTTTTAATCTGGCGTAATTTTGACCAAACTATTCTTTCTCTTTTTAATATTCACGTGAAAATACTTGTGTTAGAAATTAAATATTATTTGCGCTTTCCTAACAAAAATAGTTGAAAAGTATCCGTTTAAAATATCAAATAAATGCCTAGCGCAATTTCTAAGTTTAAACCGTTTTGCAATATTATTTTGTGTTCATTTTATGTAATAACTGTAATGTGACGTAAATATGACGTAATTTCTCCTATTTAAGACTTTTAACGCATGTTAATAAATTTATTGCTTTACAAATTCCTTTCTCTCTTAAAATTCACGTGAAATTATAGTTTTTATGACATAATTTTTAATAAGCTCCTGCTTTTTGTACATAATTATTTAATTCTGATTCCAAATGTATTTTTCTGTTTATAATAGTCACGTGTAAATAAATTTTTAATTTATTTACACGTATAATTTTTTTTTTTTTTTTTTTTTTGAAGCAAACATTATTGCTTCCGCTGTTTATACAGTTGGCAACAGTTTAAATTAATATCACTTTCTAAAATCTGTTAAAAATATCTCTAGAAATGCTGAAAATCTGAATTTAAAATAGAAATAAAACCTCAAAAAATTAGTCAAAATAAAAAAATTAATGCAATCTGCACTCCGGCAAATTCTAACGCATAAAATGATATAAAAATGATTAAATTCCTATGAACAGTTTTTGCTCCTATAAAACTTTTTTAGTGGAACGATTTTGTCCAACTTTAGCATTAAATATCTCTTAAAATATTTCTTCGATCTGAAAACTGTCTGCATCAGCGTGTTTATCAAACATTTCTGTATAACACTACCGATTTTCATATTTTTGTATGCATTATTTTTCTTAATATTAACGAAGAAAGACCCCCGGTCACAAAAAATTCAAAACCGGCGGCGGCGGTGACAGCGGTAGTTACTTTTTTTTAGAATAGAGTATAATACAATCTCTAGGATACAAATACTAATTATGTAAAAATTTTCAGAAAAGTTATTTTCGTTCGGGGAAAGAATGACGTCTATTTTACGTGAATTATTTTTAAAAATTGTAGTAATTCTTTATTTTTTCAACATTAAAAAGATATCATAGAGAAGCGTTTGGTTTGAATCCTTCTATTTAAACAGTTAAATATCTATATATAGTCTGCAATTGCATGAAAGACAAATATTCTTTAATATTATTACTACAGTTTTTGTTATTATTCAATTTAGTTCGTAGTAACAAATAAATAATATTTCGGGAAATATTAAAAATGTCATTTAATTTTCATCCCAGATTTTTTTTTTCCCTCAACAGTTATAAAGAGAAAATAACGAAATACATTAGACAAATTTTGAAGATTTCGCAAAAATTCAAACTGATAAACTCTCTTGTGAAAGAGGCACAATTAAAAAAAATTAATATAAGTAAACTTACCTTATATTGTTTTTCCATGGACAATTCACAGTTCTTGTTATGCAAGATGCAACATCAGCATATCTGAGCTGTGATGGTCATGATATTTTATAATACTGTGTACTGTACACTATTTTTAAAAAAGTACGAAGCACAAGCTTACGAAAAATGTTTAAGATTACACTAAAATAAGTAAATAACTCGAAACACAGGCAAATAATATAAAGACGGAGTAGTTCTTTAACACTGGATGGAAGGAGACAAACGAAGCAGATTTCACATCAGGGGCACTTTATTTACACCGACTATCGGTTGAAAATTAGAAACACATGCATTTCCAGTTTCTGTGGAGTGGACAATAGATGGCTGATATCGGTACTCTCTTTTCTTTGGAACATAATGCATTTAGGTTTCCTTTCAAATGAGCAAACTTACAAAGGCTGTGCCCAATAATGGAGTTGTTTCTGTTTTTCAAGGATCTTGTTCGTTTTACCGCGATTCCTCTGTGTAAGCAGGGCAAGGGGGGCGGGGGACAGAAAATCTTCGGAAAAGTAATAATTCTTTAAAAGTATTACGTTGAATATATTATTTTTAAAAGTAGTATTACTTGAATTTTATTGCATGATAAGTTTTGTTTTAAAGGTTTTCATTAAATTTCATTACAACTGCTGACTGATTTACGTGGCCGAAAACACCAGCTATTTTTTATTGCCCTTTTGTAATCGAACTGTCTTTTATATTTTACGAGAAAAGCAAAAGATCCTTCAGAAAATGCTGTCAAAGGTGGCGTTTTGAACCGAATTTCCGGACGCGACAGTCGGGGAAGAGGAAGAGAACTGTTGTCACGAGACAACAATCAATATTAACTCAAGATGTAATTAATTTAAAGAAAAGAATCGATTGTATTACAAATTACTCCAATAACCAAGCCTGAAAGTCTCATTCTTTTATATACAGTTTGGCCAAATATTCAGTTTCATTTTCGTTTTCAGCCCAAAATCTTAGTTTCGGCGAAAGTACTGCCGAATATTCGGTATTACTATAACTGCCCCTCCCTAGCCTCTCCCAAACGGCACCCCCATCCAAAGAGCCGCACATACTATGTATTCACATACAAGGTGATAAATCTAGAAGATATTGCTAATATTGATTAAATTCGTTATTTTTAAATTAAATTATTTTTTAATAATTTTTATGTTTATAGCCCCTTATATTTAATTAATTTTTAATTCAATCAAATTGTTTTTTAATTAATAATTATTTACTGCCGTTTCTACGTAAAACATTATTCAGATAACATGCATATATGTATGTTTATGTTAATTACTTTGAAATTATTTTAAAAACAGTTTCGCTTTCGTTTTCGCTCGAAACTAGGAAGGTACCGAAATTCGGTTTCTGTCGAACACTATTTTTATGTTTGCAAATAAGCAGAAATTTTCGCATTATTGAACGTTAAAAAATACTTTTTTGAGAACATAACTTATAAATTTCGGAAAATCGAGTTTTTAGTTTAGCAGCTTTATCAACGGAATTAAGACTTCTTTATGTGGCCAAAATTTGGAATAGACGATTGCATTTTTAAAAAGACGACCACAACACGATTACTTTAAAATAACTGAATTGTTTCACTTCTAATTTTGTCAGCTTTTTTTCTTATATAATTATGCAGTGCATTAAGATTTTTTTTTTTTTTTTTTTTTTTTTTATCATCAAAAATCAGTATTTTTCTACGATAAAAGTTGAATATTTCCACACTTTGTTTCGTCTAGTCACTAAAATAAGTCATATTTAATTAAAAATTACTGTTTGTTTTAATTTCAGATAAGCCAAATTTAAACTACAATGGTCGCCGCAACTCACGCGCGCGCGCACACACACACACAAAACTCACCAGAAGAACGGCAATAGCTTCAAATATATTTGCATTTTTTAAAAGTAATATGTATCAAAATTATATTTAAGCATTGTATTAAAAATAAAAATCAAAGTCAAAGAAAATAGAAATACTTAAGAGGGCTGGTCACTCAGCTTCGAAATTCTTCTCCGTAATGTTAAGTCTATGGACTTTTGATGCATTCATATATTTAAAATATCTTCTCGGGAAATTCACATTTTTAACATCTTTTTTCTGTGTACTCAAGATTTTAACACTTCACACACTCGTAAGATTTTAACACTCATATAAAATTAAGTCTATACTTTAGAAATATTTTTTGTGGGGAAAAAATTGAAAAGAAGAAGAATAACACATTTTTTTCCTACTTCAATTAAGCTTATATGTGTTCATTATTTTGCAGTTATTTTTTACTCGATATCTTGAAAAGAAGAAATGTATCTAAAAAATGATAAGGTTTAACTGGAAAAGTTATTTTTCGTTTTCACCTTAATGGGAATTTTTAAAAATTTGATGTATGTATCAATGAAAATTATTTAATAATGTCGTCAAAAGTTTTGGGCAGCTAAAAAGATGTAAAACAATTAAGAATCCTCGACTGAAGAGGAATTTTGTGTAATACACCACTTGTTTTATTACACGAAAACATTATAAAACTGCTATAACAGTTGCTTAATTCAATATTTTATTTTTTCGTTTTTAACGATTCATTCTTCGCAGATGCCTGTACGCCGAGCATGTGTCGTGTGTTAATTAGTATTTCATGGGAAAATACCTCAACACCCGATTTCTATTTTCTCCAGAAATCTCGGAATAAGGTATAATTAATAAAAGTGTCACATCTGGTATTACTACAGAAACCATTGGGTTTCTATAGAACCCATATCTAGTTGAAACTCTGCCGAAATGGTAATTTGTCTGTGTCTTCTTAGGAACTCCCACGTTATTGACTAACAGCATTGAAAACTGAACACAAACACATTTGCACTTCTCCTTACTTATATTCATCCATTCTTTTGTAAAACGACTTTTACAATTTTAGTGGTTTATCTATTTATTTTAATTACATGTGTATTTTTCAATTTATAAATCGGGATGGTGTTTGAAGTTTAAAGCGGTTAAGCAGATCCGGTTTGAAAAACAAAAAAACGTTTTTAGATATTGGCATTTTCGGATGCTAAAAATGTAATCGAATTTCTAAATAGATATAAAAATTTAACATTTTCTTCTTTCAAAAACAAAATTTACATAAGTTTCCATTGCGAAATCTTGTGAAGAATTAATCTTGGCGGTCTAACTTATATTATCATAAAAAAATTATGGAATGCTCCAGTTTAGTAGAACCCATGTGTGTGTGTGTGTGGGGGGGGGGGGGGGAGGATTGCAATTACAAAATCACGATAGTAGTTTTTTGAAAGTTATTTTTGCAGAGGCGCTGAAAAAAATCTGACCAAGTGACCAAGGGCGCCATGATTACAAAAACACAATATTAATTTTTTCAAAGTTATTTTTACAGAGGCGCTGAAAAAAAACCTTACCAAGGGCGCCATGATTACAAAAGCATGATATTAGTTTTTTGGAAATTAATTTTACAGGGGCGCTGAAAAAATCTCACCAAGGGCGCCATGATTACGAAAACACGATATTAGTTTTTTGAAAGTTAAATTTTACAGAGGTGCTGAAAAAATGAACAAAGGGCGCCATGATTACAAAAATACGATATTAATTTTTTTAAACTTATTTTTACAGAGGCGCTGAAAAATATTTGATGAAGGGCGCCATGATTACAAAAACACGATATAGTTTTTTGAAATTTATTTTTACAGAGGCGCTGAAAAAAATCTGACCAAGTGTGCCATGATTATAAAAACACGATATTACTTTTTTTAAAGGCATTTTTACAGAGGCGCTGAAAAAAATCTGTCCAAGGTCGCCATGATTTCAAAAACACGATAATAGCATTTTGAAAGGCATTTTTACAAAGGCGCTGAAAAATCTCTGACCAAGGGTGCCATGATTACAAAAACACGATATCAGTTTTTTGAAACTTATTTTTACAGAGGCGCTGAAAAAATCTGACCAAGCGTGCCATGATTACAAAAACACAGTATAGTTTTTTGAAATTTATTTTTACAGAGGCGCTGAAAAAAATATGACCAAGGGCGCCATGATTAGAAAAACACGATAATAACTTTTTGAAAGACAGTTTTACAGAGGCGCTGAAAAAAATCTGTCCAAGGACGCCATGATTAGAAAAACACGATATTAGTTTTTGAAAATTTATTTTTACACAGGCGCTGAAAAAAATCTGTCCAAGGGCGCCATGATTAGAAAAACACGATATTAGTTTTTGAAAATTTATTTTTACACAGGCGCAGAAAAATATCTGACCAAGGGCGCCATGATTACAAAAACACGATATTAGTTTTTTGAAACTTATATTTACAGAGGCGCTGAAAAAATCTGACCAACGGCACCATGGTTACAAAAACACAATATGGTTTTTTGAAATTTATTTTTACAGAGGCGCTGAAAAAAATCTGTACAAGGGCGCCATTATTAGAAAAACACGATAATAGTTTTTTGAAAAGCATTTTTACAGAGGCGCTAAAAGAAAAATGTGACCAAGGGCGCCATGATTACAAATACACATGTTAGTTTTTTGAAAGTTATTATCTTACCAGAGGCGCTGAAAATATCTGATTAAGGGCGCCATGATTAAAAAACACGAAATTAGTTTTCTGAAACTTATTTTTACAGCGGCGCTGAGAAATATGACCAAGGGCGCCATGATTACAAAAACACAATATAGTTTTTTGAAATTTATTTTTACAGAGGTGCTGAAAAAAATCTGTCCAGGGGCGTTTTTCATGATTAGAAAAACACGATATTAGTTTTTGAAAATTTATTTTTACACAGGCGCTGAAAAAAATCTGACCAAGGGCGCCATGATTAGAAAAACACGATAATAACTTTTTGAAAGACATTTTTACAGATGCGCTGAAAAAAATCTGTCCAAGGGCGCCATGATTAGAAAAATACGATATTAGTTTTTGAAAATTTATTTTTACACAGGCGCTGAAAAAAATCTGTCCAAGGGCGCCATGATTAGAAAAACACAATATTAGTTTTTGAAAATTTATTTTTACACAGGCGCTGAAAAAATCTGACCAAGGGCACCATTGTTACAAAAACACAATATGGTTTTAATGAAATTTATTTTTACAGAGGCGCTGAAAAAAATCTGTACAAGGGCGCCATTATTAGAAAAACACGATAATAGTTTTTTGAAAGGCATTTTTACAGAGGCGCTGAAAAAAAAATTTGACCAAGGGCGTCATGATTACAAAAACACGATATTAGTTTTTTAAAAGTTATTTTTACAGAGGCGCTAAAAAAATCTGACTAAGGGGGCCATGATTACAAAAACGCGATATTAGTTTTTTAAATTTTTTTAGAGAGGCGCTAAAAAAAAAATCTATCCAAGGGCGCCATGATTAGAGAAGTAGTTTTTTGAAAGGCATTTTTACAGAAGCGCTGAAAAAAAAATCTGACTAAGGGCGCCGTGATTAAAAAAAACGATATTAATTTTTTGAAAATTATTTTTACAGAGGCGCTGAAAAGATCTGACCAAGAGCTCCATGATTACAAAAAAAAACAATATTAGTTTTTGAAAGTTATTTTTACAGAGCCGCTGAAAAAATCTGACCAAGGGCGCCATGCTTACAAAAACACGATATTAATTTTTTGAAAGTTATTTTTACAGAAACGCTTAAAAAAATCTGACCAAGGGCGCCATGATTACCAAAGCCATCGCTCTGACAATGGGACCAAATGAAATTAAAATGAAAATCTCCTGTCTTAAATCGGAATTCCTTTTTTTTTCTATCTTTTGTCTTTTGTACTTTCGCAATAAAAGCAGAAATATCAAACTACCGGGCAGCCACCCAGGGCGCCAAACATTTGACAGAAAATATGCTAAATACGCCATTAATTCTAATATTAATTTATGTGGAAGTTAATATTCTTCGGGGTACTGAATAAAATCTAGACCTGGGCGCCATGACTATCGAAGTTTCTGTCAATGAATCCATTTAAAATGAGAATCTGTTTCTTATACAGTGTTTCGTCGTTTATACTTGTGCAAAAGGCATAAATACAAAAATATTTGGCAACACCAGGGGCGCTAAATACTTAGACGCAGAAAAGAAAATATGCAAACTTATTAGACACTTATTATAAGCATTCTTCGAGCAGAACTTATTTAGGTGTATATCTAAATAAGTGAATACTTAATATTATTTTTCTTAGAATTTATCATTAGTACAGGCTTTGAAACAAGGTCTGATCAGGATACAATGTTTAAGAATGGCATATCTGATTGTCGATAACTTATGTTATCTCGAAATTGGGTTATCTAATTGTCTTTGATCACACATTAGTTTGCTTATGCTATACTTTAAAAAATAAAAAGCATTACTTTTTAATTTTCCAAATGAAAATCTTTGAAAATTTTATGCCTTCCAGAATACAGAACTTTAAACGTGCTTTAAAAAAAAAAAAAAAAAAAAAAAAAAAAAAAAAAAAAAAAAAAAAAGTGACGATGAGCGCACCGGGCAGTTGCCTCGTTGCCCGGTGGGCCAGTACGACCCTGGATGAATTTAAACGTCCTGTCTCCTCTTGAAATCGTATTTCTTATAGGCGCGTAAGTTTGCGGTCAATCGAATAAACATAGAACAGGAGTGCACATGAATGAGCTCTAGACAAAATATATGAATTTTGCGGTAACATCCGGCCGTTGTGACGATAGCCGTTAACCGACATGTGATTCAAGCCAATCCGACTTCCGAAGAAAAAAAAATCAGCACCCTGCTATTCCGTGGGTCGCAATTTCTATAAACTAACCTAAGATTTTTTTTTAATTAACCTGCACCCGACTCGACACGACTCGGGTCGTGTGCAGGAAAAATCGGATTATCCGACCCGATGCAGGACTCAACACTCAAGTCAAAAAATTTTCCCCGACGACGATTAAATTTGACCCCGACGGGGCATATGCCCCCCCCGGTCCCCCCTCTGGCGCCGCCCTTGCTGCAATAGGTAGTATTTCTTACGAAATCTACATAAAAACAGGTATGCTAAAACGGTACTGGAGAAGTTACTTGAGGCTTCAATATGGTATGAATTAAAGTTGAAACTTCACGAATAGAAATAATTTTTTTTAACAGTGTATAAAACATGTTTCAAATCAAAATAGTTGAGGTAAAACACAAGGTTAAACATCATAGGAATATGCTGGTTGCAACAAGATTCATCTATAATATATCTGATTAATAATGAAAATATATGCAAATATTTTTACAAATCTTTATTCTGCTCTTTCTAATTTTGCGCCCTTAGGATGCGTGCGCCTGGAGCAGTCTGCTCCAACTGCTCCACGGTAGCTACGCCCCTGGCGTGAGTTATCATGATTATGGGCCCAGATAGTTTCACTATCAGAAATCTCGGTCAGAAAAAACGCGTTGTCAAGTGAGTTAAAGGAAAATTGGGAAGCAACTTTAATACCAAGCTTCAATTTTTATGCAAGCAGAAAATATGGTCATCAAGATTTGAATTTTTATTAGGTACAGTAGGAACAGGTCTAGGCACAAGAAATTTTGAGGGAAGGCAGCAAATTTTAAATATATTTTTAATTTTGTATATAGTGAATCTCATGTATGATGAAGTTATAAGCGAGTTTGATATTTTAAAAGATAATAAAAACATACTGATATTTTAAAAGATAATAAAAATATACTGATATTTTAAAAGATAATAAAAATATACTAATAGTCCAGGCAATAGGGAATTTTACCTAGCAAAATTAATGGTAGTTCTGGAAATCGGCTTACTTTATGTTTTTTGGGTAGCTGAATCCGAATTTTTAACTTCCCACCAAAATTTCCCCCGGCAACTTCCCCCCCCCCCAAATTTTGGTAAAATGCCCCCCCCCCCAAAAAAAAAGGTTTTTATTAAAAAAATCAATTTATTTATTGTTTTAGGGGGAAAGTATCTAGAAATTCAGAAAGTAGACAAAATTTGCAACAAATTAGATATATGACATTATGACTTGGGATGAAGGGGAAGGGGGGGATCTGCCTCGGAACATGCGCGCGGTGCTGCGTGGACTAAGTTGCGGAATTCCACTTAACCACTCATACGTTTACATTCGCCCTCCCATCTCCCCTCCGAACTTTCTTTATAAGGTTTACTTTAAGTTTTTTGGGTCGCTGAATCCGAATTTTTAACTTACCCGCAAAATCTTCTCCCCCGAAAACCCCCCAAAATATTTGTTATTAACTAAAATTTCTTATTGTTTTAGGGGAAAAGCATTACGAAATTCAGAAACTAGACAAAATTTGCAACAAATGGGATACATGACATTATGAGGTAGGATAAACGGGGAGAGAGAGGGCTGCCTCGGAACATTCCCCGCGCGCTTTTCTCAAAAACCAAATTTTTTCAAAAAATCAATTTTTTGGGGGGTTGCCGGGTGAAATTTAGGTGTGAAGTTACAAATTCGGATTCAGCGACCCAAAAAACATAAAGTGAGTCGAAATCCAGAGCTAGTATTAATTTTTCCAGGTAAAATCTCCTATTACCTGGACTCTTAGTGCACGTAACGCCGCAGTGCATGTTCAGAGGCAGCCCTCCCCCTCCCCGTTCATCCTACGTCATATATCCTATTTGTTGCAAATTTTGTCTAGTTTCTGAATTTCGTAATGCTTTTCCCCTAAAACAATAAGAAATTTAAGTTAAAAACAACTATTTTTTTTGGTGGGGGGGGGGGGGTCGGAGGGGAAAATTTTGGGGGGAAGTTAAAAATTCGGATTCAGCGACCCAAAAAACTTAAAGTAAACCTTATAGAGAAAGTTCGGAGGGGAGATGGGAGGGCGAATGTAAACGTGTGAGTGGTTAAGTGGAATTGCGCAACTTAGTTCACGCAGCACCGCGCGCATGTTCCGAGGCTGATCCCCCCTTCCCCTTCATCCTAAGTCACAATGTCATACATCTAATTTGTTGCAAATTTTGTCTACTTTCTGGATTTCTAGATACTTTTCCCCTAAAACAATAAAAAAATTGATTTTTTTAATAAAAATCTTTTTTGGGGGGCATTTTACCAAAATTTGGGGGGGTTGCCGATGGAAATTTTGGTGGGAAGTAAAAATTCGGATTCAGCGACCCAAAAAACATATATAGTAAGCCTTTTTCCAGAACTACCATTAATTTTGCTAGGCAGAGCCCCTATACGGTCTCTATTGCCTGGACTATAAAGTATTTCTGCTTTCAGAGTTTTTCTTCTCATAATAATGGTTTAAGTTTAAGCTCACTTACCAGCAGGGATGTAGTGGAGGGTATACGCGGGTATATGCCGTATACCCTCTGGATTTTTTTAAGGAGTACCGTATACCCTCTGTTTCTCATGAAAACTACAGTATATGCAATCTAGGGTATACTCTATGCCTTGAGCGTATACCCTCTGCTTAGAGCGAATACCCTCTGTCTTTTTTACGACTACATCCCTGCTTATCAGGAGTACAATCAGAAACTGGAGGCCTCGGACAGAGACAGAGGTCAGATGGGCCCTCTGCATGTCCTGTATTTCCTATCATGGAAGACGGTAGTATTCCGAGTGACGCAGCCTTAATCCTAAAATCGTATCGTATCGCATCGTTAAAATCGTATCGTATCATAGAATTCGTAAATGGCGGAACTCATATATACAGCTAACTCGACATCAAAGAAAACGCGAAAAGCCGCCTTTTAATAACTCAGCGGATATAGATCTTATTGTTCTGAATTTTCTAGAACAGTCTTATATCTGCAGTCTAATCGTGTACTGAAATTTTTACATTTCTACGTGCAGTATATTTTGAGATCTAAATAGCCATTTTTAAAGTGAAAACGTTGGTATGATATCGAGGAAGTTCCTAATTTGAAAATCTCGAAAACGGTTCTAACGATTATTTTTAAATTGATACATAATATAAATGTGATTAAGGCGAGGTGAATAACACTTTTCTTTTTTCTGGGAAAACTCTCGTTCGTTAAATAATTCGATTTTTTTTTCTCTCGAAAATGACACGGGCGATTTTTTAAAAATCAAATAAATATGTTTCAGATGAACCAAATAACAATTTACTTGTTTCCAGCAAGACTCTTGTTCGTTTTATAATGCACATGAAAAATCGGACTATATTTCTTCGCCATTCTATGGAAATTTCACCGAAAATGCATGACACTGTATTCATACACATGCTTTCTTTTTAACCACTTTTGGGGAGAAAAATTTTGTCTTCCCACTGGCTGAGTGGTTAAGGGCCATCGTCTAGTGATCTTAAGATAGGCAGTTCGATACTCCCTGATACGTGTTTTCACATGTGAATGTGTTTTTTTTTGTTTTTTTTTTAAAGTCTGCTAGTTGACCATTATTCTCAGTTCCTTTGTAATTTTTTAATTGCTATTAAGTTAAATAAAATTACAATTATAATGACGCCAATTTGATGATGATTATTTCTTGGCAATTTTTCAAGAATAAAAATATTACTATAAATTTTATAAATATATTTAATTTCAATCACTTTACAAAAAATATACATTAATAATTATTATTTGAATATAAATCACACGATCAGAAACGTAAAAAAATAATTCATTTCAGCTCTTCTTTTTATAATATCATTTTTTATTATTATGACGGTCAATCAATATATAATCACTGACATCTATAATATTATTATTATTATTATTTTCCTTGGATAAAAACTATTGTGATGTAATAATTCTTTTATAATAAGTAATTTAGTTGAAATGTTTTATTTATAAATATCAATGAAGTTTGATAACCCCGAGACAATTGTTTTTATTTAACTTTGCAATATTTACAGTTTACATAATAAGCATATCAGAATTCTGGTGTCGCCATCTTTTGACGCAATTGCGTACTACATTTTGTCTCTTATTCGGAAAAAAAAAAAAAAAAAAAACTAACGCTCTTCGCCGCTTTGAAAGATCTCTTGTGACTAGAGGTCTATTTCGCAAATATTAAGAAAATTACTGCATACAAAAATATTAAAATGGGTAGTATTATAGAGAAATGTTTGATAAAAACGTTGAAATAGACAGTTTTTAAATCGAAGAATTATTTTAATAGATATTTAATGTTAAATCTGGATAAAATTGTCTCATTAAAAAAGTCTCATAGGGAAAAAAATATACATGGGAATTTAATCATTTTCATTCAATAGAAACTCGAAGTTTGCAGAGTGCATTTATTATTTTTAACTTGCCTAATTTTTTGACGGTTTATTTCAATTTTAAATTAAAATTTTCAGAATTTCCAGAGATATTTTTTACATATTTTAGAAAAGGTTATTTTAAATTGTTGCCAATTGTTAAAACAGCGCAAAGAATAATATATCCTTTAAATTAAAAATTTATTCACACGTGACTATTATAAACAGAAAAAAATCCTTTTAAATTAGAATTAAATGATAACGTGTTAAAAGCAGGAAAATATTAAACATTACGTCATAAAAATTGTTTTTACACATGCTTACTTAAAATGAAAGAAAATTATAAAATAATCAATTATTTTCAAATTAGAATTAAATGATTACGCATTAAAAGCAGAAAAACATTGAAAATTACGTCATAAAAATTATATTTACACGTGAATATTAAAAGAAAAAGGAAATTTTTAAATAATAAATTCATTGATATGTG
Source organism: Maratus speciosus (assembly GCA_963932465.1). Lineage (NCBI taxonomy): Eukaryota > Metazoa > Arthropoda > Arachnida > Araneae > Salticidae > Maratus > Maratus speciosus. The sequence goes on along the minus strand of OZ010790.1, from coordinate 154,422,936 downwards.
TTAAAAGTCGTAAATGGAGGAAATTACGTCATATTGGCCAAATAATAATATTGCAAAACAGTTTAAATTAAAAAATATATTTATATGAGAGATTTATTTCAAATTTCGAGATGATATTTTTAACTATAGTTGCCAATTTTAAGGTAGCGCCAATAATAATATTATCTTTCTAATAATAAAAATATTTTCAGTTGAATGTTACAAAGAGAAAGGAAAGTTTGGTGAAAATTATGTCAGATTTAAAACGTTACATTTAAAATCTCTTATTTAAAATAATTTTCTTATAGCGTTGTTAAAAAATACCATAAAGCAAAGACTCTGTTGACTTAGTTCCTTTTATATTTGGTAATTTTCAAATGTTTAACTAATCTTATTTAATCAAGCACGGAAACAGCAACTAACATCAGCTGATTCGGTCTTGAAATCCCTCAGTAAAAGGGAAACCCGTTTACAGTAAGATCGCCATTGATTTTTTAATTATACAGAGCAGCCTCGATTATCCGAGCTAATTGGGACTGTTAGTAAATCGGAATCGGAAATCTCGGTTAATAGAAACTGTGTGTAAAAACTCGCCGTGCTTGCGAATTTAACATCTCTTTTTAAAAAATATATAGAACGTTTTTTAAATAATAAAAATAAATATATGTAAAGTTCTGTTTCACAGCTTAACAAATTTAAAAAGAAAATCAACTACCAGTAGTAAATTTTAAAATGCAAATTGAAAAATTTACGAAAGTTCACACAGCCACTGGAAACAAAGCATTGTTCGCTATTGACTTCTCAGGGTCCAATGTTTCTTTGGAATTGAGTGCTTTGGGGGGCAGAAGGGCCTGTATAGCACGGACAGTGAGCTAAAGAGTGTGGTTATTTTTAAGGCTCATTCAAAAGGAAAAAAAAAAATCAGACTTTGTTATCGGCTCGGTTAACAGAAACCTCGATTAATCGAAGCTCGGTTAATCCAGGTTCTACTATAATTCAATCTTCCGTAATCTTTTTAAAGCAGATCAAATTAATGGACTTTAGCACAAAGTCACATAGCTGATAACTGCCATGCTTGTTGGCCACCTTTTTTTCAAAAAGTTTGCTTCACCTTATTCAATTAATGAGATATCTCCGATAAAATAAGTCACATTTTCCCGTTCTAAAATACTGGTATCCAAAAATCGTAGTATGTAACTGACACTACAAGTACTCATGGAACTAGACTATTTTAAGTCTGATTTTTATTATAGACTATATAAAATTATTAAAAATATATATTATGATAGGAACTAGCAGGCTTCGTCCGCTATTTACGTTACGGATATAAAAATCATGTTTTTTTTTTTTAGGGAAAAAGAAATAAAAACCTATTTGACGATAGGTTTATAAAGACACATTTTGTATTTGTTATATTTCCGGGGATGAGGAGGGGGGGGGGACTATTTTGATTAAATATCGCAATTAGTCCACATGGCAGATATAATTATGATAGACACTAGCGGGCTTCGCCTCTCTATGGCGCCTTATTGGTCCAGCTTCCATAACTCAGAAACTACCTTTCGGACATCAATGCAACAGATTCCAAACGTTATAATTAACTTAATAATCACCCTATATAGCATTAAAGTAAATTTATGAGTACTGCATACTATTTTTTTATCGTAATTTCTGAAGAGAAAAAATTATTTCGGTTCCATTCTTAGGTACTGGTCTGAAAAATTTTGAAAAAGGGGGGGAAGGAGGGGACATGAGACTGCTGTTTGTCAAACAACACAACGGGGTCTGGCTTATTCAACTTGGTTTTTGATGACTTCAATTGGAAGGTGGTTTGTTTAAAAGAATGCGTTCCCTGCCCCATGAAAATTGGAACTATTGGTGCACCATCTATGTAAGGATTTAATAATTATAAATTAACATTTTGGATTTATTAATTTAAGGATAAAGTGTTTTTAAAGGAATATCAAATGAAACCCTCTGTGCGATCTGCGATTATACTTACCCACTTGTTTTTATATACAAACTGCTATAAGGAAAATTGTAATAAAATAGTAAAAATTAAATCTGCATTAAATTCCATAAGTATCTTTTTTTTTAATCATTTTATCACTAACCTCTAAAAAGTAATGATATCAATGCAAAAACCCTTGACGGGTTAAAAGTTTCTGACGCAGCACTTTATCTTATGCTCTAAGAATTTTAAATATGGAACTTAAAAATACTGATATCAAATTTTGAGTGACGTTATGCTATTTCTTAAAAAATATATTTGTATTTATTTCATCATTTTATTTTTGTTTTATTTATAATCGCATGTGCAAAAGTTATGTTCAACATGAAAAGCTGCATAAAATTTTATTCGCTGTTGCTTTATCATTTACATCTCTCGTAAATTCAAAATATGAGTTTTAAAAGATATGATATAAAATTTAAGTGACGCCTTGATGTGACTTTAAAAGGTTTGTTTTAAAATTCAATTTAAATTATTTTTGACTTGGTTAAAATATTTTTTTACATCTACACAATACTTTTAATTTTCCAATTCACTGTTAAATATATCACTTTCATTGAATCTATACTATGCATTGAAATGTATTTATTTCAATAAATTGATTATCTTTTGTGTCACGCTATTCAAAATTGTGAGTAAGATTTATGTAAATGGTTTCTTTGCGTCATTGTGTCCAAACTACATGAAATGTATGAAAAAGGATAGTTTGATGCAAAGAAACCATTTACATAAATCTTACTCACAATTTTGAATAGCGTGACACAAAAGATAAATCAATTTATTGAAATAAACACATTTCAATGCATAGTATAGATTCAATGAAAGTGATATATTTAACAGTGAATTGGAAAACTAAAAGTATTGTGTAGATGTAAAAAAATATTTTAACCAAGTCAAAAATAATTTAAATTGAATTTTAAAACAAACCTTTTAAAGTCACATCAAGGCGTCACTTAAATTTTATATCATATCTTTTAAAACTCATATTTTGAATTTATGAGAGATGTAAATGATAAAGCAACAGCGAATAAAATTTTATGCAGCTTTTCATGTTGAACATAACTTTTGCACATGCGATTATAAATAAAACAAAAATAAAATGATGAAATAAATACAAATATATTTTTTAAGAAATAGCATAACGTCACTCAAAATTTGATATCAGTATTTTTAAGTTCCATATTTAAAATTCTTAGAGCATAAGATAAAGTGCTGCGTCAGAAACTTTTAACCCGTCAAGGGTTTTTGCATTGATATGCATATACTTACTTTCACCGTCCTAGGGTTTTCCAGTATTTTGATAAGAAGGCTTGTAAATCTCCGGATATATATTTTTTAATCGCAGTTTGATGCTATAACATCTTTAATATCACTGCTTTCTATATAGGGTTCAAAATAGAATTCTGTTTAAAATATTTTTGTCTATAGTAATTTTAACAGGATTTTTAGAAACGGAAAAATCCGGGCCAGCCGGTTAAAGTGTTAATACACAATCGGTCCCTTATGGGGCTCTTTTCAGCTTAGGGTCTGATACAACTGTATCCCCTATCACTTTCTGTCCATGTGTAATAATCTTTTGGTACTTCATATACTAATCGAAAACATCATATAAGTGAGTACATTGATTGCATAAGATATACTGAATACAGAGGACCCCAAGAAGGTTTATACTTTGAACCTCTAATTTTCTAAATCAAGCTTTGATGACTATTGTGGCAACATTCAATATCGAATAGGCTTTAATTTGGTAATAGGAATAATTATTTTGTGTACATACAAAATCTTATTTTAAACTTATTTTTTATCAATTTTCTTTATATGTACTCATAATTTTGGAAATTTCACATTTTAGTTCACAGGCTATCAAAGCCTGAGAGCTTATGTGCCCGTCGATTCTGTATGTACGTACGTAATGCGATAACTCTTGATAGAAATATATGATTTGCTTCAAATTTTTTTTATAGGTTCATTTTGATAAGGCGCTTCCCTGATTAGTTTTGGGGGTTCATTGTTTAAGGATAAAGGGGGGCTAGCCCACACCCCTTAATTTAGATAAATGGGTTTTTCAAGCAGAAATATTCCATTTGCTCCAAATTTGGTATACCGGTTTAATATGTTAAGGAACTTCCCTGATTAGATTTGGGAGTTCATTACTTAAGTATAAAGGGGGAAAAGGGAGCCAGCCTCCCCCTTAATTTAGATAAATGGGTTTTTCATGTAGAATTGTTCGATTTGCTCCAAGTTTGGTTTACCCGTTTATTATGTTAAGGAGCTGCCTTGATTAGATTTGGAGGTTTATTGGTTAAGTATAAAAGGAGGACGGGGGCTAGTCCCCCCCTTAATTTAGATAAATGGGTTTTTCATGCAGAATTATCCGATTTACTTCAAATTTGATATACCAGTTTATTCCGATATGGAGCTTCCTTTATTTGATTTGGAGGTTCATTGGTTAAGTACAAAGGGTGGAAACGGGGGCTAATATCCCACTTCATTTATTTTTTGAGGGGCATTATTTTTTGAAATAAGAAAATAATATACAATTAGTGTGAATAGCCTGTGAGCTCAATGCCACCAGTTTAACTGGGCACTTTTCTTTCTATTATTTTTGTTTTCCTTTTCTCTTATGCTTCTCTCTACACTTTGTAACAAATGTAGTTAATAAACTAGAAAACAATAATTCTGCTTTTTCAGAATTTAGTGTTGCCCCTATAAAAAAAAAAATACATGTATATATAAAGAGTACAAAACATATTTCAATTTTAAGACTTAAAGCACACACTTTATTTTATGTAAAATGATGTCATTCGCATCCGCTTAAGAATTCTATATTTACAATCCACTCTTAAACATCTACAGTAAAGCGTGCATAGGATGTCACTATCGCAAAGTAATATACAAATGCAGCAAAAAGATGCCGTCATTAAAGAAACTCGACAAAAAAAACGGCTATCTAATGATTCATAGGCCTTCATTTGTTTGTAATATTAATGTAGACGATTTCAGTCGTGACGTCATTCATCACGTTTTGGTTGGAAACTGACTCCAAACAAATGGTTGCTATGTTGTATTTTCTATGTTGTATTTTCTATTTTGTTTATGTGTTGCAGCTATATCTTATATCTATATTTCACATCTAAGTGTTTTAATACTTGATATGTACTGGTAACATTTTCCATGATTTATATTTAAAAAGAAATGACGCATGGCAACCGCTTTTTGGAGTCAGTTTCCAACCAAAACATCATGACTGAAAGCGTCTATAGATACTTAAAATTAAATATAGTTTATAATAGCTCCATGTTTTAACAGAAATTATTCGTTTATATTTTTTCAAAATAGCACGTATTTTCATTACATTTTCTTTCGGTTGTTATGAGAAAATGGAGTGCTTGAGCTGCCAAAATTAAACAAATGGCGCTAAAAACTACAAAAAAATTAATGTTTCAAAAATAAATGGAGATGCAGTTTTCAAACAAATTGCATTTAAAAGTACATTTTTTTCCCAATACGAAGGTATAAAAATTGAAAATGTGCGATGCTTAGAAATAAAAAAAAACTGCTATAGAGTATTTAATCGTAATGCTTTGTTTTACGGCTACCTTCTGTAAGGTAACGTTATTTTTTGGAGATGGTACAAAATAAGCTGGGAGAAAGAAATAGCATACCGTACCGGGGTCTAAAAAATAAGGATGAAAAAAAAAATAAACAAAAATTTGTACAGAATAAACATAAGTGTAACATAAGTATTATGCACCATCAACTTAGAAAAAAAAAATCTAATAAGGCAATTACTGAATCCTACTGCCTGATAAAATGACAATGCCTAATATGAAATGAGGATTAAAACAGGTATGAGTGATGAAACTTCTTTACCTCAAGGCATAGGCATGGCTGCTTGCAATCTGGTTAATTTTTAGGAAGACAGGAAATTCTGGGCTATTTGTAACACAATCAACTATTTTGCAGCTTTTAGTCCTCTCAATGGGGAGTTTCCTGCGATTTTATTGGAAATCTTCTGAACTACACTTCTAGGAAATGTTTTTAGCTTGTAAGGATTTGGCATCGTTGATCTAAGAATTCTAGAAACTCATCGAAACTAGGTACTTCATTATTTTTTAATGTGAGCTCATATTGCTTGCAAGTCTCACGATCTAATTTATCGAGTACGATATTTAATGATATTGCATTAGAGAATGTGTCTCTGTCTAAATCTAAGACCTTTAATGTTCTCAAATTTTTCTTAATATTGCTGAATAAATTGCAAAGATCATTAGCGGATTCATGTTTAATCGGGTGCATATTCAGAATATTTTTTATGTGACAATCTACAACAATTCTTTTGTTTTCATATCATTGTTCATGTTCCAACGCAATAAAAAGAGACATACAGCTACCGTGTGATGTTTCTATACTTTTAGGTTCACCAATTAATGCTTTGTGAAGATAAAAATAGTTTCTCATTGTCTGATAAATTAGGATTGTTATTAATCGATATATTGAAAGTGGGTTTAAATATTTTCCACTCCTTAATTTTACCACTAAAAACTGGTAATGGGATTTTTGGCAGCTTAGTACTAGCCTTTTTAGAGTGTTCATGATTATTGGAGTTTGAAACATGAGTAGAACTGTCAGCATTTTTAGTTAAATCAGACTAATATTTATTAATAGAGGTTTTTAGACACACATCTAATTTTTGAATGCCATCGTCTAGATGTGACAATTTTCATTAATTAGTGAGTGGCTTGTTGACACGGAGTCAGTTCCTCTACTGCCATATTAGTCTCAGCAACAGGGTTACATTCAAGAAGGGTTGTAAGTTGGCATCGATGCGGGGGTGGTGTTCCATCGCCAAAAGCAGAGTTACAAATACAGAACAAGGGCCTTGTACCTTTTAATTAACCAAAAATGGATTAAAAAAAAATATTATTTATGCATATTAAATTCAAACTAAGTATTTACTGATACATTTCAGAATTAACTTTTAATCATAAATGCACAAATGGTGCTCTTATTCAAAAACTATGAAATGGAAGTGTTTTTTATTTTTCAATAAAAGCGAAAGATTTTGAAAAGTCAAAGTTGATGTTTTGAACCGAATTTTTGGATAAGAAAGGCAGTCATGAGACAACATTTTCACATACAGAAAGATGATTTCAAACATACTTGGTAGGAAACAACTTGCTTGCATAACCTACTGGATTAGAATCTTCACACATTAAAGTTCAACGTAACAAGTCTTAGCAAATACACACTCAAACCCACATAATAAATACCATTTTATGTTCTCAAAAGCAGTATGAGCTGGCAACTACATTGGTACTAAACTGGCTACTAAACTGGATAAAAAATCAGCGTCCGGTGGTAACACATTTAAGCCTTTTAAACATACAGGAAGTCATTTTGTATTTCTTGAGACAGATTTCTACAATAAACTTTGTAATGTGTCACAAAACTATAAAAAAAGGAATAACTACAGTACCATAAACTCAAAAAACAAAACAAAAAACTCATGATATATCTATTAGCTATTATTATGATATAGAGATTCCGGAACATTCTTGTTGTTGTTGTTAAGGCAGTTAAATGTCAGAAAGAAGAATCATTCAAAAACAGAGAATTCTCCAGGATCTCTGGCAATTAACTGCACATGAGTCATTATACCAGTCTTTGACATTTAGAATGTTTAATATAATTCTTAATTAATTAAAAATTAGGTAATAGTCTGTCCTCTCGTACAAATACTTAAAACAAAGTGAAGGTCTTAGATACCTTTTATTGTGCCCCCACTTATTTTTTTTATAAATATATATTAATAATTGTGTCTCAGACCCCAAATAAAATGCTAGCAGGCCACATGTGGCCCATGGGACTCAAGTTTTATACAAGTAAAACAGATAATAGCTGTTTGTATAAATTTTGCCTAACCTTAAAAAAAACATACTAAATGTTTTTTTTCCATTGCCATTCAATTTAAGCTATAATGTATATACATTCAGGAATATGCATAGTCACAAATAAAAAATGCAAGGTGTTCATATATTATTGTTGAAGTTTCCTACGCCTCATATTTTTTTATTTAAGAGCATGATGAAAAATATTGTTACATATTCATAAGGTACAACTCAAAAAGTTTAATAACACAAAGTTAAATATTCTCGGCCAATTTATGCAGCACATTGCGGAAGTCTGAGATATCAGAATTCAAAATGGCAAGGGCATAAAAGAAAGCAATTCACATATATTTGTATTGTTGTTTGTCGAAACAGAATTTGTCATCACTACACAACATTATTATTCAATTAACAACTTCCTAATAAATTTGATAAAATTTTAATATTAATTATTATTTGATTATAATTATTATTTTATTAACAATGTTTTAAGTTGCAACTTTACAAATATGTAAGTTTGTTTGTGTTATTAAAAAAACTTTTTGAGTTGTGCTCTATGAATATGTAATAATATTTTTCATCCTGTTCTTAAATCAAAATTTACAAGGTAAGGAAACCTCAATTATCGATACCCTGGTTAATAATTTATGGACACCTTGTATTTATTTGAAAATTGGACAAATACATAAATTAATGAACATATATTGATAACATTCTTGTTATCTTGTTAATAGCAGATGACTTAAAACCAGATTAGCCAATTTAGCCTAAAATGTCTACTAGAATTTCTGTATAGAAATTTGTTTTACTGAATCACAGAATATGTTTTATTTATTTATTTTTTTGTCATGATACAATTCTTGATACTGTTTTCTGCATTATTTTACAAACCATAACATTTCCCTAATCTCAAGCAAAGTTCTTCCTGACTGAAGTCCACTTTTAACTGATTTCCCTGATTATTATTATTATTTTAAATTGTAGTCTACCTTAACTTTTTCTGATGTCTTTTTTTTTTTTCCTAACTTTTTAAAATGTAGACAGCATGTCAAAATTTCGAAAAAAAAAAAAAAATCATTTTAATGCATAAAAATTTCAGAGTTGTCTAGATTGTTAATTTTCTCAGTTTGATAAGCAACAGTGAACATTAAAATTTTTGAATTACCAATGTGAGTAGTAGAATTTACTTGATCTACTTGATTGTTTTTTTTAATGAAATTTTCTTTTTGCAACCTTGTTTTTATGCCACTAATTTGTCTTTCAGTCGTGATTTTATTCCCTTTTCTACCCATACACATTTAATAAATATGTGCCATTATATGTTTTCAATGAATAAATATTAAAATCAGTGATTATAAACATGATAAGCAAAATAATATATAAAATTAAATTAAAAATAGCACAACATAAGAAGTTGTGCAAAGTTAGATTGTTGTTATTATTTTATATATGTATATATATGTAGTAAATAATTTCACTTCAAAATGTGAAAATCTAAAAGAAAATGCATAAAATATTTTGCACTGAAATATTTATCAATGATGTGTTGAAAAATGTTTGACCAATTTTTATTGACATATACCTTAATTTATTTTTTACGTGAATTTTCTTTATTGTATCTCATTCCTCTTATGAGTATACTACAGTGATTAAATATAAATAAAATTCAGTATTCTTTAGTAACTGTCAGATATAGTAATGTTATTTTCAACAGTTATGATATCATAATTTTCAAAACAATTTCAGTATTTTTTTATGCCATATACCAATTGCCAATTTCATTACCCAGAATGAGAATAGCAACAGTGTTTAGAAGTTTTGAGAAAAATGTGAAAACAATTAAAGTTTCTATTAAAGTAAATATTTGCTAAAGTGAAAAATCTTTAGTTGATAATTAAAAGAATTTTTTTTTTTTTTTTTTTATGTGTATATAAAATACAACTAAATGTAATTATAAGAAAATTAATTTTTTTGCAGTGTGCAAATGAAATGCATGAATTGATTAATCTAAAATAGATAACTATTGTTAATTATTTAAGCAATAACCTATGCCCTATTTCTATATATTAAAAAAATAATAGAAGAGGTACGGTACCATTAAATAAGCAGAATGCTGGAATGCTCTGTGCACACTAATTAATTAGTAATAGAAGTTACTAAAATGAATACTTATATCCAGCATACAGAGAAAGTTGGGAATTAGGAATCTGTTAGACATATATGCCGCAATGTGTTTGTATAGTGAAATGCACCATGATTCTGGGTTCTTGTGTGCAATTTAAATTGATATGTTATTGCATCAATTAAAATCCCATAATTTAAGTTTATTCGCACTGTGTGGTTTCGAAGCACAAGAACCTTAAGAACTGCACAGAGATTATAGGTGACCCGAAGAAGTTACAATTTAATTTGCAAGTTGGCCATGGTTTACAACCTACTCTGTTAAAGAATCGCTAATTCCCGAAATAATAATTGAATAATCAAATGCAAAGCATAAATGGAGCAAATAAATTTTAACATAAATAAAGATTTATTTACATATACATTTATACATTACAAAAATTCAAAAATTAAAGAATCTTGAATATTTCAAGTTAAATGAGTGTCTTAAAATTTTATAATTAAGATTAAGGATAAGATTTGGATATATGGTACTTGAATAATGATGACAAGGGGCGTTCTATTCTCACTCTCTCGTTAAATTGCATAATTACATCCTCATTATTATTTAATGAAACTTCTAAAAAAAGTATTTCAATACCTCGTTGATGATTGAGCTCTATCACTCTCATAGACATCTTCTGGAGCACCCACACGACATCTAGCACTCTTTAAGAGGCATTAATCCATGGTCATTGAGTCATTTCAGTGATTAATTATCATGAATTCTCCTTTAAAATACGATGACAGAATAGTCAAAAGTGCATCTTCTAATAAGATGCTGTTCTCTATATATCTGACTTCATCTTCATTCAACCAGAGAAAGAGAGAGAAAATCTTTCTTTTTTTGAAAGAGTAGAGGGAAAAATCCTCTGTGTCTCTTAATCAATAGAGATATACCTTACTCTTCCCCTATAGGACGTGTGTTCAACATATGGTGTATATCCACCCACATGATTATAATGTACACATAATCTTATCAAAATTTGCATAGTCACTCCTTTCCATGGATTGTGACCTTTATCTGTCTCTTGAATATTTATTACTGTATCCTGTTATCTCTCTTAAGATTTGAGTTCATTTTGAGTGGAAAAGATATTTTTTCTTTATTTATTTTTTTGTCAAAGTTACTGTAAAGTTTTAGTCATTTTATGGTCCAATTTATGCTTGATTAAACCATAGGTATGTCTAAAGGTGAAATTGTGTTAAAACAATCCACCAAAACCAAAAATAAGTTTTGACTTATTATTAGGTTAAAAGTAAGTAACACAAATAACCAATACTCAAAAACAAATTTAAAATGGGGGAAAAAAAAAAAAAAAAAAAAGAAAGAAAGAAAAGAAATTGAATACAGCAAACTTAAAATTACACAGTTGCACATTTGTCCTAATTGAAAACATGCAGAATTTAATTAGTAATATTTATAATACATACAGGAATTTAAATACATACTTTTTATTAGTCATTTTGTGCAAAAATATGAAAAAAAGATACTTTAATTAAAAATTAAAAGCTATATACAACTAGATAAATGTTAAAATTTTCATGAAATATAAATATTTTTAATAAAATAATTTAATAAAACAACAACAAAAAAATAACAGTGACTTGTTTACAATACATATTATAAAAATAATCACATACAATGTGATTATCACATGACTAGCTTAAAACTTTCACGTATTCTAAGCAATAATATTAATTTGAAAAATAAAAAAGTATAAAAATTAAATCATTTATTACAAATATGACAACTTTTTTATGAGTAACAAAACTAATAGAAACATTTACTCACAATAGTAAAATATTAGCAATAAAAAATAACTTTGTTTATTTCTGCAGTGCACAATGCTGATGGTCACAATAGTAATTAATTGATTCTAATCAATTAATTTTTAAGTAATGATTTCAACACAATAGATGGATTTGGGATTTTTTAAAAATGTTTCTGTGAGTGCATGATCCAATTAAAAATATGCTCGGTTATCAGAATAAAGTACTTTTAACTGGGCAATTTCTAAATTTTAACATATGCTTATGAGAGAAAAATGAACAGAATCATAACATTTCCTTCTAAAGCACAGCAAATTAAAAGCAGTTACATATGCGAAGATTAAAAAAAAATTATTACAAATAAAGGGTGAATTAGAATTATTTTTTAACTTTGACACTTGATAAAATCTCAAAGAAATACGATAGCTAAATTATATTGCTTGTGCATGTAACAGTAACACATAAAAGTTTTGTTTTTAACCAAAGTTTTTTTAAACAAACAAGGATTTATAAATTTGTAAACAAAAAAGGAATACACAGACTAATTAGCTATTAATAATTCTATACTTTGACTAGTTAGGTCTCCATTCTCTGTGGTACATTAAAAATAACATTCTCCAGAGATAAATACAAATGCTTTGAAGACTAGAATCAGAGTTGAAGTTGCAGACATTTATATAGTTATGTTGGGGAATGCTTGAAGGAATAAGATATTTTTAAAAAAGTTTTTATTTTACAAATAACATGTTATGTGTTGCTGTAATAAGCACAAGCAACATAAATGGCTATCATCTATCTTTCTTTCAGCTTTTATTCATGTCAAAGTTGTAAAGACAATTCTCTTTCATCTTGTTTATTCATACATTTAGGTTGCTTCCCTTAATCTTTGATAGGAAATATCAGAATTAAAAAATAGTAACAAAAAGATAGATATAAAAATATTTCAGAAATCTATAATAATCATAAAATAAATTGCTCCGATTTTAAATGTATAAAAATATACATATAGTGTGACATTTATTAATTTAACAATACCATCCAATCCAGACAATATGTACACCATGTATTATATATCCAAACTTTTTTCAAGAGGGAATTATTTTTATAAATCAACATGTTCTGAAAATCACTTACAGATTACCATATGCAATTTCAAAACTTTGAATTTTCAGCAATAGTGTGAGAAATGCAATTAAGTTGGATTTTATTTTCTGTGTCTTTTTTGGAAATCTACTAGGACACCAAGGACAGATCCCTCCCTCCCTTTAAGAATCACAGTTAGAGAAATGCTGACCTAAAGTGACTGTAATGGATTTACTAGACCCATCTTCTTACTCTAGAAAATAACTTTTAAAGTCCAACTCATTTTATAAATAAATGTCATAAAACAGCAATTTTGATGATAATAAAATTATTTTTGTAATAATCTAACTGCATAATAATAATAATACTGTTTGATTAAAAGTAATAATATATAACAAATAAAGAATTTCATTTTCATTAATCATAAATTTGAAATATAGTCACAGAATAATCAGATTATTTAAGAATTACAGTGAAGTACGAGTTCTCTTAAAGTTTTCATTCAATGAGAAACATTAACTTCAAGTGATATCATCATGAAATTTGCAGGATCAACTAAAAGATATTTCTTATAATGAAAAATGTTTTATCAATAAAACTGGTTAAGTATCAACAATTTAAAATTGTAAAATTTGTCACTTAATAACTGCAAAGCTACATTTAAAAAAAATCACTTAAAAACCTTACTTTAAAATATTATAACAGACAACAGAGATAAATAGAAAATGCACAAACTAAATAGCTTTTCTGAACTTGCAATAAAACATTACATAATAGCAGATATAAAAAAAATCATCAAATGAAAATAGCAATAAATAAATAAATAAAATAAATCACAAGAGAGGGATTGGTAAGAGTAGCAATATTTTAGCTACAAGGAAAAATAAAATTTAACTGAAGAGATACATTTTTGTACTGTATTTTTAATGAACAAATTAGTCATTCTTCTATGATTGCATATAATAATTAAATGTGAATAAGCCATAATAATAAATGAACAATTAGTCATTAATATTTTTAATGAACAATTAGTCATTCTTCTATGATTGCCTATAATAATTAAATGTGAATAAGCCATAATAATAAATGAACAATTAGTCATTAATATTTTTAATGAACAATTAGTCATTCTTCTATGATTGCCTATAATAATTAAATGTGAATAAGCCATAATAATAAATGAACAATTAGTCATTCTTCTATGATTGCATATAATAATTAAATGTGAATAAGCCATAATAATAAATGAACAATTAGTCATTCTTCTATGATTGCATATAATAATTAAATGTGAATAAGTCATAATAATAAAATGTAAATGATAACATGATTGTGAAATTGCTTGGAAAAATAATGTAACTAAAAAAAAAAAAACATTTTATCTGGCAGGCATATCAGCTTCCCTAAAAATATAATAATTCTTTATTAACAGTTATCTAATCGTTAGTTACTCTGATTTTCCTTTAACAGTAATAGATACACTTTTAGAAAACCGCAAGTTTACATTGTTTATTGCAAACCTGAACCTTTTTTATAGCATCATTTTAATTCTATTTCAGTGAGATTTATTTTATCTCACTTACAAAAAATCATGCATTCTCTTTCTCAGTTGTAAATTTTTAGTACATGATTTTCAGTATTTTTTATAGAGTAAAATAACTGTTTAACAACTGAATTAAAAAAATAATCTTTTCTCATACATTTAGAAAGAGTCTTAAAATAACAGTCTCATGAGTAACATCCTACAACATTATATAAAGTAATTCACATAACTATACAATAGAAATTTGTACTTGTTATTTTTATCACCATATAACGTAGGGTTGCTAGATTTATCACAAAAAAAAGAAAAGAAAAAAGAAAGATTTTTAATGACACTAGTTTATTTTTCTTTTATCAAACTACCATCATTTTCCACATCCTACTAAACTATGTTGAATGTGTCAATAATGTCTTCTTCAAAAAATTTTCTTTTTAATTAATTGTTATTTTCCATCTGTATTTGTATTACATTCTAACACTGTTTATAAATGCTGCAGTTACATTTTTATGGTAAAAAGTGCATCAAAAGGGAAATTTTTGAAGCAAATTAAAGAGATAAACTGATAAAAATTCACGAATTATAAAAGTCAGACACGTTCTTTTTAAAAAACGGAATAAATCAAACAATAAGCCTGAAAGCCGTGCAACCCTGGCAACCCTATTATAAGGATTCATATGAAATTTTACAAGATATGATAAATTTATTTAATCTGAGCACACAGTTTATGAGAAGACAATGTTAAAATGTAAATGTGAAATGCATAAATGATACATGTCTTTATGTACATTAAAAACATGTTATAACTTATAAATAAAAAACATAGTATTCTTCAACTATACAAATAATTGAGTCAATTTCTGAATGATATAATATCACAGTTTATCCTGTACATAATAAAATAATTTTATCACATCTTTTTATACATATAAGGACGGATAAATATGGATGGATGCATTTGTGAATTTTACAATTTATTTTTCTCAGGTGCATTAATTATTAATTCATCTTCGTCAAAATTTTCTGGAGCAATGTGTTCTATAACTTGCAGTTCGTCTGGTTGAACTTCAGTCAAACACATAGGACAGTTTGGGTCAATAGAAAGAGACCTTGACAACTCTGCATATATCCCAGGAAAATGACATTTTGGACAGAGTGCGATATCACCTCGAATAATATGATATCCCTAACATAAAAGGTAAAAAAAAAAATTAAAAATTAGGAAAAGCAAAAAGTTTTACACACAAAAAAGGGTTTTAACATTAAGAATTTTATGATATGCACAACTGGATTTCCATTTTATACACCTATAAAACAATATAATAAAGTTTCCATTATTTAGGAATCCAAATAATTCATTTTGGTCTTACTATGCTCAATTATTGTATAATAACAATAATCACTCAGGGGCCTCGCTAAGTGGGGAGAGCCCCCCCCCCCCCCCCCAAAAAAAAAAAAAAAAACATTCATGAATGCTGTTACACTTGGCAAATTAGTTTAAAACTTTAATAAAAACTATAATACACTTTCTATTTCTAACAGACTTGGCAAAAGTTGCAAATCAAATTGGGAATATTATTAAACTTTTTACAAATAAGAAGTATATTATATTTTCTAATTGTGGTAACTTGGCAAAATTATAAAACTAGTTGGCAAATATTGAAATTTTACTTGGAAATTTAAAGTCCTCCCCACCCCGGATAAAAAGTCCCAGCGATGGCCCTATATCACTCTTTGGACAAACACTCCTACAACATATAACTTTTTTGCTATTTGCAACAGTAAATAATATTCAAATTTGCCATCTTTTGAAAATTAAATTAAAAATACTATAAAAACTTTATTTGCTGACATAAACCTGTACATGACCATCTTGTCCATATCCTGATATATCTCGCAAAATCCATACCCTCATAAAACTATATGAGAATCGTATAATTTATCAGGAGTTATCACAGAGAGTAATTAGTTTTATAATAAAAAAATCTCAAAAGCATGTAAAAAAGAATGCTGGATATTTCAGTGGAATAAATCCATTTCTCACAAATGCAATGGAAAACCAAACCAACAAGATACAAAGAAAATAATGCTGTATAACACATTTAATATAACACATTTCTATTTTTTCTGAATTTTTTTATAAAGAAAAGCGTATCTAATAACTAAAGACAAAGAAAAAAAAACACCTTTTTGCTTGAATTTCGTGACTAATCAATGAAAAAAGATGACTTTTTTTTAAAGTATAAAAAAGAAAACATGACTGCACTGAAATAAATTTACAGAATATTGAATTTTGGCAAGCTGTACAAAGATGTTTATTGTAGGAAATACCTATTTTACAATTAATGGGTTATAACTACTAATTATAATATCTTTAAATTATAAAAAATAACATCATTCAGTATGATATATATAACTATAAAAGATATAACTTACAGTTGCAATGCAATAAGGCAAATTATATCGGCAGTTTTTGCAGTAGAGTACTGTCTGAGGAACATCTACATCACAGTATGGACAAGGTTCATTTGGTTCTTCTTCTTCCAACTTTGGACTCTTTCTGGAAAAAAAAAAAAAAAAAAAAAAAAAAGATATGTCAGCATAAATTAGTAAAACTGTTATTTTCAAAAACAAAAAATGCATTTTTAGTGCTAGAACATTATAAAAATCTGTTAATTTTGGTTGTAAGAAAAATGGAATTTTTGCTGTTTCACTTGTTACAGTATGAACAATTTTTTTCTAGCTACAACTTATAGGATGCAAAGACTGCATAAAAATTTTGAAATGACCAAAACTAAACTTTATATGTAATTTACCAAGTACTATTCACATCTATGTGCAGAAGAGCACAAGAAAGATAACTTTAACTATGGAATACACTCTTTCTTTTTTTGGTTATAGGAATATAAGGATAAAAGTGAGCCGTTAAAATGTAAATACAGTTAAATCAGGCATTATTGGCTATTTGTGTTAATACCTTTTCTCCTTAACTTAATCTTTGTATTCAAGCAACACACATTTGGGCAATTCCATCATATGGAAAGGCAAGTGGTGGCATGAATTTAATAATAATAGCAACAAATGTCCAGACTTGTTAGGTTGTTTACTGCATTCCTCATGATGCACTGAAGTACTTTGGTATAAAATATTTATTATTATGGCAAATTCTTTTAAACAGAAAGCAACAGATAATAGATGTGAGATTATAGTAATATTTTAATTAAATTTATGTATTTAAAAATAATCTTTATGAAATCAAGAAAGCAGAAATTAAATATCACAAAATGAAAAACACTTTAAATTAGAATCTGTAAAATTCCATTTTGTAAATAAGAAAATCAATTGAAAGGCTTGATTAACAACATAATTTTTTTAAACAATTAAGGGGAGGGAAAAAAATCTTCAGATAGCATTTCAATTAGAGAAACACAACGAACAATCTGATTGTTTTTTTTTTTTTAAATTATTATTATTATAAGAAAATATTATTTAAAATAAGTTTTTTAAAAAGAAATATTAGTATTCATGTCTTTAAAGACAATATGCATACATCAACATGACACGTGACAATTTGAATATGAGGGGCAACTCTGCAAGTATGTTGCCCCTCTCTTACAAAAGTACACTAATTTTCCCTAATGCTAGTTGCCATGGTTTGGACAAAAGCTTTAGCTGAAAACAATGGACTACTAAGTTGCTACTATAAAATTTTAATCATTTGCATTTTTGATGATGTAATGATGTAACTGGTACCTTCAGGAGGGCATGGAATGGAATGCACAGCAACAGAGGGGGAAGGAGAAGAGAGACTCCTTAAATCTGAAAAAGAAGAATTTTGCTACTTTTGGCCATTTTTTATCATTTGGCTCCCCTTTAACAAAAGTTTATATCTGCCCTTGGGGGGGGGGGGGGACCCTGAAATAGGAGGCCCTTGGCAGCTGTCCCACATGCCCCTGCATTAGTCAGACTCTGATAACATACATACATTAATAAATAAATTTCAAAACAGTTTATCCAATATCAGACATTTTGGATAACAAATTCTCCATAGTAAAATGCAATGTCTAACAATTAATTGCCTAGATAAATAGTATGAAAAGATAGGTAAAAATAAGTAGAAAAGACAACACTAAATACCTCACAACATTCTCTATTTTTCTTTTGTATTTAGCATCAATCTTCGGTCTATATTCTGGTCTCATAAGCATAACAGCAGCTTTATGGGCTGATACATGCAATCCTGCCTTTAAACATTGCAAGACAGTTGTTGTCAAGATCTGCACATCATCTGAAGGGGAAAAAAAAACTGTTGTATATCTAAATATTAAACAGAAGTACATGAGTAATAATTTAATCAACATAAAAATTTCCTTTGATTAGTGCGGTTAATTAATCCTGCAATATTACCACACTAATCGAAACATATATTGAAAGGGAAAATCTGCAACACATCCACAGCGAACATTCTCAAAGCCTCCAAATGTACATAAATAGACACTGTAAAAATACACTACAATATACACACTACAACTATTAACATAAACGTGCGAGTTAATTTAACCACTTCACCGTCTGCCCCGAGATAACTCAAAGCTAAAAGCACTGTTTCCCCATACCTGTCGCCGGTGAAGTGGTTAATAAGTAACAATCAATTTTAATTCTGCATTACTATGATTTTTTAGGTTAATTTTATTAGTTTACCATTAGGTTATTTAAAATATAATACATAATTTTATTTAAAACATTGTAACACAATCTGATTACTTTAAATTTACATACATTTTAACAAAACTTATCAATTGTCAACAGCACAGTTTTTTGTATTCTTTTTGTAATACACCTTGTGGTAACACAAAATTTGATTTTCTAAACTTTGGTGCACTTGCATACTTTTACTGATGTGTGTATCTGTATCTATCAATGCTCTTTGAAGAATTCTAATTTTTGAAAAGGTTCTTCAAATTCTATTAATGTTATTTCTTTTTTCATCATTTTCTGCAATTTCCATGTTCAACAATTTAGCACCAAGTTGCTGGAAAAAAAAAAAAATCTCCATTTTGGGATTTGCACACAAATAGAAATTTTACCCATGCTAATCAAAGGAGCACTACAGAAAGTTAACATGCTAACTGAATATCACCACACTAACTGCAACTGCACTAATTGTAATCTGGGCAAAAATCTATTTACAAAATGAGTACATCTATCTTAAAACAAATTCTGGTAAGATAAAATAATTAAAAGTAATATAAATTTTCTTAGAAATTTGAGAGTAATTTATATTCATTTGGTGAAAGTCAAAAAGTATCAAATATGACAAATTATTCACCCCGTTAAAACTTAAGTTTGTTTTACCTTTAAAAAAATTTTGAAATACAAAAGATATAACAAAATAAAATTTAAAAAAATACAGAGAAAATAGAGAAAAAAAAAATATTTCAACACTTCAGAATAAAATATGTAATTCTTTTTTAATGTTCAATGATCATGTAAACATTACATACAATTGATTGAGAACAAAATACCAGGTGTACATAATTAAAGTTCACATACTCAGAGTTATCTGCAGTCAAATCTATTTATCAGAAAAACATGAAATATGGAATGCGGCTAAATGAAGGGTATGCGAAAGACACTTAGCAGAAAAAAAAAATTAAATTGCCACCAGAGGGCATTTTCTGATAAAATTTCAGCATATATCTAGTCAGTCTTATGCCTTTTCCATGGAAAATGTTGTGCAGTTTACACGATCATGTTTATGAGCGAAACTTTTTAAACATAAAAATAGCGATTCCACACCAGAAGTTTTGACTTCTAAAGTGTATATAAGCCTGTATTTTGTGAAATTGAAAAATTAATAATACGCCCTCTGGTGGCAATTTTTGAATTTTTTTTTTTTTTTCCTGGTAAATATTTCACATTCCTTCATTTAAATGCACCCCAAATTTCATATTTTTCTGATAAATAGTTTTGACTACAGACGGCTCTGGGTAGGTGAACTTTAATTATGTACACCCGGTACATTAATGGTAAGTCAGAAAATACTGGCAAAAAGTTTTAATGCCAAAAAACATGACATAAAAAAAGCAAGCTACTGCCTTTATGATTTTCCAGTAATAATGTGAATTAGTTTTTATTTATGAAATATCAACTAGTAATTTAAACAAAATGAAATATTTGAAATATATAATGCAGAAGTTAATGAAGGTAGAACAGGCAATTTTAAAGTAAAAAGTTTTTGAAAGAACTTGATATTTTGAAAAGGTAGTTATGATTAATTAAAGTTCTTCTTTCTACATTAATAGCAGATAATTCTAACACCAGGGCAAACATACACACTGGTGATTTTGAGTGATCCTTTGGGAGGTGGGGAAGGGGAGGGTGGGTTGAGGGTTTCCATCAGATTTTTTCAGGTACATCCCTGGTTCATACCAAAAATAATTATATTATTTCCTGTATGATTAATAAAATATGAGCCAAATATTATTCAAACTCATTTTCTTAACTTTTAAAATAAACATAAAAATACAAATATTAGGTAAGGAGACACTCTAGTGAAAGGGGTTTTCCCAGAGTTGAAGAATTTAGACATTTTTCTCTGTGAGGGAGATTTGCAGCTACAGAGTGTGTGCAGAGGGAATTTTGCACTTTTAAACCATTATTAAACACAAAATTTAAAATCTTCTGGAGAAAGGGGACATTTTAATGCTCTAAGGGGTGGAAATGTCTATTCCCTGAACTCATCAGTGGTCTGTCCCTCACATATCGCAAAATCCTGTGCTTAGTATGAAAATTTAAACACACGATTATTCATTACTTAATACAATTGCAAAAATTTGGTTTTAACAGTCACAAAGTTGACATCTGATATTTACATACTGAATTTTCAAGAATTATTGATAAATTAGTATTTTTAAGAAGGCAAAATAATTTCAATTTTTTACTTGGGCAAAATTTTGAATGCTTATTGTCTTTTAAAAATATTTCAAATTTAAGTAGACGATTTTCGAAAATGTAGTACACTGGCATTGAACATCAATTTCTTGATGACGAAAAAGGAATTTAGATAAATATATTAGATAATCTGTAATCCTGTGTTTAACTTTCCTCAAGGGTCAACATGGAAGTTTAAGATTGGTGAGGATCACTGACGTCTCCTCTTAACAACATTTACCTCTTAAATATCATTGTATTAAATATTATGACAGCACATAAATATATAAAACATCCTTACGGCGGGGAAATCTGCTGATGTTGTTTGAAACTCTGATCAGCATTCTGGCACTTTTCAGATGGTCACCTCTTTGCATATGTAGTTTAGCAAGACTGTAGGTATGGAGTAGCATTAAACTATTAGATATTTCTACAGGTATTTTCATATTTCTTTCTTTCAACTTTGAGTACATACTAAGTAATAAAAGACGGGCTTTCTTATAAGTTCCTATAAAAATAAAACTATTTTAGAAAAAGATATTTTAAAGCACAATACAACATATCAGTAAAAAATTAAGTATCTATCATGAGGAAAGACTAAAAGTAAAGGAAGTGCAACAGACTTGTCCCAGTGCAATATCACAATGTTACTCAATAGCTGATATTAATTATCAATTAAATTCTTTCCACTGCAGCATATTGTTGAAATATACATACATTTCTACACATGCACACGTGTGGAGAAAGAAATTTCTCATCTACGGAACATGGAATATTTCTGAAAGTCCACTAATATGATCTTTCTTTTCAAAAATGTTGCATGTTTACATTTTCAACAAAGACTATCTATTATTATTATTATTATTTTTTTTTTTTTTGTGTGTGTGTGCGTGTATATGCGAATAATGGGTTAACAATGTCAGTAAAAAAAATAATAATAAGCTCAAAAAAATCCTCTTTAATGTTATTAATCAAGTAAGTATGATATAATTGGAAAAAAATGGACATAAAGCAATGGCATACTATACACATATAAAGTAATATACTCTATAAGTTGCAGAAAATTTCTTATTCTTTATGTTATTAAGAAAATACCGATGTAAAATCAGAAATTTGAGAAATAAATATTTTCACTTGGAAGGAAAAACCCTTTAGCCGATGTTTTATGAATTTATGAAGCTTAATGTATTAAAACATTTGTCACAATAATTTTTAAAAATTAAAATGTTTTGCAGAGAAAAATAAAAAGTTTGTTTTTAATGCAAATAAAGTATAAATGTTTGGATAATCTTTAAAATGATTTTTTTCATGTTGGGTTAAAAAAATATATATAACACTATCTTGATGAATAAGTGACATTTGTGGTTTTCTTAAGTAGTCCCTCTCTCTTTTCCTTTCTTTTTTTTTTGCTGGTCTTTACTAATTTTCATTGCCAAATTTGAATTTATTATCATAATGTACATAAATTTACCATAGTTACGTATAATATAAGTTGCATGCCACCATGAATATTTTAATTTTTAGATGCTAACTATATAAATATTTAATTATGTATTTCATTTTGTATCAGATTATTTTAATTAAATATAAGCTCACCAAAAATGCATAATATAAAGCACGCAAGGAATATTCGGCAATAAAAATTAGCAAGGTACTTACAGTTTTGTGTTAGTCATAGGAAATATGAAAAAAGAAAGTTTGGGATTCGGATTCACATGCAGAGAAAATTCTGCCTGGCATATTTTAACATAAAAAAGTAATATATATATATATATATTAAACATAATTTCAACAATAAATTTAGAGAGAATTGTTTGCCCCCAAAAGAATAAAATAGAATTAAAAAATTGATATTAAAAGCACAGAGTCTTATATACAGATGAAACAGCACTGAAAAACTGGCAATAACTCACAATTAAATAATAAAACTTTGTATTAACCACCATAAAACAAAAGCACACACAGGACACATTTTGGGATGGAAATATTAACATCACGCCATCAGCCAATGTAAACACGTGTCTGTAAGAGGCCAAGGTCACAAATGAACAGAAGGAGAGATTACACGGAAGGTGGCAGGTGGCGCTAGCTGAAAGGTAAACACCAAAGAGAAGCACATGCAGAAGAGAAAAGTGTTGCCAAAATGATAGAAAAAATTAATAGAAAAGAAAAGATTAAAGGAAATAAAACAAATTAAAATAATACTTTTAAAAAAGAAGAAATACATAAAAGAAAATTAATAAAAGAAAATTAAAAAATAAAACTAAACGAGAAAACATAAGAAATAAAAAATTTATTTTTTAAAATAAATTTAATTATTTTTTAAATAAATTTACACACACAAATTTCTATCTCTATTATTATAGCACCACCGTTGTCCGGACCCATTGTAATAACCTTAATTAAACTTGAAATCAGTGTTGAATGATTTTTTATTTTTAAATGAAAATCTACATACAGTAAACTCCCGACTATCCGGCCTAATGTGGCCGAAGCGTAGGCCGGATAACAAAAAAGCCGGATAGGCCGGAGTCCTACAAATATTTAATAACTTCGTGCCCTCCTCCCGCCATGATATTAAAAACACATGTTATACACATATTAAGATAAATTTTATATATACATTACATACAGTTTCAAAATAAGCAAAGCATTAACATAAAACACAATCTTAATTCGTAAAAAATGAATAAATTTTATTTTACTGTTTATTAATAAATGATTGCACAAATATGAAAAGTTATGCATAAGATAAAAGTCAAAACTTACAGTTTTTAGTTTTTGAAAAAAGTTCTTAATAGAGGACTGCTTCTCCCTGTTAGCCCTTTTTCACGACGCAGTGTCCCTCCACTTAGGCAAGTAGATGATATCAGTTGGTGTCGATTCCTGCTGACTAATGTACTACAGTGCTGCACCAATCGTCTTGAACCCTTACGAATGTGGGATGAAATTTTTCCTACAATCCTTTTAATCTTTTTCTTCTGATATTTATCCCTCTGTCAACACTTCTACAATATAGTTTTCAATTAATTCATTGAGTTCTTCGTTTACCATCCATTCTGTAATGTCTTCTGCATTGACATCGTCAGAGCCCAGTATATTTTTCAGCAATGGAATAAGCTTATCTTTCTCATCTTTCATTGCAGTTTCCCACATGGGTTTATGTCTACCTTTTTGATGCAAAAGAATGTTCCAAGACCTTGCAATTGCTATGTTTGGAATTTTTCTCCATGCTTTTGATACCCACTTGGACAGGAACCTGTCTGCCGTGGCCGCTTGCAACATTCTTCATTTTTTTAATAAGCTGGATAGTACGGAGGGCTGGATAGTCGAGAGCCAGATAGTCGGGAGTTTATTGTATTTGAATTTGCATGATTTTATATTTTTTAATGAAAATCCATCCAAACAAAACCTAGAGTTTGTGGTTGTGCTACCTTCTGCAGCAAATACCAGGTGTGCTACACTTGCTCTAATCTGTTTTGAATATAAATTTTAGAGCGAAAGACCAGCACAACCTGGACCCGTGACACTAAGTTTAAATATACCTGAAATCAGTGCTAAATGAATTTATATTTTTAAACGAAAATTTTTCTAAATGAACATAACATTGGGATTCCTCACTTCCTTTGACAGCATACACACTCGAATTTGTATGATTTTATATTTTTCAATGAAAACATTTCCAAACAAATTAAGCGGACCCCGATCTTGTGATTGCCAATTTAATTTGTGACAATTAGATATATTAATCTTTCAGTTTTAACCAATACATCCCATGGAAGCATAAAAGATAACCTCCTACCCCATCTTACATTTTCAAAACATAATTCTCTGGCTGCCTTTTTATTTCTGATTTCAAACCTCAGAACGCTTGAATTGCATACAGGAAAATAATTTCTTTTCACCAAGAAAGAACAAAATCTGGCAAAATCTTGAAAGGAGTTACAGAAAAGAATTTTTATGAAAGGGTTAATATTAATATTTTTTAAATTGAAGATATCATTATAAAGTAAAAAGATTAAAAGTCATTAAGATTTTCTTTTTTTCATATTTTGATTTCCAAAGCAAATACAAACTTTTAAACATTCAAAAATTGTGAAAGTGACTTTCGGAAACAATTTTTTAAAATGAATTACACTGTTCAAAAAGAAAA
Source organism: Maratus speciosus (assembly GCA_963932465.1). Lineage (NCBI taxonomy): Eukaryota > Metazoa > Arthropoda > Arachnida > Araneae > Salticidae > Maratus > Maratus speciosus. The sequence goes on along the minus strand of OZ010790.1, from coordinate 154,397,413 downwards.
TGAATGTAGAGAGGGTTTTTTTTTTTTTTTTTTTTGTATTTCAATTACTACAAACAACTGATGCCTATTTTTTAAAAATTGCAGAAAAAACTAAAAACCCCATAACGTCATTCGGTAAATAATTTTTTTAAAGGGTAATATTAATAATTTTTAAAATGGACTGCACCATTAGAAAGAAAAATGTATGTAGATATAATGTATTAAAAATTAAATTTTAACCAACCGTAAGATTGAAAGTGCTGATGTTAATGCTGTATCTGTGGTTAGATCAGCATGAGTCATTGCCCAGGAGATCCTACATGATCTCGCCCACACATCAATCAAAAGCTAATTATCTGATTAAAATTAAGTTCCATCCCAATTTGACACTTTTGCCCCTTGCTGGAAAGTATTGCAAGTTTTTAATAAAAAGGAAATGATGGATTTTTGGTGGATCTGAGGTGCTTTACTGACTTCACGACAATGATCGGATTCGTAAATCTATGGCTGTATCCTGGAGCTGTTAATAAAGAAGTTCGGTCAAATGACAAGGACCCGAGTCAATTATTCTCACCAACCAAGTTACTTTGATGTTACATTGTATCCACCATTCAAGGCGGTACATAGATATAGTTTGGTATTTCTAATTTTTTCGTACTTTGAACAGTTAAGATGATGCAGTCTCATAAAAAAGAGAGGGGGGGGGGGGACATGAATAAGATGTTTTGAAAAGATCTTTCTTTTTGAAAGAATAAATTTTAATATTTTTGTAAACGGACTCACCATTAGAAAAAAAAAAAGAACATAAACATAGTTATTTTTTTTTGTTGTTGTTGTTGTTCTGCTGTATTTCAAATAGTTAAACTGATGCACACTTGGAAAAACGAAATAAATAAATAAATAAATAAAAGAGCACTTTTGGTCCTTGTATGTTGATCTGTAGAAAGTTCATTATGTTTTTAAATTAATGCCTCGATTAATTAAAAAATAAATAAAGGAAAAATCTGAGTCTTAGGCGCATTCAGACCTGCCTTAGACTATCCTCATCTAAATTTTCAGACCTCTACATGCAGTAGATTTTCCTAAATGTTGCAGACAAACAAATAGACCAGGGGTGATTCTGAGTAAAAAAAAAAAAAAATTGTGAAATCCACAGCAAATTTTCTGAAAGGTTACAACAGAGGGGGTGGGATATTCACTTCCGCCACTAACTATGTGTTTTTTTCACGCCCCTTTGACGAAATTTGCCGTTTTTTCACAATCTTTTGATGAAATTTGCCATTTTTTCATGCTCTGTTGACGAAATTTGGCATTTTTTCGCCATCTATTGATGAAATTCGCCGTTTTTTGCGATATTTTGATGAAATTTGCTGTTTTTTCGCTATCTTTTGATGAAATTCGCATTTTTCTCGCGATCCTTTGACGAAATTGGCGATTTTTCTTTGAACAATTGATGAAACTGATTTTTTCGGGCAACCATTTGCCGAATTTGCACAACAGAGGGGGGGGGGGGGGGAGGATATTCACTTCCGCCACTAACTATGTGTTCTTTTTCACGCCCCTTTGACGAAATTTGCCGTTTTTTCGCAATCTTTTGACGAAATTTGCCGTTTTTTTCACGCTCTGTTGATGAAATTTGGCATTTTTTCGCCATCTATTGATGAAATTCGCATTTTTATCGCGATCCTTTGACGAAATTGGCGATTTTTCTTTGAACGATTGATGAAATTGATTTTTTCGGGCAACCATTTGCCGAAATTCGCGATATATTTTATCTCTAAATATTCAGATCTATGACTAATTTTTACTTTCTTCTATCTTCAATAGAAGAAAGTATTGTAATCGAAATTTTTTTTCGACTTCCGGTTTTCGACGGATTTACACGTTTTAGGGGTCAGAGATCCCCAAAAACATGTTTATAGAAAATGTCTGTCTGTCGCCATTGTACCATCAAAAAGTGTATGAAGTTATGCATAGAATTGAGCCAAATTTTTATTTTAAGTTTTTGCCTATTTCAAACAGATCCTCCCTGAATTTGGAAAAAATTCGCCAGTAGGGGGCGCTGTAATAGCGATTTTTGTGCGATTTTGAATATTGTACCATTCAAAAATGTATGAAGTTATGCATAGAATTGAACCAAATTTTTATTTTAAGTTTTTGGATATGGCAAGTAGGTCTTCCCTGAATTTCGAAAAAATTCGCCGGTAGAGGCGCTGTAATAGCGATTTTCAATATTGTACCATCCAAAAGTGTATGAAGTTATGCATAGAATTGAACTAAATTTTTAATTTAAGTTTTTGGATATGGCAAGTAGGTCCTCCCTGAATTTGGAAAAAATTCACCAGTAGGGGGCGCTGTAACAGTGATTTTGAATATTGTACCACCTAAAAGTGTATGAAGTTATGCATAGAATTGAACCAAATTTTTGTTTTAAGTTCTTGGCTATGACAAGCAGGTCCTTCCTTAATTTGGAAAAAAATTCGCCGGTAGGTGGCGCTGTAATAGCGATTTTTGTGCCATTTTGAATATTGTACCATAGAAAAGTGCATGAAGTTATGCATAGAATTGAAGCAAATTTTTATTTTAAGTTCTTGGCTATGGCAAGCAGGCCCTTCCTTAATTTGGAAAAAATTCGCTGGTAGCGGGCGCTGTAATAGCGATTTTTGTGCCATTTTGAATATTGTACCATCGAAATGTGTATGAAGTTATGCATAGAATTGAACCAAATTTTTTGTGTTTATTTTTGGTCATAGCACGAAGATCCTCCCTGAATTTGGAAAAATTCCGCCGGAAGCGGGTGCTATAATTGCGATGTCTGTACCATTTTCATTATTGTACCATCAAAAAGTGTATGAATTTATGCATAGAATTGAACCAAATTTTTTGTGTATGTTTCTGGCTATGGCAGGCAAAGTCTTCCCTGAACTTGAAAAAATTCTGCCAGAAGGGGGCACTATAATTGGATCTCTGTGCCATTTTCATTATTGCACCATCGAAAAGTGTATGAATTTATGCATACAATTGAACCAAATTTTTTGTGCATGTTTTTGGCTTTGGCCAACAGGTACTCCTTGAATTTGGAAATATCGCGTGGTAAAGGGGCTCTGTGATAGCGATTTTTGTATACTTTTCTTGATTTTTCGTAGTGCTATTGTCCATCGGCGGCTCGTGCAAAGGCAGGAACTTGCTTCCTCCTAAGCCAGCTATTCGCAAACATCTGATAACAACAAAATAAGGAAAAACTATTAATTTTAACTAATATCATGATATAGATTAACTTGTTTTTAGTTGGTTTAATTGACTGAAGCAGAAATTTAAGATGAAAATCAAAGTCGGTATAGTATTGAACTAACAATACTGAAGTATTAACATGTGTAACTAGTTTTTGAAATATTAAGATGTATAAGGTAGAAGAAAGTTTTGGAATTGGCACATCTAACTAGTTTTCTTTTTTTTCCTCGGAAATTGCCTTAATTTTTTGGAAAATTCGGAACAGATTGACCCTGAACCAGATACCCCTGAAACAGATACACAACAGAACTTTTTTTTAGTAGTATAGATATTGTATCACTTTTCAATTTTCTTTAAAATTATGAGTTTTGGTTAATACAAATTTTGGGTAATTTTAATTAGTTTTGCAACTTCTTGGAGTATGAATTAAAGGCTCTATTGTATAAGAATTCTAAATTAATTCTATTGTATAAGAATTGTATGATTTTCTTTATATGGCCATGATTCCTTTTGTGACCTTTTAAAGAAAACATAAGATAGGAAAATTTCTTATGTAAATTACTTTTTAATATATTTTTTCACCTGTCATACTAGAAGAGAAGCTTTTGCTTAGTTTTAAATAAAAATGAAGACAGTTGGAATTACTAACCAGAATTTTGTTCTGCACTTGCCATAATAACCGCAGTTCTGGCAGCTTCTTTAATTTGACCAAGAGTAATATAGAGATTATATAAATGCTGTAAATCCTAAAGAAATGGGAAAATATAACAGAATTAATCTGAACAAACCTTGCTAAAAAAACAAAATCAAAAAATTATTAATACAATAAAAAACATTGTGAGTACATGAAACATTGTATTTATGCTAAGTAGGAAGCACAAACTAGTCATCAAAAAAAAAAAAAAAAAAAAAAAAAAAAATGGATGTTTCTTTTTAAGATTTGACAATATAAAAGAAAAAAGACATTATTTAAACTACCCATTCAGGATTCTAAATTGTTTTCTCAATGTATAATCACAATTTAATTAATATTACTCTATTAATTGATAATTAAGTTTTGAAAATATAAAAAGTATTGCATCACAACTGGAAACACTCAACACAAAAACATTCCTAGGAGTCTACTACATCAGGAGGTTGATGAAAAATGAATTACAAAATTTCATTTTTACATACATGAACCAAGTTAAGTTTTGTTTTATTACATCCATTATCTGCACGAGGGATATGGGGCTGAGGTGTGTGTGCTCTACATGGGGGTCTTTCTAAGGGAACCCATATTTAAGCAAAATTCAAAGAAAACCACAGAAAACTCCGAACTATTAGGTCGACGGGCACAATTAGGTTCAAACACAGCACCTCCCGTCTATCAGCTTTGAGAGCAGAACCTTTCAGCCACTAATGGGGCTTACACCTATTAAAATATTAGTTACAGTTGATTTTACAAACATCTGCCAATATTTTACTTTACTGAATAACACATTTAGGTGCATACTTATCCTAATATGTGTTGCTTTTTATTTTATTTGTTTATTCATTTTATCTTGAAAATGCTAAAGCTTTCTCTAAAATTTATGAAACTGAAAAATTTTCTAGTTGACAATTGCACAACCTGCAATGCTTTTAATAATTAAATTTACAATATATTGAAAATTCTTATAACTTTTTTGTATGCAGTTCAATTTAAAATTATTTTCTCAGAAGCCAATGTCTTTAAACATTTGATTTTTAAATTGTAGACTATATTAAGAGTATGCAAAAAAAAAAAAAAAAAAAAAATTACGAGGCATATAGAATTATTTTACAGAAATGCAAAATAGCACAAGTCTTACTTTGACAGCTCCATCTGCTTCTCCCATTATATGACTAATAATTTGTCGTGTTATAAGATCATCATTAGCTTTTCCAGCAGCACTTATAGCCAATTTGATAGCTTCATCTTCATCTGACCCAGAGACTTCAAGCAATAGTTTCACTGCCTAAATATTACAAAGATGGAAAGTAATTTGACTGCTAATGTGCAGATAATGCTTTTTCATTCTCCAAATCATATAAATTTTATACCAACTGAGTAGAAATAAATTTCCTCATAAAAAATGATGAACAGAAACAAGAACACTCTATATTAGAGACTTGAGAAGCTTTAATTTAGAAAAAAAGAATAACTCAATTTTAATACAGTAAATAAACTCTACACTCTAATATTAGCTCAACTACAAATTTTCTCGAGGTTACTATTACTGTATCAACAGTTATTTACTATTTCAGGGAATAACTTTTAGGTGTAAAACATTATACCATAGTTAGTAAGTTTGCAGTTTTGTTGATTCACGAAAATGCACCATTGAAGTTATTAAGTGCTAGATGATTGATATTATTTATTTAAATTCTGATGCTGCATTATGAATTCAGAATAAAGAATATTATGTAACACAAAAACAAATTGTAATATAATTAGAAGAATAGATCAAATCAAGAGCAAAATAAAACCCAATTATCTGAAAGAAAGAAAGAAAAAAAAGGCAAATCTAATGTATTCTGAAAGAGAGTTGGGAGACTAATTCATTTATGGATATTTTAAGCATAGTAAACTATAATTTAAAAATCTCTGCAAAAGAACTGCAAGCATTCATTTGTGTAAAATTATTTTTTAAAAACAGCCTTTAGACAAATATGAAATTTAAATAAACTACAAAATTAAGTTGTATTATTAAAATCACCCTAGGCTACTTCTGAAGAAATATATGCTCTGAAAATGCATAAACTTATACGGCAATGGGATGCAATTGTGGAAGAGAATGACCAGGTTTCTTAATGAAGCATTTTTTGCATATTAAATGATTTTTCATACAAAAAAGTGCTGTTTTGCAGGAATTTTATAAGTTTAGGCAAGAAGGGGGATTATAACCCCCAAGACTTGTTCCTTTTATCCAACATTGTCAACACCATATAAAAATAGAGGGGATTTCATCTGCATCATAAATAATCATACTTTTGAAAATTTTGTGGGTTTAAATAACAATGTAAACTGTTGGGCATTTTTGCAATATATGTTATATTAGGAGAGTTTTTGTAATTTTTTTTCATAAAAAAAAAAAGAATCCATATTTTGTCCTTGGCATCTATGTAAATGAGGGTGTCCTGAAAATGCAGTGTCAGCTGGCCGCCCGCATAAAGTATAAAGTAGAATCATCAAAAAGAAAAAAAGTTATGAAAATAATATTTAGCTTATTTGCTATGACCTAGAGTAGAACTTTTTCAAATTTCCTTTAGAAATGGTGTCATTTGGAAAAAAAAAAAATCAATTTGACTGCATAAAAATTGCCTTAAAATGTTTGCAAAAAATAAAAATATGAAAATGTAAAAAAATACTTTGCACCAATTCTGAACATTTGTATTAAAATTTAAAGGAAATCAGCTATGGAGTTCTTGATCAATCCCAGCAGCCAGGTAAAAAGAAAATGTCATTTTCAGAAAAAAGTGTTTAAAATTTAAAGTTTGCTTTAATAGCATATTTGCCGCCCTAACTTTTCTAATAATTCAAATTTGAAAAAATCCTATTTAAAATAAATTTTGGACTATACTATTCTATAGAGTCAAAACACTGTATTAAAAAACTAGCGTCATGAAAGAATTTTCACCCTGTCATTAATAAACTTTACAACATACTTATAATTACTTAAAAGGTGACACAAACATATAAAATTATTATTTAATACAACCCTGAGATCTTTCGAACACACACACGTTCATTTTCAAAGGGAAAAGATGACTGACTGAATAGAAACAAAAGATCACAGTGTTAATAAAAACATAAAACAAAAGGATTGCTCTAGCTTTAATACAAAAACATAAAACAAAAGGATTTCTCATGGTTTATAATATAAAAACTATTTATTATTCTGAAAAGTAATACCTTCTTATAGCGCTGAGCATAAATAAAATACTTTCCAGCTAATAGGAAGTTTTGTTTCTCTTCATAGTACGCAGCTATGCTGATATAATCATCCGGTTCACCATTTTCTCCAATTGCATCAGCATATATGGACATATTGTTAGAATCTTGAGCAAGCACAAAAGCTTCATTTTTACAATTGGATAAAACAAGGAATTTGACAGCAGATGGGCTATCATTATAATTCTGAAAAAATCTAAAATGAAATAGTTTTTAGATAATGCATATACACTAGAGAATAAAAAAGATTTAATATAATTTTGCATACATATACAAATGCATATACATGCCATCTGAATATATTTTAAAATAAAACACTTTATACATTTTAATAAAAAACTTATTCGATGCTTTTGGTATAGAATTATTTTACATATTATGGAAATATTTTCTTTTTTCTTTTTTACACATTGCAACACATACAGAAATTATTTAAGGAAAACATAAATGATAAAAATGTGTTTTATACAAATACAATTTTAACAACAGAACAGTTTTCTTTAAAGTAAAGAATTTATCCATCATAAACATCTTAACGATGATTAATGTTTGTGAAATCAATTTAAATAGAAGTTGATTGAAATGTTTATTTTAAATGATTAATCAAAGATATAAATTCCAATTAACTTTTCCCAATGTGACAGTTATTAGATTCAAGTAGTAAATTCAAGTTAACTGGTTATATTTAAGTTATACATTCTGATCAACTTTCTTAAAATTTGACAGTTATTAGATTCAGAGCATAAAATAAACTAATTATGTTTAGAAGATAAATTCAAATTAACTTCAAAAGTAATTTAGGTCATAAATCCTAATTAACTTTTCTCTATCTGACATTTATTATTACATCTAGATCCTTAAATATTCTATGATGAATGTGCCTGTTGTCTCATACAATGCTTCATTTTCCTGAAAATATCAACCCTAGTTAGTTTTTCCAGCCTTTTCTTTGATAGGGTTTATTTTTCTAGTCGTTCTCTATAGAATCCTTTCCTATATTTTGTATATACAGTGAAACATCCTACAATGGTCACTTCACTCCAAACAATGGTAACCTCTGAATACCGGTCATGTTTTAGTGCAACTAAATCTCTTTCATAGAAATAACATACCACTAAACCTCCGAATAATGAATTCTGAACAACGCCAACCCCACAGCCTTTTTTATTTACCATGTTTACTCGTGTATAACGCACACTTTTTTCCAAAAATTTAAGGTAAAAACCCTGGGTGTGCGTTATACACGAGATAATATTTTACTGTTGGATGTAATCACACGATATACATATGAATAAAGAAATGTATTCAAAGAAGAAATAAAAACTGGAAAAATCTTACTTAATAGAAGTATTGCTGTATATATATTTCACTTCTTGAACTTTTTTATACAACAGGACTACTAACGTTATTTAAATGCTAATTAGCAGCTCTCATTGTCGCTACTGCTGCTGTCCAAATCAGCACTGGCACAGTCGATTTATCCTCGTCAATTTATCATATCGTTTTCAGTTCCATCCATCTGATTGGAAATTCCAGTCACTTTGAAGCTCTTTATTATCATCTTGGCTGAGATGAAATTCCAAGCTTCACATATTCACTCACATACAGTTGGGAGTGATGCACACTTCATTCTGCCGCTTGGAGAGAAGTTGTGATCTATTGTTGTCATCCATCGATGGTAAGCATGTCGAAATGAAACCTCAAATGGTCGGTTGATGACAACATTTAAGGGCTGCTGCCATTTCGTCATCCCACCTGGTATCACAACCAAATCACTTAAGCGGCGAATTTTCGCTTTTACTCCAGACATCGTGTGTCCAACACTGAAGCTGTCCAGTACCAGCATCGACGGCTGACGTAAAGCACATAGCAGACGTTCCAACATAACATTCAATCAATCTTTCATGAGTTCATCCGTAATCTACCCGTTTTCCTGTCCTCTTACAATTATGCTAACTGGAAAAGATTCTTTAGGGATAGTTTTATGTTTAAAAATCACATATGGTGTCACCTTGCGGCCGTCAGCCGTAATGACCAGCATAATGGTGCATCGTTGATTGTCTTCTCTTGTTGTGCACACTTTAATGCTTTATCTTCAATGGGATGAACGGTTGTAGCTTCCAGCATATCAAACCCCAATAGAGTTTGATCTGCATTGCTGATTTGCGACATCTGATATCCCTTTTGTTTTCGTAGCCTTATAACGTACTGGAAGAGCTTGATACGCTGTTCTTCATATTCTTACAGCAGCTTCTGTGATAGAGTTGTTCTTCACCTGCTACAGAGACTGTTACGGATCATAAAGCGTCGTACACATCCATAATTCCCCTTGAAATCTTCTCTCTATTAATTTTCCTGGCTATTTTACAGGCCTCGAACACCAAAATTTCCATCGAGACCTAGTACCCCGAAAGTCACAAATCTGTTCCATGAATTAAAAACTGCTGCTCCATTTGCGGATATTTCAGGCATGAAAGCGGAAAATGGAAAAAAAGGTGGAAATTTTTTTTTCATCTATTCAACAGTAGCAAATTTTTGTAATTTAGGTATATTTTAACAGGAATTTATACAATAAAATGAAATATAATTGTACATATGATTGTTATTTTCTTTTTGTAACTTAGAAATTACTTAATAAATAAACTAACAAAAATTATATAGGTTCATTGAATCAAAAACAGAGAATGGAAGACAGATTACTAAAAGTATAAATCAAAAGATATATCTGATGAATTTATGTCAAGTGCAGTGATTATTTTTTTTAAACATATATTCTGGGTGGGTTGGTTGCTTAAGATTTTCTCTCTCTCTCTTTTCTAATCAAAAAAAAATTCTCCATGGAAATATATACACATCAAAGTTATTGTTGCTCCAGAAATACATCATTGAAACTACCCTAAAAAGTTGTTGTATAAATGGAATAAAATAGTCTATTTCAAAGAGAACCTTATGTAAACTTCCTTTCCCTTTTAAAATCTAAGAAAAATTCACTCGGGAATGACATCTCAATCAACTTCATTTACCTAATTTTGAGATGGTCATAGGATAAGCTGACCTTTGATTTAACAGCTTTTCTACACAGCAGTTCAGAAATTCTAAGGGTTTAAATAGACAAAATGTCTGAAAAGTAAATTTACCAGCCCCCCCCCCCCCCCCCCCATATGCTTTCAAAATTTTCTTTGCATTTTTGCATCAATCTGGAGAATGACCAAAATTGTATTAAAAAAGGTGGAATTCCTCCTTTAGGAGGAACTCTTTCATCCCTGATATTTACAAGATTTTCCCTGAAAAGCACACTTATTGGATGGTGCTTTTTTCAGTTTTTCTTTCATATTCCGCCCCTCTCGCACACTTGACTCACCAACTCCAAACTTCCGACTTAAAGCACGATCACCATTTTCTTTTAGATACTGAACTATTTTCAACTTAAATGTCACAGTATATCTACATAGATCTTCCATATCACTCGCACGTTGTCAAAAGACGCTCTCAAGTACTTCGTTAAGTGAGTGACGTCAACACAACATGATACGAGACTCATTCCTACCCTTGTCACTCACTCCCTCTCCCACATAATCCCTATCCGAAGTCTAAAAATAGATTTTCGCCTTCTTTCCTGGCCTGATGTAACATGTGTTTCGACTGTCTTTACTGAAATTCATTTTGTCATTCATTCACTTGCATGTCAAGTTTATGGTGCGCGTTATATACGAGATAAAAGAAATTCGCCATTTTTTTCTTCTAAAGTAGGGGTGCGCGTTATACACGCGTGCACGTTATACACGAGTAAATACGGTATTATTATTATTTTTTTAACGTTACATAGGCGTAACCAGGGGGGGTGCCCTGGGTGCCCGGGCACCCCCCCGTTTCCGCAGACTCGAGCACAATTATTTAAAAAATCGAAATCTACAAAAGAAAAAGGAAGAAGCGAAAGCAGAGTTCAATTAGTTTAGTTCAGAAAACTAAACGGCTAAGTTTTGAAATGTGATAAAAAAAGAAACTCACATTCTTCTTTTTTTTAAAAAAGAAAATTGTGTTGTTTATCTTTTTTAAAACTAGAATATTTGCAAGAATCTGTATTAGTCATAGTAATTCAAAAAGGTGGCTTTATAATCCCACTTTGACGTCCTTTGTCTGTGGGAGATGTTTTTAACGCCGTTCTTTCTATTGCATGTTTCTGCAATTTCATGAGAAATTAACGCAAGTTCTTCACAAGGATAGAAACTATTTGTCTCTTTGTTTTGGTAGTTTAAAGTCAAGAAAGAAACAAAAAAAAATTGAAAGGGGATGCAAATGTGAAACGATAATTCCAAATTTCGATTAGCCGAGGTAAAAAGGGGGGCGGGGGACACATACCCTGCCTCCTTTGTAAATGAAAAATAATAGCACAGAAAATTCAAATTAATCTGTAGGTTGGTTGGTTGGTTGAATTTAGTGTTTCGTGGCCATTTTTTGACATTCTTGAAAGGAATATGATTGCAGTCTTTCAAGTCAATATAGTAATTTTTTTCCTCTGAAAATTTGTATATGATTTTTAGAGTTTTTCTCGTTTCGCGGCATTCTTTTGAAAGTAGGAAAAGGAACCCTGTTTCAACCTTTTAGCCCAGTGCAGTAAATTTTGACAAATTCGCGATTTTATTCTGTGATCATTTCATGATATTTACAATTTCCCCCCAAAATCGTGTGACGAAATTCACGTCTTTCTACCCGATTTTTTGTCGAAATCCGCACTTTTCACCACTTACCTTTGACAAAATTCGTGTTTTTAACCGCTATCCTTTGACCAAATTCGTATTTTTTACCGCAATATTTTGACGAAATTGGCATTTCTTTAGCACGCGATCATTCGATGAAATTCGCGTTTTCTTTCCACGATCTTTTGATGAAATTCGCTTTTTCTTTCCGTAATCTTTTGACGAAATTCGCGCTATCTGTCTGCAATCCGCTGACGAAATTCTCGTTTTTATCGCGATCATTTCACAAAATTTATTCTCTGTTGCGACCGATTGACGAAACTGATATTTTTACAGGGAGATCATTTGTCGAAATTCGGGATAGTATTGCGTGACCGTTCAGAAAAATTCTCGATATCTTTCCGTACCAATTAACAAAATTCTCTACTCTTTTCCGCAACATTTTGACGAAATTAAAAAAAAAATTTCGTCAATCCTTTATCAAAATTCGTAATTTTTTTGCGCAATCTTTAAATGAAATTGGCAATTACTTTCTGCACTCTTTTATCGAAATTCCCGATATTTTTCCACGATCGTTTGAAGAAATTCTCAATTTTTTCCGGGACTGATTCACGAATTGATTTTGAGAAATTCCATAAAAGAAATAAAAATCAGACCCATTTTTTTTTTTTTAAATAATTACTGAATAATAACAGGTCTGTGAAAGAATTTGAACGGGGAAATACTGCACAGCATTTTTTATTATGAGAGACTTTCCTTTCTGTGCACAAATCGCGCGTTATTTCAAACCCTGTCCCTGAAAGAAAACTTTATTACTAGAGAAGTGGTTGTTTTTTTTAAACGAACATAGATTTAAACAAATCTAGGATTGGAGGGAGGGGGGGGGGGGGGGGGGGTTACTGCTTTCGGCAACTCCCGAGCAAGCTACGACCTCTTCTGTCTCGAAACAGACGAATCTTGAATTATTGCGTTTTTTATTTCGAGCAAAATTAAATTTTCAGCTTTCTTATAAGAGCTGATTTGACATTATTCCAATTCGAATTTAATCACGGCAATTGCAAAAATTACCAGAGAGTTTTTATCGCCTCAAAGCACGAAAACCCCCGATAGAAAGTGCATCAAAAATTCGGAAAAGATTATAAAACCACATGGAACGAAATTAACTAATTGGGTAAAAGATTTAAAACGGATTCGCTTTAGGAATGTCAAAAAAACAAACAAGCAACAACAACAACAAAAAAACACCGCGAAATGAAAAAAAAAAACCTCTAAAGATAACATAAAAAAATTGTTAAAAACTGAAAAATCGCTGTAAGAATCTCGAAAACACTTTATTGAAAAGAAGACAAAGTTCACTGGGTAAAATATTGAATTCGGATTCCTTTTTACTTATTTGAAAAAATTGCCGCAAAATGCGAAAAATTTGCATAAAAAATTAATTGAAAAATTCCAGAAATTGTCTTCCATATGCATGAGTTCAGGCATACAGGTCCTGTCAAATCTTACGGGTGCAGGCTGCATTGCTTTTTCAGAGCTCAGCGCGCGTGCGCGTACACACACAGAGAGACATACAAGCGCCTATCTTTGTTATTACAGTCGCATCATGATAGTATAATTTTGATCATCTTGATAAATTTAGTGTATATTATCATGACCTGCTTTACCTAATATATTCGACACACTCTGGGGTAAAAAACCGGAATTACCGTAATTTGCGGCCTATAATCTGCGAATCAAACAATTAGGTTCAGACCCAGAAATCTTGTTTCATAAAACGTAACTTATTAAATCGCGATAAATATTTAACTTAAATAATGAAATAAAATTTCTGGGTCGAAGCATGATTGTTTGAGCCGCGGATTATAGGCAGGAAATTACGCTATTAATGAATATTATAATTATTTATAATATTATAATAATTATTTATATAGACTTTCCTCCAAAATTTCTTCGGTCCTCCAGTGATCCCTAAGAAGTCATAGAGTCACATTCTGAAAAAATTTCGAGCGCATGTACTGATGTACCGCATGTATTATCTGAGATTTATCATCCGGCAAAATTTCATCTTCAAGACTTTGACTGAGATAATTTTAGATCTCATACCCTTGTGCCTATAGAAGTTTCCAGCATGATTAAAGGCCTCTTTTAATCTTTATAAGAACAATCATATATGAACTTTTGCATTTAATATCATAGGCGTAACCAGCCTTTTGAACGGGGGGGGGGGGGTACCCAGACTTTTTAACCTGAACATGTTGGATACAAACAATTATATGTTTGTAATGGTTGGGTGCCAAAAGGTTCTACAGTTGTGACCACACTTAGTCACTGTCTTATATCACTGCTGCAAGGACATTTACGTATCTTATTTTTTATCATTAGATTTAGTTTTAATGTTTTGAACTCCTTCTCAACACTCCTCACGCAAACAAAAATCGCATTTGAGCCCTTTTTAAAAGAAATACCACACAATTATACCTTCTAAGATGGAAAACTGTCTAAAACGGAAATTAGATCGGTTTTATGGGATTCGTTTTAGCAGGTTTTACTATATAAGATTTGTTTGTATCCAACATATTCAGGTTAAAAAGTCTGGGCACCCCCCCGTTCAAAAGGCTGGTTACGCCTATGCGTTATGTTTTAACTACAACTGAGATTGCGAAGATTGTGGAGGTGGATTTTCTTATTTGATGTCATTACAAATCCTCTACTAATCTCTAGCGGTTGCTTAACAAAACCCTGTTCGTAAATAGGTGTGGCGGGGACGGAATTTAAGTGTGAGCAAGCAGTAGTCATTTGTACTCTTTGTGAATTGTGTGATGATTTTTCTTCTCTATGTGTAGCACATGTTTTTCAGTAAAAGAATGAGTTCAAAGTGAAAAATTTTAACTTTAAATGATAAGTTGAAAGTTATTCAAGGCAGCAAAAGAGGCGTAAGTGCACAAAAATTAGCTGAAATGCACAATTGCAGAAGTACCCAAAAAGATGACATTCTGAAAAAAAGTTACACTTTTATAAAAGACGTTTCAAGGTGCAAATTTGGAATCTTAAACTAAGCGTCGAAGAACTGGTTATGATGAGATTTATAAGTTGCTTTTGGAATGGCTTTCTAACTGTCCAGAGAAAAATCTCCCAATTTCCGGGCCAATGTTGTTGGAAAGTGCCCCAGAAATTGCAGAGAAACTGGGAAATTAAAAATTTTGCTCTCATTCAAAATGATAATGAAAAAACTGCAAACAAAGTGATTTTGTTAGAGTTCAATAATAGTATGTATAATACTATGTATTCTTTAACTGTAAAAATAAAATAATTTTGGTCAATTATTTTGATTTTAATGAAAGTAATTTTGAGTTTTTAAAATGTGGAACCTCTTAATAATGGCAACCTCCGAAGTACAGACACTTTATCGTGCTCCCAGTAATGGTCGCTATTCAGAAGTTTTACTATATTTGTATTTATTTTTTCTTTACATTTCTCTATTATTATTATTAATTTTTCTCTACTTGTTATACATATTTTATTTTGTTCTATTTTAATATATGTTGCCTTTAAATAGATTTTTTTGGAGGAGGGGGGGGGGGGGGGCTTTTCCCCATTATGCATTTCTAGACTTATAGTTTTTGGACATTGGCTGTGGATCAAATTTTTCTACCCCACAGGTCTCTACCAAAGATTGGAAATCTATGATTCCAGGAACTGTTTTCCATCATCTAGTCCAAGTCCAAAAATAACAATTAACATAAAATTTAGAAATTTGGTTGGCACCAAGCCCTATTGCTGCCATAAGACCACACCAATGAAGTTCCTGATCCAATTAAATTAAAGATCCTGCCTGTTTTGACTAGTTCGTTCTCTGCTGGAAAAAAACGGAAATTGGAATATAAAAGAAGGTCCACAAATATAAGAGACAGATTTTTTGGTAGCATTTGATGTGCTGTACTGAACCGACCTAAGGAAATATAAGTCTCTAAAGATCATGCTTCTCGGGGCCTCCATTAAACTTGCACTTTCTAGACGTATCATAGATATGGATTAATAAACCAATGTGATCTGCAACGAGGTCCCGAGTCATATTCTTTTAATACACCAGGCCAATTGATTACATGGAGCCCAGTTTCTTCACAGAGATACATCATAAATACATAAAAAAATAAAGATGCAGAAATATTTATGGATATAAATTATTAATATGTATAATAGTATCAAAGTAAGATGATACAACAAAGAAAAAAAACTTACCTAGCAACCATTCTAGCACCTTCTAGAGAATTAGACAGCTTCACTAATCTAACTGCCGAATCAGGATCTTTCAAATGATCCAAATATATGCTATGAAAAATAAATTCACTATTAGTTCATTTTTCTCCATATTTTAAAAATGATTCATGCAATATATTAAAACATTTACCGAATTGCATTTGCATATTCTGATGCATTTTCATAAGCAACAGCTGCTTCTGCATATTTCCCATCAGCTTCCTGGGCTTTTGCATACTGAGCATGAACTTTAGGAGAAGAAATTGAAGGTAAAAATTCTTTCACCTTTTTCCTAAAATTGAAACCAGACATTTGTTTATCAATAAGAAAAAAATATGCAAACAACTTTGAGTTTAAAGTTTCAGAATTAAACTAGTATGTAGTGGCCATCACAAAACTTTCCTCTATATAAATCACGTCAATTAAATCATTTAAATAGTACAAGAAATAACATGAATTTAGCACCAATTCATATCAAAGTATATCTGAATTTGAAGTTTGATGAAAATTCGTGCATTAGTTCTTGAGATAGAGCTACAGGGGGAATTCTGAAAAATGTAGCATAGCAGCGCCACCTGTTGAGCGATTTACACTAAAAATAAACAACACAAAATTATATCAAGCTATACCTGAATCTGAAGTTTGTTGAAAATCTAAGCGTTAGTTCTTGAGATAAAGCTATAGCAGAAATCGCAAAAAATTCAGCGTAGCAGCGCCACCTGTTGAGCGATTTACACCAAAAATTAAACAGCACTAATTTACACGACAATTCATCTCAAGGACTAACTAAATTTGAAGTTTGATGAAAATCCGTGCAATAGTTCTTGAGATACAGCTCTTGCGAAAATCGTGAAAATGCAGCACAGCAGCGCCACCTGTTGGGCGATTTACACCAAAAATTAAACAGCACTAATTTATATCAAGGATTAACGAAATCTGAAGTTTGATGAAAATTCGTGCATTTTTTCTTGAGTTAGAGCTATTGCGATAATCATGAATAATGCAGCATAGCAGCGCCACCTGTTGGCCGATTTTCACAAAAAAGTAATCAGCACCAAACTATATCCTGGACTAACTGAATCTGAAGTTTTATGAAAATCCGTGCAGTAGTTCTTGAGATATAGGTATTGCAGAAATCATGAAAAATGCCGCATAGCAGCGCCACCTGTTGGGCGATTTTCCCCAAAAACTAATCAGGTCCAGTTTATATCAAGGTCTAACTAAATAATAAGTTTTGTAAAATTCCGTGCATTAGTTCTTGAGATAGAGCGCCCACAAAATTTTTGTCACATACAGACTCACAGACAGAGTGACAGAGTGACAGGGTGACAGACAGACTCACAGACATTTTCTAAAAACCCTCAAATCGTGTTCTGGGCATTCTAAAACGTGTAAATCCGTCCAAAACCGGAAGTCGAAAATTTTCACGAATCCAATACTTTCTTCTTGTAAAGGTAGAAGAAAGTAAAAATGAATAACATAATTATTACTTTTTCTAATCCAATCTTCATTGTCTTGAATGTGTTATGAATTTTATAGTTGTGAAATAAAGGAGTTATTTTTTTAAACATTTTTGTTTATTACTTGTAGTTAAATATCACACATTTTATTTATAAATTAATTTAATTAAATTATGTTTGACATTTTATTATGTGTAAGTTTTGAAGAAATTACTTGGAATTTTCATTTAGTTCTTTAAAGTGACACATGGCTGCTTATAGCAGGTGTGTGTGTGGTGGTGCTGGTGATGGGGGAATTGGGGGGGGGGGTGTAGTGGCAATATACAATGACCTCATGCTTATAAAGGCTCATTAGCAAGATAAAATATCCTTTTTTAATATTAAAAAGGAAAAAAAAAGGCTAAAAGAATTTTTTAAACATATGACCTTAAAATATTTCTTACAGCCAGGTTCATTTAAAAACAAAGCTGGTCTTGAAGTGAAGCTTCCTTAAACATTTCTGTGGAAAAAATACATGCCAAGGTCTTGAGATAATAAAAGAATTTATTTTATTGACAACTTATCAGCAATCAAAATAATGAAATTTGAGGAAAAGTAACACCAAGTTTTTTTGCATTATAGCCTGAAGTTTAATAATTAAAACTCTTTTTTAAATCAAACTAGAAAAACATAAAAAAATTCTTCATAAATATATTAAAATTTAGTATCATCCTAACAATTTTACATAGTTTTTATCCAAATACCACATAGTTAGAATGATAAAATAATAGAAATAGAAAACCATACATTTATCATTTCACTACCAAATAAATTCTATGAAATTAATCTAGCCTAAAAACTATTATATAAAAGAATAAATGTGAGTTGTGGTTAAACACTCATGCTAGCAACAAGATGCCTCAGCATTTTCCCATGAAAGAACTATGACGTAAAGCCCAGCCCAATCACAAGTATTTGCTGAGATATAACTTTTACTAAACAAGCTTGAGAACAAATTGAGATGACAAAAGTGGAGAAAGGCTTTGGCTTTTGAACGGGAAGGATGCCCTGTTCGAGTCTCTCGATAACTGCAGCCGTAGTGTCGGCCCGCTGTCTGTTATTTCCCCAGATCCACCTTAACTTTAAATTGTAAATAGTATAGTTATTTTATGTAACCTAGATTCATTAAACTATTATTTACCTTAACTGCCAGATTTATTATATAACATGGGGGCCGACCATTTGAATCCAACACAAATTAAAAAATAAAATACCCCCTACTTTCAGAATGAAAGAACTTTTTCATTCCGTTCTCAACTTTTGCATTTCAGCTGATGTGATTCATCTACTTAGCCATCTGTGTTGCGACTCAACCTTTCTTTTTCTTTTTATTTTTACAAGATCGTCACCATTAAGTGTTGCAAGAAATGAATCTCTGGCTGCAAGTATATATTTTTTTCTTCATATCATTAGTTGGGTCGACATATATATAGTAGAAGACAAAATTGTTTAATTGGATAACTCCTTCCAAGTAAGTTTTTTTTTTCTTTCCTCTCTTGCTTTTAAAATGGAATTACAAGAAATAGAACTTTTAAAAGCCAGTTAAAATCGGCCAAAACGGATAAGATCAAACTATTGCATAAACTTATATTTGGTTGCGATAAAAATCGCGAAAATAGAGCAAATCTTTGGAAATTTAAAGGGTTTCCTTTTACCGACAAAAGCGAGGAATATCAAAATAAACTGAAAGAAATTTTGGATAATTACGATCAACTGCAGTTAATTACTATCACTAATATCTTATCCATTGATATCCATGGATCAGCGGAAGATATAGCACAGCGTATTTTAGTCGCACTAGTTGATATTTCGGCTTTTAAAGAAACATTTATTGCAGTTTCCGCATCGGATACAGAATTTGATGATAGGCACAATAGTAGTGGAAGCACTGGTTTAACTTCCCCTTTGGGAGTACAAACAGACCAGACGGGTGTACCCTGTACACACTCCGCGTCCAAACAAACAATTTCTTTCCATGATATTGATCATTTAATTACACCGTTTCGTGGCGATAAATTGGAAAACATTTAAACATGGATTTTACGTTTTGAATGTTTAGCGCAGTCATTTCAACTGTCTGATATGCAGAAATTTGTGTTTGCTGAACGTGCATTAAAAGGTTTAGCGTTATTGTATGTACGCAGTGAAAATAACATTTCTTCATATACATCGTTAAAAGAAGCATTGTTTTGCGAATTTGGACAATCAGCTTTGTCCGCCCAGATACATCAATTATTAGCTGCCCGAGGCTGCCGCTCAAACGAAAAACTGTTTGAATATTTTTTGAAAATGAAAAAAATAGCACAAAGAGGAAACGTCAATGATATATCTTTAATTCACTATAAAATTAATGGGATTAACGATACACCCTATAACAAAGCAATATTATATGGAATCTCCGAATTAGTAGAGTTTAAGAAAAAACTTTTAATTTATGAAGAAATCTGTAATTCAGTGCCCAATTTCAAACCTAAGGCGACACACGTCCCTTTGGATACCCCGAAATCATATCCCAGTGAAAAACCCAGGAAAATTATTTGTTTTTCCTGTGGGGCCAGGGGCCATAAATCTTCAGAGAGTATGCGTAAAGGACAAGGCCCTGAGTACTCTAGTTGCTCTCGTCACGGCCGCGTATCCTCTCAATGCGTTGAGCGAAATTCCAAAGGTTCGACTCCAACTCAAGGCACCTCTCCTGTCCCCGAAACCAATATTCAAGTGCACACCATAGATACCCCTTCTCAGACCTGCCAACCTTTGACAATGAGGAATCGTAGCACTCAGAATTCAAATTAATCTAGAGGTAGGTTGGTTGCTGTTTTTTAGCTGCATATCGGGTTAACTCTGATTGCTTTTGATTTGGACCGAATTTAGATTCATGCAGCTTGGATTAACCCGCTTTTTCAAAAGTAAGTTCTTTATATTCTTATAAATTAAAAATTATATGTATCTAACAATAAACGTAAAGAATAAAGGAGGTTTTTGTCTGTGTGCTATGTTTTCTGAAGAGAGCACAGAGCTGGGGTGATTCCAGACCTGCCAACTGCTACGAAAAATTCGTAGTTCCTACGATTTGAAGCTAAACACTACGATGCTACGAAAATCGGTCTAAAACTACGATTTTCCTCAAAAAACACACACGCTGAAAAAAATCAATTTCGTTAATTGTTCACAGAAAAAAAAATAAATAAATGCCAATTTCGTCGTAGGATCGCAGAAAAACGCAAATTTCGTCAGAGGATCGCGAAAAAATGCACATTTCTTCAAAGAATTGTGAAAAAACTGAAAAATTTGTCAAAGGATCGCAGAAAAATACGCGAATCTTGTCAAAGAATCGCTAAAAAACACGAATTTCGTCAGATGATCGCGAAATAAACCACATTGTTCCAAAGGATAGGAAAAAACATGCAAATTTCTTCAATTGATCGCGAACAAAAGGCAAATTTCCATAAAGAATCGCGAGAAAAATGTAACTTTTGTCAAAAGATTGCGGATAAAAATCCTAATTTCGTCAAAGGATCGCGGAAAGAATGCTAATTTTGTCAAAGGATCGCTTAAAAAATGCTAATTTCGTCAAAGGATTGTGAAAAAAAAACGCGAATTTCGTCAAAGGATCGCGAAAAAAATTAGTTTCCTCAAAAGTTTGCGAAAAAAACCCAAATTTTGTCAAAGATCGCAGAAATAACGTGAATTTGGTCAAAGGACCGTGCAAAAATGCAAATTTCGTCAAAAAATAGCAGAAAAATATGCAAATCTCATTAAAAAATTGCTAAAAACTCGAAATTCGTCAAAGAATCGCGGAAAAAATGCGAATTTGGTCAATGGATCGCAGAAAAAAAGCGAATTTCGCCAATGCATTGCGGAAAAAACGCGAAAGGACCGTGAAAATAACGCATAATTAGCCCGTAATACTCCCCCCCCCCCCCCACACACACACTGCTGTAACCTTTCAGAAATTTTCTGTTTCTGATTTTTTTTTTTTTTTTTTTTTTACTCTGAATCACCCCAGCTTTGTGCTCTCTTCAGAAAACATAACACACAGACAAAAACCTCCTTTATTCTTTACGTTTATTGTTAGATACATATAGTTTTTAATTTATAAGAATATAAAGAACTTACTTTTGAAAAAGCGGATTAATCCAAGCTGCATGAATCTAAATTCGGTCCGAATTAAAAGCAATCAGAGTTAACCCGATTTGCAGCTAAAAAACAGCAACGAACCAACCTCTAGATTAATTTGAATCCTGAGTGCTACGATTCCTCATTGTCAAAAGTTGGCAGGTCTGTGATTCAGAGTAAAAAAAAAAAAAAAAAAAAAAAAAAAAAAAAAAATCAGAAACGGAAAATTTCTGAAAGGTTACAGCAGTGTGTGTGTGGGGGGGGGGGGGGAGTATTACGGGCTAATTATGCATTATTTTCGCGGTCCTTTTGCGTTTTTTCCGCAATGCATTGGCGAAATTCGCTTTTTTTCTGCGATCCATTGACCAAATTCGCATTTTTTCCGCGATTCTTTGACGAATTTCGAGTTTTTAGCAATTTTTTAATGAGATTTGCGTATTTTTCTGCTATCCTTTGACGAAATTTGTGTTTTTGCGTGGTTCTTTGACCAAATTCGCATTTTTTTCTGCGATCTTTGACAAAATTTGGGTTTTTTTCGCAAACTTTTGAGGAAACTAATTTTTTTCGCGATTCTTTGACGAAATTCGCATTTTTTTCACAATCCTTTGATGAAATTAGCATTTTTTAAGCGATCCTTTGACAAAATTAGCATTCTTTCCGCGATCCTTTGATGAAAATATAATTTTTATCCGCAATCCTTTGACAAAAGTTACGTTTTCCTCGCGATTCTTTATGGAAATTTGCCTTTTGTTCGCGAGCAATTGACAAAATTTGCATGTTTTTTTCTATCCTTTGGAACAATGTGGTTTATTTCGCGATCCTCTGACGAAATTCGTGTTTTTTAGCGATTCTTTGACAAGATTCGCATATTTTTCTGCAATCCTTTGACAAATTTTTCATTTTTTTCATGATTCTTTGAAGAAATGTGCATTTTTTCGCGATCCTCTGATGAAATTTGCGATTTTCTGCGATCCTAAGATGAAATTGGCATTTATTTATTTTTTTTTCTGCTAACAATTAACGAAATTGATTTTTTTCAGCGTGTGTGTTTTTTGAAGAAAATCGTAGTTTTAGACCGATTTTCGTAGCATCGTAGTGTTTAGCTTCAAATCGTAGAAACTACGAATTTTTCATAGCAGTTGGCAGGTCTGCCTTCTACATATTCCAGTACTGCGACGATTGTGAAAATAAATGATATTTCGTTCGTAGCCAATGCAAATCCTGTACACAACCTCAATTTTATCAGCAAAGAAGCTTATATATGCTTGGGATCCCCACCTTTAACTAATTCATCGATGTTGGGCCGATCCAGGTCCATATACCGTCACCAACTTAACTACCCAAACATACACTGGGATTGGGGGCAGGGTAAACCCCAATCTTGAAGGTGGGGGAAAAATAATTGGTAATAAAAGTAAATACCTTAGTAATTGCAGTTTAACTACTCCTCAATTACTGTACCTGAATTATTATAATGGGTAATTAAAAACATTAAATTTATAAACAAACATTTGTGATCGTAATAATTGAATAATGGTCCTGGCTATTCCTGATAATTAGACTAACCATAATTATCTTAAATTGAGGCGGGAGGAAACACATCTCCAAAAACTGCACCAAACTGCACTGTGTAATTTTAGTGAAGAAATAGCTTATAGACCGCACAGTTATATCTAAATAAAACCTATCGAAACTACGCATAAATGACATACTAAAGAAGTTCATAATCTGAAATAAAACTTACATTAAATTAAAACAATGGACTCATGTTGTATTAAAAACATAGCCAAAATTTAACAATAAACAAAAGTTTATTTACAATTAATTTACATATTTACAAAAATAAAATAGAAATGTGTCACAAGACACCAGCGTTCCAAAGAACGAAATTGAATTAGTATTTGCATTAAGTTTACTTTTTAATTTATCATTACAAATATTAATTAATTGCTTGGATACCATAAATTGTACATCCCTAGCACAACTTAGATTATTAAAACAATGGGAATACAAAAATATTGAATAACACATACCTTCTGTAGTAGAGTCTTACTCGTAGTTTTAAATCACACTTATATCCGTGGCTCCTTGAATGTTTTTTTAGACTCTACGAAAAGTTCACAAATTTATTTAAAACAGGTGATGTATCAAAGTCCACGAACTGCCGTTCTTAGGGCTGTCCCTTAGCGGGAAAACACGACTGAATAACCCGTAATCTTTGTTAGGAGCATCGTTGAAACCCTTAGGACATCTGTATTTAACTATCCCTGTTGCAGAATAGAACTCATCATTATTAAACTATCATAGTTGAGAAATGGAACAACTTTGTTGAGAAACAGCACAAGTCTTTTAAAACATCCTTCATAGTTGAGAAGTAGAACTAATCTCATTATTAAACCCTCATAGTTGAGAACTTGAACTGATCTCACTATTAAACCCTCATAGTTGAGAACTCGGACTGATCTAACTGTAACTTCATTCTTCGCTTATGACATTACCTCGTAATAACAATGTGGAGGATGGTCCTTTGCCCCCTTCGTCAAATGGTCGGTCAGTCTTGCCAACCCCCACTTCTTCTGTCTTCTCGCAAACTTCTGATTTGGTATTACACTTTTTCGGGGTATACAGTACTCCGCCCCCTGAGCGTCAGCGATCGTGAGATGTGGAAACCCCGGGCCTTCTTCTATCGCCCGTGTGGTCCATCTTTTACGACTTCTTTATTAGGACCAATAAATAATCTTACATCCAGTCGTAAATACAGCTTGGCATTTTATGTCAACCTTTTGTTAAACTTGGAGACTTTGTGTCTATCTAAAAAGATCCCCTTTAAAGATAAGATCCAACTGTGCAGTCGTTCTCTTATTAAGACTTTACAGCGTAGATACATATATGAGCATATTCATATCAAATAACAATAATAATAATCAAAATAAATACATGTAAGAACACACTCTATATATACATACACACTTTATAAAATAATAATAATAATAATCAAAATATATAAATAATAGTATTTTTTTTATGCCATTATAAAAATAACAACCTGCTGAAGTGGTATCAAGGGTGTTTATATCAGTTATATGATAACACTTCCAGCAATCGATAACAGTTTTTGATCCTGACACCTCCACTTTAAAACAAACTCAATATTTTGTCACCAAAACAGAGTTTAATAATAACATTTATCAAGATTCTTTCTACGTGCTTTCAACACCTATGCAGTATGCAGTAATTTTCGCTTCAAGACCGAATAAAAGCTCTGATGACCCACATTTTTCTTCTAACGTCAGTAATCATACTCTATCCTCATCACAGTTTGAAGCAGATAAGAATGATTCACCAAGTTCAGTTCTTGACATCAGTATTAACAACAAAATGACGTCACCCACTATCTACTCGGACTGTATTAGTGAAAACATTCTCTCTTCCTGTGCTAGTAAAAACGAAACTGAAAATGAACCCAGTAAGTTAAGTGCACTGGACCTGCAAAAAGACGCCAGAATTTATCCACATGATAATGTCAATCATATAGTGACAGATGAATTGCCGAAATTGACGCAAGGTCAACATTTCTTTTTCACTTTGACGCGCTTTCTTCAAACAGTCTTCAGTTTCATTATTTTAGCATGTTTACTAGTTAACATGCTTCATCTTGATCAAAGATGCAGACATCCTGAGTCATACTCGAGCACCAGCAGTGACTACAGAGTACTCCAAATACCTTTCTGTGCAATGTGCAACAAATTATTTTCTTATTTATCACACACACCCTCCAATTTCGCCACTAGGGAAAAGAAAAATAATCGCAAAGTTACGAAAAATAAAAGTTTCGCTAGTTGTGCATATAAACTTTTCAGTGTTTATCCATACAGTTTACCAGAAAGTGTTTTATTTAGTGGCTTTTGAACGGGAAGGACGTCCCGTTTGAGTCTTGCGATAACTGCAACCGTAGTGTCGGCCCGCTGTCTGTTATTTCCCCAGATCCCCCTTAACTTTAAATTGTAAATAGTATAGTTATTTTATGTAACCTAGATTCATTAAACTATTATTTACCTTAACAGCCAAATTTATTATATAACATAAATGTTAGTCTAATTATACCAATTAAAACTAACTCGAAAGAATCTTTTTAATCATATATGAATTTCATGTTATCTTGTGTAATAAAGCAAAGGTATTTTCATGCAAATAAATCAATAAACGAAATAATCATTATGCCTGACCATTTTTGATACACAATCTTCCTGCAACTGTATTTGGCAACATAATTCAGACTTAAACACTGTTCCTACTATTATCTGTACTTATCTTTTCTGCTATTAACACTGTTATATATTATTTTGAAAGAATTGTTTATCAAAATACATTTTTCAAAATAAAGAAATGAGTAAATACATTAAAATATATATATATATATATATATATATGTTCATATGCAAATAATTTTTCAACACACAGAATTTAATTAAAGGGAATAAAATTGTTATTACCAATTTTTCAATTTTATATACAATGTTGCAGCATTATCAAATAAACCACCTTTTTCATATAAAATTGCAGCATCAGATATAACCTGAAAACAACACAAATTTACTTCTAGTTTCAATTAAAAAATATAAATACTCATTCAAATGAAAAATAATTGGTAAAATGGTAACCTTTATTTCCTCCAGTATGCTAGCACATTCTTGATAAACCATAGAACTGTTGATTTCTTCAGCTAAAGCAATGCCCCTAAAAAAAGTTTTTTATTTTCAAGGCACAATTCATTGTAAAGAATCTGCATATGGCAATAATTAACCAGATAATACTAACAAGTTAATTTCTTTTAATAATGTGCAATATGTACAAACTGCTTTTAATCTCTAAAAATAAAAGATTTGCTTCTTAAATGATAATATAAATAATTAAAAGTATGCATTTTTTATGCATAAAGAAAGAAAAACTAAATGCAAACACACTTAAAGAAAAAAAAAATGAAGAATTGCTGTCTTTAAAAAAAATTCAATATAGCAAACTTTAAAATATAGAATACAGGCACATGATACAGAAGAGTTTTCCAAAATTTGGACCTCACTCTCCCACTTAGGCAAAATCATATCTCAGAGTCAATCAGTGCCTTGAAACAACAAGCATCACAGGATGATGAAACTCAGAGTACAGGCATAGATAAGAACTTTTTATCTTAAGATATCCCTGTTCTTTAAATAGATGAACCTCACCGCTAACAAAGGAGCCAAAAATTCACAAGAACATCCCCATTTTGGGGAGAAGTTCATATTACACGAGGGAGAAAATAACTTTTTCTGCAACTTTTGAATTTGTATCATGAAAGTTAGCTCACATGATGATGGACTGATCTTCTAGCTATTAATAATACTGTTTAAAACTAAAGTTTAAATGCAAAACAAAATTCAAACTCATTAAATTTCTATATGTTATATTTATGAACTTTTGCATAAAAGGATATTGAAATGTGAAAAATAAACTATAGAGTAATGTGAGGATTCTCACATTGTTTGTGTTTTGCAGCTGGAACCGTAGTTTGATGTGGGAGCAATTTTTGTTTTCCTCCAGTGTCATTAGATCATCGCTCCTAAGAGCATGTTTCCTCCATGATAGTAAGATGCAGCCAATTATGCCACAAATGGTTTAACACATTTTCAGCATAACATTTTGCACTTCTCGCTGACTTTTCCTTTTGTTTCCAGCATACAAATGTAAAGTTTCCTGAATTTATTTTTGGACCCTGTTGGGAAAATTTGATTTCTGATTGTACTGATCAAAGCAGTTGCGTTTGTACCATCTATCACTTAGGTGAAGCGATTGCCGTAATTAAATTTAAAAAGATAATTACTTGCAAAGAATTTTTAATATTCCTCCAAAATGGATTAAGTTTTTCTATATGTTTAGAAGTCTGAGTGGAAAACATATTTACTACAAATTATAATGATCAAATAAAGACAATTTTCTTATTAAAAGGGATATCATCAATTTTTCCACCTCATTTACATTTTCCATGGCTATGGTAAGAATTAACTCTTTCTTTAAAAAAGAAAAAAAAAACCCAACAAAGAATACAAATTGCAGTAAAGCTACTACTGAAATTCACAATCATTAAAAAATTCTATAAGATCCCAGAATTTAACGACTCAATTTGGTGCTAATTTTTGTTTCTGTCATCTGAATTATTTTGAAGTGTGTCACTGATGTTCCACTATTATTCCAAAATAATATACAAGAATTATAATTTTAATAACAATTTTGGTATCAATTAAAATTTTTTTTGTAAACATTATAACTTACCTAAAAGAGCTTGTTATCATTTTACAGAATTAAATTTGAAAGAAAGATATTTCATATAGTTGTTGAAGAAATAACTGGTTTTCAAATGTGTGATGCATTTTCTAAAATGTTCATTTAGGTATCTTCTTTACTTATTAAACATTGAAGTTTTGTAAAAGTATTCTGGAAGTATTGAAAAGTGCTTGATTTTTCTTTTGCCTCTATTGTGTAAATATGTTTTACACAAATATTTGACAAATCAACTGCTAGCATTGCGTGATATACAACTTATGAGCATTAGTTTTTTGTGCATCATGTATAATTATTTAATATATAGAGCAATACTTAATGTATATGGATATACTTTTTTTTTCCTCTTTGGCCACTTTTTCATTTTTTTACTGCTTTTGTTATTTGTTTTTGGTTATCAAAAATTCTGTCGTCCTATCTCACTGTAAAAGGGTTTATTAGACATTTTATCTTAAACATCTTTTGATGATCCAAAATTTTTATTTGTTAATGGGATAATATTGTGAGGATTCTCACACTGTTTGTGTTTTGTGGTTATTTTAGTTTGCCATGGAAGCAATTTTTGTGTCATCATGTCATTTCTCACATGAGAACTTTTCATCCATGATCACAAAGCATGGCTGACTGTGTCTTAGATGACGTAGCACATCTTCAGCCTATTATTTTGCACTCTGCGCTGGCCATTGTATTTTCTGCATATGATTTTAAAGTTTTCCTGAATTTATGTTTGGGACAACATTTGAAAAAATTTAATTTCTGATTATATTATTCAGAATCACTTGAGTTTGTACCATTGATTGCTGAGGTGATCCTTAAGCTTAACTGAAGAGATTGTCATTATTAAATTTAATAAAAATAATTACTTGCAAAGAATTTTTAAATAATCCTCAAAGATGGATTAAGTTTTCCTATAATAACATTTAGAAGCCCAAGAGAAAAATCAATTTGTTACTAATTATAATGATCGAATACATAACATTTTTTATTAAAAAGGATATCGGTTTATCAATTCATTTGCAGTACTGCTGAAATTCACATCTGCAAAAAATTTCTAGATCATAGAATTTAATATCACAAGTAATTATTGAAATACAGATTGAGCATGGAATAATTCAAACCCCATGGAGCCACGTTAATAGTTTGAATTATCAAAAAATTTAAATTAAACAAAACTTGCATATTAAATAAAAATTAAGGAAATATAACACTATAAACAACATCAAAGAACAGCAATAATACATTTATATTAACCACTTACTAATCTCTATTGTAAAGTATGCAACAGAGAATTTTTTATGTAAAATAGCCTTCAAACTTTTATATCCCTTTATAGCCCTTTTATATGTATGTATAAGTTTTTAGTGAAAAATTCACATCTTTTAAATTATGCTAAATATTGCTATATAAATTACACTTCCAAATTAAGAAAGAATCATAAAATTAAGTATTTAAAAACTTTTGTAGTCACAAAAACAGACCTTAAATGAGACTGTTAAGTGGTTAAAGAGTATCATGTTTTACATGTTCCAAAAAGAAAATAAAACAATTAGTCTTTCACCATCATATCAGAAAGATGAGCTGCTACCTAGTTACTGGGAAGGAAGGGGATAGAGGAGAACCATTGCCCCTCCCTGGATTTTGAAAATTAATTAACTAAGTTTTCTTTATCTCTGATGATTTTGATAAAAAATAAAGTAATTTTTTTCATTTGCAAGTGACATGAAATAAAAACTATGAGGAAGAAAAACTGAAATTTTTCATCAGGAAGGAGAGAGGAGCTTTGCTACACCTGAATTCTTTATGGAAGACAATTATTAATTCCTTTTTTTTTTATGTTCTTGTGTTTCAAATTTATTATCCTTTTATGATGATTTTGAGAAAGAAAATTCTTTGCAAGTGACACAAAATAAATACTAAGATGAACAAAAACTGAAATTTCTCATCAAGAGGAGAAGAGGAGCTTTACCATCCCCGAATTATTTATGGAAGACAATTATAATTCTGTTTTTCTTTTTATGTCTTGTGTTTCAAATTTATCACCTCCTATGATGATTTTGAAAAAAAAATTATTTTTTGCAAGTGACATGAAATAAATACTAAGTGCAACAAAAACTGAAATTTTTCATCGAGCTTTGCCACCCCTGAATTATTTATGGAAGATGATTATTAATTCTGTTTTTCTTTTTATGTTCTTGTGTTTCAAATTTATCACAGGGAATTCAGGGATGCAGCGCCCCTTGATGAAAAAAGAATGGACAGTTTTAATCCCCTATTTTGAAATGCTTAGTTATGCTAAGCTAAATTATTAAGTTAAATTATTTTAGTTATGCACAAGGAATTCTGACAAAACAAATTCTCAATCTAGCTTGCTTTTATGTTTATATTTTTCTCTTAAAAAAGGTAGCTTGGGTTGCAGACTTGCATATCTGTTTCAAAATCCTACCTCTCCCTAGATTTCTTTCTGTCAGTACCCATGGCTGTCCTTTTGAGTGAAGAAGAAATTCAATGGAGAAGGCTACAGGAACAACCAATAGGAAAGCAATAGAGTGTAATGGAAACAACCAATCAGAAGTTGACATAACACATACAGTAACAGGGAGAGAAGATGAATCAAATGGAACAAAAAGATGGAAATAAAAGAGAAAGGGAGAGAAAATAAAAATAAATAGAAAAATAGTGCTTTTTTTATGTTCTATAGTGGTTTTTTTTTTTTTTTTTATTTCCTTTGTATTAACTGTGTTGCATTAATTAGTTAGAAAATTATTTTAATACACATTTTGTACCTTTTATAATCACCACATCTAATAGAAGTTCTAGCAATTCCTGCTTTGCAAACATTATTATGATGATGAATCTAAATAAAAATAACAGATTAAGTCATTTCATTTACATGCTGATATTTAAAAAAAAAAACATCATTAAAATTACTAAAAAACTAGTATTACAGCTCTTGCAAAATTTACATACATCATCAGAAGATACATCATTCAACAGTCCTTTCTCATAATGATGAACTGCATTAGTGTAATCACCACTAAAAGGAAAAAAAAAAAAATTCCAGTAACATAAGATATAAAAGGAAAATTATGCAAAATTATACCAAAGAGTTATTCATAAAACCTAACAAACATTAAAAACTAAAATTACTCTTTTATTACCCTTCTTAGAATAAAGTATAACCATAAAATATATCAATATTTATAAGTAAAAAAAAAAATATATATATATATATATATATATATATATTTAAAAGAAATTTTAATAATATATCAATATTTATAAGTAAAAAAAAAAAAAAAAAAAAAAATATATATATATATATATATATATATATATATATATATATATAAAAGAAATTTTAATAAGTTTTTGATAAAATAAATGCAAAATGTTTGAATTAATGGCTGAAAATGATCTTGTGCTTTTAATGGAAAAATGAAAGAAAATATAGAAACATAGAATAATTAAACCTAAAAATAACTTAACAACAGCAAAAACCCTATCTTTTTCAAGTTTTTAGTAGTTACTATATGTCAAAATACAGCAAATTAATGCCCAAATAAATAAAATATAAAATAATACTTACGAAATTTTTTAATAATAACAGAAAGACAAATAATTTTGAGATGCTGTATGATCTATATAAAACAAAGTAATGAAATGCCTTTCTGGAGAATTCTTTTGAGATTTCCAACTTATTTAAAGAGATCACTCAGTCCAGTGGTTTGCATACAGGCCACAAAATGAGGAGGAGTACGAAAATCGCAGATTTGTAACCAGCACAGTGACCATTCAAGGTTTTCTTTTTACAAAAATGACAATTTGGATCACTTTCCCTTCAAAAGTCCTCCCTGAAAACATCTCTCCTATTGCAATATAACAAAAAAAAAAAAAAAAAAAGGAGGCTGATGCTTAACAAAATACTATCTCAACTTGTGTAGGGAATTTTGAGTCTACAAATCCCTAATAGCATCTATCTTCAATCAAGTGATACATCACTCATGCAGGATTAGAAACAATGATCGCTTTAAAATTTGCTAATTCATTTTTAAACAAAAAATTTTTACTAATTATAATGATTTGTCACATTTTTCTGATTTGTATGTGTTATGCACAAATACCCATTCTATAACAGAATCTTTCCTGAAATAGAAAATTTCATAATTCCTGTAAAAAGAATACAAAATAATTATGACGAGACATCGTAGCAACTATGAGAAAAAACAGTCTAAACTGGATCTTTTTGGGGGGAGGGGGGGGGGGGAAACAAAAAGGTCTTTTTTGGAAACATTAGTAGGTTTCAATGTACATTACGGTGGGCCGAAAAAGACTTTTTTTGGATTTTCGATGGTGGGTAGTGCGGAAAAGTTGTCACTGGTAGCACTAAGTTCACACAAAAAATTTGAGATTTTTTGGAGAATTCCTTGATTTGCCGCAAATGACTTGAAGTTTTGTTCAAATGCTGATTTTTTAACTTTTTTAACAAAAATTTTAAAAATGTCAAATTAAATTTATTTTAGCTGAATTTTACTTGAAAGGTCATAATTAGTGTGCGAAATGTTTAAATATGCTCTGATTATCTGTTATTTAATAGTTGTGTGTATTTTGAATAAGGTGATTTTTATAGTCTTTTCATGTAAAAGTGATAAAAAATTGTAAGTATTGTTTGGTTTGTTTCTCGGTTTCTGTCTTCTGTTTTGATTACGTTCCTTGCTCTTCCTACTGTTTTTGATGCATTCAGAGTCACATATTTGTATGACGGACTACAGCATGTCCTGACAGCAATTCTGGAAGGAGAGGGGAAACCTATGAAAACGCAATTAGTCAGGAAATAGGAGGAACTGCCAGATGGGAGGCACTGCAAGATGGGATGTTAATTATTTTTCTGCTTTAAAATACATATGTTATCAGAACATTCAAATAGTGGGAACTTTGAAACTGACAGTTCGTCTGAATCAGAATATAAAACAGGGCCTTCAAAAGCAGACTCTCCCAAACAATATCTCTTTCTCACATCGCGTTCGCTAATTTTAGAACTGATATATCATATAAGTAAATTGCGTTAAGAGCTTCATCAGTTCTTCAGGATGCAGGAATTCTGACAACAGGGAATAAAGATCTCGTCAGGAGACAGAAAAAGTACAAGCTTATTCTTTGATCAGAGATAAAATGATCTTCATAGAAAAAAAAAGGACAAGCGGCGCCGTCGAGAGAAAGATGAAGCACATATCCCTAATGGTGTGCAAAAATGTACGTGTCACTTTCTATGAGTCTATTACTGTTTCATAGGCATCAGAAATGCAAAGGCTGAAGATTTGAGTACCCTACTAATCTAGTTCTGATTGGATTGGTAAAGCTCTTAGTTCAAGTGGTTCTACCATCTAGTTTAGATAGTTGATGTCGGTGTCGGAGTGGAAGCTTGTTTGCATGAAGAATACATATCAAATGTTGCGGTTCTTGTCACGTTGTGAACGCGCCATTTTTTTCGCATCTGCGAATTGGCATTTGCACGTGGCAATATCTCCCATTCTTTTAATTTAATTTTGCCTTTTTCATAATTTTCCTTTAATATTTTATTGTTTCAACGTTCCCATTATTCGGCATTTATTATTCCCTGTAATTTGACACATCCCTTTTAATCCTACGGCGATTCCTTCAATTTTCGATCAACGGGAGAGAAAGATTCTTCCTTCCCTCCTATGCAGTCCGGAGCGTTCTGCTTTTGCTCGTTTATTGCTCTTTTGGCATTCTGCGTGGGCTTGCTCTTTGGCGTTGGGCATACGCTGTTTCTGTTAGGAATTAACAAGCTAGTTTCTTTATTCTCAATGCCTCTAACAGTATTAAATACCTCTTTAACTTATTACAATATGATATGCAGTACTTTATTTATTGCACTTTATTTATCAAAGTAACTTTATTTAAATATAATTTATTCTGAAATAAAACTTACCTTTATTCTGTTCTATTTCATTTATCCTTTAATTATTTAAGGAGTCTTTTCAGTTTCTTTAAGTTACGTTCCTTTAAATAATTTGTTTACGTTTTTCAAACTTCCGATGGTGTAATCTGCCAGGCATCACTTTCAATGTCGTAGATCGTACTACACATTTTTTCTTTCGCCAGGTGGCGGTGGCTATCTTCATGAATGAATTAGATGACGTAATCCACTCCGGCGAATCACTGCTCATCGAATGTTCCCGAAAGGGAATGAGTTGGCTAGTGCACCGCTAGCTATTGCATAAAAGCGTTTTCCCCCCTCGGATCTTCATTCAGTTTGTCAGTTCTTCGCCTTGTTTGTATTATGGAGTCTCGCCATTAGTCATGCAGTGTAATAGAAAGTGATTTTATCTACATTTGTGTTTGACTTCATACTCCAGTTTTTAGACATCATGGCTTTTTAAATATCATGGTTTTTCGTGTCGTCATCGTATTCTTGAGGAATGGTTTCTGTCATCATTTGGAGTTAAGCTAATCTTCCCCAGTGTGCTTACGGAGCTGTTTACGGAAAAGTGGATTTCTTTCCGGATTGTAAATATGCTGATTCTTGGATACGGAAGTGTCCTGAAGGAATATGGCTGGTAGCTTGAATGGGTTATAAGTATCTGGAGAAGTTAGCGATGTGTCATCAAGACCGTTCTCGTTGGCGATGTGGATCAAAAACTTATTTTTCCGGTGAAGGTATTTCCAAGTGAACCATTATAAATGTTTTTATCACAGAGCCTATATTTTTACACGATATGCCTTGGAGCCCTGGGGGTAAATATATAAATGCCATTACACATATTTATAGACATACATTTAATAGTTGTTATAATTTATGAAAGTTAAGTTTGTTGTTTGCTTTTGGTTTTTAATAAATACGTTTTTATTTATATATATTGTTATCTGTTTTTCTTAATCCACCACAGTTATAGTTTAAGTTTAATTGAATTACATACAAGTTTATGGCAATATATATTTAAATCTTTTAACTAAAGTTATTGATTAGATCATGTCATGCTATGTCAGAAGTCAGCCATATACGCTCCATCACTAGAGCATATCTCTGCTAATTTATATTTATAGCCATTTCCTTGATATTGGCTATCAGTTTCTCTGCTTCGCGCATGCTGATTGGCCACAGTCGCTGGTCGACTCGCCAATCTGGTGTGCGCTTGGGCTTATAGAACACCAGGCAGATTTGCAGCCAGTATTGCCTGTGACTCGGAGCGTGTTGTATCGCGAAAAGTTTTTAACGAGATTACCCCGGCACGGGGGAATGCCGCATGGCTTCCCACCATTGGCTGCACTTTTCGATTGCCCATTTCTGCGATCTTTTTCGGAGAGAAATTTTTAAGCTTTTAAAATAAGGAACTGCAGCCGTCTCCAGCCTACCCAACGTTAAACTCCGGAGTTTCGAAATAAAAACCTTGTTTTTGCATTACTACATGGTCTCCTCAAATTTTTTCCAGAGATGCCTGTCTTATTTTGTCTTAGCAGCCACATCATGTTCCAAGCTATCGTCGAAAACAATGGTAAGACCTCTCTAGTTATATTTTATCGTCCGATTTCAACTCTGATGATTGTGCAAGTTAAGCGAGGCCGCCTGAGTTATTGGCACTACGAATGCTATACGTGGGTGTTAGGGTGGCATGCCACTGCCACTACACGGTCTTTTCTTCAGTAGTAACTTAAATGTTTCATTCTTCAATAGTGACTAATGTAAGTTTATCTGACAGTTCTCTTCTTAATTTTTTCCAAAGCAGGCTTTATTCTGGCTTAAAAAAATATATAATGATTTTGCTATTTCCCCGCAGTGACCAGAAGGATGTGTCAAGTGACCGAAATATTTTGAACTACGTTCGACAATATGGTGATACTTGTTTTGTCTTTTTGTTGATGTTGCCACTTGTCCCCTTTTTTTCTGTGAAGATCATTTTATTTTTTCTACTATCAAAAAATATGAATTTCTAAGATCTTCCTCCTACTATAACTTCTTTCCAAGTTTCTTTTTCTGACGCCTGACCTTGCATTTATCGATGATGAGATCCCTATTCCCTGTTGCCAGAATTCCTGCATCCTGAACCTGAAGCACAGATGAAGCTCTTAATTCAATTTACTGTATGATATACCAATTCTAAATGCTGTGTACGAAAGGGATATGCGTTTGGGAGTATCTGCTTTTGACGGACCTGGTTGTAATGATTCAGACGAACTGCCAGCTTCAAATTTCCCACTATTTGAATCTTTTGAGAATATATGTATTTTAGAGCAAAAAAATAATTAACATCCCACCTCACAGTTTCTCCCATCTCCTACTCCCTCTCTCATCCTCATGATGACTGATTGCATTTTCATTGGTTTCTGCACCCCATTCTCATCTCCTTCATGAATTGCTGTCAAGACATGCTGTGGTCCGTCATACAAATATGTGATTCTGAACACATTCAAAAACAGAAGGAAGAATGAGGACTATAATAAAGACAAAAAAGAGAAACCGACGAACAAATCAAACAATACTTACAATTTTCACTCACTTTTACGCTAAAAGGCTATAAAAATCGCCTAAATGACATTTCAAATAAATTCAGCTAAAATAAATTTACCATTTTTAAAATTTTTGCTAAAAAAATTCAAAGATCAGCATTTGAGCAAAACTTCAAGTCATTTGTGGCAAATCAAGGAATTGTCCAAAAAATCTCAAATTTTTTGAGTGAACGTAGTGCCACCAGTGGCAACTTTTCTGCACTACCCATCATCAAAAATTGAAAAAAAGTTTTTTCGGCCCACCCTACTGTACATGTACAACAAAAGGCTTTTGCAATCACTGAACCATGTTACATCATTTCAAATTATGATATCCAACTTCTAGTGAGAATTTATGTTTCATCAAAAGTATTATTTAAGATTTTTCCTGATTTATTTTAGACATATGTCTTAAATTTATGGAAGATGAAATTTATTCATGTATGAAAAATATGAGAAATATATACAATATGGAAAGAAGTTTATTAACAATATTTTATGTAAAAGTTTCTTAAGTTAATAACTTATCATAAATCATATATGTCTGTATTATTTATACTATTAAACATTAATCAACCGTGAGATTAAATTTTGAATATCAATGTAAAATTAAATTAAATTAAAGAAAGTTGAAAAAAATCAGAAAACATACGTGAATTCCAGCTGTTCAGCATACTCTTTGGATATTATAGGAACTTCTTGGGGATTAAGAGTGACTGCTAATTTCAAAGCAGCATCCCAATGGAAAAGATGTTTACGCATCTCTAAAGCAGCAGATGGCTTAGAAGACATTAGATATAAACTCTGAGCTAATTCATAATCTTTAAAGAAATATTCAGCTACATATCCAGATAATAATTTCGTATCTTCTACTTCCTAAATTTGTACACAAAATAGAAAGTTAAATTATATTATGGCTAAAGATGACTTACATAATAAAAGATACATATTCAAAATGATGAATGAATACAATAAATAAAATATAATTAACAAATTATAATACAATAGTAAATGATAAGAACATATACTTTTTTTGTTCTTATTAAAAATGTTATGTGAAAAAAACTCCTAGAAAAATATAAATTTTAGCAAGTTTTCAAGTTTACAAATATGTTAAAATGTACTTTGATAAATATCATATTAAATAACCATGGCAGTTTATGTTACAATTCTCTTGATTCAGTGATGTCCGAATGCACTGTAGTGCATTACTTAAGTAAAAAACTGGAGAAAGGATGCATAAAAAATGTGATGAGTTTCTCAGGAGCATAATTTTCTTCCTGTGTGGAATTAAAACTTTTTGTAGCTAATCATAAGGAAGACATATTTTGCATCGATATGTTGAAATTTTTTTAA
Organism: Maratus speciosus; assembly: GCA_963932465.1. Classification (NCBI taxonomy): domain Eukaryota; kingdom Metazoa; phylum Arthropoda; class Arachnida; order Araneae; family Salticidae; genus Maratus; species Maratus speciosus. The sequence goes on along the minus strand of OZ010790.1, from coordinate 154,359,500 downwards.
CTTCTAAAGAGAGGAGTTCATAAATTGGAACAGGAGGAATAGTTTGGAACAAAGTTACAGCAGAACATCCCCCCCCCCCTTTTTTTTTACTTGTACTTTTTTAAAAGTACAAATTATTTAAAAAAAGGTAGTTATTTTCACCCCTTTGCCTTGAATTTTAATGAAATGTGTACAACAAAGTAAGTTAAATTTGTTTTTCATAAAATTCTAGAAGAAGAAAAAAATATAGTTATTCAAAATGTATTTTAAATATGACACTTATAAATTACAAATATTTCAGTTATTGTTTGAAGAATAACATTTATTATAATTTGGTTCAGTTGGTAATCCTCTATAAATTAAAACACAACAACTGAAAATGTAGCATGTTAGCAGTGGCGCCAACTTTTGAAAAATATTGGGTGGGCTCAAATCTCTTTCGGGTAAACGGTTTCAAATGATAAACTTTTAAAGTACAGTGAAACCTCCCTGTGCGACCACCTCCTTGTTCCATTTTTTCATGGAACAAAACGAAATTCATTCCCTTAGGCTCAATACTAATTTTACCTCTATTCAGAGACCATCCCAGTTGAATTCCCTCCAGCAGTGTTGAATTCAGGGGGCATCCCTCCCAGAGCAGTAAGATGCCCTCCCGGAAGATTTCAGATTTTTTTGTTTTCAATGGTCAAAAAGTGTAATCCCCCCCCCCCCCCCGAAACTCTATAATGTCCCCCCAGAGCCACAGAAATCCCTCCCGGAGAAAAAAGTTTGAATTCAACACTGCCTCCATGAGCGACCAATTTCTTTGAAGAAAATGAAACAAATTCCGTTTTTTCCTGGTCGCTTGAAGAAGGTTTTATTAGAATAATAATTCCTGAGAGCACATTATTTATCAAACTTCTAAACTAAGTTTAGAATTTTTATTTATTCCGGTAACTTTTAAGTGTTTAATGCAATGAATTTAACTCTGATGACAAAGTAAGGATGACAGTCAATAAACTCCCCTGCCCTATTCTTTCAGGAAACTCTCTAAGAAATGGATAAATTAATGAAATCGTCATAATTTTTTCCCGTCCAAAAAAAAAAAAAAAATTGCATTTATTTACTGAACTTCGAAAGGACTTAGAAATAACAGTTATAGAAGATAAAACCATAAAATCAAAGTAAACATCAATGTATTCATTTTTTAAACTCTGCACAAATTAACTTATGTAATTAACTTTTGTTTTTCCTAATGTGAAAAATAAATTTTAGTAACATTAATTGTTACCTTTTTTCAAAAATTAAAATCTAGATTTAAACATGACCAACTCTCGAAGTGACCAATTTTTATTGGAACGGAACGTGGTCGCTTTAGAGAGATTTTACTGTATACATTTGTGATTTTATTAAATTACATTCGCATAAGTAAAGTAAAAATGTTTATTGATACCACATGAAAGCATAATAAACTTTTATTATTTAATAACATTACAGTATTGATTATTGAGGACTTATACATAGAATATTATACTAGCGTTTATAATTTTATAGTGATAATAACAAAGCCTTCTGCTTTGTCTGTCACCAGTTCTCGTTATACTACTTTACTGCTTTTATTATTTCAGGGGCTTCTTTATGCATGCACTTATTTGCTATAACATCGTAGATATAATTCCTTATCAAAAATATTAATAACTTAATATTACACATGTGGCTTTGGTAACTAATTCTGCATTGCATTTTTAGCTGTATAAGTTTGTTCCCCTGTAAACAAAAATGAAAAATAACATTACCTATTTGTGCATACAAAATATAAAAAATGTACTGAATGATCAAAAAACAAAATAGCAATAAAAATATTAGCTCGCTAAAAAATGAAAATAAGCTAGGAAATAAAATTGATGCGTTACAGGAATAAATTCCCTTTTCTTTTTCATTCTGGATAACTTATTTAAATATTTTTAATCCACCCAAGATACGTTATTTCTTTTGCTATAATGTTGAAATGGTTTAATATCACCAGAATTTAAGAACAAATTTATCTGAACGAATAGCTTTCCGTCCTGAACCTTATAAAAGTAAAATTTTATTAGAAAATTTTGGGGCAAATTTGACATTTGGGGATTAAAATTAGCTAAGAAGCCTACTTCCCAACGACTTACAATGGGTTAAATTAGGAACGTAGCAATTTTTTAAAATATAAAATGAATTCACTCACCGTTATTTAGCTCTGCATATTGCAAATGTGTTTCTCCTTGATGCACTTCTTTTTATAAATTCCTCATAAGCTTCGTCCAAATCCAATTTTTCAGCACTTTCCTTGTGCACGTTTAAGATAGCAACATGATTAAGTCTTTTCTGAGCCATCGTTGAACGCAAAAATGTTTTCAGTCTTTTCAAAGAAGAAAATGATCTTTCAGCTGTGGCTGTAGAAACTGGCATTGTTAGGGTTATGCGCATAAATTCGGGCACAACGTTATGAATAAGATTGGATTTCAAAAATTTTATGACATCATCGAACGTTTTTAGTTCAATGCCCAATAAGGCAGCGTTGTCACAAACCATATTTCTCTGGGTTCGTAAAATGTCATAGTCAGAGATGTCATCATTAAAAGCACAATAAGCATTATCAGATTCTCCAATGGCAAATTTTTCTATTGTATCTAAAATCTCGTTTTCTTGAAAACGCTCTTTGAGAGAAACATTAACACAGTCTATTAACTCATAAAATTTACATTCAAAATACTTTTTCACATCAGTAAATTCATGTTGTGTATGCGTGCGATCGTCAATGCGGAGAGAAAGCTTTTTTTGTTTGGGGAGCTTTGGTTCTGATATTTCAAGTTCATTTGCCCTTTTTGTGGTAGTCTCCCAAAACAATTCAAAGTTATCGCGAATAACATGAAAATTTTCCATTAACTGTTGAATTAGAGAGTTAGCATTATGAAAATGTAGTTTTTCACTTTGCAGTTGTATATTTGTTGCATCAAGGGGAGTAAATATATGGGACAACATATTTAAATAAGCAAAATGCTCAAACGACTCTAATAATTTTAAATATCCAGAAGCTTTTGTAGAAGCATTAGTTTTGTCGTTTTCGCAAAAATCTGACAGAAAGATGAGGACATTTTGATAATTGTCAATCAGAGATTTTAAGCTAGGAGCCTTAACAGTGAATCTGGTGGGGCAAAAAGGTCTCAAATTTTGATTTGTTTCTTTTGCAGTGGTGTTTCTCAAAGAATTGAACCAATTTAATCTTTTTGGAGATTCTCTTATCATATTTATTAAGTCTTTCATTATATTTAACACGTTTCTGTAGGTTGTAATATGTTTAGTACTGTCCTGTACCACTCAGTTTAAAGAGTGCATAAAGCAATGTAAATATCTCGCTTTTTCATTCACTTTTAAAATTCTGGCTTGCAGCCCCTTATATTTTCCGCTTAAATTCGCGGCCCCATCGTAGCACTGTCCACGACAATTTTGAATATTTAGACCGAACCTCACTAAAATGTCGTTCACAATATTGAATAGTTTCAGCATCTGTTGCTGATGTTTCATAAAATCCTATAAAGTGTTCTTTTACCTCAAGTTCTTTCGATACGACCCGAAGACACAGTGACACTTGTTCTTTTTTTGATACGTCCATAGTTTCATCAATCAAAAGGCCAAAGTAACCCGATTCTTGAATTTCAGCTGCCAGTGAACGAAGCAGTTTATTTGACATAATTTCCAATATTTCATTTTCAGCTTCGTGGGATAGCCATTTAAAGGATTCTCTTTCAATATATCGTCTCAGTTCAAGAGAATCTTCACATCGCAGCTTCAAAAGTTGATGAAAATTACTCGTTTCATACGTATGTCCGCAGATTGCTTGTCCTTGCTTTGCAAGATGTAATAATGAAGAAAATACTTTATATAAAGCAATACGAGAATTCTGAAGATCTTGCAATTTTGCAGAATTTAAAGTAGCTGCCACATTTACTCCACTCTGCATTGCTGAAATTTTAGAGCAAGATTCTTTGTGACAGTCTGAAATTTCATGAGCCTTGAATTTTCGTAAATCATGTTTCCAATTAGAAAAGCCAGAAGAAATAAAACACGGATCTGCTTTGGTGGCGAAAATTAATAATTTTCTTTCATGAGCTTCTTTACACATCTTGCACAATACTACCTCTTTATTTTTATCATAAGAAATCCAAGGGTGATTCGTTTGCCATGAATTTTGAAAAGTTCTACCAGTATCCTTTTTTTTCTGTTCATTAATTTCTTTTGTTACATTAGGAGCACAAACATTATATTTATTTGAAGACGAACTTGATAAATCAGTTACAGTTTGTTTCTGTATTGAAATTGAATCCACAGTATTGGATGCCTGCGCCACACTATCCAGGCGGGGCCGTTTAACTACAAATTGGTTCATAATAAATTATGTATTTTAATTTCATTAGCGTGCAGCAAAATATATTTCTTTCTTGCACGATATACAGGAATTACACATCTGAATAAAATCGAATTGACATTGTAAAATATTTCAAAACCGCAACCCTTTCGTGGGCCTCATGATTCTCGAATATTTGGCGATTAGGTCATGTGACTGGCCACCGCAACACAACTTCCCATCGATGCAAATGTAAAATCCATTTCTCGTATAGAGATGAGACGGGGTCAGCCCTGAAAAATTTATTTATTATATTTACTCACCTATCGAAAAAATAACTTTTCCCCCCTTTAGAATTACTTATTCTATTTCAAATCATTTTAATGCTACTTTCATTAGAATGAAGAAAAAACAAAGATCTAGTTTTTCTATTCTAGTATTTAGAATGTTATTAAAAAAATATATGTTTGTGATTTATGTCTGACATTGATGGCAAATACTGTTGATATGGTGCCAAGAGTTTGCCTTTTAAGTTCGATTTTCGTTTCTGACAGATAATCAGTAGGATATATATTTTGTGTATTGGATTGGTTATTTTATTTTTTATTTAGAGATCTAACCGGAAAAGAATATTTTCTTTTGCTTTTAGTCAATTAGCATCAGCTTTAGGTTTGCGAATTTAATAAGACGACCGAACATCCTGGTTTTAGATTTTTCGTCTCGCAATGTTTATTAAATGTCCCAGTTACAGTTTTTATCGAAATATCTCAAATATCCAGATTTCTGCATATACAACGTAAAAAATAAAAAATAATAAGCTAAGATTCTTTGAAATGAATAATCGATGGGAAACAAATTCCACACTTTCCCCAAATTGAAAAACTGTTAAAAACTTCTTTTTATATGAAAAAATAATACCTGTTAAAAAAAGTATAAAAAAATTAAACTGTAAAATTTAGAATTACACATTTACATATCTTTAGAACGAGTAATTGGAGAACGTGTTTTTGGAAATCTTTAGTGTAATGTAAGTTACATTTGTTTTTAACGCTCAGGATTTATACATTCAAACCGAGTGCTTAGGGAGTACAGACATAACTAGAATATTGAAACAAATACAAAATTTACATGAATTATTTCTTAAGTTTTTTTTTTAATTTCCTGATTATTCAATAATATGTCAACTCTCAAAGTAAAAAAAAAGATATATATATATAATACTTCACCCCTCAACAAAACGCAAAATTTTCTGACATGCTCAGGGAGCCATTTTTAGGTATAAAAGCGTAACATTTAAAGCACGACTATTTGAAAAGATTTGGGATCGAATAGCGTTCTTCATTTTTTGATAAATGTATTACATTTTACGTTGTTATTGATCGCTGTCTCATGACTAACCTTTTTGAGTTACTACAGCTCGAAAATTGGCTTACAATGTTCATCTTGACAGCATTTTCTGAAAGATTCTTAGTTTTTATATTACAGAAAATAGAAAACTATTCGATTTCTTAGTTTCTGAGTAATCACACTTGCAAATTATATGCATTTAACACACACACAAACACAAAAAAAAAAAATGATTTGTAGACGATTCAGAAAATAGCCAGTTTGGATTTGAAAACAGCTCATAATTTAGGACATACATTTTTACGCAGATATGTACACTCTTCAGAAAAAGAAATGTTTCAATAAGTACAATGGAATATTTTAACACCTTGAGAGGCAAGCAATTACGTTTGTGAAATGCTGAATTCCCACCGGAATCTTTGAAAAATTCTATTTCAAAATAAGTAACAGCGATTTTACGGCTTTTTTCCACCAAAGTTAGAAAAGTAAAATTTAATAAAATTTTTCTGGTGTAAAACTTCATTAATCGTAGGTGGTATATAATATATACCGGTGCCCCTCAAGGTGTTAAACAGCCCTCGTGCGCTCAAAAGAAAAAAAAAAGTACCCATCGAACAAAAAATATAGATCACCGAAGTGTTTTATGGGTGCCAAATTATTTAAATACTAATTACTGGAAAAGTAACACTATGCAGGGAATTTCTCTTTTGAGAGAAATTTAATGCGCCGAAGAGATTTTTATTGATCATATGTGACGGTTACTGCTATCCTTATTGTTTTTCAAAATGATTTTGTGTACGCCAACAAAACAAAATTTTGTTTGAGAAAAAGGAAAAAAAAAATTGTAAGAATAATAAAGAAAAAAAATGAAATAAAGTATTAAAAATTGGGTGGGCTGGGAGGGCAAATTATTGGGTGGGCTCGAGCCCTATGGGCCCATATAATGAAAACTAAAAAAATAATAAATATTTTTTGAAGTATCATCTGTAAGAGTTTTCTAAAAATAATTTTTACCAGGAATTAAAAATTATTTATTATCGTTGTTATGAAACAACTACTAAGTAGCTAATTAATTCATTCAGTAGTTAAAATTGAAAAAAAAAATAATAAACATATATATACAAGTTAAAAAAAATTGTGAAATACACATCCAGTATTTAAAAATTTCTACTTTTTACAATTGAAATTAAAACTGAATACAGTCAAACCTCATTAATAAGTCATCTGGATGAGACATAACCCTGCATATTAAGTCATGTTTCAGTAGTCCCAACCTTTTTTATACGCCTTTTCACATTTTGTACTATGCTTATTGCATCACTATTTTTTCAACCCCTCTGCTTAAGAAGTCACTTTTAAGAGTGCAATATGCAAACCTGGTCCCATTTCTTTGTCAAGGTTACCTCCAAAAAGCACTTAGTTTTTGTTGGGCATGACTGTAAGTTTAAGTTTTAAAATATTCCAGATGACAGTATTTTTTCTTACAAAGATTGTTTGCCATATCAACAAGTTTTCTGAATTTCTCTCGAACTATTCTTCAGACACAAAAACTGAATTTCTGAGAAACGAGATGTGGGGATAACATATCGCTCGACAAAAGATAAGATGGACTGACATGCAAATGTGTGAAAAGTCATTCTTTGCCAATCCATGAAGTGTTAACTGCTCTTTGAGCTGAATTGGGTCATCGGGAGAGGGGGAATACACAAGGTAAATCACTACGAAAGGTTGAGGAAAGAATGAGCTGGTTTTTGTAAACTCCCAGACAGTGAATCTTAGTTTATTGTCTGAGATTCTCATGTTCAGGAAAGCTACCCACTTTACTTTTTCAATTTGTGTCTGCTTGAACTGGATAGTTTGTTTGTTATTTCCATGACCATTTCAATTTTGAGAACATATAAATTAAGAATATAAAATGGTTACTAAAAAGTCATGAACATTAACAGAAAAAGTCAAGTTAATTAATGATTTTGAAAAGTCAGGAATGACTAAGTCTGGATTTTCTAAAGTACACTCTATCTCCAGAGTGACATTAAAGAGGATTCTGTCCACAAAAGAAGCAATTTTCAGCAGCGACCAAACTGGCTATAAGAGAAAAAGGATGCACACATCAAATTTTGATGATGTTGAAGTTATGCTAATCAAATGGTTAAAAAGTGTTCGATACAACATTTCAATATCGGGGAATATTTTAAAATAAAAAGTATTGGAAGTAGCAAAAGAATTCAATGCCAGAAACTTTCATGCCAGTAATGGATGGATAGTGCAATTTAGGGAACAACATGGGTTTTCTTTTAAGAAAATTTGTGGATGGAGAATCAGCAGCTGTTGACAAAAGTGAAATAAGTTCATGGACAAATCCAATATTAAAAGTAATTTTATCCAATTACAAACCATCGGATATTTATAACTTAGACGAAGCAGGATTTTTTTTTGTCTACAACCAGACAAGGCACTATGCTTTTGCTTAGAAAATTGTTCGAATGGAAAAAAGTAAAGAGAGATTGACAGTGTTGCTGGGTTCAAACATGCTTAGAACTGAAAAGTTAAAACATGTAGTTATGGGTAAAAGGTCAAATGCCATGGTACTTCAAAAATATTAAATCTCTTCTAGTGGGCTATAGAGCAAACCTAAAGCATGGATGACATCAACCATTTGGGAAGAAACTATGAAGACAGACATAAAATTTTGTTCAGAAAAGAGAGAAGCTGCCTTCATTATCAACAACTGTGCCACCAACACAGAAGTCAGAGGTTTGAAAGCCATCAAGATTGTCTATATGCCACCCGATGCCATGTCATTGTTGCAACTACTTGATCAAAGCTTTATTTTAAACTTTAAAAATAAATACAGCAGCTTTTTGATCAAAGATTTGAGCATTGGACCAGAGCAAAGAGTTTTGCATCACTGTTTTGGATGCAATTCTATATCTTCACCAAGAGCTGGAATGATGTTGCGAAAATGACAATAAATAATTGTTTCAAACATGCCAGATTCATCTCAGGCTCTGAGTATAGTGTTTTTCGCTAAGACTGGTGGTTGACCTTCAGGATATTTCTCTGATAATGGGTTCTGAATTCCCCAGTTGGTTACTGTTTTCATACAACATTTGAAGTTGTTTCAGACTTTTATTGTCAAGAACGGAAAGAGTGGGGAAAACAAGTTATCTTGGATTTCCATGGAAACTAGTGACTATGAAGGTCAACCGCCAGTTTAAAAAAAAGAAACTATAACTGAAGATATGTAGGATGAGGATATTCCTTTGGCTGCACTATTTCAGGAATTGCGCAAAAAGGGGCAACTCATAACACAGGTTGATGAAGATGCCTATATGAATGATATAAAAAACTGGTAGAACCAGAGAAAAAAGTAAAGCTTGATTTAAAAAAGTTACAGTAAAAAATTGTCAAATAGTTTCAGTTTAAAAAAGTAAGTAGTGCGTAGAAAAGTAATGGAACCAGATTATCTGTAAAGTTCATAAAATTACCCAAATTTTTGTTGATAGCTGAAAATGTGGACTGAACTTTACTGGTGCCTTAAAATCAATCAGGGAAGTAAAGGCATTTTTAACTCATTCTGAATTCCAATCATTCATAACCAGTTTAAAAATTTTTGTTCTTAAGAATAGGTTAGAGGTTGATTTGGAAATGAGCGAGAACATGAGAGGTATTGAGAACACGAGAGATCGTTCAGTATGAAGTATGGACCAAATTCCATTCCAGGGGTCACTGATAAGCCTGGAAGATCAAAGCCCAAAGTAAGCCCAAAACCCTACGCATGTACGATTCAACCATATGCTAATTACTTGTCTGGCTTAAGTTCATTGACATAAGGTTCCCTTTTCACAGTAATTACATGAAATAAAAATTATTACGTTAGATGTGTTATGTCACAAATGTTAATAACAACAATTCCTTAACAACCTGACTATACTAATGTCATACTTAAAATATTAATTCATGGTTTACATTCTTTTAGCTTTGTGGAGTTTAGCTTGACTTGATGCAATCATTTTCACAATTCTGGGCCTGACAGAAATTTTTTAGCACATAACTACACATTCTGTTTACTATACCCAGTACTCATTTTGAGTGGATAATATGATTCTGAATATAAGGCACCAGTAAAGCTCAGTCCACATTTTCAGCTATCAACAAAAATTTGGGTAATTTCATGAGCTTTACAGATAATCTGGTTCCATTACTTTTCTACGCACTACTTACTTTTTTAAACTGAAACTATTTGACAATTTTTTACTGTAACTTTTTTAAATCGAGCTTTACTTTTTTCTCTGGTTCCACCAGTTTTTTATATCATTTCACACCTTTTTCAAATCCTATCAGGAACTTAATCAACCAACTTCAACTAACCAAACAACTGCCTCAACTAACCAATCAATGACCTCAATCAACTGGCCCAACCAATTGCCCCAATCAAGAAAAAACAGAAACATTGGTTCACCAGTGTATTTCAAGAGCTCTGATGACCCCATACTTATTGCTAACCCCGATATTGGTATATTGACCTATACTTTACTCAGGACTGGCTGCCAGACTAGTCCTTAGCCTAAGTTTTATACATATATCTTTTGAATTTTTCTGCTACATACCTAAGCTCCTCTGGTTTAAGGGACTATGCAGTATCCTAGGTCAACCCCTCAAACACACAAAAAGCTAGGGTAAGAAAAAGTCATAAGAAATGAAATAAAACTGCGAAAAAACTATAAAAAAGGAAAATTTCTGTTTTTGGGACTTAATGGGAATTTAAAATTAAAAAAAGTCTGAAAACGACAGAATGCAGAAAAATGATCAAAAGTGATTGAAAATATTATACAATACACCTGTAAATAATATCAGAAATATTACTAATATTGGAAATTTATAACAATATTTCGTAGGTCAAACTAAAATACCACGATAATGACTAACATATTTACATCTAGCTGTAACCATTGATAAAAAAATCAGGAAAATTGGAAAGTAGGTGTCCTTTGTAAAATATGCATTAATTAAGGAGATAAATTACGTAAACGAGTCTATTGACAATTGGCGTATTTGGTACGGATAAATTATATAATTGAGCCTACAGACAATTGGTGCATGTTACCAGGCGTCGTTTAGGACATAATTAACTTAACCGTAAGCACACGCACCTATTTTTGTAACGTTAGCACACGCATGGAGTAAATCTTACCTCATTTTTGTCTCCCATTATATTTTCGACTAAATGCGTTTTAAAAACAAGTCTAGTACTCTAAATTGTGAAATGCATCTGTACTAGTTCTTTTTAGGGAAAATCAAGCGTTTCATATTTATTTTCTGATTTTGTAACAGTTTCTGTAAAAGTGGAGTTTTTTTTTTCCCTTAGAAAACATACAATGATTCATTTTACCTCTTAAAACATGAATTATCTTATGAAATTTATGGTAATTACATTTAATACACTTTCATCAACATATACAGGTAACTTTTATTTCACTCTTTCAGTAAAATTATTTTAGTGTGTGTTACCCCGTAACGAATGAACATATCAAATGTAACGTTTGTATACGTGCAGGATTATTTAATCCCAAAAGCCATACTTATACCCTTCTAGTCAACAAAGTAAAGACATTCCTTCATACAACCTTTCTCAACCTTGGCCTTGAAAGGTACAAGGTAGGTCAGAAGTGTCCTCTAAAATGACGTGATTTTGAAGTTTTTTCACATGCATAACCCCTTCTCCCAAAACGCAAACGTCTCCCGCCAGCCAGACCGTCCGCATACATACTACACCATAAAATGGAAGAGCATTTAGAAAAATGAGCTTTGCTAAAATGACGAATTTTGAAGTTTTTTCACTTGCACAACCCCTTCTCCCGCAGGTAAACGCAACATCTCCCGCCAGCCAGACCGTCCACATACGTACTACACCATAAAACAATAGAGCACATAGAAAAATGAGCCTTGCTAAAATGACATAATTTTGAAGTTTTTTCACCTGCATAAACCCTTCTCCCGCAGGTAAAAGCAACGTCTCCCGCCAGCCAGACCGTCCGCATACGTACTACACCATAAAACGGAAGAGCATATGGGTCAATATCTGAAAATTGGACAATTTGTGTCCACTGCCAATAATATTTCATTAATTATACTAAAACCAAAAACTGAAAAACGTAATATATTGTAACATTTGTTATACCAATTACCAATGATAAATGGACATATAATGATGTATAAATAATTAGTTTAAGCTTTAAACAAGCGAAATGATCATTTCAGTCCCTGTCCCCAGGTACAAATATCCAATATTAAATGTATGCTGTAAAAATTTCTATAAATATTATTAACTTTTGCTATTATATATTTATACCTATATATATAAAGTATGGGAAAATATAATTATCCTTTCTTAGTATAGATTGTATAGTAAAATATTGTAGTAAATATATTTGTCCCTGAGGTTGACCATCATCTCAGTCCCTCTAAACACACATTTAGGTTAACAGATACTAGGTGGTGCTGGCAGAATCATTTCCATTGCAACAGCAACTAAAGTTCAATTAGCCACCATGGATGATGGTAAGTTGTTTTTCTCTTTGTTTCATATTTAGAAATATTTAGTTTTTGTTCTGAATAGGGATGAGTATTTTTTATAGCATCATTCATCTCCTCCTATTTAACTTTTTATTTATAAACAAAAAGTTTATTGCAACTTTATTTACGTAACATAAAAATGTCACATGGCATATTTAATAATTTACATGTGGGCAAAATGATTCAACAAAATGGCTGTGCAGCTTTTAAGACAAAAACATCATCTCAGTCCCAATCATTAGACACTGATCATGGTGTTAGACATTTTCTTCCATAAAAGTTTATCCTACGCATAAAATATACATACTTGATCTCAAAAGACTACAGAATTCAAATGACAAAACATGTATCATAGTATATAATTGTATATGGAAGTTGGTACTTTATTTTAAAAAAATAAAAATTCTGGAGTGAAATTGTCCAGTTTTCAGATACTGACCCATATAGAAAAATGAGCCTTACTAAAATCAAGTGATGAAAACGTTGCTAGCTCTTAGACTATTACTTTTGCTCCAACAGTATTAATTTTTTTTAAACTCGCAAAATTGAATTTCATTTGCCGCTATAAAGGCGCAATTATAGTAAAGTGTTTCAACTTTTAAAATTAAAATGCATGTTTTCTTTGGTGCGTGCAATAGGAGTATATGATTTCCTTGACAATGCAGGAAAATGCAATAAATACAACCAAATGAACTAGCATTTACCGAAAATTTCTTTCGTATGGCTTAAAAATAAATCTTTCACTTTATGGATGATAATAATAAGGATTAATTTCAGAATATCAGCAGTCTCTTTTCAGAATAAAACATCATTACAAAGTTTTGTCAGTTAAACAGAAATTGACGTCATACCTAGCAAACAATTTTTTTTATTATTATCTTTTCCTATATTGTTTTCTTGAAATTAAAACTCCTGTATTAAAATAGATTTTTTAACTTTAAAAACGAAGATACTACGTCATTTTAAAATGTGTTTAGTATAAAGTTTTTGCATATATATAGGAAAAATTTCATTTTCTGATTAGAATGACGTCGATTTGAAAAATGCAAAAATATAGCGAGAAAATTTTATTTTTATTGGCTCGTAAAAACGAAATACACGTATTATCACTTTTTTTAAATTATTGTGCCACTTTTTAAGTTGTGGCAACAGGAAAGAATTAGAAAATTAATAAAGGAGTTATTTCTATATTGTTAAATTATGGAACGCTATGTAAAGTTTAAATGGGTGCCATTCCTTTAACATTGGATATTTTTTTACCTGAACTTCGAAAGGCACATCACTAAATTAAAAGCTTTCAAACAAGCTATTACTCATCACTGAATGTTTACTGGTTTGAATTGTAATTGAATTGTTGTCTTTCATGTTTCAAAGCGTTAAAGATGCGGCTGAGCTCTACTATACAGTACTATCGTGCTGTATGATATAGACAGCAATTTACAAACTTCACCCAAAGCAACAATAACTGAAATTGTAGCTGATGTTTTGGAAGTGAAGAACGGCCAGCAGTAGAATCAGACAGCGATGAAGAAGAGGAATCTTCCAAACCGATTGTTACCAAGAAAAGAGCCTTGGAATGCATTGATGGACTAAGGAACTAAATTTCATTTTTGAATGACACTACAGATAGAGAATATAACATGCTATATACCTTAGGGAAAAAAATTTTGATTTCAGAAAAGGACTATCAAACAAAAGGGATGATTTTTTTGTAAATCAGTATGAAGTGGGTATGTATTGAATTTGCACAATTAAATATACTACGTAACATATTTACTTAAAATATATTTTCTTACTTTCCTTAATTTGTCATGCATTTTTATGAATTTAAATTCTTATTCTAGTAATTCATGTAATTTATAATGTAATATAATTATAGGCATACTTATTATATAAACATTTGGAATTTCATTTTACATTTAATATAAATTGTGCTTAAGAAGTCACTTTACTTAGTAAGTCATTTTAAGTGGCTCTGAGAGTGGCGAACTAATGAGGTTTGACTGTATACTTAAGAATTGCTATACAGGGATCAATAAAAATGAAACATATGGTTGAATTGACTAATACAGAATAATGTCATCCACTTATGAATACATAATATATATATATATATTATCCTGCTGAACCTATCATAGTTTGAGGATAAATGCCAATGGCAAAGAAAAAAAGATTAAATCCCCTCTGCCTGGAACCTTCTTTTTATAATTATTATAGTACCAGGAGACCTGTGCAAGGCTTTTGCACTGCAGTCTATGAGATTATTTGCTGATGTATTTTTCCATAAACTTTTAATCAAACAAAGTGTTTTACTGAATGTATTATGTCAAAAACCTTCCATGTGATAACTTATTATTTATCATTGTGCATAGGAAAGGAATGTTGACATTCAGAAATAATATATATGATTTGAATTGGGTGCTGGGAGAAAGAAATCTATGGATTTTTTTTTTTTTTTTTTTTTTTTTTTTACAATGGATGTCCAATAGTCAACAGCTGAGGCTGTATTTTTCAAAATGGAGAATATAAACATGAAATAAGCTAAACTAAGAATTTTTTGTCAGAATTCCTTGTGCAAGACAATTTTTAAATATGTCAATATAAAAAACAATACAGAAAATTTTAAAAATATTAAATACTTAAAAATAAATTTCTATCAGATTTTTTCCAAAATGGAGAATTGAAACAGTTCATTCTTTTCTACATCGGGGAAGGGTCCACGCCATTGAACCCTTGTTTTAAAAAGTCTCCTGACAAAATAGTTCTTAAGGATTTAATTGTTTTATGTCACTTGGGAAGAAAAAAAATTACAATTGTATTCAAAACCCTCAGAAGTAAAGAAATTTTAAGTAATTAAATTTCTAAATCCAGAGAAAGGTGTACTTGACAATAAATTTAAGGAAAAAAAAAATACCTTGATTTCTTCTAATCTTAAAACTTTGCTTGCTATGCCCAGTTTCTGGTATATTCTTGAAGCTGTTCCAATATCTAAATTATACAATGCAGCATCAGCTAATTCCTTCCAAATCTTATCTGATTTGATAAGTGAAGCAAGTACAAAAGCTTGATCAAATCTGAAATTTTTTATTCATGATAAAATTAACAAGCATATTCTAATCAAATACATTATACTTAAGAGTTAAATATAAATTATATACATTAAATTACCTTCTCAATTTCACAGCAATTTTGAAATTATTCATAAGCTGAAAATTAATGAACAATACCTTTAGAAAAATACACCAAAACTAACATCTAAATTGTTTCACGTAAGACAATTATAACAATTACTAAGGCAAATGAATTTAACAAGGAAAAAAATGAAATAAATCAATGCATCAAGTATTAAAACATAAATTTATGTTCAGTATATGATGTATTGTACTTAATAAATACTGATGTAGGGGAGATGAGAGATGAAAGGCACATTTTGTCTTTATAAGCTTATAAAATAATGACACTAAAAGATATCACTTTTGATTTTGTGCCTAGTTGTCATCTAAAACTCTGCCCTGATACTTGTAAAACCTCTTATCCTCAAGTATAGTAGTGATTTAAAATGTAATATAGGTCAAAATTAACATTTTTACCCACTGTCCAGTAACAAAGTTACGTACGCTCTGTACAAAATTGTGTTTTTTCTAACTATCAACATTGCAATTTACTAATATCTTTTACTTAGCATTCAATATGATTACACTCAACTGAAAAAAAAAAAAAAAACTGGCATTAACATCTAACAGAAAAATATAACCAAGAAATTATAGCTTTCAAAATAAAAGTCAAACACATATTTGAAGATAATTTAGACAAACTTAATGCAATGTATAAAAGAGACAAGAAAATTGAAATATATTTTAAGAACTATTTTAATAAAATCTTGAATATTTTATTTTTACTATTAATTGCAATGAAATAAATTCACAGCAAATTTTCAGAAAGGTTACAGCAGAGGGGAGAATATCCCCCCCCCCCCCCCCTGGGCACTAACTATGCATTTTTCAGCGACCATTTAACGAATTTCGATTTTTTTTCAGTGATCTTTTGATGAAATTCACGTTTTTCTGCGATCTTTTGACGAAATCTGAGTTTTTTCCACAATCTTTTCACGAAATCTGTGTTTTTTCGTAATCTTTTGACGAAATTTGTGGGGTTTTTTTTGCCATTCTTTGAAAAAAACTGCATTTTTTTTTTCGAGATTTTTTGACAAAATTTGCGTTTTCTCTGCCATCTTTTGATGAAATTGTTTTTTTTCTGCTTCTGTAAGCTTTTCGCGAAATTTGCATTTTTTCCACGATCTTTTGACAAAATTTGCATTCTTCCCGCGATATTTTGATGAAATTTGCGTTTTTTCCGTGATACTTTGAAGAATTTTGTGATTCTTTTTTGCGATTCTTTGACGAAATTTGCTTTTTTTCACGATTCTTTGATGGAATTGATGGTTTTTTTCTGCGAACGATTGACGAAAATGATTTTTTATTGATTTTTTTTACGACTATATTGAAATTAGCGATATTTTTATGTCCGAATTACTTTCTTTTCTTATGTTCAGGAGAATCGTTGATCTGGACACCGTAAATTCCGAACGAATTACAACCCTTTCCTCCCTGGCTTCGATCTTTCAACCATCGCGTTTGGCGAGTGGTGCCCATTGAGTTTGGTGAGTGAGGACAATAAAGTTAATCGCCACATTGTAAGTGTTACTCGACGAGTGGCGAGTGCTAATTTTGTGCTATAAAATAAACATATTTTTATAAATTGGGGAAAATGTCCTTTTTAACACCATTGTGGAGGATGAAAGGCACACTGTGCATTGTTAAAAGGAAAACACATAATTAAAACACTTTTATGAACATTTTTATAACTTTTTATTTGAGTTTACATTTTCAAAAATTTATAGTGATCCATAACTAAGTGAAGGTTTGTAAAAAAATATTAGCATTAGCTTTGTTGAAACTTATACTTCTTGATAAACTAGTGGTTTTAGGTTTCACAGGGGAAAGTGTTGAATTTTGTTACATAAAACCCTGAAACCAAACAATTCTAGCTTGCTTGTTTGTTTGTTTGACCAAGATAGGGATGGACCATGGATAACTGCTTGACCAGATCCAAGTGCCTCCTTAAGCTGAAACATCAAGAGAAGCCAGGAATTCTGTTGTTTCCCTTCGATGAAAAAAACTTTGTCCAGTTTCAAAAAGTGAACAGCAAAAAGATTGGTGGCTGCATAAAATCACAGAAGAGGTTCTGACAGTCATGCAGAGAAAATTTTCAGCCTCACTGATGATTCTGCGGGTCGTTAGCAGTGAAGATGACTTGATCCCTCCACATTTCTTTTTTTAAGGTGCCAGATTCAACGTTATAGGTTATATAGAGATGTTAAAGCTCTGGATTACTTCTGTAGCACATGGAAGGCTGTACGTTTTTCAACAAGACTCTGCACCATCCCATACAATCAAATAATGGATGGCTAAAAACTTTCATGGCAATGTCATCTTCAACTTGTTGCCCCTCCAGCTCACTAGATATTAACCCAATGGGCTACTACGTATGAAGCATGGTTAAGAGGCACTCCAATAGTAATCAAAACAACACTGTTGCTGCTCTCAGAGCACTCGTTGTGTATGCAATGGCAAATGTTCCCAACACTTATCTAATTATTGCTTGCAGTCAGTTTTGACAGCACGTAGAGGTAGTTATTGAGGCTACCTGTGGTTTTTGTGAATGGCATCATCCATTGTGTATGTGGTCACCTATAAAGAATGTTAAAATATAAAAAGTGCTCATCTCTAATGTTTGTTCCTGTTTGAAAGCAGGCATTATTTTGTTCTCAAATACCTGTCACACCCTGTATATGGTTGACTTTGCTCGAGTTTATCAGTCAGAGTTTTTGTATTATTTAAAAAGAAAATACCCAATAAACACAAGATTAGTGGCCACATGGCATATTCGTCCCGGCCAAGGGGAGTTAAGGCCATTTATTTTATAGCCAAACAATACTGTACCGTAAGTGATGCGCCGTTAGTTATGGCAGCTATTGACGAACAGATTATGGATTGGCAGAGAGAAAACTGTTCCTTTTACATTGCCCGTCAACCACTGAGGGTCGGTTTCTTGCAAACATGTAATGGCCCGTCATTGTATAGAAAGTAGAAGGCTAATATTACCTAACCCGCATATTTATTTAAAGAGAGGAAATGTATTTTTTTCTTCATTTCTTTTTAATTAAGCTTAATTAATTTAAATGCGGGTTTTCATAAAAATATAAATATGTTATGAGATTTATATTTAAAGTAGTAAAATAGATTATTTTTATTTAGTTTTAAAATATTTTTATAAAAAATAAAATAATATTTCCAAAATATGCTTTGATATCTTTGTATGGATATATTTTTATGGTCATGCTAGAAACAATGACTGTATTATTTTTCAATTTCTATTGATTTTAATAGCCGAAACAAACAGAATACAAATTCATAGGAAATACATCTGAATCAGAACAATACATAATATTTAATTACAATACGATGCATTCATTGGGCATTCCTATTATACAAAAAATGTACTAGCAAATGATAAGCATGAATTTATTTATATTTTTTCAAGTTTCATAAAAGTATTTGTCATAAATAAAAGAAAAAAATATCACATTCATTGTTCTAGCAAGCACTTATTGTTGAATGTGATAGACTAAAAAAAGGGAGAAAAAACGGAAATTCTAAAACAAAAATTTTTAATATCATTTGGAATATATTTTCAAGTAAAATAAAATACTTGGAAAAGAAATAAGTTCTGAATTCAGTGTAAAAGAAAAAATAAATAAACATGCTTTTATTAAATTCCTAACAATTTATGTATATTTATTTGTTTTATTATTATTATTTTACTAATAAAAAATACACATAAAGTTATATAGCTGGCTTTAACAAAGCAAAAACCTGGATTTGTTTGAAAACATTAGTATGTTGCATGATTTATATTTTATGGAGTAATATACATATATATCAATTTCCTATTTTAAATGAAACATTTTTTATGGAGAAAAATCATAAACACACTTAATGTTCTAGCTTTTAAAATATGCATTAATATTTTAAATAAATATATTTTTGTGAGCACTTTGGAATAAAAATGAATATATTTAATGGTTATTTTATATAATTTTTAATTGCCATAATATAAATTTATCAAATAGAGAGAAAAGGACAAACATAATTTATTTGACACATTGGTTATAAGTGATAAATATGATGAATCATTACAAGGGTCCGGGGGGCATGTCCCCCCCCCACCCGTCGGAGCCAAATTTAATCGTTGCCAGGGGAAATTTTTTGACTTGAGTGTAGAGTCCTGCATTGGGTCGGGTAACCTGATTTTTCCTGCACACGACTCGAGTCGTGTCGACTCAGGGGCAGGTTAATTTTTAAAAAATATCTTATGTTAGTTTACAGAAAATGCGACCCATGGATAAGCTTGCAACTAATTTTTTTCTTTGAAAGTTGGATTGTCTTGGCTATAAATATTTCGGTTTCGGGATGAGTTTTGGTTCTTACTTTGTTCTTACCATAATCTTGGATTTTTTTTATTTCTTATACTGGAAAACATCCCACTGCATGACTGCATAACAATATTAATGAGATAAATAAGTTTTGGACGATGTTGGGGGTCCAAATAGACAAGGAAATTCCTATACCATCCTGTGTCCCTGATGTTTAAGTTTGGAGCTGTCTGTATAAAATTGTTTCAATAAAATTCAATCGATGTCATTTTTTTCCGAAACTGGGTTTTTTTTAAAGCTGATTTTTCAAAAAAGTGCCCAGAATTATATCTCAAATTAGAGTCCTGCATCGATTCAGATTGTCTGATTTTACCTACACCCGACCCGACCTGATCCACGGCTCAGATTAAGGATAACTTTTTTCGTTGTGGTTGGGTTCGATTTTGGATTTGGAGAGTTTGGGGTTGAGTTTTGACACTTACAAGTAGTGTTGCCAGGTGTCCTGATTTACGTGGAACATCCCGATTTTCCCCAAAATTCCCGATCCCAAATTACGCCAAATTTTTACAAGTTTAATCTAAATTAAAATTTTATTCCTTAGTCTGCGGCCCCACCAGTGGCTGAGAGGTTCTGCTCTCAAAGCTGGTAGACGGGAAGTGCTGGGTTCGATCCCAATCGCGCCCGTCGTTCTAATCGTTCGGAATTTTTGTGGTTTTCTTCAAGCCATGGATTTCCATGCGTAAATACAGGTTAGGTTCCCTTAGAAAGACCCCAACGAAGGGCACTCCCCCCCTCAGGCCTATATCCCTAGTGTAGATAATCGGCCGTCAAAAATCAACCTTAGTCTGCGACAAGAAAATTTAAGAATTTATCCCCATGTCGGTTAAAGTCTGGTAACAATGGCCGGATGTTACTGAAAACCTTATACATTTTGCCTAGAACTCATTCATGTGCACTCCTGTTCAATGTTTATTCGATTGACCGCAAACTTAGGTGCCTATAAGAAATACGATTTCAAGAAGAGATAGGAGGTAGAAATTCATCTGTTCACTTCGATCTTCTCATTAAAAAGCGTATAGGTTAAGTATTTTTTTTAATAAATGAATGGGTAAATAAAAAGAGAGCTTCGTATAATTATTCAAGCAAACTTAGTATCAAACTAAAAATTTCTTCTTTGTTCATCAGTTTCAGTATACAGTAGCGTCTCATTTTATAATAACATGAATATTAATCTCTATTTAATATATAGAAGAGAAATGGAAGGTATAAATAAGGAAATAATTATATACATACATAACTTCATTGCAAATTGTGGGAATATGTATATACAGCAACAACTAAAATCTCTTGCATCGAGTCAATTAACCCGATTCTACCCGAACGTGTTGGCCATTAGCTCTAAAATTTTGCTGTGGATTGGGTCGATTAGTGTTTCTGTTTTCGGGTCATCTCAGATTAGAATTTTGTTTCTTGGGAGCCGATTCGAGTATGCCAAATTTTTCCAAAGTCCAGATTATTATTCCAAATGATAAAAAAATACTTGCATATGAAAGAGTAAATGTATGCATTCATTTTTCGAAATATAAAATTGATTTTAGAGTTATGATTGCAGACTATTTTCCTGAATTGTTTTACATTTAGGATTGATTTTATTTTTTTCATTTCATGCTTACAAGTTGCAGGTTTGAAAAATAATATTTTGTCAATTTCAGTTTGGCCATAACTCGAACCGTGCAGGGTTGTAATTAACAATTCTTGATTAGTGTCGTAGGTTTGCATTTAGAAATTTAAAAAATCGTGTAAAACAGAACACCTATTTATTTGATAATTTAAACTTAATTTTTCAATTATATTGAACAATTTTAATTAATAACTTAGTTATACTATGTAGAGGTCTGTACGGGCTGAAATTTCCAGGTCTGGTCCCGGCTCGACTCATAGAAAGAAAAGTTCGGCCCGACCCAGTGTAAAAGTTAAAAATTTGGGTCAAGCCCGGACCGGAAAAAGTTAAAATCTCGGCCCAAGTCTGATCCAGCCCAACGGAATTTCTACAAAACATGGAGTTTTACGTCGATTTGGTTAAAAGGAGGAGTTCTGACCAAAAATACTTATTTTAGCTTTTTTTTTTTTTTTTTTTTTTTCCATGTTTATAATCTTCATTTTTAACTCGGTTGCGATATACATTTTTTTAATGAATCTCTATTTGTATATAAATGTTTCAGCTATAGTTAATATCATTAATCAAAAAGTTATGTATTGGAGACTTAAAAATCTGAAAAATTCTATACAGTAAAATCTTCTAAGACGGAATCACATAGGAAAGAAAAAAAAATGCGTTATAAACAAGTTCCTTTCTTAGCTGGTGTAAATATATTACATTCTTTTCTCACGTATTATTATATTCATTTTGCATGGATCAATAAATTTTTCCGTATAAGACAGGATTCCATCATAGGCTGGTTCTTTTTCGCACGTTTTACTGTATTTCAATATTATTGCCTAGAAATCTACTATTCTTTAAAACGAATAAATTTTAATGTTTAATTATAGAATAATGTCGATTTGTCGACAATGTCTTCGATAATGTCTTTTTGCAAAGAAATTTGGACCGGGCCAAATTTTAATGATTTTTGCACGGACCAGCTCATGCCGAGACAGTGATTTTCATACGGGCTGGATCGAGACCGGGACTGAAAATATCGGCTTATGAAGACCTAGGAAGAATGAAACTTGTTCCGTCTCAGTACGAAAGAAAGAAGTTAGGCCAGGCCCGATCCTTCAGAAAAAAGTAAGGCCAGAGTCGGAAAGAGTAATGACTAGTCCTAAACCGGCCTGAGTGCCATGAATGAAAATAAGCCCGAACCGGGCTCATACAGACCTTTAAAATTTGGCTGTTTCAAAATAAGTATAAATTTAAAGATTTTTTTTTTTTTTTTTAACATCAACAAGACTTTGTTTTATGATTGAGCTGATATTAAAATAATGAACTAAGGTATTTTACAAGATTTCCCTTAACTTTCTTCAGAATTTTGTATTTAAGATTTCGTCTCACATTTAAATTCTGTATCTTATCAGAAGTTAGAGAACCATGCTGTCTGGTTTCGATCAATATACACTTTTATTATTATCATTATTAAAACACGAAAATTCCTATTTTGATTTGCCCATTTTTCCCCGAAAATACATCAAATTATTAATCTAACGTAAAAATTATCTGAAGTTACATTTTCGTCAAATCACAGGGCTTAATTCCGCTGCATGTTACTTTTTTGTATCGGAAACTAATTTTTTATGTATATCCAAAACACGCAAAGTTCGTGAATCAAAGCTCAATTTTTGTTTCTTAATTCACCCGTCAAAAGACGGAAATTTCTTCAAATAATAGAAAAATCAGTTCCAACCACAGGTGCGTTCCCGTAACTTGCTGCCTGTGCTTTTTACGTTTGACGAAATGTTTTCATGAGAGTGTACGTAATAATAATTGCACCTTTTCGAAAACGGCTGAAATGCAAAATAATGAAAAAAATAAAATGCGGTATTTATAAAGTGAGCATTATTGTCAGAAAATTGCTGTTAATTATTTAAAAAATTCTAGTTCGACTAATTAATTTCTCACCATTCCTTCATTGGATAAAGTATAATTCACGTACATTCAATATGAAGAAAGGAAGCTATTTTTAATACAGCAACTTGTTGAGATGGAACGACAAAGAATCGGAAGAACTTTCCAATTTAGACACATTTTAATCTTAGCCTGTTTTAGCTGATATTGCGAAAATTTTCAGTTTAAAGCATTATTCCGTTACACTAGTTCCGTTTTAACAGGTTTTATTGTAGTGCTTAAGGATGTCCCGATTTTCAAGTGCCTGCTCCGCTTTTTTTCTCTCTCTGTCCCGCTTTTTGAGATACTAGACCTGACAACAGTACTTATGAGCCAAGTACGAATTAGCTCAATTTTACAAAAAGGAAGTCTAGGCTATAGTTTTAGATGAAGAATTATAAATTTAAATTTGAATGAATCGCTTTACAAGTTTTTTTTCTACATAAAAGACGGAATTGATATATATATTAGAGATATTATTTCAGACTATTTTTTCATAATTGCATTAAATTATAGATCTTTTTTGTGTCGAGTCGGGTTCGGTTTACGGTCAATAGAACAATTGCTGACGGGTTTTGAGTCAACAGAAATTTTTTGTAGGTTTCGGATTGACTTTAAGGCTGTTCTCAAATCCAAAAGGGCAACTTTATGACATAAGTTTTAGTTTATTTTTGTTCAGAAATGCATGAAACTAGCAGTTGTTTGTTGTTGTTGGCCATGGAAGCGATTTACAATCAAACAGTGCTTTCCATTTTTTGATCAATAAATTACCTATTGAGTTATAAGCGATTTTGATCACGTGATAAACACATTTTTCGCCCTTTCTTGAGTGGATATTCTTCTTTTGCGTGGAAATTTGGTTCAAAACGCCCACTTTGACACTATTTTCTGAAAGATCTATTGCGTTTGCAAAAAAAAAAAAAAAAAAAAAAAAAAAACGGAAAAACAGCTCGATTACATAGTTTCCGAACAACAACACCTCCTAGTTTCATTGCTTGCGAACAAAAATAAATTAAAACTTATTTCATAAAGTTGCCCTCTAGGATTTGAGAACAGCCTAAAGGGCGGGGTAGTCCACAGTGATTTGATTCATAAACCGGAGAACTGTTCCATACTTTGTCGCTCACACATTGCAGTGTATGTGCTATATATGTGCACGTAAAATCTGTAATATTGAATGAGCTCTTATTGGGAGGTTACTGGGTGTAAGAAGAGTACGAAGCAGTTTTTTTTCCTTTCCTGTAGTGCTCAAAAGGGTGGAAACTTTTCTGTTGTGTTTTCGTCCACCTATAAAGATTACGTGACTAGTGTGAGGTGCTTCAAAAATAACTTTAAGAGCTTTTTTTCCCTTTATTTATCAACAATATTCTTTGACAGGTTTCGAAATTTATGTTTCGAATAAAAATCATTTGGTCTTCTGCAATTCATCTCTAATTTAAATAGCAGTGTGAGAGTTAGAGATCTGCGCATTTAGGGATATCTCAAATCCGGACGCGAAAATTTTATGTTTTTCACGTGATTAACCAACATATTCCCCCTATTATTTGAAAGATAACAAAAAAAAAAGAAACAAAGCAATGTTTTATTGTTTATTTACTCCACTAATAAAAGAGAAAATTACTACGGCATTACCGTGAAGAAAAAAAAATCTGAAGCATAAAGTCCCAGTCCGGCCCGAATCTACAGAAAAAACGTAAGACCCCGACATGTGTCCCGGGGAGATAAAGTTCAGGCCCGGACTAACTTTTCAAAAGCTAAAATTTAGCCCGAGCCTGTACCGAGTTTTCAGATAAAATTAAGCCCGGCCCAAGTTTAATGAAAGAAACTTTTATGGAGCTCAGGCTTCGGGACAGGCCCGGGCTCGTGGAGACCCTGAATATATATCATGAATTCGGCCCCCCCTGTCAGAGATACTGTGCCCCCCCCCCCCCCTAAATAATAATTATTAACGAATTATAACTAAATAATTCTTTAATTAATAAGCATAAAATACTGGTAAAAGACTTGCAAATAAATGTATAAAAAACAGTGAACAAAAATATATCATGAACACATTTTAATTTATAACATATTTTATAAACAATAGACTCACGATTTAATGACCTTCACGGGACCTTGGCAAATAGGACGTTAAATCGAATGGTCGTTAAATCAAATATTGCTAATATTGGTTGATTTTAATGCACTTCCAAAAAACCTAGCATTCTAATGTAGTAAAAACTACTGATTTATAAGATTTTTAAAAAAATATATTTGTAGTATTTAGTCTAAATTTTTAGATTTAAAAAATGGTTAAAAATTATGGAATAATTTTATAAGAATTTAAACATTTTACAAAATAAAAAAATGACTTAGACTAGTTAATTAACATTTTTTGAATAATCATGTTATATTTTTCTGCTTTAAAAGGAAACTTCCAGAATACTGCTTTTAAGGTCATTGATCATCTAAAAATAGTCGTTAAAATGTCCTTCCCTTCCAAAAATGTTCCATACAACAGATGACATCCTCTGTTTTTTATGCAGGAGGTATATATTGTCAGTTTCCTCGTTGGAAGAATTTTTTGGAATGTCCAACAGGATTGAGAAGGCTGCAGATTAAGTCATCTTTTGCAAACATTTTCTCAGTTTTAAACTTATCGTCAACATCAACATAACCTTCAAATGCGAGATTTTCTGGCCAAACAACATGTTTTCGTAATGCTTGCATATTAGATGATTGGAATCTTCAGTTTCGGTGTTTTGTTTTTTCAACCCCTGGACAGCAGGTTTAAGTTCCCAATCTTGGTCTTTAAATATCCGGCAGGACGGATGCAAAACTGTGTCCTGAGAAACCGCTTGCTGAGCATCATTTGCTACATGAATAGCCACTAAGAATTTGTTTTCTGAATTTTGTTTACTTCTAAATTGATTAGAATACCATTGACTAGTTTCTTCTGTACATTTTTTGAAAGATTGTATAACACCTTGATCCACATGCTATAAAACGCATGTAATATTTGGGGAAAGAAAAATTATCTTTACTGCTTCTGGATTTTTAATTTCTGTAGGATGTGAAATGAAGTTCCCGAAGATCTAAATCAAGATTCAGATTACTTGCGGGTCGTTAAAACGAGCGAGGAAAAACATTGTAAGTATTTAAAATTGGTCGGGACCTCATCCAATGATCACTAAATCATGAGGGGTCGCTAAATCAGGGGTCGTTAAAACGCAAGTCTACTGTATTATATCATGTTAAGATGATATGCATTATTTGGGCAAAAACTCAAAATTTATTTTATAAACCAGTATGTTGTGGCCATCACAAAACTTTCTTCTATATAAATCACGTCAATTAAATCATTTAAATAGTACAAGAAATAACAACGATTTAGCACCAATTCATATCAAAGTATATCTGAATTTGAAGTTGGATGAAAATTCGTGCATTAGTTCTTGAGATAGAGCTATAGCGGAAATTCTGAAAAATGTAGCATAGCAGCGCCACCTGTTGAGCGATTTACACCAAAAATAAGCAGCACTAAATGATATCAAGGTATACCTGAATCTGAAGTTTGTTGAAAATCCAAACATTAGTTCTTGAGATAAAGTTATTGCGGAAATCGCAAAAAATACAGCATAGCAGCGCCACCTGTTGAGCGATTTACACCAGAAATTAAACAGCACTAATTTATACGTCAATTCATGTCAAGGACTAACTGAATCTGAAGTTTGAAGAAAATCCGTGCAATAGTTCTTGAGATACAGCTCTTGCGGGAATCGTGAAAAATGCAGCACAGCAGCGCAACCTGTTGGACGATTTACACCAAAAATTAAACAGTACTAATTTATATCAGGGACTAACTGAATCTGATGTTTGATGAAAATTCGTGCATTTTTTCTTGAGTTAGAGCTATTGCGATAATCATGAATAATGCAGCATAGCAGCGCCACCTGTTGGGCGATTTTCACAAAAAAGTAATCAGCACCAAACTATGTTCTGGATTAACTAAATCTGCAGTTTTATGAAAATCCGTGCAGTAGATCTTGAGATATAGCTATTGCAGAAATCGTGAAAAATGCCGCATAGCAGCGCCACCTGTTGGGCGATTTTCACCAAAAACTAATCAGGTCCAATTCATATCAAGGTCTAACTAAATATAAAGTTTTGTGAAATTCCGTGCATTAGTTCTTGAGATAGAGGGCTCACAAAATTTTTGTCACATACAGACTCACAGAGTGACAGAGAGACTCACAGACAGACATTTTCTAAAAACCATCAAATCGTGTTCTGGGCATTCTAAAACGTATAAATCCGTCGAAAACCGGAAGTCGAAATTTTTCACGAATCCAATACTTTCTTCTTGTAAAGATAGAAGAAAGTAAAAAAGGTACTTGTTGGAAGGTTATTAAAATAATAAAGTGTTTTTGCATGAAAAAAATATTATTGCTCACTTACATACACTTTTCAAGAAAACTATAAGTTCATTTAGCTTAAATTTTTTCAAAAACACAATACATGATATAGGGAATTAATAAATTAGTTTATTTTTTCAATAATATCCTTTTAAAATTTGCATGACATGCAAATATTTATAAGGGCATTGCATATGAATTTTAAAAATATATAATTGAAAAAAAGAATTAGTTCACTATGCCAAGTATTATGTTTTGGATATTTTTGATAAAGTTCATGGTGAATGGATTTATAGATTTTTTTTTTTAAAGTGAAGATTAGTTTTTTTCCCCATACAAAAACATTTTATCATTTAATTAACCTTCTAAAAAGTATTTTCTTTTATAGAATAAATTTTGATTTATGCCTAAATAATCTTTGTGACATGTAAGTGGCTGGCTTTTAGGCTAGTTTAATTCATTTAACAATCTTAAAAAACATTTTTATGGGTAGCTTTGGGCTAAATTTAATTCTTGACAAATATGAATGGCAGGGAGACGGTGAGCTTCTGGCTAGCTTTTACTTTTTATAGCCTTTAAAAGAGTGAATGTGGCTAGTTTGAGGCTATATAGTACTTTTATAAAAAGTTAAAACCAGTATAAAATTACTTAAAAGGTGCCAATATCTACAAAGATGTTATTATATCCCGAAATCTTTTGAATGAACCCTCGTTCATTTTTAAGGGAAAAAAGTGCGACTAACTGGAATACAAGAAAAACACACTTAAAACAAGATGAAAGCGTACGCATGTGCAAGCGAGGTCTAGTCCACTGCTCCAAAAGAAAAGGGGAGGGAGGAGGAGGGGAGGTAAAAAATTATGTCATATTATCAGGATCTCTCAAAATTAGATTGTTAAACCAAATAGCGGAAATATTGTACGAAAGGACATCGTTACAGACAGTATCATTTCTAAGCAAAATCTCAATGGATTCACGGATTATAGAAGAGTAATGGTTAGATGTAAGAATGATAATTTTAGCTTTTCCGAAGACTATTGTAATATTTTCTTTCTGATGCAATGTGGATAATTCCGATATCAAATTTGACAAACCAAGTACAGCTTTATCCAGATTGCATCAGAAAGAAAATATTAAGATAGACTTCAGAAAAGCTAACATTATCATTCCTAGATCTAACCATCTGATATCAAATTTGATAAACCAAGTACAGCTTTATCCAGATTGCATCAGAAAGAAAATATTAAGATAGACTTCAGAAAAGCTAACATTATCATTCCTAGATCTAACCATCTGATATCAAATTTGACAAACCAAGTACAGCTTTATCCAGATTGCATCAGAAAGAAAATATTAAGATAGACTTCGGAAAAGCTAAAATTATGATTCCTACATGTAACCATTACTCTTCAATAATCCGTGAATGCATTGAGATTTTGCTTAGAAATGATACTGTCTGTAACGATGTCCTTTTGTACAATATTCTCGCTATTTGGTTTAACATTCTAGGTATTTTGAGAGATCCTGATAATATGACATAATTTTTTACCTCCCCTTCTGCCACCCCCTCTTTTCTTGCAGCAGTGGACTAGACCTCGCTTGCACATGCATACTCTTTCATCTTGTTTTAAGTGTGTTTTTCTTGTATTCAGTCAGTCACACTTTTTTCCCTTGAAAATGAACGAGGGTTCCTTCGAAAGATCTCGGGATATAATGACATTTTATGTAGATATTGGAAACTTTTAAGTAATTTTATGCTGGTTTTAACTTTTTATATTAATAACAAGGTGTAAGTTCCTTGACGGCACTAGTTTAATTTAATATAGTGTTTTGATTTTATAGTACATTTAATAAAAAGTTTGTGGCATGATTGTTGCCATTTTCCTGTTTTTACGGCCAATTGTTTTGCGGCTTTATTGTGGCCGACGTGACACTTTTGCTACAAAGCCATTACGACCAATGAAAGTGTGCCTCAATCAAATGCTTGAGGCCACGGCTAACATAGCCGTGAGCGGCCCACCAGTTCTGTGTTTGTTGGGTAAGGATCTGGGCACTGGATTTAATCAAAATTCGGCCCTGCTTTAATTTTTATCTTCAATTCTTGGTCCATAAGATGCTGAGTATGATGGAAGCTTTTCCTATAATCAACCTGCATCCTGGTGATATACTGTAGATAATGTAAATTCAGACTTCAGTTTACCCTTAATATAACATGATGTTGCCTTTTCATCGATTAAGTTTAATTATCAACTTTGAAAAAAAAAATGGACGGTAATGAAATGCCCTCCCTAACTGTCCTAAAGTAATCAATCAACGAGAAATGATCTTGGAGGCAAGTGCTAAACTATCCTTCAGAAAGTTTGCGAGCTGTCCCAATGAACTTAGATCGTAATTTTCCAAAAATAATATTAATTCCTATGAATAGGTAACTGCTACTTGAATCCTCTCATAAATCAATATTCTAATAGATCATTGTCTTCAAAACCTATTATATAACCACTCATAACTCAAGATGCAAATAATCATTTATCCAAATAATATATAATGAAATTTCAATGGGCTGACTCTACATTTAATAAATACTAAAGAATACATATATAGGAACTTTATCGCATGAAAATGTGCATTTATTCTATGTTAAAATTTGACTCCAAACTTTAGAACTGAAAAGGAAAATGACTTCAAGTAATTTTTTTTTTTTTTTTTTTTAATTCTGTTGATGGTAATATCTATGAACTGCAAAAAAATGTTTTGCTAGGAACATTTAACCTGACATTTATTTGTATAATTGAAATCCTACATTATTATATACAGGGGTTGGACAAAAATATGGAAACACCTAAAGAAAAAAACATATAATCATGCCGTGAAAATCCCTTCTTACGGAGTTCCCTTCTTATTGTTTTAGTGCTGACAGGCTTTATGAGTTCGACATTTAGTTCAGCGGTGACTTTTGCAGCTGTCGTCTTATTATTTTTTGTCACAATCAACTTTAATGACCGTCTGTCATGATAATCCAACACACACTTTTGTCCGCATTGTGACTTAATGGATGTTTTTCGCTTTTCCTATATGCAGTATAAATCTTTGATATGGTGCCTCTTGAAACATGAAAAACTTCGGCTATCTTGGTAATGGAAGCACCCACCATACGAGCACCAACAATTTGTCCAAGTTCGAATTCACTTAGCTTAGATGCAAAGTGCTCACAACTACACAGAACACTGTTCTGACAATGACTGACACTTGCAACGTATTGAGGGCATTTTACAGGCAGTGCTAGTGGGAAAATACAACAGCGCCACCTACAGGATTGGGTAGAATCAACATTTATGTTCAAGCATGCATTTCACAAGGTGTTTCCATATTTTTGTCCAACCTCTGTATATTTAACGGCCATCGTTGCACCTTTGGCCTAATTAAAGTAGCTAGTATTTTACTTTTGTTCTAAAACACATAATATTTGTATAAGAAACATACACCCACACATTGATTTGTATATACGATAGATAGATTACATGATGTGAAAACCAATGAGAAGCTAGTGACTTTTAATGTTAAGTCTATGGCACCTTTGTTCGATAATTATTCCTCAAAGATGACTTTTGTCAGATTTTTTTTTCTCTGATCAAACCATGACAATGATGGCATCTATTACTGTGCTGAATGAAATAGTCATTGGTCGAACAGTTTAGGTGGAGTATAGTCATAAAGGTACCATTGAAGTAGATGTATAAGAGCTTCATTCGATTAGCTCAACTAGTAGTTTTTTATTTACTAGTTGTGATGAATTAATTATTAACATAAAGTTGCTTATTGAAAGTGTATCAACCCCTTCAAGATGGGTGGAACCTATGCATCCCATTATAGGGTCCATATTGTTTTATTCTTTTACTATCAGAATATATTAGTCATAAACTTTGCCTTGCCAAATTGTAGAATTCTTGGATTACATTTTTGGAAAATAAAGCTAAAAATAATATACAGAGTTTCTGTAACTAGAAATTTAAATGTGGTTAAATGAAACCCATCCTGAAAGTGTTAAATCTCGGGAAAATCATCAATACATTCAGTATGAGGCAACATGGCATATTTGATATGGCAGCATTCCTAAGAACTGAATTTTCAAAATTTATCCATGTATTCAAGCCAGTTTCTAACATAAGCAATCACATCAATTTAGTATACTCATACAATAAAAATTAAAAGATTATTCACATTCAAATACAATACTTTCTTTTACCACATAATATAATTTTTTATCATTATATACTCTGGCTAAATAGTGAACTTAAAAATGCAAGACTTTTGTTTTCTTCATTTTCTTTTGATGTGTCTAATATATTTATGAAATTTGATTACTAAAGTTGAAATTTACATTACTAAGTTTTAGAAATCAAATACTTATTAAATCATAAAAATATAGGTAATATAGTTACAATTGTATCATCATGTCCGCTGTTATATATGTCAACACGATGCCCAGGAACAGACATTGAAGAAGTTTTGCCTGATTGTGTTAAAAAAATCAATTCTCCACTAACCAATAAACCAGGATATAATTCATTTCTAGGAAAGGTATGAATCTGTTCAACTTTGCTTCCTTAAAAATAAAGGAAAAAAACATTAACAGCAAAGTTTGAAAAAAAAACAGGATACACACACACACACACACACACAAAAAAAAAAACACATTAAAGGAAATTTGATATTACCTTCAAGACTGTCACGAATATAAATGAATGAATTAGCGTGTTCATCATCAAAAGTAATGAAAATGCCCTAAAACAAACATACATTTATGTTTAATAGAATTTAAAAAAAAAAAAAGAGTAATCTGGTATAAACAGTAAAATTTACTTGACATAATGATAATAATAAAAAAAATTAATGAATTAGCAAGTTTTCTTTTTCCCGTAAGCCACCATCAACATGAATTAAAAAGTGAAAGATTTTACTAAAATCAATGGATAAATTGCACCACACATTATGAGAACCAACGGGAAAGTAGGACAAAATCATTTGTAAACCATTAAAAGAAACTAGTCAGAATAACCAACTTTCCCTAGTTTTATCCTGCTTTCATATTGGTTTTCATGACTTGTTCTTTTTTTTTGAGCAAAATCTTTCACAATTTTATTCACATTGATGAAGATAAGCTTATGTGCTGTCAAAACCAGTCTGTGAGTTTTTACGCTTTATTGACAGATAAAATGATTGTTTTATAACTGTTATTAAACTTGTTTAAAGCATTTTTAAAACTTACCTTACATACAGGCCAATGATCAAATAAAATTTCTTTTGTGTTAGAACGGAAATTTGGAATTAAAAGCATGCTACTATCAACCTAAAAAGATAATATAGTAAATACTTATTGATTTACAGCAATCATTTAAAAATTTGCACAATTATTATTGACAAAAAACAAACAAAACAACAATAAAGGAATTTTAATTTGAGATCTAGATTTCCATAATGATAGCATGTTATTAGTGAGTTAACATGTTTAACATTCAAAGCATACAAAGAAAAATTGCAATAAAGTTTACCAAACAGTTTATTTACAAAAACTTTGTAGATTTTATATGAAGACCCATGCCTTGATAGATAAAAGGTTGGGTTTTAGTTCCAGTTGGATATGTTTGATCTCTCGGTGTTATTTCTTTTACTTCAGAAAATATTTAATGAATTTTTTGGCCCATATTTAAAAATTTATGGAACAGACTTTTTTATTTACAGAAGAAACAGAAACTGAAAATAAAATAATTTCCAAATTTTATGGTCTTACTTATGCTTATTGTAAGTAAAAGGAGAAAAAGTCATTAAGAATTAACTAGTGAAGAAATTCTATTTCTGTAAATATTGAAGAATGGATTCATAGAAAATCATCAAAATTGAGATGAATCCTTTATGCTCTAATGGTATTTTAAAGTATCAATACAATCTCTTTATTAGAGGGGAAAAAATATTATTCAATTCCAACAATATACAACAGGATCAATGATTAATACCTAATTCTATTATCAATAGATTCCCTTCTTACGTATATCATTCTTGCTTCAATCTTGTTGCGTGATGAACAAGGAGCAAAAAATTGTGATTATTAAAGAATAGTGACTATTAAAGACCGATAATTATTACAGAATAGATAGAAGACAATAATAAATAAAAAATAGAAGAGAATGCCATTTATATCCATGATTATTGTGAAGGAATTGGTTGACACAGACCAAAAATCATGATTTCAAAATTTGCTTTTTTTCTACAAAAATACAGATATATTTAAAAATTGAAGTTTAAAATTTAAAATAAAACAAAATATTACATTATTCTAAAACATTTAGTTTTCAATTATTCTTAGCTAAAGATGGAACATTAACTACAAAAAATGCAATTTAAATTTTTGCTTGAAATGTGAAAAATCAGTAATCAAGCACATTTTGAAATATAGTTATTAAAATTATGTTTTTACACAGAGCTAAACAAATTTTGATATGTGTGTTACTCCACATAAATTTCAATATCAAAGATAAATTTAAAAAATAATAATAAGATTGTATATGGAAATAGTGTGTAAAAAATAATGCTAATAAATATAAAGTTTTAAATAATTACCGGATTATACATATAAGCAGAACCTTTAGTATCCATAACAAGATACCTTGTGCCTGGGAAATCAGAATAAAGCAGTTTTATTGCTGTATTTAATGGGTGATTAATAGACATGGAAAACTCAAATTCCATGAGTGAAAAAAGCTGAATCAATCCTGTCTAAAGAGAAAAATATTATCATATTAATCTAAATATAAAAAACATGTGCAAACATATGTACAGAATGAAAACTTAAGCCTATTTTGGTTCAAATTGCTGATAAATAGAATTATCTACAGCTACGAATGAGGTGTTTAAGTTTTGTAAAATGGTTATGCACAGCACATTGAGATACCTTGCAATACTATCTAGTGGTTCTAGAGTCAGAATTTATATCTAAAAAAATATAGGCGATACAAGAACAAATTCAATGTCAAAGTTGTAGAATATATCAATTTAGTACAAAAGGATTTATTGCTCACACAGATATAATAAAGAGTCACATGCAAAATTGTCGCCTCAGAGCAACAGTAAAACATCTAGTAGTAATCGAAAATGAGATGTTTGACTTACTGCTATGAAAAACTGTCTACATCTAGTGGAACAGTATGGAATTTTTATAAAACACATCTGAGATATAGTATTAAACATAACTTTGTATTTCAGAAGTGTTTCCACTAGATGCAAACACAGTTATTCACAGCAGTAAGTCAGACATCTCATTTTTTATTATTACTAGATGTCTTACTGTTGCTCTGAGGTGACAATATCAAAATATTCAAAACTAATGTGAAATGTTTTGTTTCAGCAAAATAAATAAAGACAATTAATATTGGAGATGGAAATGTCTAAAAATTAACTTTTATTCTAGACACAAAAGTAACAGATTATTACTTTCAATTGAAGGGTTTTTTTTCTACAACAAGGTATCTCTCTTTAACTTAAATCAGGTACAACTGGACTGAGAGAACTTTGCCACCAAAAATGCCCTACTAAATGACGTAATTTTACTTAGCGAGTCATAATGGAAAAAGCCACACAAAAACGGTTGGTCCTGTATACAAAAGGGTTTTTACATTATTTCCAGCAGAGGGCAGACCTGTCAAAAGGGAGGAAACTTTCATTTTATTGGTTGAATAGCTCTTGATTGATTGTCTGGGCTCAATGACAAAACTAGACTTGGCCAGAGTCCAGGAAAATTAACCACAAATTGTTGCAAAAAGAACCAGCCACGCAAATTTAATCTTACAGATTGTCTGAAATTAAAGTCTGAAAGTAATAAATGTTATGCTGGAAAAGAAAGT
This sequence comes from Maratus speciosus, assembly GCA_963932465.1. NCBI lineage: Eukaryota > Metazoa > Arthropoda > Arachnida > Araneae > Salticidae > Maratus > Maratus speciosus. The sequence continues at coordinate 154,323,856 of OZ010790.1, read as the reverse complement.
TACCAGGGACAAAACACCTTTACGCTTCAGAATTAAAGTTAAAAAATAATAGCTGGGACTTTTAATTTTAAAATTTTGAATTTGAATTTTAAGTTAAAGTTAAAACAGGGAGTTAATCTTTATCCTTTCATATATTTATGCAAAAATACATTTTTTAGTTTATATGTCTGCAAGCCACGAAATATGAAATAACAACATTATTGACAACTTAGACAAATACTTTCAAAGGGAGACTCATTAGAAAAGGTCACATAGTTTAAAGATCTGCACACAACTGGGTTTGGTCCAAGTTTTATAACCAGCTCAGACAACAAACACACATATCAACAATAGATGGTGCCAGGTGAAGAGGGCCTAAGTAATATTTTTCAAAATTTTTGAATTAATAGCATTTTAGAGATTTACTGCACATAGATTGCATCAATAAAATATTTAATAAAATCTAATATAGATATTACATATTCCCTATTAGGATAAAGTTATATTATAAACTATATAATATCCCTTGTTAAATTTCTGAAAATGCCATCTGAAATGGAAAAACAAAAGTAATAATGGGCAAAAATTAGAATTGGCATTTCATGCATTCTGGATTTTGGAGGGTTCTAGATAAAGATTCCAGAATTTAGATGCAGTATTGTATTTGTCGATGCAGTGTACAATTTATTTTTAATAGTAATTTTTAATACCTATACATAGAACAGAATAATTTGGATACAAATTATTCTATTTAGTTTCATTAAATTAACATTTAGCTAATGAAACTGCATCTGTGATATACTTATCCAGTAATAAGTTTGATCAATTGATTTTATGTCATCCGAAAATATAAGATAATATCAATTACAGATTTTCAATGTCAATGAATATTATAAGAAATAGCCATATTCAAAGAGACGATATACACTTTTTAGACTAAGCAAACTACAGTTTGCTAAGTGTATCAAACTCTTATATATTATATAAAGTAACAAGTAAGAAAAATCATGAGTTAAGCATAGATTATGAAACACTTTCCAACACTTCCTGTATGCTTTAACAAAACTTCGTTATTTAGGGAAATAATGTATATAAAAGAACTAAGTAAACATTTTAGAAAACTCGTAAAACATTTGAAAAACTGATTTCAGCAGTTACCATCCATATCAAATATGTATTCCAATTCTTTTGAACAGCTCTGTATTTGATCTGTACGTTGATATATATGCTATATAATGAGGAAATTTAGTTTAGCAAGAAAACGAATAACAAGTTGAAATTTCTCTTTCAGCAATTTGTACTAATAGATGGAAACATACTTGTATACTTTTGTACAGCCCTGTAGTTAACCCAGTACCTTTATTACACGCCACTATTTAGCTAAAGTTTAATTCAAAGTAAAAGACTCTTAAAACTATTGGAATCACATTTTCAGAAATTATCATTTATAGACGGCCATGCATCCAACTCTTTGCGAGACCCTGTATATAATTTTATCTATGTTTTATAATTTTATCTACAAACATTTCTTAGTAAAAAAAATGCAGTTCAGCATAAAAATGCATAACTCATTTAAAAACCACCTTTAAGCAATTTACAATCATACCCAGTAACCATTATGAATTCTTTTGTGTAGCCCTGTATATGAATTACAAGCATTTATACACATCATATACAATGCATAAATATAGTGAAACATAAAAGCACATAACATAATTAAAAATGCATTTCCAGCAATCATCGCTACCGTACAATACTTCGGTACAATATAGTATCTGAAATATTTTGTGTGTCCCTGTAAATGCTATGCACTTGAAATGACTTATACATGAAATAAATTATAGTAATCTTCAGCAACGTATATCAATTCTATTATACATGAAATTATTTAACATAATTAAAATACGCCCGAAAAAATTCCCTCCATCCATATATCATTATGTAACAGAATTCTTTTGTGTGGCCCTGTAAATGCATAATATTTATTCTTTGCAGCGCATATTCTACGGAATGCATATTTTAGTGCACTTGATAAATGCATATCAATTTTATTATGTTTGAAAGCATGTAACATCATTAAAAATCATTTTAAACGATTTTTCCCCATAGACCGTAATGTAACGGAAAACTTTTGATTGCCCCTGTAAATGAACTAAACATGCTACAAACTTCATTTGCAATAGGGTTCGTGCTATGGTAGAGGTCACTAACATCCAAAAATTTCAGAATGATCTGAGTATATTTATGGGAGTTAGAGCGCGTACTGACGGACAGACAAACCAAATGCATAAACACTTTTCAACTTTGTTGGAAAGTGTTAAAAAAGATACCTTTAAATAGAATAATATTATTGAAAGTAGATATGAAGTTTGCAGTTTTTTCTTCTTAAATTCACTTAGTTGACACCAGTTTTAAAAACAGCATTTGGTACTTTTTAAAAGATGACTTTTTTCCTATTCTTTATTTCCCACCCCCCTTTTTAAGTTGAACCCTGCAAATCTTAATGAAATAGCAATGTTATATTTTTCTTCTCTTTCCTATGAATACTAAGAATAAGAAGGAAAAAATACAAGTTTTAGTAAAAGATAAGTTTTTCAATTTTTAACTGCAATACAAAAATGTATAAATAGGTAATTACTGTATGAACACAGACAAAAAATGAATATTAAAACCACAAGATCATTTTCAATTGCATGTCACACATAAATTGTTAATAAACTTGATAAACTATTCAACTTTCAGAAATGTAAACCAGTTGATTACAGTTAAAAAGAAATAATATGTATCAAACAACAGCACTTGCATATTTGTTACAAACAATACCATAAAAGGTTACATGAACGTAACATATAAAACATTGCGAAAGAAAAATTTTAGATACAGATTTATTTTATAAAAAAAATATTTATGAAAATATTATTAATTTTACAATAATATACTAACATCTGTCCCAAATATGAGGAAATCATTTGTCAGTGCATGACAAGTAATTATAGTATTTTTCTGATCAGCATCTGGAAAAATTCTGGATTCACGTTCGAGACAGGTTGAGTTAGGTTCATCGATCTATAAAATGAGGTAAAAAGAAATGTTTTCATTTAATTAAATAAATAAAAAACTTGTAAATACAATTAGATTACAAAAGAAAAAATTATTTCAAAAAGATTACATAATAGAATAGTTTTTAATTCAAATTAAAAAAATATATACTTATAAATTACTTTTACACAGGGTAGCCCAAAAATTGTTAGATGATTATACAAATTTTTATCATTATTATTCTTTTTCATTTAGAATGCAGACACTAGTTTTATCATGCAGAAATACATGGCTAAACAAAAAGTAGCAATAGTGGAGCTTTATTTTCAAAATCAATGTTCAATCATTGCTTATATAGAGTTTCATGTGCAGTAAAGGCAGAAAGCAGATTACCCATATGAGATAAGTCAGCTATAGAGCCTTGTTGCCATAAATTTGTAACCAAATTGCATATATCCCCATTTCTATGGGAGAATCTCCCATAAAAAAAATAAATAAATATAAAAAAAAAACTATGGTAAAATTTATTAATTTTACAAATCAGCTAGCAATTGACCATTCTTTACAAAAAAAAAAAAAAAACTTAAGACACAAAAAAATATATATATAAATGTGTTGAATATTTTTAGAAATTTCAAATGAAACATTTTATAGTCCTAATAATTAAATGGCTTTTTTTTTTTTACATAAATCTATGATAAATGTTAATATTATGCAAAATGTATGTAATCTATGGGGTATAATAAAATATTAATTTGCAATTGGAGGATATGAAAAAATGCTTACAGTGTGAAGTTGAATTTTCCCTTCAATTAGAGCTGAAGCATAGTCACTATTTAGATACAAACTACGTACAGTGCTCAAATATTCCCTATCATAGAGCAATTCAGTTCCTGTAAAATGTTATCATCGTTATTGTAATTGTTATCAAAGGGGAAAAAAAAAAAAAAAACATAATGAAAGTATTTAGAAAATAGACACATTTCACAAATATAGACTTTGAATACAATTTTACTAAGCATTCTAAATGAAAATCAGTATCAGCACTAAACTACAATTGAGGGCGTGAGTTTCAAAACTCACCTTATCCAAAATTTTAAAAATTGAGTTTCCTTTATCAATCTATTCTATTGGTGAACCTGCATCGAAAAAACACTACAAACTGCAAAAAAACCCCTAGTTTTATCGTGTATTTCTGTCATTGTAAAATTTTGGTTTACAATGAAAGCCAATGGATGTTGTCAGAGGTTTTTTACGATTTCCAAAAATTTGATAATTGTTGAATGATATATGATAAAATATGTAGAGATGTCATTAATTAAATAATAAGATACAACAATAAATAATAATTACAATTTAAGTATAAAATAATTATTTAACAATGTGAGAATTTTTTTTTCCAGAACTATTAATCCATATTCTAGAAACACCAATCAAATATATTCAATTCTGTGATTTTTGCCCAAAATAAAATATAACAAAAAAATCCCCCTTAGACCATACATATCAGTTAAGCAAGTGAGCAAGTGATTAAAAATGAGAAAAAAAATTTCAAGATACTTCTTTAATTTTTAGACACAATATCAATAAAGTCCATGATTTCTGTTGTTTTAAACAGTGCATTCTATAAGCATCGAATACTGAAATACTAATTTAAAAATTCAAACCAAGGTACCATTTTATTTTCACCCTCTAATTTCAAGGGTTAAAACAATAGTATATTTTTTTACAACATTGATTATAACAATTATTCTCTATTCTGGATAGTTTATATTTATATATTCATTCCACGGTTTCTTATGACATAGATAAACATACAAGATAGGACACTTACCACAAAATCTGTAATGGTGGCAGTACTAGCATATCACTAATGACAAGGGAGAAGAATTAACAAGCTGCCGAAATTACCTATGTTGATGAAATATTTTTGCATATCTATTCTTTCCTAAACGAAGCAGAGGCAGACGATATTGTATTTATGCTTGATTTATTTAGCTGCTTTTTTTTTTATTGTACTTGTATCGTTCACCGTTACCTTACAAAATAATAATAATATAAAATAGGGATGCACCGAATAGTGATTTTGGCCGAATGCCGAATACCGAATATTTGGCCTACAGGTGAACCGAATATCGAATATTCGGCTAGCCGAATAGTAACTGCTAGGTCGAATACCGAATATTCGGCCAGCTGAATACTAACTATTCGGCCAAATACCGAATATTTGGCTTGTCGAATAATTTTATATTTCAAAGTTTAAAGGCATTAAAATGTTAAATTTTAAAACAGTTTTGCATAATATTTAAAATAGAAACTTTCATTTTGGTAATCAAGAGCTTTTTCAAGTGAACTTTATGCTGAAAAAAATCTGCTTTGAGTTATTTAAGAAGATGACAGTTATAAAACTTTTGTAATTAATAAAATTTTAAATTTCATGCCTTCTTCTGTGAATTAAAACAAATGGATAAAATTTTCTTAAATTCTAAAACAAACATTTTAAAATCAAAGAGAAATTGTGAAAAAATTGAAGAAAAATTGTACAGGATCATGTATTATTTGTTTGTCAGGAAGAGACTAAATTAAAAGTAAATAAATAATACAATTTATTCAAATTTTATATGGTGGCAACTCAGCAAGAATGACTGTTCTACTCCCTTTGATTAAGCAAGGAAGTTTTTAAATACATCCTAGATCGATATCTGGAGTGGGTGATCATTTTCAGAGATTGTAAATGTTGTTCTTAAAATCTTAGCAAGAAACAGATTATTTACTGAACAATGTTCAGGAACTTGCATTTGTACATAATTAATTCCTATGAAAATCCTCGTGATTGGTTAATTTTCTTAAATAATACTTAACAAACAGCAAATAAATAATGTAAAAACATTTTCTTTTATTTAAATATGATTCTGTTTTTAATTATTCTCAATATCTTTATAAGTTAACTGTTAAATGTATAAGTGGTATAAGGTTTTTAAAAATATGTTTTAAAAGTTTTTTTAAGTATTCGGTTGGCCGAATATTTCTGCCGAATATTTCCAATATTCGGCCAGGCCGAATAAATTGCTATTCAGCCAAGCCGAATATTCAGTATACCGAATAATTTGATATTCGGCCAAACCGAATATTCGGTAACATGGCCGAATACCGAATAGATACCGAATATTCGGTGCATCCCTAATAAAACAAAATTCCCAAAAAATCTGTTGAAAACGTAAATATGCAAGTTTATGAGATTGCATTGTAAAAAATAAAATTTAGGTATTGTGTTAATTTATTCACATCAAATAAAATTTTATCAAGTGTTTACATATCAACGTGTTACATACGTTTAAGAATCTCTATTTTTTTTTTTTTTTTTTTTTTTTTTTTTTAACTTTTAGATTGATATAATTCTAAAAATTTGTAAAAAGGAATTTTCCCCTAGCTGTAATTTTATTATTATCTCTTTTTTGTTAATTTTATAAATATTACCAAACAGATTGTATGTTATTTACATTAAAAACAATCTTTTTATTTTATCTGTGAGAAAGTGAAAATGCATAAATTTTAAAAGATTATTGTAATGATTGTTTCATACATTAAACTTCATAAATTAATAAAACAATGGCTATGAAAAATTTTCTACCAAATGGGAATATACATGAAATTTTCTGGGACTTGTTACACCATTGCTTTATGTAGCTTTAAATTCAATTATATCATACTTACCTAATATATAATATTCAAGACAAAATTTTTAGCTTGTTTTTCGTTGCACTTATATAGTTTATAATTCATGTACGGAAAAAAATATTATATATCCATGTAAGATTCTGTTGAAAAATGTAAAGATATATATCTTTAGCATGTTAAGATGCTGCATTAAAAAAAGAAAAATCACAATAAGGTAGACAGACGCTCAATAACAAAGATGTTACAACAATGGGAAGTTTCTTCCCCATTGTCACTAAAGGCGCTACGATCGCAATCGTATTACCATTATGCTCTATGGAAGTGTCCTATCTTGTATGTTTATCTATGTCTTATGATAATATGAAAAAGAAACAATTAGCTCAACTTGTATTTAAAAGATACATGTGCCCAGAGGATCCATCCAAAAACAGTTCGATAATCTACATATTTATGGACATTTTACTGATATACAATATTAAAATGGTATATTATTTTTAAGAAAACTAACCTTTAAATGAAATAAATATTTTAAATCCTTCATTAAAATTAAGATACTAGTAATTTTAGTTAGATGAAAATTTTTCTGGAAGACAACTAAGTGTTTAAATGAGTACCTGATCCATCGCTAATGTTATAAAACCATGCCCTGTTGTTCATTCCAATTGCTAGATGAAAAGGTCCCAGAGCAATAAACTTTGGTTCTATATCGATTTTCAGCTTCTTTAAATCAGTCTAGCAGTAGAGATAAAAAATGAATAAAAAGAAAGCCGTATTTAAATAAAAATGAAAGAGTGAAATGATTTTACACATAGCATCATTGTTCTAAAATATTATGATAAAAATTTCAAAATATGTATACATAAATGTGATTATAAAAGAACAGTAAATATGCAGTATATAATGGGTTTCTAATCAGGAAAAAACACATGGAAAAACTGTGATGTGAGAGGGGTAAAATAAGGCAAAAAATAAGAAAAATGTAAAATAATGATAAATACATGAAAGATGATGACATTATAAGCAGAGTCTTAGTATCTGTGGGCACCGGACGAATAACTGCTTTTTTTAAAAATAAAGATATATTTGCTTTAAATTTAATTATCACTATAAGAAAAAAATGTAGAAAAATGTAGCATCTGTGCTTAAATAAGTTGTTGTAAACTGTATGTTTGCACAGCTATAAATTTCAATATAAATTGATCAATTTTAACTTGAAATTTCATGTAAAAATAAAAGATGCTTGAATTTATTTTTTTTTTACTATTTTGTTTAAAATACAGAACACAAAATGGACCTTTAAGAGGGGTAGACCTCTAATTTGTATCAGTTATATCGTCCTCTCTACGGCCCTGACTATAAGAAATATAAGAGTTCTCCAATCTCTGTGGGGTTTTTTTTTCTTTTAATGTGCTTTTTTAAAAATCTGCTTAACTTTTAGACAAGACTTTATGTTGAAGCTTGAAATATGAAAAATATGAATTTTCTAATTTAGATGAACACCTACAGGTCTTAAGTATAAAAGCCTGTAGATGTTTATTACAGAAAGAATATTCTAGTCAACTAGAGATACAATAATTTAATAGTATAATTTATACGGTTAGATAAAGTAACTCGTTGAAAGTCCTTTTTACTAAATTTCTTCACCCTGAAGAAAGCAGTTCACAGCTAATGACTGAACACTAGTTAATGTATGGTTAATATTAATCTGGTTAAGTTGAAATTTTACAAAAAATACATTTTCAGTTAATGTATTTATTGAATGGAGCATTTATTTAGCTTTACAGAACAGTTTTTATTTTGTATCTATGTGCATTAGAAGTCAAGAGAATTTGCAAACTCAACAAACTGGAAGTGGTAATTAGAATAGTGTTAAAGTTTGTAAGTATTATTTTTTATACTAAAAAATTTATTTGAATAAAACAATTTTAAATTCCCTTCATGTTTACCAGTTTTCTAAAAGTAAAATAATTTAATGGAAATATAAAATTAGCATAACTAATCCATACATAAGATGAAATTAAACAAGTGGGTAAGTGTGATCACAGATCGCACAGAGGGTTTCGTTTAATATTCCTTTCAAAACACTTTATCCTTTTGAAAAATCTGTTAGTTCCACATTTCGCAACCAGGGGCGTACTCTATTCTAAACAAACCTCTATCCGAACGAAACTCCGTTTTACATACTATCCGTAGATATATTAGTCGAGGGGATTGGGCCCATAGCACCCGAGATAAGTAGGCGCCCCTAGTGGTAAAAAGTGGAACTAAAATATGTAAGGCTATGGTGCATAATATGAAAGAATGGTCAAAGGGGTGTCGGCAAAAGTTTGAAAAGTGCTCCCAAGATGAAAAGGGCGGAGGTTAGAAAAATTGCTTAAAATACACAAGTTAGAGCCCGGAGGAGTAAATAATATAAGACTTTTTGAAAATTTCATGATTTGTCGTGTAGTCTGCGGTATTCAGTCGAGAAGTCTGAGTTCGTATGCAAAAATGCATGTCTCCAACTTAATTAAGGGCTCTCTTAGAAAGAATTCCTTAAAATACATAAGTAGTAGCTCAAAGGGTTAAACATAAGATTTTTTCAAGATTTTATGATTTGTCGCCTGGCCTCAGGTGTTCTGCTATAAGTATGCAAAATTTCAAATCTCCAATTTTATAAGGGGCTCAGTTAGAAAGAATTGCTTAAAATACGCATGTGGGAGCCCAAAGGGTTAAATGTACGACTTTTTCAAAATTTTATGATTTGTCGCATGATGGTGTTCAGCTATAACTATGCAAAATTTCATGCCTCCAACCTAAACATGATCTCACTTAGAAAGAATTGTTTAAAATACACATGTGGGAGCCCAAAAGGTTAAATGTACGACTTTTTCCAAATTTTATGATTTGTCGTCTGATGTGAGGTGTTGAGATATAAGTATGAAAAATTTCACGCCTCCAACCTAATTAGGGGCTCACTTTGAAAGAATTGTTTAAAATACACATGGGGGAGCCCAAAGGGTTAAATGTACAACTTTTTCAAAATTTCATGATTTGTCATTTGATGTGAGGTATTCAGCTTTAAGTATGCAAAATTTCACTCCTCCAACCTAATTAGGGGCTCACTTAGAAAGGATTGTTTAAAATACACACGTGAGACCCCAAAGGGTTAAATTTATGACTTTTTCAAAATTTTATGATTTGTCATTTGGTCTGAAGTGTCCAGCTATAAGTATGCAAAAGTTCACGTCTTCAACCTAATTAGGGGCTCGCTTAGAAAGAATTGTTTAAAATACACATTTGGGAGCCCAAAGGGTTAAATGTACGACTTTTTCAAAATTTTATGATTTGTCGTATGATGTGTGGTGTTCAGCTATAAGTATGCAAAATTTCAAGTCTCCAACATGTATAGTTTTTGAGAACGGGCTCTGTGACAGACAGAAGAGCGAGACGAATAGGGTTTCGTCAGATGAACGAAACCCTAAACAAGTAATATAAAAATTTTGTTTTTAAAGTCAATTCCTACTTAGGCCATCAAAGAAAAATTTAATATAATCAAGCTAATATGAGTTTTTGTTGCATTAAAATATCTCAATTTGTTGATTTTCTATAAGCAAGTAAGTTTACAATGGAACTCTATGGAAATTTGGCGAAATATTACAGATATCGCCATGTTGGTGTCACTTTTGGCGACTCATTTTGGCCGCCAAATTTGGCGATATATCGCCAAGTTGGCGACAAACTTGGCGGTATTTGGCGACAGAACAGGGTTCCCCCCTATGGTAACCCTTATTGAAAATACTTTCATTGAAATTCAATAACCAATGGCGGCCATTTTGTTTCCCATGCAAAACTAAAATTAATTAATTAAAATTTAATTAATTAATTAATATTTGAAAAACTTTATTAACATCAATTGTCATCCAGTACAAGTTTAAAAAAATTTATTTCAACCTGATAGGATGAATAATGAGTATTTTATTAACGATTGAAAATTTGTACAAGATAAATATATAAATATATAAATAAATATAGGGAGAGTGTGAGCTAATAGTAGGAATTGAAAAAGAGGTTCATTTGTTCCCATGTCACGTTTTTCAAAAAAGTGCTTAAAACTTATTCAGATATCTTAAAACAGAAAAATAAAGTGTTTACGTATATTAGAGTTCTTTATCATTTAAATTGTATGATTTTTTTTTTTTTTTTTTTTTTTTTTTTTGTTAAAAGAATATTTTGTGTGTGGAAAAGCCATACTAACTAAAGGTAATGAGAAAATAATAAATTTTCTCACTTTGTTTGTAGCAGAAAATATGGAAACTTCATAGAGAGAACTCAAATAAGCAAATTTCTGATTATAAGCAGATCCCAATACAGGTAACTTCGTAAGATAGACATGAAGATTTCCTTCTCTACCAGATAATGCTAAAAGCTGTCCATCATCACTCCAGTTAAGTGAATCAATTACTTGCTCATCATCAACAGTTATCATCTGTAATGTGTCTTGCAAATTACGTATATCATACGTTTTTATTCTGTAGACAAGAATTTGAAAGCAAAAATCATTTAGATACTGTGCAAATAAGTATTGCAATGAAAATTTTATAAATTACCAGACAAGTGAAATATATATTCTAAGTGCTTACTTATTATCATCCCCACATCCAATAACTTTGTTATCAAGTGGGCAAACAGCCATGTGCAAAAGATTTGTACTGAAACACTGTACATGACTCATTTCCTGAAATAATTAAACAAACAAGTATACTGTTTATTTTTTTAAAAATGGAAACATAAAATACTTTAACAAATATTTAAGTTAAAAAAAGAACAAATAATAAAAGTCACATTTATTTAAAGAAAAATTTTTACAGATCAGAAAGTTACATCACAAAAGTAGAAAAGCAAAATAAATTAATAAATAAAAATGCCAGAAACAATATATATTCTTAAAAAAAATCTTTAAATTCTTTAAGGAAAGAAGTGTTTTATACCCAGGATTAACATGAAAATGAAACATTTATTTCCTGACTTTATTACAGTGAAATTTTCATAACTCGATATTCCAGATAAGTTTACATTTTTTATATTACTAATTGCACTAATGCATTTTCTATGGGACAAAAATTTGATATTTTTTTGACAAAAACTTGGATATATTAACATAAAATTAACTGTTTTGAACCCAAGAACGAAAGACATTCTTTTAAGTTTAGTATTCTAGAATTACAAAAATCTGATTCTGAATCCGCTATGTTTTATTAACACATTTGTAATTATAGGGAAAAAGTCATAAAAGTTCACAGCCCATGGTAAAAGTTGTGTCATAAAAATATAACACAACATTTCCTTTTCTAAATAATTAAAATATTTGCATTTAATAATATTTATCATCTAAAATTTAACTAATTCAATATCAATTCAGCAACTTTATCTCTCAAAAAATAAAATAAATATTTATAATATCTCCAATTTAAATTAAATTTTTATTATTTTTCATTACTTATTAAATTAAACAATAATATCATTTACTTTTAGCATTCAACAAACTTCGCATTTACTTTTCAAAACATCGCGATGTAAAGCTAACAAAAATATTACCTTATAATATAAACAAGTGTTAAATGTTAAAAATCGAAAAGTTTATTTATAAATATTCTTATTTCAAAATACATTTAAAAGTTTAAAATATTTATTCTAGTTCCTCTGCCAAAATTTCAGAAAAATTCGCAAAGAACTTTGGCAGATAAACGAAAAAAATGTATTTTTCGTATTTCTCACTTTTAAATGGCTTGACAATAGGTGTTCAAACTTTGAGACTAGCCATTACTATCTACCAGAGATTTGCACGGGCCGGCCCATTGACCACAGCCCGAGCCCGGCCTTGCATCTCCACTCTTTTTGGGCCGGGCCAGGCCAGGCCGGGCATGGGCTGAGCTGGGAATAGTGATCACTTTTTATGGGCTGGGCCGGGTTTGGCCCTTACTTTTTTCTGAAGGATTGGGTCAGGCCTAACTTATTTTTTCTGTAAAGAACCGGGACTGGTTTCATTCCCTGTCTTCATGGGCCAAAATTTTCAGTCCTAGTTTTGATCCAGCCCGTATGAAAATCATTGTCTCAGCGTGGCCTGGTTCATTCAAAGGTCAGTTAAAATTAGGTCATGCCCAAAAATTTTTGCAAAAAATGCATACATTTTTAAATTGCCATTTATATGCAATTAAACACTAAAAGTTATTCTTTTTAAATAATAGTAGATTTCTACGCTTACTACAATATAGCTAAATTAAAATATAGTAAAACATGTGAACAAGAACCTGCCTATGACAGAATCCTGTTTTAAACTGAAAAATGTGTTGAACCATGCAAAATTAATATACTAACACATAAGAAAAGGATATATAATAAATACATTTACACTTGCTCAGAATGGAACTTATCTATAACACATTTTTTTTTTCTTTTCTATGCAATTCCGTCTTAGAAGATTTTACTGTATGGTATTTTTCAGATTTTTAACAGTTCAATACATGGAATATGGATAAACAATATTAATGACAACTGAAACATTTACATACAAGAAATAGAGATCCATTAAAAAATAAATATCGCAGCCTGTGGCACTTCTATAAAAATAAAGATTATAAACATGAAGAAAAAAATTTAAGATAAATAATTTTGGTTAATCTCATACAACACAAATTTTTAACCAAATTAACGTAAAAATAAATGCTTTGTAGAAATTCACTTGGGCCGGGCCGAAACTCGGACTGAAATGTTAACTTTTTTCTGGGCCAGGCTGAACTTTTACTTGATATGTCAGGCTGGGCCGATACTTTTTTTCTACTGGCTGGGCACTCGGGCAAAAGTGGCACTCAGGCCAAACTTTTAACTTTTTTACTGAATCGGGCCGAACTTTTAATTTTTCTATTGGGCCGGGCAGGGCCAATTTTTTTTTCTATGAGTTGAGCCAGTCCGAGCAGACTTCTAACTCATACGCACATCAAAAGAACAACTTTCGTTTAAAGAGATACACTTTGCATGCCATATTTTTAAAGTCATTGATCCATCACAACAGAATGTTCTAGAACAAATCTCCTTGCATCTTAGAAATTTCCACCCGAATATTTGCTAGGCATGCCAGGAAAAGATTCTTTTCCTATGTTTCTCATTAGTCAATTTCTTAATCGTATCATATTCTGCCATAATCGTATCGGCTGTTAACATCACTCAACTTAAAAAAATTGAGTCAGATTTTTCTCATTGAAGGAAGAAGTTGTGTTTTTCTTTTGTGTACGGGGCCTGACGGCCTCATATGGCAATACCGCTGCTCTGCGATAGATTCCTTTTTTTTTTTTTTTTGGATATGCTTTCATAAGAATTTACATCTGATATAATTTAACGAAGATAATTCCTGTTTTTCGGCTGCTATAAAGAATCCTGTTTTCCAGCTGCACTGAATATCTTTGCAGATTGCATCTAGATTGCTAGATGTAATTATATTTCTATTGCGTTGTCTATCTATAATGCTAATGAAAATTTTGGAGGTGGTATCATTCTAAACATCTTATTGCATCAAGAAGTTTCAGCACTCTTATTTCAACATTACCGTCCTGTATAAATAAATTCTTCATCCTCCGTGATTATTATTCACTGGTTTTTGGATTTGGTTTAATAATTTTCAGTCCCTCTTCAGCACGTATATTTTATCAGCCTGTGAATACAACACAATTTAATTTACTATTCCCATAGTTTGGATTATAATATTAGATGATACAGCTAACTTAAGGGTCATCGGTTTCAACTTAACTTAGTAACTGAGATTTATATGTTGTGTTTCTGTTGCAGTGAAGAAGATATCAACTTCTAATAATAAATTTTGTTCATTTTCTGCAACATATATTAACTTTATCTTAAAGCAATAACAGTATACATCAATAAGCAAATTGATATGTAGTAATGAAAGTTTGATAGATTTCGTAATGTAATTAAATAAATATAGGTACTAACTTCATCTTTAACAATATTGTTTTCATGAAACCTCTAATGTTAATTTTTCTCACATAATATGTACCTACAATCTGTATCGGTCATTTAATATCATAATTTATGTTACTTAATAAGTAGTATTGTATATTCATTTCTGCCTCGTTTTTGTGTATTAGCTTTATTTTCTTCCTTATTGGATGAGTAACAATTTCTTTATTTGCATTGTGTAGCAATTTATTTAAAATCCTTTACCATTCATTAATTACTTTCTACTTAGTAAGTTTTAATTTCAAATTATACTTGAATTATTCATTTTTTGGCCATAACTTTATTTATCAGTAAATTACATATTTAAATTTAGATATTCTCTAATTACAATGCAATTGAGAACCACTTTACGTTATCGACAGTAGTGTGTTGTTCGTTGAGTGGATTTGAGATATATGGTTTAGGAAATGAACTATCTGACATATTTTAATGTTCTTTATTATTATGGTATCATTTTAATTACTTAATTTCCATGCTAATTTATTCTCAAATTCACTAGACCAACAGCTCATTACAGTAAGAAAATTCATAACAGCTTATTGGGACTCCCAATGAAAAGAAAAAATTCTCGTATAAAACTGCATAATTAAAAAAATATATAATATACCTATTATACTGTTAAAATAGATTGGGCGCCTGTAAAACCTCTTAAATGAAAACTTGGATAGTTTGATATATTTTCCTTTCTACAAGCAATGCCAAGTTATTGAAGTTTTACTCTATTCATAAATCAAATTTTATTATTACAAATAAAATGTTTAATTTTTCTTTTGTCAACAAATTGTAATTTTTTTTATTTTTGTTACAAATATGTAGTTTTTTCTAAGTTTTTCAGACTATTACAATTTCATTAATGGAAAAAGCATTAACACTGAAAAGTATTATAATGAAATAAGTAATGTTTATCTATATTCAGCTTAACTTAAGTATGTTGCATACCTGTTTTATCCTTTTACTATTTTTACTGTGACTATAAATATTACAGATTACAATATTTTGAATTATAACAGATTAATTTGTAATGAAAACAAATATTTATGTAGTGGCTTTTCTAAAAATATAAAGCACTATTATTGATTGAATTTTTAAAACCAAATGGCAAGCAAAAGAAAAAAAAATAAATAAAAATACGTTAAAATAATTCATTTTATGCTATAGTTATTAGTTTAAAAAAAGGCTAACATTGTATATTCTTCAAAATAATCATTCACAGCTATTTAATACTGTAAACATACAATTAAATACTTAATCATGGTAGAATCTAAATAAATTAATATGTTTATATTGATTCAAAACAGTGAAATATAAAAAAATTATAACAAAACAATGAAAACAGAAGAAAATTACTTGTCCAATTTCTTTTAACAGTGTTGATAAGACAATAAAGAATCCAGATGAAAAACCAATCAAAATATATCCTTCTCCATGCCTATAAAATATGGATAGCATAAATAATCATTAAACAAGTTTCTGCTCTGAAATAGAGTCCTGCATGGGATGGATATAAACCAATGTGGACATGAATATCCCATTTAAAATCACTATGAAATCTGACTGAAACCTGACAAAATAATTTTCACCTACTTGAAGCCTGACCAACAACCCACCATGAAAGAAAATTAATGAAAACAACATGCAACTAATGTCTCTCATATTATTTTTATCTTTGCCAAAAAAAAAAAAAAAGAATAGATACATTTATTCATATTAACACATATAGATTTTTAACTGAAGTAATATTCTGGAATGTGTGCCTATATACAAAAATCCAGGGAGTAGCAAGGCTTTGGAATAGATGTGTCTGTAGCATAATGCCCAGACACAGTTTTCAAAATGGAAATGATAAACATGAAATGAGCTAAACCAGTGATTCTCAGTCAGTATGTAACACATGGTGTGCTACAATTCTCAGTAAAATTCCATAAAGATTTTATGAATTTACAGAAGTATCATTACATAGAACATACATTTCATATTGCATGATTTGTAATGAGATTTAGTGCAATAATGTTGCATTTTTTGAAAGTTTATGTCAATGATAGCATATACTCTTTATACAAGTACGGGAAGAAATCATGAAAAGGGTCTCACATCTTCAGATAAATTTATACTTTCAGAGAAAAACATTCTTCTGTAAGTAGAACTGCCACAATATAAAATGCAGTAGAAATGTTTGAAGTAATGATATTATGTAATCTAGCTAAAAATTTTACAGAAAATTTTTTGCAAACTTTAGATTTATGTTACATAAATTTTGAAGAATACATCCCCCCTACCAATGCTTGATACAGCTTTTCTAGATTAGGAGAGAAATGGTTTTGTTTTAAGTGTGTTTGCATGCATGGCAGAAAATTTACGCATTACAGAAGAGGAGGTGTTAACAGAAATAAGAAATAGGATTGCAATTAAAAACATCAACAAGAGATATTACTATCTGCTGTTTTTCTCTTAATACTGAATTTTTTTTAAATATTAAAAAGATTCTCTGCTCTGGGTATTATATTTACGAGAAAAGAGATTTTTTGTATTGTTTCTGATAAACCATTTTGTTTGTGTCAATAAGTAAATTAAAAGTGACATATTCCTTTCCTGTATTTTTTCATCATCATAATTTAAGTGTGTTGTGGACATTTAAAGATGTGTTTAGTGGACCATAAGGTATAAAATTTGGAGAAACGCTGAGCTAAATTAAATTTTTGCCAGAACACTCCATGCAAGACCATTTTTTAAACATATCAACATAGCAATACAGAATTTAACAAATAAGAAATATTAAAAATAAAAAAGTTAGCTTCCAATGACTTTTTTTTTAAAGTTCATCATCTTTTTTTGTCATAGGGTAGGGAGGTTAGACAGGGTAAGGGGGGCAGAATCCCCCTGACAAAAAAATCCTCAGTTTTTTTAATCTTAGAGTTTAATTGTTTTAAGTCCCTTGAAGAAGGATATGCTTTTATAATATTTTTTTAAATCACCATAGAAAAAAAAAAGACTTAGTTAAATTAATTTCAAAAACAAGCGAGGGCAAATGGCCTACCCTTACCTCCTGAGGCCTGCAAGGGGCCATATATTCTGATGTTTCATTTGAAAAACTGGGTGTGTCTGAACACGACCCACAATAACTAAAATCCAACCGGAACCTAACCCAAACTTGAAAAAAAAAAAAAAAATGAAGCAAATGAGACCAACAACTATAATTAAAAAAAAAAAAAAAAAAAAAAAAATCAATCTGATCTGCACGTTGGGTTGAATTTGGGTAAAATCTATTTGCCCAGCTTGATTCATGCAGGACTCTACTTTGTATACATAACACACACACACTTCACCAATAATAATATAAATGATCCTTAATTGATTTTATTTAATGAATAATAGTTTTATAACAAAAAACTCGAAATTAGAAACACATTTGAATAAATAACAGTAAGAGGACATTTTAAAATATGAGAAAAAAAAAATATTACCAAGAATAATCAACAACAGTTCCATACTGTTCTTGAAATGACAAAACAATTGGATCTTCAGGATCATGTATGTTAAGTAAAAAAAGAGATTTTTTATTCAATATTAAACTAACCTGAAAAGACAAACATACTGTAAGGAAAAAAAAAAATGTAATGGATTCAAAATAGATGAATGCATAAAGTTTGTAAAGTCACATATTAGAGAGAAAGCTATATTGAAAACATATTGAAGATAGACACATGGAAAGTCAATTCACAGAAAATATTACAATGAAGAGATTTGCTGATTAGTGATATTCAAATTGTGTGGTGTGCCTCCCTGGGAAAATGACAGAGTTTCCCAAGGGATGTACAAGAACATTTCAGATTGCTTTGAATTAAGTTAAACCTTGATAAACTTGTAATTTTAGTTTTAAAAATTATTAAAATGAAATATTTTATAATGCTGCTTATCTTATTGTGCTTTATCTTATCAATTTTACTTGCAATTTTTTTTTTTTTTTTTTTTTTTTTTATCTTTATACTTTAAAAATACTTTATCTTGAATTTTTCACTCTTTTCTTCGATATTTAAGATATTGATTACATATTTTGTCACAGGTAATAACTTTAATATAAATAATAAAAATAAATGTATGACAGGATCCCAGTGGCAGAAAGTTTTGTAGTTGTCTGCAACAAGCTTTTAAAATTTCATAATCTCGTCTGCAAATTTTGCATGTAATTTTAATGAATAGATAATACATTAAACTAGGAATTTTTTTTTATAGTTTTATTTTAAAACGTGGTGCATTCTCATTAATTTTGCTATTGTAGCACTTCTATAATGGGAAGGATAAGCATAACCATACACAGACAATAAAGATGCTTTTAAAAATCATCGGAAACTTCAGAGCTAATTTCTTCTTTCTTGAAGTTAGGAATGTTCTGCCTTTTTTAAATATGTTTTCCAAATTTTTAGCCTAGGGTAATTTCCAGTTAATATTTTGACCAAGGTGGCGTCATTGAAAATGTGTGCTCCATTTTTTTTTTTTTTTTCACCGTTTCACAATCTTACACACCACATACAACCTTCAGACATGCTACAGGCTCAGAAAAAAAAAAAAAAAAAAAAAAAAAAAAACCTGAACTTTCACGGTCTCATGCATGAAAAGCGCTGAGGTTTTTTTCCACAACCCTTTGATGAAATTAGTTTTTTTTTTTGCAATTCCTTGATGAATTTCATGTTTTTTTCTTGGGCTTCTGGTGAAATTCACATTTTTTCTGAAAACCTTTGACGAATTTTACTTTTTTTTCATGATCCCTTGACGAAATTCGCATTTTTTTTTTTTTGTGACCTTTTGAGAAAATTAGTATTTTTTTCGTAATTCTTCGACGAAATTCGCGTTTTTTCCACGGTTTAGAGATTTTTTGCGATCTTTTGACAAAATCTGCATTTTTTCCACAATCCCATGACAAAATTCATATTTGTTCCACGATCCTTTGATGAGATTCACACTTTTCCGCGATTCTTTGATGAAAATTGTGTGTTTTACGCGATCCTTTGCCAAAATTAATGTTTTTTTCCGCAGGAAAAAATGTGCGAAAGTTGCAGGCAATTTTTTAAAAATTGATTTCATTAATGCAGACAAAAATTGTCCGCAAGAAATTTTCTTTGTCCGAGACTATGTCGCCATTTCGCAGTGTTTCTGCCACTGGGGACAGGATAAAATTTAAACCCTTTTTCAAAATTCAAAATTTCCAACGCCTTTTTATAAGTTTAAATCTAATGCATAAAACTGATTTATCTATCATAAACAGCTTTGACATTGATTGGTGTTTTAAGAACAGTAAATGAGTACTATAAATCATAATAAACTTCATCATTATCACAACTATGGGGCTCATAAAATCAAATTAGAGTTAAAATAAACATTAAATGATTATTCAAAGCCATAAATAGCAATTAACTTTTCCAAATGTGACAGTTATTAGATTTATGTGCATATAATCAAATTAAATAATTGTGTTAAGAAGATAAATTCAAGTTTTAATGTCAAAATAAGCATTTGATGATTACATTTAAGTCATTAATCCTAATTAAGTTTTCTGTAGTTGACATTTATTATTAAATCATAAATATCAATTAATGTCAAAGGTGGAAATTACCATAAATGATGCAGTCAGGGCTGAGGCAAGACTGGTATCGCCTCAGAAAACCCACCATTAAAAATAGATTAAACCAATCAGGGATGAAGTAACCATCCACTTTGACACTTAGGGCCCTTGTTGGAAGAAGTTTGAAATACACCAATAAAAGCAAGAGAGAATTTTTTACCAAAAATGAAGTGCTAAAACAAGCCACTGTTGCTCAGAGAAGCGTTCTTTGCATATAGGGGCTATATAACAACAAGATCCTTTCATACCAGCTGGACTGAATTAAAAGAAAAGCATGTATTACAAGAAGAAGAAGAAGAAATCAGGTCCTCAATGAAAATGTCTCGACTTTTTTACCTTTGACATCTTCAGCCGCTCTACATCGAAAAAGGGCGAAGTACCATAAGGCTTTCCTTACATATATCAGCAATAAAACAATAAATATATGAAACACATTTTATGTTTCTCTCTCACGGTTACATAAAAATGTTTATTCATGACGATGACCAATAGGGGAGATGTATGCAATTTTTGGTAGATCAAGGGAGAAACAACAGTAAAAAGTTTGAAAATCCTTGGATTAACACACTGATTCTTGTGGCCTTGGCTTAATGATCACACAATTTACATTATAAAATGAACAACTTATACCTACTCTAATGAATTATCCAGTAATATATTTCCTTTCATTATAAAACGTGGTGTCAGAATTATAGATAAAGTACCAAATAAATTTTAAATACTTAAATAAATGTATCTTAATTACTAGAAAATGCAATTAATTAAATTTAAAAAATGGTATTATAATTATAATTCCACAACTACACTGTGGCTGTGACGTACAGTTGGTAGTATGACATGGTAACTGTTAAAATAGAAATTTTATTTTGGCAAATTTAAGTTAACCAGAAAAGAAATATTATTTAATATATTTTAAATTTAAATATTAGAGATATTGAAGTATTAATTTAAAGTTAGCAAATGTGAAAAACTAAAATAAAATAAGATAATATGAAAATACAACTTATTTTATGACAACAAATTAATTGTTATGGTAATATTGTAGAATTTTCAGTTAAAAGAAAAGGTTTCTGAATGAATCACTATGTTAGTCGGTTGTAATTTACTGTCCTTAAGTTCGATATGTTTAAAGTTAATTCATTTCTATTTTTGTATAAAGCAAGATTGTTCAGTCATGAAGTACAGAGATTAAATTCAAATTAGTAAAATTTCCCAATTTTCATTCAATGAAAACAGTTTTATTTTATGAAGTCATGAAATATGGAGATTAAGTTTAAATTCGTAAAACTTCCTAATATTCATTTAAGGAAAGGAGTAAACAATTTTTATTTGATGAAGTCATGAAATATGGAGATTAAGTTCAAATTAGTAAAATTTCTTAATCTTCATTCGATGAAAAGAGTAACCCATTTTTATTTGATGATGTCTCTGCTGGAAAAGTGCGAAAACGTTGTTTTATTTTTTCAAAATTAGATTTTCTTCTGACAAACAAAACATTGAAACCCACATAAACGAATAGGTGATTATTGTGTGGTTGAAGAATCTTGGAGAGCAGAATGAATGCTTAAATTCAGATGAACTCTCATAACATATTTTATGGCAGTACTGAAAACTTGAATTAAATTCAGAAAAGGAATATTTTCCATGGCTCTTGAAGGCTTTTTTGGGAGGTGAGATAAATATATTAAATTCAAAAAAGGAACATATTTATGGCCGTTAAAAAATTTTTTTTAACAAGAAGAAGAATTTCTCCATTTTATGTCGCTGGGAACTTTTTAGAGACTGTCCATTATAAAGAGGTATGAGGTGGGCTCAAGGCCCCACTCTTCTATAGTGTCCGGATTAACTTGCTGCCTTTCAAAAACCAAACGATGTGTGAAAGAATCCACACGGAAAAATTCATAACACAAGGAACATACTATACAAAAGAGCCAATCAAATCACTCAAAATATTGCATTCTCACTTGGCATATCTAGCGATCGCTGAGTTGAGGAAACAGTTGTCTGAGTGCCCCTAGCACTGGTCTGAGCATCCTAGCAACTGCACTATTACTTGGTCAAAGTATACTAGAAACCCTCAAATCTGCCTATTCCTATTTTTGAGTTCTGTTGGATTACCATAAATGTTGGATTACAAAAAAAAAGCGAATAGCCATATGACCACATTGTGTACCACTAATTTTTATCTTTATTTCCGTTTTTAATTTAATTTTACTTATTTTTTTTAAATGTTAAAAATGTATTAGTAAAATTACATCGAAAAGGTTACATAATGAATACAATGGTCAAGATACAAATTTTTAAGGGAAAAAAAGATTAACAAGTGATCAATAATCAGATTCAACAAATGAAGTCTGTGGATCTTTGGGTTTGAACAAGTTTGTTATTTTCTTCTGTTTCTGGGTTCTTATAGGTCATACACAAGTTTCATTCATTAAAAGCTTCAATAACATCACATCCATGTTGTTTGTATTGCGCTGTTGTAGCAAATACATCAGGCTCTTTTCAAAATGTGTTTCAGCTTCTGTGTGGATAATACAGCCTTCAATCACATTGCTGCACTCTTCATTGCTTTCATCTTCAACCTCTTCCACCACCACACTCTCAATGATTTCTTTGTCAGTCAGACTGTGGTGTGGAACTTCCGTTTGGTCGCACTGAAGCCAATTCACAATGTCTGACTCGGCAACATCTTTACATCCACACAGTTGGCTGAACACTTCTTCAAAAGCCTTATTACTAATGAGATTGTAATTAATAGTTTCGTCCTCACTGTTGACAGCGGCGGGCCAAAGATTTTCCAGCATTTCATAATTTTTCTGTTGGAAATTTCATCCCATGCTTCTGCTAAATTAAAAACAACATGATGGAGGTTCACACTTTCCCAGGTTTTTATTAACTTTTCTGTAGTCATCTTGCTGTTCATCGAATGAAGCAACATTAACAACAAAGCTCGTCAGTAACACCTTTTCAATGCCTCTAGAACACCTTGATCGAGTGGCTGAATGACTGATGTAACATTTGCTAATAAAAAAACAGCTCGGATATCACCATGAATTAAATCATTGGCATTAGGGTGTGATGGAGCATTGTCTAAAATCAGTACAGCCTTTAATGGTAATTTCTTTACCTGCAGCTCTTTTTTCACATGAGAAAGGAATACAAGATGAAACCAATTCTGAAACATTAACGAATTCATCCACGCTTTTTGATGAATGCCGTACTGTACTGGTAAAGATCCTATTTAAATGTTTTTGAAGCATACAGGACGTGCAGATTTCCCAATCATCAAAAGAGGCAGTTTATGACTACCATCAGTGTTCATGCATGCCAGAACTGTGACCCGTGCTTTCTGTTGCTTATAACCACATGCTGCTGATTCACTTTCCACAGCTAAGGTTTTCAATGGCAACATTTTGTAGAAGAGTGCTATTTCATACACCAGGTTATTTTCTTTAATCAGTTTCTCAATGTCTTTCTGAAATTCCTCTGCCGTCTTTTCATCTGCTCATTTGCTTTACCCTGTTACCGTCTATTGATGGACGCCATGACATTTTTCCAGCGATTCAGACAGCTGTTGCTGGCAGTAAAAATTGCACCACCCATAATTCTATTCAAAGCATGAGCATTTTCCTTCAGAATTGGTCCACTACAGGAAGACCTAAACCTCTACAAAGCACAAACCAAATATACAGTGCCTCATCCACTTTATCATGATCAGGTTTTCTTACGATTCTCCATGATTTAGCGTCAGTTTCACTATTGAGCTGACTAGCAAACTTGTGTATTGTTGTTTTTGACAATGTCCAAAACCATCAATTAGCTAACTCCATACCCATTTCCCAATGCTGTTTTAGAATGACCTTTCTCAAACTTTTTTTATTATCTCAAGTTTTTCCTTTATGGTTAGCATAACGTGTTTATGCTTAAACACCACCTTGAATGACATGGTAAATTAAAAATGAACAAAGCAAAACTTACTGCAGTACTGCAAACTGTACAATCTAAATGAAAAACTAAACTTACTCACAACCCAATGCATCAGAAACAATACAGGGGGACACCATCACTCATGGCAGATCGAAGGAAGATCTCACTTTATAGAGGGATGAAAGGAAAAATGAACAAGACTGATTCTGCTCACGCCAGATTACGAGACAGGCGGATTAGAGGGTTTCTAGTGTATCAACATTGCCTAGTAATAATCGACCATCAAAGCACGTATGTCTTTCTTTGATTCAAAATGGAGTACAACGACAGATCACATGATCTAAAGATGTTGTTTGCAAAGGGGAAGAAATTAAAAAGAAAAAAAAAAAACCTTTATCAGCGTTGGGAGTGGAATTTAAAAGTTGGAGAAATGAGAAAATATTGTTTTTTGTTTAACTGCTGAAGTTTTAGTTGAAACTTGATGAAATTTGGCTACTGAAAGGAGATAAGTATGTAAATTCAATAAACAAATTTGAAATGAAAATAATTAATATTTAACGAAATTCAGAATGCGTTTTTTTTTTTTTAAACTCAGAGAATGATCATTGATATCTTTCAGAAAAGTCTTTTATGTATATCCTGTTTTGTTTACAGTGCTGGAAATAAGTAAATATAATGAATAAATATTATTTTGAATTAATAATGGAATATAAATGTCTTATATGAAATTTTAGACTAATTATTTACATTTTGAAAGAAGTTAAGTTTTAATTTAGACAATTAATTAATTAATTAATGGATAATTAATTTTAATTATTAAAAGAAGGGAAATGTATGATACTGTAACATTTTACTACATAATTTTTATTTATTTATTATTATTGTTATTTAAAATTAATTGCATCAATAATACTTCTATTTATTCCTCATGTCAGTGTATTGAAAGCTTATCCTCTTGAAATAAATCCAATTTTTCTGGTATATTTTTATTACTGAATATCTCAAAGGTTCATTAAGGTTTACGGAACGGGGGGGTGGGGGGGATACAACAAAATTAATTGTAAATGCTGAAATTGGATAAATTAAAAAATAGTAATATTCTTTATTGATATTATTAAATCAAAATATTGAAACACTTAATCAATTCTATTTAAATCTGCCACATGCAAGTTCATTTCCTTTCAAAATGCAAAAGTTATTAATGAAAACTAGTTTGTTTAATTTTTAAAATCTTCACACTGTATTGCAAGACTAGATGAAGATGGCTAAATAATAAAATGCACATGAAGTTAATTGATTAATAAGTTATAATATCTAATATGGTTTTAACAATGAAAAACAGTGTGCATTAATGTGAAATATGGAATAGTTAAAAACAATTGTTACCGAAACTATCACAGAAGAAGAGAGAGGCATGAAGAGTATTTAATTTCATCTGTATATATAATTATCTTTACAAATTCAGACACTGCAGTAGCTTTACATTATTCAGCTCAGACTGAGCAATAACCTTATTTAGGCTATCAACACAGTCAGAGAAAAGAAATTTTCAGTGAGACAACTAGTTAGAACACCTTTCAGATAAAATTTAGATTAAAACTAAGAATTGGGACTTTCTGTGAATTTGTTTTTATTAATAGGTTTACAATATAATGAATACAAGGAAAATTTACATAATTTTTATTCTATCAATTAAGAAAAGAAAAAAAAATACTTTTATCAAAGTGTAGAAATAATTAATTAAATATCAGGATTCAACAAAAAAATTCCTGCTAGTAAATGGCTAATTTTCTTACTTAATAAATAATAGAAAGAAAGAAGAAGTAATCATACTGTTGTTTCACCACCCCCAGGTCCATCTTGTTTCATTGAAGAAAACTGTACAAGGGAAGGATCTCCTTTTAGATTTGCTCTGTGCAATGTATCTCCATCAGCATTACTTAAAGTAAAAGATTTGTCACTAGCTACTAAAGCAAGATAATTTTGTTGGCTCCAAGCTCCAGATATGATCTGTTTGTTATGTTTTCCAAGTATTGATATTTTCCTAAAATAAATTAAAATGATCAAAACATGTCTTACTACCAAATTTCCATTTTGTCTGCATACTTCAACAGTGTTGAACTCAGACATTTTTCTCATGAGTGGTTTTTACTGCTTCAAGAGATGGGAGACATTGCATAGTTCTGGGAGGTAGTTTACACTTCTAAATCATTAATCACCTTAAAATCTCAAATCTTTTTGGAAGGGGGCTAGGGATGACATTTTGATGTTCCAGGGAATAATGTCTTCATCCACAAATTCACCGTTAAAAAAAGCAGACAAAATCCAACTACTGTCTGCATAACATGATAAACTAATACATTATTGTAATCAAGAATACATATAAAAGTAAACATAATTTTGTTTCAAAACACCCTTTTATTAGCTTTCAATGTTTATGTTGAAAAACATGCCTAATTTCATGACTGCAATTCATATTTTTTCCTAAAAATTTCCGTAACAATACATTATTTAGGTCTGGTCACCAAGCTAAATTATGGAAAATTTATTGTTTTTTAACACTTGACAGAAAGCATGAGCTACTGAATTTATTAACAAAATTATAATTTTTGCTGTTTCTTTTTTTAAATATGGCAACAGAAAAGAAAAAAAATAAACATAATTTAAATTATCTTTTTAGAATTTCTAAACTGATTTCTCAACATATAATCATAATTTTATTAATATGAAACTATTAATTGATTAAAGCATGTTTTTAAAATATATATATTACACTCTTTATTTCTTATTTATATTTTCTAATTTTCAGTTTTTTTAAATATTTTGTTGTTGTAGTTTTACACCCAGTTGGCATACTTTGGCAAGAGTGGTATGACACGCAATTAAATTCATTGCTGTAGTTGTAACTTGTATACAATTATAACCATATAGAACACTTGATGATTTATCACTTGTGACCAGTTAACGAAAAAATGCCTTAATATTAATTTATAATTAAATTCTAAAAATATTAAAATGCTGTATTGCAATCAGAAACACATAAAAACACACATCATGAACATAATTTTTATAATTCTATAATATCAAAAAGCAAAAATCAATTACAAAATTCCATCTTTACACACAAAAACCAAGTTCAGTTAAATAAAAGTGTGATAAAAATTACTTTAATAATAATACAAATGAGACAAAGCTTTAATGCTGCTTTAACAACTGTAGTAAAAATACGATAGCATAGAATGATTTCTAATAAATGAATTTAAAAACATGGAATATCTTTGATACCATTTTTTGTTTTTATATTTTCTGGTGTATTTCAGTTAGAGCTCGGCCAAATATTCAGTTTAATTTTCAGCCCAAAATCTTGGTTTTGGCAAAAATATTGCCAAAAATTTGGCCGGAACTGAAACTTGTTTGTACTATAAGGGCCATCCACAAATGATGTCACGCTTGGAGGGGGGTTCATGAAATTCTGACAGTTTGTAACAAGGGGGTGGAAGGGGTTAAGAAGAAATGTGACATCACAAATTTTGGTTAAAATAAAAGCATTAAAAATCAAAAGATAAAATTTTGAAGTTATTTTGAAATTAAAGTATTTTATGTTCATAAAATAAAGATAAGGTTTGAAGCCAAATATATTAAATTCCATTTCAAATTCCAAAATATTACTGTTTTCAACTGCTCTTTCAGACTATTACTATTTTATTACTATTGTATATTATGTTTTTTGCTGTAAACCTTAATCTTATTTCATACAAAATCAGTACATGAATCATTTTTATTATTATGCTCACAAATGTCATTAAAACACATAGGTAAAGTTTAAAAATAAAATTTGAAATATGATTTATAACGTAGTGCTTTGTATGGACAGCCCCATAGGTCTGAAAATTTAGCCAAGTTATAGTCAGGAGTACAGAGAGCCAACTTGGGGATAAAATAAATCTAATTTTATTGTACATTTAGAAAATATCTATAACATTAGTTTCAATAAATATGAACATCGAGTAAGAAACCATATTTACAAAGTACATTAAAGGTTTTATCAGTGATATTATTTATCAAAAGCATTTCATACTTTCAAGATTTGGCTTATAATTTTGGAGCTAGTGGAATGAAAATGATATTATTTTGATTGACTGATTAGTGAAGTTCTGCTAGTAATGAAAAATACAGGAGTTAAAAATAACAACCCATTCTTAAATAAAATTTTCATGAAAATTACTTTTATGACTGAAATTTAATAAATACAATACACTTTAAAATTAAATTAAGACATAAACATAAGCATAAATTAAGTAATGTAATTAAATAGATTAAATAATTGTAATTAAATAAATTAAATAATGTAATATACTAAATTAAACTTACTTAGATGTCCTATACATGTAAATTAACAGATTCCCCTTTATTGTTCCAACAGCTAAAATAGGAGCACTTTTAGACCAAACCACTAATGTCAAAGGATCCCTGAAATCAAAATGTTGCTTTTTGTAAGAGATAAAAACATAGGAGATAAAAATATTAACACAATTACATATCTGAGTGAAAAAGTTGGTATGCCAAAATATAAAAGTTTCCTGGGCTATAGTACATGTAGCAATTCTGGTATGTGACCCTTTAAGTAATGGTACGTGAAGGCTACATAAAAATTATTATAACTTTAAAAACAGCATTGTCTTCAAATTTCATTTACAGCACTATTTGATAGTTAAAGAATCATCTTCTCATTTGACGATTGGCCTATTTGGCAGATATTATAATCAAATAATAGATCACGAATACTGTAGTTTTCCACCTCAAAAATTTGAGCAATGATATTATACATTTTACAAAATTCACTCAAGTAAAAAGAAAATTTGTATGGAAAATCTAAAATACAGTAGTCTCCTGCTTAACCAGCCTAAACAGGACCGAGGGTTAGCCAGTTAAGAAAAAAACCAGTTAAACCGGAGAAGTTAAAAAAAATTAAATAAGTAACTGCATATTTAATTAATAATGCATTTAAAACAGGCCGGTTAAAGCGAAGTTCCGATTAAGAGGAGGCTATTTAAGAGGAAGGCTACTGCATATATTATTATTTAAAAATAATAACATATATTTTAGATAATAATAAGTGATAAATATAAATAAATGTTTTAATGAAACTTTTTTGGTTTCTTTTTGCATTTTAGAATTTTTTATACAACTTTTTTGATATTTTGATGAATAGACCTTGTATTAAATTATAATCACAGTGTTACTTAAATGTCTATAAAACAAGGAAATAATCCAAATATTAATTTAGATGAATAATCATACAATTTTAAATGTTAGAACTGGTGCTATGATGAAAACAGAATTTCAATTTTTATTGAATATGTTTATGTATACAAATTTAAAAATTCTGGAACCCCTATCATAAGACAAAAAATACATAAAGAATTGTGTTACATTTTCAATATTTCAGATTATTAATTTATCGTCTGCATTATTTCTCTATTTAAATTTAAATATTTAAGTTCAAAAACAACTTTAAAAACGTATTAAGTAAATAAATAAAAAGCATTCTAAATAATTTATATTCCGTTAATAATCCTATAATTAATAATTATTCAAAGTAATAAATATTATAATATGTAATTAAATATAATTCTAATAGTGTACGGATCTTTTAAAATATAAACATTAAGGCATATCATTCGTTAAAGTAACTTACAATGCTTTTCTTACAATCGCTAACTTCCGAAAATATAAATTTAAAAAGTTATTTAATATTAATTATTTTATTCCAAAACAATTTTTATTGGATGCTACTATTTATTTCTAAGCGATTGCCAAAATTTCATTAATTTTAAACCGTAATTTAGCGAGATATCCGCATTACAAAATTTAATCACTTCTGTCAGTTTTAAAAGACGCGCGATCCATTTTTTTTTCCCCGACGCAGTTAGACATTTTTATCTTTCTTCCTCGCAGAAAAGGACGTTGTGACGTCACTCTATCCTCCATCTTGTTTTCGTATCACGGCGTGATATCGCCGGTACTCAGGAACGCAGGGGGAATGCAACTTCGATTACGATACAAATCGTTATCGATATTTCGATTGCAATGAAAATCGCTATCGTGATGACTCAGATGTGCACGTGCCGGTCGCTGATTGGCGAATTTGAGTTCAGCGTCGGCCCAACGATCTTTTGGGGGGCCATGTGCGCTTCGTCTCTGGGACTTGTCAACAATGTAAGGAGGAGGACACACGTATGTTTGGGGCTCTAGCCCCAGACTAAGAATTTTTCAGGAAGAAGTAGCATTACTGCATTTTGGAAGCCATTTTTTAGTTTTTGGAGCCAGACGAAGAAATGTTCTTTTCTTTTCAATTTTATGAACTGTAAGCTCTCCCATGTCAATTTTCTGTACTCCCAGCAGCTGAAACTTCATCATCAATTCTACTTTAATGTATTCATTTCTTTGAGATTATTAATAGCTCTCAAAGGATTTGCTTAATAACTGAGTATCCTTTCCCGTTCGTAAAAACATCTGCCATGTCGAGCTGAGCTCCACCGATAATGTGCCATCATCAATTCTACAGTTACTGCTTATCATCTTGAATCTTCAATAGTAAAAAATATAATCTCCAGTTTATCTCTGACAACTTCAGTATGGGTCTGCATCTAACCTATTGTGATGACTATTTCAACACTGTGATCCTTTGTGCCTTCATCAATTTTACAGTTATTGCTTATCGTCATAAATCTTCAATAGTAAAAAATATACAATCTCCAGTTTATCTTCAAACTCTCATCTACCAATATATTCCTAAATACAGGACCTTTAATCTGGACTATGGACATAATACTTCGGACAGTATAAAATTAGTTTATATAGTGAACTCTCAGGTTTGCATCAATTTCAGCAATTTTGAAGGATTGTTTACATAGTGCAATATCATGTAAATGTATTTTCCTCTTCACACAAATATGTCGTATTCCTGGCCAGGAAAATTTTAATTTTCTACCAATAATAGTCATTCAAATTATTATGCATGCAGTGCATATAAAACATTTCAATAAAATATGTGTCAACTGTACCTTCAATCTCCGGGTGAGTTATTTTACACTTTTTTATTTTTCAGCTTCCGTCATTGAATATTTCAAAGGCAACATTTTCTAAATTAATTATTTTGTATATTTAACTTTAATTCTTAATATTTTCATTGGTTGCCAATTCATTTTAATTTTCAGACAACCACTACGGCGATCCACGGCCACACACACATAAATATAGCAAATTGAAAGAAAGAAAGTGTATAAATCGTTGATAGATATTTGATCTATCAATAGACATAAGAATCTATCATCATAGACATTTATGATAGAACACATCCACAGATCACTAGTTTTACTTTAAGTAAAACATGTAAAAACAGAATCACTAAGAAAAAAAAAATTAATTTTAGACAAGTTTCTAACTTAGAAGGTATAATTACAGTATAACTTCAAAAATCCAGCAACATCGGGACCGAGACTATGCCGGATTTTTGAAGGAATATCAAAAGTAGTATCTAGGAATATCAAAAGTTTCACTATATTTTTAATGGTACCTTTAGCTATAGTTTAATTCATTATTAAGAGATAATTATGTAAGAAAGAGAGAAAATTAAATATAAAAAAATTACTTTGATCGATATTTTCTATATTACAGAAAAAATATGTAATAAAGAGTGAAATTATTTCT
This sequence comes from Maratus speciosus, assembly GCA_963932465.1. Lineage (NCBI taxonomy): Eukaryota > Metazoa > Arthropoda > Arachnida > Araneae > Salticidae > Maratus > Maratus speciosus. Next base: position 154,291,890 of record OZ010790.1, on the reverse strand, counting down.
CCTTCTTGTAAATTCAGAAACATCGATACAAACTCTATTTACTTAAACTTTTTTGGGCATTCTTTAACAAGTTTTTTATTTATTTATTTTTTTTTTTTACATTTTATACAAATAAAGAATGTTTATTTCGGAAATACAGTCTTGTTTTTCTAAAGCATATATTAATACTCCAGTCAAATTTATTGCATTTTTCCAGTGATACCTTCTCTTTTGCTGGTTGTTCATTCTCGTCTTCTGAGCTGCTACTAGCATTATCGGCAGTTCTCTTTAGCTCAGTGCCAGTGATCTCGCTGCCCGTTAATTTGTTCGTTGTTGATACATTTTCGTCAATGCTTAGCCAATCATCTGTATCGCTTTTTTTGACATTTAATGCATTTTTAGATTTGGCGTGATCAATAAGCTCATAAATTGCGGTCTTTTCACAGGGAATGTGAAAACCTGAAAATTCTTCTTCATCATTGATGTCGCCGTTGATAAATATTCGGTCCGACCATATATTGTTCCATGCATTTGCTAAAGTTATGTTCAGGGCTTAATTTCTATCAAAAAAAGTACCGGAGCCCTAATATTTTGTCCTAATACTAATAACCGTAGCGTCCCCTCCCATCCCTCCCCACAGTCATTCTAATCCGCATATTTATATTTAATGCATTATTTGCAAAATTTAATGCTTTTTTTTTCTTTAGCAAAATAAAATTTTTAAGTATTTCTGCATATACTTAGCTGTCAATTATTCCACTTTTTAGCTATCACTCCTTCCGAATAGAAATCTTTGCCTAATTATAATGTTAATGAATCGCAGGATTCTGTGAGTAAATAAAATAAGGATTATGATTCGAAAATAGTGTTAAAACAAAAAAGGGATAGTTCGCAGCTATACATTTTTATGAAAAAATGAATGAATTTTTCAGAAATTAATACTGATATGCTAAAGATTCAAACAACGTTTTTCAGTTTCCTATAAAAGCTGAATATCTTAAACTATAATCGATTCTTCCGTAGAACAATCTTTCTGGATGAGTCTCTGAAAACCTCGATTAAACTGAATATGTGATCAGAAAGATTCGATGCTTTTATAGAAAAAGGGGAAACGCTTTCTTTTGCTTAATATAAAAATAACAATACATGAAAATTATATCTACTTACAAATGACTACTATTTACGACTTTGTAAATCTGCAAAGCAGAGCCGCATTCATGATGAAAAATAAATAGAAAAATCACTAATGTTATTTTCGTTCTCATATGCAATGAAAGACTGAAAACCTCAATCAAACAATATCTCAAGCTGATACTCGTTGACTAAAAAACGAAAATATTCTTTTTCGGTTAGATATCTAAATTAAAAAAAAAAAAAAAGGATCCAATTAAAAAATATCCTAGTGTCAGAAAAAGTATCAAGCTGAAAGCAAATTTATTGTTCGCGCTCTTGAATGGCACCAATATACATTTCACGAAAATCAATACCAAACATAAATCTGCAAATAATCAGTAGGATAAACAAAAGACAATTTCTGTTTCTCCTGTTTTGATCAAAATATCATTAAAAAGGCGGAAGAGTTATTTTATTTTTCTATATTTGAGTAAATGAAATTTTTAATTTACAGACAGATTGAGTTCGAGCGCTTCGGTTTTTCGGAAGGGCTAATGCACTAGGCTCCGGAGCCCTGTATTTATGGGCTCCGGTGAATTCTGACCAATATTTAAATATTTACTAAATACAGAGAAGTGCCGGAGCCGGGCTCCGGCGCAATTTAAACCCTGTTATGTTCAAATTTTTTCCGTTGTTAAGAAATGTTACGTTGCAGCTGCGTAAAAATAATCACAAATGAAAAAAAAAAGTCATTCTTTTATTGCATTTTCACTTTCGATTCATATATTTGAAATTCAGTTATTCAGTTATTAATTCATATCGTCATTCATAGTCATTCAGCTATTAATTCATAAAAAATTGCTATTTTTGTTCTCCCATAACTTGAAAGTGTAAAAGAAAAAAGAAGAGAAAATATGGTTCTGATGCCGGATTTTTGAAGTTGCCGGATTTCTGAATGCCAGATTTTTGAAGTCACACTGTATATGGAATTCCTTCTGTCAGGATCATGGAAATTTTCCATTTAAAACAGGATTCTGCAGGGGTGTAAGAAAGGGAAGGAAACTCAAGGGGCCCTCCTCATTTAAATGAAGACAATATTTTAAAGTCAGATGAACTGTCCAAAAAGAGTATTAATTTCAATCTTTAATGTTTGATAATTCATCTCTGAAAACACGACTCTGTACATAAAATAAAAGTGCTATAAATATTGATTACATTTCTAACATTTAAATTTGCAGATCAGAGGCTTCAACTTTAGCTCTGAGAGTAGACAAAAAAAGTGTGCAATGCAGTTATGGCAACATCCCTCTGCTGGTGAACCAGTTGACTAGCAGTTTCATTATCTGCAACATCTAAGCTGTCATATATGTAAGATTTGAATTTAAACATCATTTATTTGCCTTATAACGTGCGTGATCATTAAAATAACTGACCCTCTGATATTTTTATTATCCATTATTTGACAGCATGAGCTATGAAAATTCACGAACACGAGGTCTGAAGGATTTCAAAATTAGAAAAGAGTCAGTCTATTAAAATTACTAGGGGATCATACCCAGGCTTCCCGGGTTAAAGAATATAGGTGAAATATTTTTTTTAAATTGAAAACTAATGTTTTTTTTTATATGCAATAAATTTTTTAGATTGACCACTTACATTAAAAAAGCATTTCTCATATGGAAAATACGAATTATACAATCAAAAAAAGTTTTGAAATTTATCAAAAGCAATATTTTCTTATTAGCCGCATGCTAAGAGTTATTTGCCAAGATTTTGCTACTTATGGCATCTTTTTATATTCTGATAATTTCAGAGCTTATACATGTCTGGTAAATTTGTGTTTTATTTATATTATTTTATTTATTTATTCATAGGGAAGTTTTTTAAATGGATATTAACCGTAAGAAAATGATGAACTCTTTATTTTGTTTTAAGGGTAAACGGATTAATCTTTCGTAATCAAGCTCTGCGCAATATAGATAAATTAAAAAATGTTTCATGCTTTAAAATTGTTTTTAAAACCACAGACAATCAGTAAACTGAGATGAACTTTGCAAACAAATTCCATTTCAAATAAAATCCTATTTGGTGATCTAAAAATTTAAATTGTACGATTACAAATACGTTACATTTGTGTTTTTTCAATATTATTCTTTTATTTGTTTATAAAGGAAGTATCATTATCGTTAATTTGCCTTTCACAAATATGTTAGATTGGTGGGTTTTTTTTATAATTATTCTTTTATTTGTTTATAAAGCAAGTATTAATTTCGTTATGCAAAAATAGTCAGAAACAAATGCTGAAAAATGTTTGTTGCTTTATGGGCAAAATGTTTATTGTTATTATGTATTGAAACCGGCACGTGATAAGATAAACTTTAAAAAAAAATCATGCTTAAAAATTATTTTAAAAATATAATACATCACGCAATGAATACAGTTTTTAAACAAATTGCATTTGAAAGTAAATTTTTTTCCTTATGCGACGAAAATTGAAAATGTACGATGGTCAGAACATTAAAAAATTGCAGTAGCGAAAGTTTCAAGACCGAAATTTGATCGTGAAGTGTTGCCATTCGCAAAATGATGTCAGCGTTATGAACAGATACGTTTGTTCTTTATAATATAGATACTTAATCAGTAAAATATAATAAAGATCAGTTATTAGGATGTAGTTATCAACTGAGGCTCTTATGCTTGGATTTCCGGGATGAAAACAGCAATTTTCACCTTCTCAAAATTTGCATACGCACTTCTGATATCCAAATTCATCATTTTTAAAAATTGTGTACTTTGATCATTTTTAAATCCTCTTAACTCAAAACTTGAAGTCACGATTGTCAGCAACAGCTTTTATGTGAACAGGCGCACTCTTTACTTGAGATTCTAATCTCAATCCGGAGAGTAAAAATTTCGTAATTTATATTTATTAGACGCATTTGTGTTAAACTGTTTAGTTTTATCTAAGAAAATGATCGTTTTCTTTTAAATATGACTTCATTTTCACTTAAATAAGCATTTCGCCTAGTGTCTGAAACTTAGTATCAGTACACACGCAGAAGGAAAAACAATATAGAAAATTCATGAGGAAAAATGCGTGTTTTCAAAAGCAGTATGTCATTTTCCGTTATTATGCCCCTAATATAATATTCTGCTGCTAATGGGATTTTGTGCCACTAAACCCTATACAAAAATTTTTATCAAAATTTTTGAATTTTTATCAGAAAATAGCATGAATAAAGTTAAAAATATCTCATTATTTCTCTCTTGTCTGCAATAATGAAAGCTATCTAATTTTCATGATTTTGAAAAAATTTCATAAAATGCTTTTAAAATTAAAATATAAAAGAGGGGATATTTTAATTAAAAAATAAAAAACAGATAGTGCGATCACATCTACAAAGGAAGAGCTTTGAGTTAAATATATATATATATATATATATATATATATATATATATATATATATATATATATATATATATATATATATATATATATATATATATATATTAGCAAAATTGGTTCTGCAGAAAGATCAGGGCAGATGACTAAAAAACACATTTGTGTTTTAAATATATAGATTATATATAATTAGGAAAAATTAAATTAAGCAAATTGTGTTATTTTGATAAAAATTATAGTAGAATGTCTGTCCTAAAGAATAGCAGTAAAATTTTATTATTCGAGATAATTTTTGACAAAAACTTCAGGAACACGATATTATTTTAAACCACGAATTATTTGTTTGCTTGTCTAACTCGGCGAAGCAAATCCATCCAGGCGAGAATCATCAATTTCTGCAATAGAAATCGCTATTATTTACATGCCACCTCTCTTTTATAAAGACACTCTAAATTTTTGTAAAACACTGCGTTTTATCAGTGTGTGATTTCGATTAGAATATTTTCAAAAGTGAAGCATTCCACCTGTGAAGAATTCCAAAGCAGCTGGGCTGTGAAAATGACGCACTTCTACAAAACATAATTCAGGTTTAAGAATTAAAATACACGCTGTTTTATAAAATGACGTCATTTGCATCCGCTGAAGCAATTCACTTTTAAAATTCAGTCTTGAACTTAGTCTATAGAAAAATGTGCATATGACGTCATTATCACGGAATAACAGACAATATTCTTGACATAGCCCATATTTTAATTTCAACTTTTTTTTCAAGTTTTATGATAAAATGGCAACAAAAAGATACAGTATCTCCTATTTTCAACTATTTTCCATTTACTTTCAATGACTTTCAATAGAAATGAGGTACTTTTGTTGCCACGATAAGAAAAATGGTATTAAAAACTACAAAAAAATTAATATCTCAAAAATAAATTGAGATACAGCTTTCAAACAAATTGCATTTAAAAGAGCATTTTTTTCCTTATACGATGGTGTAAAAATTTAAAATATGGGATTTTTAGAAGTTTAAAAATTTGCAGTTGAGAAAATTGCAAAACCAAAATTTTATTTCAAATTTCAAAGTGTTGCCATTCGCAAAATGACGTATGCGTTATGCACAGATATGTTTGTCCTTTATAATATAGATATGGCTCATGAAGCATTGACTTATGAAATGCCAAGGAAGGCACTGCTAGGCCTAATTTGATTATTCGAAGGAATGTATATTATATGTTTTAGTGAGAAATGTAATATATTTGAAGAAGCAACCAATGAAGCATTGTAAAATTATCATTATAGAATTATATTAAAATTCATGTGTTTTATACAATAAATTAACTTTTTTCATACCATCATCCTACAAATTTACCAAAATTATCTAAGCTAAAATTGGTATAAAAACTGGGATTCTGCCTCCCAGAACTATTACTTGATGAAAGTCATCTTTTGGAAACAGTACAAGTCATATGCTGTGACACCATCGCCATCACATACAAGAATAACAAGAAGAAAAAAATCATGCACCAAGCATAGATTATGAAAACTACAACAAAACTTCACCAATAAATAAAGTGAAAGAAATATATAAGTAAACAGTTCCTGAAAACATATAACACATTTAAAAATCCAATTTCAGCAATTTCCTTCGAGGGTAAAAAAAGTAGTTTAATTATTTTTTCCATCCCTGTATATAATCTATAGATTTGCCTATATGTTACATAGCATGCTAAAATTTAGTTCAGTTAAAATTAATTTTTAACAATTTTCGCCAATAGATGGAAATGCACCCAAATTCTTTTGTACAGCTTTGTGTATTATTTAAAGATTTTCGTACTCATCACATATTAAGCTTGTTTTTTTCTTTGTGTAGCTTTGTATATGGATTTATTTATATCTAACAAACTCCTATTAGTATACTAAATATAGTTCAGGAAAAAAATGCATAACACAATTAAAACTACCCTTAAGCAATTCACTCCCATAGTCAGTAGTACTTACAAATTCCTTTGTGTAGCCATGTATATGATCAGCAGAATTTATGCACACTATGTACTAATGAAAAAATTTAGTAAACTTAAGAATGCAAACAAAAGTTGAAAACACACTTCCAGCAATTATCACTTTTGACAGTATTGCAACCAAATTCTTTTGTGCTTCCCTGTAAATGAATGATAAATGAAATGCACACCATACTTTTCAGTACATAACTTATAGTACACATCAGTTATATATAATTTATTAAATTCATCATTCAATTTTTAATCAATTAAAAATTTCATTATGTTTGAAATAGTGTAATATGATCAAAATATACCTCAAACGATCTTTTTCAGTAGACTATTATACAACAAAATTCTTTTGTGTGATCCTGTAAGTGAATAATAAATGCTTTCCCTCCCATATTCTACAGAAAGCATGTTTTAGTGCACTTCATAAATGCATATCAATTTCATTATGTTTGAAATAGTGTAATGTAAAAATGTACTTGAAACAATTTTTATGTAATATAACAGTCTTATTTTGACTGTCCTTGCAAGCGAACTATAAATGCTACATACTTCAATTTTAATAGTGATCCTGCTATAGTAAATGTCAATAACATTAACTAAAAATGGAACTTTTATTAATAAAAGAATTTTTTCATATAATGATTGATGGGGACTATTTTGGTAAAATAATTAAAAAATGTACATATATTATCACATTCACAGTTTTCAGGATAAGGTTTATTTATTTATTTTTAAATGTTGGAAAGCTTTCATGACCTGTTAAAAAATATAGTGCTAGTGCATCTGGGATTATGAAGTTTCTATTTACTTTTGGCATGAAATTAAATGTATAATTTCCCCTGTCACTGATACTTCAGATATTTTGCCATAAATCAATAATATTTAATTGAATTACTTTAAAATGATAAAGAATAACTGATTTTGAGATCATATATTGATTTGAGTTTTTTTGCCAAGTTTACCTGCTCTTTCATTACTTATTATTCCCTTGTGTACATTTATCCATATTAAAGATTATATATGAATTGAATATTATCAGATATAAGTTTTAATAAGTTATTGATAATTGGGTTTGTTGCATGTCGTTTAGAAAGGGGATGTATTACAGAGCTACGAGTAAGTATTGATATCAGTTAAATTCAATTACCATTTGTATTGCCTATGATATTGATTCTGTGATAGCTAAAGCTTCTGTCTGAAATATAGAACTGTTTTCAATTAATCTTATTGAATAGTAATAAATTAAATTGATTCTATGTTATATTGTAAATTCAAAAGCGCAAACATTTTTGATTTTTAAACTGTGTGTATATTAGGGTGGGTCGAAAAAACCGAAATATTTATAATCGAAACGTAATAGCGCGGAAAAGTTGCCTTTTGTAAAAAATATAAAATACGTAAAATATTACACCGATTGGTTAATATCTTTTACCGCCGCAAGGGGTCCAAATTTCGAAAAAATCGCAAAAAACATACTTTTAGCAATTTTTTTTTTAAATTATCCAAACATACTTATTCAATTTCTAATAGAACGCAATAGCCACGCCAAGATATTAGTAATGTAACATTAACATTTCATTTTTGTGACATCGTTGCTTTTACCGCCACAACAGGGCCAAAATTTCTAAAAAATGTTAAAAATTAAAGTTTTTCATTTTTTCAATTTTCATAACTTTTGTAATGTTTTCAGATTTTTACATTTCTAATAGGCTGGGAAAGGCATTTTATGTTGTTAATTTCAAGCACATTGTTAACCATGATCACTGTAATTCTATTAAAAAAATATTGCTCAACGATAGAAACACCTGCAGCTGCCTGCACGTAAAATTAATTTCTCGCTGCTAGAGAACCACGTTTCACTTTGTTCGTTTTTTTTGTAATGTACTAACTCCTTTTACTCTATACTTTGATGGCCCTAAAGATAGAAATATCTGCTAGGTTAAAGAGGTGTCAAAGTTTCGTCTTTGCGAAGTCAAGGAGGAACATATCTCTTTGTACTAGAACCAGGTCTGAATTATTTTCGTTATTTGACCCCATCGTCTGGCAAGGCGACTTCTATATGCAATGACATTATAGATTTTTTGAAGAAAAATGAAATCCCGACTGGAATAATAATTGCAGTTGAATTTCGCGGAACTGTCTTCAAAACAGGATGCAAAGGTGGTGTTACAGTAGGATTAGTTGAGAACAACTTTTAAAAAACCACTTTATTGGCTTCCTTGACCTCACTTCAATGAACTTCCACTGAGACATCTTTTCAAACATCTTGATGACAAAAAAAACAGATTCTCTATCATATTGTGGCCCAGTTGGTTGATCTCTTGCGATTTGCGAATTATTACCAATTGCAAAATTTAAGCCAATTTAATCCGATCACCTAGCTGTTGATAAAGATGATTTGTCAACTGACCAGAAGTATATGTCTGAAATATTGCACGCTCTTTCAACACACATGTATACAATTGACCTTTTTTGCTGAGTCCCTGGACAAATATTTCACGCAAGGTGGATCATTACTGCTATTCGAATTTTGAGACTCTACGTTTGAACAAAGAAACCCTCTTCTTAACTTGTCATACTCTTGTACATCCTGAAAATGTACTGCATCAGTTGGTTCACAATTAAAATGAATCACGCATGTTTTCCAGAATCTGTGCACTATAGTTAGTAACTTACGTTACTTGACAGATAATCTACGAAAGATTATAGTTCCTGTATTTTCACGAAATGACTATTTCGCAAATCATACAAATAGCCTCTTTGGAATGATAGCATATGAAGAGGAGAACATCAGGGCCCCAGCCATGAAGAAAATTGCAAAAGCACGAAGTTCTGTGGCATAGAATAGTGCCATCCGTCACTTTATCATAGCAGACTTCAACACTGAAGCTTAAATTTGTATGGCTTTAGTCTACTGACAAAACTGAAAACTAACGGAACCACCTGTTATGGTTTCTTTATCGACTAAAAACGCTGGTGAGTTTAAAATGTTCGATTAAAGATACCAGCTATTATAACTTTCCTTGTCCCACTCAATCACTAGAAAGATGCGTGAAATTATTCATTGAAGCACTGATCAAGTTTGTTTACTAGAACAGAGGGAGGATCACATCTGATCAGTTTTGGCCTCTCGAGAAATAATGGCTTCATCTGAAAGCAAGTTATATTATAAAATTCATTTACATTAAATTCTTCTTCATTTTAAGTTTATTTAACCCGTTTCGGTTAAACATCTCTATATTTTAATTAATAAAATACTAAAACATTTTACTCATTTTATATAATTTTTGTGGCATGAATTGGCTGTTATGAAGTAAAACATCAGTAGATGAAGCAATCGTCAAGAAAAATGAATGATTAACTTTATTTTCAAGTCTATTACAAATAGTTATAAAAAATTATGATATATTAATAGATATAAAGTAAAATTATTTATTTCTAGACATATTACAGAAATTATAAAAATTAAAAAAAAAAATGAAAAATTGAAATTTTTTAAATTTTTACAAAAAATATGGTCTTTTTGCGGCAAATAAAGATATGATTTTATCATAATGAACATTTACCGGGACATTTCTCATATCTTCATGTAGCTATTGTGTTCTATTAAAAATTGTATTGTTATGTTTGGATAATTTAAAAAAAATGATAAAAAAAACATGTTTTTTGCGATTTTTTGAAACTTTGGCCCCCTTGCGGCAGTAAAAGATATTAACCGATCGATGTAATATTTTAGAAATTTATTCTGTATTACAAAAGGCAACTTTTCCGCGCTATTACATTTCGATTATAAAAATTTCATTTTTTTCGACCCACCCTAGTGTATATATTTCATATTGGTTGGGTTTATGTAAATGTTTCGATGATTTTTCATATATTTTTAGATTATTAAAAGGTTTTGATGGATAATTGGGAAATTGAGATTTTGTTTTTTAAAATCCTTATGATTGAATTGTGTTCTATTTTCTATGCAACATTAAACATTAATCAGTTTAAATTTTTGTGATGATAGGGCAAGAATAATTTTTATTGGTGGTATGCCCATTAATACTCGAAATGAGCCTGTGAATATTGATTTATATGGTTTAGTTATTGCTAAAACTGCCGTTCTTTGTATCCAGTTTAATTTTCTAATGCCGTGGCAATTTGTCTTTATAGCAGATTTCAGGATGTAAAATAGGATTATTTAAGCAATTTCGACAAGTAGTGGCCAATATAAACATTTTGAAATATGCTGTGTAATCAATTTGTTATGAGCAGTATTGGCAAAGACAGAGATGTTATACTCCTGTTAGTCAAAAAACAAATTAATATTAATTAATATTAAACAGGCAAGGGATGACTATAAAGAGTTCCTGCATGGATGGCACTTTGAATACCTGGTGTTTTTTACCATGCTAGATAGGTGACAAAAGATATTTAGTGCTTAAAAGATTAAACTTTCTTTTTTATCAAAATGAATTATCTTTGATTCAGCAGCAATTGCAAGGTTTGAGGGATATTCTATATTTATTGTAAAGATATGTATAAAAGCTTGGTACAAAGCTCCTTTAGCCTACAAAGCACTATCCCATGATTTGATATTTTAAAGCATGAATATTTTTACAACAGTATAAATGAAAAGATTTCCAAAGTAATAACAATAACAAACACCAAAGGAAAGGTGGCTTTAGGATTTTTTTTATGATTTAATTCCTGTTGAACAAAAAGTAAAGATAGTCAAAGCATTTAAAAAAAGTATTACTAAATCAGGACTGGAAGCATTTACATGTTCTGTTAGAGGAAATGAATCAATTTACAAAGAAAGCATTATACAACTTAACATTAAAACCCACATCCAATATATTAAAATCCTTCAATATTTCATGCTATTTTATTCCTTGTAATCCTATGACAAAGAATTCTCTTTTTCATTACCAGCATGATCTTATTGTAGTCAGAAATCTTACAATTTTCTATCATATTGCAGACAGACATATAAAGCTTATAGAGGAATGCAATAATGTTTTAACACAAGATGAACAAAAACAATACTTATTGCAAGTTGTAAAAGACTACAGGAGTCATTTTCCCTCTTGCTGAAAGAGTTCTTTATCAAAATCACATTTCATGATCCTAATTTATTTTTTTTTTTATAAAAACTTCTTTTGAGTGGTTAAACAGTTTTATGTCTTATTTTAGTTGTTCTAACTCATAGATATTTGTTTTAAATTTAAAGCAAAAATAAGAAAATTGTTATTTTGAAAATTTAGGAATTAACAAATTTATTAAAACTTTAAATCTCCTCAGCATGTGTTAAATTTAATTATTTTTAAAAATATTTTCACTGGTTACATATCCAAAAGGAAAAGAAATATGGGGTGTCATATAAAAATTTAAAATTAATTTTCTAGGTCTATACTATCGTGCGTGTTAAGTGCTTTGAAATACTTTATAAATAATGAAAACTTGGATTTCCATGATTTTTTTCATTTTAGACAGAAGCCATGTAAATTATACTTTTGTTTTTCGGTTTTATCAATATCCGACTAACATCTATTTGATAGTTTCTGCTAATGGTGCACTTTAGCATTATTTTATAATTCTTAACCTAATAAATTATTATTTTTTTCTTTTGCAGTTTTGTCAATAGTATGTCCTATTTATCACAAAATATTAGTATGAAATACAATTTTCAATAAAAAGATATTGTGACAGGGAATGGGTTAATATTGAGGTACTTGAGAATACTAGAAAGCTTCTCTGTTTTCCAAATAGAAAGAAAAATTTTTACATTGAAAAAAAAAAAACATTCGTACAGATTTAATAGCAATAAATAACATAAAAATCAGAATCTAAATAATACCTAAGACCTGAGTCAACATGCGATACAGTTCTTGTATTTGAATCCCACAAGAGAAGAGCATTTGAATGTTCACATATGCAGCTCAAAATTGTCCCATCTTTATCCCAAGAAATACCTGTACATATGCTATAAAAATATACACAAATGTTATATTTAAAATGCATAAAGTGAAATTCATTATGAAAACTCGTGCAGTATGTCTTAGATCTAATATAATAAAACTATACACAACACACAATTATAAAAATTTATTACTGTATAAACCAACTATTAATTTTAAAGAAACTTTTCAATAAATATTTTTACTTATTACTTTTGATTTTATAAGAACTTTTGTGTAAATATTTTCCTGTGATAGATTTCAACAGACAGAAAAATGAAAAATAAAAGTAAACCACAATCTGAATTACATTCAGAGAGATCCAATTTTAATACACACACACACACAAAAAAAAAGCAACATATTTGCAGACTATTTCAGACTCTTCCACACTTGGCTAACAAAAAGAATTTGGCCGACAGAATTTGATATTGAAATGCTCAGCAAATTCCATTCAATAATTATTTTCTATTTATATATAAGAACATGTGAATAGTGAATAGGCCTACATTTTTAAAATACAAAAATAAGCTTCTTTTTAATTAAAAAAAAAAAAATATGCATTTTTGAAAGGAAAACAAAAAGAATATTTAATTTATTGATTTTCTTGAATTTAAACAAGGTGTCTATTCCAACTCTGCCACAAATTTCCCGGACTTTTCCATATCAATAATATAAAATCTCCAAATGTCGAACTTTTGATGAGTTATATGAAGAAATATTAAAAGCTACAAAATATTTATATTTTGTATAAGGTTGTCTTAGCATAGCTCAGCTACAAATTTGCCTGACTTTCTCAGGTTTTCTATACCAATAATATTTTAAAAAAAAACATTCAGGTATCGAGATTTTGTGATGTTACATAGAAAAAATCTTACAAATTGTATAATAATTGCCTGATGCTTCCTACATTTCTTAATGAGAATCTTTTATAACATGTTAAACAGTTTTCAGATATACTTTTAGCACAGGTTCCATCCATTTTGTCCATTCATGATGAAATTCTTTAGCATGTCAGTTACAGAATGCTTTGACATAATTTAATACAAAAAAAAAAAAAAAAAAAAACTTTTTCTTTGCAAGTAATATTGCTGCTCTATAAACTAACTAAATTTAAGGATTATAAATATCCAGATAATTAAACTCAAAAAACTGAATCACCCAAGTAATGTTACAAAACTGAAAAATGTACTAAAGATTCAATAAGAGTGAAGCTGGTATTGAAAATTTCTGAGTTACAAGGAAGGGCTGGCTGAAAGGGTGTAGACTAGAGATGGGAAATATAGTTACTTTTGGTTAACAGGTTACATCGTTCCACACTTGTACAGGTAACAGGTTCCAACAACCTGCTATTTTTATAACATATAACTAATCACTGTGTATGGATGTTTAAATTAGAAAGGCTTTTAAACAATAAGTTTGGAATAAATTTTTGACATAATTATAAATGCTGTTTTCTATTGAGATGAATCAAAATTAGTTTGTGATTAAAAACCTAATTTTTGGAAGACAAAAATTTACCTAGTTATGATACTTTGAATTCCATGCATTTTTAGCGTTTTCTGACACTAAAAACTTGTTTTTCCGTTTATGGTGATTAAAACATTGAAAATTCATAAAATTCTAAGTATCATAATTCAGTAAGTTTTGACCATAAAAGAATACATTTTTGCTGTTTTACTTGTTAGAACATGGAAAAACGTTTTCCAAATAAAACTTATAGGACAGAGGCATTGTATAAAATTTGTAATTTCTCATCTATTTGAAAAGTAATAATTGTAATGTAAGTCGATTTTTATGTGATGCAGAACAAAATGTGAAACAATTTTGCAATTAGAACTATACCTTTAAAACTAACGGTTTAGAAATTAATTATTGGTAAACGATAAGAGATATCCTGTATAATAATTAACACAGCTTTAACAACACGATTTCTAACCTCCCCCCCCCCCCCCAAAAAAAAGAATCATACATACAGCATAGATTATGAAGCACTTTCCAACATAGTCAGAATACCATAACAAAACATCACAATTGACAAAGGTGGAAGATGACGCCTTAATGAACTATTTGGAAAACGCATAATGCATTTGAAAACACGATTTCTGCCATTATCATGAAGAGTCGTTAAAATATACGATTTTTTTGCAGCCCTGTATAGGATTTACAGATATGTATGCATACTACATAGTATGAAAAAGTTAATTCAGTTAAACACATAATACATTTTAAAATTTCCGCTCAGCAATTTCAACCAATAAACGAATGCTGTTGAGAACTGTTGTTCAACCTTGTATATGATCTGGAATTGATACACACCAAATAATATTTAAAAAATAGTTAAATTTAAAAACACATACCACAATTTAAAACACTCTTCCAGCAATTATTGTTCGTGGCTTCAAAAGTTCAATTATTGCTTACTTTCTTCTATATCCACATACTTTTGTGTGTTCCTGCAAATAAACGATAAGTTCTATGCACACCCTATTCTATAGTAAGAACCTTGTTGTACACCTCAGTGATTTATATCAATTTCAATATGTTTTAAATACTGTAATATCATTAAAATACATAGCAAGCGATTTTCTCCCATGTACCGTAATGTAACAGAGTTCTTTTGAGTGGCCCTGTAAATGAACCAAATATGCTATACACACTTCCTTTACAATACCGAACATGCCATACTAAACCCAAATAAGATATATCCATTTCATGGCAATCAGACTAATATTTACATGAGTTAAAGCAAGGACAGACAATCTGAATCCATAAACACTTTTCAACTACGTTGGAAAGTATTAAAAAACAGAAATTTTATCCCTGACTTCTTAGCAGCCATATCTATCAACCCATATTCAAAGCTAATTTCACAATCACAAGAACAGAAAAATATTATTTATATACCGTAATTTCGGGAAGATACGCCGCGGCTTATACGTGTTTAAAAGTTAAATTTTACCTTTTGTGGCTTATCTGCCGGTGCGGCGTATACGAAGTAATAATGATTTTTCCAGAAAAAAAATCAGATCATGTAATATTATAGAGTGAAAATCTGAAAAACAATATTAAAAATGCTTCATGGATTAGAAATAACAGTCATTTAAAAAAATATCGGGAAGTTCTTTTTTATTTCATTAAAAAAGAAAAAAAATCTATGCATGGTTTCTTTCTGCATAACGAAACGTATTACTCAAAGATAATGATCTCATTCTGATAACATTCAACTTCCCACTCCACCGCAGAGTTGAATAAACAAAATGCAGATGGCTCTCTTCCTTTTTATAAACCACGGGTTTTGGGGAGTGCTGTAATTTTCTTATAACTTATTATATTTTAATAAAATTTTGTTACACAGCTTAATTTACTGTTATTGCAACTTGCTGCAAATTTGATCAAAATCGGACAATTAATAATGGAGATTTTTTTTATTAATAGCTAAGAAAAAACGGGTTTTGCTTTTCGTTTTTTTTTCTTTTAAATTATTTTTTTTGTTTGCCTGCAGCTCAATAATTTCTTTTTACTGCACGTATGCAAAGTGAATGCTCAGTTTTGCATAATCGCAGCATTTTAATAGAAAATAAAGTAAATTTTCTTGTTTTCTTTAAGTGTGCGCATTTGCGAACGTTGTATTTTTTATTTTCAATAATGAACGCATGTATTTAATTTTTGTTTATTTTAAAACTTTCTTAGAGCATTTTATTTTAAATATTTACAGAATATATCAAATCGGGTACCAATTAATTTCTGTTAATAGACATTAATGTTTACAGTTAGTAGTGAAGAGATTAAAAAAAAAAAATCTCTTTACACGTCTCTCCCAACTTTTGCCAATAATTCATGTTGTCAAAATGATTATTTATCATTACTTATTTTCAGAATTTTACGTTGTGTTATTTAATTGATGGATTCGAATAAAAAATAGTGTTATTTGTAATACTAGTGTTATGATTTATATTAAGAATTCCATAAAATATATTTCTACTTGCCGATCTAAGGCTGAAATGTGCGATGCAATTGGATAAATTCACAAACCAAAAGTTATTTATTTATTTATTTATTTTCATTATTTGAATTAAATTTAAAATTCTAATTTTTAAAATGGTTTAAAAAAATGCGTGAAAATCTTCAATATGGCGTTTATAGTAGTACATACACCACCTTCAATAAGTGTGGCTTATACGCCGGTGCGGCGTATACGATGGAATTTCAGTTTTTTTTACCATTTTCGGACGTAGCGGCGTATACGCCAGGGCGGCTTATCTACCTGAAATTATGGTACATTTAATCAAATGCGATACATCCAAACAAATTTCGTTTGTACAAATATGTTTTTCAAATTAATTACAACTGTACTAAAATTAAGTTTTCTCACAAATTATAGGAGGCTATCTTCTTTCTTTTTTTCCCAGCAAATTAAAACAATGACAAAACAAAAATAATAAAAAACACTTTGCCAAAAAACTAAATTTATAGTGCAGGAATCCCCCTCGCCCCCACCCTATCCCCTAAAAAAAAAAAAAAAAAAATCCATGAGTATGTAGTAAAAACCCTTTAAATATTCAAATAAACTGCGAATGCAAAATGCTCCATTCCTTCGAAAAACATGAAGAGTAAATAAACACTCTTAATCAAATGTCAATATCCATTCAGATAAATTTATATTCCAGCATATTGTTTTTATTTAAAAGACTGTTGTACCAAATGTTTCGAAATAAACAAATGTTATATTGATCGCAGAAAATTTTAACAGATAAATAATTGCAAAGATGTTCTATTATCTCTCTTTATTCAAAAGCTTACCAAGCGATAAAATGATAATTTTATATGTTAAGAACTACATTTACTGATGGCGTGATTCAGAATGAATTAAGGAATTATCTGTGGTTGATTTTCAACTGTTTCAGCTGCTTTCAGTTGAAATCAATTGAAATTTTATTGTACTCGTTTTAAATGTGCTAATCAATTAAAAAATTATAAATTCATGGATTTTATTTGAATGTAGCTAAGTAATGTTTTGCTATTTTTGGAAATAGATTTTCTATTCAAAATCGAGACTTAAAATTTTTAAGAAATAAAATTATAAATAAATGTATTTTACTTAAATGTTGCAAAAAGGTACTTTTTATAAATTTAATGAATCTGAACTCCTGTTTCACCACATTTTTTTAAAGGGGGGGGGGGGGGGGATCAATACTTTTTTCATTTACATAACATAAATGAAATATATTGCAAAATTCTACAAAAATCACTCGTTGAAAATTAGAAGCAAGCTCCCCCCCCCCCCCCACCACCACCAAAAAAAAAAAAAAAAAAAAAGCACAAAAATATATTTTTAGCTGAAAAGAAATTGCTCAGATCAAAAATTAGACAAAACTTTGCTGGGTTTTATAAGACAAACTTGAATTTTTGTTATAGAAATGCTAAATGAAGACAATATATACGATTCATGAGTACAAAACATGTCAAGTATAAGCTTCTTTCTTAGAAATTTTCAGATGTTTTCCTGGTTTACTATTCGTGCCAGTGTTTCGTTTATGCTCTAATTTGCACCATCAGAATTGGCGAAAGTATGTGATGATGCTGATGACCCAGCACAAGGGACCAAGCCAAAAAAGCATTTAATTAGTGCTGCAAGTCATTACTATTCATGCATTAGGAATTCATGAAATGCAAAATAAATTTTTAGCACCACACACCTAACAGAGTTGCCCATAACTAGAGGATGAAGATGGGCCAAACTAGGGACGCATGTCTAAAAAAAAAAAAAACATCCAGGATGTTTTTTGTTAATATTGTTCTATTTTAAAGGTATGAAATTGAATTCTTGATTAAGGCAAATGAATAAAGACGCTGCCATTTAAAACCATATGTTATTTAATTAACAGGAACTTTTCGGTAACATAATAATTCAATATTAGGTTCCAGCATAGTAACAGGGTTTTTTATCCTAATATGTTAAATAATGCCCATCCCTAGTATAGACCAAGGATCGGCAAGTAATTTTAAGTGGGGTATGATTACTTTTGAAAATTTTTATTGAGGTCCGAAGAAAAAAAAACACATAAGTAATATAAGTACTTATTACTTTTAAATTGTTATTTTTACATACACATATGTATATTATAAAATAGAAAGTCAGGTATTCATTCTGAAAAATTACTACCTATACAGGTATACATTCTATAAATTTTTACATACACACAATAAAATAGAAAAGGCAGGCATTCATTGAAAAATTAATGCGAAAAATTACACTTGTGGTCTTGAGCCAGTTTTTTATAGTTTGGTTCACGTGGTGAACAGCTAATGGGAAGAGTGTCTTCAAGGTGTGCGTCCGTTATCTCGAACGATATTTGTTCTAAAAAAATTCATTTTGGAGAAAGTTCGTTCACATACATATGTGGAGATAAACATAGTAGCCAAGTTAATAGCTAGTTGTTTGCAATTTCCATACTTTTCTGAGACATGTTTACCCCAAAATTCTCCAGGCGATACAGTTTTATACATTTGCAAGGAAATATCTTCTTGCAAGTCAATTATCTCCATTTGAAACAAATGTTTTTCAAGACTGAACAACTTCGCAGTCACATCAGTCCATTCTGTAGATGGAGCAACTTCATAAGACGATTTAAAGAATTGAGACAACTTATCTATCTCTGCAAAGTCTTGGAATCTTGCTTCAAATTCCTTCAGAAGATCTGACATAAAACTTAGAAACACTGCAGTGTGTGTTTCGGAATTCTTTTTACATTCAAGTATTGTTGGAAAATTAATAAATTCTTCATTTGCAATTTTTTTTAGGCGGTACAGACCTTCTGCGGTCTGGATGTGGACCGCGGTCTGCCAGTTGCCGATCGTGGGTGTAGACAAAAGGAACTGCATAGTGCATAAGAGGTTGAAATGCTCTTTACAGTACTTATAAGAGCAAAATTAGATTTTCCTGGTACTGTTATTTCAAATCTTTAGTTTTATGTTCCGAAAATTTTTCTCAATTTTTTTCAGAAGTTTAAAATTTCTTGGGTTTTTTCTCAGAAATTTCGAATCCCCCTGACTTTTCCTCAGAAATGGTAAATTTCTATGACTTTTCCAGTCCATAAAAATTTCCCTGACTTTTCCAGGTGGCTAGACACTCTGTTTAAATTATAAAGAATGACACACAGAACATTTTCACAGGTTTTCTGAAAAACTTTTGCAGTACTTCCTTCCTTCTCAAACTTATGTCCTCCTTCCGCTCCCTCTCCTCAATACAGTTTTCCAGGCACGCTTATTATTAAGTTGAAAACCAACTGTGGTAATTATATTAACTGTTATATGTATGGTTGGGGTGTGGATGTTTGAAACCACCCATTACCTATGTGTCTAAAAAATCACCCCCGTCCCCAATTATAATTTTGATATTCAAAAGGCAAAGATATTTTACTCTTTTTACTTGGGCACACAATTCAGGATATTTTTCATAATAGGCAAGAGGCACTAGGAAAACTGATGAATAATGAGAAGTTTGGGAAGCCTAATTAAACAGAGTAAAACATGAAAATAACAGATTCTAACCGTGAACTAACTGCAATATGCCTGGTTAGTTTTCAATAGTAATTACTGCATAGAGAGAGATAAGTCACTCCCACCTGACTCTCCCTGGCTATGCCTATGACAAAATGCACATTATATTACATACAGATACTTTCAGCTCTGAAACAAAATTTATACTCATCATAAGTCCCACAAACATACCCACAAATATGTAAGTCTTGCCAAATATTTATCATACATTAGTAATTACATTAATTGGAATAAAAATATAAAAATACATACCCAGGTAAAGATAATTCTAGCTGTTTCTCGCCATGTCTATCATAAATGTTGACTAATTGATCAAGACTAAAAAATCAGAAAATCACAATAAATAAAAAGTTAGAAAAATTTGACGTAAATAAAAAAAATGAAAAAAAAATTCTAGAATTTACTAAAAATATGTAATAATAAGAATAAACTATATTATAAAACAATGATATGTCTTACCCTGTTGTAACTAAATAATTCCCAGTAGCAGACTGCCAAGTAAATAACAAAGGTCCACTACCATGAGTTCTTCTAGGTATGGTAAACACTTTCTAAAAAAAATTATTTATATTTAATCAATAATAGAATTAATGCATTGCATAACAGCAGTTTTGTGTGATCTAAATTTAGACATGCATTTTCAGGCAAGCAAAAAGTATGATTTGAAAAACCAAACAAACTATTTACACTATTTATAAAAAAGAAAATTCTGAATATTAATGATCACATTTTATATTTAGACTTTTGAAGACAATGGAAAACAGATTCATAAAAAACTAGTCGTTGGGGGCCACCGTAATACTTATCCACCATGGATATACATAATATAAAATATGAAAATAAAACATGTGATACAGGCTAAGCACTGTATCATGTTACTTTATTCATAATTTAATTTACTTGGACTTCCTTAAACATAATTAATATAATCCTAATATTACTTTTTGTTGCATTAAAATATTTCAATTTGTTGATTTTCTGTAAGCAAGTAAACACTATTGGTTTACAATGGAAGTCTATGGGAATTTGGCAAAATATTAGAGATGCTGCCAATTTGGCAAAATATTAGAGATGCTGCCAATTTGGCGTCCCTTTTGGAGACTAATTTCAGTCACCAAATTTGGCAATATATTGCCAAGTTGGTGACAAACTTGGCAGCACTTGGCGACAGAACAGGGTCCCCCCCTATGGTAATCCCCCTTATAGGTATGGAGATGCATTAAATGCTTGACATTAACAATAAGCTATTATTGGCATTTAATCTTATAGTTTTTGCGATAGTTTTTTGGTCAGTAGGATAATCGAGTACCAAATTGCGTAAAAGAAACATCCTTATAATTCGAAAAATTATAATCATATTAACTAACAGTTTACTGCATTGGATTAAGTGTTTCATTTCCAATTAAAATATATCTTTGAATTGACATTTGAATGAAATACAGGGTCATGAAAAATCGAAGAGTGTGAAAAATATGATTACAAATATCTCGGCAACTAATTATCCGATTGACTTCATTCTTTATGCAAAATTTGTGTTTTTTTATTGTCTTTTATATCCACTCCTTCAAATAAACAATTTCAAAAATTTTTGTATACCTTTTATCAGAACGAATATTTCGAGAGTCCGAAAAAAAAATAGTTCCAGATAATCGAGGTTACTGATATTCAATAGGCTTCTTCCCATTATTACTTCCTAAGTACACACCAAATTTCAAGCCTCTATCTCAATTTGTTCGGGAGATAGAGCGTTTACAGACACACACACACACACACACACACACACACACACACACACACACACAGACGGACGGCAAATTTTTTTCTCTAAAGATATGTTTTTTGGAATCTCCAGTGTCTGAAACGTGTAAATCTGTAAAAAAAATTTATTTTCGATTTTTAAAACGATTACAAGACTAACCCTATACTATGTATGATGGGTAAGTAAAAACCGAACAAATAAACAAAAAAAAATAGAAATCAAATACCAAATTAGAAGTGACTTCAAATAACTAAATATACACAAAGATAGAAGATATTACAGTAGACTCCCTCAACAGTCTGGGACAAGAGGCTGTGCAGATTTCTAGTCATTGTTTTGTTTACATTTTTGTAAACAGTAATTTGAATGTAATAATGCAATCGAAATTATAATGAATGCTTACAATTTAGTAAAATATTAAAATAATTAAGTAAAGTAGTAATAAACTAAAATAAAAAAATTAAGATCATTTTAAAAATGGTTAAATTATTAAAAGTAACAGTCAAGTAAATAATTAATAATGTATTATGCATAATAACGATGAGATACATTTTTTCTAAATCATTAAATGAAACTTGCCTCATAAAGGTATCCTACTCATTCACATCAAAACCATAAAATAAGGAAGTTTTATTTCAGGTTTAGCCAGACTTAATAATCAGAAAAGCTTGATTAATAGATAAATATATTTGGTAAAAACATTGTGATTACTAGTGCTACCAGCAATATCTTAAATTTTTTCAGAAATAAATTTATACTTTCTTCTTGAAAAAAAAAAAAAAAAAACATGAGTTCAGTCATATTATCAGAAAATTACTTATAAAAAAAAAATACATATGCAATGATATACAGTACAGGACCCATTATCCAGAATTCCAAAATCCGGAAGAAAGAAAATGTGAAAATTTTCTAAATTTGTACATTTTTACTAAAATTTTGCAACTCCTGAAAATTTTACAGATTCCTATTTTTTTTTTCTTTTTGTCTATTGTGTTGCAATGTGTAACCACTAAAATATGTTACATCAGCGATGGGGGAACACGGTGCCCTCCCACCCCCGAAATTAGAAAAAAGTCATTTTTCTGTCAAATTTTAGTTTAAAATTAATTTATATTACGATTTGTTTTTTTTTTTAATCGTCAGATATTTCACTTTGGCAAAATATTATGGCTACACAATTGTGTTACTTGAATCAGGGGTGATTATGAGTCACAAAAAAAAAAGAGAATCCGAAATTCACAGCAAATTTTTTGAAAGTTTACAGAAGAGGGGAGGGGGGACACCTCGACACTAATTATGCGATTTTCCCCTCGATCCTTTAAAGAAATTCGCATTTTTACGCAATCTTTTGATGAAATTAAGGGGGGGGGGGGGGTTGTGATCCTCTGAAGAATTTTTTTTTTCGCTATCTTTTGACGAAATTTGCGTTTTTTTCGCAAGATTTTGACGAAATTTGCATCTTTCTCTTGCGATCCTTTGACTAAATTTGCGTGTTTTTCACGATCCTTTTACGAAATTTCGTTTTTTTTGCAATCTTTTGATGAAATTTGCGGGGTTTTTTTGCGATCTTTTGACGACATTTGCGGGTTTTTTCACGGTCTTATGACGAAATTTGTGGATTTTTTTGTATATTTTGATGCAATTTTGCATTTTTTTTGTGGTCCTTGGAAGAAGTTTGCGTTTTTCTCGCGATTTTTTGACGGAATTCGGAAGGACCTGAAATCCAGAAAATTCCAAAATCTGGAAAGCCTTCGGTCCCGAGGATTCCGAATAATAGGTCCTGTACTGTAAAACTAAAAAAAAATTGTAATTTTGCCCCTACATCTGAACTGAAAGTTTCATTGTTTACATCTGCGATGATGTGCAGATTTGAGGCGTTTGTGGATTTTAGGGTTGCGGATTTGAGGGAGTCTACTGTACTAAGATAAAGAGGTATAAATTTAAAAAAAAAAAAAAATTCTTAGTTACAATTTTTTTTTTTTCATCAATAAGAATTTTTCATCTTAACTCATCCTTAATCATCACTAAGAATTTTTAAAAAATTTGCTACTTTTTTCTCTTAGTGTTTAATTATTGAAGTTACTAGTAAATAGAATAAATGAGTGGGTAAGTGGAAAAAGGATAACATTCCAAAAACATGGAAAATGAACTGAGATAGCCATTTTGAAGATTTTACTGTAAGCTATCTAATGAGTCAAAAATCAGTAGCATTCCTGCCTCTCATCATAAATTTAATTGACCTTGAGTGGGAGAAGGATAATATTCCCGGATTGTTACCTTTTTTCTAATCAACACAGTGCTGCCCTGCAACATTATTCGAATTGTTAGGGACACCATTTGGGGGAGGCTAGGGGGCGGGGTGAGCCCCAAGGAATTTGAAATTTCAGAATAATTATCACCATTAGAGGTCAGACTAAAAAGAAAAAAATCAAAAATTCTCAAAATTTAAAATAACTTGTCAAATTTGATTGTGGTAAAAACATAAGCATTAAATAATCACTTTAAAAGCACATAAATTTATTATCAATTTTTTAAAACTTTCCTACTCTAACATTCTCAAAAGGAGACATTTGTCATTAACGGGTATTTAGACTAATTTTTAAAATATGTGTGAGAAAAAATCTCTATCAATTGCTTCTCAGTTGCGTACAAGTTGATCAAAAGAAAACTTCTTCCTTTAGTTCAAAATTTAGGACAACAATTTTTCTTTTTCTTTGAGGGGGGGGGGGGTTATAATTTAATTTCTTGATTATTTGATCTTTTTTTCATTATTAGCGTCACATTACAATTACTGCAATCATTATAATTTTATCAAAACAGTTGCTTTAATAAATCACATTATATACAGTACACTCTCAAAAATTCACAGCTTGGGGCTGGAGTGATGCACAATTTTGTTAACACGAAACTTGACAAAACTTGATATTCAGACCCGCACTCCCGCACATGAAGTGAAAGAAAATGAATTCATATTTTAATACATTTATAAAATTGTTGTTTACAATGCTATCATTTATGTCCATAAATGAACACTTATACACCCATTAACATTCAAATGCAGTCTACTCCCTCTAATCTGCAACTCTATAATCCTCAAACGGCTATAATCTGCAATGTATTTCAGATGTAAACAGATAGTTAAGTCTTTTTTTAAGCAAGATAAAGTAGACTTTGGATGTAATAAAAATTGAATGGTCAAATTTATTAAGAAATTTTTAAGTCATTTCTGCCTTTATTAGAAGGAAATGTTTTGTGTATCTTGTAAATAACTATGAGACTGCCTTATTCTGAATGCATTCGTTGGCTTGCATAGCCATAAATGATCAACTTCAGAGTAGAGTGCTATCCAATCAAATCACTTCATTTTCAGCTTCCAAAAAGAAGTTAACTCTCAAGGATAAATAATTTAGTTTTTTTTTTAAAACAAACTTTTGTTGCTGATTAAGAAATACTGTCTCTTAAAAGGCTCCAAGATAAAATTTCAGAGATAAATTAAAAGCAAACCAATATCACTGCAATGATCGATAGGTTTAAAAATAAGTAGAAATTTAGTGGAAATGTTTTTTAGTAATTTTGTTTTATTATATCATTTAAATGTCTTTCTAATATTGAATACAGTTTTGTTTATATAAAAAAAAACCTGTTTTTCATTTCTATGTTGTTTATTTAATTTACAGTGATTATTATATTTGTAGATAAATTTCAAATATTAGAATGTAAAAAAAGAAATTATCTAAAATCTGAAAAATCCTTGGTCTTGACCTGTGCGGATTAGAGGGGGTGTACTGTATACCTTTTTTCCCCTTTGAAAAATATTCAGAATATTTTTCTGAAAAATCAAGTTATTCTGAACCTGATGTGAAACAGCACAACCCAAACCAGACTCACAATGAAAAAAAAAAAAAAACATCAACCTGATCCGACCATCGGTTTGGGTTTGGGTAAAATCAGTTTTCCTAATCCAATGCAGGAAGGACTCTATCTAAGAGTAAGAGTTTTGCCGATTTCAGAATTGTATGGATTGTGGATGATAGTCTGAAGCAGAAGGTAGAAAACGATTAGAGAAAACTTTTATTGACAAAAAATGAAAATTTTTTATCTCTATGGTTCATAAAATTTGCAAATTTCATGACCTATTGACAGGCTCATATCTAGGTGGGGGGGCAGGTTGGGCAAAGCTCGACCTGGAAAAACTTTTGCCTGACCTAGCGCAAGGCTCTTTATTTTGATCAAAACAACATTAAACTGCCACTTCTTTCTCCCACTTTCTGTCCAACCTCAAATGAAACTCGACATTCCGATCACTTTATTACTCACTATTTTTCCATTTAAATAATTTTTATGTTGTAGTACAACATCAAATTCCCATTTTTTCCTTCTTCATACCAGACCTAACCAAACAGAACCACTCCCCATCTACCTCTACCCCTGAATTTCATTTTTAGACTGCAAATAAAAATAGCAAAAATTTCATCTATACACCTTTCCACCGCACCCCCCCTCCCTTTAACAGACCTGTCGGAGATTGTGGCATCGTGCATTCCTCGCTTTTTTGCTTTGTAGAAATTTTACCATACTGCCTCAGCAACAAATCTGGATTAGCTTATATCCGTAAGCTTGTTTTTTTTGTACAATTGTCACCTTACAAAATTTATCGTTGGAAGGTAGAGTTGAAACCAATGGCTTCTGAAATTACAGTGTCACAGCCTACAATATTGTTTCCTTAACTTGAATTTGCTGTACAAGACAGTTAGCTGCTTATTTCATGGAAACTTTTTCCGATTGCATGAAATGGCAATTGTCAAGCCTTAGGATTTTTTTTCGCTTTTGTTATGGTTACTTGTTTGTTTTGGGAAGAGGGGTCTACTAAAACCCAATATGCTCTTTTAGTCCAATCAAATAAGCCTGTTTTGGGACGGTTTGCTACAATAAATGCTACAGAGATAAAAATTGGTGCAGTTGTTCATTGATACCCACTAATGAATAGGTAAAAAGTCCTGATGGATAGGAAGTGAGCAGGGGGAGGAAGGAGCAAAAATAAGCCCCCCCCCCTCTTTTTTTAGTTCTTTGAAAATATCTCAGAAACTATGAGTTTTTTTTTTAAAAATACTCCAGCATAAATTAAAGAGCATAAAATTCTCTACAAATGATATGTATACGCAGTGGAACCTCCGTTATCCGTCAGTCATGGGAACGGAGCCTTTAGTCCAATCAATTAAGCCCGTTTTGGGACAGTTTGATAAATGTAATGTTTAATAAATGTTACAGAGATAAAAATTGGTACAGTTGTACATTGATTGCTACTAATGACTAGGTAAAAAGTCTTGATGGATAGGAAGTGAGAGGGGGGAGGGAGGGGAGTCCCCTTGATGAATTAATTTATAACAATTTTGAATCTACTTCAAATGACTATAAAAATAAGAAATAATTAAAGAGGACTAATTTAACCTATTCTCCACGAATTTCTGATGGCAAGACAAATGAATAGCATTCCCAAAATAAAATAATCCTTGATAAGCACAAACTGTATTTATTATGAATTAGATGACTAACTAATGAATAATAACAAACAATAAAGATTAAGCTGTTTTGTTATAGATTCGATTGTATATACCAATAAAAATATAACTCTATCTAATGTATAAACTATATTACGGTTGTGGTTTATATCTATATATTTTATTTATAAAATACAAGGGTAAGTCATTAAGTAGGTCACAAACTGATATGAGAGGTCGGAAATTAGTAGTAAATTGTTTCCAAATATGCCAATAGGTGGCAGCATAATCCAACTATAAGATGTTAATTTCGAATTCATGAGACAGCAGTTGTTCAAAATGAGCAGAGTCATTCAAAAGTTGTTGACAAAGAGCGAAGTGGTCATCCAGGTGAGATTGTTGAGGAGTCTTGAGTTGAAGACTCAGTGTTGAAGGTTGAGGAAATGGTTAGAGCTGACATGCGAACAAAAATAGACAGCATAGCAACCATTTCCTCAAACTTCAGCACTGATTCTTCTGTCACAATTGAGAGTGAAGTGGTCGTCCAGTTGAGATTGGGACAGTAGAATCAGTGTGGAAGGTTGAGGAAATGATTGCTATGCTGTCTATTGTTGTTTGCATGTCAGCTCTAACCATTTCCTCAACCTTCTGCACTGATTCTTCAACTCAAGACGCCTCAACTCCTTCTTCAACCATCTCAACTGGATGACCACTACTTCGCTCTTAGTCAACAACTTCTGAACGACTCTGCTCATCTTGTATAACTGCTGTCTCATAAATTCAAAATTAACATCTTATAGTTGGATTATGCTGCCACCTATTGGCATATTTGGAAACAATTTACTACTAATTTCTGACCTCTCATATCAGTTTGTGATCTACTTAATGACATACCCTCGTAAATATCAAAAGTATGCAACTGTGTATCTAATGCACTAGTATGTTCACAAATGTAATTTTTGAGATTTATTACGCAACTGCGAATTTACATAAGTCGCATAATACGAAAGTCAGGGATGCCTTTACATGCATACAATGTGTTATTATACAAAACAATTTGCACATTTCAAATGTATTTGTCTAAATAACGTGTTTTACTTTAGCTATATTAAGCGGTTATTTAATAAAATTTTCAGGTAAAAGTATTTGTGGGAGGAAGGGAGGCCAATTTATTACCTTGCCCTGGATGAAATTTAGTCTATTTTTGTCGCTCTATATGTATTATCTAGTTCTATAAAATACTCTTCAATTTTCGAGATTTTTATTTTTTTAGAATGTTTTTGCTTCATACTTCTTACATACTGGCTGAAAAACATTAATAACAACTGACAAACATTCATAAACTTTTATTTTGCCGAAATTGCTTTACAAAATGGCAAGTAGGGTAAAAACACCAGTTATTGACACCTAACCAGTAACTGACACTTCAGCAAAAATCTATAATAAAAAGGATTTTCTTGTAAAATTCTGCAAAGAAATGTCAACTAGGGGTAACTTTGACACTTATTTTTATTTTGGAGTCAATTTATTCGTCACTAGTAAGCCAAGAACATATTAAATGAGGAAGAAACTTTTGAAAATACAAAAAGTACCATTTTGAGGCATCCATCTTATTTCTAAAATTAAGGTAGTGCTTTTTTTAATCTACAGTGGGTGGCCAAATTATTAGTTACACATTTACATTGTGATGAACTAAAAGCTATATATTTTTATTTACTGGTGGATTGTTGAGCTATTTTAGGTATATCTGGATAGAATGCATATGGTTTAAAAATAAAAAAACAAACTTTCGTTCATAAAAGAGAAATTTATTGTGAAAAAACATAGCACAAGTGTTCCAAGACAATATCCTCAATATTTTGTCGAACTTGCCTTAATTCGATTACGGCCTGTACTCTTTTTGGGATACTCTGTACACATTTTTTTAGATTTTCTGCCATTCCTCATCACGGTGCCAGACCTTAAACAAGACTTCTGTCAAATTTCTCAGGCTCATCGTGTTTTCTTTTGATTCTTTTCACTTTAGAAGCTCCCAAGCATTCTCGATCAGGTTTAAAGCTGGAAAATTGCCCAGCCATGGCAAAACATTTAGTTTCTCCTTAGTTAAGAATTCCGTTATTGTCTTCAGTTTATGACATTCCGTAGAGTCATGCATGAAAATACATTTGGAGGTATCGGGAAACCATTCCTTTAGTTAAGGGATCAACTTTCTTTCCAATATACTTTTTTATACTGCACCTGATTCATCATGCCATCCACGATGTAAAGACTGCCTGTAGCCTTTCCACTGATGACAGACATTACCTTAAGTGAGTGCTTGATGGTCTCTGCATCACAGTCCAGTTGATATTTTTCATCTTTTCTGTGCCGAACAAATGTTCATCATTATTTCGATGTGAGACTCTTCAGAAATACAAACCTGAAAAACTTCAAACTTAATTCAGAGGACCATTGTGAAGAATTGATATATGTATAGTACACAGCAGACAAAAAAGAAAAACTACTCTATTCACATTTTCCCAGTCTTTAGCAGTCATGTGTCGATGCTATTTGGCCCAAGCCAAATGCTTTGACTTTATAGATGGAGTCAGTTTGTGTTTCTTGGCTGATCTGCGGCAATTAAAACCCAATTCTGCAACACGGCGCCTTGTTGCTCTGGCAGACTAGCAATACCAGCTTTATTTATGATTTTTGCCTATTCCTTTGTGCACTTTTGCCTCTTTTCAAAACAAATGAAACAGATTTTTTGTTCATCTTAAGGCATAGTGATGCATCCACATCCACAATTTCCATTCTTCTGCCTCCCTATCACAGTGATTTTAAGAAGTTAGATTTTACAGTAAACTCTCTGTAAGACAGACTCTGTGTAAGACGGAAATCTGTCTAACTCGGAAAGATTTTCAAGCCCCTGCGAATTCATAGACATAGAGTAAAATCAGTCTAAGGCTGAATATTGTCTACTACGGAAAATTATTTTGGTCCTGATTGATTACGCCTCAGACAGAGTTTACTGTATTCTGCATACAGTCAAAGCAGATGCATGTATAAGAATAGCAGTCTGTCTTTGTGAATGATGGGAATGCTTCAACAATACAGTTATCTCTGAAATTTTCTTTTCCTCATTTCTAACATCTGCTGTTAAAGTATTACACTACAATAAATAGAGAATTACAATATTTATAATCCACAATGGAGTAATTAGCACATATTAGCACATAACAATCGAAAACCACATGTTTCCATAACATCCCTAACATCTGTTTTACACTAATAGACAATTACCAAGATAATAACGTCATGTCAAATGTCACTGTCAGTTACATCAGTAGCAGAACATTAAACCAACATTTCCAACATTCAAATCCAAAGACATGTGGAGAAAGAAATACATTTTTAAGTGTAGAGTTTAAAAAAGTATGAAAAATTGCAGTGTAACTAATAATTTGGCCACCCATTGTATTTGTAATGCAACCATCCAAAACTTTTTCTGAAAGTTATACTTGTATAAATTAGTTAAAAGATGCCTATGATACATAACATTAGGACCATGATTTTTAGTTTCTAGTTATTAATTTAGCATAATGGATGGTGCCAGTTATTGGTTCCAGTAATTTCACTTCCCCAGTCTGTGACAGAGGTGTTAATTATTTGTAATATATAAGTTGAAGACTATTATTTGAACTGTTTAAAAAAACATAATAATAAATTAATCTTGTAGTCAACACTATTAAAATTTAGGGCCTGACCATCTTCTTCCCGACCATTTTTCCATCTTTATATAAAAAAAAAAATAATAACTCTTAATAATACAATGTATAATTTTTGAAAATTTTGTCAGCAGTAATTTTTTAATGTATCCCTACTATCCTTTCAAACAGAAAATTAAGAAAAAATAAGTTTAAAATTTTGTAATAGTGATTTGAACCAGAATCTTTAAGATGCGCCTACCAGGGTCTGAGACCATTTGTCAGTTACTGGTTCATAATTGTCAGTTATTGGATAAAACATGAAAAAAGGTACACATGCATCTGTAGTATATCATATATACTTTTACTATTGATCTTATTCTCTGTTTCTAATTTTCTCATTAATCTTATTACTAATACAAAGCTTTCAACTTATACAATCATAAAATAAAAGCTAAATGTCCTACCTGTTCTTTCCTTCGCATAAGGGGAAATAGCCAGGCATTCTACGCAGTAAATAAAACAACATCCAAATAATAAATCTTGAGTCTTCGAAATAAAAAAAAGCTATATTACGTTAAACATTCATGAAAAGACGTACACAACATGGTTAGACACTCACAAAACAAATATTATTTACAAGTTACAAATCAAGTATTAAAGTTTTCTTAAGGTTATTTTCTTTCCAATCTACGCACATATCTGGTTTCTATTCTGTTCTAAATCTCAGTCAATTCTCACAGAAAAAAAGAAAACAAGTTCTGTCTGCTCTTGCGCAGTAGGATCATTTGGTCTGACGTAACACACTGCAGCTGCGTTTTGTTTTTTATTCAAGGGGTAAGGGGTAAGAGGAGTTACGTGATTTCGCAACATCCTCCCACCTTGAGTTGTGATCCATGGGAGGAACTCAACAATTTAGAAGTCCAGATTGGAGTCTCAGAGGCGGTTTCACTAGTCGTCCACTTCTGGTAACCACAGGAGAGATATCTCTGTCACTGGGTTGGTTCTTTTCTACACTGATTCTAGTCTGATCGATTTCTGGAGTAGTCTTTCGTTGTACATTATGGACATTAAAGTTCACTTTCTGCTTAATTATGTTATCTGATGGGGAATCGCTAGCTGCATCAATTTCTAAAGGAAACAGGCGTTGGAAAGGACGGAGGAAAATGCCATTTTCTGTTTGGACTTTGGCCAATCTTGCTATTTTGTCTTTTCCAGGAAATATATCTATTATTTTGGCTAAAGGCTAGTGAAGACGTCTTTTGTTGGTATCTTCCAGAAGAACGATGTCTCCTATTTGCAAAGGTTTGGAATCCTCTTTCTTCATAGACTGTTGTCGCAGCTGTCCTAAGTATTCCGTTCTAAATCGGTTTCGCAGATCATTTCTTATTCTTTGACGATATCTTGCTCGTCTGTTAAGATCTTGGGAGTCTAATGTATCTATATCCGGGACGCCAGATGTAGGCAGTTCTTGAAGGAACATCAATGGAGTTAAAGGAGATGAAATTCTTTCTTTCTTTCTTGTGTTGTTATAAAAACGATATATAAATGCAATCATTCTTATGTTTTTTTCGATAAGAAGAAAAATATCAATAAAAACGGTGTAAATCAGTGTCTTCATTGTCTAAAAGCGTTAGGATTGTCTTTTTCCTTTCTTTATTTATTTATTATATCCTCGTCAGGGTGTTCTTCCGGTTGTGGCCACTGATCTTCCGGTAAATACAGCCAAGCTGGTCCCTCCCACCATCGCGATTTCTCCAATTGCTCAAAGGAACATCTTCTGGATGGGAGGTCTGTCGGATTTAAATTTCCTGGTATATGTCGCCAATCTTCAACTTGGGTAAGGCTTCTGATTTCTAAAACTCTATTGTGGACAAATGTACCCCAAGATTGTTCTCTTCTTATCCACCCTAAAGCTGCTGAGGAATTGCTCCAAAAGATTGTCTTCTCTGGTTTCAACTGAAGATCACTTGTGATAGTTTTAGCGAGTCTAGCTCCAATGAGGCACGAGAATAGCTCCAGTCGAGGAATTGTGAGTTCTTTAATGGGCGCTACTCTACTTCTAGCATTTACTAACTGAACTTTAACTCCTTCTTGTGTTTGACATCTAAGATACACGCAAGTGGCATAGGTGTGTCTACTAGCATCGGAAAAGGTATGCAAGGAAATGTTATTTTCATTTTCGGGCGATACATTCAACCAGCATGGAACTTTACTTTCTTGTAAAAAGTTAATTTGTTTTAACCAGGTCTCAAACTGTTTTCTTAAATTTTCAGGAAGTTCTTCATCCCATTCCAATTTTTGTTTCCAGGTTTTCTGAAGAATTAATTTTGGAATAAGAGTGCTCGGGACGGGGAATCCTATGGGGTCAAAAATCTTTTGGGTAACCGATAAAATTTTTCTCTTTGTGAGTGGGTCTTTCGTTTCAATTTTTTCCTCAATTTTACACATTAATCTATCTTGCTCTAAGTCCCAGACCAATCCCAAAACTGGTGCTAACTTTGTATTTTCTTCAGAAACATCGATCATGGCCTGAGGGAAGTTTGATCGCCAACATCTTAAATTAAAATGAACTGAAGATAAAATACACTGTGATTCTGTTATAAATTTTCCAGTAACTGTGATCGATATTAAACTAGTAATGGAATTGTCAATGTAAAATGAATCTTTCAAAATTCGTGCTGTATTTTCCCACTGTTCAGGTACTTGACTTAAAAGATGGTTTAGTGTACCCATTAATAAAAACGGGCTTGAAGTGAGTCCGAAGACTACGCGACAATGTCTATAAACTTTTAAATTATGTTTGGAGTCGAACCAGAAAAAGCGTAAAAAATCGCGATCTTTTCCTGTGATTTTTATCTGGAGAAATGCTTTTTCAATGTCTGAAGAAATACCTATTTTGTATTTACAAAAACGATTCAAAATACTCGGAATTATTTCAATCAAATTAGGTCCCTTTGTGAGACAGTCGTTTAAAGAAGGAGAGTTTGCATTATGTGCGGAGGCATTAAAAACTGGACGTATTTTCGTCGTTTCACTATTTTCTTTAATTACTGGTCTGTGGGGTAAGAAATGTACTTTATTCTCCTTATCATCGGAAATTCAGGGTTCATACAGAGTTCAGAAGAAAAAATCCAAGGAGTACCCAAAAAATCTAAGTAGTCCAAAAAGTTTTAAGGGTTTGCCGTTGTTGTTGTTGTTGTCATCGATGTTTTTATGTGCTGCATCGTTATGTGGTATGCACACTCCAACTTTTAATGCCCAATTTGGAGAGAAAAATATTTCAAAAACAAATTTTACTGTATTAGAATCTAATTGTTAGTGCTGAAATTGCACAGTATTCACAATATACTGCTTACTGATTTTTTAAGTTTAAATACAAAATGGACAATCAACGTTTTTATGCAGTGACCAATGGTCATGTCACAAGGGTGGCTCTGAGTAAAAAAAAAAAAAAAAATCTGAAATTCACAGCAAATCGTATGAAAAGTTACACCAGAGGTGGGAGGAGGGGGAAATCCACTCCCGACACTAGATATGCGCTTTTTCCGCGACTCTTTGACGAGATTCGCGTTTTTTTTTTTTGCAATCTTTTGGCGAAATTCGCGTTTTTCGCGATCTTTTGAAGAAATTTGTGTGTTTTTTCGCGATCTTTTGACGAAATTTCCCATTTTTTCGTGATCTTTTGACGAAATTTGTTTTTTTCGCGATCTTTTGGCGAAAATTTTCAGGTTTTTCGCTATCTTTTGATGAAATTTGCCTTTTTTCGCGATCTTTAGACGAAATTTGTGGGGTTTTTCGTGATCTTTAGACGAAATTAGCGGAAGTTTTCGCGATTCTTTGACGAAATTTGCATTTTTTCGCGATTCTTTGACGAAATTTGCGTTTTTTCCCGATTCCTTGACGAAATTTGCGTTTTCTCCGCGATCGTTTGACGAAATTGGCAATTTTCTGCAAACGATTGACAAAATTTATTTTTTTCGTCGACCATATGTCCAAATTTTCGGATTGGTGACCGATTTTTTAAAATTTTCGGAAATGAATGCCTTACATTTTCGGAAAATTCGGATTAGAATCACCCCTAGGTCATATAGATAGAGATTAGTCAAATCCCAAACACTTATTATGTATAGCATATACAAATATACATGATACATGTTAAAGAAAATTTTAAAAGGCATAAAAAAAAGGAATGCTAAACGCAACATACAAGAAAAAATATAACAAGTTTTGAATTTATTCTTTTAGAACAGCGGTAATCGCTTTCTTTGAAGGTGAAATTTTGCCAAATTTGCATTTTTTTCGCGATCTTCTGCGATAAATTCGCATTTTTTGCGATCTTTTAATGGAATTCGCATTTTATTTCGTTTGTTTAACGAATCTGACGTTTTTATCGCGATTTTTTGATGGAAACCGCGTATTTTTCGCGATCCTGTGACGAAATTCGCGTATTTTTCGCGATCCTTTGACGAAATTCGCGAGTTTTTCGCGATCCTTTGACGAAATTCGCGAGTTTTTCGCGATCCTTTGACGAAATTCGCGAGTTTTCCGCGATCCTTTGACGAAATTCACGTGTTTTTCACGATCCTTTGACGATATTCGCGTGTTTTTCACGATCCTTTGATGAAATTCGCTTGTTTTTCGCGATCATTTGGGGGAAATTCGCGGTTTTTATCGCGATCTTCTGGGAAAATTCGCATTTTTTTCGCGATCTTCTAAAGGAATTTGCGTTTTATTTCGATCGTTTGACGAAACTGACTTTTTTCCCGATCTTTTGATCGAAACCGCGTGTTTTTCGCGATCTTTTGAGGAAATTCGCATGTTTTTGCGATCCTTTGAGGAAATTCGCATGTTTTTGCGATTTTTAGAGGAAATTCGCGTGTTTTTCGCAATCTTTTGAGGAAATTCGCGTGTTTTTCGCGATTTTTGAGGAAATTCGCATTTTTCACGATTTTTTGAGGAAATTCGCGTTTTATGCGATCTTTTGAGAAAATCTGCTTTTTTTCTCGATCTTTAACGAAATTCGCCAGATCCAGAGTAAATTCGCGTTTTTTCGCGTCTTTTGAAGAAATCTGAGTTTTTCCGCGATCTGCTGGAGAAATTCGCGTTTTTTCACGATCTTATGACAAAATTTACGAATTTTTTTCCGCGATCGATTGACGAAATTTGACGGTATTGTTTGGAACATATTTGAGAAAAACGCGATTTTTCCGAGATTCTTGGCTAAATGCCAAATATCGATAAAATTTAAAATAAAGGTCAGCTAGCAGTGTCGAAAAACGGACTTTACGGACCTAATAATTGAAAAACTGACCTAGTAGGAGCCCTGCTATTAAGCTTATCCTACCCAATCAATGCTGTGCTTCAGATGAATGACATGCATAAAGGATTTACTGTGCGTTTTACAATCACGATTTTTTTTTCCCTCGGCAGCAATATCGCTTGCGTCCGAAGCCGCAATAGAATTTAAGGAGTTTCTAAGGAGTGTTTTGCTTATCTAAGTAGTTCTAAGTACTACTTGGGAATGTTTTCATTTCTAAGGAGTTTCCAAGGAGTCTAAGGAGTCTGTGCGAACCCTGGAAATTTCTTCTATAATATTATTATCCTTCCACAAATTAAAAATTTCTTCATATTCTATTTTTTTATTTGTTTTGATAAGTTTTTGTTCTGTCTTGCACAAATGTTTCTCGGCTAATATGCGACTGCTCGCTAAAATTGAGTTATCAACAATCCAGGGTAGTGTCACTTCGTAGCGGCCACTTTCATCACGTTTGACTGTTTCAAGAAAATAGTTATAAGTCTCTCTAGCTAAATCGTCTTTATTTTTGTAATCTTCATTAGTGATAACCAAGGTATCTAAGTTCCACAGTTGTGATAAACTGGCATTTGAAGTAAATAATGACAGCGATAGAACTGACAACGAACTTTCTGAATCATTTCCATTGCCCTCTGTTTTCCCCATAATTGTCCAGCCTAACTTTGTTTCAAAAGCTGTTATACCCAAATCAGGAAAATATTTTATATTATCTGTGAATAATTTCGCCGCCATGTCAGCGCCAATTAAAATGTGTACTTCTTCCGGATTATTCTCATATAAACATAGTCGATTATTTTCACGAACATTGGTCAGATGAATTCCCCTTTTTTCTTAGATTTTTATCATCTCGTTATCGCGGCATAAATTTACTCCTGAACAAATTTTTTCTTCATCTAAAGCTTGTATTTTAAATCAGAAACTATGATCTAAATTACTGATAGTAAATTCATAGCGATTATGTTTACTCGTTTTTTCTACCCCTCCGAATAGTCCATGTCTAATTGTTTCTGATCGAAATTTCCTTAATTTCAATTTATTCGCAGCATATCTAGTTATATAGCTATTGTGACTCCTTGTATCTAGAATGATACGAATAAATTTGGAAGATTGATTATCATTACGGATCTCCACTATCAAGGTTTGTAAATAGACATTAGAAATTATATCCTGATTTGACAGCATCGGTCTCGTAACATCGCTACTCTCTGAATTAGTAGATTTCTCTTTTTGATTTATTTCTTTATTACACATTATCTGGGCGTGTCTCGAATTGCAAATACCACATAAATCCTTCGATATACAGTATTTTCCAATATGTCCGTGGGATAAACATACATAACAAAGGCCTCTCTTTCTCAATAAATCAAGTCTTTTTTCAAACGGTAAATTACAAGTGCTAAAACATTTATTTGTCTGGTGCCTGCCAAAGCAAAATCCACAAGTAGTCTCAT
Organism: Maratus speciosus; assembly: GCA_963932465.1. Classification (NCBI taxonomy): domain Eukaryota; kingdom Metazoa; phylum Arthropoda; class Arachnida; order Araneae; family Salticidae; genus Maratus; species Maratus speciosus. Next base: position 154,254,170 of record OZ010790.1, on the reverse strand, counting down.
TTTCGTTCTGAACTAATAAATCACTCGCTGATGGTAATTTTCTATTCTGAGAATCAAATTTATTACTCTGCGAATTAAATTTATTGACTCGGGGGGAAAAGGAAGGATTTTTCCTAAATGACTGCACACCGTAATTATTTTGTGTTGATTTTTCATTTATTTCATTCAGTGATGACGCATACATTTTCTCTCTGTATATTAATTGCTTATGTAAGAACGATATTAAATCTTGGACATTAATTGAGTCTTCATGTGTTTTATTAAATTCCAAAACTAGGTCTCTCGGTAATAATTTAAGTAAAATGGGGGATAATAAACTTCCATAAGAGTCTAATGAAATGTTAAGGGACTCTAGACTTCTAATGTTCGTTTGTATCTCATCAAAAAGTTTTCGAAATGATTTGGTGTCATTTGAGTGTCTGAGCGGAGTTAAATTAAGAAGTTTATTTGTATGTACCGAAATAAATATATCCTTATTCCCGTACCTTTCTTTCAAAATATCGACAGCCTTTAAATAATTCTCTGCAGTGACACAAAATCCATTTATACTTTTTAATGGAATGGGGGCTAGAAAACTTTTCAAATAGTTAAATTTATCTACTGGATCTAATGCGTCATTGTTGTGAATGGTTGTTTCAAAAGCTGACCAAAACGAAAGCCATTCAACGAAATCTCCAGAAAATTTTGTGATATTTAGTTTCGGTAATTTAATGTTTACGTTTTCCTTTAAGGGATTTTCTCGTTTAGAAAATGAATCATCCCGTGTTTTCTTTTTATCTAACTCTTTTATTTTTCTGTTTGCTCTAAAGCGCCATGACGTAATTTTCTCTTTAAATTCGCGAGCGCCCAGTAATTCTGTATCTAATTGTGTGTCTTGCACCAATTTCCCCGTCTGCTCATATCAGTTCTATTTCTGTCACACTTAACTGTTCCACTACCTCTTCTAAATCAAAAATGTCTGGTTCTCCCTCTTTCAAAATAGCTTCTATTTTATTTATAAACTTATTTATGCTTTCACGTAGCACAGCTCTTTCTTTTTTGGCGATAACTAAACTTTCAGCTATTGCTAACTAATAACAACAACTAAATTCTATTAAAAAGTACAATTCTCTATATGTTCTATATGCTCAATAATTTTTCAGTTCTTCAAATTAAATAGCTTGATAAATAATTTCTAATTATTCTAATATCTTATTCTATTTATCTTATATTTAGGTCATATCCACAGAAGGGATGCCAAAATTTTACTACTGATCTCATTCTCTGTTTCTAATTTTCTCATTAATCTTATTATCTAATACAAAGCTTTCAACTTATACAATCATAAAATAAAAGCTAAATGTCCTACCTGTTCTTTCCTTCGCATAAGGGGAAATAGCCAGGCATTCTACCAGGGTTCGCAAAAACCCGGGTTTTTTTGAAAAAACCCAACCCACCTGGGCTTTTTCGGGTTTTTTCATGAAAAACCCAATTTTCCCCGGGGAAAATCGGGTTTTTTCAAAAGTGTAATGTATGCTATATTACATTATTGTATATTATATTATTTATATACTATACAGCAAAAAAAATATATTGTTCCCTTATATACAATATAATTGCAATGTTATATTACAAATTATATGAATTTAAATTAAATGTCAGTGCTTCTTACAAAACTAACAAACTTAAAATAGGATATAAATTGTTAATTTGCTTTAAAATCAAATAATGAATAGAATATTAAAATTTAAAATATATAAGAAGGAAGAAAAAAGGGGTAAACTAGTCAGATGTGTCAGTCCCAAAACTTTCTTCTATCTCATACATGTTAATTCATAATTCTCTGTCACAGTGCCAAAATTAAATGACAATCTATGTCCGTTATGAGAATTGTAAAATATAGGTTCGTTGAATTGGATTTATTTAACAAGGCGATATAAGTATCATATTGTTTCAAACAAATTACTTAATTCTGGAACATACCCTCTTGGATGCCCGCAACCAAAAATTACAACCCAAAGAGTATGAAATCAACACCTGTTGTTCAATATATACCCAAGTCTAATAAGGATCTATTTGAGTGCCTCAGTTTTTTAGATATAGATTTTGCGAAAATTGTGAAAAATCCAGCATACCAATACTGCATGTTGCGCAATTTACACCAAAACCTAATCAGTAACAGCTTACATCAATGTGTAACTGAATCTGAAATTTGATGAAAATCTGTGCATTAGTTCTTGAGATTGCAGAAATCGTACAAAATGCAGCACAACAGTGCCACTGTTGGGCATTATACACCAAAAACTAATCAGCACCAGTTTGTATCAAGGTCTAACTGAATCTAAATTTTTATTAAATTCCATCCATTAGTTCTTGAGATAAAGAGTTATTGCTGAAATCATGAAAAATGCAACATAACAGTCCCACCTGTTGGGGGATATACACCAAAACTTAATAAGCAACAACTTAGGTCAACTTGTAACTGAACCTGAAGTTTGATGAAAATCAGTGCATTAGTTCTTATGATAAGGCTATTGGAAAAATTGCAAAAAAAGCTTTGTAATGATAGAAGAAAGTAAAAATACATATCTTTTATTTTCATGGATATAACTGATTTGAATTTCTTAGACATTCTTATGATATGCCTTTACCTATAATTATGTACTATGTATGTTGCCTATTATCTCTATGTTAGTAAAATATTTCAGTTTGCTAAAATAATTTTTTTTTTTTTTTTTTTTTTTTTTTACTCCAAGTGTTTAATGTAATGGTTTATATATATATTTTTAATTAACTGAAATGACTTAAATTCATTAAATATTGCCGAAAATTGAAAAAACCCACATTATGGGTTTTTCAGTGGGCTTTTTCAAGTGGGCCCAATCTGAAAAAACCCACCGGGTTTTTTCGGACTGGGCCCAGCTTTGCGAACCCTGCATTCTACGCAGTAAATAAAACAACATCCAAATAATAAATCTTGAGTCTTCGAAATAAAAAAAAGCTATATTACGTTAAACATTCATGAAAAGACATACACAACATGGTTAGACACTCACAAAACAAATATTATTTACAAGTTACAAATCAAGTATTAAAGTTTTCTTAAAGTTATTTTCTTTTCAATCTACGCACATATCTGGTTTCTATTCTGTTCTAAATCTCAGTCAATTCTCACAGAAAAAAGGAAAACAAGTTCTGTCTGTTCTTGCGCAGTAGGATCATTCGGTCTGACGTAACACACTGCAGCTGCATTTTGTTTTTGTTTTTTATTCAAGGGGTAAGGGGTAAGAGGAGTTACGTGATTTCGCAACATATACATAAGGTTTTAATATTATATTTTAAGTTTTTATAATAAAGATTAATAAATTATTTTTAAAGCATAAATTCCATAAAATATAAAATAACATATTTTTCCTTCTTTAATCTTTGCGAGTAAAGTGTCAGACATTGGTTCACTTTGTGTCAGTTATTGGTTTTTCTATAGGGTTGATGTAAGTTACTGGAGTTTTTGAAATATTCTTAAAATCCTCATCTTCATTACAAAATATATATATATATATGAAAGGATAAAAATAAGTAAATAAAATAAACCCCTTTTTAAAAGATAAAATCTTTTTTAAATCAGGAAACCCAACTTATTTTTCATAGACTCTTAAAACAAATAAATAAAAATATTTTCTTCATCATAAAAATCTTTGACATTGATTGATATTTATGAAACAGATTTGGAAAAGAAATTACCCTTTGTTGACATAAGACAGTCATCATAAAACATATTAAATTATCTGGGAAACATCATTATATTTATAGCATAAACAAAATGAGTTTTTCAGGATATGCTAGATAGTTTAAGAATCAAATTATAAACAACAAAGGATTAATTTCAAATCAATAAATCAAAGTAAATATGTTAGTTTAATTAGTGTCAAAGTAGAAAATTGATAAGCAATAAATCACAAGTAGCTTTTGTCTGGTTGACATTTCATATTATGATTACCTCATAAATAATATTTAACATTTAAATTAGAATTAGCTCTTGTTGTGCAATCATAAGTTCAGACTCTTTGTCTCCACATAAAAAATAGTTATAAAAAAGATAATGCACCAATCATGAAAGATTAAGCCTCCCATTTTGTTACTTCTGCCCTATGCTGGAAAAAGTAATAACTATCGGATTAAAAGCGCGGTGCAGAGGGAAGGTGAAGTCAGATTATGATGCAGTCCTCTGTAGAATATCAAGGATGATTTAGGGAGAGCTTTCGCTCCTAACATCTTCCAAGTCACTGGACCTGACTTCAGATGATATCATGTATTATTACAGAAAAATAAAAGTCAGGTTCAGTACCAACTGCCTGATCTTCTTGTAAGGCCATGACTACTACACTCAAATAATATGACGTACAAGCGGAATCATTTCATTAGTCGTGTCGGATTCTTAGTGGTTCCTGCCACAGAAGATCCCAGTGGATTAATTTCTCACTTGGAATAGAATAAAAATTTAGCCAGCTCGGATCTAAAATTTTTCGTTTTCATCTGCAGTGAAGAAAATTTTTTCTGCCCTGTTACGGAAATGACTACATATTTAAGAATAAACTTTTGCGTCCTATGCTGCAAAAGTGACTCATTTTTATCCTTCATTTTACGTCTGATTTAATTAAAGAGAAGCTTCTGGTGTCACCTATCTGCAGTTTAAAGATGTCTAGGATGAAAAATTAACCGTGTTTTAAACTCATCAATTGAGCCTTTCCAAACATTTTGTGACTAAAGGAAATTTAAGTAACAGACAATGGGAAAGTTCTGCCTGAAGTCCTGATAGCCTGAACTCTCTGATTAAGAAGATTTTGCTGACTCTGCTGATCCAGATGTTGATGACATTTTTACTTTAAAGATGGAAATTAGCAGTGAAAAAATGAAAAGAGTGCCACCAATCGCCACTTTAATGGATTACATGCAAAAAAGGATTAACAGTGAATTTCTCATACAAATGGCGTGTCGTGGAAAAAAAGTGTGAAAGTGTTTTTATTAATTTTTAGAAAGTGTGCAAAAAGAAAATATTTATTTAAAAGGACATTCAGGTATGTACTTTTATGTTACTTTCAAATAAAGAAGAAAAACATTTATAGTGAAGAAAAGATATAAAACAGTGAAAATTACTATTGACACTTTTATTTAAATTTATAGTATTATTTTTATTATTATTCTTATTATTATTAAATCTCCTCATTATTATTATTTTTTGAAAAATTTGTAAAGTGGATTTTATTTAAATTATTTATTTTGATATTTTGTTAATATTTTCATGTGAGAATCATTGATATTTTTACTATTATTGAGACTTGCAAAGAATGTTATTTTTATTTAGTCATATTTGATAGGCTGTTAGCAGGGGCGCGCCGACCCAGTGTGCAAAGTGTGCGGCGCACACAGTCGCCGAAGTAGTAAAGGTGTCAAATATTTTTGTTGAACTAAAAAAAAAATCCTTAATTTAATTAAATTAAAATGTATTACATTTTCTTGACATCTGAATTATATTTTGCAGATTTTCTGAGCAGATAGATATTTAATTATTTTTTTTTATTTATTTATTTTGTTTTAATCTACTTCTGAGGCTACTAATAAGTGATTTAGAGGCAGACCTGTCCAACCTTTCAGTAAACAGTAAAAACGTTATGTAGTTGCAAATAATGAAAGGTGCCATAATTCACATGGCTGAAAACATGCAACACTATTAACTTACTGTAGTTGTGGTAAAGCATGGTATTGTTTAGTTTGTTTTTTTTACAACAGCGGCTAAATTCCATCTGTTATTTTTATTTTTAAATAGCAATCTTCTCCTTACTGCAGAATTTCTGTCATAAATAAGATGAAAATTACTATTCGGAAATACTGTTAAAAAGTTCCCCTGAGCTAATCAGGCCATGAATAGAGGTAGACTTATGCGCCACAAGCATCTTATGTGATGCACATACATCTGACGGTGATAGCATAAGTCCCCTATGACTCATAATCTCTATATGAAAATAATTTTCAGAAATAATATAAATCATAGTAAATTTAAAAGTACATATTTCGGACGGCCAAACTACCACAAAAGTTTTGTATGTGAAGGAGCCAGAAACATTAATCACTAAATAACAAATTAATGACATTAAATAATTAACAGAAAATAACGATCACTGGCAACAATTAAAAGAACCCCATTCAAATATTATTAATTTTAAAGAAAGCATACTTTAAAGATTCGCGGGGAGACGCGTTGGGCAGCCCTGAATTAGAGTGGAATTCCCAGGCTCGGTCCCGGCCCGTTTATATTTTTGCAGTTCGCGACCCAGCCTGTACAAAAATCAGTGAAAACAGGCTAGGCTCAATTTGTGCAAAAATATTCTGATTTTACTTAACATGCAATTAAAATCTCTTTAAAGAATATTCATACACATTTATGAAGAAATGCTAGATTACTAATATGTATCTCCGAGACAGAAAGTAACACAATAGCAACATTAATAATTGGTTAGAGACTATTAGACTTTTCAACATTCAAATAAATATTCATTAATAAAATAATGTAGTTTAGAAAAAAAAGAGGGTTAAAAGCATCATTACTTTTGAAGTTGTATAATAAAAAGTAGATTTTTGAAAATATTTCTCTGTAATTTATTAAGGTATATTTACAATGATTCTGTTAACAGAAGTTCATTTTATCACCATTACTATTTTTACAAAACATATTGCCTGCCCTACATGTCATGGTAACAATTAAATCCAATTCTGGTCCCACTCGACTATGTAGAAAAAAAATGTAAGGCTCACCCTGGCCCGGCCCGAGTCGGCTGAGAAAATCAAGCCCGGGTCAGGCACGATGTATCTGTCCGATGCCGATCTCTACACTGGATATGTTATATTTATGTATTAATGTTGTCAAACTAATCGGCTCATGTAGCACTATTATATTATTCATAGTCATTGAAAAAATTCGTATTTTATCGGCTTCTTTAAAATTTAATAGGGTCGGTAAATCGCTTAATTTTTCTATCAGACTGGGTGGCCCATTTAATTTTTTTTAAGCATGGCCTGACCCGGCCCATTTATTTTTTATCGGCACGGTCGTTAAAAAAATTGTCTTTATTCTGCCGGCTCGGCCCGACTCGTTTGAAAGTCTGCCTTCATTTTTCCGGGCCGTGCAGACCTCTACCCTGAATAGAGAGGCAATGTAAAACCACAGTTTGTATCAGTGTGCTGTTAATGTAGAGGTTTTAGATTAGAGAGACTGACGTTAGTTATGGAACAAATTTGAATTGGTAAAATGAAGCATCACCTGTTTGTGAAAGTTTCAGCATTCCGTGTCGTAGATTAACACTGTAAGTTTTGCGCTCATAGAGTAAAGTCTACTTTAGGCGGCCGAAGCAATATCCTTTTTCACCGCTCCTACAAATGACCGCTTCTGTAGAAACTATTATGTACTGGTCAAACATTGCGTTGGTTTTGTTTGGGCCATAGACCTCCGAGCAGAACAAATACTTTTAATCTCTATACTATTTTGTACTCTGGACCTATCATCATTGCGGAAGCAGAATTTTTGTTAAGGGGTAGGGGATGGTGAAAATAGGCTAAATTTGGACATAAATGTTAAAAAATTCTTACTTATTCAAAGACTGAGAGGGGAAGCAGAATTTTTGTTAAGGGGTAAAGGATGGCGAAAATAGGCTAAATTTGGACATAAATGTTAAAAAATTCTTACTTATTCAAAGACTGAGAGGGGTGCCATTTCCCTGCACCCCATTTGTACGCCCGTGTCTAATCACATATGGGATAAATAACTGTGATGATTGTAGGATTTGTTCATTTCAATTCAGAACATAAAATTTAAAGTATTGAAATAAGAGCACTTTATTAGCATTACATATAACCTTAGACGCTTCAGAGACTAGAATGGCAAAAAAAAGTTCAATTTAGACATAAATAAGTTAAGAGTTACAATGATCGCTTTAATATGAACGGAAAAATATTGATTTATGAAAAAATTTTAAATTTCCGTGCTATGCCCTATGCTAACCGATCCAGCCGGCATTGCAACTGATAATAACCTTAAATGCGCCTAAAATAAAATGTTGACTGATTTTATATTTTTAAACGAACCTAGAGATGGGGAGGGGGACGCAATGTCTTCAGCAGCATATGCACCGGATGTGCAACGCACTATCCGGTTTGTTTGGATCTCATATTTTTAAACGACAATTTTTTCAAAGGAGCCTAATACTGTCAGCATCACTGCCTTCGGCAGGGTACAACGTTGAATTTCCATGATTTTACATTTTTAAATGAAAATGCATCCAAACGAAGCCCGAGGAGCCCCGATGCCTTCTGCAGCATACGCCGGGTTGATACCCTCTCTCCGGTCTAATTTTTCAAGCTAACCTGAATTTGAATTTAATTTCTGGCATTTAGATATATAAAAGTTTAAATTCTGACCAAAAATTCTTCATAAAACATAAATAATATAAAATACACACCATCCCCTCACATTTTTTAAATGTGAAATATGATATTCAAACCACATATCTCTGAGACGAGACACGATACGTTGAGAAAACTTGCACTGAAAGAAAAAACATCTCTGGCGAATCCTTGAAATGACTTTAAGATTTTTTACCTGAAATAGTAAATATTAATATTACTTCACACCAGAGATATATTTAGATTCGGAAAAATATCAAGAATGTATTAATAGGATTTTTACTTTTGAAAATTAAAAAAAAACAGAAAAACTTGAAAACTGACGCGAATCGCGGCTAAAAAAAAAGGTTTTTTGAAACAATAACGAAAGATACCGTTGGTATCGGAAAGATAAGACGATTTTCTTTCTTTTTCTTCTTTTCTTTTCTTTTTCTGTCTTTTTTTCTTTTCTTTTTCTGCCTTTTTTTTCTTTTCTTTTTTCTTTGTAACTGTACGGGAACCCAGCAATCAATCAAAAAGTCGAACCAATCGCAATTTCAAAATGCAGTAAAAATCGAACTCTGCGCTTTCGTCAGTGTGAATAACCACTAAGGCTGTTCTCAACGGCTCTGCTCAGCAACCGTAAAGCGTTTTGACACATTTACAAATTCATTTTTTAACGGAAAGATATAAAATTGGAAAACCTGAACAAGGAAGCGATTTAAAATCGAACTGTGTTTTCATTTTTTTGGCAAATAAATTATTTATTGAGTTATAAGCAATTTGGATCACGTGATACAGACGATTTTCATCCTTTCTTGAATGGTTATTCTTCTTTCGCACAGAAATTTGGTTCAAAATGGCCATTTTGACACTATTTTCTGAAAGATCTATTGCATTTGCAGCAACAACAACAACAAAAAAAAAACAGCTTGATTGCATAGTTTCTGAACAACAACACCTTCTAATTTCATGCATTTCCGAACAAAAATAAATTAAAACTTATGTCATAAAATTGCCCTTTTGGATTTGAGAAATGCAGAGGCATGATTACTTTGAAGGAAGAAAGCTCGCCCTTTTGCGATTATCATTACGGCTTTTAATTACATTTTGACTAATTATCAAAAAAATGAAAAATCTGAGCCTCAGGTGCATTTACACCTGCCATCGTCGTAAATTTTCAGACCTCTTTTTGCAGTAGATTTTCTTAGTCATTGCCAACACATGCAGAGTACAACACAAATGTCTTACTTTTATTAATATAGATATCGTCACCTCAGAGCAATAGTAAGTTCTGAAACACGAAGTTATCTTTAATACTATATCTCAGATGCGTTTTCTAAAAAGTCCCTACTCTTCCACTAGATTCAGACGCAGTTTTTTTTCATAGCAGTAAGTCAGACATCTCATTTTCCACTATTACAAGACGTCCTACTGTTGCTAGATGACAAACAACTTTCTTTTATTAGTTATGGATGCATTCTATTGTATTATTTTCTCTGGGATATGTTTTTTTTAACGTTTAATTTAGGATTCTGCTACAGACAGGTTTTATTTTCACAGGCTTTACTGTGTTTCGAATTTTATTTATACAGCTGCCAACCTTCCTTGTTTTTCAAGTAATTCCAACATATTTGGAACCGGAAATATTATTTAATAAAGGAAATAACATACGAACCCTATAGAAAAAAGATACATTTTATCAAATAATTTTCTGGTTCAAAAAACTTTATTTGATCTGCGATAGAATTTCAGTAGGATGGCAGCTATATGCATTTACAGATACTCATAAAAATTTTTTTATAAAGTTTTATTTTCGGAGGAGGAGAGAGTTCAGGGATTGGCGAACCTTTTCACATCCATGTGCCAATTTTTCCAAAAAAATATTTTAAATCCGCCTTAGGCAGAATTTATTGTATACAAGTTTTTAAAAAATCCTATTTCACTTGTAGCATCTTAGATGCCAAACAATTCAGATCAGCTTCGCATTTGAGTTTTTCTAGAGAATGCGAGCAGTATCAACACCTACTTGACACAAAGCCTTTGGGCGATTTTGTGATGTCACTCTTAGTCGACCTACGATCTTTTTCCCTGGTGGAACTCTGCGCTTTTCTTGGGCGTTGAAAAATTATTAACTGTTATTTAATTCATGAATTTCCCCACTACATGATCTTTCTTAAAGAGAATTAAATTAAACACTTATTTTTTCCTTTTCTTGCTATTTCAGAAAAAAAGTATTTATGTATTATTATTATTTTTTTTAAATATAGCAATCTGTTTAAAGAGGTCTCTAAATGGATAACTTTCAATTTTACCAAATGCATGTTAGTAAATAATAAATGTTTAAAGAGAAAAATAATAAAACATTAATTCATTAAAGAATTTTTGAAATTTATTAATTATAATAATTTTATTCTAGATGTATCTCATAAAAAATATCTTTCAAAATTAATTTTTTTGTGAAAATAATTTTTCAACTTTTTTTTTCTTTATTTCTTACCACTGCTTCTAAATTTAAACCACTTTCTTACCCCTGCTTCTTTCAAAATTGTTAAAAGTACAATTTATTTATTTATTTATTTATTTTTTTAAGATCTATCATGTTTGAATATAATTCTTTGTTCCTTTATGAGAAGTAATAATTCAACTTTTCTTGTAAAATAATCTGCTTTTTTTCTAAAAAAATAATTTATATTTTCAAATTTTCTTCATTTGTAAAGCATATTAAAAAGTGCTGTTCTTATTATCAAGTAGGTGTTGGCAGTATTGGAGCCATCTAACAGCAGAACAACGATCGTCCACCCAAACCTACAAGAAAAATGCAAAAACATGAAACAGGTTTCTACTTGAGTTTTTCGTACTTTTCATTTCCGAAAAAAAAAAAAAAAAATCAAAATATGCTTCTTTAAAAAAAGTTCTTCTATGGAATTGAATTCGAAATTACAAGTTATCATAATTTCACCATCGACATTTTTACTTATGATCGTTATATTTCGATAACCTACTAATTCTATCGTAATCTCAAAATTTTTTGAGCCAATAATGAGCTAGATTGGTATTTATAAAGTTACAATCTGTATTATAGCGACAACTAACCTAATTTAGAAAACGTCAGGAAGTCTAAATTAAAAATACTGCGCAATTTGTGCATTTTCATTATATGAAAGGCCTGGGGTGTAAAGCATGGCAACTAACATTTTTTTTACATTTTTTCTGATAGATTTTTTTTTTTTTTTTTTTTGTAAAATTGTTTAACTGCATCGTGACAACTTTTTAAAAGTAAGAGATTTTACTCAATATGCATTATATTTACAAAATAATTTTTACATCTGAATTTACAAAATGAAAACTATTTGCACATAAGTCCAATAAAATAAAATTTATTAGTAAAAAAATGGTGCACTTAAGTTAACACAAGTTCCATTCTTAACAAATCAGCTGTTTTGCAGGAAGCAATCGTAACAGTTTTCCTTGTATTTCTCTTTACAAAACTTAAAAATTGAATGTACCAAAAATTGATTTTTTTTTAATTACCTTGATTTACACGTGAGTCCTTCAACATTTTAATTTAGAACATGAATCTATGCGTTCCAAAAATAATCTCCCGCGTGCCGCGTGTGGCACGTGTGCCATAGGTTCGCCGTCCCTGGAGGGCGCCAACTGAAGTTCTGCACACAGGCGCTGGATGCTGCTGGCATGCCCCTGGCTGTTAGTACAATGGGTAATAATTTGTTAAGATTTTTGAAAGTATATTTTATTTCTTCATATTGTTGATAGTTGTGTGAGTAACCAGTTATAAAAGAAAAGTACTCATTTAAATAAAACAGCCCAAAAAGTGACGAATTAATCTTAATCACTTGAAATTTTTTTATTATTTTTAGTTAAAGTATATTTTATTGTTCATATTATATAATAAAATTGAATAACAATGAATCCCTCAGAGCAAACAGGAAATTCGACCCCTGAGTCTCCGATGGTTAATAAAATAAATGCCGAAAGGGGTCAAAAGGAAAGGAGGGATAGTCCTGGTGTAAATATGTAATATTTTATGCGTTTAATCATAAATAACCTAGAGTAATGACGACAGTAAGTAATCAAAGTGAATATGACCTTCCTGGAAAGTCGGGGGTCATGCCAAAAGTCGTCTATTTTAGTGTTTTTCTTTTTTTTTAAGCTTTTAATGTTCTCTTGAGATATTTGTTTTTGTCAGTTAGACTCAACAATGTTTCAAAAAGTATAATTAAAGTATTTCTTGTGCTGTATTATTAATACTATTGCTATTTTTATTATATTTACTTTGCTATTATGAAGAATTATATTTTTATTAGTTTCAATGTTCAAAGTATTTACATTTAGAGTATATTCTCAACAATTATACTACATTTTCAGAGAATTTGATTACTTTCATGAATCACAGAATCTTACTTTGAGTTTTATTTTAATAAAGTGCCAGATATAGGAAACAAGGTATTAACGGAAAAAAAAAAAATGCTAAAACTGTCTCGTCCATGCCAAAGGAGTGACAGATATGCAGGTAGCAATTCTTTTTCTTGTGATGCTAACAGGGTAACCTACGACATCTTTAGTGTTCGGACACACAATAAATAACGGTACCAATTGAAAAAATGTGTGAGATATCCGAGGTTTACTTAAATGGCATCAAGTACAGAATTGTTGCCTTGTCTCAGGTCTTATGTTGTTAAATCCCTTTGGCTTTGAAAATTTGCCTCAATGAAAGGGTTCAAGAAAAATAAAAATACAGATGAGGACGTGAGTTTCAAAACTCGCCTTATCCAAAAAATCAAATTTTGGGAAATCGCGAAAAACCTGTAACTGCGACCCTGTGCATCGAATACCTCCAATTTTTTGTATACTTATAGCTAGTTGCTCTGTGATATCATTGTGTTAAGTTGGAAAATCTACTTTAATTCATTTAATTAATTAATTGGAAAAAGTTTTGGATAAGAAGAGTTTTGTTGCCAACCTATGGATAAGAAGAGTTTTGTTGCCAATCGTCTATCATATTTGCTGAAAGAAATTAATAGTTTCTATTTTTGGCCATCGGATGATAATATTTTGGATTAAAAAATAAACCTTAACCCGGCAGGACGGGCGCGGGGTGTTTTGACACCCCACGCTTGAAAATATTCGTCTGCTGCCGTTGAGTGCTTTTAATTTATTGTTTATTAATTTTTAAAATTAACTATAATTTAACATTTCAGTTGTCATTTTTCACGAGAAAGAGTGTAATTATCATGAATTTCACCAACAGACAGAATTCTAAAGTATTTTTTCGTATTTATGCCGTTTAATATGTTTGGGGTGTGCTGACACCCCATGCCCGTCCTCGCGGGTTAAGAGAGCAATAAGTATGATTAAAATTTAGCATTACGTTTTATTATAAAAAAGCAAACTTATCAATAATCAAATAAAATTTATCGTAAATAGCTTATAATTAAAATAACTTTTTTTTAAAATAATATAATATAATCTATATAACATATAACATTATACAGTAGACCCCCTTAAATCTGCGACTCTAAAATCCGCAAACGCCTAAAATCCGCGTATTTTTTTCAGATGTAAACAATGAAATTTACAGTTAAGTTGCAGGAACAAAATTCAAGATGGCGCCGAAATCAGCGACTACCGCAGTTTTTTTTTTAATAAATTTTTTGTTAATCATTCTCTTTTGGCTATTACAGCTTGTTTATTACTAAAAAAATTTACATTAATTTGGATTTTGATATAAATTAGCATATCTATATCAAAACTTCCAGGGTTCGAAATGGAAAAATCCACGAACCGGAACGCTATTTTAAAATTATTTTTCGCGGAATTTTTTTTTTTTTAAATTATAGACAAATTGATTTCTAAACATACAAAGCAGTATAAGAAAAGCATTCAAGACTCTAAATAACAATGAAAAAAGTTACAGTGAGTGCAATAAGCTATATATACTGATAATAGCATTAATACTGTTCTCCTTGCTATCACTAGATGGCAGCATAGGACTTTTGGAATCGAATTTAATCGATTTCATTTGTAATAATTTAATATATTTTTTTAATTTTTATTAATTACTTACCTTTAAACTAATAAATTATTTTATTATTTTACTTATTTGAATGTTTCACTTTATTGTAAGCATTCATTATAATTTCCCTTGCTTAACTACCAATGAAATTAATGTTTCAACAATGTAAACAAATCAATGACCAGAAATCAGCAAAATTCTAAAATCCGCACAACCTCTGGTCCCAAGCTGTGCGGATTTGAGGGAGTCTACTGTATACACCATCCCCTTCTGTTCTGGTTCATAGTACCTTATCATAATACCTTTGAAAGCGCACTGAGATGCACTTTAAAAAAATTTCAAGGTGAAAATTTTACTTTTCTGGATGTTTCATGGAAGGAAAGAAACCTGGACAGTTTCTTGAAGGAGGTATTTGAGATGTAAATTTCAAAATAAAGTTATCTTATGCAATTTTGTCTTTACTTGAAAAAAAAAAAAGCTCGGTGGAGGCGTCATACATCTTGCATATGACGCCTTTGACATCTTGCGTATTAACAGTTGAATACTCGAGGTTCTCTTTCTGGTGAGTGCACTTTGAGAGGACTGGAAATGCCTTAGGTTTATTCCTGAGAATAAAAATTAAATCTTTTATCATCTTCTGACAGTAAGAAATATAGAAAGCAATTCCCCATTTTGAACTTACATTTTAAAATTCTTTTGCATGTATTCTTTACTAGCCCATGTGTTCGTATTTCTTTTTCTATTCTTCACCCTTCCTCTACAAAATGCAAGAGTTTATTCACTGCCCATTATACACAAGACATGCTGTAAAACTTATTTAATTAGTTTGTATGAATAGAACAGGTAAAATCTTTAAACGAAAATAGCAACGGGTCACAGAGAAATGAAGGAAAATTACTGTAATAGTAGCTGATAAGCTAGCCGTCCATTGGTCTTACGCATGCACAGGGATAAAGCTAGTTTTGTTGCCAACTCCCTAGTGGATAAGGCGAGTTTTGAAACCAAACCAATATTTTAAGAACACAAAAATAAAGGATAAAAATATTTTTTTTACAGATTATAGTGTTTTTTCTGTGCAGGTTTACCAATAGAATAGATTGGTAGAGAAAACTCGATTTTTTTAATTTTGGATAAGGCGAGTTTTGAAATTCACATCCTCAGATATAACTTGGGAGAGTCTTGCCGGGGGTTATTGATGCCACTGAAGAATTTCATACCCTCAGTCTGCAAACAATGACTTACCTTACTCCTTCTCCTGGTGTCTCTGTATTGTCCCACAGTTGGTTACAAAATGCTATTTGTTTAACAACATTTATTTTTCACCACATTTTTGTTTTCGACTATAGTTTCCCATTTTTGAAGTCCAATATTTTTACTAATGTGAGCTTAATCCTGTGACTGTATCGAACAAAAAACTAATTATCTGAAAAGATTGAAATAGTACCAAGACTACTTCATAAGTGTGTAAGGTATCAATCCTGAGTATAAGGAATCTAGAAATATTTTATTATGTTGTATATTTGTAGTTCACAAGTGCTAGTTATTGAAAAAGTATTGCATCTGTTATTTTATATTTTAAATAGTATATCTGAATATTTTGATTACGTTTTGAATCAGTGTGTTCTGTAAGATTTTTATTTATCATTTTGTGTAATGTCGAATATGTTGCATAATGTTGAATAGTACATAAGTTGATATGAATCCCACATAATAAGTAGCACTATTAATAGAGACTGCACTGCTACAATGACTTTTAAAAGAATCACATGTGTCATGAAAGACAGATTATTCAAACTGAAAAACTTTATACATGAGAATATTTTGTTTTCTTCCGGAAGAAGTTTTTCAAGTATGTTTCCTATAATATTTATGTCTTAAATGTTGCTGCAGTTGTAATTAATATTTGATTTGTTATATTACTATATTGCATTATATCGTCAATGTATCATGTAAAATGTATTTTTAAATGTGAAAGTAAGTCCAGCTGACTTGGGAGGAGAAATCCAAAATTAGTTTTAATAGATTTACTTTTTTAACTAGAATGAGCTCCATCAACCTCGCAGGTAAGGCCTCTGGTTCTCACTTTGAAAGGAGGGGGGATATGAAAGGATAAAAACAAGTAAATAAAATAAACCCCTTTTTAAAAGATAAAATCTTTTTTAAATCAGGAAACCCAACTTATTTTTCATAGACTCTTAAAACAAATAAATAAAAATATTTTCTTCATCATAAAAATCTTTGACATTGATTGATATTTATGAAACAGATTTGGAAAAGAAATTACCCTTTGTTGACATAAGACAGTCATCATAAAACATATTAAATTATCTGGGAAACATCATTATATTTATAGCATAAACAAAATGAGTTTTTCAGGATATGCTAGATAGTTTAAGAATCAAATTATAAACAACAAAGGATTAATTTCAAATCAATAAATCAAAGTAAATATGTTAGTTTAATTAGTGTCAAAATAGAAAATTGATAAGCAATAAATCATAAGTAGCTTTTGTCTGGTTGACATTTCATATTATGATTGCCTCATAAATAATATTTAACATTTAAATTAGAATTAGCTCTTGTTGCGCAATCATAAGTTCAGACTCTTTGTCTCCACATAAAAAACAGTTATAAGAAAGATAATGCACCAATCATGAAAGATTAAGCCTCCCATTTTGTTACTTCTGCCCTATGCTGGAAAAAGTAATAACTATCGGATTAAAAGCGCGGTGCAGAGGGAAGGTGAAGTCAGATTATGATGCAGTCCTCTGTAGAATATCGAGAATGATTTAGGGAGAGCTTTGGCTCCTAACATCTTCCAAGTCACTGGACCTGACTTCAGATGTTATCACGTATTATTACAGAAAAATAAAATTCAGGTTCAGTACCAACTGCCTCATCTTCTTGTAAGGCCATGACTACTACACTCAAATAATATGACGTACAAGCGGAATCATTTCTCACACACACACACACACACACACACACATATATATATATATATATATATATTATAATAGTACAATGTATAACTTAGAATTTTGTTAATAGTAATTTTTTAATGTATCTCTACTATCCTTTCAAAAAGAAAAATAAGTATAAAATGGATTTAAAATTTTGTAATAGCGAGTTGAACAAGAATCCTTAAGGGGTTTTCCTCTATTAGAAAAAATCGGTATGACAATAAAGAGCAATAAATGCGAATGGATATTATTACAGAAATTTATCACAAAGCTAATAGCTTATAATAATAATACATAAAATTATCAGAGTCATGCAGAATTATACTAATTTCTATAGTTAAACTTTATTTATAAACAATTACCTTCATTTTTACGATTCTGCAATTAAATCATAAAAAAACATTAAAGTTGAAATTTTTTTTAATTAATTTATTGATATCGAGGCTTTATGGGGAAAAAAGGGGGTGTGGAGAAATGAAAGAAAGAAATCACCACAAATAGGATCGTCATGGGCTACTACCGGGAATATGTAAACAAATGTTCAAGTAAACAACTCAGAATCAAGCTACTGCCATTCGTCAGAAAGAATTCTCGGAGACTTGCGTGTTTCCCACAGACTTCCCTGGATTGCCAGTTGAAGTTTGAAATTTTCTGTTTGAATATTGGCACCATGTATCATTGTTTGTAAACAAAAAACTACTCTTTCTTCATATGGAATAAGGAATATAAATCCTAGATTAGTATCCTATATCTATGTTTCTTCACGTGATTATCTGATCCCTAATTTATACTGTATGTTTGGGAATATGTTTTATCCTTGAAAATAGAAAATAAAATTATGTCCAAAAATTTGACTGGAAATAAAAGAATAATTTATGATTCTTGTATAGCTCTATATAATGCTATTCAGAAATGGAGAAGTTTGACAGCTGAATCCCATTCTATTATATTAAATATATGGTCTGAAAAGCAAGAAGAAATGTAAATATTAAAACCAAAAGACTTATTATTTGTTTTAGTTATAAAAAGCATCTTTCTCTGTCTTATAGATTAAATAAAATAGTTTAAAATCATGATGTCTTTTAAAAAACGTGACATGTTCTTTTATTAAATTAAACTATAACTCTCAACTTTTATATTAAATTGCGACCATGATAACTGATTATTTTAAGACAAATTTTTTTTAAAAAAATTAATTAAATTTCATATATTTGTTATTAAAAAGTTTTTAAATTAAGGAAAATTGATTGAATAAAGATTTTGTATTATATTAGTGTTTTCACATTTTTTACTCGGAAAGGTATATTATCAAATACTTGTCTGATACAATTTTTTCAAATGGTTATATATTTTCAGTTTCATATGTACTATTATTGGTAGAGTAGGTGCTCCAGTTTTGGCCACATTTAGAGAAAATTTGAAATAGAAATTTTAAAATTTGTTGACCAATTGAAGCATATTAAATCATAATAACATCATTTTTTAGCAAATTTAATTGTCTTTCTGTTAATTAAAATAACTTTCTACAGAATATTTTAGATTGTGAGTAATAACTCATTAACTACCTAATTTATTTCAATTTGTACCCCTGCGCCAGTTTTGGCCACTCCAATATCATGTAGTTTAACAAACATTTTAATTGGTGATAAGTAAAAATAAAGCATTTTTATGCAACATCTATTTTATCACACATATATCTGATTGCTGTATTAAGAGATTTTTTCAAATTTCTTTATGAATTGATAAAAACATCAAGTAAAATATACTTATGTTGATTTTAACTGAAAATATCAATTAAAAAACGAAAAATATATTTAATTTGATTCATAAAAGGGACAACGGTGCCTATAGGACATAAATATTAAATATTTAATCAGTTTTATAACTATCCATGGATTGTAGATTGTTTAGAACACTTGAATCGTCATCAAAGAGTTATATTTCTTGAAACCATTTTCTGATTTTGTTCAGATTTATATTAGCTTGTGCCTTGTTTATGTATTCTGCTTCTTTGCAAGTTATTTTAGGGTGTCATTTCATAAGAGAATCATACCATTTCATGCCTGATCTTCCATCTTGAAATTGAGTTTCTATCTTACCGGCTACAATTTTCTGGACACAGTCTTAAAGTTGTTCCATTTTTATAGCAAATAGTATTCTGACAATATCTAAAATCCACTTTTCTAATTGATTTTTAACTTTAATTCCTAGTACCTAGATCCAGAGTTGGCATGGTTTAAACCAGTCTGTTTTAACCGTGGTTTAAGCCAACTGGTTTTTTTAAAAGAAATCTAATGACATTTTCCCTTTTTTCTTTATAATTTAAGTGTTTCAAATTCATGGATATAAATAGTTTCTACTTTTAACACTTTATTTTAGCAATAAGCATTAGATATAGTGGGTCTAAATCTAAATGAAGTTCCTTTATGCACAGAATGAAAGTTAGTATGTGTTGATGAACATATCTATTGCTCTAAAGAAAAAGCTTAAAACATGTGAATTTATCAAAGATAAAATAGATTTAACTCTTAACTACTGTTAGTGGTCTCACAGGCCGCTGCTTTTTTCAATTTTCACAGTTTAACTTTTAATTTTCAGCTTAACTATAGATACTGGTTAAATTTTGTTTCTTTTAGACTATAGTACTATCACTAGAGTCTTCTCAATAGGTGAATTTTAAGTATAATAGTCTTGTACATAAAGTTTAGTTCAAAAGTAGTATTTTATGAGCTGATGTAGCCTTTTATTTAGCTTTAGATTAAGCGGTCTCACAGACCGCTCACTGTAGTTATGCAGCAATTTTTGTCACAGCAGTTAAGGGTTAAAATATTCAATATTTAGTATAAAACATTTTCATTTAAAAAAAAATTGAGATTATTTAAAGTAATTAATAATAACACGATGATCTTTAAGATTTTGGTCAAGCTGTAAAAGAAAATTTTCTTGATTGGGGAGATTATCTTTAAGAATTAAAATCAAAATATGAAGTCAAATAAGAGAGTATTCAAAAATTGTGTGCTAGTTATAACATTTTAATAATACCAATCTATTTTTTTGTTTGTTTTCTGTTATCTGCTGAATCTAATGACCAAAAATGTTGACTTCGAATTGTCACTCAAAAAACAATGTAATAATGTAATGTGATAATGAATACATATTTAAATAAATAAAGATGAATAAAAGTAAACTATTAATGTAACTGTAGTTAAATATAATATGTATAAAGTAAACAAAAGACCGGTATTTCCTCAGAGTAATCATATATTAGAGGGGGAATTCCCCGACAGTTTCTTCAGCCAGGATAAAATCACGTGACTCGGGGCAAGAAGCTTCCTGGTCAGCTTGCAAATAGCATTGATTTCTACGGAGGATATTAGACAGTTTCATGTTTACGATTCAAAAATATCACAGTAGCAAGTTGTTGTGTCTATGGATGTACAGAGAGATCAAACAAAACAACTTCTGTTACCTTCCATTGTTATGTATTTATTATTTATTTATTTTTATTAATATTTAAAGAGTCTTAAAAAGATATCATTGGAACTATGATATTGTTTATTCACGTTGTTACAATGAAAATACAAAATATTTTACTTTTAATAACATAAATGTATGTAATAATAGGATATACCGTTATCTAGTGTTATCAGTTTAAATATTAAAATTTTGAGTTTGATTAATTTGAATTTTAAGAACATTTCGTATTAAGATGTTTGGCGATACATTTTTTTCGCCAAAAGAAACTTGTTTTCGTCGCTTTAAAACGTAAATACTTATGTTTTTGTTTTTTTAAATCTTGCTTTAGATTAAATTTATGCTTTAAATAAAGTATGCTATTAAAGTACGTTTTAAATGTATTAACAGGTCTTTAAATATTACCTAAATTTAATATACTAATAAGATACGCAGCTACATTTAATGCACTCATAACTTTTAGCAAAAAATAATTATAAGAAAAATTAATTAATCGCTCAAACTTATTAATAATGCCAGTATCAAGAAATCAGTATTTTAATTATTTTACACAAAATATTTAAAATTCAAAACTTCGCAGAATTACGAATGAAAGAAGAAAACAGTGGCTTCGTCATGCAGGGATAGGGGGGGGTGGGGGGGCAGAACCCCTTCTTGTATAATAAACTTAAAATACAAGTCTGGGCATATTCTTAATGCAATGTATCTTTTTAACCAATGTAACTTAGCTTGATGCTAATCTATACTTGTATATTAATATATTAATATAGCTGATGTTAATTAACCAAAAATGAAAATTAGCACTGAAGTGCGGTATCATATAGTTAATCCGCTTTTTTTATATATATATAACTACTCTGTTTTCTTTCTTTATTTATTTAAACTAAATATATCATTTAATAAAACTAATTTGTGGATTATAATTTGATTTATTAACGGATTTTTTTGCGGAATAGTTAGGATTCATTGTTATATAGATCAGAGGTTGCCAACCGGTGGTCCTTGAGAAAATTTCGGTGTTCCTCAGAAAATTTTGGACATTATTTGGATTTTGAATGCTAAATGAATAATTGTACTTTATAAATATTAAAACTATTAATGATAACATGATAATACTCTAAAAAATCCTGTATTTGTAAAAATTTAGATGTGTAGTTTTGAAAATTTAAATTATAGCGGGCATTGGTAATTATATTAATAGAGATTATTTAGTATATGCTTTATTTGTTGAATTGTATTAACACAGATAAGTATTAATTTTGGACTCTCCCGAAAATATGAATATGCATTATTGACTGGAAAAACAGCAAAAATTTTGGCTTATTTTGAACTGCATATTTGTGCGAAACAAATATTTTGATGATTGGGTCACAGCAATTAAAACTCGTTACTGGTTTCAGTGTGAAATAAGAACTGCTCTCTGTGTTCATGCGATGTCATTGATTCCGTATATGAACTTATTTTAAACTAGGGATTGACCGAATACCGAATAGTCGATTCGGTATTCGGTGATTCGGCATGTAAACCGAATATTCGGCTTCGGTCGAATACTTTTAAGTATTCGGCCGAATAATTGCAGATAAGTATTTTCTTAGAAGTAGAAGAATTCTCTTTTACTTAGAAGTAGAATAGGCTAAATGATGAGTTTCAACATTATGTGCATGAGTTCAAAGTTCAGCTGCACTACCAAAAACAAGTCAAAGGCCATTTTTAATTACAAAAACTTTTTTTTTCTTTCCTAAAATAGTCTATATAGGGGTGAAATCAGAACAACTGTCTACGATAGAGGAAAAAAAAAAGTAAGGAATATGGGCATCTTTCCCTTACCATTTAATTTTAATTATTTCTACATTAGTTTTTTCAATTTAAATTTATTTAATGTGTATTCTCTTTAATATACACCTCAAATAAGTATACCAGAGTTCATCTCTGTATAACTAAGGTTTATATTAAAGAAAATACATGCATCAAATAAGTATACTCCTATGCCTATCCTATAGCTTTTATAACCATTAAATTAAAATCGTTCAAATTTATCTTCATCACCACAATGATAAATATTAATCAAAATATAAATATGTATCAATAATTTCACAGAAAATAGTTAAATGTACAAATTGATATGATACCTTTTGTATTTGAGAACATTCCAATTCAATATGTATATAATTAGACAATCAGTAAATCAGCTTAATGCCAACATTGTTTCTTTTTATTTGAATGAACTTTTGTTTTTCTGAGAATCCTTATCCTTAATAATAGCCTGTATAGTTTAATACTTTCATTGGGTTAATTTGGATATTGGCTAGTGATAAAATAATAAAAAATAAGTGATCGGTTAATGAATTTGTGAGTTGAAAGAAGTCATTAAATTTTTTTGTGTAATTAGATTTAAGAATAAAAATGTAACTAAATTAAATTATTAAGAATTTAATTTTAATTAAAGTTTATTAAAAAAGCTAATATATGCAAAAATGTGTATTAAAAATTTTTAAGTATTCGGTTGCCGAATACCGAATATTCGGTGTACACTTTGACCGAAGCTTCGGTATTCGGCAAAATTGCTGATTCGGTCAATCCCTATTTTAAACAAACAGTAATAAATATCCCATCAAAATGTGTGATTCTTAAATAAGCTTCAATTATTTTGTAAGGTTGAAATTAACATTAAGGCTGTTCTCAACTGCTCTGCTCAACAAGCGCAAAACGATTTTACGCATTTACAAATTCATTTTTTAACGGAAAGATATAAAATTGGAAAGCCTGACCATGGAAGCGATTTGGAATCGAACTGTGTTTTCCATTTTTTGATCCATAAATTGCCTAGTGAGTTAGAAGTGATTTTGATCACGTGACAAACATGTTTTTCATCCTTTCTTGAGTGAATTTTTTTTCTTTCGCATGGTAAAGCGGTTCAAAACGCTCACTTTGACACTATTTTTTGAAAGATCTATTGCGTTTGCAAAAAAATGGAAGAAACAGCTCGATTACATAGTCATCACAGTTACATCGACAACAAACCTGCTACTTTCATACATTTCCGAACAAAAATGAATTAAAACTTATGTCATAAAGTTGCCCTTTTGGATTTGAGAACAGCCTTAATAATTTTGATACAATTAAACAAACTTTTGAAGCTTTTTGTTATGATTAAATAAGACGGTGATTATTATTAAAAAATAGTGGTATCAATCACATAGGCAAGAAAGTTACACCCCACATTTATAATTTTATTTTATTGAATAGGTACATTTCATTTTAATAGAATAAACATTCTGTGTCTTGTACAAATACATTTTTATTGTTAAAAAATTCTTATTAGTAGTCCGTGTGATTTCAAATTTTGAATTTAGTGTTCCGTGATGTTCAGAAGTTAGCAACCGCTAATATAAATGAATTAAGCATAGCCAAATAACTTTTTTTTTTTGTTTTTATTGTATTATTTCTGAAATTGAAATTTTGCATTTTGGACTTTTCTATTTCTAACTATTTTGTGTGTATTTATGCAATTTGTATTGTAAAATAATTCCTGTATGTTTGTTATAGTTGTGTACTAAGTTATTGTTTATAAACTTGCATCCATGAAGCGAAATTTGTAAATAAAATTATGTGTGTAAGTTTGAGTTCAGTTAAACATTTCAATTAATTGAATGTGTTGTTATAGATGTATTTTTTTGGAAAGAAAAACAATAAACATTTCATGAATTCAGAAAGTTTAAAGCTGACATTTTTTTTTTTTTCAGTTAAAATGTCCTTTATGTAATATCAGCGTTTTCCAATTAAAATAATTATTAAATTCTTTAAATTTTTTTAGTTTACAAAAAAAAAAAGAAGACCTGTTTGTTAAGTTTGTAATATTATAGTAATAATAGGTAAATAATTCATCCCCTAAATTTCACTTCCCTCGAAATTTCACCTTTCTGCCCCTGCCTTTTGGCCTTCTAACACACAAAGTTAAACTTCTTATCTAATTTCTTTATTTGTTTCTGTCCTATTTTTTACTTTGTATTAACAATAAAAAAAATAAGTATCTAATGAAATTAAATATAAACAAAACCATGTCAAAGATTGAAAACAGATTAAATTATTAATTAAATATATACATACATATTTATCTGAATAAAAGTTTCATAATTTCATTATTTATTTATTAGTGATGAGCCATTCTTTGAATGATAAAGAAAACATTAGGATAAATATCCGGTGTACATTCAGATTTCTTTTACTACTGATTTGTATTTCTGTCAACTCTCAAATTTCTGAATCACAGCATAAAAATACTGCACTCCTGCCAAGAGCTGCGATAAAGCGAAAAACTAGCGTTGCTACTGGTAACCTTTCACCGCCAAATGCCAACTGTCACGTGGGTCATCCTGGCCCCACTTTTTACAAGCGAAAGTAACAGGGATGAGCTCTTTATTATAGGTGAAAACTGAGAAATTGAGTTAGTAGCCAGTGGCCGGTAGACTCGGTTTCATTAGTGGCCACTTTTTAAAGTTAGTAGCCACTATAATGTTTCAAACTTTCTTGACATCTACATAAACTATAATTGTTGTATATATACATATTTTTCTATAATAAGAGTTTTATACCAACTAACTATTCATGATAAGAATAGGGAATCAGTCAAAATTCAAGAAAATTACTTTAAAACCACAGAATCTGTTATATTATTATTTTTTTTTAGAATATATTTTTAGATTATTTGTATAGGTTCATAAACACTATTATCAGTTTAAATTACTATTATTTTCTTTATATAAAAAATAACTAAATCAAAATTCCAACAGTTAGGTGTATACAATAAAAAAAATAATCAAAGCACAATAAAATGTTATTTGGATTTTATTTAATTAGTAATAGTGTTATTAACATACTACACACAATACATAGAGCTGAAATCTAAGTTGATGAGTGTATTCCGCAGGATTAAACAGTATCCATTGAAGAAAAATAATCTAACTGGTGAACATGTGGCAGGAGTCGAAATATTGAAAATACTGCAATATAAATCCACTTGTATCCAGTGAAAAAAAAAAAGGAATAAATTATTTGAAATGCATGTGGAATCAAAGCTGATGAATATATTTTGCAGAATAACTGTATTTCTTGAAAAAAATAATCCAACTGAAGAGCAATGGCGAAAAGCCGAAATATTGAAAATATAGCTAAATCGTTGTAATCTGCTTGCATCCAGTAAGAAAAAGAATTAACCAGTTTGCTAATTAGATGTAACCAAAGTAGAGATACATATTTCTATGAAAAAAGCTATATTTCACTTGGCAATCGATAACAGATATTATATCGCCACTTGGCGAATGGCGACTAGTGTGGCGATCGATAACCGATTTTTTAATCGCCAATTTTGCAACTTTAATCGCCACGTGGCGAGTGGCGACCGCCAATTTTCACCTATACTCTCTATATAATATTTACTCTGAGGGTATTTCAAACTAGGGATGACATAAGAAATAGGGAAAGAAGCAAGGAGAACAGTGTTAATACTACAGTAGACTCCCTTAAATCCGCGAATGCCTAAAATCAGCTTATTTTTTTCAGATGTAAACAATGAAATTTACAGTTAAGTTGTAGGAACAAAATTCAAGATGGCGTCGAAATCAGTGACTACCGCAATGTTTTTTTTACTAAATTTTTTGTTAATCATTCTCTTTTGGTTATTACAGTTGATTTATTACTAAATAAATTTACATTACTTTTGATTTTGATATAAATTAGCATATTTATATGATGACATATCGATCATACGATCGCTTTACCGATAGATGGCAGCATAGGACTTTAGAAATCGAATTGAGTCGATTTCGTCAGTAGTAATTTAATATTTTTCTAATTATTTTAATAATTACTTACGTTTAAACTAATAAATTATTTTAATATTTGACTTATTTTAATGTTTCACTTTATTGTAAGCATTCATTATAATTTCCCTTGCTTAACTACTAATCAAATTAATGTTTGAAAAATGTAAACAAATCAATGACCAGAAATCTGCAAAATTCTAAAATCCGCACAACCTCTGGTCCCAAGCTGTGCGGATTTGAGGGAGTCTACTGTATTATCAGTATATACAGCTTATTGCGCTCTCTGTAACTTTTTTCATTATTATTTAGAGTCTTGAATGCTTTTCTTATATTGCTTTGTATGTTTAGAAATAAATTTGTCTATAATTAAAAAAAAAATTCTGCGAACAATAATTTTAAAATAGCGTTCAGGTTCATGGATTTTTCCATTTTGAACCCTGGAATTTTTTATATAGATATGCTAATTAATATCAAAATCAAAAGTAATGTAAATTTATTTAGTAATAAATCAGCTCTAATAGCCAAAAGAGAATGATTAACAAAAAATTTAGTAAAAAAACATTACGGTAGTCGCTGATTTCGGGGTCATCTTGAATTTTGTTCCTGCAACTCAAATGTAAATTTCATTGTTTACATCTGAAAAAATGCACGGATTTTAAGCGTTTGCGGATTTAAGGGAGTCTACTGTATTTAATTTTTTTTAAATCATCTCATACATCCTCTTACAAAGTAACAATAAATGAAAACCTGCAACACCTCCCCCCCCAGAAAAAAAGCCCAAACTAAGACCATAGCACTGGTAAAATACCAAAATCTTGATTTAAAAAAAAAAACGATAAAACCACTGGGTTGGGTTTTTTCTGAAAAAAACCCCGGGTTTTTGTCAACCTTGATTGGATGTCAAATTCTGACGGCAAGAAATAAATTTTGATAATTAATTGTATTAGGTAACAAGTAGTCATCTTTTTAAAAGACACTATACAAGTTTTTAAAAGACACTATACAAGTTAATAGTATGGGATTTCATGATCAGTAAGTTGAAAGCTTCTTTTGCTATAACATTCCCTTAACAAAGTTTGGATTTATTAAAAAATACCCTGTAGGCCCATAAAAATAAAATTAATCTGATCAGCAGGAAACTCTGAATGTCTGAACAAGATATTTTTTTTCATGTTCTCCCTTCTGACTGGTGGACATTGCTGCTTGTACACTGCTAAAAATTTGCAGCAAACTATCTGTACTCATTGAACCGTTTTTATAAACCAAATTTTTAACAGTGTAATTGTAGTTCTTAAACAAATAAAGGTTTAAAATTTTTAATTAAATGTAGAACAGAAATCTGGCAAATCATTTCATTTTTTGAAGATTTCATATTGGCATCCTCTTAACATAAGCATTTTGATAGTGACAATGTGATAATTAACTTGCATTATATTCTCATCACTAATACTCAATAGCATAGCTTTGTAGAAATATTTATGTATATATATTTTTTCTTTTGAAAGAAATAAAGGTCTTTTTGAAAATATGCAAGAACCAGTCCTAGCATATCCTCCAGAAATTTTTAAGAAGCTGGAAAAATTAAATTTTTCTTTGTTAAGTAAAGTACAAAGTTTGGTGAGTATTCAATAAAAAGTTTATATTTATTTTTTTTTTATACTTATTTATTACAACAACCCCCTGTGAAAATGAGGAAATAATTACTTTTAATAAAAGTAAAAACCAATTTCTTTGAGGTCATTATTTTTTAAAATATTATAGCTACATGAAATTTTATATGTATTAGTAATTTGTTGCATAATCAAAAAGTCTGATCTAACAAGGAAGGTCTCCTTAAGGCGCATACTCAGAATATTTTGAAAAAAATGCTAATGAAACTACTTATGTATGTAATAAAGGATAAATCAAATTTTGTGGCAGAATTCCAGTAGAAAGTCAGTAAAAAATTAATATACTTTCGAATATTTGGCACGAAAAGATCAACGCTGCACGCGATTTGGCGAGCAACATTTCCTCTCACCAAATCCAAGCGATTTTAATGAATTTTGAAATTGCTAGTTAAGTGAGTGTTTAAATGCATAGAACTTAGTGAATTTAAACTTAAACGGTGAAACAGTTTATTATTTAAAGTTTATATAATATAGTATTAAATAATAAAACTTTGTAAGAATCGCCATAAAATCAAACAAACAAACAGGACGCGTTTAGGACTGGAAATTTTAACAGCCCGTCATCAGCCAATGTAAACACATGTCCGGAAGAAGACAAGGTCACAAATGTCCTATCCATTTATGACCATGTCCCCTTACGGTCACATGTTTACATTGGTTGATGACGGGCTGTTAAAATTTTCAGCCTGAAACGTGTGTTCTGTGTTCTTTTGGTTTTATGGTGATTCTTACAAAGGTTTATTATTTAATTGTGGTTTACTGCCAGTTTTTCGGTGCTGTTTCATCAATATATATTAGTTGCGTGTTGCTGAAGTTATTTAATTTTACATGGTTTTACTGGCTGGATGAGTTTTAAGTGTATTTTAAAAGTAACTGTCCGATTAAGAAAAGTCTTTATACATTTCAATATTAAATAAGTCATTGTTTCCATGGCAACAATACTATTCTCTTGTTGTCTCTGACATAAACAATATCGAAGTCAAGTTGACTGTGCTCAGAATCGGAACTTAATTTTGAGTTTCAAGCAATTTTAGTCCATTTAAATTTTGTTCTAAACTGTATAAAACGATTATTAAATTTCATTATATGTACATATAAATGTATATGAAAAATCCTTTGTTATAAAAGAGTATTTATTTAAGTTAAACTTACTTAAACAAGTTTAGCATGGAAACGTTTTTCCTTAAAAAGAATTTGACATAAAATCTTTTTTTAAATTTTATTTTTTATTCTGTCACCAACTGGTGATAGATCAACAAATAAACAAATTTTTCATTATTATTTGTGGATGCTATATCGAGGTTCTGCCGGAAATCTTTTTTTAAATATATATATACCCACATAAGAACTTTCTGTGATTTTTTTCAGATTTTTCTGAGTGTGCGTGTATGAAGACCTTCCTTGTAAGATCATTATTTTGTAATCAATCATAATCCTGACTCCAGTAAACTGCAAGCCACACCAAGTATCATGATTTGCTATTTATCAAATATGAATTTTTTTTTATTTAATTGCAACCACAGAGGTAAACATCAAACATCCTAATTTGATTTTTTTTTTTTAAATCTGAAATATTGTAATCAAGTCATAACTTATTTTTCACAGAGGATGAGCTGGATTTTTCGTTTGGCCCTTATCAAGTGATGAAGAAGCTGCCATGATAATCTATTAAGACTATGGAATTATTCATAAGAAAAGGCTGTTCAAAAGATCACCAGATGAAATTATGCTTAAGTTCAGATTCAAAATTGCAAATGAGATGCAATCTATAATCATATCAAAAAAAGAAAGAATTGTGAAAGTAAACATAGTTTGACGCATCAGCATCATGCATTCCTTTCCTTACTGCTAAGAGATGTTTATTTTAGTAATTTAATACTAAGTAGAGGGTAGAAGGATAAAATCAGTTATTTTATTATTCGTTGCTTCATTAAGCCATATACAATAATATCAACTATAAATATATGATTAGTTTTAGTGACGCAACAAATAATGGTTTGGCCGAATAACTGAACGGCCTAGTTATGGCCAAATATTTGGCTTGTTCGGCTGCCGAATAATGAATTCATTTTTGTCTAAAAACAAAATATAGTATGCATCTCAAGAACTAATGCATGGAATTTCACAAAACTTTATATTTAGTTAGACCTTGATATAAACTGGACCTGATTAGTTTTTGGTAAAAATCGCCCAACAGGTTGCGCTGCTATGCGGCATTTTTCATGATTTCTGCAATAGTTATATCTCAAGAACTACTGCACGGATTTTCATAAAACTTCAGATTCAATTTGTCCAGGATATCGTTTGGTGCTGATTACTTTTTTGTGAAAATCGCCCAACAGGTGGCGCTGCTATGCTGCATTATTCATGATTATCACAATAGCTCTAATTCAAGAAAAAATGCATGCATTTTCATCAAACTTCAGATTCAGTTAGTCCCTGATATAAATTAGTGCTGTTTAATTTTTGATGTAAATCTCCCAACAGATAGCGCTGCTGTGCTGCATTTTTCACGATTCCCGCAAGAGCTGTATCTCAAGAACTATTGCACAGATTTTCATCAAACTTCAGATTTAGTTAGTCCTTGACATGAATTGACGTATAAATTAGTGCTGTTTAATTTTTGGTGTAAATCGCTGAACAGGTGGCGCTGCTATGCTGTATTTTTTGCGATTTCTGCTATAGCTTTATCTCAAGAACTAATGCTTGGATTTTCAACAAACTTCAGATTCAGGTATACCTTGATATCATTTAGTGCTGCTTATTTTTGGTGTAAATCCCTCAACAGGTGGCACTGCTATGCTACATTTTTCAGAATTTCCGCTATAGCTCTATCTCAAGAACTAATGCACATATTTTCATCCAATTTCAAATTCAGATATACTTTGATATGAACTGGTGCTAAATCGTTATTATTTCTTGTACTATTTAAATGATTTAATTGACGTGATTTATATAGAAGAAAGTTTTGTGATGGCCACAACATACTAGTTCTTTGATGACCTAAGTAGGATTGACTTTAAAAACAAAATTTTTTATATTACTTGTTATTTTAAGTTTTTGGCTATGGCCAGCAGGTCCTCCCTGAATTTGGAAAAAAATTCGCTGGTAGGGGGTGCTGTAATAGCGATTTTTGTGCGATTTTGAATTTTGTACCATCCAAAAGTGTATGAAGTTATGCATAGAATTGAACCAAATTTTTATTTTAAGTTTTTGGCTATGGCAAGCAGGTCCTCCCTGAATTCTGAAAAAATTCGCCGGTAGGGGGCGCTGTAATAGCGATTTTTGTGCGATTTTGAATATTGTACCATGAAAAAGTGTATGAAGTTATGCATAGAATTGAACCAAATAATTATTTTAAGTTTTTGGATATGGCAAGCAGGTCCGGTAGGGGGTGCTGTAATAGCGATTTTTGTGCAATTTTGAATATTGTACCATCCAAAATTGTATAGTTATGCATAGAATTGAAACAAAAAAATTTTTTTAAGTTCTTGGCTATGGCAAGGAGGTCGTCCCTTAATTTGTAAAAAAATCGCCGGTAGGGGGTGCTGTAATAGAGATTTTTCTTCGATTTTTGTGCCATTTTGAATATTGTACCATCGAAAAGTCTATGAAGTTATGCAGAGAATTGAACCAAATTTTTTGCGCTTGTTTTTGGTGATGGCACGAAGGTTCTCCCTGAATTTGGAAAAATTCTGCCAGTAGGGGGTGCTATAATTGCGATGTCTGTACCATTTTCATTATTGTACCATCGAAAAGTGTATGAAGGTATGCATATAATTGAACCAAATTTTTTGTGTATGTTTCTGGCTATGGCAAGCAACTCCTCCCTGAACTTGAAAAAATTTCGCCAGAAGGAGGGGCTATAATTGCGATCTCTGTGCCATTTTCATTATTGCATCATTGAACAGTGTATAAAATTATGCATACAATTGAACCAAAATTTTTGTGCATGTTTTTGGCTTTGGCCAACAGGTCCTCATTGAATTTGGAAATATTGCGCGGTAAAGGGGCTTTGTGATAGCGATTTTTGTATACTTTTCTTGATTTTTCGTAGTTCTATTGTGCAGCGGCCGGAACTCGCTTCCTGCTAAGCCAGCTATTCGCACCTGATAACAACAGAATAAGGAAAAATTAATAATTTTAACAAATATCATGATATAGATTAACTCGTTTTTAGTCCGTTTAATTGACTAGAGCAGAAATTTAAGATGAAAAGCAAAGTTGGTATAGTATTAAACTGATAATATTGACGTATTAACATGTGTAACTAAGTTTTGAAATATTAAGATGTATACGATAGAAGCCCAGTGGCAGAAACACGGCGACATAGTCGCGGACACAAAAAATCTTTTGTCTGCACTAATGAAGTCAATTTAAAAAATTGTCTGCAACTTTCGGACAATTTTTCTCGCGTAAAAAACGCGAATTTCGGCAACAAAGCGCGTAAAAAGTGTGAATTTTTGCAAAAAATCGCGTTAAAAGCATTAATTTCGGCAAAAGATCGCGTAAAAGCGTGAATTTCGGCAAAAGATCGGGTAGAAATCGTGAATTTTGGCAAAAGATTGCGTGAAAAGAGCGAATTTCGAAAAAAGATCGCGTAAAAAGCGCAAATTTTGGCAAAAGATCGTGTTAATGGCGTGAATTTCGGCAAAAGATCGCGTAAAAAGTGTGAATTTCAGAAAAAGGGCGCGTTAAAAGCTTTAATTTCGGCAAAAGATCGGGTTAAAGGCGTGAATTTTGGCAAAAAATCGAGTAAAAACGTAAATTTTGGCAAAAGATCGGGTAAAAAACGCGAATTTTGGCAAAAGATTGCATAAAAAGTGGGAATTTCAGCAAAAGATCGCGTTAAAAGCGTGAATTTTGGCAAAAGATCGCGTAAAAAGCACGAATTCCGGCAAAAGATCGCTTAAAAAGCGCAAATTTCGGCAAAAGATCGCGTTAATGGCGTGGATTTCGGCAAAAAATCGCGTTAATGGCGTGAATTTCGGCAAAAGATCGCGTAAAAAGTGTGAATTTCAGCAAAAGATCTCGTTAAAAGCTTTAATTTCGGCAAAAGATCGGGTGAAAGGCGTGAATTTTGGCAAAAGATCGGGTGAAAGGTGTGAATTTTAGCAAAAGATCGGGTAAAAACGTGAATTTTGGCAAAAAGCGCGAATTTCGGCAAAAGATTGCGTAAAAAGCGCGATTTTCGGCAAAAGATCGCGTTAAAAGCGCGAATTTCGGCAAAAGATCGCGTATAAAGCGGAATTTCGGCAAAAAAATTGCGTAAAAAGCGCGAATTTTGGAAAAGGATCATGAAACAAACGCAAATTTCGTCAAAAGATCGTGAAATAAAGGCGAATTTTGTCAAAGGATCGCGAACAAAACGCAAATTTCGTCAAAGGATCGCGAACAAAATGCAAATTTCGTCAAAAGATCGTGAACAAAACGAAAATTTCGTCAAAAGATCGCGAACAAAACGAAAATTTCGTCAAAGCATCGCGAACAAAACACAAATTTCTTCAAAGGATCGCGGACACAATGCAAATTTCATCAAAAGATCGCGGTAAATGCGAATTACGTCAGAGGATCATGAAAAAACGCACATTTTATCAAAGAATCCGGAAAAGTACGAATTTCGTCAAAGGATCGCGGAACAAACGCGAATTTCGTCATAGGAGTGTGGAAAAAACGTGAATATTGTCAAAAGATCGCAAGGAAAAAAAAATCTGCAAATTTCGTCCAAAAATTGTGGGAAAAACGCGAAATTTGTCAAAAAGCCATGGATAAAACGTGAATTTCACCGAATAATTACAAAAAAAATAATTTCCTCAAAAGGACGCAGAAAAGAAAAATTTGAATTTTGTCAAGGGATCACGAGAAAAACGCAAACTTTGTATAAAAATTATGGGAAAAACGATAAATTCGTCAAAAAGCCATGGAAAAAACGTGAATTTCACCAAAGAATTACAAAAAAATAATTTCCTCAAAAGGCTGCAGATTTCATTCAGGGGTTTTAGAAAAAACTCGTTTTTCGCGATTGAGGCCTCTGAAGCTTCCGAAGGTTTTTAAAAGCATCGTTATTGCCTATGTGTGGTTCTGCTTATCCTTCACACTTTAGAAATTCTACAAGAAGTTACATGATGAAATATTATAAGAAATTACTGAGAATGCATCATGCTTACCATGTTTTAAATAGAACGATAAAAAATTCCTAGTTTAATTTATTATTTATTCATTAAAATGGCATGCAAAATTTGCAGACAGATTATGAAATTTTAAAAGCTTGTCACAGACAGCTACAAAACTTTCTGCCACTGGGGATAGAAGAAAGTTTTGGGATTGGCACATCCAACTAGTTTTTCACATGTTTGGGTAACATTTTAATACATATTCTTTATTTTCAATTACTCAGTAATTAATTAAAGTATTTTAAAATAGTCATGCATCAGGTTTGACATCCGATTTCAACGCCAGCCACATGGATTGAGTATCTTGTTGAAATTGATTCACTATTTATATCCAAATTCATCCATTTTCAGCTTATATTTTTATGCATTATTCTGATGGAAAATTAATTTTCATATGTTTGGGTAGTATGTGAATATTTTAGTTTTAATTTATTGTTATTTTTGAAATTAATTTACTTTAATAAAGTTCTGTAATGAGTCAAGTAACTTGATTTTTACAGCGAAAGGAAAGAGGGGTGGAGAAGGACATTCATTAGATTTTTCTGCAGATCTGCAATTTTCTGCTTTTTTGACATTTTTTATCAATAAAAAGAGATACATTTTAAGATTATATTTTATTACTAATCAAAAGAGGGTGGCAACGGCCGCGAAAAATCAGCAATTTCAGTAATGTGCTCTCAAAGACTCACACTTTCAATCCTTCTCCATCTGCTATATGGACGTCAGCATTTATGTTAAACAAATCTTATTATAATCTAAAAGTTAAAAAGATATAAAATTGCACCTTATTTCTCATACCTTCCGTCTTTTTTTTTACTACTTTTTTCATCATGGTAAATTTATCATTGAATTCTTATCTGATTCTGTTTTACCTCAATAACTTTTTAATTCTGTGTCTGTAAAAAAAGTGTGTGTAGGTTGTTAGCAATGAAGTGTTATTTGGGTGTTCTAGGGGTAGTCCCCCTCCCCCACACCCTCTTAAGGAATCTAGATTGTAGCAGGAGGAACAAGTCAGACAAAAAACATTTTCTTTTATCCAACCTTTCTTTTAACACTAATTCTTGAAGAATGAGTTTATAAAATGTACTAAAATAGGTCACTAATTAAAAAAATAAATAAATAAGTGTTTTGGGACGTTCAAAGTTTTTTTTATGTGAAAAATATACCTCTTTTCAAAGGTATTTGAAAAATTAAAAACTAAGTATACTAAATAATACAGGAGGGGGGTGAGACCGTATTTTGTTACTAAAAATTAAACTAGTCGTTGGGGGCCACCGTAATACTTACCCATCATGGATATAGATAATATAAAATATGAAAATAAAACATGGGATATTTGCTAAGCATTGTACCATGTTACTTTTATTCATAATTTAATTTATTTGGACTTCCTTAAATATAATTAATATAACCCCTTAAGCTAATATTACTTTTTGTTGCATTAAAATATCTCAGTTTGTTGATTTTCTGTAAGCAAGTAAACGCTATTAGTTTACAATGGAAGTCTATGGGAATTTGGCGAAATATTAGAGATACCGCCAATTTGGTGTCATTTTGGCCACCAAATTTCGCGATATACCACCAAGTTGGCGACAAACTTGGCGGTATTTGGCGACAGAACAGGGTCCCTCCTATGGTAACACCCCTTATAGGTATGGAGATGAATTAAATGCTTGACATTTACGATAAGCCATTATTGGCATTTAATCTTATAGTTTTGCAATGGTTTTTTGGTCGGCAGGATAATCGAGTAGTACCGAATTGCGTAAAAGAAGCATCCTCATAACTTGAAAAATTATAATCGTATTAACTAAGAGTTTACTGCGTCAGATTAAGCGTCTCATTTCTAATTAAAATATAGCTTTGAATTGAAATTTGAATGAAAAATCAAAGAGTGTGAAAAATAGAATTACAAATATCTCAGCAACTAATTATCCAGTCGGGTTCATTCATGATGCAAAATTTATGTTTTTTTATTGTCTTTTATATTCGCTCCTTCAAATAAACAATTTCGAAAATTTTTGTATACCTTTTATCAGAACGAATATTTCAAGAGTCTGAAAAAAATAGTTCCGGTTAATCGAGGTTACTGATATTCAATAGGCTTCTTCCCATTATTACTCCCTAAATACACACCAAATTTCAAGTCTCTATCTCAATTTGTTCGGGAGATAGAGCAATTACAGACATACAGACGGACGGACAAATCCTTATAACTTGAAAAATTATAATCCTATTAACTAACAGTTTACTGCATCGGATTAAGCGTCTCATTTCCAATTAAAATATATCTTTGAATTAAAATTTGAATAAAATACAGGGTCATGAAAAATCGAAGAGTGTGAAAAATAGAATTACAAATATCTTGGCAACTAATTATCCGATCGAGTTCATTCATTCGAGTTCATTCATGATGCAAAATTTATGTTTTTTTATTGTCTTTTATGTTCACTCCTTGAAATAAACAATTTCGAAAATTTTTGTATATTTTTTATCAGAATGAATATTTTTAAAAGTTGAATATTTAAAAAAAAATAGTTCTAGTTAATAGAGGTTACTGATATTCAATAGGCTTCTTTCCATTTGAAGTGAAAACTTCTTTAGGCACATTGAGCTTTTTTTGAGATGGAGAAAAACCACTGATTTGGAGACACTGTTACGTAACCGACATGCTAGCATTTTGGCACATAGACACTAGCGCGCCAAGCGGTGAATGACAGGAACTTTTCCCTCTTCAGCTCAATCCGCAAAAGAAGAACGAAGCTAAAACTCACTTTTTCTCCCGGTGTTCACACAGGAACACACACAAAATTTACATTTTCATTGCAGTACGCTGTTGTGTTTATTGTTAAAGACAAATACTTGATACTTTCATTATTGAAGTGAAAGCTTCTTTGGGCGCATTTGGCATTTTTTGAGATGGGAAAAACCATTGAACTCGTGATACTGTTATTGTAACCGACACCTCTGTATATAAGTATGTACATGTATTGTGCATAGTTCAGTATGAGGAGGGTGGGCAATTAATTGTTATTGATTGCTTAATCAATAACAACAATTTACAGGCAAGCATGCCACATGCTTGCCTGTGCGCTATTGGTTCCCGAAATACACGTACAAGAGTTAGAAAAAGGAAATCTCATCAAAAACATCTCATGTAAAAATTAGCCAAGTCTCGTGACTCTTGCTAAAATAAAACTACTTTGCTCTAGCAAAATGAAATTATCTTTATTCAACAGTTATTTATGTCAATAGTTGGCAGCAAAAGTGAACTATTCGATCAAATATCGGATAAGTTTAGCAGAAAAACTCTCTTGTTTTAAAAATTCGTGTTATTTTTGCGTTATGGTGTATGATAATGAATAAAAAAACACTACATTTAAAAGTATTTCCTGCACAATAAAACATTTCCTGATGATTAAAAAAACACACACGTAATTGTTGAAGTTTTCACTTCTATTGGCACTCCTGGAGTGCCACTGTTTTTTTTTTCTAAAAATATGTTTTTCGGAATCTCCAGAGTCTGAAACGTGTAAATTCATCAAAAATTTTTCTTTCGATTTTTAAAACGATTACAAGATTTACCCTATACTACGTACGATGGGTAAGTAAAAATAGGCTTTCATATTCTAAAATGTAAAATCGGTGTTAAATCGCGATTTAGCACTAAATCGCGATATTAGATGGATGATAAATCGATTTAAGAAATTTCTACATCGTCCAGTCCTAGTAGTATCTTAGGTGCTGTATTGTTATAATTGATATTATATGTTGTTACTGTTACATTAGAAAAAAAAATCACAAAATTTTAAAAGTACTAGACAACATAAATTTCAAGTTTCATATAAAAGAAAATAGTGATGTAAAACATACATACCAATTAAAAAAATTTAGAATTTGCAATTCTTTTATTATTTAATAAGAATCAGTAACACATTTTAAAAAATTACTTAAATTATATTTAACTTTTAAGTGCATTTTACTCAAAAAAGAAAAACTTAATTATTGCACCATATATGACTTAAATATTTATGTTCTTTATAGGTCTAATTAAAGATATCATTGAAAGAAAGATTTTTTTATGTGACAAGGGATAAATATTAAATTTCCCATTAGGCTTTAAAAAAAAATAAAATTTTCTTGTATTGCTCTATTAGGAAAATTTTGAATAGATTAACTTTAAATTTAATAGATTACGTTAGCTTAATACAAATACTTTTTGTACTTGTTGATACAGCATAAAAATTTTAATGTGATTGATAAATTACTGTCTTATATAAAAATGAATAGATAAAGCACATTCAGGGTATGAAAGTTAAAGGGGAGAAAATGTGTTAATTTCAAATAAAATTTTCATTATACATGATGAAAAAAAATTGTCAAATTAAAAATCAGAAGCCGAATATTCGGCAGATAGGCTGAATATTCAGCTATGGCCGAATAATCGTTGCATCTCTAATTAGTTTATCACAAATGTATTAATAAATGTTTTTTTAGAAAAAGCCATATTCGGGAATACACTGCTCAGTGTGGTAAAACTACATGATTGTGTTAATCTCATAAAAAATGAATGGATTTCGAATTTCTTCTGAAAAAAAAAAAAAAAAAAAAAAAAAAAAAAATGTATATATATAATAGGTATATAAAACCATTATAAACCTATATGTCAAATTTGATGCCTAATTTTTTTTATTAGTGTGTTTTAAAATTTTCTTGCTTACCCTATCCGAAAAAAAAAAAAAAAATATGTAGGATTTGTGAATATTTTTAAATGCCACACCATGATTGGTATCCAAAGATTCATTTATATGCTATTTTTTTATTTTCTGATGCATTTTCAGGTGCATGTTGTTTTTTTTTTAACTTAACCCTGGTTGTATGTATCTAAAAGTTCAAATTTTCTGTCTATGAACACAATTGCTTGATAATCTGTTTTGTATGCATATTAGCTTTATAAAAAGAAATTTTAACTTAAATATTTAGTTTAATAAGGTTTTATACTTTTATAGAAAACCATTTTTAATTTTGTTTTAGTGATTAACACAAAGATAAAGTGTTTAATATGTACAGCACCTTACCCTTAGCACGTAAAAATGGAAACAATATTATTGTTAATACGGTTTTTAAAAAAAATGAGAAAATATGATACAACATAAAATCGCAACCATGAAATGCAGTTTGGCACCTAGAAAAGAAATTGTAGTCATCATTTGACGCCTTACTTAGAGTTCCTAATTTCTAACCCTGTATATATATGTACAGTGTGTCCAAAAAAGGCAGTTACACAGTTTATTTCTGTAAGTATAAGAGATAGATAAAAATACAGTAATACCTCAGTTTTCATTGACTTTGGTTATCGTCAGTTGCCTTGGATTTCGTCGGCATACCCACCTGACCTCTATGGATTTTCCGTAAAGAAAAGGGGCAATCCACGTGTTCTCCTGCTCAGTGTGGTGTTGTTTTTCATCGTGTGTGCATCCCCCAGTGCGTCTAGGCAAACAATTTCGTTTATTTCCAGTGTATGAGTAATTTTGACCTTTTTTTTTAATTCCTTGCAAATATGCAAATGTTCCATCTTGTAAACAAAGAAGAAATTCAGGAACACAAGTGAGTTGAAGAAGGAAGTTTTTAAAAAACACGAGAGCGGCATTAAACTTGCTGAAATCGGCCGCATGTACGGTAAATCGCCATCCATTATAAGTTCCATTTTGACGAAAAGGGAAGCAATAAAGGAGACTAATGTAGTGAAAGGCGTGAATGTGCTAATGAAACAGGGATCACAAACAATTGAAGATTTCGAACAGTTATTATTAATTTGGATCAATCAAAAACAGTTAGATAACGATCTTATTTCGGAGGCCATCATATGTAAAAAGGCCAGACTATGAACTTTACCCATGAATGGCAACAGCCGCACCTTTGCGGGTATGTACTCTCGAAAAAAAGACTGTATATTGGTCGAAGGGGAAGCAGTGTTAAAGTGTTCCTCACGCCCTATTGGTGTTTTTCCTCTATATACAGTAAACCCCCGACTATCCGGCCTAATGTGGCAGACGGGTAGGCTGGATAACAAAAAAGCCGGATAGGCCGGAGTTCTATAAATATTTACTAACTTCCTGCACCCCCCTCCCCCCATTATATTAAAAACACATGTTACACATGTTAAGATAAAATTTATATATAAAGTTTTAAAATAAGCAAAACATTAGCGTAAAACGTAACCTAATTTGTAAAACAATGAGTAAATCCTATTTTACTGTTTATTAATAAATGATTGCACAAATATGAAAAGTTATGCATAAAATAAAAGAGTCAAAACTTAGGTTTTAGTTTTTCGAAAAGTAGTTGATAGATGACTTCTTCTCCCTGTTAGCCTTCTTCCACGAATCAATGTCCCTCCATTTACGCAAGCAAATAATATCAGCCGATGTCGCTTCCTCCTGCTGACTCGTAGTTTCTTCTCTATAGTCACTACAACCTTTTTTCGTTTATCACCCATTTCATTCCATAATCTTTAATAAATAAACACAAAGCACACCAAAAGACTATACGAAAGTAACCAGGATAAGCTGAAAATAACGTCCGCACTTGTTCCATTGCAAAACTGACAAAACAGGTTATCAAGCCTATCCCACCCCCCACCCCCTCCCTGCCTCCTCCATTTGTGCCTGTCTCTGCTATTGCCTTCTGCAATTTCTTCTTGCTACTTCTTGTCATGAGTTAGCATTTTCCTACGGGTGGGAACCTGCCTGTCTCGACCGCTTGCAACATTCCTCATTTTGATTTACTAGGCTGGATAGTCGGGAGCTTACTGTACCTACAGCCATAGCTGCCAACTCTTCCACTTTTCTGTACCACGAAAATTTAATGGAAATTTTTGCTTTATCTGATTGGTGAATTACGGCGATTTAAAAAGGTAGAATTTACTATAAAATTTTGTGGTACAAAAAAGTGTAAGATGGTGCCAGCTATGCCTATAGCTGACGTAACATGGGTAAAGTCCATTGTATTCTGATCTCTTTCAGAAAATGCCTGGGATGAGTGCTAGTCTTAGTGATTTTAAGGCCAGCACAGGATGATTCAGAAAATTCAAAAGGTGCATTGGCATACACAGCGTTACTTAACTATGAAATATAGGCTAGCTCTTTTGTTGTGTGGCAATGCTAGTTGTGATTGTAAAGTGAAACCCTTACTGATGTAACATTCAGAAACTCCTTAGACCCAGATCTTTTAGCAGAAACAATGTGATTAAAAGTAAACTGTGTGTGATGAGGACGGTAAACAAGAAAGCATGGTCATGAGGCTTATTTTCGATGAGTGGATGAATGCAGTGTTTGGCCCGAGTGCGAAAAAATATCTCCAGGATAATCAGTTGCCCCTTAAGTTCCTCCTGATTATGGAGAAGGCTCCTGCACATCTTCCAGGTTTGAAAGACACCTTATTGGAGGACTTCACTTTTATCACAGTAATATTCTTGCCCTTTAATCTCATGCCACTCATCCAGCCCATGGGCCAGAATGTCATTTCAAGAAACTGTACACAAAAACAAAGTTTCAAAGGTGCTTTTAGGTGAAATCAGATACAAAATTGTCCTTAAGAGTGTTCTGGAAAATACATTTCAACATTCTCAACTGCATTAGCCTCATATATAAGGCTCGGAAGGGAGTGAAATCCAGGACGATGAGCTCTGCTTACGAAAAATTATGTGTGTATGAGCAAGATTTCAATAGTTTTGAACCTTTTCTTGATGACTCTGCACATGTGGTACAGTCAATTGTTGATTTCCAGAAGTCCATGGATTTTGGATGAAAACAGTGAAGACCTGAAAGACCTTCACCTAGAAGTGCAACAGACGGCAGACAAAGAAATTGCTTCAGATGAGGTGGATGAGACAGACGAGAATGTGCCTCCTTCAGGGATTAAGGACATCTTCTCTATGTGGAGTAAGGTACAGGTGTTTGTGGAGAAAAATGACTCAGACAAATCTGTTGCAAGTCATGTCCATAACTTGTTTAACCTCTTGCGCTCTATGACATACACAGCATACGTCATGCTATTTTGGTCATTTCCGACAATGACGAATGCAGCGTACGTCCTGATATATAGCTGAATTTTTAATTAGACATTCCGAATTCGCACCAGAAAGTTTTAGCTTTTAGTTTTGCTTTACAAGATACTTGATTTTCCATAAATAAAGTAAAAGAAAATTACCAATTAAATTTTTGTGATGTGAATTCAAAATTTCTAAAAAAAAGAAAATCTGCCAGATGTGGCAACACTCGTGGCTAGTGACATACATCGTAACCCTCGGGAACTCAAGGCCGTGACACTCCCTAAAAGACAGAGGGGGGAGACAATGTTTCCGTCCAGTGCCCAGTAGGAAGATAACGTTTTTAAAATTATAAATTCATTTTCAAATACCTGTTTAAAGTATTACACAAAAATGCTAGGTGATAAAAAATTAAATGATATTAATGAACGCAAAATTAAAAAGTTCAAAAAGTAAATTATTAAAATGTATTTTTAGAAAATATTTATAAACATATTAATCAGGATATTTAGAAAGGGTAGGTGAAGTTTTTGCTAGATTTTCTGAATATTTTTTATTGTGTTTTATTTTGGAAAGTGTATAAACATGAATGATTAATGTACTACATATAACTATCTGCATAATTTTATTGTAAATATTGGAAATAAACATGTGAATCTCGAACAATATATTTTCAAATATTATCATCATTATTTTATATAAGGCCATTTTATTAATATTTATAATTATACTTTATAATAAAATTTAAAAATATTTATAACTAGCAAAACAATAAAAAATGTTTAAAAAATCTGTAACTAAAAATCATCATTATAGAAGTAATCACTCAAATTTATTTCATTGAAATTTTTGAAATATATATCAATGTATAAAGTATAAATGGAATTACTTCATTATTATTATCAATTTACTTGATTCATTACTATCTAAAAAAATTCTTCAAATTCTATTTTGCTTGTTTAAGACTCAAAGGAATGATAAAAAACATTAAAATAATGCCTAAAAAAATCTTATATAGTTACATTTATACATAAAAATATCATTATAAAAATAATCACTAAAATTTATTTCTTTGAAATTTTGAAAAAAAAAAAAAAAAAAATGCTGATGTATCAATGCGGAGAGCATGCATGGAATTATTTATTATTATATTATCATTTTGCTTACTTTATTAATGTTAATGTTTGAAAAAAGAAAACTTTAATTTTTACTTTGTTTGCATAGGATCCAATACAATGATATAAAACACAAAAAATGATTGCTTTAAAAAACTGTAATATTATTATTTTATTTATTTATTTTTAAATTTCGGGAAAGTCTCTGAATGAAAATAAAAAGCACACAGAGAATTATTCTTTTATTATTATCATTTATAACTTCTTTCATTTTTCACTGGAAAAAAATCAATTTCTACCATGATTGCTTAAAACTCAAAGGAATGATATAGAATAGATCATTAAAACTATGCCTAAAAAAATCTTTAATATAGTTATATTTGTATATAGAAAACTAATTATTTAGAAATATCATTAGGAATTATTTTTCTGGAAATTAATGTAAAAAGCATGTATGGAAATACTTTTTTTTTTTTTTATCATTTTCTATATAAAAATCTATTATTTGTATATAAAAACATCATTATAAGGAATAAATACTAGAATTTATTTCTTTAAAATTTTGAAGAAAAAAAATGTATATAAACGGATGTTAAAAATATACATGAAATTATTTAATTCTTATAATTTTAGCTTTATTACTACCCGAAAAAAAAATTCCCAATTTATATTTTGCTTGCTTAAGGTT
The DNA here is from genome assembly GCA_963932465.1 of Maratus speciosus. NCBI lineage: Eukaryota > Metazoa > Arthropoda > Arachnida > Araneae > Salticidae > Maratus > Maratus speciosus. The sequence continues at coordinate 154,209,766 of OZ010790.1, read as the reverse complement.
CAAATCAATGGCATAAAATACTTTAAAATTGCTTAAAAATCTGTAGTATCTGTATTTAAAAATCATCATTATCACAATAATCACAAGAAATTATTACTTTAACACTTGGAGAAAGTATTTATAATGAATTTTAAAAAGATACATGAAATTATTTAATTATTACAATTTTACTTGCTCAACTAATATTTGGAAAATAAATCGTTTTATTTATTTATTTATTTTATAAAATTTAAACTATTGATATGAAAATGTTTTGGAAAAATGAAAATAAATAAATGTTAAAAGCATACATGTAAATATGAATATACTACTATTGTTTTATGGACTGTACTAATAGCCTGATAAATATTCTAAAATTTTTCTCAGTTATTTTCTTGAAACTAAAATTTATATATATATATATATATATATATATATATATATATATATATATATATATATATATATATATATATATATATATATTGTTTATTTATATGTATATTTATATGTTATGTATTGTGGAGCAAACATTCAAACCGTGTTTTCTCACAAAAAAAATAAAAAATGAGTTATTGTTATTTTTATGAACTCTGTGTTAAATTGCACAGAAATAAATGGTATTTTTTACTAAAAAAAAATTTTCTCCAATTATAAATCAATTTTAAAACTTGACGTTTCAATCAGAGTGTTTCCTCCAAAGCCTGCATTCAATCAAGCAGTGATTTCTCCAGTCTGCCAATCACAGTTGTCACTTAATGTGTACTTTCGAAACCTACCATACATATCACAATTGAAACGGATTGTTTTAGAAAAAAATAAGAGAACTGTTAAAGTTAAAGTCTTCCAGAATTATAGATTTCAAGATCTAAATGAAGAATATGATGTAAATCTTCTTAAAAAGGGAGTTACTGTTGCCTTGTTCAAAGGGTTGTTTTAGAATATCTTCCTCTTAGCCACGCCATACTAGTTGAAAAGAACAAAGATGTTAAAAGACTTTTGAAGGTAATGTATAATGAACAGTGGCAAAATCAACCTGATGATATATTCAAATGATGCAACCACATTATCCATGATTGATAAGCCTGCAATAAAGAAGAGGGGTATGTGTATAACTGTCTAGATGAAAATATTGGTTTTAAAATTTGAAATGGATTTCTGGCAAACGAGTATTTATTTAGTAAATATTTAATGAATACTACTAGGTACCATAATCTGTCATTTTATTTTAACAATAATCAACTGAAATTCGGTATTTATTCAAATAAAATAATGCTGTTGTATTATTTGTGAGTTAGAACTTATTTCATTCAAAAAGCGTTTTATCCACTTGCCAAACAATCAAAACATGTTTCCTCCTCTGAATTCGGTCAAAACGTGATTTCTCCAAATATTAAATGCATTTTATTAATTTGTTTTATGTTTAATATCTTAGGTATGCTTGCAATTCTTTCTAATAAACAGTAATAAAAATACACAATAAAAATGAGAATTAAATACAAGTTATTTTCTTATTTATCAGTTTTTTGTGTTTTTTGAAAATTTGTATCTAAAGGAGAAAGCATGGTTTGCATGTTTGCTCCACATATATTTTGAATGTTTTAATTTGAGTTATTTTAGTTTTTTATGGAATTTGGTTAATAAAATGACAATAGTTTTTCAGTATTGAATGCAGAATGGACGTGTGTTCAGAAACCTGCAAATTTTAAAAGTGGGGGTGGAGTTAGTTTTTTGTCTGTCCTCCCACTGATGAAGAACAGGCTGTTTTTGTTTTTTACCTGTCTTTCTTGTTCTTTTAAGTATTTTATAGTTAAAAATTTTTTTGCAGATATACACCTTCCTTTTGGAGTTATGGTGTTTTGACATTTTGAAATGGTGTAATATGTTTTATTGCACTTGATATGTGCTGCTGTAAAGTGCCATTCATGCAGTAATTTTTCATTAATTTTGAAATAATATATATATATATATATATATATATATATATATATTTTTTTTTTTTTTTTTTTTTTTTCAAACATAAATGCAAAAATTTTTATTAATGTAAGGAATTACAGCCACGTGTAAAAAGTATCAATAATAAAACATTATTAAAACTAAATAATTCAATATATGTTAATTAAAGTATTCATAAATGAATATACAGGAATGTATTTAAAGGTCTATATTTATTATTATATGGCGATTATAAGCTATTTAGTATAAAAGTACTTTTTGTTTTGTTTTGGAGAGAAGTATTCATGCCTTTTTGTGATGTATTCATAGGACGGGAACGTCCGCCATGTTTATTTACTGTCACGGCCTTGAGTTCCCGAGGGTTACGCATACATCCACTAACAGCGTCAGAGTGCAATGGGTTAATGATAATGTCTTGCTTCATGTAGGGCAAATCTCAAAGAAACGGCAGAGACAGACCACTTTGGACAGCTTTTTTAAGCGACATAGGTCTTCTGACTCTGAAGCTAGTCGTACTGCCAAAATACCAAAAAAAGAAGTGACCCCAGATATCGTGCCTTGATGCTATATGCCCAGAACACAACATTAATTTCCTATCTTTTTAGTATTAAACGCCATACTTATTCTCCATAAAATGTGCTTTTGGTATGTATTTTTGAGTGTTTAGAATGAATTAATTGTATTTACATACATTTATATGGAAATAATTGCCTCGGTTTTGGATTTCGTCGATTGTTTTTGAACGGATTATCGATGAAAACCGAGGTTTTACTGTAATGTAAATTAGAAAAATGGTCATAGGAAGGCAGAGAATCCAAAGAGTATATATTTTCCGGTCTTTCCTACGAATTTAAAATTTATTTTTTATATGGCTCCTATATAAAAAAATAACCGAATTACAAAAATATTCCTTGCCCTCACTTATGAAACACACACACAAACCGAAAATATTCGCAGATATATCAAGGTTTGAAAATTGAACATTGTTTTAGGAGATCGTATAAGAAATGAGTTTGTAATTTGTAATGCAACAGATTCATAAATAAGTTTGACTTGACATATGTTGACAGTAAGTGGCTAAACTATTTTTTAAATAAGCAAAAGTTTTTCATAATACAGTAGAACCTCGATTTAGTGCGACCTGATTTGGGATGTAGTGGAGGGTATACAGAGGTATTGCCGTGTACCTTCTGTATTCTATTAAGAAGCTCCGTATACCCTCTGTTTCTCAAATAAAGCAATAGCTTATATTCTAGCCATGAATGTCATGACTTTAGTGTATACCTTATGATTTTTTATGACTACAACACTGGACCTGATTTACCCTAGATTCAAATATAATAAGAGGGAGGGAAGTCTTGTGACTCCTTGACCGTAAAAAGTTCTGTGATCATGTGTAGAGTCAAGTTTAGCTTTCTTATTAAGTCTGACATTTTAATTCACAAATTACTCCTGGTCTCTACACCTTTAATTAATGATTATTTTGTGACTTGGCAATTACGCAGCATGAGAATGTAAAGGCTGTTGTTTACATTTTAATATTAACGTTTATTTATAAAGTATTGCATAAAATAGCATTTATAAGAGCACTGAACATATATGTATTCGTAGTGTGAACATAATTTTACATAACATTGTAAGCCCGAGTGCAAAAACTCTTTTGTGGTCAAGCTTGATGTCCGGAGTTTGATTTTCTTCCTATGTAACTGAATACGAGTCAGACCCCTCTTTTACAAAGAACCCCAATCAGTGCATTCCTCCTTTAGGCTTCTATCCCTTGCATTCATATTCAGCCTTAATCAAATAATCCCATCCCAGCTCAAAACATAGTAAAGTGTTGATGTAATAGCTTCCTTGTGCTGCGTAATTGCCAAGTCACAATATAATCATTAACTAAAGGTATAGAGACCAGGAGTAATTTGTGAATTAAAATGTCAGAGTTAATAAGAGAGCTAAACTTGGCTCTGCACATGATCTCAGAACTTTTTACGGCCAAAGAGTCACGAGACTTGGTTTATTTTTTACATGAGATGTTTTTGATAGGATACATCTATACCCAACCCTATGTTGTATGGTTTTTGATAAAGTCTTATTATTCTTTTAGCAACACTTTTTTTTTAATAACACAGTTAATAATTCATATATTTATTGTATAAAATCTTCTGAGCATGAGTAGTACTCTGAAACCTGTCTAGAACGATATTCTCGGGACCAAAAAAATATTGTTATGAACAGGTTTTAATGTGGAAGTGTTATAACATGATACCTAGCAAGTAAACAGTACATACCATACAATAATAAGAGTTTTGTATTGTAAACAGTATATGCATTTAACTATATGATAGATTCGCATGTTTTTAACAGAAAATAAATCTGATATTCTTGTTTGTTTAGATTTTGATGAGAACGCAGCCTGTATGTACATATTTTTTAATCCATCCATTGAGTTCAAAAATGTTTGTGGAACATTCGGTAATGTTGAAATGTAATTTTGAAGAGTGATAATTAACTGAACATCCTCAGGAGAGTATTTTTCTATTATTTTCTTCATTACCGGTTGTTTTCTGTTGTTCCCACTTGACCAAGAACCGGTAACTGCTTCCTGAAACAAACATCACGTGATGGTGGGAGGAAAGCGCGCCAAACCGTTCTTTTTTCTTCAAACTGTCATTGAATTTCCTACCTCCCGCTCCCACCCAGATCTTTATGAAATAGAAAGTTGCCAAGAAAGGGATCATTGCCAAAAAATGCCACCCTTTTGGTGAACAAAGTTGAATCATGTCTGTTTCAATTTCTCCCTGTCGAACAATGAAGATAAGTCATCTAACGTATTCCTGATCTGAAGTGATGAGGCCAAAAAATGCTTCATTTTCTTTGATCAGACTAGAATAGCTGAAAGAAATCCCACCCACCACAGTTAGTTTACTTTTGTTCGAAACAGGAGGGTATGACATCAAAGGTGTTAGGGGAAATAGCCTATTGTTCCCCTCCCTGTTTTCAGTGTCCAGCAACTCCTCCCTCAGTCCAGTACAGCATTGCAAATCTTTTCAGTAACATTGCAGCTCTGAGCTATCAATCAACTTGCCTAATCAATGAGACAGCCGTAAATGCACCATAATAGTCTTTCTATTTTGTAACTTATTCAGAGTTAGGAGTTGGGTGGTCTTTCAACAGTTAGTTAAAAGGGATTGAGAAACAGAAAGTGGCAGTTTTAAAAAGTGCAAAATTATCCTTATATACAGGTTTTATCTTAAACCATTTATTGTTATACACATGTTCAATATACATTAAATTAATAGGATTTCTGCTGGGACCAAATGAAATATCATTATATACAGGTTTCATTGTAGTACTCGCACTTGACTGTTTATTTATTTTTTTTTTTTTTGCGATCGTTCTGAAAAAGTAAATTTTTTGCAGTTTTTCCCTCAAAAACTAATTTTGAGGGAAAAAAATGCATACTCGCTTATGACATGTTATGAAGTCAGCTTTGTATGATTTTGAATAGCCATATGTGATATGTGTAATTGTTATATAGATTCCTCAGTCATGGTTATCACAGTAAAAAAAAAAAAAAGACTTTGTAGACTGATTTCATGAAAAAAAGATGCTTTTAGACTTTACAAAAAAGATGTTTTAACTAAAAAAAAAAAAAAAAAGAAGCCAACTCCTATACCTGATATAGTTTTCTTATCAGCATGAGTTTGAGGGAAAAAAAAATAACAATTGCATTATTTCTAGAACAATGGTTTACTTTTAAATAATTTAATGTAACCTTCTTATGTATAAATTTATTTTGGAAATGAATTATTAATTATACAAGTTTCAATTTAAATGAATTAAATAAAATAAATATGATAAGGAAACTTATTTAATGCATAAATTCTTTCTCGGTGAATGCAAATTTTCCACAGGATTAGGGATGCACCGAATAGTGATTTTGGCCGAATACTGAATATTCGGCCAACAGGTGAACCGAATATTCAGCTGGCCGAATAGTAAAGGCTAGGCCAAATACCGAATATTCGGCTACCCGAATAGTAACGGCTAGGCTGAATACCGAATATTCGGCTTGTCAAATACTTTTATATTTCAAAGTTTAAAGGCATTAAAATGTTAAATTTTAAAACAATTTTACATAATATTTAAAACAGAAACTTTTATTCCAAAAAACAAGAGCTTTTTTCAAGTAAACTTTATGCTGAAAAAAATCTGCTTTGAGTTATTTAAGAAGAAGATAGTTATAAAAAAATTTTTAATTAATAAAATTTTAAATTTCATGACTTCTTCTGAGAATTAAAACAAATGAATAAAATTTTCTTAAATTCTAAAACAAACATTTTAAAACCAAAGAGAAGTTGTAAAAAAATTGGAAGAAAAATTGTACAGGATCATATATTTGCTTGTCAGGAAGAGACTAAAGAAAAAGTAAATAAATAATACAATCGATTCAAATTTTATATGGTGACAACTTAGCAAGAATAACTATTCTACTCCCTTTGATTAAGCAAGGAAGTTTTAAATGCATCCTAGATCGATGTCTGGAGTGGGCAGTCATTTTCAGGGATTGTAAACGTTGGTCTTAAAATCTTAGCAAGAAACAGATTATTTACTGGACAATGTTGAGGAACTTGCATTTGTACATAATTAATTCCTATGAAAATCCTCATGATTGGTTAATTTTCTTAAATAATACTTAACAAACAGCAAATAAATAATGTAAAAACATTCTCTTTTATTTAAATATGATTCTGTTTCTAATTATTCTGAATATCTTTATAAGTTGACTGTAAAACGTAGAAGTTGTATAAGGTTTTAAAAAATATGTTTTAAAAGTTTTTTTTAAGTATTCGGTTCAGCCGAATATTCGGCATGCTGAATAATTTGCTATTCGGCCAAACCAAATATTCGGTAACATGGCTGAATAGGCCGAATACCGAATAGATACCGAATATTCGGTGCATCCCTACACAGGATAGAATGATGTTTATGCTATTTTATTAGAAAATTTCTATTATTTTTTATTCTCTAAAACTTTAACAATATTTTATCTGGATTTCATTATTTAGAAATAGGTGTCCTCTAATATTTAAGAAAATAAAATTGTATTAAAAATTATATTTTTAGGAACTTACAGTTGAAAAAATGAAAAGTACTGTGACTAAAATAAAAGCAGTATCCGAGCTTTCAGATCTGCATCAATCAAATGCCAGTGAATTTTCAGCTGTAATGGATTACATTCCATTTAAAGCATGGCCATTGTCAAAATTTAGTAAGTATTACTTTGATATAATGTAACCAGACCTGGTGCAACCATCGGGCAAACCTAGAAGCTGCTCAGGACCCCGTAGCAATTGGGGTCTCCTTAGGGGCTGGGAGTCTCTTTATAAAATTTGAAATAATATTTCATCTGTATAAAATAATAATATTTTTGCTCTAGATTCGTTTTTAAATGTTTCTTTGTGAGAATTTCTTACAGGCAAAGATGACATACAGTCGGACCCGGTTAAGATACTCACAGTTAATGCGTGGATTTTTTCTGATCCCTTAAACATCGCCCATAAAACTAATGGAAAAATAACCTGTTTAATACATGAACAGTTATTACGTGATCCTGCTTAATATGTGATAAAGTTTTGGTACCTTAAGGTAAAAAATATCACTTAATGAGTGAATTCACAGGTCAAGATGAGAATTTCTTCTCTTTTCTCCATTGTTGCCCATTTAGAATTTTTTTTTTTTTTTCAAATATCTACAAGTATTTCCGAATTGGATCACGTATTAACCGTGAGCATCTTAACCATGTCTCCTCACTGCAGTTGTATATTTTTTTTATGTTTTTTTTTTTTTTTGCCATGCTAACAATACTTTTTTAAAGAAAGATTAACAAGCATAGTTTTTTTTTATTGTATAAAAAATGAAGGGCTGATTATGTGGTTACTTATTATCACAAGTATTAACCACTTAAACATTTGCCCCGATATAAGTTGGGGGTAAAAGCACTGCTTCCCTATACCCGTCGCCGGTGAAGTGGTTAAATATGATTTTTAAAATTGTGTTGTTCTTCAAAGATTTATTAGTTTGATTTGTATAGAAAAAAAAAACCTAGCAAGAAAATTATTTTTGTTGTTTTATTTTTGGTTGTCACGTATTAATCCACAATAAAGTCATATTTGATTTCATGTTTTTTTTTTATTTTTAGTTATTATTTGAGTCGGTCTTATAAAAACAAACAATGGGTTAAGCTTGAACATAGCTACATTTTAATTTAAATCTGAATAAAAGACACAATTTTCGACCATAAATATATAAACGAAAGCTATAAAGTTCATTTAGATGAACTTATTTTTGTTATTATATATTATATTATAGGAATTTCATTAGCTCTATTCCTGCAATGTATGCAAATCATTTTTAAAATAAGACTTTTGCCCAGTCCCTTGAAATGTGTCTTAACCGGGTTTGACTGTAATTGTCGAGAAATGTATAGATTTGACAATCCTGATGAAAGTAACTTTGAGCACAAAAAATAACTATTTAAAATATTGTAAATGATAAACGATTTTGTAAAATAAATAAACGGTCAAGAGCGAGTATTACTCGTGCACAGATGGTTTTGTATAATAATATATGAATTAGTAAGTGTATTATTAAAAAAATGCAGTTGCTAAAAGAATACTAAGACTTTGTAAAAACTATACAATGTAGGGTTGGGTATAGCTCTATAGTATACAGGGTGCAAAGGAAAGTCCCTTTAACCTGAAAATACTTGTGAACGGAGAGAGCTACAGCTATACAAGTGAGGTAACAGTACAGTAAAGCGACTACGCCCGACCTAATGCAAACGACAGCAGCACCCCTAGTGGCAAAATTTGGAAGATAGCCATTGCAAATCAAAAACGAAAAGAGGTAGAGCAAATTTTCCAGTTAGAAAGTTTTAGAGCATAAATTAATTAGTACGAAACGACATCTGGTTCACACGGATAAGATAAATCGTTGCCTGCATACCCAAAAATGTCCGAAATCGATGAGCGACGATTCTACTTTGCCTATTCACATTCCGGAAATGTAGCAGTTCACAATTGCAGATTGTGACATTGTACTGTGCTGTAATGTCTGTAAAAATTTAATTTCCAATTCATTTAAAATTTTAGATTAACCCTTTCAGGGGCTGAAGAATTCTGTCCATAAACTGATGAAATAATTGACTGACACCAGAATATTCAAACAAATTTCTCTGAAAACAAAAACCCGCTAATTTGCACTTTCATTACAGAAGAAAAATTTTATTAAAATATTCTTGGTGCCATTTGTCAGTTTTGGAATTAAAATTAGGTGGCTAGACTGTCTAGCCACCGCCCTTGAAAGGGTTAAATCTATGTCGTCGTATTGAAGAGGCTTGCAATAGACGTTTCATGCTGAGAAATGTGCATGCAGAATTACTCTCACGAATACAAACGTGTATCGTGAGCAATGGCGAACTTTTCGAACATACTGAATATTATTTTTTTATCACTGTGAGACAGTTTGTCTTTTTTTTTTGTGTGTGATGTTATCAAAATGTATTGAGATAAGTACGTATTTATAGCATAAATTGTGCGTATTTCTTCATACTTCTGACTATTCCATTTAAACGTTTACACAAAATGGAGTGCATCGGTTTCAGACATTTTTGGGTAAACAGGCGAAGATTTATCTTATCCATGTAAACCAAATGTCATATTCTATTAATTAATTGATGCTCTGAAACTTTCTAACTAGAAATTTTGCTCTATCTCTTTTCGTTTTCAATTTGCAGTGGCTATCTTCCAAATTTCGCCACTATGGGGCGCTGCTGTCGTTTTCATTAAATCAGGCTTAGTCGCTTTACTATACCATTACCTCACTTGCATAGCTGTAGCTCTCTCCGTTCACAAGTATTTTCAGGTTAAAGGGACTTTCCTTTGCACCCTGTATACTAGAAAAGTATAAATGGATATACCATGAAAGTTCAAAGATATATGGAACCTAAATAATAGCAAATAAAGCTATTCTATACATTTGTTATTTCATATAGGTTTTTAGTTAACCTTTAAAGACATAGTAGGTGTATTGAGAGAGCCACTCAATGGAAACTAGTCGCAAATCCCATAGTATTTATGTGATTAATAGTCTCTTTTTAACAATTTGACGTTTATTGCTTTTATACTGCTACTGGGCATTGCATTACATAAATATATCTTTAAAATTTGTTATCTAGGCTTTAAAAGCCGATGGAGCATAAAGTATGCCATTCCTGTCATTATGTATGCCCAAACCATCCGTGTCTTTAAGGGTTAATATCTCAGCTAATTACCGACGATTTTTTCCGAAATTCATGATCAACAATGTTTTTATACTTAAAACGTATTCATATTCAAATCTATCGAGCAATATCATTCGTAGTAAATAAATTATTTCGAGAAAAAACATATTTCGTTGAATCCAATTCTTGAAAAGAAATAAATCTTGAAAGTCTTTTATATTTTATTTTTGACAGCATACCAAGACGACACATTGCACATTTAAAATTTAAAATTTAACATTTAAAATAAGATAATAAATTCCGAGAATGCCATATAAATATGCATCTCAGCCAAGTATAAATATATTCTGATCATTTCGAGAAAATATATTCAAGCATCACTTCACTGCATTAAATCACACTTGCTAATATAATTATTTACAATTCCGAGAAAACATTTTTTCCCGACCAAACACAATTCAAGTTTTTTACTTACTAAAAGAATTCTAGCATCAGTCAGCTTTATTCGCGCTTTCTACATGTACTGAGCCACATGATCTGGGCAATTTTTAGATTTTTCCCCAAACAGGCAGATGCGCTTTCGTAACACTGCCCACCCATGAACATATGGGTGTTCATCACAAATAATTAAGTAATCAAATTAATACAAATATAAAATATGAAATGTTATACATACTTCATTATTTAAACACTTTATAATCAAATTGAAACTAAAATAATAAGAAAAAAGATTATTATATGAATTAATTTTTAGAGTCACAATCAATTCCAAGTTCAAGAGGATAAATCAATTGGATGGGTCTTTTGAGAATACATTTCTCAGTTTTGACTTTACAGGCCCTCACCTTGCTGTCTCTTCCAGGAAATAATTCAATAATTTTTCCTAGACTCCAGAAATTTCTGGGTAATTTATCATTTTTGATTAGTACAATGTCATTTAATTTAAATTGAGGAAGATTAGTTTTGTTCAAACTTAAATGAGCTGACCTCAAATTTAACAAGCATTCCCCTTTCCATCTAGACCAAAACAAGTGCATTAATTTTTCACGATAGTTATAAGATCTAATTAACTCTTTCCTGGAAGAGATATTTGAGTCAAGGATAAGCCGAACTTGTGGCAGAGAAGATATTCTTCTCCCAATTAGGAAGTGAGCAGGCGTTAATGGTAAGGGATCTGGACCTTCTGGCGAGAAATAAGTTAAAGGGCGAGAGTTGACCATGCCTTCAATTTCAATTAAGATAGTATTTAGTTTGTCAACAGTTAGCAAAGATTTGCCTAGGGTTTTTCTTAATGCAGTTTTAATAGTCCTAACCATACGTTCATAAAATCCCCCCCACCATACTGCTTGTTCGATTATGAACTTCCACTTAGTGTAATGGAAAGAAAAAAATTTTTGTACATCTGGATGAGTTATAATGGACCAAAGTTTCTTTAAGTCTTTTTCATCCCGTTTGAACGTCTTAGCATTGTCCGAATATACTATGTAATCCTCGTTGAGCAATGAACCTACGGAAGCCTATTAAAAATGTTTGTGTCAACAAGCTCCAAGTGGGCATTTCTAGTTACTGCACATGTAATCAGCAAGATGTACTGTTTATTACCACTGTCTTTAATGTACAAAGGTCCTGCAAAATCACATCCTATCACACTGAATGGATTTGCTTGTTCTACACAATCAGCTGGCAATGGAGCTACCGTTTGGTCTCCTGGAGTTGAAGAAAACCTCTTGCATACAATGCAACTTTTAAGCACACCTCTCACGGTTTGTCTAGCCCTTATAAGCCAGAATTTTTCACGAATTTGAAGAAGTGTATGAGCAACAGCAGAGTGAAAAACTTTATAATGAGCATCCCGAATTACTAGCTCTGCCAATTTAGTTTTTGGCGGAAGAATTATAGGATGTTTTTCATCCATCGTTAAGTTAGTCTTATCGAGTCGTCCAGAAACTCTCAAAACTCCTTCTGAATCTAGATAAGGGTTCAATGAAAGCAATTTAGAGTCTCTAGGAAGCGGTTAGGAATTTTTCAGGCATAAAATGTCTTTCGCGAAAATTTCGTTTTGACATTTTTTTTTATCCAAAAAATTTCTGCTTCTCGGATTTCCTCTGACGTAAGATTACAATTTTTCTCGCGTTTTTTCTTTAGTATTTTGATAAAGAGCATAACATAGCCAGTTACCCGTAATAGTTTTCTCAGGTTACTGTATTTGTTTATGTCAATTAAATTTTTCTTAACAATGATAGAGTTAACAATAATTTTACTTCTTGCTTCCATTTCAATTTCGGGGTTGACTGATTTTAACTTATCATCCTTAGGCCAAAAATTTTCAGTTTTACTAAGCCATTCAGGGCCATACCACCACTGATTAGAGTTTATTAACTCTTTCGCTAACAGCCCCCTAGTAAGCATATCTGCAGGATTATCCCTGCTAATTACATGCTTCCAAGAATTAGGATCGCTCATTCCCTGAATTTCTGTAACCCTGTTGGCTACAAATGGCTTCCATCTGGATGCCACTCCTTGGATCCAATGTAATACGATTGTCGAGTCTGTCCACAGTACTATTTTTTCGAGAATACCCTTTGAGAAAATACCTTTAAGGTGATTAGCTATCCTAGCAGCTATTAGAGCACCTAAAAGTTCGAGTCTTGATAGAGTTATTTTCTTCAACGGGGCCACTCAAGCCTTGGACGTAACAAAACAAGTCTTAAAGAGTCCTTCGGGTGTTTTAAACCGGAAGTAGGCTACCGCTTCATAGGATTTTAAGGAAGCGTCAGAAAATAGGTGAAGTTGTACATTGTCCTGCACTTCACCTGAGTGGTAATAATATCTGGGTATTTTTAATTGTTCTAGCAATTCTATTTCCTGATACCATGTTCTGTATTTAATTTTAAATTCTTCGTTAAATTCATCGTCTCAGTCTAACCCACTCTGCCATAATTCTTGTAAAAATATCTTAATTCTAATCAAAAATGGTGACATAAATCCAATAGGATCAAATATTTTGGCAGCAGTTTGGAGAACATGCCTTTTGCTGAATTCCAAGCTGTCACCAATTGACACTAAAGATGCCAAATCTATGGCCAGAAAATCCTCTTCAATATTCCAGTTTAACCCCAATATTTTAGATTCTGCACAATTTTCATTAATTTCTATAACCGGGTTACCATTCCACGATACCTTTAATACTGGCGAATTAGTAACAAGCTTTCACAATTGCATATTAGCATCTTTAAATATAGAAACTGCAGTAATTGTTAGTTTCATGGCTTCTGCAACTGTGGATGCTTCATAAATTAAGTCATCCACATATAAATATTTATTAATCATTTCATAAGCGACGGGTTCTATTTCCTTATAGTTACCAATATGTTTTTTAATTGTAGAGGCTAAAACATAAGGGGAGCTGGTCACACCGAAACAGTGACGGTTAAAATGGTATAAAACGCTGCGTTGATCTATGTCGCAGTCATCGAAATACAAAAAACATAAATAATTTCTATCATTTTCTGATGCCTGTATTTGTAGAAAGGCCCTAGCAATATCCTCTGTGAAAGCAATTTTAAACTGCCTAAAATTCAACAGCACATCTATGAGATTAGGATTTAAATTTTTCCCCACAAAAAGACATTGATTTAGATTTTTTTCCCCATTTTTTCGGCTGCTCGCGTCAAAAACTATCCTGGTTTTTGTGGTAGAGGAACTTGGCCTTGAAACAGAAGAATGGGGCATTACATAATCGATAGAGCAATTATCACTACATTTCTCAATAATTCCCTCACTTAATTGCTCTTTCATAATTTCATTATACTTCAAAAACAAAGATTTATCACTCTTTAGTCTTTTCTCCAAACCAGCGAAACAGCTTTTTGCAACCTCGTAATTATTGAACAAATTTTATTTATCTAATTCATTACACCATAACAAGGGGGTCATATATCTATCATTTTTTAAAATGATTTCTTTCTGGGATTGATTAATGACCTCATAAGTCTCTTTGTGCTTTTGATCATTAGAATCGATTAAAAAAGACTCGATGTGCCATAAATTTCTAAGATCATTTTCTGGTGGTAAACAAATTACATTTATACGAATTTGAATATTTCCAACTGAGCGAAAAAATGCCCAGGCTGGGAATCGAACCCAGATCCTTGGCTTACAATTAATTACATTTAATAAATTACATTTAAACAGGGAGTTGTGTGTGAATTATTACTGTCAACTCGACCGACCAAGGTTTTACCAAATATTGTTGGCTGCATAAATAATTGATGATTAATTTTTTTGACAGATCCTATTATAGTTTCGAATAAATAATCTGCCCCTAGCAATATCTGAACAGGTTTCGAATGAATAAAAGTGTCGGCCAATTCATGTTTATCTAATCGCAGTTTATCTATTAACTGATAATCAACAGAAGTCATTATCTTAGTACCGCTAATAATTTCAGAAACCAGCGCTCTTACAGTTATTTTTTCATAAGGATGATGACAATTAATAATAGTTAAAATTACCACATTAAATTCCTTTTCTATGGCGTCGCGATTCGCAAAAGTATAAACCAAAAGTGTTTCCTTAGGAACAGGTTTTAATTTGAACGCTGAGGCTAAACTTTTTGTAATAAATGTTCTAGAGGATGCAGAATCATATAAAATTCTTGCGTTTAATTTATTTCCTGTTCCCTGCACTTGTACACAGGCAGTTTGCAACAATGTTGCATACTTTTCGGGTGAGTTATTTGTTTTTATTACATATGAAAACACGGCTTGACTTTTGTCATCTTAAGACGTTTCGGCTTTCACTGAGCCATCATCGGGACACGTTTTTGCCGATTTTTTAGTGAGGCAAAATAAATAATTATGTTGATAACTTTTACACAATTCACAGGGAGGTATTTTTACCTTACACAAAGATATTAAGTGCGATTTCAAGAAGCATCGATAACATCTTCCATCCTTTTTCAACTTATACCTTTTCTGTTCATTGGTAATCTCGTTACACTTTAAGCTTAAATGGTTCGAGTTACAAAAAATACAAACATTTTTTACAACAGTGTTAAGTGCGACTGAAGTGGGAACATTAGGTTTTATCCTAGGAGCCTTTTTTCCCATCGTGTTACCTCCTGATTTTTTAAGGAAACCCCTGACACTGCATTAGCTGTCTCTCGCGACTCTATTTCAAACTTTATGAAATTCATTATTTCATTCACGTCACCAGCTTTTTCTGCATTCTTTTTCCTTTGAAATTCTATAACTAAATTATGTGGTAACTGTTTTAAGATTACTGGTATCAATAAATATCCAAAATTATCTTACGCCACACCGATAGCTTTTAAATTACGAATGCTGACCTCACATTCACCATATAAACCCCGTAACAATTTTATGTTTGCGGTGGATTTTACCGGTTCTAGTTCTAACAACTTGTTTATAAACCCGCATATCAAAATTTCTTGTTTACCGTATCGATTCTACAGTAAGTCTAAAGAGTGCTGATAATTAGTTTTGTTTAGGGCCAAACCGGAAATTGATCTAAGCGCTTCACCTGACAAAAAAGATTTTAAGTAATTGAATTTGTCAATTTTGGGGTTAAATTCTCGTTCGAATCAATTGTACTTTTGAAACTATTCATAAATTCTAAAAAGGTATTTGGGTCCTCCTTAAATACTGGTATAGTTATTTTTGGCAAATTTATTATTGCCAGTCTAGCAGTAACATAAGGAATTGTACTTACATTAAATACAGAACTAGTATCAGGTTGATCAGAATCAATTTTAAATTTCTTCAAATTCAATTTAATTTTAAATTTAGTTTCATTTATGACATCATCGTAATCAATGCTCGTTTGTATATCATTTTCGAAAACTGTTCCATCATCTATTAGCTCCTGAATCTGGTTGTTTACTAATTTTAATTCAAATTGCTTATCATTAATATTAGTTAAATATTCTGTAAGTTGATCGACGTTACTTTTATTTTCAAAATCAATACTTTCTTTAAAAGTTTCAATTTTTGTAATAAGTTTTGTTACTGAGGTCTTCATGACCTTTCTTTTACTTTTTAATTTATAGAGATCCATTATTTTCATGCATAGAACAAAATGGCTACAGTACCTTTTTTTATCCAGGACGAGAAGACGGATGAGCCGTAGACAGGTAATCCAATATTTTAAAGACGATGATAATCTTATAATCTAGTACACCATGATAATCAAAACACTATCATTAATAAATGCGAAGATGTGAGTGGTACTCTTGATAAACACTAATAAATTCGATCCTGGTTTTCCCGGGTTTCGGCACCATAAAACATATTCATATTCAAATCTATCGAGCAATATCATTCGTAGTAAATAAATTATTTTGAGAAGAAACATATTTCGTTGAATCCAATTCTTGAAAAGTAATAAATCTTGAAAGTCTTTTTATATTTTATTTTTGACAGCACACCAAGACGACACATTGCACATTTAAAATTTAACATTTAAAATAAGATAATAAATTCCGAGAATGCCATATAAATATGCATCTCAGCCAAGTATAAATATATTCTGATCATTTCGAGAAAATATATTCAAGCATCACTTCACTGCATTAAATCACACTTGCTAATATAATTATTTACAATTCCGAGAAAACATTTTTTCCCGACCAAACACAATTCGAGTTTTTTACTTACTAAAAGAATTCTAGCATCAGTCAGCTTTATTCGTGCTTTCTACATGTACTGAGCCACGTGATCTGGGCTATTTTTAGATTTTTTCCCAAACAGGCAGATGCGCTTTCGTAACAATACTTCTGCTACGATAGGTGCCTCCAGCTCTGCTCAACGCTTTTGCTGAAGCCCGTAAATCGAAATTTGAGTATAACGGAAAAATGCGATTTTCTCAAAAACTATGTGACCTAGGGTAATCACTATAATTTTCCTGCAAGATTTAAATTAATGTCTACCTCTAATTTTTTCATAATTTTAGTTTCAATAGATTCGGAGTTAGATTGGGGGGGGGGGGGGGGACATATTTTTGCACTACATTTTCCCCCATAATTTTGAAAATATAATACCTAAAATTAAATGAAATAATTTTTGATTTCAGCGTTACGAAAGCTTTCATACGATATACAAAGAAAAGATTTTTTTTTTCAAGTAACTTAATTACCCCTCTACATTTTTCCTAAATATATTTATGAATATTTATTAATCTGTAAATATGTGGGTCAGTAGTCTTTATTACTTCCCCGAATTTGAACTTTCCACGTTGCATAGTTTACAAGTAAAAGGGCTGTAACAGACAGACAGACACAGGAGTGATCTTATAATGGTTCTGTTTTTACTTTTTAAGTACGGAAACCTAAAAATAATTATGCACATTTAGATGTGAAACTAGTGGTATTTTTTATACATCTTATTACCTATATTATGTATTATTCTACGATATTTACAATTTAAAAATAAATTTTATTAGTCCAGTATTTCAGTATACGTTGGGCCTTATTAACTGCTTTGCCAGGGCCTCGCGTGACATTGCATCAACCCTGAATATAATTCTAGTTAAGTTTACTCAGTGCAAATATACATATACAGAAAGAGGTTCAAAATGGCCACATCTTTCTTTATTAAGGACATTCATGTGCTAGTTTTATAAGCCATCTATAATGTGTGCAATGTCAGTTTTCAGTTCAGGCTATAAGATTTGTCTGTCAACTTCAAATAATACTCTAGAAAGAAATAATATGGATTCAAATCTGGAGAATAGGCTGGCTGTTCAATACCCTTTTGGAAGTGCAGATCTAGTTATTTTTTCCCCAAAGTGCTCATTGAGCATTTCAGAAACATAAACTGTATGATGAGGTCTCACTTCATCCACTATACAGTAATGACTACAGAACCACGAAGAAAGGGGAGGAACTCTTCACCCAGACACTTTTTGTATTTCTCTGCATTTAGTGTTCCAATAAACTGGCATCAAACCACCATGCAATGATTCTGTATACCATACAAGAAGTTTCTGTAGATACAGTGATTACAAGCTGTCCTTTGACTTAGAAGCAATAATTTTGTTTTACAGACAATTTAAAGTCCCCACTCATTAACAAAACGTATGCATCAACAATTGCTTGCTCTGAAGATCATGTGCCTTGAGTTTCACTTATCAGGTTTTCAAACATTGCCCCTTGAGCCACCTTGTATATTGCTGGACTATATGTACATACAATTTGATTTAAATAATATAAAGTACATGTGTGAATATGTAAAATATTACCAGCTCTTGTTTCATGTAATTGTATCTTTATTTCGTAAGATCCTGCTTTTAATAATGTATGTTATGAATTGTTGAGAAATCTAGTAAATTTAATACAGTTTTAGTTATGAGTAATGTTGATCATCGTAACTTTGTACATTGGTCTACTAGGTCTTTCAGCATATTCTGAAAATGAAAGATAAATTATTTTATATTTTTTCTAAAATCAGAGTTTGTAGGCTTTAAGCAAGTTCTTTGAAGAACTGCCTTTGTATAAAAATCTGTAACCACGTTTTTCTACTATCATTGTACAGAGAATCATTAGTACTGTTATGATAAATGTAATGTCGGTGGTAGATACTTTTTATTTAAGTAAAACTATTAATGAATAAAATCTATACTTAGCTTTTTTCTTGAAATGCAGTAATGCCTTAGAAGTTATTGCACTAAAACACATTCTATTCTTTTATTAATTGCATTAAATCTCCTCGCACTCAATGCAGCATTTAACTAGTAAAAGAATGTTATATGCACTGAAAGTTTTATTGGTAAAATATGTTTGCTTCCAATAAAAAAAAAAAAATTAAAATGTCAAGATTTATAAAAAAAAAAAAAAACAATTTTAATTTTGAACTATTTTTATAGTTCTTTATATGTTTCTAAAACGGTGTCTGTCAATGTATAATTTAGTCCTCTGCCTCCCTTCCACTCCACAAAATAATAATATAATTAATAATAATAATACAAAATATAAATTTTTAATTATTTGAAAATGTTACTTATCAATTATCATTTACAAAATTTATGTAACTGTTTGTAATTTTATCATTAACAACAGGAATCAAATTATTATATGTATACTCATTTCTATTAGTGCTACTGTAAGTATGATAATTATATGTATACTTATTTCTATTAGTGCTACTATAATTACGATAATTATTAAATATGCATTAAATTACAATTCTTGATCAAGTAGCAATCAATAATAGTGAATTAAAAACACATAAAATTTTATTACTATGCTTTAAACTCAATTAACATTTACCTCAATATCTGTACAATTTCATTTTTCAGATTCTTCAACCGAAGAAATAACATCAATGTTTGAAGAAGAATTCAAAGTGAAATCTTCTGTTTGTAAAGAAATATGCCATATTTTGCATAAATCAGCATTTTTGTTTTTTGAGGCTTGCTGGAAATATGAGCCTAATATTGATAAATGTAAATTGGATATACTATTAAGTGGTATATTGTTTGAGTTAGACTTAATATTGGAAATAAACTGAAAAGTTCTTTTATATGTACATTTATTTACCTCATGAATAACAAAATTAAGTAATTTGTTTCTTATTTTTGTCTTACTAAGTGTCATGCAAAGAAAAAAAAAACTTTTGAAAAAAGTTTCATACATCTAAGATAAATTTTAAGTATAGCATAACATTATTTCATTTTGACCTGGCGAAATAATTTTATATGCAGCAATTTACAATTATTAGAAAATAGAGTATATTACATTACATCTTATACTGAACAATGATCAAGAGATAGTCCAACTAACTATTAAGATATTAATTATTAGGGTGGGCCGAATAAAACTTTTTTTGATTTGCGATGATGAGTAGTGTGGAAAAGGTGCAACTGATGGCACCAAGTTCGCACAAAAAAATTGATAGTTTTAGGACAATTGCATGATTTGCCACAAATATCTTGAAGTTTTGCTAAAATACTAATTTTTGAACATTTTTAGCAAAATTTTTAAAAAATGTTAAATTTCTTTTTTTAGTATTTACTTGAAAAGTCATGTTTACTGTGCCAGATGTTTAAATAAGCTCTGATTACTTATTATTTTAGAGTTACATGCTTTAACCCTTAAATGTGTGATTTTTTATTTTGTTTCGAAAAAATCTATATATATATATTACGCTAACGTACGTGGCACAGAAATCTCGATTATTTATTATTGTTTAATGGCAACGCCCGAGAAACGCACCTGATTGGTTATTGTGTAAGAGTCCTTGGCAGGATTTAGGGGGATCGGGTTTGTTTACGTTTCGCATTTTCAATGCAATATATTTCGCTGCAATTATGTAGCTTCAAAATATCATTTGAAATGCCGGTAAAAATCTCGGTGAATGCTTGAAAGTGAAGAAGAAGTCGAATCGAAATAGATTCGACATTCTAATAGAATTGACCGATAACGGCGTTAAGCGATCGGCAAAATAGGCTTAATAACTGTAGCATGCACGCATTGCTTCTGAAATCCAAATTACTGATTTAAACGTTCCGGGGCATGCATTACTGTGGGTGCAACGTGCAATTTCTGCAAAGCACTGTATTGGAAATGTGAATTAAACAGCAACAAGAAGTTTGCAAAATGTAAAAAGTAATTTTGTACTGACAGGTAGTTTTAACTGCATGGACCTGCGATATGAATTTCAGGTTTATTTAAGAATATTATTACGGGCCCCCCAGACGTAAGATACAATGAAACCTGTTTATACGGAGACGAAAACGACCAGTGATAAATTCCGTTTTATGCAGGTTATTTAAATTGAACAAAGCATAATGGCATTTTTTTGGGGGGGGGGGGTTGGCGGAAGAGCTGGAGCCTCTTTTTTTTTCGTTTATTGCAGGATTCCATTATAAACAGGCTTTACTCCATTAGAAAATAAATTTGCTGGATGGTACTTTTTTTAAAAATCTATATAGTAATATTTGCTTACAATTTTATTATTTCGTTTTCGGTATTACACTTTATGTTGTATTTGTAATTGCTTTTTCATATAAAGATTTTAAATAAAAAATTAAATTATTGAAAATATAATTACATTTTAATTAAATTCATCAGTTAATTGTGAATAAAAAAGTTTAAAGTATGAGACATATAAAAGAATTAAAAAACTTAACCTTTGACTTCACACAACTTTGGAACTGAATAAGAGTCGGGCCCTGGTAATTTGCACCATCTCCACCCGCCCCCTTTTGTACGGACCTGCGATAAAAGTTTCAGATTCATTTAAGAATATTATTACGTGCCCGGGCAACGCCGGGCGGGTCAGCTAGTTATATATAATTCTCTGAAAGGTTTATTACACAGGAAAAATTATGTAAAAAATCGGAGTTACATTTTTCATATAGTACGTCAATCTTACGAATGTTTTTACTTACATTCTGTTGTACATCTGTAATGTAAGTAAAAACATCGTGTGGCTGTTTTATGCTAAAATATTGCAAATTAGTAAATATCTGTCTGCATCAGCATGTTTATCAAACATTTCTCTATGATACCACCAATTTTCATGATTTTGTATGCAGTAGTTTTCTTAATATTAACGAAGAAAGACAAAAATTTCATTGACAATGTTAGTTACTTTTTTTTAGAATAGAGGGATAATTTTATACAACATCTGTGTCCAACCAAATTTAGTTATTGTAATGTGACAAAATAAAAAAATTCTTTGCCAAGTTGACTTCCTAATCAGTTAAGAAAAATTACACCAACATAAAGAAATCAAATGAAAACGTTAACAATATGCACTGGTGCAGTATATAATGAGTAACAGTTAATCTTATTCAAGTAAAAATATTGTTTTTGAATTGCATATAAAAATTGGAATTATAAGAAAAAAGGGATTTTTAAATAACTATTTTGAGAACATTTCTTATATACTATATATTATATAATCTTATGCAGTACTATGCATTAAACTCAATTTAAATTGCTTTACAACATTTTCCTTTTTATTACGTTCGTAACCGGTGAACAAGAATGTATATGAACATAATTCCTATTGGAATTACTTACAATTACTCAAATATGTCTCCAAATACCTTATTTTATACAATTATTTATTTTATAAAACTTAATCTTTCACTCTTTAATTTTCATGATAGAATACATTCTAGAAATTACGTAGTTCAGAGATTCTGACTTTACACCAGAAAGTTTCAATGGTTAATTTCGCTTTATTTAAATACAGAATGTCTGTTCTTAATTAAAGCAAATATTGATTTGGCAAAGGTCTTACGTCCTGGGGTTCCACTATCTAGTTCAGGTAGATGTCAGAGTGGAAGCACTTTCATATGAAGAATACATATCAAATGTTGCAGTTCTCTTCTTAGTTATTTTCAAAGCAGGCAATGACAGCATTGTGTTTTTCTGTATTAACAGCAGTGCAGTCACACCAGACTGCTATCAGTTCAGAAAAATCCGCTATGTTCAGGCTCAGAAAATTATATAATGATTTTTCTATTTCTTCGCAATGACCGGAAGGACGTGTCAAGTGACCCAAATATTCCAAACCAGGTTAAGACAACTCAGTGATATGTTCTTCATCTTTCTCTTGACGATGCTGCTTGTCCCCTTTTTTATCATTAAAGAATATGCTTTTAATTTTTCTTCCTTCAAGATCTTCTCCTCCTGCATCTTCTTTCCAAGTTTCTTTTTCTCTCTCCTGACCTTGTTGTTATCGATAACGAGATCCTTATCCTCTGCTGTCACAATTCCTGATCTTGAAGCACGGATGAAGCTAATAACACAACTTCCCTCTCCGATACACCAGTTCTAAATGCGGCGAATGCTGTGTTTCAAAGGGATATGGGGACGTCCACTGTTACTCTTGTGACCATTGGAGCAAATTTTCATAAATACTTTCAATTATTTTATTACAAAATATAATTAAGATAAAAATTGATATAACCAGCTAAATACCATTGTGCTCCACTCACATAAAATGTATCTAATTTGTAACAAAAAGTATTTTTCTTGTCTATATAATAAATCAAAATTTTGATACTCTTCAATAAATGAAAGCTAAAATTCTAGTGCTATATTCACCTTGAGTTAAATAATTAAAATACATATAAAAGCACAAATAAATGTACAAAAATTACTTTCAGGTGCATAAATATAATATAAAGATATTTAAAATACAAATTTAAAATATCTTAAAATACATCAGAAAAACCTAGAATGTTTTCAACCATTACAAGGCCGTCATCAGTAGGATTTAAATGTTGTTATTATTTTCTTTGCTAATAAAAATACAGCTTGTAACGATGCACTATCATACAATATCCATTCAGTATGGGGATATTTGCTGCATAATAGATGAAAGCTCGTTTTGTTGAAAATTTGAACAACTTTATCTGGCATCTCATCTGACATGCAACATTTAAATTACAATGTTTTCTTCTGGACAATTCTCGAATAAGCACGATGAAAATAATAACATTTAAATCCTACTGATGACGGCCTTGTAATGATTAAAAACGTTCAAGGTTTTACTGATGTATTTTAAGATATTTTTAATTTGTATTTTAAATATCTTTATATTATACTAGGGGGCTCTGCCCCCTGCAAGCTACGCTCGCCAACCCCCGTTCAGACACCGCAGAATCTAAAAATCTAATGGGTTTTAAAAATATTAGAGAAGATTAAATTATACTGAAAAAGGTGTGCAGATCTCCCTGTAAACGGGTTTCCATTTAATTCCCTTTGATTACAAAAATTTAATGGAGAATCAGTTGCTGTTAACACATCCAATGGTTGTTTTCGTTTTTGATTAAAGAGGATCAGTTAAACATTTGAAAAGAAGCTAAAATAAAATGAATTAAGTATTCAGTCTTTGTCAACCGATATTTTAAAACAATCTCTATAACAATAGCCTAAATCATGTGGCTATCATCAACAGTTCCGGGTGGAACACTTTGCTTTTTATACTCTAGGTGCCATTTTGATACTTTAATGTTATCCAGGCACAGGTGATAAGTCACCAAATATTATTCTATCCCCATCATTTCATCTATATTATAATAGTTTAAGTCATCAAAGGCCATAAACAAACACGATCTGATCCCTTCGCCTTTCATATGAAGGTTTGGAGCAAATGTCATATACAAAATGTCATATTGGTGCGATTTTTTTCCAATGGCAATTTGGGGAACGCATTAACAGCATAAACTACAACATCCGGCTTACCATATCAAGCAAAATAACGATACTTTGGCGCCAGTTAAGTACCCGTTGCGTATATGACATTGGCGTCAGAAAAAAATCGAGCCAATATGGGGCCGTATGTGACACCTGTGCCGAAAAGAAAAAAAAGCCGGGTGCAAATCTCGCCAATATCTTTTTTTCAATTCGCCAGTTAGCATTTTTTTTATTGTTCAAGTGGTAAATTAAAACATTGATTTGAAGTTGAAATTAAATGTCATAGTTTGTTACATAATTTAATATTTCGCCAGATGTCATATACGCACCACATGTTTGGCATGATTTTTTTTTTTTTTTTTTTACGAAAATTTGACGAAAACCTCGTTTTCGAATACCAGTTACATATGTATTTTTGGTACTACTTAGTTATCCTGTCGACAAAAAATCTATCGCGAACTACTATAATAGTCCAGGCATTTTGTGATTGAACATGGGCAAAATTGCAATAGAAGCTTTTTACAGAATTTTTTAATCAGGAACTACTGCTTAATAGCATAATAAAAATCAGACAAAATCTGAGCACGGGAACACCCCTATATACGGATTTCAAAATGGCGGAGGGGATTTTCTGGAACTATGGCAGAGGATATATCGCTTACGGAAATATATCGCTTTATTTTCCCAATTTAACTTTGAAGTATAGTCAAAAACGATAAACAGTACACAAAAGTCTACTATTTCTGACAAATTACTGCTTAAGTTCATTTTTACAGAAATGTTCCAGTGAAGAAAAAAACGTATCAATAGTTTTCATCATATTTATAGTTAGAAGTTAGGTACTTCTTGTTACATCCATTGACTTGGCACACACCAGAAGCTGTAGAACAGGGCAATCAATTGCGCTTGCATCAGCATCGTAAAGTAGCACAGTTTGTCTTTCAAGAACATGGAATCATATTAAGTAAATAATCTGTAGCTGGTAGTCACTCGCAGAGTATTGGGTAGCACGAGTGTTTTTTTACATACCAGCCCCATTCTGCTGGCTTGGTTCTTTCTTCCGATATTTATTTGTAAGTAAGTGTGATAGCTATGATATTTTGTAGAAGAATCGGTCGGAGGCAAACGTTCAGGGTTCAGGTGTAATAAATGATTTTACTGTAGTTACTTTCCTTACCAACATTTGGTGACGTAGTTTGTCTATAGAATCCAGTGCCTTGCAGTCATAAAACAGAAGCATTGCTTTTCTTCCAGTCTCAGCCATATCTGAATGTAGGCTTGAATTTGAACAAAATATTTTTGCAATAGAACGGAGCTCTGTCTTGTTCATCTGTTTGAGAAATGATGAGGATTTCCCAATCGAAAAAATTCTGGATGTTGTATCGCAGCCCGTGAAAGCATGCAGAAACAGAAGGAAGTTGCAATTTTCACGACGTAACAGAGATTGCATGTTGAGGATATGATAGACTGGTTTGGAACATGATCCTCGTCTTATGTCACTGCGATAGTATAGCTTGAAGCCATTATCCTTTGCCTGTTAAAGAAGGAGAATCAGCAAGTCGGTATCTTCACCTATTACAGTGGTATGTGCATGTGCATGTTCTGAAGATGAGACTGGAGCACGAACAATGTCTATATTGGCATTCCCATCTGTGTTGAGAACAGTATAGCCTTGTTTCTTAAGCAATTCGCCTATGAGGGAAGTCATTGCTTGCTTGTTTTTTTCATTGTCCAGAAACTCTTCCTTTTTTCCAATAAATTTCACGTATGGGCTGAAATTAATATCTCTACTGTTTTTTTTTTGTAGCGTCATTTGTGAGCCACATCATTGATTGTTGGATACCCAATGTAATTATCAAAAACAATGATAGGTTTTCCATATTGTTTAACAATAAAATCATCGTAAGACATAACATTGTTTTCATATGTATCATTTTTTACACCAGGAAATGCGACGCAAGAAAGATCCTCCATCCAATATGTACCTTTCTGTACTTTCCACGTTGTCATATTGTTCATTGTGTAAATTATTAATGTGTTTGACTAGTGCTTGAGCTAACTGAGATTTGTCTGAATTCCTCATCATACTTGGTGGTTCAAATAATGCTGCAGGGTACGCACACGGTTCATAACGCATGACATCTCTGAGATTCATTTCACCACAAGTGCCAGTAATCATCATTCTTTGGAAGGGGAGTGCTGGATCTATTTGTATATCTAAGTCATCTTTATAACTACAAATGGCGGCAGCAGATCCTAGAGTTTTCACTTTCTTTGACCTTTTAGCTGAATACCTAAATATATCCTTCCCTATCATTTTGGAGATGATGATCATACCAAATAAGTGTAACTCATCAACATTAACTTCTTTTTTAGCTGTTACGCCTGTAACAATTTTGCGTATAGTAGAATCAGAATGAAATGGCGATATGTGTTCCAGTACATCGGCCACTTTTTAAATGTCATTGCTGCTCCTCTTCTGTCTGCTGTCTCTTATAGGTATTTTTGATAATTTTATAAAAGTTACACACTCCCAATGTTATTCCTATGGGAGTTTGAAGCTAAAAGTTAGCATAGAACACAATTTTTAACTATTTTCAAAACATCATTTAGTACACTTAAAATTGATATTTTGAATTGAAACTGGCAACAGAGCAAAGTATATACACTTACGTTAATAAAAAGCACAGTATGGAGCTGTTTATAGCATTTATTATGTACGTTAGAGGTTAGAGATTAATTAAAAAAGGTTAACATTACAATAATCTCCACAGAGATGCATTATTAAATGGCCGCCAATGGTAAAGCATGTACTTTTCAGAGGCTCATTAAAATACTAAAATTTATAAAAAGAATCTAAAACTCACTCACTAGTGTTGTATAAGCTTCAAATTACACAAATAATGTAGCAGTCTGCTGTTAAATAATCATTTAACACCATAAATATAATCTTGAAAAACACTGACATGACAAACTACTCTGGTCAGATCACAATCACACCACAGCATGTATAAAAATTATCGATATCTTTGCTTAAAGTCTCCTTAACATAGTAAATTGGTGATGAAATGTCCATAAATGCAGGGGTCGTGCGTGTCCTGAAATTTTATAGCCAGGAAATTTTTCGGTACCAGTATTTTCTTATAGAAAATTACTTCTTAAATAAGGCGAAATTTCGCGCGTTTAAGCTAGATTTATTCTTCTATTAAAAAATACTGATATTTGCCCTGAAAAATTCCCTAAAGCATATTATTGAAAATGTTCCGATGCCTGGGAAAGTTATGCACAACTAGCATTTATAAGCACTGGAATCGATTCGGAGCCAGTTGCAATTGCGGATACATGAGATAGAGGAACGGGATTAACAGAAAGTAGAGAAATTTAAAAGAACTATATCTCGCGAACCACTGGACCGATTTTGATGCGGTAGGGCTTAAAATGTTCAGGAAGACTTAATATGTAGAAAGGAAATATAGTATAGGGCTTGCCTGAGGCCGGAGATATATCTCACCATCGCCGGAGCTTGAAAAACTCACCGCATACCGGATGACTGTTAGGAGATCGGTCTAGTAGTAATACAGTTTAGAATGAGTTATAGATACTTTACTTTATCTTGTTCCAAAAGCATTATTGGTTGTCAGTTGTTCGATAAAAAATGAATATTTGCAGTCCAAATTGTTTAGTGCTGCCCTCTGTCGTCTTCCGTCTCAACTAAAAGCTATACAACAGCACAACAACGCAAAACGGCATATGACTCAGTCCGTTTTGAAATCCGTTTTTAAGGGTGTTCCCGTGATCCGATTTTGTCTGATTTTGGTTATATTTCTCAGTAATGGTTACGGATTAAAAATCAGTTAACAGAGCTTCTATTGCAATTTTGCTCAGGTTGAAGGTGTATTTACTTTAATTTGCCTGGACTATAAGATTAAATGTCAATAATGGTTGATGGTAAATGTCACATTCACTTGACTTTTAGCAAGTTACACGTGTTTACGTCATCAAGTGATTTTTATTTCGACGTTTTATTTTTATATTTATTAATGTTATACTAATTTATTTGTTCTTTCGTTATTTAAAATAAAAATTTTGTCAATCTGTACAATTTGGCGAGTGGTTTGACGATTTATATAATTTGCGAAATTGGGTGATGGAATAACTACTACATCATACCGTATTTTTTAATTATTTTCTATTATTTCCAAAAGGAAATAGCAAAAAAAAAATAATTAATTACTATAGAACAAAATAATTTATATAAATTTAAAAAATAAATAAAAGTAAATATACATTTATTATTAAATAAACAACAATAGCCGGGTTACCATGTCTATCAAAATAATGCCATTTGTGCGCCAATTAGGTACCCCGGTGCGTATATGATATCTGTGCCTAATATTTTTTCGTTTTTTTTTTTTTAAAAGAAGTGAAAGCCATTAATTTAAATGTTTCATTTTTAAATGAAAGTTTTGTATTTAATAAAATGATAACGAAATAAAAAAAAGCATTGTTCTTAGCATAGATTTAACGGAGGCCAAACTGTCGCCAAATTAATTTAAAATAGTAACCTTTTCTGAATTATGAAAAAAAAATTTCTGTTATGATTAAAATTTGAGTTGCCATCATTAGAAAAAATGTATTTAAAATTAGAAAAAAATTAATATTTCGAAAACTAATTCGAATTTAAAAATTCTAATACCAGTTTTGAGATCTGTGGATCAACACAGGTTTTTTGGTGTTAATTTCATCGCAAAGTATTCCATATTTTAGGAGAAATCGCCGTGAAACATAATCAGTTGTTTAATCAGTCGATTCAAAGAATCGATACATTTCAGGCCTTTCATATATTCGTTTCATTAGGATTTTATATATATAGGGTAGATTTATGCACCTGAAAGTAATTTTTGTACATTTATTTGTGCTTTTATATGTATTTGTTATTTTTGTGACCAGAATGTCACAAGAGTAACAAAATTTTGATTTAATATATAGAATGTAAAATGCTTTTTGTTTCAAATTAGGTATATGTTACGTGAGGGGAAGACAATGGTATTTAACTGGTTATATCAATTTTTATCTTAATTATATTTTGCAATAAAGTAATTGAAAGCATTTATGAAAATTTTCACCAATGGTCACAAGAATATCAGTGGATGTTCCAATGTGCATTTGGGAGTGTCTGCTTTTGAAGGCCCCCATTCAAATTCTGATACCGTCGAACTGCCTGTTTCAGAGCTCCCCCTACTTGAATCTTCTGACAATATCTGTATCTTACATCAGAAAAGTAATAAACATTCCATCTCACACTTTTTCCCCTCTCCTATTTCCTCCCTCATCATCATGAACACTCATTGATTTTGCATTGGATCCCACTCCAACCTCTCCTCTCCTTCC
Source organism: Maratus speciosus (assembly GCA_963932465.1). NCBI lineage: Eukaryota > Metazoa > Arthropoda > Arachnida > Araneae > Salticidae > Maratus > Maratus speciosus. Next base: position 154,179,983 of record OZ010790.1, on the reverse strand, counting down.
AAATTTGTTGTTGAAGCATTCTATGGCTTGTCACCCAAATATATGACCCTCAACACATAGAAAAAAAAAAGAAGGAAGAGCAAGCAACATAAAAAAGACAAAAGAGAGAAACCGACGAATGATTCAAACAATACTTACAACTTTTGCCTACTTTAAGCAAAAAGCCATAAAAGCCTGCTCATTTAAAATACACATAGCAATTAAATAATACATAATACATACATAGCTTATTTAAACATTTGACATAGTAAACATGACTTTTCAAGTAAATACAAGCGAAATAAATTAAATTTAACATCTAAAAAAATTTTGCAAAAAAGTTAAAAAATCAGCATTTTAACAAAACTTCAAGACATTTGTGGTAAATCAGGGAATTGTCCTAAAAATCTCAAATTTTTTGTGTGAACTGGGTGCTACCTTTTCTGCACTACCCATCATCAAAAATCGAAAAAAAGTTGTTTTTTTTTGGCCCACCCTATTAACTATATTTTCCAATTATTTTCTTTATTTTTAGAAAAACAAATATTTTATATACATATTTATTGAGGTAACATTTTAGAAAGGTAATGTTGTTACGATATACCTACAGTAGCCCTCCTATATTTTCTATACATTTAAAAAAATTCCTATATTTTCTATAATCCCTATTTTTTCCTATAATTTTTGAAAGAGAGTTATATAGGTGCCAGAAAACTTAAGACTTTTAAAGGATGTTGGAATTTGAACAAAGTGAGTCATTATAAAATTATTTATATAAAAAAAAACATGCACAAGAGTAGAACTACAAAAAAATGAAGTAAACTAATAAGTTCTTTGAAGTAACTTGATTAGTTTTACTAATCAGGTTACTTTGGAAAAACTTTACCTTGAATCATTCATCGGGTTGGTTAACCCAAACCCAATCTGGCCAATGGATTTGCTTTAATTTTTTTTTGCTACGGGTCAATTAAAAAAAATTTTTTTTTTTTTTTTCAGTTTGATTTTTTGTTTTTGTGCTGGTACACTGGTATTCTGATATAAGGTCATTGTGCCTAAATGAGACACGATTCCCCATAGTTTTGTCGCATTTAGGGTATATTTGGTATTTTATTATATACATATATATTTTATTAAGCAGTAAATTACTGAATACTGTACTTATAGTTCAAAACTAACTTGTTTTGTATAAATTTAATAATTATTGGTAGTTTAAAACTAGTTGCATTTAGGTAATTTTTATTGCATTTACGGCAGCTAAAACCTAAATGAAACATCCATAGTCCTAAATGTGATAATGCATTTTACACATGAGAATTCATCTGAAAAAGCTCATTTAACCCTTAACTGCTGTTGCAGGAAATTGCTACATTACAATTGTGAGCAGTCTGCAAAACCATTCAATTGAAAGATGAATAAAAGTCATGATTAATCATAAAATACTGTTTTTGCACTAAACTGTTTGTACAGTAATATTTCTAATAAAATTTCGCTTTTTCAAGCATTTCAAATAAGTGTACTTGGATTCCAAACGAAGCAAAATTTCACTGTATCGCTAGTTAAACTGGAAATTATAAGTTATGCTGTGAAAATTAAAAAAAGCAGCACTAACAGCAGTTGAGGGTTAATTGCAATTATTTTTTGAATTACTTAACCCTTAACTGCTGTGACAGGAATTGTTGCATAACTACTGTCTGCAGTGTCTGAGACCGCTTGATTAAAAGATGAATGAAAGGCTCTATTATCTCATAGGATACCGTTTCTCTACTAAACTAGTACAGGACTATTATAATTAAACTTCACATATTCAGAATTTCTAGCAATAGTTCTAGTGCTCCAAATGAAAGAAAATTTCACTAGTATTTATAGCTTAACTGGAAATTACAAGTTTAACTGTGAAAATTGAAAAATGTAGTGGTCTGCGAGACTACTAACAGCAGCTAAGGGTTAATAAAGAGTTGAAATACATAAAATTGAAAGATAAATAGCTTATTATTGAGCTACTAAATAAACTTTATTTAATAGTAATTTGAATAATAAAACATTAACTGAGATGCATAACCTTAAATAAATTATAATTAAACATCGCACTTTTCAATATTCATATTTTACAGCAGATCCATCAAGTTTGTATTGTTTATCACAGGCAGTGCACCACTGTTCTGTTTGCCAATTTTACACTGCTAATATGCAAAAGTTCTATGTTGTTATTTGAATTTTGTGTATAAAGCTTCTGTTCCTAATATAAATAACTCTCATCCCTCTTTTCCACAGAGCTACGTCTATAACTACAATTAAATGATTGTCGCGGAAAACTTTGTTTAAAATTTGCACGTGAATATTAATCCATAATTTCTACACTAGTACGATTTGGGTTTCTGTAACTTCAACTCCTCATAATTTTGTTCACAATCTAGTGATAATGAAATATAATTACATGATTCATATACGAAATTTGATCAGAAATCGAAATGTGATATTGGATTTTATCAAAAGTCTTATTTTGTTAATAAAAAATACGAATTAATAAAAGCATGTTTTAAATAACACCGACATTCGATCGGTGAGAATTCACATTAGTGTGGAATTTACGGGTTAAAAGAGTATTTACAAGATATTTATAATGTTGTTAACAAGAATATTTATTACACATAGCTTTATTTATTATAAAATGTCACATGATAAGTATATCAGCTTTATAAATAGATAAAATCATACAATATTTCTAATAATTCTGATTAAGCCAAAGAGAAGTGCCTGACATTCTGTTGATCCCCCCCCCCCCCCCTTCACCCATTTTCATTTTTCTTGCACTTAAAAAAAAAATTAACATTTTCTGTATCTAAAAATACATATATGGAAACAAATACTCATTTAGATGAACATAGTTTTATTTATTTTTTGTAAAATTAACTTACTTAACCGCATTAAAATAAACATTATTTAAGAGTTTTCAATTTACACAAGATTTTCCAAAATTTATATCATATAAAATTATTACAAATTCCGTAATCATGTGTCTATATTATGTTACTAGAATATACACCGTGTATAGGGCAAAACTGGAAAATTTCTTTGCGGCCACTGGCTGGTAGGACTAGTTTTTTAAGTGGCTACTTTTTTATTTAAAAATACTAAACAGTAAAATTTCTTTAAGTATTAATATAAAACTGAATAGCCCAAATAAATATGTTAATATAAATATATTGGAACCAATAGAATCCTTCATAAAATGCAAGAAAATTTTATTCTCTCCTTGTAAAAAAGTGGCCGCTGATTGGCCCTGTGGCTAGTGCTAATTTTGCCCTTTAACACCGCATTTCTTATACCTTTTTTTAAATTAAAATTTTTAAATAAGCGTATTTTTTTATTTTGATCATCTTAAAATACATATTTAAGTGCCTGGTTAAAGAAAAACATTAATGGAGGATTATGCTGACTCATCACAGCTTAATTAAACATAATATTTTCTTTAAACATCAATTTAATACAATATATGAAAAATACCATATAAACTTACCTCGGTAATCTTCGAAATGTCTCTACACATTTACAGCAATCGGTATGTCGCTATTAAGTACATGCAGAAAACAAAGTCTCCCAAATGTGTAGACTATTTGAAATTCTAATCTGAAAATTGGTCGTCTTTTGTTAAGTTTAACTGGTCATGTAACTGAAACAGACAACATAGTTCTTGATGTTTAAGTTTATAAAGTTATAAATCTGTGAGTCAATTTCGAGAATTTTTGTCGCATTTACAAAACATGGGGGTGCTATAAAATGAACAATGTGTATTTGATTGATAATTTCTTTAAAAAAAATTAAAAAATTTTAAATGCAGAAAAATGTTTTGGGTTTTGTTCATTAAGATCAGATGCCTCATTATACAGCATTTATTTATATTCTTGCATTAAGATTTTAAGTAAAAGAACATTATCACATTTAGGAGTCATCATATTGATACACTGACCTTACTTGATTTTTCAGATGAAAACATCAGAGTATTGTTTTGGATTGGGGACTGGTGGTGGTGGAAGTAGTTTGGTAATAGATAGATCATTTTGAAGTAAAATAAGACAATACTTTGGTAAAAATTACTTACTGCAAAAACGAAGTTAAAAAAGATGAACATTTTTTGCATTTCCTAAAACGATTTTCCTGATTTTACATGCACACACAAACAAAAAGCTCTTTTTCAGATTTTTCTGCATCTTTTCAATTAATATAAATAAAATATAAAACTTTACATTTTGTGTCAGCTCATATTTAGTTATAATATAAAACATTTTGTACAGTGAAGAAACTTTTCCATAAATTTGTATTTTTTTTTTCTGCTTTGAGGCAAGAATCTTTCTAAATTTATTTGTATACTTTAATTTCTGTTTAGTACTTTACTTTTTTTTTTTTTTTTTTTTTTTAAATCTTTTGACGTATGGTCTTCATTATCTTTATTCTGGTTTTCTGTTATTTTATTATAGTCTGCAACAACCATTAATAAAATAGTTGCAAGATATTTTAAAATAAATTAAAAATATTAATTTATCAAGCAGATTATAACAATGTCATCTCAAATAGTATTTAAGCAATACATATAACGAATAATGAATTTTGGACCACTTTTGTCCTGAAAATGCCATCAAAGATATCTTTCCTATGATGAATACAGTTTTCTTCAGTTAGTGCTCTCAAGCAGAGCTAAAAATTAGTGGTCATTAGCCGTCAAATGCAACTAAATTATTGCATTTCACGACCACAAAATCGTCTAGTCATCAAATTTGAAGCCTAGCTTTCTTTCACTTTAATTTTTGTTTAACAAAGCTCTCATTCGTACTTTAACATAAGTTTTCTTCCCTGCCACATGCACTTCAAGAACATCTATTTTTGAAAAAAGATTAGACAGCAGCATGTGTCTTAGACTCCCTTGCATCTGTCGATCACCTCTAACCTGTGATGCCATGTCGTAATTCAAAATTTTGAAGCCAACCTGAGGAAAATTATACGACACTGATTAAACCACTGTTAAAGCACCTTTTCTACATCAGCGAATTTTCTGCTTTGGACTATAAGTTTTTTTGAAGCACTAGATCCACTTTGATAATGGCTTTCCTCAATGATCTTACACTTATAAATTAATGTGTTTAAAGTTGAAACTGGTAAACCTAATTCAGGAAAAGAACTTGCCCACTGCTGAGACTGGGGAGAGCACAATCCATAGAAAGTGGGATGTTCACATTCCTGACAGCTTTTGTTCAATTGGGCAGGTTTTTGTCAAGGTCTCATGCCTTTCTTAAGGGTCCTGTCCCTGCCGGTGAAGACACTCACGAGCTAATGCTAATCCTATGGGGAGGGATTTTTCTAATATCTCGTTTGCATTTTGACATTTTTAAATAATTTTCTTTTGCATTGGATAGCTGAGATCCATCTCTACAGCGCACCTTGGTTACTTTTTCGATTTTGGTTGCAGATATTTTTTAGAATGACACTTTCATTTTCAGAACCGGTTTTGAAAATGAAAGTAACTTTATTAAAAATATCTGCGACCAAAATCGAAAAAGTAACCAAGGTGCGCTGTAGAGACGGACCTCGGCTATCCAATGCCAAAAAAATTATTTAAAAATGTCGAAATGCAAACGAGATATTAGAAAAATCCCTCCCCATAGGATTAGCATTAGCTCGTGAGTGTCTTCGCCGGCAGGGACAGGACCCTTAAGACTGGCCAATCGGAAGGTGGGAATCTGAGGTTGAAATGCACATTTTCTCTCTTCTTCACTTGAAGAAAAAAACCATATAAATAAAATTATTTAACATTAATATCCATTCGATTTTGCTGGGACAATCATATACATCCCATATCGGCGCAATATTTTTCTGACGCCAATGTTGTATACACAACGGGTACTTAACTGGCACCAAAGTATTGCTCGATATGGTAACCCGGATGTTGTTGTTCATGCTGTTGATGTTTTCGGCAATTGGGGTCAGCAAAAAATCGTGGCAATATGGGGCGTATATGACATCTATGCCAAAAAAATGTATAAACAATTCTCCACTGTGTATATATGCTGTTGAACTTCATTAACACGAAATTGAAGGGACTGCAAATTTCTTTTTTGTTATCTGGGATTTCGTGTTAACCATCAAAATAGTGATGCCATCTATGTTAGATATAAAAACTAAATAAGTTAACCTACAAATATATATCCCTGTCCTTAAAATCATAATTTAATAAGAAATATAAAATTTAATTAAAAAGTGAAACTAATTGGTCATAATTTTAGGCAATAATAAATTTGTTTACCTGTTAATTTAAAAAAAAAAAAAGTAAGTTATTGATTTTTGCTTCAATTTTTGTAGATTACTTCTTTTTAGGAATATATGAACCTCATCTAATTTGTCCAAAGCTCGGGAAGCATCTTCTTGTTCCATAAGGAAACATTGTACTGTTTTCAATACTGTGGTAGCTTCATTTAATGACACTAAACTTTTCTGCTGTGTTGATTCCTTCATCCTCATCTGACACTTCGATGTTGTCATCCTTTCTTTCAGCTAATACAGCAATTAATTCTTTGTCTGTTGTCTCATCCAAAATCAGCACATCTTCATCTGTGCAAATATACTCGGCAAAAAATGTCTGTGAAAGAATTCCCCTTTTTTTGTCCTCTTCTATTAAATTAGTCGGCATTTTAGATTCTGGTCAGTGTGGAAAAACCTCCGCAAAGCAGAGGATAAAGAAAAGCAGGGATTAGTCAGTAATTCAGTATTTCACCCTTTTCTGAAATCCTTTTCTACTTTAGGTCATTTTCATGCCATATGAAAAATTCCATAGTTAATAAAAGTGACATGTAAGTTTGAAATATCAAAAACTTCACATAAGGAAGCATGTTTTGACTTTGGAGCAAAAAAATATTTTTGCCTTAAGCAGGGTTTTGCGAAATTCTATTTAGTGTTAAACGAATTAATTAACGTTGATTTTCAGACTATCCTGACCAAACTCAGTATCATTTTGCGTTAAGTGATGACATGTTAATGAGGTTTGACTGTATATATATATAAGTAGCAAAACCCGCAGCTTTGCTCGCGTAATAGTTGAAATATGCTGTGGTATTTGTATATCTAATTTTTATTGGAAGAAATTATACAGTTAGGAATAACTCAAAAATTACTAATTAAGCCATAGTTTGGATAAACTTCATTATTACACAGCATTAAGCGAAAACAAGGCTTAAATTAATAAGAACTAAAACTAATTCTGAATAAAGGATAATTTAGAATGTATTTTAAAGCTATTATGCTCATTTCAGTTTTTATTTGAAGTTTTGAATATTTTAGAATCTGTTCTTAGCACACATTTACATTATAAAAGTAATCATCATTTTAAATTCCAAGCTTCTAGTCTAACGGTCTACCACTCCTCTGGTGGCACCATCATAAAATATAGCTTATGTTGGAACAGGGACTGTCAACATCAATTTGCCAACATTAATTTTGAAATCGGCTTGGTATTTCCTAAGAGTCCATACAAAACGTAATTTAGAAAGTTTTTAAAAAACTTTTTGCTCACTTTACACCGTTAAATGTTTTTAGAGAGCATTTTCTTCTTATAAGTATCTATCATACCAAATTTTAAATTTCTATCTTTAACAATTCAATAGAAATGGTAATTTAGAACATGTTTAGTATGCTTTTCGCTTATTTCATACTTTTAAATTTCAATTTCTTTTTTTAATTGATCTTAGAGAATATTTACATCTTATAATTAACTACCATGCCAAATTTCAAGTTTCCATCTTTAAAAATTCCATACAAATCGAAATTTATAAAATTTTTAGAAAGCTTTTCTCTCATTTCATCCTTTTAAAACTTGGAATTTTTCAGAAACAGTGCTTAGGGAGAATTTCCATCTTATAAATAACTACCATGCCAAATTTCATGTTTCTAGTCATTTCAATATAACAAAAATTGCAATTTTAGAATGTTTTTCGCCCCTGCATCCCAACCCCCTTTTTGGTACTGGCACCGACATAGAATACAGCCTATGGTGGGGCAGGGTCTGTCACCATCAATTTGCCACCATTACATTTGAAATCGGTTCGGTATTTACTCAGATTCCATAGAACTCTTAAGAATGCTTTTCACTCATTTCACCCTTTTAAATTTTGAAATTTTTAGTAACTGTTCTTACAGATCATTTACGTATATCTTATACTAGGGGGCTCTGCCCCCTGCAAGCTACGCTCGCCAACCCCCATTCAGACACCGCAGAATCTAAAAATAAAAAAACATGTTAATCAGATGGATTTTTAAAATATTAGAGACGATTAAATTATACTGAAAAAAGCTGTTTCGTTTTTGATTAAAGAGGATCAGTTAAACATTTGAAAAGAAGCTAAAATAAAATGAATTAAGTATTCAGAGTCTTTGTCTCCGATATTTTAAAACAATCTCTATAACAATAGCCTAAATCATGTGACTATCATCAACAGTTCCCAGCGGAACACTTTGTTTTTTATACTCTAGGTGCCATTTTGATACTTTAATGTTATCCAGGCACAGGTGATAAGTCGCCAAATATTATTCTATACCCATCATTTCATCTATATTATAATAGTTCAAGTCATCAAATGCCATAAACAAATACGGTCTGATTGATCCCTTCGCCTTTCATATGAAGGTTTGGCACAAATGTCATATACGTGTTATTATATTATATTGGCGCGATTTTTTTCCAACGCCAATTTTGGGAACGCATCAACAGCATAAACAACAACATCCGGCTTACCATATCAAGCAAAATAACGATACTTTGGCACCAGTTAAGTACCCGTTGCATATATGACATTGGCGTCAGAAAAAAATCGTGCCAATATGGGGTATATGACATCTGTGTGGAAAGAAAAAAAAGCCGGGTGCAAATATCGCCAATATCTTTTTTGCAACTCACCAGTTAGAATTTTTTTATTCTTCGAGTGGTAAATTAAAACATTGATTTGAAGTTGAAATTAAATGTCATGGTTTGTTACATAATTTAAGATTTCGCCAGATGTCATATATGCACCTGCATGTTTGGCATGATTTTTTTTTTACGAAAATTTGGCGAAAACCTCGTTTTCGAATACCGGTTACTGTTAAGCTCCGGTATCTTGGCATTTCATGCGCGGAGATTCGGACGATTCTATTCTGGATAATCGGCAAAAGGTTGTAACGTACTGGAGAGAATAGCATCCATAATTGGCGTGTTAGCCTAAAATAGTGACAACCATAAGCAGATTCTTTTTTTTTTATAAATGTAATGTTTAACTGAGGTCGTTTCTAATAGCAATAATTTTATTAATAATTATGATATTTAAAAACTTAAATGATGCTTCTGATAATAAAAAATAATGATACTAATTATCGGAATAAACTGTAAAAGCACCTAGACATATTTTCAACAATGGCAATTCTTTATATATAAGAATTAATGCGGATCATTTCATAATATTTTAGATATGAATTTATTAATGATTTTATAATTAAAAAGATGCTTCTGAATTTTTTAAAAATGCCCACATTATGTTAGGATGTTTTCATTGTGTATATAAATCTCTTTTTTTTTTTCCTAACTAAATTTAAAATGTTAGACATTTATATAAATTAATAGCTATTACACGTGACTTTAATCACGTAACATTTAAAGAAGAATAAATTCATTAATTAAGGGAAAAATTCACTTACGATAATTAAACACATGTACAATTAACCAACTCTTTATCTCATTTTAAAATAGATAAAATTTGTTATGCTCCCAATTTGCATATTTTTATTTTTATATATAGGATCATATAAATGCCTTTGAAGAGCTCGAAATTTCATACACTTTCCCTAAGATTAATTAGAGAATGAATTCATTTCCTTCTAATTTTATTTTATTATCTCTATTTATTCTATTTTACATTTATTCCATTCATGCATATTGAGATATTTTTAACTATAGATTTCGATATTAAAAAAAAATTATATATAAGTATCAGAAACGGATAACTGATTAATTCTGATATTTTTTATTGGCTTTTCCATAGTACCTTTAAAAAATAGGGAGGAGGGGGGGGGGGGGGGGGGAATTTAATGTTTAATTAATGGCATTGGCTTTTTGAATTATTTGTTTATTTAATCAATCGATGGTGCATTGATAGGAATAACTTGAGCATTTATCAGATTTTACGCCTAATGCTGAGTGACCACCTGAACTTCACTTGATGTGACTCTGCATGGTTGCAGTATTAAATTAAGTTATTATAAAACCTTATATTATATTTTAAGAATGTACACTAGGGATGTTAATGTTAAACCTATGAGAGCATTCACTACAAATGTATCACTTATATTTTTAAATGATTTTTTTTCCTTTTTTCTTTTCTTTTTCTTTCTTTCTTTTTTTTTTTATATTGTAGAATAGCTGAGGTTGATCTCTAACCGGGATAGTTTTTACTTTTTCGATTTAGGGTGCTTTTTTTAACAATGAGTACACTTTCACTTTCAGAACCGACTCTGAAAGTGAAAGTAACTTTATGTATTATAAAAGAAATCTAAAAATCTTTATACTAAAACTTTATGAAAATCGAAAAGTAACCCGTTTATAGATCGACCTCAGCTATTCTAGGGAAAAATCATTTAAAAATGTTAAAATGCAAGCGAGAAATTTTAAAAGAATTTTCCTTTCCTCCTCAAAAAATTTCACCACTTTTAAAATCCCATTTCGCTTCTTGGAATGAATAATTTTCTTTTCCCGTGGCATTTTGTCAAGGCGAATATAGTTGACAAAGATCGATAATAATAATTTAAAAGACAAAGAGCAAGATCAAGCTCAAATACAAGCTACGATCTGAAATAGTAAAATCACCATGGAACAAGGAATATACATTTTACAGTTATTTCCTACTTCTTAGAAATTCACAGATAAAAGAGTAAACTTCTACTGGTGGTGCAAATCCCTATTTCCGGGATTTGGCAGATTGTCCGTTCGCCAATTACGCACTTGTACTTGGCAACCTTTGACCCTGAAACCCCTGGTCAGAAATAGATTCTCCTAAGGTCATCTGCCAAGATACGAGAGCTCAACAGTACATATGTATTTTTGGTACTACTTAGTTATCCCGTCGACTAAAAATCTATCGCGAACTATAAGATTAAATGCCAATAACGGTTGATCGAAAATGTCACATTCACTTGACTTTTAGCAAGTTACACATGTTCAAGTGATTTTTATTTCGACGTTTTATTTTTATGTTTATTAATGTTATACTAATTTATTTGTTCTTTCGTTATTTAAAATAAAAATTTTGTCAATCTGTACAATTTGGCGATTTATTTAATTCGCGAAATTGGTTGACAGAATAACTACGTTGTACCGTATTTTTTAATTATTTTCTATTATTTTCAAAAGGAAATAGCAAAAAAATAATTAATAACTATAGAAAAAAATAATTTATATAAATTAAAAAAAAATAAAAGTAAATAAACATTTATTATTAAATAAACGACAATAGCCATGTCAATCAAAATAATGCCATTTTTGCACCAATTAGGTACCCCAGTGCGTATATGACATCTGTGCCTAATACTTTTCTTTTCGTTTTGTTTTTTAAAAAAAAAATGAAAGAAGTGAAAGCCATCAATTTAAATGTTTCATTTTTAAATGAAAGTTTTGTATTAAATAAAATGATAACGAAATACAAAAAAAAAAGCAATGTTCTTAGCATAGATTTAAAGGAGGCCAAACTGGTTGCCAAATTAATTTAAAATAGTAAACTTTTCTGAATTATGAAAAAAAAAAATATTTTGAAAACTAATTCGAATTTAAAAATTCTGATATCAGTTTTGAGATCTGTGGATCAATACGGATTTTTTGTGTTAATTTCATCGCAAAGTATTCCATATTTTAGGAGAAATCGCCGTGAAACATAATCAGTTGTTTAATCAGTCGATTCAAAGAATAGATACACATTTCAGCTGTTTCATATATTCGTTTGATAAATTCGTTTCATTAGGATTTTATATATATAGGGTAGAAGTATCTTACCAAGCCAAATTTAATGTTTCTATCCTTAACAATTGCATAGAAATCCTAATTTAGAACATTTTAAGAATGCTTTTCACGTATTTTCACCCCTTTTTAAATTTAAAATTTTTTTTGACTGCTTTTAGAGAGCATTTATGTCTTATAAGTAATTACCATGCCTAATTTCAAGTTACTAGATCCTTCAGTATCACAAAAATCACAATTTAGAATGCTTTATGCTCCTGCAACCCCCCCGTGGTAGTGGCACTGACATAAAATGTAGCCTATGTTGCAGCAAAGACTGTCAGGGTTTGTAAATATCATGATATTTTCAAAAATATCCGATATTTTCGATATATATCCGATATTTTCAAAATAGTCAACTTACTGCTGATAATAAATATTTTCAAGCATAATATAAATTAGAAGCTAAATGTAAGCTTGTCTTATTTTTTATTCTATAACCTGTTGTACAGATTAGACTCAACTAAACAAAAATCAGAAAAGAATCTTTTCTAAAGAAGCTGTATATAAATTATTATCTAAATTACAGTTTATCTTCAAATGGCTGTTCTGAATTAATTGTCTAACATAATTATTAGTTATACATTTAAAAATAAAAGTTTCAAAAATGAAGCTTGGAAAAGATATTTTTCTTCTTTGCCTAAAAAAGTCACTGTCAGAGACAAAAGTTGTTTATCTACAAAATGACACAGTCAATAACAGTTGAAAAATTCATTTACACTTGTTTTGACTGAAGAAAATATCAAGATTATCTTATGCAGTGATATTTTGAAAATAAATATCAAGAATTTGAAAATATCAAAAACATCAAAAATCAAGCTTGGAAAAGATATTTTTCTTCTTTGCCTAAAAAGTCACTGTCAGAGACAAAAGTTGTTTATCTACAAAATGACACAGTCAATAACAGTTGAAAAATTCATTTACACTTGTTTTGATTGAAGAAAATATCAAGATTATCTTACGCAGTGATATTTTGAAAATAAATATCAGGAATTTGAAAATATCAAAAACATCAAAAATCAAGCTTGGAAAAGATATTTCTCTTCTTTGCCTAAAGAAGTCACTGTCAGAGACAAAAGTTGTTTATCTACAAAATGACACAGTCAATAACAGTTGAAAAATTCATTTACACTTGTTTTGACTGAAGAAAATATCAAGATTATCTTATGCAGTGATATTTTGAAAATAAATATCAAGAATTTGAAAATATCAAAAACATCAAAAACCAAGCTTGGAAAAGATATTTTTCTTCTTTGCCTAAAAAAGTCACTGTCAGAGACAAAAGTTGTTTATCTACAAAATGACACAGTCAATAACAGTTGAAAATTTCATTTACACTTGTTTTGACTGAAGAAAATATTAAGATTATCTTACGCAGTGATATTTTGAAAATATCAAGAATTTGAAAATATCAAAAACATCAAAAATCTTGATATTTTGAAAATAAATATCAAGAATTTGAAAATATCGAAAATATCAAAAATCTTGCTATTTTTAAAATAAATATCGGATATATATCCATTGATATATATCAACGAACCCTGAAGACTGTCATTATCAATTTGAAGCCATTACTTTTGAAATCTGTTTGGTATTTTCTCAGATTTACCGTAATTTTCGGCACATAATCCGCATATGCAATTTTCCTTTTGACCGGAATAAAGTTAGCAGAAAATCTGCACCGTCTTATAATCCGCACTATTGGCGAATCGAATATAATTTTATTGAATCGAATATTGGAATCATCAATATTAAATTCACAGCCTGCTGCTCTGTTTCCTATCTGGGTCATTCCACATAAAATGAGCAAAAATTTAAGAAAAGTCGTGGCCATATCGTAACCGATTTTAATAAAATTTGATATACAGGTTCAATTCATATTCAAATAGAGCTCTGCAAAATATCTTCACAAAAAATAAATTATTTTAGCAGTTTTGGACATTTAAAAATCTTGTGATAAAGAATGGCATGTGTGCAATTGTCCAAAGTTGCAAGTTTGAAGTTCTGTATCTTGAAAACTATTTAACTGAAATGAATTTTTTTTATAATAATGTAACCTCTGAAAAATTATCTTCTTATTTATTGAGTAATAATAATCTGGTAACACCATGATTAATCTATAATTGGTTGTCAAAATTGAAAATTTGCAAATTTTGAGAAAATTAGAAACATTATAAAAATCAAAGGAATTAAAAGACATCTGTGAAATTGATGCCTGATATAGTATTACATATGAAGATCAAATTCCCTAAGTTTGAAAGTTGCCATTTATTTCCTTCATCTTAAAAAAAAACTTAGAAACTGTAAAAAATTTACAAAATCATAATTTTTCCTCTTATGTATGAGCAAAAATGTAAATAAAGGAAAGGTCCAACATTAACAATATTGCACAGACATAAAGATCAGTAAGTCCATGATATGCTAAAAAAAATTCAACATTGCCTTTTCATTCCTAACATAGCAAAAATGAGTTCAAAAAGGCAATATTAACTACATTCCATGAGCTATTTTTCTTTGAATTTGCGCATGTTTCTTAAAATATTGCACGATTTCAAGGTGAAAAAATTTAGTGCTGCCCTCTATTTCCTGTATCTGGATTTAGGTATTAATATATAACTTTTTGTTCAATTGAGTCATTTTTTTTCTACTTTAAATAAAAATCTTCTTGAGGCAAAAATAAATTGAAAGCAAGTATAAAAGTTTCTTTATTTAAAATATACACTTTTATCTATATCAAAAAAATTAAAAGTTTTAAAAAGCTTTCCTTCACGTCGAAACAAGTGATAGAAATATCGCATTTTACCTCGACATTTTTTACTATTTATTTTTTTTCTCATTAAGGAATAGAAAGGCAAAAATGAAAGTTTTAATATTTAATGTATTTACTTTTAGCTATAACGTCGAGTAATTTTGATATTGTCAGAGGTGTCCTTCATCTCTAAATGAGCAATAGAAATGTTGGATTTTTCCCCTCAAAAATTTTCAAAAATACTTTTTTTTTCTCATTACGGAATAAAAATAAAATTACTAACTTACGTCAATCTGTTACTTATTATTCATTCCTAATTATAAATAATTTTTAATATAGTCTTTGTATTCTTAAGGCTAATAATCAAAATTGAAACTTCAAGCATGTAGACAAAACCTCGATTTTGCATCCACTTTTAATGTAAATTTTAATACAGAAATAAACAATCCTAAAATCTATTATTTTACATTTCTTCATAAATAGATATGATCTACTTACAAACTGATTTTTATTAAAATCTGTGACATGTCTGCCACAGGTGATTTGCTCATTTTGTAAGGAATGGCCCATCTTTTCTGCATTTTCTACAACTTTTAGTTTGAATTTGGCGGTATAACTCGTATGTTTTTTGCAAGGCATGTTTTCAAAGATGCACTGATGATATCACTAAAGAAATGGCGATGGTGGCAAAAAGCGCTTACTGTTCAAAAATCCTGTTATTTCTTTCTGGCGTAAACTTGCTTGTTACACAGGGCTGCAGAGTTGGTGGGAAAAATGGACGACTCTGGCTCCGGGAATTTTAACAGCTCCGACTCAGATTCTGACAATGCTGTCCTGCTTGTAAAATGGACGACTCCGACTCCGGGAATTTTAATACATCCGACTCAGACTCAAACTCTTTTGCTCAAAAATGGGCCTGACTCTGACTCCGCAGCCCTGTTGTTGTAGAACATATGCGTAATTAGTACCAAGTGCACATAAGCAGGCAGCCAGATTAAGCGATTGTATGGTGCTATCTTCTATTGGAAAAGTAGCAAACCAAACTAAGAACAAGGAAATTTTTTTTTTTTTTTTTTAAATCAGATATCTATGGCGGCCGATTATCTGCATTGCAAAAATTTTCACTTTTTTTGGCAGATTATCTGCGGATTATAGGCCAGAAATTACAGTAACAGAAATCATAATTTAGAACACTTTTTGCCCATTTCAAATTTGTAGATCTGGAATTTTTGAGAAACTGTTTTTAGAGAGCATTTATATCTTAAAAGTATCTACCATGCCAAATTTCAAGTTTCTATTTCTAACATTTGCCTAAAAATCGTAATTTAGAATGCTTTTAGAATAATTTTTGGCGTATTTCCACCCTTTTTAAAATTTGATTTTTTTTTTTTTTTGACTATTCTTATAGAGGATTTAAATTTTATAAGTAACTGCCATGTCAAGTTTCAAGTTTCTAGCTTCTTCAGTACCACAAAAATTGCAATTTAGAATGTCTTTTGGTTCTGCAACCTTCTGGTGGTAGTACAGTGCATCTCAAAAGTATATGGAAAAGCGATTTTTTGAAATAACTGTTCAAAAAATTAAGCAATAATCATGAAAAAAATAATTAGCATATAGAATCACACTATAAGTTTATTACAAAAGAGAAATACCAGGCTTATTTCACAGGTTGCAGGGTTTGTAAATAGGATTTAGTATCAACTATCAAGAAATCAGAAATTTATAAAACAAAATTTTAAATACAAGATATTTTTTTATTGAAAAATTTTAACATAAAAGTAAGCCTATCTTATTTTTTATTTCTTAACATTATATACAGTTTAAACTGAACTAAATCAATACCAGAACAGATTCTTTTCTAATGAAGTTGCATATATAACTGAGTATCTAAATTAGACAGTTTATTTTTCAGCATCTGTTCTGAATTAATTATGTTCGTAATAATCTATAGTTAAAAGTAAAAAAATTCACACATAAAGCTTGGAAAAGATATTTGTTTTCTTTGGCTAAAAAAGTCACTATCAGATTCTACAGAACAACTCAGTCAATAACAGTTGGATATTTCATTTGTACTTGTTTTGACTGAAAATATCAAAAATATCTTGCAGAGTCATATTTTGAAAATAAATATCAAAAATCTTGATATTTTGAAAATAAATATCAAAAATCTTGATATTTTGAAAATAAATATCGGATATATATCAACGAACCCTGACAGGTTGTTTGTAAAAAAATAAAATTCAAAATAACCTGTCTCAGAAATATATGGACAATGAAAAGAATCGCTATTATTACTACCGTATCAAAAAAAAATTCATATTTTGCGTTCTGTACATGTAATGTAACCACTTTGAAATATAAAATCCCTGTTCATTCTTAAATTCTCGAATAGTTGAAAAATGTCTCATAAGGTTCAATTCTCTGCAGCTGATATAGCCAAAATTTGACGTTTAAAGGCTCAAAATATTAAAAGTTTCCGATATTGCAAAACAAATGAAGTGTAGAAGATCTGTAATTTGTGAAATATTATCAAAAGGTGACAATGCTATTGAAAAAAAGCGTTTAAATCGACCAAGAGAACCATCTCAGCGACAAGATAGAGATTTTTTGAGACGTTTCAAACCAAAAGAAGTCTTTTCTTGAATTTCCGAGGGCTTTACGGTTTCCTATATCGAGATCTACTTATCTTCATCGCATACTAGCAAGCAATTTTTATACATATTGCAGAATGTGTCGAAAACCTATGCTGAAATTGCACCTTAGGAAGGCTTATTTGGGGTAAAAAACTTATAAATTGGACGGATAAATAGTTAAATGTTTTCTTCTGTGACAAAAAAAAAAAAAATTCAATTTGGATGGTTCTGATGGCGCGGCATACTAATGGTATGGGTCTATGATGAGAACCTTGCGAGTTCGTTATTCGACAAAAAGGGGGGGGGGAACATTTAGAACATTTGTTGCTCTTGCAAGCCCCAAGTTTAGTGGCACCGACATAAAATGTAGCCTATGTTGGAACAGGGACTATCCACCATAATTTTGCAACCATTACTTTTGAAATCGGTTTGGTATTTCTTGAGATTCCATAGAAAACATAATTTAGAACATTTTTAGAAAGTTTTTTGTGCAATTTCACCCCTTTTAAATTTCGATTCTTTTAGGATCAGTTCTTAAAGATCATTTATATCTTTAAATAAGTAACTACCATGCCAAATTTCAAATTACTAGGCTCTTCAGTAACACAAAAATCGTATTTTTAAAACATTTTTTGCACCCCCTTTGGGATAGTGGCACATACATAAAATATAGCAAGATTGGAACAGGGACCATCACCAACATTTTGCAACCATTACTTTATCGTGGTGTGTATCGCGTTTTGTTTCAATGGAACAATGAATATTGCTTTTCCTAATGGTCAAAGGTGCTCAGAGGATTATCAGAATGTCCCCAAAAGCAATCTACATCTAATTGGAAATATCTTAGGAAAGGTAAACTAGAAATTCCAACAGGACAATGCGCCAATTCACAACTCCCACTCAAAAACAGCGAGGTTTACACAGAATCAAATGATTGTAATAGACTGGCCAACCATCAGTCCAGACCTGAATCGAATTGAAAACCTTTGGAGAGTACTTGCACAAGAGGTGTGAGCCCATATTCAGGAATTTTAGGCTATTCAGGAATTAAAGCAACTAGTAGAGCAGAGTTGGTTCTCTTTACAGCCCCACATTCTCCAAATACTAGTTTGAAGCATGCCTAATAGGACTTTCAAGATAATTCAAAGAGATAAATCCAAAACTTGAATTTAAATACAAAATACTCGAAAAATCCATATATTTTGAGGCAGCCTATTTTGATTTTGGTTTTTTTTTACAAAAATTCTGTCAAACATACTGTATTTCTTTGTTGTAACAAACTTATGTTATGATTCCACATGCTTATTATTTTTTTTGTGATTATTGCTGCCTTTTTTGAACTGTTATTTAAAAAAAGCGCCTGTCCATACACTTTTGAGACACACTGTAGCAATGACATAAAAAATAACCCATGTTTGAGAGGCAAGGACTATCAATACCAATTTGATACTTCAAACCATTATTTTTGAGATCAGTTTGGTATTTCCTGAGATTTCATAAACGTTTAGAAGAACGTTAGAACCATAGAATGTTTTCAGAATGCTTTTTGCGCATTTTCACCCTTTTTAAATTTTGAATTTTATTTCGACTATTCTTGGAGAGTATTTACATTTTTTAAGTAATTATGATGCAAAATTTCTAATTGCTAGCCCCTTAAGTATCACAAAAATTGCAATTTAGAACATTTGTTGCTCTTGCAACCCCCAAGTTTAGTGGCACCGACATAAAATGTAGCCTATGTTGGAACAGGGTCTATCCACCATAATTTTGCAACCATTACTTTTGAAATCGGTTTGTTATTTCTTGAGATTCCATAGAAAACATAATTTAGAACATTTTTAGAAAGCTTTTTGTGCAATTTCACCCCTTTTAAATTTCAATTTTTTTAGGATCAGTTCTTAAAGATCATTTATATCTTATAAGTAACTACCATGCCAAATTTCAAATTTCTAGGCCCTTCAGTAACACAAAAATCGTTATTTTTAAAACATTTTTTGCACCCTGTTTGGGATAGTAGCACAGACATAAAATATAGCATGATTGGAACAGGGGCCATCACCAACATTTTGCCACCATTACTTTTAAAATCAGAACAAATGCAAAAAGTAAACGTAAACAGTACGACTTCAACAGTTACAGTTGCAGGTATTTTGTGAAAGCTATTCTTACGCCATATTTTTATCTTACATAGGAATATAATTTACACCATAATCCTAAAATAATGAAACTTTTGTCATGTTTACCCATATTTAATAAACAGAAAAGCTTGATTGATTAAAAAATGTCTCGGAAAAAAAGATCATGATTGCCATTAATATTAATGGCATCTTGGTTTTTTCAGAAATATATTGATATTTTCTTCATAAAAATGGTTGAGTTTGGTCATATTAACCAGTTTAATTTTAAAATGCATATATAATATTGACAAAATAAAAATAAAAATTTAAGCATGGTGAAGCGAATGCAAGAAAAATAAACAATTCACATACAGTTTACACCTGCAAATATTGTGCAGGACCTACAATTGGATGAATTTTTGCTATAGATACGCTAATGTACATCAATATCAAAAGTAATGTAATTTGATTTCGTAATTAATCAGCTCTAATAGCCAAAAGAGCATGATTTAAAAAAATAATTGCGATTGCCACTGATTTGAGCGCCATCTTGAATTTTGTTCTTGCAACTTAACTGTATGTTCCACTGTTTACATTTGATAAAATGCACGGATTTAAGGGAGTTTATTAGCATAGATTAGGGATGCACAACCTGTGGCCTGCGACGGTTAAACTTGTGGCCTGTGAATTTCGTTAATTTTTAACCTGAAAAAAAATCACAGTTTTTGTCCATAGGTCGCAGGAAAAAAAAAAATGAAATTCGTCAATTTTTCGTGAAAAAAATTGCAATTTTCGTCAGTTAGTTAAAAATCGCGAATTTTGTTAATCGGCCGGCTGATACCACAGTTGTCAACATAGGCGATTCCAAATTTCTTAATTTTGCTGGTCGCTGGTTGAAAAATATCTCTAATTTCATCGATCGGGTATGGTAAAATCTTGCGTTTCGTCGATCGGGCATGGCAAAAAAGCGAGTTTTGTCGATCGGGTGAAAATAAAATCACGAGTTTCGTCGATCGGGCATGGAAAAATATTGAGTTTTGTCGACTGGGCTCGGAAAATCGCAAATTTTGTTGATCACGCTCGGAAAAATCTCAAATTTTGTCAATCACGCTCGGAAAAATCTCAAATTTTGTCGATAACCTGATGCGAGGAAAAATTGCAAATTTTGTTGATAGACTGTGGAAAAATAGCGAGTTCCGTCTTTTTACCTCGAGAAAGAATCACGAATCTCATCAATTTACTGCGACAAAAAACTGCAAATTTCGTCAGTCAGTTAAGTAATGCAAATTTCGTTGATTGGGCAGGGCACAGAAAAATCGCGAATTGAGTAATTGGGTGCAAATTTTCACGATCAGGAGCGGGAATATCTCATTGAGCAGCTGCGGGAAAAATTGCAAATTTCCTCAGAGTCAGATAAGAATCATGAATTTCGTTGATCAGGCGCGAAATAATTATGAGTTTTGTCGATAGGGCTCAAAAGAATCGTAAATTTTGTTGATAGGGCTCGGAAAAAATGAGTTTCCTTGGTCGGCTTCAAAAATATTATGAATTTTGTCTATCAGGTGCAGAAAAATAGTGAATTTCGTTGATTAGGTGCGGAAAAATATCAAATTTCGTTGATTCGGCTCCTCCTCCTCCTTCATTCATAAAGTTCACATTTTTTCGGCACTAATGACTTTCATGCCCATATTTGTTTTTTAGCACTTTTAAAAAAGCAAAATTTACTTCCCCCGAATAAAGTCAAGGAATATTATCACACCTTCAAAATAATCCTTGCTATGTCTGTTATATATACAAACGTAAACTTTTGATATATTCTGCCAACTGAATTGGATATGTTGACTGGGTGGGGAACTTAGAGGGATACCCCCCCCCCCCCCATGAAACCACTTTTTTATCTGGTTATAAGCCACAGATCACCTCCCCCAAAATAGAATTCTCTCTGTGTTACTGATGTGGCCCTCGACAACCCAGACATTTTTGTAAGTGGCCCTTCTCTTAAAAAGGTTGTGCATCCCTAGTATAGATTATTTAAAATCGTTGAATACTGTGTAAGATTAAATGGAGGCTACAAAAAGGACTTAAACAAAGACTTCAAAGTGAGTGGGTACTGCTTCTTCAGTGATAGAGTCTGATATTGTTCAATGAATTTCAGCTCAAAAATTTACTGAAGCTTAAAAGGGAAAAAATCCAAATTAAGTTCTACTGCATAATTTCTCCCCACAAAGATGATTTGGTCATTTTTCAAACACAATTTTAATTTTGTCTTTCTCATCATCCATTCTGCTTTATAATAGCCACATATATCTATTTCTTTAATGAAATACAAATTAGATGAATTCCCTAGTGATTTGAAATAATAAACTTTTCCACCTATTATAGAATTCCTGCTTACAGAGTAAATTGTGTTGTTAAAACAGATTATAATTGTACTTTAATCTTTTCTCATTTGCATGGATATATATATATTTTTTTATATAAGAAATTGATCTGTAAAAATGCTTATATTAAATTGATAAGATATTAAAGTAAAAGTTGTATGCATTGTATGTTAATGTGTCTGAATTGTATGCATTATAATATTATGCATTTAATGCATTTTATCATGTGCGCATTGTATTTATACACACATAAAAATTCCTATATATTAAAAAAAATAGTCCTATATTTTCTATAATATTTTTGTAAAATGTCACTTCTAGGCATGTACCTATCTATTAATCTCTCAGACTTTCTTTTTTTCATTAACCTATAACATTTGAAACCTCTGATGTCTCGGAAGTTTAGTTCTTATTACAGTTCAACTGAAACAAACTTTTAATGTTAAAATTGAATTTTAGAATGAAAAATATTTTATAGTCAATTGTTCTCAAATTGATATCTCTAAAGAATTATAGAGATATTGTATATATATTTAAATAACTTATATAAGTAATTTAATGCTGAAGAGTTTCGTTATAATTTAGGAGAAAGCAACGTTTTTTAAAAGTGCTATCATACAAAAGGATTTTCAAATATGTAATACATCTCACTTAATAAATCACAAAAATAGCCATCAGCTGTTGTGACTGCAGTGAATGAGGCCTTGGGAGCTGAAACAGTGCAAATTCAAAGCAAAATGAGGGGTATCCTTATTATTGATGTTACTGTATCTACAGTAGAAGCCATTAGTAACTGAGATACATATATTCATTTTGCTTTGATTGTATGATGTTCCTGTCTCCAAGGCCACATCCACAATAGCTTATGGCTGCTTTCATGAATGATAAGTAAGATCAATTGCATAAGAAAATCAGCTTCTATGAAATTTAAAAAAAGTGTTGTCGCTTGAACTAATATTAGTCATCAGGTATAAAGTATACGCTTGTATCATATCAGTAAAAATACTATAATGCTCCTTAAAACTGGCTCTGAATTAAGTTAACCCATTACCTGCTGGTGTTGCGTTGACGCAACGGTCAAAATAAATGCGTATAAAAAATTAACTATCAGATGAATTTTATATTAACAGTAATTTTTAAGTAGGAAATATTATAGTTAATAATTCAATAGAAAAATATTTTCTTTCATCAGTTTTTTTTATATTTAATAACGCGTTCCAAAGTTAAAGCATTTTTAAACGAAAACTTTCACGTTGTTTTCGCAGAAGAAGCATAGTTAGAAAAACATAAGCTTTAGAGGTAATCTATTTTTAGACAAGGTCAAATTAGATAAAAACATTCCGCGAATAAGTTGATTTTGTTTTAGTGGGGGAGGAGGAGAAAACAGGTGTTGCGTTTACGCAACGTCAGCGGGAAATGGGTAGTTCCCTTTTTCACTCGTGTCATTAGACTCTTTGGGATTTTTTCTCATTCTATGCTCATGGAGACGCCTAAACCGTTAGAGAACTCTTGAAAGAAGTTTTGATGAAGATTTAGATAAAGATTATTGGAACAAAACTGATATTATTGTTATTTCACCAAAAGTAGCAGAAATTATTGATGAAGAAGGAATGATAATATATCAAAATAAATCAATGGTATTTCACTATGCGATATTGCTGACGAAATTGATATGAGCATAAAAAGAGAAGTTTGTGGCTTCTAAAATTTGTACAAGTCAACGAGTATACAATACATTTAATAGAAAATAGGAGACTTGAAGTAGATAAAGAAGGAAACATTGACTTGGACTCACCCCAAAAATGAAGAAAAAAAGTATTGACTAATGCAGGAAGAAATCAAGATTAAGTTCAAAAAGAAAAAGTCTTACTTAGATTTTAGACATGAAGTAGCACTGCAAAGGGTGTTTGCAAAAGCAAAGACTGTTTGAAAGTAAAAGGTTAGGTATAAACAAATCTACCTAGTAAGTTTGGCATGCAAAAGCCATTACAGGCAGAAAGCAGACATTTAATTGTCAAGTCCGGTAACAGCAGAAGACTACATTGCAAAAAATGTCATTACCAGAATGTTTATCGCTGCAGTAAATTTGTTTTGTTGCTTTATTACTAAAGTCTAGCGAGTATTTTGATGCTTGAAACTGTATTCTAGAGATAATCAGTAATTTATAAATAAATTAATTAAAATTCAATAATAAATTAATTACCTTTAAAGTGATTGTTTGCTTTCTAAATTGTAACAACTCAAAAAAAAAAAATCTTCCAGTGCCCAAATCCAAGAAAACCCTGTAGATGTTCAGTTGAACTCACTGAACATCAATACCCTTATTCCGCTGACATTGTGTGAACGCAACACTCGATTTTTCTTAAGCTAAGGCAAGTTTTGTTATTTTCACTATAAATAAATGTTAAGTATATTCAAATGAATAACCTGTATCATTTTTATAAAAAAATTTTAACCCCTTATAGTTTTGGCAGTTAATGAGTTAAGATAAAATAATTTTTGTTAAGCAGAGTATTTTGTCTAAAGAATATTACAATGACATTTGAAATAAAGTGAAAAATGAATACACAAATAAAAATACAATAATTTATTTATTAATTCTGAGAGTTCAAGGTGCAACGTTTAGAAAAATTTTTACAGTTAAAAAATTTATATTTCCAACAGAAACTTAACAACCAACGTAAGCTTCACAAAATCCATCATCACCAACTATAATGCTTCTTGTAATATAAGCAAAACTATGACAGAAGAAACCATATACAAAATAAATGAAGTTGCCTTTTGTCCAATTGAATTAACCTGCCATGTAAGCATATTTTCTTTACATACAGCCTACAGAATTATGCCAACATTTGTTAAATAATCAGTTTAAAAGCACAAATATTTTTAAAAATTATGAATATTTTAAACAGTTTAAATTATCAAGGTTTTAACAGCATAAATAGGAATTTAAAAAGTCTTAAATTTAATTATTTTGAAGTAATTTAAATTCTGCTTCTTTTAATGCAAAATTTAATAAAAGCATTTATAAGCAATAAAATGTTTCTTATATTTTATCTTATATGAACAATATACAAAATAAGCTTTATTATTAAATTATTAAAAATAGAGTCAAAGCAAAATTTAGAGGAATTTCATTAATTATTTACAATCCAATCTTGAAATTTATTATATGTACTTAATAAAATTAGCAAAAGTGATGCCATTAAAGAAAAAGCAAGGGAAAACTCCATTTTTACATGATTCCTTTCCTTCATTTATATTATTACATCTGATCATTTCAAATTTAAATAAACATAAAATGAAATGAAATTTTTTTTAACTAATTGCTATGCAGACAAAACTATATAAAATAGATATTTTAATTCTTATATATAGCAGCACTAAGTGAAAATATTTTCATGTTTATTTTGTACAGATTAATACAACAAATTTAAGCTTTAAATCAAATAATAAATATTGGATATTTTAGGGGAAGAATAAGCCATCACCATTTACTGTTGTTGCTTTAATTGTATGATTCAATTACTTCTCTTTCTTTGAGAACATTAAAATGGGATGTCAAATTATGAAAAATGAGCATGACACTTGTTGCTATTAACTTTCATTCGAAATAGAAGAGATTGCATATAGCATTTCTGCATTACATCCTTACTGATGGCAAGAGGGGAGGGGGGAGAAGAAGGGGGAATGTTTATACAAATCTCAAAGGTATAAGAATATTGTTAAATATGCAAATGTGTGAGTTCATCAAAAACAAGAATTCAAAAATCCTTGTTGTATGCATGGCAAGACTTTCATAAGAATTCTTGTGTTAACAAATGCATAGACAATAAAGCAATTTAACAAAAGCAACCTCATTAATATGCAGCCTTTAGCAATGCAACATTGTTCATCCTCACATAGACAGCATGACATAAGTTGTTATCGAAAACCTTCATTGTAGGATCCTGCTGCATTCTCTATATTCTCTATGGTGGGATCCATTAGATCTTCATCTTTTATGATCGTTTTCCAACAATATGCATGACATTTCATTTAATATTGAAATGAAAATGAGAAACTGTTTTTTTTTTTCTTGAAGATTTCTATTACTGGGACATGGAAACAACTCTCTACATATTGAAATAAAATCATAAATAACAATGAAAAACTCATAATTGATTAAACTGCTTAGTGTCTGGTTAAAAATAAAACTTTTATACATTTTATAAAAACAGAAATGCTCATCTTTAACTTGACATTCATTTTAATGACATAAAAATAAAACAACCAAACAATTAAACTAGTCGTTGGGGGGCACAGTAATACTTACCCATCATGGATATAGATAATATAAAATATGAAAATAAAACATGTGATATTTGCTAAGCATTGTACCATGTTACTTTTATTCATAATTTAATTTATTTGGACTTCCTTAAATATAATTATACCCCCTTAAGCTAATATTACTTTTTGTTGCATTAAAATATCTCAATTTGTTGATTTTCTGTAAGCAAGTAAACGCTATTGGTTTACAATGGAAGTCTATGGGAATTTGGCGAAATATTAGAGATACTGCCAATTTGGCACCACTTTTGGCGACTCATCTTGGCTGCCAAATTTGGCGATATACCACCAAGTTAGCGACAAACTTGGTGGTATTTGGCGACAGAACAGGGTCCCCCCCCCCTATGGTAAACCCCCTTATAGGTATGGAGATGCATTAAATGCTTGACATTTACGATAAGCCATTATTGACATTTAATCTTATAGTTTGGCGATAGTTTTTTGGTCGGCGGGATAATCGAGTAGTACCGAATTGCATAAAAGAAACATCCTTATAACTCGAAAAATTATAATCCTATTAACTAACAGTTTATTGTGTCCGATTAAGCGTCTCATTTCCAATTAAAATATATCTTTGAATTGAAATTTGAATGAAATACAGGGTCATGAAAAATCGAAGAGTGTGAAAAGTAGAATTAAAAATATCTCGGCAACTAACTATCTGATCGAGTTCATTCATGAAGCGAAATTTATGTTCTTTTATTGTCTTTTATATTCACTCCTTCAAATAAACAATTTCGAAAATTTGTGTATACCTTTTATCAGAAAGAATATTTCAAGAGTCCAAAAAAAAAAAATAGTTCCGGTTAATCAAGGTTACTGATATTCAACAGGCTTCTTCCCATTATTACTCCCTAGTACACACCAAATTTCAAGTCTCTATCTCAATTTGTTCAAGAGATAGAGCGTTTACAGACACACACACATACAGACGGACAGACATTTTTTTTTTTTTTGTAAAAATATGTTTTTGGAATCTCCAGTGTCTGAAACGTGTAAATATGCCAAAAAAAATTTTTTCGATTTTTAAAACGATTACAAGACTTACCCTATACTACGTATGATGGGTAAGTAAAAAAAAAATGGCAATGACTTAAAAAATAAATGGCAATGAATCATGTATCAACCTAATAACTTTTTCCCCCCAAAAAAGATTTCTGTAAAAAGTGTTACTTATGCCAATAAAAGGAGAAAAAATAATTTTTTACACTCCAAATAATAATTATACTTTAGATATAACAATACAATGAACAGATAATAAAAACAGTTCTTTTATTATAATATATCAATAAAATATATTTTAAAATAAATAAAATTTTATGTACAAATTATTTTATATATACATTTTCTTTCTTTGTTCTCATGTAAAATAAATAAATAATCAATCTAGAACTCTAAAGAATATGCAAAATATTTATTGCATAATGTAAAATCTAATATATTAGCACTACATGTAAATAAAACTGACTAGTTTGCACAAGTTTAAAAAAAGAGGAGAGAAAGAGAAATCAACTGCAAATTTAGATAAAATTTGTAAGATGCAGAATATTTTATGATAACTGATTGGACTGTTTTATTCAAACTAGCATCACAATCAATTCTACTATACACACTAAAGATAAGAATTTATTATAACTTCTTTTTTTAAAATGGGTGAAATATAATATAGGGAACAAACATTTCAAGCTATATATTAGGATTTTAAAGATTATTTAGAAATTACTGAACTAAATATTAGCTAAACAATGCTTATAAACAACAAAGATAGAATAGGATGGAATAGAAAAGAGTTTGGATATGTGTAGTATAGGAGCCAACGGTAAATAAAATTTATATAATTAATGATTTATGGAATAATATAAAAACTAATAAAGAAGCAATGGTTACGACATAACAAGGTTATCTAAATATCTAGTAATTTATCTGCTACCAAATTCTGCAATGTAAAAAAATCTGATTTTTCTTAATACAGGGTGACCAGAAATAAGTGCCCCAATAAGGAACTGTAATATCTCGAAAATCACTGTACATAAAGCGTTCAAACTTTGGGAATAAACAATTCTAATAACCAAATTTGCTTTGTGCATGCTGTAATTTTTTTTTTTTGTCTTTGCAGATTCTGCCAAAATGTCAAGATATATCATTTTTGAGCGTATTTTCATTGCGAAAACATTTTACAAAAGCTCCGTTATCATCGCAAGAGCATTTGCAAAAGAGTTTAAAGTGCATTCCGGCCCAGACTGGAAAACAATTACACGATTAATTGAGAAATTTGAGCACATGGGAAGTGTTTGCAACAACATGAGAAACAATGTTGGTCGAAAGGCAACCGTTTCCACACCTGAAAAGGCAGAAAAAACAAGAGAAGAGTTAGCGCGAAGTCCACAGAAATCGATCAGAAGAGCAGTGCAAGAAGTCTACATTAAATGAGAAAGCTTGCGGAAAATTATCGCCAACGAGTTGAAACGCATTCCAAATAAAATCCAAGTGCACTATCCACTGAGTGTAGTGGCGATGGAACGACGACTGGAGTTAGCTAATGATGTAGTGGGCTGCATCGACAACAACACCTTCGATGTGATGAAAGTTTGGTTTAGTGATGAAGCTCATTTTCAACTCTGACTACGTCAACAAACAAAATTGGTGTAATTGGGGGTCAGAACACCCTCATTTTGAAACCAACAGTTCGCTACAGCCAGTGCGTGTCACTGTCTGGTGTGCAATGTCGACCCGAGGAATAGTCTGAGCCATTTTTATCAATGGAACTGTCACTAGTGAATGCTACTGTGATGTGTTGGCCAACAATTTCATTCCAGCCATTCAAAGCAATTCCGAATTCGATTTGATGTGGTTTATGCAAGATGGTGCTAGACCACATCACACTTCCAACATGTTTGTTCTGCTGGAAGAGCATTTTCAGAATCATGTTCAGAAATTGTTCTGGGTTATCTGGATCACACATGAATAGGCATTAACGAATTGGCCGCCTCATTCTCCTGACTTCAATCCAAGTGACTGGCTTTTGTGGGGAAACCTTAAAGACAAAGTGTATTTCAAGAATCCCAAAATGGCTTCTGAGCTGAAGTGTGCGATTCAAAGACAAATCGAGGCCATTGATATGGCAACACTGGAGTCTGTAATGCGACATTTTATTCTGCGCATGTGTCACAACAATTGCACGTGATGGCAGACATATCGAACTTGTGATTTCCAAATCGCTTTTTCTGCAATTTGAATAAAACATATTTATTCATCCCTTTTTTTTTGTCGTTTCATTTTACTTTTGGGATGCTTTTTTCTGGTCACCCTGTATTTTATGATATTTTGTATTTCATATGAACCATACTTTTTCAGATAACTTCTGATGCATGTTAAGCTTTAAAGTTACTTAACATGCACAGATATATTATGAGACAAACTTTCTCATCAACCCTTTTTTTAAAGAAAGCAATTTTGATGGTAAACTGTGTATCTTAATTATTAGTAAAAATACAAAAAATAATCACAAGAGTTTTACAAGAAATCATATACTTTCCATGCACACATTAAAATAAATGGAACATAACTTTAATTTACAAGATTGTTAATTTTCTAAAATGTACAGTTTATTTTCTTCAAACACATTTGAATATTTTGAAACTAATATTTATATATTTTCAAAGAATAATTCATGTAGAACAAAAGCTTTCACTCATTATTTTTGTTTTGACAGAATACTGCCTTTTAAAATACATGATTAACATTGTACTTGGCAATTATTCCTACTTACAAATTATAAAAAACAGAGAAATTTTATGAGAAATATTCTGCATCAAATTTTAAAAGTATTTGCAATTATTAGGAAACTTTAGAATATATTCATAAAAAAACTGGAGAATCATTTCTGAAACAGATTCTATATAAACTTAATTTAGTATCCCTAGAGTGAAATGGAGGTTCTGACATTTGTTTCCAACCAAAACTAACACAGAATTACTTTGCAATTAGAAATATTCAAAATAAATAATTTACAGAAAACACTTGGAAAACTGATTTTATCCGCACAATGACAATTGCACAAACCTTATTTTGGCAAAATTTATAAACTCCAGATGACAAACTTCAGGACTTATTGTTTCAAGACTAGAATTAATAGCTATTTCTCTTTTTAAAAATGAATAACATTCAACATAAGAGTACTTTCAATTTAGAAACCTTATATTAGAAGTCTGCACGAGCTGAAATTTCCAGGCCCGAGCCCAGCCCGACTCATAGAAATAAAAATTCGGTCCGGCCCGAGTGAATTTCTACAAAACATTGATTTTTACATCGATTTGGTTAAAAATTTGTCTCGTACGAGGAGTTCTGACCAAAAATTTTTCTTTTTTTTTTCATGTTCATAATCTTCATTTTTGTAGAAGTGTTGTAGGCTGTGATATTTATTTTATTTTTTAATGAATCTCTATTTCTTGTATGTAAATGTTTCAGTTATCATTAATATTGTTAATCCATATTCCATGTACTATTGAAGTGTTAAAAATCTGAAAAATTCTATACAGTAAAATCTTTTAAAACAGAATTGCATAGAGAAGAAAAAAAAATGTGTTATAGACAAGTTCCCTTCTTAGCAAGTGTAAATGTATTATATATTGTTTTATTATGTATTAGTATATTAATTTTGCATGGATCAACACATATTTTAGTTTAAAACAAGATTCCGTCATAGGCAGGTTCTTTTTCACACATTTTACTATATTTTAATAAGTGTAGAAATCTACTATTCTTTAAAAATAATAAATTTTAATGGTTAATTGTAGAATAATAACGATTTAAAAATAAATGCATTTTTTGCAAAAATTTTTGGGCCAGGCCTAATTTTGCTGACTTTTGAACAGGCCAGGCCACACACAGACAATGATTTTCATACGGGCAGGGTCAAAACTAGGATTGAAAATTTTGGGCCATGAAGGCTAGGAATGAAACCGGTCCCGGCTCTGCACAGAAAAAACAAGTTAGGCCCAGCTCGAAAAGAGTGGAGACCAGGCCCGGCCCAAGTGCCTTGAATGAAAATAGGCCTGAGCTTCGGCCGGTGCAGATCTCTGCCGTATGTTAAATGTCATACATCTAACAATAATTAATAAATTTGTTTTCTAAGAAAAAAATAATTCCTTTCAGTCTAGATATGGGAGGAGAGGAAATCAATAAAGAAATAGTTAAATAAGATAGCAAAACCTACAGAAATGTAACAATTTGGAGAATTTATTTCAGTTTCAATATATAAACAGAGATAAAACAAACATTGTCAGATAATGGACATTTTAGTCTTATCTAAAGTATCTTTTAAAAGAAAAATAATAACTTTTGAGTTGTCAGTGTCATAATTTTCATAAATGAACAAAATGTTCAGAAATTTTAAAATAAAAATATATATATACCATAATATATATATATTTTTTTTCCAATAGGGTTAGCTTTAAGATAAGTTTATATCATAAGAAAAAATAAATCTGGGGTAACTATAATGAATAATATCTATTTTAAACACAGAGAATATATAAAAATGAGAAAAAAAAAAGTCTAATAACAGTTAACAGTACAGATATAAAAGTTTGAACATTCCAATAAATTACTAATTTAACTCAAATTAGGCATTCAGATACAATATTTAGTGAACAAAAAAACTTCAGGATACAGACAGAAACTTAAGATAACACAAAAAGTAGTTTTAAAATAGCACAAACATTTAATTGGTATGTTAAGTAATGAGAGAATCCCATATAAAAAAGTTGGTGCTCAGTGAAGGTAGATCAATAAAGCACAATAATAAACACAAAAGACAATATCTTGAGACTTAAATAAACATAACAAAGAATAATGTTGAAAGAAGCATATAATAATTACTAAACATATATGCAAGAAATCATTTAGATGCTTTCCCTTCCCATTCATTTTCCTATTATGTAGCATAAAAGAATACATATTGGTGATAGTCTAGGAACTTTGGTCTGACACATGAAAGTTAAATAATATACAGACATAGATAAACAAAATATTAGATGAGGGAAGAAAATGCAGTTTTTATATCACAATATATATATATGTATTTAGCTAAATTTTTGAAAAATTTAAACAGGTAATTATAATGCAATATCTTTTGTAATTAAATGCTGATATATGTAATGAACAAAAATATGGAATGCATATGAAAATATCGTATAACAGAAAATTACTTTTAAAGTAACCTAAAAATGTTCGATTCACAATAACTTCATTAAAACTTTACACGACCAAATGAATTATTGATTACCATTTTACAAAGCACATACTTAAGTAAAAATTCAGCAATTAACTTGCAGGAGAAGAGGAAAAAAACTTAGTAGAATAGTTTTTCAAATTACACCATGAAGAAGAAAAGCTTGTAAAAGCAATTTTCATTCAAGTCTTATTAAAATAATTTTAAATTTGAAAGATATTTACATACAATTCTATGAAATTTTATTTACAAAAGAGAAAAAAAGAAAAGAAAATCACAGTTATTCGTTGTCCATCAATAAACCATACTTTAAAAAGTACATTTAAGTATAAATTAGTTATTTCTTTATCCCGTATGCTTTTTAAAAAAGTGAAAATTTATTGTAAACAAAGAATGAATACACAATGACTATAAATAACTTGTACAAAGAAACTGTCAGTGACAATTTAAATAGAAATATTTTTTCTGAACCAATCTAATTCATCATCTGAGGGATCCTCTGATGAAGAATCTTTAGCTGACATTGTCTCCATTCTTCGAGATTTAGCAGGTGGTGATGCTGATCGTGCCCTCCGTCTAGCTGGGCTACCTGGTGGTGTACTTGCAGGAGAAAGGGCCTGCCTTAACCTCCCTTTACTTTCTTTCCAAAATGTGTTCTAAAAATTAAAATAGAGTGAAAATCTTACTACTTTAGATCATAAATTCTTGTCTGAAGAAAAGCATAACAGTAGATACTATAATATATAAGAAATTGTAAAATATTTCATTGGTATCTGACAGGCCAAAATGGCAGAGCATTGAAAATATTTAATGTAAGACATGTTTAAAAAAAGAAAAAAAAAATAATTTTTGTGTCTTTTAAAGTGAATTTGATACTTCAATATAAATGCTTCAATATAATCCTCTACTTATTATAGGAAAAAATTTATAATAAAAAAATATTTTATTGTTCCAAAATTCTCAACACCTGTTATTCAAAATACTTTTCTCCATTATCCTATCAACCACTTTCTATATATATATAAAAAAAAAAAAAAAACTATCGCCAAACTATAGCATTTAACGGCAAAAATGCATGACCATGGTGTAGAGGTCTGCATGGGCCCAGGCTTGGCCCGAGGCCTGCACTCGGCAGAATGAAGGCGAATTTTCAAACAGGCCGAGCTGACAGACAAGATAAACGGGCCAGGCCGGCGAAAAGATTGAATGGACCTGCAGGACCAGTCCGGGCTGATAAAAAAATTAATCGGGCCTAAAATACGAGCCATTTTCAATGAATATGATTTTTACGAGATGTATAAACGTGCGTCACGAGCCGATGCGAGTTTAACAACATCAATACAGAAATGTAACAACATGTCCGTCGAAGAGATCGGCATCGTACAGTTACAAGATGTCTGATTCCGAGTTAAATTTTTTTCAGCAGACTCGTGCCGGGACGCAACTGGTCTTAATCGATCTCAGGATGTGTAGGACAGTCATTATGTTTTGTAGTATTAGTAGTGATAATGAACTTATCTTAACAGTATCTTTGGAAATATACCTTAAGGTGGTTCTCATATTCACTGCTCAACAATGCGAAACTTTCAGACACATTTTCTGACTCATTTTTAACTATAAAGGCATAAAATTGACAGGCCTGACTATTGAAGGCATTTGGAAACGAATAGCTTTTTCCATATTTGATAAATTACTTACAGATAATAGAGATTCTTGTCATGTGACAGTACGTTCTTCTCCTTTCCTGTGCTATTGCTTCCGGAAATTCGATTCAAAACGCTAACTTTGGCACTATTTTCAGAAAGATATATTGCTTTTAACTATGAAAAAAAAAAACGACATTTACATAGCTTCTGAATAAGAATACCTGCCAATCTTACACGTTTCCGAAAAGAAATGAATTCATAAATGTGTCAAAATGCAGCTCCTTTGGATTTGAGAAAAGTCGTAAAAATGAGAAAAATATTTTCACAAATCTACTTTTTATTATACAACTTCAAAAGTTATTATGTTTTTAATCTTTTATTCTGAACTACATTAATCTTTTAATGAATCATTATTTGAATTTTGAAATGTCTGTAGACACAATGACTAAAACTCTGTAAGTAATCGTTAATGTTTACTATTGTGTGTTTTCTGTTTTGCGAACATCATAGTAATCTAAAATATACTGTAAAATGTTCCCATAAATATGTATGTAGTATTCATTAAAAGAATCTTAATTGTATGTTGAGAAAAAATGGATTTTTTTTTGTAGAAATTGTGTCGGGCGGCGCCTGTTTTCAGTGATTTTTGTACGGCCAGGCTCTGGCCGAACTTTCAATTTTTACACCGGCCGGGCCTGGGCCTGGAAATTCCGGCCCGTGCAGACCTCTACCGTGGTGTCACATTCAACTGGCATCAGATGCAAAAGATAATATTAATTAACTTTTGCATCCGATTGAAAAAAAAAAAAAAAATCTATTTTTATGTTTACTGTTTAATAACATATAACTAAGTTGCAATAATAGTTGTTGAATCTTCATTTTCAAGTGTTTTTAGGGTTCCGTACCTAAAAAGTAAAAACGGAACCATTATAAGATCACTCCTGTGTCTGTCTGTCTATCAGAGCCATTTTACTCGTTAACTATGGAACGTGGAAAGTTCAAATCGGAGGAAATATGTAGAGGGGCTAATTAAGTTAACTTGAAAAAAAAATCTTTTCTTTGTATGTAATGTGTGGGCATCGTAGGAAAGCTTTCGTAATGTTGAACTCAAAAATACATTTCTTTTAATTTTAGGTATTATATTTTCAGAGATATCGTCAAAAATGTAGTGCAAAAATATGTCCCCCCCCACCCCCCCTCCAATCTATTTCTGAATCTACTGAAACAAAAATTATGGAAAAATTAGAGGTAGCGTACGTTAATTTAAACTTGCAAGAAAATTATAGCGATAACAATAGGTCACATATGTTTTGAGAAAATCGCATGTTTCCATGACACACAAATTTAGATTTGCAGGCATTCAGCAAAGGTGTTGAGGGGCGCTGGAGGTACCTATCGTAGCAGAAGTATAAAAGCATGGTTGGTAATGATTTAAAAAAAAATCGTCTGTAATTAGCCGAGATATTAATCCTTAAAGACACGGACGGTTTGGACACACATATAATGACAGGGACGGCATACTCTATGTACCATCGACTTTTAAAGCCTAGATAATAACTTTTAATCATATATTTGTGTAATGCATTGCCCAGTAGCAGTATAGAAGTAATAAACCTCAAATTGTTAAAAACAGACCAATTTAATTACAATTAATCCCTTGATTACTATGGGATTCATGACTAATTTGCATTGGGTGTGTTACACATCAATTACTTTTAGAGCTTAATTAAGCATTCAGAAATATTTAATAAAATCATAAAGTTTGAAAAGTATTTATTTTTAATATTGATGCATGTTTTTGTTTTTCACCTTCTCTTGAACAATTGTTTTCATATCCGAAACGGCCGGCAGTTCGTTTCACTAGCTCCTGAGGCAAGTACGTTACTGAATAACTGCCAGTAACTGAGATTCTGGGATCACGTCTTTCGCCGTGACTTGTTGATTTGCAACGTCATATTTTGTGGCCAATGGCATTTCGGATATAAGTTTGCACTTACGGTTTGGCAACAAGATTATGCAAAACAACTGCTAGTTTGTTGTAGAAATGTCTGGACGGTTTGTGGATCTGTAGCTTCTTGTAATTTTTGCACGTATATCATTTTCATCATGTAGCTGCATTTAAATATTATTTTTAGTTTCTTTTTAAGTTAACGGCGAAGTAATGCTGTTTAAGTGTAATATCATCTCACCTCATGTATAATAAATCTTTCTTTTATGCAACTGGTGTTTTAAATTAAGTCTTCCACATTAACCACTGCAACTCTATTCAGCCATGTTTTTACAGGCTGACAGGTTATGGGTCCAGAGGCCTTGTGGAAGTGAAGATGTGTTTTTCTCTTCCTGAATGATGACAAACTTTTTTTTTTCCTGTTCTGAGATGTGTCTGCAGGTGGTGACTGGTGTTTTCGACGATGCTTTTCGTGGGCTTTTCCGACATTTTAAAAGTTTTTTATGATTGCTTCAATGGAGGCCATTAGAGTTTTCACGAGTGTTTCCAAAGTTTTCCACGATTGTTTTGATGGAGTCCGTGAAAAGATGGAGTTCTCAAACGTTGCTCTCTTGACCTCGATAAATTGAGAAACATGGAAAGTCAAAGTAAAAGTCCTGTTAATGCATTTTGGTGCATGGGAATACGTCGAAAATCCTGACTCAGACACCGAAGTGAAGGAAAATGGTGAATCATCGGAACAGAAAGATACAGAAGTAAAAACAGTTCCTGTGGCAGACTAGTTGACTTGGAGGGAAATAAGTGAGATGAATTTACGGAAAGCCAGATCCTATACAATCATATACCAGACTCTGTCACCTGAATTCAAGCGCTTGATTGCTGGTACCACTAGTGGAGCTGCAACCTGGA
This sequence comes from Maratus speciosus, assembly GCA_963932465.1. Lineage (NCBI taxonomy): Eukaryota > Metazoa > Arthropoda > Arachnida > Araneae > Salticidae > Maratus > Maratus speciosus. The sequence goes on along the minus strand of OZ010790.1, from coordinate 154,142,999 downwards.
AAATCCTGAAAGATCATTTTGAACCTACTACAAGAGCTCGTGTGATACAGCTGTTAGATGAGTTTTTAGTGTCCGTTATATTCCCAGCGAAAACGTTGGTTTATTTCTTTGCCGAGTGAAGCAAGCCGCCGAGCGACTTTGGGAAGTGGGACATACTCTACAGACGCTGTACATGGGATATCAGATGATCAGGAGTTTGCTAGAGGAGTTCCAGTCTACAGTCCAGACAATCTACAGGCGGCCTGATAATGAGTTTGTTCCGAACAAGATTGAGTCTGAATTGCTGCTGGAGGAGAACCGATTAAAGCTAGCTAAGAGAGATATCTCTGACACTAATATTGCTTTTTCTGGAGAAATAACTAATATAAAACAGGTAAACCTTCTAAATCTGAGAATTTTGTAAATCAAAGTAAATTTGCTAAATCTAAGAATAATAATGTTAATCAAAGTAAATCAATAGGTCCCTGTTATTGTTGCATATCATATGGTCATTTAATTGCTAACTGTAAATTTAAAAATCAGTCTAAATATTTTCAATCTAAAAGTTCTCAATCTAAAAATTCTCAGTTTGATTTTGAACCAGTTTCAAATATGCAGATGTCTCTTGCTGTCGGAGAAAAGGAAAGTCCTGTTCAGGGGAAGAGTACAACAAATTTTTTCATAAAGTGTAAAGATGATAGCTTTAATCAAATTATTGAATTTTGTAAATCAAAGTAAATTTTCTAAATCTAAGAATAATAATGTTAATCAAAGTAAATCAATAGGTCCCTGTTATTGTTGCATATCATATGGTCATTTAATTGCTAACTGTAAATTTAAAAATCAGTCTAAAAATTTTCAATCTAAAAGTTCTCAGTTTGATTTTGAACCAGTTTCAAATATGCAGATGTCTCTTGCTGTTGGAGAAAAGGAAAGTCCTGTTCAGGGGAAGAGTACAACAAATTTTTTTATAAAGTGTAAAGATGGTAGCTTTAATCAAATTATCCTTAAGAATGTTTTGTATAATCCTAATTTACGTAAGTATCTCTTGTCTGGCAGCAAACTTTAAAAATTAGGCGTTAATTTTGTCGGTAGTATAGGTAAACTTGTTATAGATGACAAAGATTGGAATTGGTTATTTTATACAGTTAGAGAAAAAATGATTTTTATTTTTTAAAACCTTGTCATTACAAAATTATGTGTAAAGGAGAAAGTAACTCTGTTAACATTTCAGCTAATCATTCAGAGAAAGTTAATTTAAATGAATTGTGGCATGAAAGATTTTGTCATGTAAATAACGAGTATTTAGTTAACACATGTAAAAATGAAAGTATTACAGGTCTTCCAGTGCTGTCAAAGTTGGCCGAGGATTACTCCTGTAAACTTGCTAAGTCTAAAAGCACATTAATTAAAGCTATCGACAAATTAAAGTCGAAAACTGCTCTGGAGCTCTTGCACATGGATTTGTGCGGGCCTTAACAAGTGACATCACATGGAGGAAGTAGATATTTTTTCACGATCATTGATGAATTTTCTCGTTTTGTTACAGTATACATTATCAGGAATAAGTCTGACATTTTTGAAATTTCAAAGTACTTAAATAAGAAAATCATTTTTATAAGAAGTGATGGTGGTTTAGAATCCTGTAACAGAGAATATGACATTTTTTTAGAAAAGCAAGGGATTTCTCACGAGAAAACGAATCCATATAGCCCTGAGATGAATGGTGTCGCGGAGCGTTTGAATTTAGCTGCTCTTGATGGTGTTAAAACTCTCCTCGATGCTAGTGGCCTGTCTAAAAAATTATGGGCTGAGGCCTTAATGTGTTTTTCCTATGTCTGGAATACGGTACGTCGCAAACAAAATAACAAGACCCCTTTTGAGATGTATTCAGGTAGAAAACCCTCGGTTTCTCATTTAAAAAAATTCGGTTGTTTAGCTTATGTCTAGCCCAAGCAGGTCAGAAGGTAGTTCGATATGCGAGCTAAACTGGGAATCATGTGTGGCTATGCTCAAACAACTAAAGACTACCGAATTTGATTGATAGATGAAAACAAAATCGTAAAAACTATTAACGCTAGATTTGATGAAACAAAAAGGGGGGTAGATATATTTTCAAAACTTAAAGTGCAAAAATTTAATTTTTCATTTTTTGATTTTCTAGAAGATGGAAACATTTTTGTGATGAACCTGACAATACATCTCAATTGGGAAATGACACTGGAAAAGTTAGTCGGTCAGAATTAAACCAAAATTTAGAACAGGGTAGTTTGAGACCTTGTGCATCTATTCCATGGACCCATAAAGCAGTACCAAGCAAGGTAGGAAATAAAACAGACATTTATTATGGCATAGAAGGAACCAATACAGGAATTAGATCTTTTAATGGGTTAACAGATTATTGTAAAGCAAATAAAATAGAATGTGACAAACACTTATTTGATTTTAGCAGTAAAAATAAAGAATCTGGTAAAGTAACTAATTTTTAAAATGTAAATGAAGCCAATTTAACTGAAATTAAAATTCCTCAAACCTACAATCAAGCCATAAAAATCCCTGAAGCATCAAATTGGTGGGATGCAATGAACCAGGAATTAAATGTTATGTATGAACGTAACATATGGGATCTTGTGACACCACCAAAAGATGCTAAAATTCTTGGTAATTGTTGGGTGTATACCTTAAAAAGAAATGAGAAAAATGAAATAGTCAGGTATAAGGCTAGGTTGGTGGCGAAAGGTTAAAGGAGAAAATTATGAAGAAGTTTTTAGACCAGTAGTAAGTTTTTCAATAGTTAGATTATTCTTTGCCATATTTTCATGTCTGTTAAAATGGGGTAATGTCCAGGTAGATGTCAACAATGCCTATCTTTATGCAAATCTGGATGAAACTGTATATGTGCACCAACCTGAGGGTTTTGTTAAAGAAAAAAATAAAGTTTGCAAGTTAAATAAGGCCATTTATGGTCTGCATCAATCTGGCAGACAATGGTTCTTTGAGGTGGATGATGTTTTATCCAAACTGAATTTTTATAAACTCGATTGGTGCAATTGTGTGTACATGTTTCAGCCCAGATTAATCCTTTTGCTTTATGTTGACGATATTGTTATTTTTGGTAAAACCAAAGATGATCTAGATTTTGGGATAAATTTGCTGCAAAAACATTTTAATTTAAAAATTTTGAGAACAACCAAAAAGCTATTGGGCATAGAGTTTGAAGAGATAGGAAATCACCTGTTCATTCACCAGACTTCATATATTGAGAAAGTTGGGAAATGTTTGCAGAATTTAAATTTCCAGTAAGCTCTTTACCTATTCCCAAGGGCTTGATGTAGTCGAAACAAGATTCACGTTCCACTAAAGAAGAAATTGAAATTATGTCTAGGTTTCTATATAGAAATCTTATAGGCTATCTATCTTTTATAGCTGGGAGCAGGGCTTAATTTGCATCTGAGCCCACCGAAGCCCGGCTCTGGTACTTCTCTGTTTTTAACAAATATTTAAATATTGGTCGGAATTCACCGGAGCTCATAAATAAAGGGCTCCAGAGCCCAGTGCAATAGCGCTTCCGAAAAACCGAAGCCTTAATTACCTTTTCCTTTCCTTCCCATCTCCAAGCTTTTGCATTCTTTTTTACCAAAACACTTATATGTGACGCAATGTTTTGCAAACGTAGGAGATGGAGATAAAACGGACTCAATTTTTATATCAGTTTTTGGGCTTGGACTGACTCGAGCTCGATCTGTAATACATTTAAAATTTTATTTATTTATGTATAGAAAAAAAAAAAAAACTTTTCTTCCTTTAGAATTACCTATTATATTCTATTTCAAATCATTTTAATGCTATTTTGATCAGAATGAAGGGGAAACAGAAATCGTGTTTTACTATTTCAAGTTTATATCGGCGACGTGTTCATATGGCACCACTCGAGAGACTGAACATTGAATTAGCTTTCAGTTCCATTTTCTTTTGTGACAGTGGGATAATTTTTTATTGGCTGAGTTTTTTTTTTTTTTTTTCTTAGATATCCAACTTGAAAAGAATATTTTCTGTTTTAGCCAATGAGCATCAGCTTGAGGTTTTGTTTGTTTGAGGTTTTTTGTCTTTTATTGCGTATGAGTATAACAATCACGTTAGTGATTTTTTTATTCATTTTGTATCATAAACGGTACCCATGTTATGGTTCTGTTCTGCACATTTACGAAGTCACTTTTGTTTGTAAGTAGATATAATTGCCAGGTATTCTTATTCTGATAGAAAAAAAATCGAGCAGTGTTTACCCCTTTTTTTATATAAAAGCATCGATTTTTTCTGATAACAGTGTCAAATCTTTAATTTAATCTGATTTTCAGGGACTCACCACAAAAGATTGTTAATTCTGAAGGAATCGATTATAGTTTAAGATAAATACCTTTTATAGGAAATTGTAAAACATTGTTCCATTCTTTAGCACATAAATATTAATTTCAGTAAATTTCATTCATTTCTTCATAAAAATGCATAGCTGCGAACTATCCCTTTTTGTGTTAACACTATTTCCTAATCATAATCCTTACTCTATTTAATCGTAGAATTCTGCAATTAACATACATTACAATTAGGCAGAGATTACTATTCAGAAGGAATGATAACTAAAAGTGGAATAGTTGACAGCTAAGTATATGCTGATAGATAGTTAAAATTTTTATATTGCTAATGAAAAAAAAAATGCTTTAAATTTTGTAAATAATGTACGAAATATAACTATGCAGATTGGAGCGACGGGGGATATATTCTTATTGAAATTGTTGGGTTATTTAAAATATACAAAAAATTATAAACTTGAATTATCCAGAGTCAGTCAATTGAATCTCTCATGTTATTCCAATTCAGATTTTGCAGCAAACAGAGATGATCGAGTCTCCATAGGAGGGTATATTTTGTTTCTAGATGAAATGCCCATATCTTGGAAGACTTTTAAACAGAAATGTATAAGTCTTCCAACAATGGAGACTGAATATGTCAGTTTAACTGAAGCTGCAAGAGTTAATGTGGGTCAAAAATGTTTTGTAAAATGAAGTGCTTAATTTAAACTTGAGGGATTGTACTCTGTTCTGTGATAACCAAGCTGCAATAGCCTTTTCTAATTCCCATTTCGAAAATCAGAAAACTAAACGCATTTCATATAAAATATCATTTTCTTAGAAACTTAGTATCTGATAAAGCATTTAGACTTAAATAGACTGCTAGCAAATTTAATTGGCAGATAGTTTTACAAAACCACAAATTAAAGAGCAGTTATTGAGATCTTGCAGAAGGATTTTTGATATTTAAACTTTTATTTGGGGGGGGGGGGGGGGGTTATAATTTTTCTTACAATGTTATTCACTCTGATCAATGCCTTGCCAATAAAGTTTTGTATGACCTGACATTGATCAGATTGCTGTTTTTGAATAAAGTGTAATATTTTGTTGTTGAACTTTTGAAGCTTTACATTTTTGAACCTTTTGAATTTTTCATGTATTTGTAATCTTGTATTTATATAACTTTTTCATATTTTTGTAACGCTCAAGAGATGGTGAAAAAGGAGGCCGATTGTTACACATCAATTACTTTTAGAGCTTAATTAAACATTCAGAAATATTTAATAAAATCATAAAGTTTGAAAAGTATTTACTTTTAATATTGATGCATGCTTTTGTTTTTGACCTTCTCTTGAACAATTGTTTACATATCCGAAATGGCCGGCAGTTTGTTTCACTAACTCCTGAGACAAGTACGTTATGGAATAACTGCCAGTAACTGTTATTCTGGGATCATGTCTTTCGCCATGACTTGTTGATTTGCAACGTCATATTTTGCGGCCGATGGCATTTCGGATATAAGTTTGCACTTATGGTTTGGCAACAAGATTATGCAAAACAAATGCTAGTTTGTTGTATAAATGTCTGGACGGTTTGTGGATCTGTAGCTTCTTGTAATTTTTGCACGTATATCATTTTCTCATGAAGTTGCAATTAAATATTATTTTTAGTTTCTCAGAGTTTCCCCCAGGTTTAAAAAGGGGCAGGGTGCTGTTTGTGGGAAAAGGGCACTTTTAGATTCCGAAGGGTACGTTTTGGATTCTTAAGGGCATTTCTTGAAAATTTTAAAGGCATTCTTTTGATTTTTAAAACTACTTTTTAATATTTAATAGACAGAAAACTATTTTAAAGACAGCAATGAGTCAATTTTAACTATGCATGTAAATTTTTTAATAAACAAAGGAGTAAAGACGCTTTTTTCAGCTGAGGGCAACAAGGGAGCTAATTTTTTAAATGAGGGGCAAGAGGGGTGCTATTTTGTAAATCTAAGGGCAGGCAGGGTGCAGCACCCTCCTGAAACTGTCTGGGGGAAACTCTGAGTTTCTTTTTAAGTTAACAGCGAAGTAATGCTGTTTAAGTGTAATATCATCTTGCCCCACGTATAATAAATCTTTCTTTTATGCAACTGGTGTTTTAAATTAAGTCTTCCACATTAACCACTGCAACTCTGTTCAGCCATGTTTTTGCAGGCCACGGCGGCGTTGCAAATTTACGACCTCCTTTCGAAGCATGCTTTGCATAATTCCAAGTTTAAACTTTGAATAAGGGTTTTGTTTTAGCTACACTATAAATAGAAAGATTATTTCTACGATGAATTTAGTTTTATGAAATGCCAAATGAAGTTTAAATATGCAGTAATTTTACTGTCAGTACCAAATTAAGTTCATCTTAAACACATTAGGATAAGATTTAAAAAAGAGTTATACAGAATAGCAATATTTGATATTATTTAGGCTTCATATCTTTTTGAACTTTTATGGTATACACATTCATAATTTTCTAGTACAGTGCAACCTCAATTATCCAAGCTAATTGGGACCGTTAGTACCTCGGTGCTGGACAGATAATTACACCTAATTATAATTTGTCTAGTTCTTACTATATAATTTATTATTCCAACTCATCCAACCACGCTACCACATAGTACTTGGTATAAATTATATATATATATACCAAAGTATTTGTTAAATACAAGTGATCATAAATTAATCATTAATTCTAGTGAAAGAGCAACGCAATCTTTACCCAAATTTTAATAAACATTCGCACACTAAAATTTAATTAACAAATTAATTATAAAATGTAAATAAAAAGCTTGCATTGTGATTGTTTATGAGGGCTCTTTCACCTAGAAATTTTGCTCAAATTAAGCTGAAAGGAAAATGATACACATTAAATTTTAACACTAAAAGATTAACAGAGATTTAACTCTTGATTAAATAATTTTATTTACATTAATTAAATAAAAATATTTACAAACACACAATTAATACATTAATTTACTAAAAGAATGCAAGCAGAATTTTAGACTGCTTTTCATAGCTTAAGTTTAAACCTGAATTTTTCAATCTCTATCAAAAATAGTTTAACTTATTTTCAAATTTTAAATAGTAAGAATTCAACTTTCACAATTTTAATTACATTATTCATAAACCTTATCTTAATTTGTTTGGATCCCACGTAACAACAATACCATTATGTTTTTAATCTTCCAAATTACTGATTATGGTAAATGAGTTGTGGTAATAGAAAAATTTAGAGAAGTACCTTGTATTAGAAGCCTCAGCTGCGTTTACACTTCGGACTCCAGAGCTGTCGAAGGGCATGGGATAATATTCCAATATTAGACGAAGATTCTACTCAACTTTGCGGCATAAGGAATGGCTTTTAGCATTAACACCGGAAAGGCGTTAGGCGGCATCCATTCGCGTTCAGGTTGGCACTATCGAGTAATCATCATCACGGGTTCCATTCTCCATTGTTTCGTAGCTCCGCTGTGTCACTAGGGTATTACATCTTCGAAACACTTTTTTAGACTGACTTATACAAAAAGTCTCTTACAAAAATCATACCTTGCTGGAAGGCGTATTCATTTTAAAGATCCCCTATCTTATTGGCTGTGGGATAATTTTGTATGGTGCTTGGCTCGACTTATAAAATCGAGTCTGCACTGTCCCACGCATATGTTTATTTTTTTATGTCTCCTCCCTGTGTCAAAAGTTCATACCCATAAAAATCTAGATGGTCCCTAGCCATAAACTTATTCTGACACATTTATGCATTTACGGTATCCTGTCATAAAACATCGTTTCTTTTAGCAGTTATGCTCCGACGTCTGTATGTCTAGTCAAGATTACCTTTTGTTATTTACTGGGATCCAAACTTACATACTCGAAAACTGACATGTATTTTATTATAAAACAATTTTTTTAAAATACATATTTAATTTTTATAATTAAATTAATAATTTTTATAGGAACCTCCATTCCTATTTTACCCATATATATAATTATTACAATTGTCATTTGATAACTATATTTTATAAAAATATATTTGTACATCAGTATCCTGTCATAAAACATCGTTTCTTTTAGCAGTTATGCTCCGATGTTTGTACGTCTAGTCAGGATTATCTTTTGTTATTTACTGGGATCCAAACTTACATACTCGAAAACTGACATGTATTTTATTATAAAACAATTTTTTTAAAATACATATTTAATTTTTATAATTAAATTAATAATTTTTATAGGAACCTCCATTCCTATTTTACCCATATATATAATTATTACAATTGTCATTTGATAACTATATTTTATAAAAATATATTTGTACATCAGTATCCTGTCATAAAACATCGTTTCTTTTAGCAGTTATGCTCCGACGTTTGTACGTCTAGTCAGGATTATCTTTTGTTATTTACTGGGATCCAAACTTACATACTCAAAAACTGACATGTATTTTATTATAAAACAATTTTTTTAAAATACATATTTAATTTTTATAATTAAATTAATAATTTTTATAGGAACCTCCATTCCTATTTTACCCATATATATAATTATTACAATTGTCATTTGATAACTATATTTTATAAAAATATATTTGTACATCAGTATCATCAAATTACGCAAATGTTCTGTTTCTTGATCTAAACGTTGCGGGAACTGACTATTGCTAGATAGTGTTTCCAGCATCCCCGTGGGTCGTCAGAAAAAAAAAATAAAACTTGTTGCTAGTTTTATTTTTTTTTGTAAAACACTTAAGAATGTTCGTGTAACTACACTGTCTTGAGAACAGCCTCCAATATTAAATGTTCATTAGTTCTGGTATATTGTAGAAAAAGTTCTATGTGCAATACCAGAAAGTTCTAAACACAATTGTGAATATCTTGTCTGTTGACACTTTCATCCATAGTAGACTACTGTATTGAAATTCTGACATCTTCACCAACTAATTTTTCTTTACCACAAGCTTATTTAATAATTTTGTAAATTTACAGTTAAAGTGTCCAAAAATAACTCAAAGCTATAATTTTGTATGAAACTAACATGCCGAAATAAATCTAAACACAGGAAAAATAATGACATACATATTTTACATATAATTTCATCACATATAACCTTATGACACAGTCTTTTATGTAAAAAAAAAACAATTTATAACTCATCAATATAAATAAGTACAATGCTTGTAGTATGACATTTTTATATTTTTTTAATACACTTAAAATTTGAATATTTTCACATAATTAATCTGATGTATTCAAATCATAATTTGAAAATATTATATACAATTTTGTGACCTTTTTTTTTTTTAATTAAGTTATTTATTTATTTATTTGTTTCTTTTTTTTGTATAATACATAAAGGTATACAATGATACCATATCTCCTTTAATATATTATTACGTAATTCTACCTCTCTGTCATATAAACAAGCAAACGCCTGGCTCGGGAGAATGGAAAAAACAGTTTCTGTCCCCCCAACGTGGCTCTCAAGGTACAAGGGGAGGGGGGGGGTCAGCAGTACTTGTAAGCACTTTCTAATGGATATGACAACAAGTCCGGCGATAATTTACAACATTCAAAGGTACGTGATTAAAACAATTTAATGCTTGTAATGACCTTATTAATTAGTATAATTTTTGACATATTTTCTTATTAACCCTCTGTGCATGCATGTATGTAATTTTGTAAGAATCTGTCTATAAATTAGTGTATGTTTTCGTGTCACATCTAATGTATAATCCTACTGCTTTGTTGCAGGAAGAAATGGCGAGAAAGCTACAGAATCTGAATCTCCCGCTCTCCTAAAAGCAGATCGATGCAAGCGCTAATCTAAGACGTCAGGTTTAAAGCTAACCAAATTTACTTTTCAGGATTTAAACTACATATAATTGTGTATTAACTAAGTAAACCGTGTTTATTTACATATTCCTACTAATCATTGATTTACAGCTTCATGAATTTGTCATGTATCATAATGTAAACAAAACGGTAATATTACCTATACTGCATCTCGAAATGAAAAACATGCACTACGCTGACTTTACTGTGCACATGAATTTAAAAACTATTAAATTGTGCTGTCAGAAAATGATATTGGAGAAGAAGCGAACAATTTCTTTTTCTTTTATTATTATTTATTTATTTAAATAAACATTCTTTAAAAGATTGTTAGATTTATTATTATTATTTTTTTTTTTATGAATTCTACTGTCTATATATTAATTATATTGTTTTAAATTAAATATTATAAATTATTATTATTATTATTAGACACTAATAACTAGTATTTAATTTTTTTTAAATGTTATTAATACCTTTGTAAAATTTTAAAAGTACTAAAAAAAATGATAAATACTCCATAAAATCGTATGCAGTAATCAACGAGTACTCGGGCCCGAACCAAAGAATTTCTGCCAGCAGAAAAGAATCTTTGTATACTCATAAATATCCACATCAAATTGTTACAGATCAAGTTTTTTTTTAAACCAATGTATCTTACTATAAAAAAAAATATTTTAAGTAAATTATTTTATTAAGCCATAACTAACATATTCTAATAAAATAAGGCCAATATATTGTATATATATATATTTATTTATTTTATTTCTTTATGTTTAAATTGGCAAAATAAGAAAAACATTTAATATGAAGTCACACACTTAAACTTATATTACCTTTTGTACTTATTTAATGTTAAATTTAGAACTGAATTTAATTCTAAAAAAAATGCTTAAATTCTGAAATAACGTAAATTTATAAAATATGTTATGTAAAATTAAAAAAATTCTTATTTCTAGCTGATTTCAGCAAGATGTCATTTAATATTTATATTAATTAATTTTTCTAAAATACCTGTTAATTATCAAAGTTGTATGTTTTTATATATACAATAGAATATAATATATTCTTACATAATTTTTATACTACAAAACGTTATTAATTAATTTAACTTGGTTGTTGTAAGCCTACTCTAATTCTAATTGAATACAATTAATGAAAGTAAATTAGCTTAACAAGTTAAATGTAATACAAAAAATTTTTGTCTTATATTAATTTTGCTTACAGCTCCCTAAATTTTAACTGTAAATGCTAATTGCTATACCTTTGTTACTTTTTTAAAGACAATTTTTTTTTTTTTTTTTTAAAGATTAAATTTAAACTTTTTACACTGAGCTAGACACTCCATAAATGTGTAAAACTGTAAAATCAAAAGTTTTCCTAAATAAAAACTAAAAATGGTGTGTTTTAAATACAATATTACTAATTTTATTGTTTAAGAGCATAACATCTTGTAATTATACCATACTTAATTTTTTTTTCGATTCCTTTTTCAGTCAAGAGCCCTGAAGTGGATGACCACCTCTTACCTAGTTGAGTGATGTAGCTTTACAAAGAAAAAAAAATGTTGGTGATGGTGCATACCCAGCCTTGAGGCCTTAATAACAATTTATTTCATAAATATTTTCGAAAGGAGATTGCATAAATAACTGTCTCCTAAATTTCTAACAAAAATATGTGCCCATTTGTCCCTAGAACCCTATATTTTGTACATTACAAAAATGCATAAAAAATAGGCTTGAACATTTAATTTCGCAATTTAAAAAAATACGTATTTCAAAAAAGTCCACAAGCTAAGATTATAACTTGCGATTTTGGGTCCATGATAGAAAAAATACAAATAAATTTACTTTTTACATTTCACCCTCTTAAGAAATTAAAAATCTATAAACACTGAAAAAAGCCTTAATTTAAGCAAATAAATATCCACCTTGTGCTGTCATCACTCGGTTATAGATAAAGGCATTTATAAATAATGATTTCATGCAATTTTCATGTTATAAAGAAGAAGAAAATTAAACAAATGCATTAAAATTTGAAACGTCATAAAAATGGAACGCTAAGCATAAATGGGTTAAAAAAATATACATTAAAAAATTTAAACATGAAAAATACACATTTAATTCAAAAAGAAGCCCGTCTAATCAGAACTAGGTCGGGGAAAAACTTTACAAATTCACCGGCCAAGCACTGATCAAAGTGACCAAAAATTGTATTCTAAATTATAATGGAAATGCATATGAGTGGAAGACTTCAGTAAATGAACACAGCAGAAGTAAACGTAATTATTTAATGATGAATGAAAAATATATACATGAAGAATGTTGATCGATATGGTGGACTGTAGACGTTTAATTTTCTTTTTACTTGATTTTATTCACACTTAAAACTGCACAAGACACTTACACAAAATAAATTTCACAAATTTGAATAAATTTCAAATCATAATTAACATCCATCGCGTAGTTTGGATGGGGTGTTTTTACAGACGTGTTGAAGCTTTGACGATCAACAGCTTAACTAACTTTTTTACAGACTGCTTGCTAGGGGGAGCTCGTTCTACTTCCGGAACGGAACAAATGTTGTCAGCATAACTTCGCTGAGCTAACTTAAAACATAACTTAAGAGATGAATAATATTTGTTCACAATAAGAAAAACCACCAACAGCTTTCATCCTGACATAGCATAAGCTACAACGCCGTGATTACATGGCAAAAAAAAAACAAATTAAATGCAGCTTACAAGCAAGCAAAGGCAAGAGAAAGATGCAACGTTACATCCCATTAAATATACTAGTTTGTTGTGGAAATCTGCATAAAGCTGTTGCCATTACACGAAGTGAAATACATACGCGGAACGTCACTGACTCACGAACGATGACGTCAAACATTGACGAATCAGAAGGCAGGAAACATCACGCAAGCCGAGAACAGCGAGTAATAGTGATCCAAGATCTCACAGTTACGGTGTGACTGAATCGTGTATTTACCGGCAGAAAGCATGTGAAGCAATGGCGTTCGATCGTAATTTAAAGTAGGCTTGGGGATGGTAAAAATACAAGGTATGTCATGTTAAACAGAATTTAAATAAAGAATTTTACATTTTAATATACATGACATAACGATCAGCCCCCTTTTCAGCATCACCAAGGCTTTACAAAACATTCAAAAAATATACTTTAAAAAATTTAAACATGAAAAATACACATTTAATTCAAAAGGAAGTCCGTCTAATCATAAATAGGTCGGGGAAAAACTTTACAAATTCACCGGCTAAGCACTGATCAAAGTGACCAAAAATTGTATAAGACTTTTTTTTTTTCTTACTTTCCAACTTGGGCCTCAAAATGAATCTAACCCTCAAAAACATTTAAATTTTTCTATAAAACAGACAGTCTCATCAATGTCATGCCAAATGACATGGCAATGAAAAGAGCAATCAAAAAATGTAATTCAAAAACTTAAACCTCAAAAACTTGTCTACAAAATTTCATTAATTGTTCCCTAACCTGTGGCTTTGTAAAGGGATCAGCTAAATTTAATTTATTTGAGATGTACTTTAATTTAAATATTTTATCATAGACTAAATTTCTTAAAAACAAATATTTAATATGGATGTGCTTAGTTTTAGGTAGCTTTCTTTACAAAAAGCTACCTATTGCAGCCGTTCGGAGGAAAGCGATTTCAAAAAATTTTGGTATATTTTCATCGATCATGACCCCCAGAACCCGAAACCACCCTCCGTTCAAAATTGATATATATATATATATATATATATATATATATATATATATATATATATATATATATCCGTATATATATATATATATATATATATATATATATATATATGACCTATGTCACACTGTAACTCTCGTATTTATGAACCGATTTGGATGTAATTCGGTATGTAGATAGTACATACCAATATCTCGACCGAGTTCGTTGGCCAGCTTCATCCGCCATTTTGTTTCAAAATGGCGGCCATTTAAAAATTTAAAAAAAATTTAAAATTTGAAATGTGGTACCAAAAAATTGAAAATCGAAAAATATTTTTTTCTTATGTATTTGACCTTTATACAAAGACTCCGTAGCAGTTATTGTTTCGTCTATATCTTAAAAAATGGCTGAGTTATAGCATTTTGAATTTCTAGCGAAGCTGCTATTTTGAAACGTCCTGAATTTTGTCACGCGATAAAACGCATATTTATGAACCAATTTGGATGTAACGTCGTTTATACATAGTACAGACCAATATCTCGACCGAGTTCGTTGGCCAGCTTCATCCGCCATTTTGTTTAAAAATGGCGGCCATTTAAAATTTTAAGAAAAATTTTAATTTGAAATGTGGTACCAAAAAAATTGAAAATTGAAAAAATATATTTTCTTTATGTGTTTCACCTCGATAAAAAGATTCGGGAGCAGTTTTTGTTTCGTCTATACCTTAAAAAATGGCTGAGTTATAGCATTTTGAATTTCTAGTGTGGCTGACATTTTCAAACGCCCTGATTTTTGCCACGTGATAACAGACGTATTTATGAACCGATTTGGATGTACCTTGGTGTGTACATAGTACATACAAATAACTCAACCGAGTTCGTTGGCCAGCTTCATCCGCCATCTTGTTTCAAAATGGCGGCCATTTAAAAAAATTAAAAAAAATTAAATTTAAAATGAGATACCAAAAAATTGGAAAATGAAAAAGAGTTTTTTCGTATGTGTTTGACCTTGATACAAAGATTCCGGAACAGGTTTTGTTTCGTCTACATCTAAAAAAATGGCTGAGTTATAACGTTTTGAATTTCTATTGTGGCTGACATTTTAAAACGACCTGATTTTTGTCACGCAATAACAGGCGTATTTATGAACCAATTTGAATGTAACTTGGTCTGTACATAGTACATACCAATGTCTCGACCGAGTTCGTTGGCCAGCTTCATTCGCCATCTTGTTTCAAAAGGGTTGCCATTTAAAAAAAATGTAATTTAAAATTTAAAATGAGGTATTAAAAAATTGGAAAATGAAAAAGATTTTTTTTTATGTGTTTGGCCTTGATACAAAGATTCTGGAGCAGTTTTTGTTTCTGAAAATTTGTTCTTTTGTTTATATCTTAAAAAGTGGTTGAATTATAGCCCTTTGAATTTCTATCATGGCTAACACTTTGAAACGATCTTGTATTTGTCTCGCGATACCACACGTATTCGCCTATTTCGATGGAAGAAGGCATGTGGATAGTATACATCAATATCTCGACCAAATTCGCTGGCCAGCTTCATCAGCCATCTTGTTTCAAAATGGCAGCCATTAAATTAAAAAATATATATATTTAAAGTGAGGTGCAAAAAAATTAGAAATTGAAAAAGATTTCTTTCTTAAGTATTTGACCTTGATATAAGGATTCAGGAGCATTTTTTGTTTGTCTTTATCTTAAAAAATGGCTCAGATATAGCAGTTTCAATTTCTAACGTGAGTGACATTTTGAAAAATCTGATTTTTTGCCTGCGACAGCACTCGTATATATCAACCGATTCCGACGTGAGTGAGCATGTGCACAGCAATTACTAAGGTCTCGACGAAGTTCACTGGTTAGACTCATCCACCATGTTGTCTTAAAATGGCAGGCACTTTAAGAAATCGCCGAATTTGGCAGCCAAATATAAGTTACTTTAAATAAAAGCGGCTTGGATAAAGCTGACTAATTTCGCAAAATTCTCATTCATAATGATTTAGTATTGATAAAAATTAGTACTCAATCTCCTACATTCGGTTTCCACTTAATTGAGCTTCGTGTGTTTGAATAATATAAGTTGGCCTTTTTAAAATAAGGAATATGAAAGCTACCTCTTCCTCCCGGCACTGGCCGGAAGGACTTTTTTGATTCTCTACAGGTGAATTAGGAAAAGCAATAGCTGCCAGATTATCACAAAACAATGAAAATTCTTTTAGATTTAAATTTATACTTTCATTCTCTAGAATATTTTTAATCCACTAGGGGACTCTGCCCCCTACGAGCTACGCTCGTCAACCCCCGTTCAGACACCGCAGACTCTAAAAGTACACTAATTTGATCGGCTTTAAAAAGATTTCGGAAGATTGAATTATAATTTAAAAAACAGTGGCGATCTCCCTATAAACGGATTTCTATTCATTTCTCTTTGAATGGGGAATTTTAAGGCCAAATCCGCAGCGGTACTACTTGATGAACCCGTCGACCAATTTCGCCAAATTATATAAATCGCCAAAGCACTCGCCAATTATATAAATTGACATAATTTTTATTTTGAATAACGAAAGAACAAATAAATTAGTGCAACATTAATAAAAATACAAATAAAACGTCGAAATAAAAATAACTTCATGACATAGACACGTGTAACTTGCTTAAAGTCAAGTTAATGTGACATTTACGATCAACCATTATTGCATTTAATCTTATAGTTTGGCGAATGATAGAGTTTTGGTCGACGGGATAACTAAGTAGTACCAAAAATACATATGTCAATCGCTGTTTTCGTCTTTGACGTAGACACGTGTAACAACATTTCAAAATAAGCTAATATAAAAGGAATTAAGTAAAGAGGTTTTTGTCTCCCGGTATTTTTTAACAAAGCGAAAAGAAAGTTCTTTTAAATAAGACTTTTTAAATTAATCATTTTTAATGTGACGTAATTTTGACCAAACTATTCTTTCTCTTTTTAATATTCACGTGAAAATGCTTGTTTTAGAAATGAAATATTATTTGCGCTTTCCTAACAAAAATAGTTGAAAAGTATCCGCTCAAAATATCAAATAAATGTCTAGCGCAATTTCTGAATTTAAACCTTTTTGCAATATTATTTTGTATTCATTTTATGTAATAACTGTAATGTGACGTAAATATGACGTAATTTCTCCTATTTAAGACTTCTAACGCATGTTAATAAATTTATTATTTTACAAATTCCTTTCTCTCTTAAAATTCACGTGTAATTATAGTTTTTATGACGTAATTTTTAATAAGTCCCTGCTTTTTGTACATAATTATTTAATTCTAATTCCAAATGTTTTTTTTCTGTTTATAATAGTCACGTGTAAATAAATTTTTAATTTATTTACAAGTATAAATATTTTTTTTTGAAGCAAACATTATTATTTCCACTGTTTATACAGTTGGCAACAGTTTAAATTAATATCACTTTCTAAAATCTGTAAAAAATATCTCTAGAAATGCTGAAAATTTGAATTTAAAATAAAAATAAAACCTCAAAAAATGAGTCAAATTAAAAAAAGAAAAACAGTCTGCACACCGGGAACTTCAAACGTATAAAATGATCTAAAAATGATTAAATTCCTATGAATAGTTTTTGCTCCTATAAAACTTTTTTAGTGGAACGATTTTGTCCAACTTTAGCATTAAATATCTCTTAAAATAATTCTTCGATTTGAAAACTGCCTGCCTCAGCGTGTTTATCAAATATTTCTGTATCATACTACCGCTTTTCATATTTTTGTATGCATTATTTTTCTTAATATTAACGAAGAAAGACCCCCTGTCACAAAAAATTCAAAACCGGCGGCGGTGACAGCGGTAGTTACTTTTTTTTAGAATAGAGAGATATTAATTCCTTTGCAGCTTCAGTGAGATTAACATATTTGGCTTCCATAGTAGAGAGGCTAATGCATTTCTGCTTAAAAGTTTTCCAAGAACTTGGTGACTTATCTAAAAACAAAATAAAGCCTCCTATGGAAACAATCATCTCTATTTGCTGCAAAGTCGGAGTCAGAATAACAAGAAACTGAAGAGTCATTAATTCTGGATAATTCTAATTTAAAATGCTTAGTATATTGTAAATAACCTAATAATCTGAGTAAACTCTGCCAGTGCTTCATACCTGGATTGGATTGGAACTGTGATAAAAGATTTACAGCATACATTATATCTGGCCGAGTATGACCAGCAATGAAACTTAAACAACCTATTAAATTTCTGTAGGGATATTCAGACATCTCATTTACTTAACTTTGATTACTTGGGGGAGTCCATTTTCGACAAAATTAGCCCCTTGGGCATTGGCACGTTACTCATAGGAAATTTATATTTTGAATACAAGCTACAGACTTTAACAATACAATTTCACAATGTAGGTACTTTGATGAATGTACAGCTTGTCATTTACTTCCTCAAACTCAATACCCAAGAACTTTTTCGTTTTTCCCAAAACTTTCAGGTTGAAAAACTTTTGTAGCAAGCTTACACCAAGTTCCAAATCACTTTTAGTTTTACCAAATATGACTATGTCATCTACATATAATAGAAGAACAAGTTTATTTTTATAGGTATAAACACAATTGCACCAGTTAAGTTTAATAAAATTCAATTTTAAAAGCACATTATCTATTTTGAAAAACCATTGTCTACCACTCTGGTGGAGACCATATAAAGATTTATTTAATTTACAAACTTTACCTTCTTCAGTTATGAAACCCTCCGGCTGCCGCATATAGATTACTTTATCTAAATCTGCATATAAGTAGGCATTATTTACATCTACTTGTACATTTAACCATTTGAAAAAACCCACAAAAATAGTAAAAAACAATCTTATAATTGAGAAACTTACAACCGGACTAAAAACCTCATCATAACTTAAATCTTTAATTTGACTAAATCTCTATGCCACAAGGCGTGCTTTAAATCTTACAATTTCATTCTTTTAATTTTTCATAACTGTTTAAACCCATCTGTTACCCAAAATTTGTGCATCCTCAGGCGGTTCAACTAGATCCCAAACCTTGCGGTCGTACATGACCTGCATTTTCTGGTTCTTTGCCTCTACCCATTCAGATGCTTCGGGGGTTTTGGTAGCTTCCTTGTAACTTTTAGGGATTTTTACTTCAATTAAATTAAATTCTGTATTTGAAACATCTGAAACTTTACCTGATTGGCTATTTTTGCCGCTAAAATAAAAAAAATCATAATCATATTTTATGTTATTGTCTGCACAGTATTTAATAGTATCATTTAGAGATCTTAATTTAACTTTAGTCCCCTCTATGCCATAGTAGATATTTGTCCTGGGTTAATTTTTTCTATGAACAGCAGTTCGTATCCAATTAATGGATTTACAAGAAATTAAGTCTGAACTATCATTTAAATTATGAGTTTTTACAGGATTGACACTACTTTCTTCCATTTCGGATGTGTTATCACTTCTACTTTCTGACTCAATTAAGTCATTCATTATAGGGAAGATATCACCATCCTCTGCGAAGTCCAAGCAAGAAAAAGAACGAAAATTTTGTTTTGAGCTATTTATGATGTCAACCCCCCTTTTACTCTCGTCAAATCTAACATTTATTGTTTCTATAATTCTCTGCTCGCCTATAACCCAAATACCCCCCTTTAGTCATTTGTGCATAACCACACATAATTCCAAGCTTAGCTCTCACATCAAGCTTCTTCCTTTTTTGTTTAGGTACACCAACATAAGCTAAGCAGCCAAATTTTTTCAGATGAGAGACGGATGGCTTTCTTTCAGAATATTACTCAAAATGGGTTTTCTTAAAATTTTTATGGCAAACTCTGTTCCATACGTATGCGAAACATAAAAGAGCTTCTGCCAAAATTTTTTGAGATAAGCCACTTGAATTTAAAAGGGTTTTCAGCCCGTCAAGAGCAGTTAAATTGTAACGTTCTGCACAGCGGTTTATCTTGGGAGAATACGGATTTGTCTTTCTGTGGGAAATACCCTGACTATCTAGAAATTTTTCAAATTCATCATTACAAAACTCCAGCCCCCCATCTGTTCTAACCGAGACTACTTTTCTATCCAAAAACCTTTTGGCTCTCTTTTGATACCTAAGAAATGTCTCAAAAACATCAGATTTATTTTTAAGGGATTATTGATAACTTTTCTAGAAAAATCATCAATTATAGATAAAAAAATATCTGCTTCCCCCGTGTGACGAAACAGGTAAAGTGTTATATCCCTACCAAATCAGAATTAGTAGCGATCTATATTAATAGATGGCAGCACCATACACGGACAGTCTGGAATTGCAAGGCTTTGCATGTAGCCGAGAATATTTCTGCGCAGTTGTAAAATGTGACTTGTTCTGAGAGCTGCGTTTAGCAGCTGCTGTAAATAATGTATATGGGTCATTCCACACGAATTCAACCAATGGGTGTTGCAGCATAGTCACGGATTTTTTAAAAATTTTTTTTGTAGACAGACATAGTAGTGAAACCCTCAAATCTGAAATTTAAAACTAATTTGCGCAATATTCACTGAGATATACCCTTTTAAAAAATGGTCATTTTTACCAAATGGCGGCCATCTTGGATGCTATCCCAATGTCTATAAATGTCCATAACTTGACAACTAATGATTCAAATTTTATATTTCTGGTACCAATTTAAAGCTATTTATATAAAGAATGCATATATGATATTAAAAAATGGTAAATTTTTATTTTAATACTGTTTATTACATTTAAACAGAAAATATCACCCTCAAAAATTGGCTTACTGTAATGGGCCATAAAAAAAATGGCCCATCATAAATTTTTTTCAAACTTGTTAAAAACATTGCTCCATATGTATACTTTAAACAGAAAAAAAATTGGAGAGGTAAAATTTTTCATTAAAGAAAAATAGCTTTTTATACATAGGATGTCATTTACCTAACAGTGACTATCTTAAAACACATAAGTATCTTTGGTTTAACAAATAATGGTTAAAAATATTTTTTTCTGGCATATGAATTAATGTATGAGCATCAATATATAAATAATTCAATTTAGAAATACCAATCAGCAGTTAATTATACTAAAAACACATACATATTAAAATAACAGTAAATTTTCATTTCAATACTTTTTATTTCATATAAAATGATAATATGTATAATTCTCAAAAAAATATACATAATGGAAAATATTTAGAAGGAAAAAGAGCCATAAAACATATTTTTTTGAAATATGGCAGAAATACTAGCTGTAAATCAGTTGAATTCAAATAAAAGATTAAAAATTAATAGTAATGAGTTGATTGAGTTGACATTAGTTATTCAGTTCACTGCCAATTTCAATTTAAATGAACAAATCTTGACAAAATGAGTACACAAATCTTGTGTGATACAAATGTATAACAAAAACATCAAATATGTATAAAAGTAAGACTTATCAAATGCATTTAAAATACCATCTTTGAATGGACGCTGAAGACTTGCTTTGGTGGCCATGCATTTTATGGTGCCGCCTATTCCATCACAAGCTCCTTTTCCGTGGCAAGAGGCAAAAAAATGCCATTCAGCTTTCACACCATGGTCTTCTTCATGATGGCAGAGATTAATAAAATTTTTATAATTTTTGTATTGGGCTGATGATCCATCACTAAAATATTTTATGTATTTAATCTGTGGAATTTGTGAAATTAAATAATTGACAATTACTTTTTGAAAAGCCCAAAATGTAGTAGTGTCATGAACTAAATGCTCGCTTATTGCACACATAGGAATAGATTTCACAGTATCAGTGATACTGTCCCTTATATAAGCAAGAAAGGAGTGAACTGTAACCTGTTCTTTTTGCCAATGGATATTTTGAATAGCATCTTGCACAATGCAAGTATAGTTTTCAGAAAAATCAGCTGAAATAATAGCAGTTTCTGTATTCAATTCATCCTTTGTTTTCTTGAAATATAAACTTTGTGATTTTGCAAAAAAGTGGTGTGAACATAAAGCAAGGAGTTTTGTAATTAAATCATCAACAAATTCATCAACAGGCATAATAACTTTTTTTAATTCTGCTCTATCAGTCTTTACCCACTGTTTATAAATAATATCATTACTCATTTCCAATTCATCTAAACCCATTAAATCTTTCTTTAAAATTTCAGGAGATGGACATTTATCACACCTGTGCAACATGCATTCTTCAGATTCAATGCAACAAACAAGTTTTTTTAGCAGTGATATGTAGTCATTGATATGAATAGCATGAAGCATAAGTTTAATATTTTGATGGTATGCACACACACAGACAGAATGAATACCTTTGCTTCCAGCAGTAACACATTCTCTTGGACGTAGTGAGCAAAACTTAGACAATCCAATTTTTAAGTCATGTTGTTCTTTAAATGCAATATATAAGTCCTTTAAATTGTGCAAAATCAATCTCTTTTGTTTTAATATTCTGCCATTTTCAGTTGGAACAGATATGAAATCTTTTTTTCCAGGACACACGCGGCTGTTATTATCATCATAATAAAAATTAATAACTTTTTCTATAACGTCTGGACTCAGTTTAACACTTTTTCTTCCACTAGGCATCGATATCATCCCTTCTGTTGTTTTAAACTTCCTTGCCTTTTTTACAAGATACTGTGTAGTATTAAAATAAGTCATTGTTTGCTGTATTGTCCATGAATCTGGAACTAGTGTTAGAATTTGAACTTTTTCTTTAAAACATGCATTTGTAAACTTCTCTAATAATTTATCCATCATAGATGTGCAGTCAGGACAAGTTGTGTTTTTACTATTTTGAGGCTTATTTATGGTTTCAACACCTAATACGGTAGCTGCTTTAGTTGCAACACACTTAGTTATTTTTGAAACTTTCTTTTGCATGTAATTAAGTTTTCTCTTTGAGGTACGCCTACTTACCTTTATTGGCGATAACTCTAACAATTCACAACTTTTGTTTAATTGTTCTATTACTACTGTGGGTTCATTAAAATCTGAATCAGAGGGGCTTTCTGTTCCTGAGGTGGTTATCCTGTCAACAATAGACATTTTTTTTCATATTTACTGATGAATAACAGGAAACACACAAATTTTCCTGGAATGAGGATATCTGGATTTGTTTTAGACATATCTAATGATATTGTTTTTAGTGATTTTGCTCTGATGCTATTTGGATGTTTATTAAATGGATCACAACACTGTCTCTGTCTTAAAATATACCATTTTAGATATTTATCCTTGTGAACCTTGGATATACTATTTCCATGGACAAAGCATTTTTCATCTGGGATTACATAATGCAATTTTTTTTTAATAACTGCAAATCACGTGAAGACAATTGAAGAACAGGAATCAGATCAGTACTCAATGAAACACCAAGTTTCTTGCATACAAAACACTCCATGTCCACTGTAGAATCTTAAGCACAAAATAACTATTCTATGCCAGTGCATACTACATTGAAAACATCAACAGAAATGATGTTTAAAAGGGATAGTCAAATTTTTTTGTACATTATGATGTAATATTTCATCATACTTTAATTACAACCAATTAGAAAACAGATGACGATACAGCAGCAATCTTTTCCCAAAA
Organism: Maratus speciosus; assembly: GCA_963932465.1. Taxonomy (NCBI): domain Eukaryota; kingdom Metazoa; phylum Arthropoda; class Arachnida; order Araneae; family Salticidae; genus Maratus; species Maratus speciosus. Next base: position 154,119,507 of record OZ010790.1, on the reverse strand, counting down.
TTGCATCAGCATACAACAGGATGCAATAATTCATAAATTATGTCAAATATTTTTTTTATTTAAAATTTTATATATAATGCAGTTTATAATAAGCTTACCCACAAAAGGTTTCAAAAATTTTCAACAAAAGATTTGTTGGATACATTATGATAAAATTGCATAAACATATAATATGATGCAATATTACATCAGGATAGAAGATGATGCATTATTACATCATGTTTTGAATTCAAATAATAAGGAAAATAGACTATGCAAGATTAGCATTCATTTTATGAATTCTGTCATTCTTAGTATGTAAATTTATTGAAATAGAAAATACGGACATATACGGTACATAAACAGACATATTTATATCTGAATATTTAATGCAACTTGAATGATGTAAATACATGCATACAGCAGAATTTTTCTATAAAGTCACATACAAATGTAAAACTTTTTAAGTGAGCAATTTTTAAAGTAAGAAATAGAAATTTAGGTATAAAAATTGAATTTCTTGCATGGAAAACGTTTTGAATAGATTCCACATATACACATGCAGTAAAATCTCATTTATATATACAGTACAGAACCATTTATCCGGAATGCTTGGGGTCAGATGTATTCCGGATAACTGGTTGTGTATTAAAGCAGCATTCATTTGATATGTTTTGTGGAATATGTGTGGTTGTGACATTATTTCTGATTTTAAATTATTAGATTACTTCAATTAAAAACCATGCAAGAAAGATCAAAAGTTAACCAGATTTTAAAAGAAGGTAATTTATGGGAATACCCTATAAGGGTAATCTTAGGAACAAAAATTCTCCTGCTTCCTCTGCATAAAAATTAAAACATCTAAAATACAACTAAATATGTTTTCATTTCAAATACTAGATGTTGTCATCAAATTATACAATTGTTTCAAGCAAAGCCTATGTCAAACTGGCAGTGTATAACACCTTTTTCTGCAAAGATTCTGAAATCAGTCTATCAGAAATATCTTTCTGGATAACTGGTTTCTGGATAAATGGTTCCATACTGTATTGCATTTAAAGGTTTTTCACAATTGTACATTATATTCTTTATTTATTTTCTTATTTTCTTCAGTGTTAAATTTTTTCAATTATACATTTTTAGCAATGACTTTTTTTTTTTTTTTTTGGGGGGGGGGGGGAGCAATTGGAGGGTGGTCTTTCAAAAAACTTATGAGATTATATTTCATTATAGTTTTACATTAATTCAGGGATTAAAAAATATTTAGTTTTGGCCATTATTTCTTAAATCAGGGATATTTACATGTTTTAAGATAGTCACTGCTTAGTAAGTGACCCTATGTGTAAAAAGCTATTTTTTTAAACGAAAAATTTTACCTCTCCATTTTTTTTTCTATTTAAAGTACACATATGGAGCAATGTTTTTAGCAAGTTTGAAAAAATATTATGATGAGTCATTTTTTTTAAGGCCCATTACAGTAAGTCATTTTTTGAGGGTGATATTTTCAGTTTGAATGTAATAAACAGTATTAAAATAAAAAATTACTATTGTTTTAATAACATATATGCATTCTTTATACAAATAGCTTTAAATTGGTACCAGAAATATAAAATTTGAGTCATTAGTTGTCAAGTTATGGACATTTATAGACATAGGGATAGCATCCAAGATGGCCACCATTTGGAAAAAATGACCAATTTTCAAATGCCTATATCTCAGCCAATATTGCGAAAATTATTTTTAAATTTCAGGTTTGAGGGTTTCATTACTGTATCTGTCTATGATAAAAATTTTAAAAAAATCTGTGACTATGGTGCAACACTTTTTCTTTAAATTGGTTGATTTCACGTGGAATGACCCATATAATAAACTATAAGTAATATTATAGTTATGCTTTCTTCCTTAGTTAAGAGTAATTAGTTATAATAAGAGAGTGGCGATATAAAAGTGGCGACGGAAATGGAATTTAACCCAAATTAAAATGCAGTGAAATTTTTTTTTTGTTGTTGTGAAAAAAAAAAAAAAATCTTTTTCGAAAGAGAAAAAGAGGCACGGAAAATGGCAGATAAAGAAATAATTTCTCTGGGATGCTTGGAAGAATATAATGCAAATGTTCCTTGGACTATTTACGTCAAGAAAATCGATTTCTATTTCTCAGCGAATAGCATAAAAAATGATGATATGAAGAAGAATATTTTATTAAGTTCTGTGGGAACAACAACATTTGCTATTTTACGAGATATTATTGTTCCGAATACGCTGAAAGAAATCAGTTACGAGGATCTTTTAAGGAAAGCTAAAGATCATTTTTCACCACGCCCTAGTGAAATCGTCGAACGATTTAAGTTCCAGAAACGACTAAGGAAGAAGGGTGAGAATATAACCGATTTTATAAGAGAGTTACGTCGTTTATCCGAATATTGCAACTTCGGAAATACGCTTAATGACTGCCTGCGTGATCAGTTGGTGTTTGGCATCCAGGATGAGAAAATACAGCAAAAATTACTGTATTCCAGGGATTTAACGTTCCAAACAGCAGTGGAAATAGCTGAGTCATTTGAGATAGCTGAGGCTGGAGTGAAATCCCTACACATCAGAGATACTACGACTGTCAATCAAGTGCGTGTTCCGAAAGGAGAGAAATCGAAAGTGGAGAAGTATACTCATGCACCTAAGCCTAAAGAAGATAAATTCGCACCTGAGAAACCGTGTTATAGATGTTCTAAAAATCATAACCCCAAGTTATGCCCTTTTAAATCTGCAGAATGCCATTTCTGCCATCGATTGGGGCATTTAAAAATTTGTTGTCGTAACAGAAAATTTGGAATGAAAAGTGAGAAACCTTTTAAGAACAGAAAAATTAAAACTGTTCAGGAAGAATATTGTTTAAATTTTATTGACGACAACTCCAATAATCTGTCGTGGGTAAAATCGGTTAAAATAAATGGTGTAAATATACAATTTGAAATTGATAGCGGTGCGGCTCATACGATTGTAAGTAAAAGTGTTGCTCATAAATTGTTCTCAGGTAAGCTGCCTTTAATTAAATCTAATATTAAGTTGCAAACTTATACTAAAGATTCCTTAACTGTTTTGGGGGAATTAAAAGTAAATGCTGTTGTTGATGAATATTCTATACCTGATTTAAGAATATTAGTAATTAAAGAGGAGGGTCCGAGTCTAATCGGAAAAATTTGATTAAAAGCATCAAAATTATTTTGGCCTAATATAAATATGATTAAAAGCATTTCGAAAGATGATTTAATTAGAAATTTTCCTAATGTTTTTGCTGACGGGATCGGAACAATCAAGGGTCCTCCCGCGTCAATAAAATTGAAAAAAGATGCAAAACCAGTTTTTCTTAAGTCTCGACCTGTTCCTTTTGCTTTAAGAAAAGCTACTGATAATGAATTGGAACGATTAACTAATGAGGGTATATTGAAACCTGTTGATCATTCAGAATGGGCTAGTCCTATAGTAATTGTTCCTAAGTCTAATGGTTCTGTTAGAATATGTGGTGATTATAGAGCAACAGTAAATGCAAAAATTGAACATATTTTTAAAAAAATTGAATATGTTGGTGTATTTTTAGATGATGTTATTAGTGCTAGTAATGAATCAGAACATTCTGAAAGAGTTGAAAATGTTCTGAAATGCTTTTCTGAGCATGGTATAAGATTAAAATAAGGAAAAATTAAAATTCATGGTTTCGGAAGTTTCTTATTTGGGACATAAAATATCTCAGGAAGGAATTAGACCTATTCCAGAAAAAGTTAATGCTATTTTGAATGCTTCTATTCCAAATAATGTGTCACAATTGCGTTTATTTTTAGGCTTAATTTCTTATTATAGAAACTTCCTGCCTAATATTTCAGATGTTTTAGAAACTTTACATAGATTATTAGATAATAATGTAAACTGGACATAGTCAGAAAAGCATGAAAAAGCGTTTCAAAAAGTGAAACAATTATTAACTACATCTCCTGTTTTAGAATTATATGATGTAAACAAAGTTATAGTTTTAAACTGTGATGCTTTTGAATATGGTATAGGGTCAGTTTTAAGCCACATTTTGAGGGTAAAGAAAAACCTATTGCTTATGCTTCGAGAACTTTAAATAAAACTGTAAGAAATTATGCAATGATTGATAAAGAAGCTTTATCTGTAATGTTTGGTGTCACTAAATTTCACCAATATTTAGCTGGAAAAAAATTTAAAATTATAACAGATCATAAACCTTTAATTCGATTATTTGATCCTGTTAAAAAGGTACCTGATACATTATCACCTAGAATGCTGAGATGGTCATTAATGTTAGCTGGGTATGATTATACAATTGAGTATCGCGAGGGTAAAAATAATAAAAATGCTGACGCATTAAGTAGATTACCTCTCCCAGAAACTGTAAATATAGTGAGTAACCCTGCGGAAATAATGTTTGTTTCAAATAATGATAATTGGCCTATTACTTCTAAAACTATTGCAAAGTGGACAACTGAAAATCCTGTAACTAAACAAATTTTAGAGTGGGTGTTACATGGGTGACCGAAAAAGGTTAAACAAGAAGAATATCAACCATATTTTCGTAGAAGGGAGGAAATTTCCTGTCTAGAAAATTGTCTATTGTGGGGACATAGAGTGATCATTCCAGAGGAAGGCCGTGAATATATATTAAAATTACTACATTCCGTTCATCAGGGTATATTGAGCATGAAAGCGAAAGCTAGGGGGGTAGTTTGGTGGCCAAATATGGATAAAGAAATTGAACAAATGGTAAATTCTTGTAATAGATGTCAGATGTTTGCGAGGGATTGTCCCAAAATGGAACCCTTGAAATGGAAATCTGAACTGCCCTGGGAAAGGATCCATATAGATCATGCCAGTCCTTTTGAAGGTAAAATGTTTTTAATAGTACTCGATTTTTATACTAAATGTTGGAGGTAGAGGCAGTACCCAGGTCTGATAGTAAAACTACAATTAAGGTATTAAGGAGAATTTTTGCCACATTTAGATTACCTGTTGAATTGGTCAGTGATAATGGTCCCGTGTTCACAAGTGATGAATTTGAGGAATTTCTTAAAAATAATGGAATTAAGCATACGCCTGTTCCACCTTATCATCCGTCTTCGAACAGACAAGTGGAAAGATATGTGCCAACTGTGAAAAATTGCCTTAAAAAGCTAGATAAAAGTGACATAACATTGTCAATTTCACGATTTTTGTTAGAAAATCATTCCACTCCACATTCGGTGACAGGTAAAACTCCTGCTGAATTAATGTTTGGAAGGCCAATTCGAACAGCCCTTCACTTGGTATTACCATCAAAACGTAAAATACAGCAACCCTTTCACAAATATGAGCTTCATGATTTAGTTTTTGTTAAAAATTTTGGAAAAGGGGAGAAATGGGTAAAAGGAAAAATCATGAAATTATTGGGGAGTAGATGGGTTTTAGTAAATAGATGTGATGGAGTAATATGTAAACGTCACGTTGATCAGTTGAGACGTAATAAAGAGATAAGTTATGAAATACCAGAAAGAGTTATAGAGATAAATCGAAATGATAAACTAATGTCAGACAAAGTTGAAAATATGGGACATAGTAGTAAAAATTTCAGTGATTATGATAGGTATGAAAGGGTTAACCAAAACCGTTTTTTGGGAATTAATGGAAAAATAAAAGAACAGCTTAATAATGATGATACTATAGAACCAATCCAATCTCAGCCTTCGCATGATATTGTGGCAGGTACAGTTGTGAGTAATAAAAATGATGTTACGATAGATAAAACTGTAAAAGAAAATTTGACTAAAAACAATGACGAGGACTGTAAGAAAAGTGCTCCAGTTCGAAGAAGTCAAAGAGCAAGATTACCTGTAGTTCGTTTGAACTATGAGGGGAGGGGTGTTATATCCCTACCAAATCAGAATTAGTAGCAATCTATATTAATAGATGGCAGCACCATACACGGACAGTCTGGAATTGTAAGGCTTTGCACATAGCCGAGAATATTTCTGCGCAGTTATAAAATGTGACTTGTTCTGAGAGCTGCGCTTAGCAGCTGCTGTAAATAATGTATATAATAAACTATAAGTAATATTATAGTTATGCTTTCTTCCTTAGTTAAAAGTAATTAGTTATAATAAGAGAGCGACGATATAAAATAAAGGGCCACATAAATCCATATGCAGCAGCTGGAGAGGAGATTTGGATCTTATGTAACCTATTGGTTTAAATGACACTCTTTTTGATTTAGCTAATTTACAAAAAATACAATCTTCAGTCAATTTAGATAGCATTGGTAAAACATTGACAGTTTTTTGTTTACTTGTATTGACAACATATTCACTGTTAATATGGCAGAATCTTTCATGCAATAACTCATTAATATTTACCTTTTCTATTTGATTTGCTGAAAAATTGACTGAATTCTTATTTCCTTCACATTGAGTTACATACTTTGATGGCTTCAAAAAGTATAGATCATTTTTCCTTAAAGCATAAAAAAGCTGATTTTCATTTTTATCATAAAAAAAAACTTTACCATTCTTACCCACAAAATTAATCCCCAGTTTTTCAAGCTTAACCTCAGATAGTAAATTTCTTCTTAAGTTAGGATTATACAAAACATCTTTTAAAATAATACGATTAAATTTGCCATTTTTACATTTTATCAAAAACTGAATTGTCCCCTTTCCCTCAACTGGACATTCTCTCTCCCCAACTGCAAGAGACATGTGCAAATCAGATACTGGCTCAAAAGTGAAAAACAAATTTCAATTGCTACAAAAATGTGCTGTAGCGGCTGTATAAAAAACCCATTGGGTATTTCCATAGCCCAGATCTGATGAATTTGCCTCGCACAGTTCAGGAAAGTTCTATTAAACTACATTCCAATTCACAGAAAGTATAATTAAAAACATGTTTCAGACCTGCCAACCTTTGAAAATAAGAAATCGTAGCACACAAAATTTAAATTAATCTGGAGGTTGGTTGGTTGGTTTTTCGTGTTACACAGCCATCTTTTGACACTCGTATAAGGAATAAGGTTTCAGTCTTCCATCTCAATATAGTAAATTTTTTCCTTTGAAAATTTTTATACAATTTTTAGAATTTCTTTTCGTTTTGCAGCGTTTTTTTTTTTTTTTTTTTTTTTTTTTTTTTTTTTAACATTTGTAAAAGGAGCCTGGTTCCAATTTTGTAGCCCAGTGCAGTAAATTTTGACGAAATTTGCGATTTTTTTCCTGCGATCCTTTCAGGATACTCACAATTTTTCCACAATCGTAACTCACATTTTTCTGTCACGATTCCTTGTTGAAATCTGCACTTTTTACCATGAACTTTTGACGAAATTCGCATTTTTTACCACGATACTTCGTCGAATTCTGCATTTTCCCCCATGATCATTTTGACGAAATTAGTGTTTTCTTTCTGTGAAAATTTGAAATTCTTTCGATGAAATTTGCATTTTCTTTGGGGGGGGGGGGGCATTCCCCCCTGAAATTAACACTGCGTTTTTTACCACGATCCTTTGACGAAATTTATTTTCTTCTGCAACCAATTGACGAAATAGATTTTTTTTTATACGGTCATTTGTCGAAATTCACGGTAGTTTATCGCAAATCATGACACTATTTCAAACGTTGTCCCTCAAAGAACCCACCCTCCTTTCCAGAAATTCTTAAAATGGCAACCTTGTTTCTAAGGAAGCGAATTCCTGTATAAATATTTACAGAAACACGATTCACTCGTGGTTAATATACATAAAGAGAGTGTTTTATGTTAAGAAGTTTGTTTTGCAGCCCAGAATTTTTTTTTTCCATGAGCATTTTTTAATGTCCGAATTTTCAGTCTAATGGCCAATTTTTTTTTAACTTTCGGGAATGAATACTTTGAAATTTTGGAAATTTCGCAACAGAATCACTCCGGAAAAATATGTTGTGCAGGATAAAAATCGCAACTAGAAACAAAAAAATGCGTTTGTGTTTTTTGTAAAAAATCGTAGTTTAAGACCGATTTTCGTAGCATCGTAGTTTACAGGTCCAAATCGTAGCAACTACGATTTTTTCGTAGCAGTTGGCAGGTCTGATGTTTACATTCTACCAGGGATGCACGGGATATTGATTTTGCCGGATATCGGATATCCGGCACTAGATATGTTTTTAGTTATATGGTGAATTATTTCTTTGTATAATGCCATCTCAGAACAATAAATTAAAAACATATTTCACACATCATTAAAACACTTTAAATGATTGAAATATAATTTGCAAAAACTATATCTGTTTTAATATTCAGGGCTTGAAATTCAATTTTTCCCACACGGGGAGTTTCCTACCCAACATTTATAAATGCAGTGGAGCTGAACTGTTAGAAAGGGAAAAAAAATCATTAAACCCGTTATTTTTTATGTGCCACTTAAATAATTACATTTATACAGATATGACAAAATACCATTCAAATAATTTAAATTAACAACTCAAGATAATTAACCAAAATTTTTATTTTATTAAAACAAACGAACAGAATTAAGCTTTATATATACCACATCTATTTTTCAACATTCGCCTAATGTTATATGCAATTAACAATTGGGTTACCAAATGAATTTCTTAATTTAGATTTTATTCCTTTTTGCACGTTTCAGACTTTCACAGGTTACACTTTTGACAAACAACACAGAGCACTTTTTATAACTTTAGAAACTATCGGAAACGCATGGTTATGCTCTGTTAAAAAATTTTAGAAAACGTTGCAAAATCTGATGTGCATTATTTTTTAACAGTAAGTTAAAAATGCATGAATAATGCATATCGGTGATTCTATTGTCAATATCCTACGGTGATTGTATGTCACTTCTGAACAAACTTGTTTTATTATATCCTTAATGGAATTATAGTCAAAACTGTAGTCCCTGGTATTTTCGTTAATTGAACTATGTTCTATGCATTGGAATTTTAAATCCATATCCAAAAGGTTGATTTCAAAAAGCCATATCCTAATTTCTGTGAACTGTGAGAATCAACTAGTTTGTTGTTTCTAAATATTTTTTTTTTTTTAAGTTCACCAAAGTTTTTTATTTTTCATGTGCACCACAAGTGTAATCTCATTTTGTTTAGTGCTGAGTCTCCAGTGGCTGTTACTGCTCTTTTAGTTAATTCCTAAACATTGCACACAGAAAAAACATTGCAAAATATGTAAATCAGTCGTAGAAAAAAAATATCGCTATTTTCATCAATTATGGTGAAAATAAATTAAAATATTTGTCGACCGGTCACAAGAAAAAAAAAAATGAAGTTTGAGGGAAATCGGCTTGGAAAAATATCATGGAATTTGTCAATCGATCACGGAAAAATATCACGAAATTTGCCAGTCTGTCATGAGCAAATATCGTGAAATTCCTCAGGCAGTCGCAGAGAAAAAAACGCGAAATTTTTCAATTGGATGCAGAAAAACAATCGTTGCTTTCATCAGTATATCGCAAGAACAAACAGGGAAATTTGCCAATCAGTCACAGAATAAAATTTCCAAATTTATTAATTGATCGCGAGAAAAAAAAATTATGAAATTCACCGATTGGTCTCCAGAAAAAATCGTGAAATTCGCCAGTCGGTCATGGAGAAAAATCACAAAATTTTTCGGTCAGATGCAGAAAAACAAACATGAATTTTGTCAATTTGTTGTAAGAATAAACTGTGAAATCTGCCAATCAATAGCGGAAAATATCACGAAATTTGTCAGTCGGTCCTGAGACTTGATCGTCGTTCAACAAAGAAACATTTTCGGAAAATCATTTTTTAGAAACAGGAGCCTCCCGCCCCAATATTCTTTAGGGCATGAATCCTACCATCCCGTCTCGAAATTCAAGCCCTGTAATGTATATTAATAATGTTGTATAAAAAATGTAGTTTAAACATTAAAATATTCTGTTTATTTGTACAATGAAATGCTGATAATTGCTATTGGATTTGGATATGGGATTGACTATATTGATAATTTCTAATAATTAATTAATTTGTACAATGAAATGCTGATAATTTGTATAACAAATTTTAACCAATTAATATGCATATAATTCTAGAGTATTTTCACAAAGAAATACATACTTTCGTTTTATAATTTAAACATAAAATATCTGCTAATATACTCATGATTAAAGAGATTATTTTCTCTAAAGAGATTATTGATTATTTTCTCCAAACATAGGTTTAGTTGATGCCGATTTTCTGTTTTAATTATTTAATACTGTTTTACTTTAAGTCACATTTAGTTTCATTTTAAGTTAAATTACTTTGATATTTATAAGTAAAAAGAAAATTACTTTTAATTTTAAGTATTTATAATGAAGTTACAAAAATAACTAATTTGGATGTGCTAATCCCAAAATTTTCTTCTATCTCATAAATCTTAATATTTCAAAAAGTAGTTCCAAATGTTAATACGTCAATATTATTAACTCAATATTATACAAACTTTGATTTTGATCTAAAATTTCTGCTCCAGTCAATATTAATCAGAATAAGTTAATCTCGATCTGATATTTATTAAAATCAATAATTTTTTCGTTATTCTGTTGTACATCAGCAGTTTGTGAATAGCCAGCTTAGTAGGATGCGAAGTTCCCATCGCTTCACGAGCCGTCAATATACAGTACCAAAAAAAACTGCGAAAAATCAAGAAAATTTTACAAAAATAGCTGAGTTACAGTGCCACCTTATGGTGGAATATTTCCAAATTCAAGGAGAAACTGCAGCCCATAGCCGAAAATATACACAAAAAATTGGTTCAATTTTATGCTTAGCTTCATACACTTTTCGATGGTACAATAATGAAAATGGCACAAAAATCGCAATTACAGCGCCCCCTTCCAGTGGAATGTTTCCATATTGAAGAAGGGCCTGTTGGCTATAGCCAAAAACATTCCCAAAAAATTTGGTTCAATTCTATGCATAACTTCATACACTTTTTGATGGTAAGATGGCGATACACGGACAGGCAGGCATTTTGTATAAACATGTTTTGGGATCTCTGACTCCTAAAACGTCTAAATCTGTCGAAAACCGAAAATAAAAAAAATTTCAATTACAATACTTTCGTCTAGTGAAGATAGAAGAAAGTAAAAATAGGCCTGTTTAATTGTTAAACTTAAAAGAAAGAAAGAAAATTATTAGTCATACTTTAATAAACAACTACAATTTTCTAAAAGATGTAAACATAAATTCTTAAATTTATTATAGAGTTCAAATATCAATGTTAGGAAAGCTGGCAATTCTTTAAACTTTTGAGAATTACCTTTTACTCATGAATAGTGAACTTACTTTCATATTTTGCATTATAAACAAAGTTATTCGGCATTGTTTGGGGTCAAACGATTTCTCTTATCTTTATATATTCGCTTTGCTGTGCTTTGCCGGATATCCGGCAGAGAAGTCGGATATCCGGTGATTGTGATTCGGATATCCGATGGTATTTCGGATATTCCGGATATCCGATGGTATTTTGGATATTGAAAAATCAGCCGGATATGCCGGATATCGGATATCTACCAGATATCTGTTGCATCCCTACATTCTACATTACAGTCAAACCCGTTAATACGCGCCCTGCTTAATACGCAAAACCACTTAATACACGAATTTTCTTCGGTTCCTTGAAATACGCCTATCTTATGCATATTAAAAAACCTGCTTAATACGCGAACTCGTTTAATACGCAAAATTTTATCAGTCCATGGCAAGAAAAACCTACGTTTAATACACGAATGAGCTTGGTTCGAAACAGACGAGGTTTTGGAGGGAATATTTTCCCAAGCCTTTTATACAACAATTCTTTAAACTATGAATGCCTTTTTTTTTTTTTTTTTTGTCAAAATTTAATGCAACCATGAATACCTTTACTAAAAATATCAATTTCAACTTCTCCCAGTAAAAGGAGAATTTTGCAGATCCTGTAGCTATTTTGCCAAAATGTAATTTTTATGTTATTATTGACTTTATTAAATTTTAACTTTTGTTTTTTATATTGATTTTTTATTATTATCAACACTGTTCCACATTTGTTCTGTATAGCTAACAAGGTTTTTAATTTTGTTAACATTAGTTTTAGTTAACATGGTTAGCAGAAATTTCTGTATTTGTTTTGTTCCATTTTATGTGTCAAACATAACAAATCTAAAATTAAAAACTTATTGGATTTTTACCTAAGACAATAACACTTATTTGAATTTCCAGAGCACTTAATGATTAAAACAAATAAAATGTCATTTAATATCTAAAAACGCTAAAAATTGTCAAAAAGATGTGTTTTATCTGTATAGGTTATTATTAGATAGACCACTGGATGAAAATTCGCGACCTTCTGTTAATACGCGAATTTTGATCGGTCCCTTGATTTGCGTATTAACGGTGTTCGACTGTACTAGTTTCAAGAGGTCTTTAAAAATTTTTATCTTTGAAATTACTTTTACTTTTAACATTAGGTTTCAAATTTCTAGAGCCAAATTTATTAAAATTACTTGTACAATTTACATCAGAATTACTTTTATCATTAGACATTTCATTATTAGATGTACTCAATTTAAGTTTACAATTTGATATTAAGTGGCCATACATTTTACAGTAAAAACAAAGACCAATTTTACTTTTACTTAGACCTTTGGATTTAAATTTACCTGGAAAATGTTTTACAGACGATTCACTGGAAAATTCCATATTTGCAAAATCTTTCTGGGACAACTTCAGATGATTCTACTCTAATAACAGATCAGATTCAATTCTATCAGGAACAAACTCTACGTCGCTCCATCTATAAATAGCTTGAACCGTGGCTTGAAACTCATCGGGTAGACTCCGAATCATTTGATATCCTCCCAGATAGAGTGGCTGTAACTGGTGACTGTGATGTAGTAATCACATTTATTATTTATTTTTTTAATTGTAATGCAGCATTATTATCTCATGTTTTAAACTATTTATTTTCAACTCAAACATCATTCAAATCGCTTTTTTTCTTTCCTTTTTACCGCAAGTAACAGAACTTTATATTTCAGCTTTCCCCCTCTTCCTGATCTATTTTTAGATATTGGAGGTGTGTCTCCTCTTGCCTTTTGACCGTAGTTTCGTTTTCTCCGTGCTGTCATTCGTTCTACAATTCATATGCAATTTAATTTTAACGAATAGGTTTAAATCATTTCTGGAAGTAGTTTTGTAAACCCCTTTTATGTAGTATATATATCAATGCAGCCAGTTTTTTAACAGATTTTTAAGAATTACGAAAGTTTTAAGATGTATTTTTGACAATGTGATTTGTCTTTTTCAAATCGGGTCTAGTGTTATTTACTGTTATTTGAACTACAGATGTTTAAGCTCAAGAATGTTTGTTTATTTACTTATTTCTGAAGATTTTTATATGTCAATTATTATTATAGTGCCTTTTCCTTATTTCATAACCCAATTGCTTCAAAATTTTTTAATCTGCCATATGCCTCACTTTTCCAATTTATGCAAGAAAATTATTTAAAATTGATCATGAAGATATATTTTTTTTAAATGAAGAAAATTTTTAGTTGCACCTTTCATATGAAGAAAAGCACTAGTTCTTAGTGAACATATTTACCAGCGCATCTTTTTTTTGAAGTATTCATCAGTGAATCTTCAACAATTCTCTAAGAATCATAATTAAAAAGTGCTTCTTGACTATCGATTTTGTCTACCTGATTTTGTCCTCTACTCGTCATGGTGTGTGTGTTGTGTTAATATTATCCTTAAGTGCTGTGTTACTCCTGAATGTGCCACCATGGTTTGTCCTTTTTTTTTGCCAGCAGTGTTTGCCAATTTTTCCTTCACAAGATGTCACCATATTCTGATAAATGTTTATAATTGGTGATAGTGTTTCCTAACTGTGCCTATTTCAACAAAATCTAAATGTTTGAATGATTCGGTACTATTCTTATACAACCATTTGTGGTTTATACCAAGAGCTTCTTTACATCTGTAAAATACACTATTTTTTTTTCTTTTTCTATGCTGATTATTTGATTATCTCTTGCACAAGATCTCAGAGGTCTCTTATGCGCATTGGAGTCTGCTGTATTTTTGTGTTTTGTATAAATGTGTTTACAGAGTTACTGAATGTGTCCACTGGCCATGGTATCATGAAGGATTGTCTGTTTATTCTACAATATTTTTTAAATTCTTGCAGCTTTTTAACTTAATTTCAACTGTTGTTTAAAGTTAATTTAAAATATTTTTTTTTACAAGCATAGAAATTTAAATTTTACTATTAAATTATAGAAGGAATTAAACTAAATATTTTTATGGTACACTTGTTTGGTAATTAAAATTTTTTCCTGATTATGACAATTTTTTTAAACTATTATTATGATTAATGAAATTTAAGTCCTAGGTTGTCGGAATATACAAGTAAAATATTCTCGACTCTCTCAATGCAATTTATTTTTATAAATATGCAGAAATTGAATAGTAGAAATGATTTACTCATTTTGAAGTTTTCATTGTTATGAGAAAATTGAATAGTAGAAATGATTTACTCATTTTGAAGTTTTCAATGTTATGAGAAAATTGAATAGTAGAAATGATTTATGCATTTTGAAGTTTTTAATTTTTAATTATTTTCCTAGGCAGTCAGAGTACTTAGAGAAGGTACTTCTGACTTTATGTTGCTTTACTTTTGCAACTTTATAAATTTTGATTCATAAGTGTACCTTATTTTTATCTTATTGAATTCAAAAATTTTTTTTTGTGGTCTCTTTTGGCTAAAAATTTATTTAGCTTTTGGATTTATTATTAATTTTAAAATATTATATGGAGTAATATTTTAATTTATAGAGATCATTTTACACAGGAAGGTGCCTTTCTTTGCTTAAGATTGCAATGGGGCTTGATATTATTGTTATTGTATACTATCATGTTATGTATACTATTGAAATTTGAATGTACTACTTGATGTATATTCTTTTTCTTTCTCTTTATGTCACTGTACATGTACGTTCCCTAAATGTGCAAATGCACTTAAAATTTTTATTATGACCTTTAAATTTTAACTTAAATTTTATTCTACATTTTTCGCTCCTTGGCTTTTAAAAATTTTGTTTTCCCTTTGTTGAAAAAGCTCTTTCAAGATTTACCTTTTTCACTTTTTGGTTATTCAAAATTTTGTTCAGCAAATGGGGGTAATGTGATGTAGTAATCACATTTATTATTTATTTTTTTAAATTGTAATGCAGCATTATTATCTCACGTTTTAAACTATTTATTTTCAACTCAAACATCGTTCAAATCGCTTTTTTTCTTTCCTTTTTACCGCAAGTAACAGAACTTTATATTTCAGCTTTCTTCCTCTTCCTGATCTATTTTTAGAATCAGCGTGACGTCGCCCACGTCATATTGGAGGTTTGTCTCCTCTTGCCTTTTGACTGTAGTTTCGTTTTCTCCGTGCTGTCATTCGTTCTACAATTCATACGCAATTTAATTTTAACGAATAGATTTAAATCATTTCTGGAAGTAGTTTTGTAAACCCCTTTTATGTAGTATATATATCAATGCAGCCAGTTTTTTAACAGATTTTTAAGAATTACGAAAGTTTTAAGATGTATTTTTGACAATGTGATTTGTCTTTTTCAAATCGGGCCTAGTGCCTGTTTGAAGGATTGCGAATGTGTTTCAGCGATCATGTTATTCTAAGGTGCTCATTTAATAAGTAAAAGTTTGTCGCAGATCGCCGATGGAATTTAATTCAACGCTTTTTCGAATTTGGACTTGGTATCTTCAAGACATTCTCTAAAGAATTATTTTGAACCAGCATTCATTTTTATCATGGAATTACTTCAAGTCTTAATATTACTACGTGGAATTTTTTTTTTTTTTTTTTAAATGTGTACGGTGACCTACTTCTCCTAATTGCCTTCCACTTCTCAAGTGAATCAACGAATAAAGAAGATTTTTTATAACTGCTGTCTCTTCAATGTGTTATCTCATCATTAAGTAAGAACGTTACATTTACTTATTCATCCTTCTTTTATTTTTACTGCAAGTCAATCTTATCATCTTAGCTATACGATCCATTTACGGCACTCCAGATTGTTTATTTTATCCAACAGCAAATTAACTCTTCTTATTTATTTAATGCTTCATATTATTTCTACTGCAACAATCATAATAAATTTATTACGTCACAGTGACCAACCTCACGGAGTCGCTCTGCTGCCTGCTTGGCTCTACACAGAAAAAGTCCACGATTTTCTCCCGCAACATATCTGGTATTAAAAAAAACATCAAGAAGCTGGATGACTCTTGCTCTGGTTGTAGGCTCAAAATGGTCAGGTAAAATTTTCCAGGCTTTTGCTCCATCAGTAGTGCTTGATATCAAGGGCTTGAATTCAGAACTCAGGGACTGGTAAATAATGGTGTATGCACGGCTCTTCCTCAACTTCAAATCTTGCTTTTCTCTCCAGGTTAGCACATCAGTCACTCCAGAAGCTGTGTTTTTAATGTCAGAATTACTAGGGTTAACAGGTGGATTTTCCTTTTCTTCCTCAGTTTTCTCTATAAACTCCCATGCACCATGATGAAGTAACAGAACTTTTACTTCATGCTTCCATGATTCCCAGTCAGCAGGGTGACGTTTTGCTCCATCAGACCCCGTCCGTTAAAAACGGCAACTCTTTAAATTCACAGGAAACCAACAGCATAAAAGTTCGTTAAAATGCACTTTGAAAAATGAGTAAAAAGTTCCATTTCAAAAAACGTAGAGTCCACGGGAAACAGGAACCACCTTTTCTTCACTTCCGCATTTCCAAAAAGATACTTAAATATTCGGGTTACAAGCCGCTGGGCCCATAACCCTACTGTCGTATTCTCTTATCAATATGAACGAGACTTTAGCAGATATGACGCAGTAGAATCTAAATTATAAAGTACTTCAGTAAATGAATATAGCAGGAGTAAACGTAATTATTTAATGATGAACGAAAAATATATACATGAAGAAAGTTGTCAGCATAACTTCGCTGAGCTAACTTAAAACATAACTTAAGAGATGAATAATATTTGTTCACGATAAGAAAAAATGGCAGCAGATTTCATCCTGATGTAGCAAAAGCTACAACGCCGTGATTACATGGCGAAAAAAACAAATTAAATGCTGCTTACAAGCAAGCTAAGGCAAGAGAAAGATGCTATGTTACATCCCATTAAATATACTAGTTTGTTGTGGAAATCTGCATAAAGCTGTAGCCATTACATGAAGTGAAATACATACGCAGAACACCACTGACTCACAAATGATGACGTCAAACATCGATGAATCAGAAGGCAGGAAACATCGCGCAAGCCGAGAACAGCGAGTAACAGTGATCCAAGATCACACAGTTACGGTGTGACTGAATCGCATATTTACCGGCAGAAAGCATGTGAAGCAATGGCGTTCGGTCGTAATTTAAAGTAGACTTGGGGATGGTAAAAATACAAGGTAAGTCATGTTAAACAGAATTTAAATAAAGATTAATTTTACATTTTAATATACATAACATTTTTTACCAAATCCTACTATAAATGATCAACTAAAAGATTTTATCTGTAACAGCCTAAATTTTGTATGACACATTAGGAAATATAAAGCGCAATGGCATTCATATCGTTTTTAGGAATGCAGAAGAACATTATAGGTAAAGGTACAAAATGCTTTAAAACACAGGGTCAAATTCCCCGATATATTTTGTTATCACCAATATTCGATTCAAAATTCATTTGGAGAAACTGACCAGCAAAGCACGCTAATATTTTAATACAATTATGGAAAAGTAGTCTGCAATTATATCTCTATAGTTCTAGCATCCTCTGATTACTTTAAAAACTACTAAAAAGTATCTTTATATCAAACTACATGCCACTTAAGTCCCTCACCTCTTGGGGCCCGGTACAGGGCCCCTTGAAGCTTTTGCACCATAAATTGTTAATAAAGTGCCCCTCTTAATCCGATTTTCATTTTTGGAACCATTTTTCCATTTAGTTACTCTCCCGTTTCCACATTCTAGTTAAAATCCTGAGGCACCCTAGGGTCCTGTAGGGCCTGATCCGGAGCGCCTTGAACTTATTGTGTGCCATGGATTTTTCACCCCCTAATTTTCTCATCTTCTTATTGCATAATTTTAAAGTTGAGTCTTCGACTCTTCTCCCTAGACCAACACCCTCATATTTTTATTGGTGCCCTAGGGCCCTTTTTTAAGCATTTACATACCTGCCAACCTTTGAAAATGAGAAATCGTAGCACACAAAATTTATATTAATCTGCAGGTTGGTTGGTTTTTCGTGTTACACAGCCATCTTTTCCCATTCGTAAAAAGGAATAAGGTTTCAGTCTTTCAACTCAATATAGTAAATTTTTTCCTTTGAAAATTTGTATATGATTTTTAGAGTTTCTTTTCGCTTCAAGCGTTTTTTTTTTTTTTTTTTTACATTTATAAAAGGAGCCTGGTTCCAATTTTTCAGCCCAGTGCAGTAAATTTTGACGAAATTCAGGATTTTTTTCCTGCGATCATTTCATGATATTCATAAGTTTTCCGCAATCGTTATTCATATTTTTCTATCACGATTCTTTGTTGAAATCCGCACTTTTTACCATGAACTTTTGACGAAATTCGAATTTTTTACCACGATCCTTTGTCGAATTTTGTGTTTTTTTCCGCGATCCTTTTGATGAAATTAGTGTTTTCTTTCTGCGATCTTTCGGTGAAAATTTGCATTTTCTTACTGATTTTTCGATGAAATTTTCAGTTTCTTACTGATCTACGATGAAATTTGCGTTTTCTTTCTGCGATATTTTGACAAAATTCACACCATTGATAACACAAAATCTCAAATCTTAAGGGGGGGGGGGGGAAACCAACACTGCGTTTTTACCACGATCCTTTGACGAAATTTATTTTCTTCTGCGACGAATTGATGAAATTGATTTTTTTATACAGTCATTTGTCAAAATTCGCGGTAGTTTATCTCAAATCGTGCTACTTTGCACACTATTTCATACCTTGCCCCTCAAAGAGCCTCCTCCTTTCCAGAAATTCTTAAAATGGCACCTTGTTTCTAAGGAAGCGAATTCCTGTATAAATATTTACAGAAACACGATTCACTCGTGGTTAATATACATAAAGAGAGTGTTTTATGTTAAGAAGTTTGTTTTGCAGCCCAGATTTTTTTTTCCCATGAGCATTTTTTAATGTCCGAATTCTCGGACTAATGGCCAATTTTTTTAAACTTTCGGAAATGAATATACTTTGAAATTTTGGAAATTTCGCAACAGAATCACTCCTGAAAAATATGCTGTGCAGGATAAAAATCGCAACTAGAAACAAAAAATGCATTTGTGCTTTTTGCAAAAAATCATAGTTTAAGACCGATTTTCGTAGTATCATAGTTTATAGCCCCAAATCGTAGCAACTACGATTTTTTCGTAGCAGTTGGCAGG
Source organism: Maratus speciosus (assembly GCA_963932465.1). NCBI lineage: Eukaryota > Metazoa > Arthropoda > Arachnida > Araneae > Salticidae > Maratus > Maratus speciosus. The sequence goes on along the minus strand of OZ010790.1, from coordinate 154,100,046 downwards.
TCTGCATTTACCCCATTTTTTACGCATTTCTTTAAAACATAATTCTAATGTTTAGTTCGTACCCTATGCTTAATTTTGGCTAATTGAATTTCTAAATCGCTATGTAGTAAAATATTTAAATATGTTTTCATGTTAGAGCCCTGCTCTCAACTATCAGTTGGACTCTTTTGGGTCTCCTCATACAGCTCCATTAAAAATGGTCTGTTTCACAATTTTTTTTTCCCCTAACAACTTCTTAGGTTCTCCAGCTGCATGATGACAAAAAAATTTTCAGACTTCAGCTACCACCAATTTTGAATATTAATCACCTTCTTGCAGCTTCTTTAAAAACTATCCTATTCTATTACAATTTTCTTTAACATAATTTTAGCGTCTTCCAGCTACTTTAAAACCACTAAAAATCTTCTTATACTCAACTACATTCCAGTTAAGACCCTGGCCCCCAGGGCCCGGTCTTTCTTTATACCTCGGCTACCACCTTTTTCGAACATTAATCTCCTTTTTCAGCATCAACTTACATCTTCTCACTACAGCCATACATTAAATATTGCATTACTTTAAAGGTAACTTTAGATAAGGGATTTCATCTGTTTATTAAATATTGTGTTAATGTTAAAAGTAATTCAAGAAATTTACAAGGGGAGGGGCATTTTCCACCATTTGGGGGGCACATTCTTTCCTCGCATTTTAAGGGTCCAATTTCAATGTGATTTGCTTCCTTTGATTACAATTCAGCTACTTCCTGTATTATGTAATTTTATCTTAGACTTCAGTTACCAACATTTTCTAACATTAATGGTGCATTCTTTTTTTGGATTCTATGGGCTTGATTACTACACGGCTTACTCAACTTGGTTTTCGATTGTCTCCTGCACGTGTGGGGCACTTTTGGTAAATGCTGCCATAGGTAGCGGGGACCCAGGTTACAAGTTCGTTTAAAAAAGAAGTTTGTTGGGAACACACTAGGCGCTGCAGAAGGCAATGGGAGCCTCTGAAATTAGGTTTGTTTAAGAGAATTTCAAAAGATATAAAAATCATACAAACTTGAGTTTTGTATAAAATTATTATTTACAAACCTCGGGCAAGTCTGCCAGTTTTAAATAAATAAGCATGTCAGCTGGCTATATCTCAGTAGAAAATTTGTCAGCAGATGCCCTGAAGGGTGTAACGTAAGAGCCAGACAGCAGACTTAGATAAAATGTAAAACTGTCTGTGAACTTAAATAATTTCTTAAAAATTTTCTGAAAAAAAAAAAAAAAAAAAAACCCACACCCCTCCCAAGTCCTATATTGCCGTTAACAGCATAAATGAAAAGTTATATGCGAGTGGAGTGCCACTAAGCAACACCACTAAAAGAAAAATATTAATTTAATTATTAATTATTAAATTATTAGTTATTAAAACTCTGTCAAGAAATGTAGTATTGAATGGTATGCTTAATACAGACAACTAATGAATAAAAGAAAAACTAATGAAAAATTTAAAAAAAAATTATTAAAATGTGAAATATTTTAATCATTAATTTATATAAAGATATAAATTTATGATTGCTCAACAAAACTGTTATTTTATTAATCTATAAAATAACTGAAATACGAATAAATTAATGTTAAAATAAAAAAGTTATTAGTCCATGAATGGAAGAGATGAACTCTTACTCATCAGTTTATCTACTGTTTTTGAGACAAACCATTCCTTAATATTGTGACTCATTCTTAAAAATTTTAAAAACTTTTTTTTTTTCCTCCAGTTGAAAAATAGTCTGCAGCCTTCTCAAGAGTCTGCGACGTGCATCGCACCAATTCTACGCCTGGGGTTTTAATATTTTTTTTTTTTATATAAAGGAATTTGTAAAAATCAAAACTGCCTGCAAACTTTGAAAATTTTCTGTAAACGGTGTTTGTGTGTTCGTCTATATTATCTGACTCTTCTGACTGGGAAAATTGATTTGTGAAGAGATAGACAGTTATTTTATATGCAACATGACATCTTTCCTATTTGAAAAATAAATCCGACTTCAATTTAATATGGCAGATTTCAAGGTGGCTGCCATACCCCAGACGTACTTTAAAAGACAGGCCACGTCATCCATTCTTTGTTAAGGTGATTAGATATTTAATTTTATTTTCTGTTTCAGAAATAAATGCTTGTCTAAAAGATGTATGATTCACTGTTTCAGAAATAAAAGCTCATCAAAAAGATTCATGATTCACTCTATTTAAATAACACAAAATAACTAAATAACATAACAGAATAAACTAAATATTTTGTAAAGATACTTTATTTTGTTTAATACAACCAATGATTTATGGGGGGAAAAAAAAGGAAAATTATTTGATCATTCAGTGATTTCCATAATTTCTGTATCATTAGTGGTGGTCTCTTGAAGTGCTAAGTGATTCATAAAGTTCTGAAGAAAAAGCAAAATAAAAAGAACTCAAAGTTAACAAGCTATGTGTAACTATTACTATTTAAATAAAAGAGTTTAATAATGACAGCATTTAAACAATTTAGAATTATGAAAGTAAATTTAGGATATAATAGTGCTACTACAAAGTTTAAGAAGGGCAATAAAATACTATTCTAGAATATCTCTGTTAAACAATTTATAACTAAATATTTTCTAATTATGTAGAAAAAAATACAATTTATGTCATTCCATTACACTGCTTATGTATAATGCATCCATAAATTAATCACTGGATAAAGAGTTGTTACAAATAATGTAGAATGAGTAAGAGAGAAAAATTTCTTACTAGGTTTCATTCTGCAATTCACAGGGATGAGACTGAGAAAATATCAAAAAAAGAGGAAGCAAAAATTCATGTGACATTTTTATGCATTAAACTAATAACAATTTAAAAATTAAAAATAGTTTAATAACTTTTTAATTATTAACACCGTTAATAAACAATACAATTTTTTTGGGGTGGTGGTGGGGTGTCAACAAATGCACAAAATGACTTTAAAATAAGATTTTAAATAAGCATATACATCATGCAACTTTTTTACAGTTATATTTTAAATTATGTATCATGGAAAAAAATGAATAAGTTAATGCTGAATTACCCCATTTAACATTCAATCATTCTTTTTTTTTCTTTCCTTCTTTAAGTTAAAAAATGAACTTCGTAAAAAAAAGGAGGGGTATTGTTTCTTTTAATTTTTCATAAGATTATAAACACATTTCTTTTACTTTTAACATTTTGATATTCCTTTAAGTTTCCATTTTATCAAAGTAATATTTTTGTTTGCCATTTGAATTGATTTCAAGCCGTTTCTTTAATTTCAAGAAAAATACACCACACTAACTAAAAAATATGAATATCTCAGCATTAAATTGGAAAACAGAGACACAATAAACAAATAACAATCATTAATATTTTTTCCAAGTAGCTTAAATTATGTAAAATATTTTTTGTAAAGTATAAGAAGGGTAAAAACCAGCAGCTGATCCCCCAGGTACTAGATATGTGCTGCATACCTGTCAAAAAAAAATTTAAACTTCAAAAATATCTATCTACGTAACCACAGTTTCTGAAGCAAAGATTTTCAGTGGTTGATTTTACGGTGACATGATCCATTCAGCAAATCAAAATTCAGAGCAGGAGCTCTTTTAAAAGCACAATCACAGCCTGATATTTCGGCCAAGTTATGAATAGCAATGGTCATTAGTTCACTTTATGGTCGCATGATGCATTCTGTAATTCAGCTTTTTGATCAAGAGTTTCTTTTAGACACAGCAGAAAACGTGTTGTTTATATTTTGTGAACTACACTTCTGAGAGATATTGTATTTTTCATGTAAAACAAGCTTTAGACGAATGAAATTTAATACCAAATTATATATGTTAATGACTGTTGAATTTATATTAAACTATCCTGCTATCACTTAACGTTTTTCTAAAAAAAATTAAGCCATGTCTTTGTTTGCTGTACATTATACGTGCACTGGAGCAATATTACAAAAGTTTTAAATTAACTGTGCTCCCAAGGTAATTTTTTTAGTTAATCATTTTACATTTCAAAAATTTGTAAATTTCATAATGTTAAAATGATTTATACCCATTGGTAGCACCAACTAAATGCATTTTTACTTTCTTCTATCTTTACAAGAAGAAAGTATTGGATTCATGAAAAAAATCAGACTTCCAGTTTTTGATGGATTTATACATTTTAGAATGTCCTGAATAAGATGACTTTCTAGAAAATGTCTGTCTGCGAGTCAGTCTGTCTGTATGCGACATAAATTTTGGGGTAGCTCTATCTAACGAACTAATGGACAGAACCAAATATCACTTTAGATTCAGTTATATGTTGATATAAATTACAGCTCATTAGTTTTTGATGAAAATCACTCAACATGTGGCGCAGCTAAGCTGCATTTTTCAAGATTTGCTCAATAGATCTATAAATCAAGAATTAATGCACTGATTTTCATCAAACTTCAGATTCAGTTAGACATTGAGATAAGTTGTTGCTGATTAGGTTTTGGTGTAAATTACACAACGGGTGTCGCTGCTATGATGCATTTTTAAGATCAGGTTTTTGTCTAAATCATATGACAGGTTGCACTGCTGCTATGCTGCATTTCAAGCGATTTTCACAATAGGTATATCTCAAAACTAATGCATGGAATTAATCAAACTTCATATTCTGTTACACTTTCAAAAAATTAGAACATTATTAGGCTTGGGAATTTTGGTTGCAGACATCTAAGAGGATGGGTGCCGAAATTCATGATTTGTTTGAAAAATAAATTGCTTTATCTCCTTTTTAAATACTAGGGATACACCGAATATTCGGCATCTATTCAGTATTCGACCATATTACCGAATATTCGGTTTGGCTGAATATCAAACTATTCAGTATACCGTATAGCAAATTATTCGGCTTGCCGAATTTTCAGTTTGGCCTAATATCGAAATATTCGGCTGAACCAAATACTTAAAAAAACTTTTAAAACATATTTTTAAAAACCTTATACAACTTCTACGTTTAACAGCCAACTTTTAAAGATATTCAGAATAATTAGAAACAGAATCATATTTAAATAAAAGGAAATGTTTTTACATTGTTTATTTGCTGTTTGTTAAGTATTATTTAAGAAAATTAACCAATCACGAGGATTTTCATAGGAATTATGTACAAATGCAAGTTCCTGAACATTGTCCAGTAAATAATCTGTTTCTTGCTAAGATTTTAAGAACAACGTTTACAATCTCTGAAAATGATCAACACTCCAGACACCAATCTAGGATGAATTAAAAAACTTCCTTGCTTAATCAAAGGGAGTAGAACAGTTATTCTTGCTGAATTGCCTCCATATAAAATTTGAATAGATTATTTATTTACTTTTACTTTAGTCTCTTCCTCACAAACAAATAATATACGATCCTGTACAATTTTTCTTCCAATTTTTTCACAATTTCTGTTTGATTTTAAAATGTTTGTTTTGAATTAAAGAAAATGTTATTCATTTGTTTTACTTTACAGAAGAAGCCATGAAATTTAAAATTATATTAAAGTTTTATAACTATCCTCTTAAATAACTCAAAGCAGATTTTTTTCAGCATAAAGTTTACTTGAAAAAAGCTCTTGTTTATCAAAATGAAAGTTTCAGTTTTAAATATTATGTAAAATTGTTTTAAAACTAAACATTTTAATACCTTTAAACTTTGAAATATAAAAAGTATTCGACAAGATGAATATTCGGTATTCAGCCTAACAGTTACTATTCAGCTAGCCAAATATTCAGTATTCGGTTCACCTGTAGGGCGAATATTCGGTATTCAGCCAAAATCACTATTCGGTGCATCCCTATTAGATACACACAATTCAACAAACCTATACCTTTAGAATTCTCATGAAGGGCATGAATTGTCATTTAATTTTGTCACTGTGACAGCGAGTTTTGAAGTAGTAAAATGTATGAGATAGAAGAAAATTTTGGGATTGGAAAATCCGACTAGTGTTCAATTTATTGTGTTTTTAACAAAATTTTAAATTCCTTTTTTTCACATAAAAAACTTGTAAATTTCATATGTTAAAAAGATTTATGATAGTATTTATTCTGGCTAGAATTGTTGCAAAAAATGGAGAGAAAACGAAGCGAGTTGGGACTGCGTAGCATTGCCAATGTGAATTACGTAAAAATTCATGGGATTACCAAGCAAGGGGGCTGAGCCCCATAGTTTCACTAAAAAAAATTATTTAACTAGTTAGTACCAATCATAAAACTTTCTTCTGTTTTCAGGGTTCATTGATATATATCAATGGATTTATATCATGATATATATCTTGATATATATCCGATATTTGTTTTTAAAATATCAAGATTTTTGATATTTTCAAATTCTTGATATTTATTTTAAAAATATCAAGATGTTTGATATTTTGTATATTTGATATTTATTTTTAAAATATCAATGTGTAAGATAATTTTGATATTTTCTTCAGTCAAAACAAGCGTAAATGAAATTTTCAACTGTTATTGACTATGCCATTCTGTAGATAAAAAACTTTTGTGTCTGGCAGTGACTTTTTTAGGCAAAGAATACAAGAAGAATTTTTTTACAAATATCTTTTCTAAGCGGTATGTTTGAAACTTTTATTTTTAAATGTAGAACTAATAATTATGAGAGACAATTAATTCAGAACAGCCATTGAAAGAGAAACTGTAATTTAGATAATCATTTATATACAGCATTATTAGAAAAGAGTCTTCTGATTTTGGTTTAATTGAGTCTAAACTGTACTACAGGTTTGGGAATAAACAATATGACAAGCTTACATTTGAAATCCTTCAATAAAAAAGAAAAACTATTTTGTATTTAAAATTTTATTTTATAAAATATAAAACTTTCCCGATACTTGATACAGATCCCATAACTTATATACATATGCAAAATGTATGCAAATATATGCAAATTGTATCTGTTTTCAATCAGTATATCTTCAATTTTGTTCTAAGTAAAAAAAAAAAAAAAAAAAAAAAAAAGGAAAAAAAGAGAGAAATGCATTTTAGAATACTATTGTTTAAGTTTTTATGTTAATAACAATATGTTTTAGTTTCTAATTTATATTATGCTTGAAAATATTCATTATCCGCAGTATGTTGACTATTTTGAAAATATCGGATATATATCGAAAATATCGGATATATATCAAAATATCGGATATTTTTGATATTTTCAAAAATATCATGATATTTACGAACCCTGTGTCTCATACATGTTAATACTTCAACATTTGCTATCACAGTGCCTAAATTAAATGACAATCTATGCCCATCATGAGTATTCTAAAGATATAGGTTCATTGAATTGTGTGCATTTAAAAAGGAGATATGAGCATTGCATCTTTCAAACAAATCATTGAAATTTGGTACCCACTCTCTTAGACTTCTACAACAAAAATTCCCAACCTAAAGAGCAGAAAAGCGACACTTGTCGTGCTGTATACACCCAAACCTAATAAAGATTTATTTAGTGTAACAGAATATGAAGTTTGATGAAATTCAGTGCATTAGTTCTTGAGATAAGGCTATTGCTAAAATCCTGTAAATCCTGAAAAATGCAGCATAGAAGCACCATCTATTGGGAGATTTACACCAAAAACCTAATCAGCAACAACTTATGTCAACGTCTAACTGAATCTGAAGATTGATGAAAATCTGTGCATTAGTTCTTCAGATAGCGGAAATCATGAAAAATGTAGCACATCAGCACCACCTGTCGGCTGATTTAAACAAAAAGCTAATCAGCATCAATTTATATCAAGATATAACTGAATCTAAAGTTTGATTAAAATCCATACATTAGTTCTTGAGATAAAGCGCATGTGAAATTTGTGTCACATACAGACAGACCTTTTCTAAAAATAGCCAAATCGTATTCAAGACCTTATAAATAATATAAATCCGTTGAAAACCTGAAGTTGAATTTTTTCACGAATACAATATTTTCTTCTTCTTTCACAAATATAATATTTTCTTCTAATTTGTGAAGGTTAACAAAATATTAATTCAGAGAATTTTTACTCCAATTATCTTTTAATTTATTTTAATATCAAAAATAAATAAGCATTTTCAGCATTAATTAAATAATTTTAACTCCAAATCAATTATAATAATTAATTACATCGTTTTAAGTAAGCATCCCTTAAATTAATTCAGTTGTGACTTCTTATAACTTCAAAATTTTTAAATGAATTATTTTGAATCAAAGTTACAATTAATATTTATTTTGTGAATTTTTTAGTAAATTACTTTATTTTCTGTTCATTTTCGTCCATTTTATTCAATTTTGAAGAATAGCAGAACAGAAAAAATATTTTGTTTCTTTTTACATAATTCAAAACTGCCGTTACAAAAAAAATGGTGGATGTAGTGTTGATTGCTGTGTTTCCTTTTCTTCCTCAGTCAAAACAACAAGTTTCAACCTCCCGTCAAAACGAATTTGTATCAATGATCCTTCATTTTATTTTTTCAATTCTTTGAAATTCGCTAGTGAATACCAAAACCTACCACCCACACGCAAATAACATTTCTTCTATTTGAAAATGATTGCCATTCCAACCCTTATAATAATTCACCTTTTGCCTATCCAAGCTCTGTACCTTCGAATAATATCTCCAAAAAATTAAAGTTATGCAACTGTAGCTGTGATTTTAACTGCCTTTTCACGTAAGCCAGCATATGTTTTAACATTATTTTAGGCATTCTGAGCCTGGGCGCCAAGAGAAAAGGTTGTAAACAAAAGTTCTTTGTATTGCGTAATTGATCGTAACAATCAACTTTGCTCTACATCAGTCTGAAACAGGGTTCATAAATATCATGATATTTTTGAAAATATCAAAAATATCAGATATTTTGATATATATCCTATATTTTTGATATATATCCGATATTTTCAAAATAGTCAACTTACTGCTGATAATGAATATTTCCGAGCATAATATAAATTAAAATTTTAAACATATTGCAATTAACGGGAAAACTTAAACAATATACTAAAAGTTCATTTTTTTACTTTTTTTTTCCCACTTAAAACAAAGTTGAAGATCAACTAATTGAAAACAGAAACAATTTGCTTTAAACATAAAAAAAAAAGAAAAATATATTTTTTTTAATTGAAAAATTTTAACATAAATGTAATCTTATCTTATTTTTTATTCTCTAACATGCGGTACAGTTTAAACTGAACTAAACCAAAGCCAGAACAGAGTCTTTTCAAATGAAGCTGTATATGACTGATTACCTAAATTCGACAGTTTATCTTTCAATGTCTGTTCTGAATTAATTATGTCCCACATAATCTACATTTAAAAGTAAAAATTTCAAACATAAAGCTTGGAACATATATTTGTTTTCTTCTTTGGCTAAAAAAGTCACTACCAGAGATTAAAGTTCTTTATCTACAGAACAACACTGTCAATAACAGTTAAAAATTTCATTTACACATGTTTTCCAGGGTTCCCAGCAAAACTTGACTGGCAAATCCCCTGACTTTCCCTGACCAAATCTCAAAAATTTCCCTGACTCAAAACGGGCATACAACGAAATTTGATACTTATTTTCACAACCTTATATCAAAATTAATGATTTTTTTTCTGCAATCTTTCTTCAAATTTCTCTAATTTTTTTTGGCGATCATTTTATGAACTTCGTGATTTCTTCCCGAGACTATATGATGAATTTTGTGCCCTTTTTCATTTTTTCTCCAACACTTTTCCATGACTTTTTAGAAAATATTTGTAAATTTCCTGATTTTTCCTACATATTTTGAAATTTCCATGACTTTCCCTGACTATTTTGAAATTCCCTGACTTGGGAACCCTGTTTTCCCTGAAAATGTCAAAAATACTTTGTGTGCTGCTATTTTGAAAATAAATATAAAGAAAAATAAAATATCGAAAATATCAAAAATCTTGATATTTTGAAAATAAATATCAGATATATATCAGGATGTATATCAACGAACCCTGATCTAAAATGATTGATAGTATTGATTGATATCATTACATCTTTAGATACCAAATTTCGTTTCTGGTCCAATTGAACTATTATGACGTCTAGCAAGAATGATAACGTATGATTTAAAAAATGATCTTGCTACCAAATTCTGAATGTTGAAAAACACCTTTATATTATTTTAAGGTGATGCTGCTGTTGATATTTTTACTCAACTTTAGTATTATTTTGATATGAAAAATAGCTGCTAAAGAATAATATAATCCTGTTGCTGAATCTTCTTTAAAATATTTAACCCCATTGAATTGATAACGGAAGAATTGCTGCCTTCATTTGTCATTTAATTATATCAGCAATAACGGTTGATCTAAAGGAGATAAGTGCTAAAATGCCATACAGCGATTTTGAGAACTGTCACTTTGTGTCTAGTTAATCAGTTATAAAAGTAAATTATATTTTATATTCAGTAAACTGAAATTGCTACAAATAACTGTCAACTGTTTAAAATCAACTAGAAAAGCTAAAAAAATGTATGTGAAGATAATTTTCTAATTGATTATACTATCAATTTTTTTTGTAGTTCATTATTTAGTATATGTTACGTTCGTGTTGTGAAGGAGTCTCGGATGCTCTCACAATCTGCACCCCCTGAGAGCATCTCTGGAATTTTGAAATAGACTGTCATCAGATGCTAGGGGGTCGCTGAAGAAAAGCTTGGAAGAGAGAGAGAGCACTAGACCAGTGCAATCGAAAGGTCTTGGGCCAGCTGGTGTGTATGAACATTCCACATTTTTTATTTTGATGTTCTCAGAAGAGGAGATGGATAAGCACATACCAGCGTTAGGCTCACTGCCTATCCAGCCCCTCTTCTGAGAGCATCAAAATAAAAAATATGGCATGTTCATACACACCAGCTGGCCAGACCTTTCGAATGCGCTGGTCTAGTGTTCTCTTTCTCTTCCAAACTTTTCCTTGGCAACCCCCTAGCATCTGTGGACAATCCATTTAAAAATTCCAGATATGCACTGGGGGGTGCAGTTTGTGAGAGCATTCGAGCGAGACTCCTTCACAACATGAACGTGACAATACAAAATATGATGACAATAAATAATAATATAAAATAACTTCTACACAGGTATAAAAATCAGCGCTGATTCTATTTACATATATAATAGAATTATATAAAATAAATGTTGTTTATATTTGAGTCTCTAATTGTCAGTTGTTTATTATCATTATATACTAGCTAACCTGCCCGGCGTTGCCCAAATCCGTCAAAAAACAGCACGAATTGCGAGGAAGCTCTGAAAATCACAATAAAAAATCTCAAAAAATTTAAAACTCTCTGCACGAATTTCGAATAAACTTCAGCAAAAATAGAAAAAGAAATTACTATATTGTGTTAGATGATTGAAACTGGATTCCTGTTACTAATGTGTAGAAACCATAGCAAATTGCGAAAACACACTAAAAATCACAAAAAAAATTTATGAAAAATTTGCAAATTACTGTGTGAAATCTGAATAAAATTTATTGAGAAGAGGGCAGAATTTACTATATTAGGTCAAAAAATTCCAGCAGATCGCAAAGAAACGTAAAAGTCGCAAACATTTCAAAAATCACGAAAGTCAACATTTACTATATTTGATAAAAGTTTGAAGTTTCAAATCTAATTCCTTTGATGAATGTCAAGGAGTGAAACGCTTAAACACTAAAAAATCACGATGAAAAGCAGTTAAATATCAAAAATCACACAGGAGAAAATTTATTATATTAGGATAAAAGTTTCAAACCGAATTCCTTTTCCGTATCTCAAAAGATCACCTCAAACTCTAAAAAAAAGAAAATAAACGCTAAAAAATTGGATTGAAAATCACACTAAAAATTGCTAAACGTCAAAAGGTGTGAAAGCAAATTCCTATTAGGCTATAAGTTTGAAACAGAATTCCTTTTAAAAATGTCAAAAAATCATTGCAGCCCCCCCCCCCCCCCAAAAAAAAAAAATCGCATTAAAAAATTTGAGTTGCAAAATATTAAAAAATTGCTAGAGTAAAAATTTACTATTAAGGGATAAAAAATTTCAATTAAAAATTTTTTTACAGTATACTCTCGATGTCTCGAAGTCAAAAGGATGCTAAATAAATTTTGAGATAGTGAGTTTTCAAGATAACAAGGTCATAACTAAAACATAAAAATTCACGTGAAAACACAAGATACGGAATAATATTATAAAAATTAGAGTCATGATAAATGAGAATAAGTATAAATATGTAATGATTGTTGACAATAAGTCTAAATAAAAATGATAATTTTAATTTTTTAAATTTTTACTATATTTAATTATATTTAATTTACATTGCTAGAATTTAAAGTCCAGTATCGTGGCCTGGCGACTTTTCTTTTGATATTGTTCTTCAACCAATTTTTCTGTTCGAAAAATAGCGGTAAAGTCATTGTTTTCAACGATTTAAGAGCATTACATACAAAAATGCCATCCATAATGACAAGGAAACAGTTCTTTTCCACCTTTGTTGGCCGTTTAAGCAACCAGATGGAAATATTGGAATTGTCTCTGACCCCTTACAGAGATAATGAGGAGATTCTTGGAAACACCTCTATTTTCTTCGACACAAATGGGTGGCGATTTTTCCGGACAAATTCATTTTTTACTTTGAAAAATATTCGACATAACAAGGTTTTGAGAGAAAACTCTTCAAGATTAGAATTAAAATTAACATTAGAGGTATATGTAATATCAAGGGGAAAAATAATTTTTTGACATATCAAGGTTTTCGAGATATCGATAGTACACTGTACATTAGACAAAAAGTCGCCACGGAACTCTAAGAACGGCTAAAAATCACATTGAAAATTGTATTAAAAATGACTAAAGGTATGAAAGTCTCTGCTGTATAAATTTAGTATTAAGGGGAAAAACATTTTAATCAGAAATCTTTCATGAATAACAAAAAATGGACATGGAGCTCCAAAAATCTCTAAAATATCGCTAAAAATCACATTGAATATCGCATTAAAAATTGGTAAAATTCAAAAAGCATAGAGGACAAAATTTACTATATTAGGCTGAAAGTCAGAAACCGAAATCCTTTTACTAATGTTAAAAAATAGCCATGAAACTCGAAAAGTCACTAAAATTCAAAAATCGCGGAAAACAAAATTTACTGAATAAAAATTTTATACCAAATTCCTTTTACGAATGTCAAAAAACCGTCATGGGACTCGAAAAAATGCTAAAAATCGCATTGAAAATGCATTACAAGTCGCTAAATATTCAAAAATAGAAGCGAATAAAATTTACTGTAATGGGGTAAAATACTGTAATCTGAAATCTTTCATTAATTACAAAAAATTGACTCAAAACACTGTAATTGGAAATCTTTCAAGAATGACAAAAAATCGACGTAAACCATAAAAAATCTCGAAAAAACACTAAAACTCGCCTTAAAATTTGCTAAAAATAAAAAATCGCTGATGGCAAAATTTACTATATTAGTCTAATAAATCCAGGGAAAATGCACATTTTACATTGCAAAAGGTCGGGTAGAAGATATTTTTTTTTTCTGAATTGTTATAAAAAATGCAACCAAACCCCAAAAAAGCACAACATTAGATATTAATTTACTGCTATCAATTGTTAGAAGTCGACATACAAAATTAAATCTGCGGGGAACATTTGAATAATCGGGACAAAACTGCTTTTTTCCCGGTTTTTAAGAAAATTGAAAAGATTGTCTTATTTTTGAAATGGCGTACTGCACTTGCTATTGAGTGTATAAAAAAGTTGTAAATATGAAAGTTGTAGAGAATTTTATCCTCTTTAATATTGTAATTGACAAATAATATGCTACAGCAACAAGTCTCGGTATATTTTTAAAAAAATCAAAAAAGGTCACAAAATTTTGTTGTTTTTTGGCCACAGAAAATTTAGCCTTAAAAAATTTTGTTAGAAAACTTGGCTTTTCCATGTTGGCATCGCTATAAACAAATCAGAAAAAAAAATCTTCTACCCGACCTTTTGCAAGGTAATCCCCTCTTTTGGTACATTTCCCCTGTACTATAAAAGTTTCAAACAAAATTTCTTTACTGAATGTGAAAAAATTGACATGGGACTCGAAAAAACTCTAAAAATTGCATTGAAAGATACATTAAAAATCGCTTAAAATTTAAAAATAGCAGAGGATAAAATTTATATTAGTGGAGTAAAATAGTGTAACCTGAATTCTTTCATAAATAACAAAAAATAGACGCAAAGAACCCTCAAAAATTAAAAATTTGTAGAGCACGAAATCTAGTAACATTTAGCTAAAATGTTGAAACCAAAATCGTTTTACCAGTGTCAAAATATCACCCCGGTATTCGCACAATCGCTAAAAACCGCATTGAAAATCGCTAAATATTAAAAAATCTCAGGTGTCAAAATTGACTATAACAGGGTAAAACACTGTAATCGAAAATCTTTCATAAATGAAAAAAAAAAAAAAAAAAAAATCAATGCGGAATGTAAAAAATCTTGGAAAATCACATTAAAAATAGCTAGATGGCAAAATTTACTATATTAAGCTAAAAGTTTGAAACCAAATTCCTTTTCTGTCAAAAAATCACTGTGAGACTCGAAAAACCACTAAAAGTCACACTGAAAATGCACTGCAAATCGCTAAATATTAAATATTGCAGGAGTTAAAATTTACTCTAATGGGGTAAAACATTGTAATTGGAAAGCTTTCATGAATGACAAAAAATGAATGTGAAACATAAAAAGTAACGAAAAATCACATTAAAAATTGCTAAAATTCAAAATTTGTAGGTGGCAAAATTTACTATATTAGGCTACAAGTTTGAAACCAAATTCCTTTTCTGAATTTATAGCCATGGGACTCGAAAAACCGCATTGAAAAATGCATTAAAAATCACTAAATATAAGTATCCAGGAGTAAAAATTTACTTTAATTGGGTAAAACATTGCAATCGTAATTTTTTCATGAATTGCAAAAAATCGACACAGAATATAAAAAATCGCATTAAAAATCGCTACAATTCAAAAATCGTAGACAGTGAAATTTACTTTTTAAATGACAAAAAATCACTGTGGAGATCGAAAAACTGCCAAAAATCCCATGGAAAAATACATTAAAAATCACATTGAAATATTTATTAAAAATCGCTAAATATTAAATAATCACTGAAGTCAAAATTTACTGTAATGGGTAAAACATTGTAAATGGAAATGTTTCGTGAATGATAAAATATCGACAAGGCACATAAATCTTGAAAAATCACTAAAATTCAAAATTGTCATTTCATGCGCAGTTTATGAATTATACATGAAGTCTTCATGTCTTTTTAAAAGTAAAGTTGGAAAGTATTGCATGTCCCTGCCCCATTCCACCACAAAAAATTAAAAATAATACAAAATAACATTTTAAAATAGTATTTCACTCATCTTTTTATTTTGTAGAATAAATAGTTCTGAAAGTAATAGTAGATGGCACCACATCTTTTATTTAATAATATTAATATCTTTTTATTAGTTCTGTTGGCTGGTTGCATAAAGTTCTCGCAGAAGTAATTCAATAAACCTGTTTAGCAATGCAATTTAAGTGTTTCATCTTTGCTTCAAAAACATAATTATTACTCATAAGTCATGATCATGAATATTTAAAAGATGTTAGATAAAAAGAAATATAATTTTTAAATGCTAAATATAGTATTAGAACACTCGTTACTGGCTCTTTTTAGCACTAAAAATTGTCAACAGTAACTTCTTGCATTACAATGCTGAGTTGCAACAAGTTCTCGTGAATTTATAATTATAAATTAATTTTGTATTTTTTCTATAATTATTTTTTTTTTGTATTTATAACTAGTCATTGTTTTTCTGTTATGGGTGAGTTACTTATTTATACTAATTTCTTTGCATTTTAAACAGCATAAAGTAAATAAATAAATTGCTATTGTGCATGCACCAGAGTTAAAAAAAAAAATTTTTTTTGTTGTTGTTTTTAACATAACAGTTAGAGTAAAAGAGAACCTGAGGTTGAATAGAAGGTCCCCCCCCCCCCCCCCAAATAGAAATTTTGTTAATCTAATTGTTTTTGGATACAGAATCAAATTCTGGTTAATTACCACATGTACAAGGATGAAAATTTAGGTGAGGGTAGTCCAAAGCCTCTTCTGGTGCACCTGAGACTCTTTTATAATTATTTTAAAATGAAATTTAATGGAGCTCCCACCTATGTAAGGATTTAATAATCATAAATTAAAAACTTTGATTTATTAATTAAAGGATAAAGTGTTTTAAAAGAAATATTAAACAAAACTATCAGTTCAATCTGTGATCACACATACTCGCTTATTTCAGAAGCACGAGCTAGCTCAATCTTGAAGATTTGAAATCAGAGCCTCTCCAAGCACAAATATTTTGTGTAATCACAGCTTAAGAGCAATAGCAAAAGCGCACAACATAAAATTGCAGTTAACATTTAAAAAAAGTTTCAAAATTAATTTTCTCATTTTAAAGTCTTATCTTAGGTAGAAAAAATTATCAATCCTTAGCAAACAATTTATGAAATTTTACATTCAGGCATATCAAAAGAAAAATTTAATAATACTTTATATTTAAGGTTGTTCACAATTTCTTTCATTTACCTCCTCTTTCAATAATGTGAATCTTACAGACACATCCACAAAGCCTGTTTTATTCATAAATGTATGAAATTTGTAGATTTTACTATTTATGTATCTAACAATGAACAAAGTTTTTCATTTGTCTATGATAATGATATAACATGAACAAAAAACTATAACTGAATTATTTATTCATAACTACTACTAGCAGAAATTTACAAATTCTGTTTTTTAGTAACTTTGTGAACAGATTGTGACAGAAAAAGGATAGATGAGGGATATCCTATGGCTTCTTCTTTTTAAGAGCACAAAGACTGGAGAATCAGATAGAATATTTCTTTTTAAATCCCATCAATAACAATTTGATTCCTTTTTAAACTGATTTTTAGAGGATTAAAGAACACTCTAAGAAATTTAGATTACTTTCTTATTTCTTTAGCATCTGACAAGTCCCTCCTAACACACACACAATTTGTGAATAAGTAAAATTTTCACTTTGAATCCGATCCTGCCCCAGCACGAGGACTGGTATATAAATCAAGAACAAGCCTATTTCGGGCTGAAGTCACCTCACTACAAGTTGTCATGCAATATGTCATGCAGTAACATTTTTATAATATTTGTCATTTTAAGAAAACATCTTATGAAACAATTAGATGAATGCAATATCTTTATGTTACTTTTTGCAGGCAGGGGCAATCAATGACTGTTTTCGATTACTCATAGTATATTTTGAAATTAAACATTTCACAAGTAATATTGAATGAAATGAAAAAAAAAATTGAGTAACATGCTTGTTTTTTTTTTGTTTTTTTTTAAGAAATAATAAAAGATTGATTTTTCTTATAAAAATACTGATGTTTTCCATAGTTTTTTAAAAATAAAAGTTTTTTTAAAATTATTATTTTCAGCAGAGATTAAAATCTCTGTTGAAATTACACAATAAATGGCATCTTTGTAATATATGACTATAAGGAATAATTTCTTAATATCTTAGTGCAACCATACGTTTTAAAATCAAGGCATATTCTAGAACTTTCTTGATGATGAAACGATTACAGCCAAAGTTATTATTATTGTTTTGTATTTAATGTAAAAAAAAAAATCATTTACATTAAAGGACAGACAAACACAAAAAGAAGAAAAATAATAATTGAAGAAATGATAATATAAATTAAAAGAAATATAGAAAATTATACATATTTTGTAACTTACCAATCTTCCATCTTTGCCAAACATATCAAGAAAACTATTTATAAATTCTCTAGACTTCTCTTCCCATTTGTGAATGAATTCATGTCGTTTACCTTCAAGTTTTCCTTTTATTTTATCCATTTTATTTTGAAGAAGAAATTTTTTTTCCTACATAAAATTACAAAAATGCTATTTCATTATTAAAGCAAGTACACTGTTTTCTGAAAGTTAAGTACAGATTAGTACATTTGATGTAATTAAAAACTTGAAACTTTTATTAACTCAATATTTCAAACAGCCAAATTTAGGCTTGGGCCATGTGGACTTGAACTCACACCGACAAAAACTGTAAGAGAGAGGGGACAGAAAGTGAAGTTTTGAAAATAGTAATTTTGAACTAATTAATGATTTCCAAAAACTTCATAAGCAGTGGTGGAACAGCATGAACATAATTTGGGAGTAGAAAAAAAGATATTCTGGAGTATTAAAATCGTCCATTTCAAAGCAGAAGAGAGTAATTTTGAAGCAGTAAAAGGGCTTTTTTGCTTTTGCAAAATAGTTATTTTGGAAATGACTATTTTGAAGCAGCAATATTGCTTTTTTTTTAGCAGAAAAAAGCTTTTGGAAGAAGACATACATGCACACAAAAGGCGGGGGGGGGGGGGGGGGGGGGGGGATAAATTAAGAGTCAAGATATTTGTCAGATGACATTACTCTTCTTCATTCTTTTACTGTTATGAGAGTGTTCATGTACAATTTATAATTTCTGCTGTCAAAAATTTCTAACTTAAATAGCTTTAAAATAAGATGTTAAACACAGAAATCAGATAATGAATTATTATATTAAATCTCAAAAGAAAATCAAGGATCTATAAGCAGTTTAACTGAATGTTAAAGGGGGAAAAAATAGATAATACATTTAACTTTAATGAAATTAGGGTGGACAGACTGTTTAATAATTAAAATACTGGGTTGAGCAAACAAAATGTTTAAATTTTCAAATTAAATTTCCAAAAAGGATAAGAGTAACTTTTGGCCTTGTATAGTGGCTTTAAAATCTTAAAAGCATTGTAAAAAATACTTATACAGATAATATTAAAATACCAAGAACGCTCATGATGGAAAAGTACAGTAAGCACTCACCTGCAATTAGGCTAAATTCAATCACCCTCATAAACACTTTTATAAAAGAAATGACTATCTACCACAGCTGCTTATTTACGTTTTATGCACAGAGTATGCTATGTTTGTTTTCATGGCTGCGTAAATCACTCAAATTTTGTTAGTTTTGAATCTTTTATAGAAAATTATGTTGAACAGAATTGATTTGAGGTGGAAAAGATTTGTATTTAGGCAGATATGTTTTCTCATACACAGCTCAAATCGAAATAAAGCCTAACGTGGCTCCATCTTATCAGAGACTGGTAAGATTGATGGGTTCACCCCGGATTCGTTACACTGTGTTTTATTATATAGAGACTAGAAAGATAGCCCATCAAAAATGATTTAATATGAGACATAAAGACATATACAACACATGTGTAAGAATATGAGTTTTTCTCACTTGTTCCGCAGTGGTATATGAAGATTGGAGTAATTGCCAAATATAATTACTGGAAAAAGCTGAATCAGCAGAGCAAAAATAAACACGCAATTGGAGCGTATATTGCTGAGAAGTTTTGCCCAAACTTATTAGAATAGAATTGCTAAATTATTTAAAGTTCAAATCAATTTCATAGCTGAAAAAGAAAAATGTAATTTTTGTAAAAGGATAATAAACTAAATTTAAAAATAAACTAATTTTATTTAACAAAAATAACAAGAGTAAAAGAGATTAAAAACTTTAAAATAAAAACCAGGAAAGTATGTGACATGAGTCCAGAGTTTAACAACATGGATACTTCAACTTATCAAACATAAGAAGTTCCAAATTAAACATCAAACAGTTCTTTCATTAATACAGATACCGGGTGTCCTAAAAAGGACTGACTGATTTTAAAATTCAATAACTTGCAAACGGTGACAGATATTTAAAAAATTCTTGCTGAAGCGTTATGCATAAGGTCAAAAGTTTTTTTACAGTGATTTTCTATTTTAGTTCGAATTACAAACAATAGATGGCACTGTAAGCAATAGGCGCTAAAAACACGCTGGATTTCTTGGTCGATCTCTTCTTCCATGCGGAAAAAGGAGATGGAAATGTATTGAGTGGGTCCCGAAGGACCAAAAATCGAGCTTGAATTTAGCGTCTATTGATCGCAACGCCATCTATTGTTTGTAATTCGAACTAAAATCGAAAATCACTGCAAAAAAAACTTTTGACCTCATGCATAACCCTCCTGCAAGAATTTTTTAAATATCTGTCACCATTTGCAAGTTATTGAATTTTAAAATCAGTCAGTCCTTTTTAGGACACCCGGTAGTTTGGAAAGAACCAAAATGAACTCTATATCAACATACAGTTGAATAAGAACTGAAGCACCAAAGAGCCTCTAAAAATGAAATGTTTATCTACTTCAAAACATCAATTCAATTACTTTTTTAAATAACTCTAATTTCTTTTTTAAAAAAATATTACATATTTACTTTTAATTTATATCATGTATAGAAAAACAATGCTCAGTAAATAGATTTTAATATATATTAAACTTGAAATAACTTTTAAACTTTATAAATTTATTATAGAAAACTTTAATGTTTAAATTGACCTCCCCCTCCCTCACTCTTCAAGCAATTCATTTCCAAATGATGTTAAATTCAATTTCCATTACATACCTTACATAATGGAATACCGCCGAAACTAGACGCGAAAAACCAGCAATAAAGTATTGTTGGTAACCAAGCAAGTGTGATACAATTCCATTTCCTACCCTGCAACATGGAAAGACCTTCGAGATTAGACGTGAAAACCGGCAATAAAACATCGTTGGTATCCAAACAAGTGTCAAACATATCCTGGTGAATACATACAGGGACTTTACCCAAACCTTTGAAAAAGTGAAGTCCAGTCGCATCTAACGTAATGACATGCATGACCTTATAAGCAGAAAATAGAAATAGGTAAAACAACAACAAACTTTCTTCATTCTAAATTTAAGAGGAGGAAAGACAATTTCAAATTAATTAAACATTAAACCAAGTACGATACCACTAAAGAAGAACAGGATATGAGTGTGTGTTATTTAAGTAAAAGGCTGTGAAATATTTTTACACGAAACCATTTTAAAAATTTTCTTTCAACATCTACCAGCACGTCTTCCTTCACATTAGCACTGCAGCACACCATCACCAAATAAATGCAATTTGATTAAAAAGGTGAAGCCATTCCTTGAAGAATATTACTTGGAAAAAACACTATATTTAAAAACATTTCTTGCAGAAAACAATTAAAAATTATAAGCAGTTGATAACGAGTCGAGATTTATGGCCAGCCATCACATGAGGAACAACAAATGAAATTGAGGAACATGCGGCTGCTCACTAGATAAACCGCACATCAATCACCGAATCAATCAACTGCACACTCTCCATCCCAACCTTTCAAGATGTCATCGACATCTGGAACGATCTCCGATGCACTGCGACTGTCATGAGGGAGAAATGCAAATGAGAACAGACAGGCAATGCCATCTGTCGTCAGTTGTCAACATTCCCCGGATTACAGAATGACAACAAGGCCGTAGCGTAAGGATGGGAAACTGGAGAAAAGCAGATATGGTGTCGTTTTGCGTGAGCTAAAAAACACGATACTGAAAGTCAAAAGCAAACAGGTGATTGGGATGAAAAGCAGGTGGAAAGGAAAAGATATTTGACTAAGTAAGAAATATCAAAAGACACTTTAAAAGGACAATACTTTGAGCATCACTTTAGGCTTTGAATTATATGTAAACTAATAAAGACTCATGGTAAAAATAAAGAGAAGTGATTTTGTCAAACTAAGGTTATAAGGTGATAAGACTAAAATATATCTAGGAGTTGTATTACAGGGATATATAATATATATAACAAAGCCCTCTCCCCTCTTATCAACCTTATTAAAAACCAACCAAGTGATCCTGAAGCACACCGACCAGGCAACCTAAAACAATTTCAGCACTATCAGTATACTCCAGTCAACAAGTTTACAAAATAACCATTTAACAAAATCCTCCTAAGCCCAAGCAGTTAGATTTAACTTTAATCAAACATCAATTAAAAAAAAAAAAAACCCATCTTGCCCACAAAACAACTTTCAAGTATTTCCACCAATAGCATTACCCTCGATTTAACGGACCTCGGTTCAACGGACTTCGGATTCAACAGACTAATTAAAAAATTAAAAATTAAAGTAAAACAAGTGGGTAAGTGTGATCGCAGATCGCACAGAGGGTTTCGTTTAATATCCCTTTTAAAACACTTTATCCTTAAATTAACAAATCAAAATCGTTAATTTAAAATTATTCCCCTCTCCCTAACCTGAAATTCAACGCCCGTATTTCAAATTTTTATATTTAACAAATGTCAAATATTTATTTATCACCATTATTTACTGGAAGCCTCCATGATAAAACAGCTTCTAAAACAATGAAACACGCTTCGAAAAAAAAAAAAAAAGTATTACTGCCCCCCTCCCCCTCCCCTACTTGAGAATCAACACGCAACCCTCTTTTAAGCTTTTATATGTAAAAAATCAAGCAATGAACAACGACAAAGCATTTCTTTTTACTAGTTTTAAAAAGCGACTTCTCGGTAAAATAAAAAAATATTTATTATATCTGTAGCGACACAATGTCTTGTGATCAAATGAACGAAACCTTAAAAAAAGGGAAAGAACACGAAACGCCGAAAGCGCGCGCTTTGATTCTCACTGCAGCGTGGTTTTCGTTCTAAGCATGCGCAATGACGCTGGCGACCTATGCGGCCATGTGATATGCTTTTCGTTCTATGCATGCATAAAAGTTGCATATGTGTTAATTCGTTTGTATTTCATTACCAATATTGTATTATTAAAAGTAATGTATTGTGTTTATATATACATATACAGTAGTGTATATGTATATACAATATATATTTATGTATATACATATATTGTATATATACAATACATGTATATACACTGTATATATTGTATATATATATATATGTAATTTGCACTGTAATAATATATGCAATTACAAGTACGTAATAATATATATATGTACTATAATTATAACAAAATAATATTATAAATAGTACTTTGCGATTTAACGGACACATCTTAGTCCCAATTAGTCCGTTAAATCGATGGTTTACTGTATATCAAAAATAGCTTTAAATATACCAGTATTCTAAAATCAACTTTTACTTTTAAAAATCAACTTATGAATAAAAAAATCATCTATTTAAAAGTAATCTCTAAATTTCTTATTAGAAAAATATAAAACATCAAACAGACGTTTTTTACAGACGGTTATTCATCCCTTAGTACAATCACATGAAGGCCAACATCCTAAAATAAAAATATTGTAGAAAAACCGGTGCTCCTTAAAACAAAGTTCTTAAAAGTCAAAATGCCACAAAAATGTCAAACTTGGAATGTGGATTCAAACCACTTTCATCTATCATAAACTGCTGATTCATAATTTGCAAGATATCACAACACCAGTGGTCAAGGAAGCTTCAATTATCATTCACATGTAAACACCAGAAGCTAGAATACGCCCACCACTGTAAGTGTAGAATACACCATTCTGTTTCACACATATTCTGTAAAACACACCATTATAGGTTTCTCCATTAAACCTTTACCATTCCTTCAACATTAATTCATTCAGGGATGCCGTGGATGCGCTATAGTGCGTAAAATAAGCAAAAAATCTGAGACGGAACGCAGAAAGATAGCTCTTACGCGTCCCGTGGGATGCGTAATTTCGTCAAAAAATCGCTGAAAAAAGACGATTTTCATAAAAAAATCGTGGAAAAAAGCCGATTTTTGTCAAAGAATTGCGAAAAAAGCACAAATCTCATCAAAATATTGCGCAAAAACAGCGATTTTCGTAAAAGGGCCGCAAAAAAATAGCGTATTTCGTCAAAGAATCGCAAAAAAAAGCGAATTTCGTCAAAATATCGCGGAAATAAGCACAAATTTCATCAAAATATCGCGGAAATAAGCATAAATTTCATAAAAATATTGCGAAGAAACGTGATTTTCATAAATGGGCCGCGACAAATTAGCGTATTTCGTTAAAAAAATAGCGAATTTCGTCAAAAAATCGCGGAAAAAAGCCGAATTTTGTCAAAGGATCGCGAAAAAATAGCGTATTTCGTCAAAGGATCGCGAAAAAAAGCGGATTTCGTCAAAAAATCACGAAAATAAGCGCGAATTTCATCAAAATATTGCAAAAAACGAGATTTTTGTAAAAGGGCCACGACAAATTAACGTATTTCGTTAAAAGATCGCGAAAAAATAGCGAATTTCGTCAAAAAATCGCGGAAAAAGCAGATTTTCGTCAAAGGATCGCGAAAAAATAGCGTATTTCGTCAAAGGATCCCCCAAAAATAGCGAATGTCGTCAAAAATAGCGTAAAAAAGCCGATTTTCGTCAAAGGATCGCGAAAAAAGCACAAATTTCATCAAAATATCGCGAAAAAAAAAAAAACGCTATTTCCGTAAAAGGGCTGAGACAAAACAGTGTATTTCGTCAAAAGATCTCGAAAAAATAGCTTGCTCCTTTTTAAAAGAAATGCGAACATTATACTTGTTAGTGGAACTTGGTATCTTCTACTCTCAAATAAACATTATTTTACAATTAAAATTGTATCTTGCATTTTTAAAAAAGTAAAGAAAATTTCTCTAAATATTTTTTAAAAATATCTTATTTGAGTGCAAATAATACTTGTTTTAATTCATTATTTAATTATTATTAAAACAATAATTAATGCATTTCATTTATATTTTCCAAATAAACAAGTTTCATTTATTCCTTTAAAATATAAATTATTATTGATGGGACCCGCTTTTGTAAAAAAGGGACCCAGATTTTTGGAAATCCTGGGTCCCGGGGACCCAGGTTTTTTCAAGTACAGCGGCATCACTGTTCATTTTCATTAACTTGGCTTAGAAAAACCATATTAAAAGGCTAAATTCACACAAAAATGATGATATGCAGATTACACTAATGACAAACTTGATAGGCTCATATTTCCCTCTTAAGAAACAGACGTCATGTAATTCAATCTTCAACATAAAAGAAGACTGACTTCATATTGCCATTAAATGCAACATATAACAACACGCTCAAATCCCTCATAAAAAAAATATATATATATATATCAAATATTCAAAAGCTCAAGAAATGAAGTTCCATTGATACACATTAAATAGAAAAATTTATAGGGAAAAGCTACCTCAATCAATACTGAAATGTTATAAAAAATTCCATCAGCCCCCCCCCCCCCACCCCCAAATCTTTGTTTACATTTATTAAAATTCATATTTTTGACAATTTAGATTGTTAATTCTTAAAAAAATTAATTACACACTTAAATATATAAGGTAAAAGCTATTTTAAAAATAATAATATTTTATTTTAAACATGGCATCAATGGTCTCTTTTTTAAGACATTTAGATTTTGTTGTTGAATTTTATCTTGCAGCCTACAAATTATCATAAGTTCTTGCTAAGTTTAAAAAAAAAAAAAAAAAAAAAAAAAAAAAAAAAATCAGCGGCGTTTAGTGGCGGTTCTTTTATTAGTAGCATCGGGATGAAGTTGTAAAGGCATACGTTTCCGTATATTACAATTTAAATTCTGACCCATATACTTCGAAAAAAACCTCACATGCGGGAAGTTTAAATTAAATTGCAGTGCATGAGCTCGATTAACAAAGATTAATGGCTTCAATGGGAATTTCGCCAAATTAGCCAGCTATCGCCAAGTTGGCTTTATATATGGCAACTTATTTTTATCCCCAAATTTGATGATATTTTTGCCATGTTGGTAAAAAATTGGTGCTATTTTGGAAACCCTGTCATTATCACAGATTTCTCAATAGGAAGGATAACATGGCTGCGATCTATGAGGTGGACCAACCGGAATTGTGAGGGACACACAGACTTGGATTTTATATAAATAGATAGGATTATATATATTCCTGCTTTTTTCATGCTCATTTACTGGATCTATTCTTCTCTGAACCAGATTTTGCAGTTTAGTTGGGGGTTTAGTTTAGCTATCAATGTTATATCATACAGTAGGTTCCCTCAAATCTGCAACTCTAAAATCCGCAAACACATAAAATCTGCACATCATTGCAGGTGCAAATATTGAAACTTTCAGTTCAGATGTAGGAGCAAAATTACAGACTTTTTTTATTTTTATATCATTCTGTAGGTAATGTAATATGTAATTCTTGTTAATATGATTGTACTCATGCTTTTTCATGAAGGAAGTCAAGTATAAATTTATTTCTTAAAAAATTCAAGATTTTGCTGATATCACTGGTAACTACAATATTTTTACCAAATATATTTATGTATTAATATCAAGATTTTTTAGTTATAAAATATAGCTAAATTTGAAATAAAACTTCCTGGTTTTATGATTTTGACGAGAATTAATAAGGTACAATTATGAGGCAAGTTTCATTCTATAATTCAAGAAAAATGTACCTCATCTTTGATATCATATTTAATTACACATTATCAATTATTTACTTGACTTTTAATTTTTATAATTTGATTTATATGTTGCAAGCCTTTATTATAATTTTGATCGCATTATTACATTCAATTTACTGTTTTAAAAATGTAAACAAAACAATGACCAGAAATACACAAAATTCCAAAATCTGCATAACCTGTGGTCCCAAGCGGTGCAGATTTAAGGGAACCTACTGTATTTCTTTAATGTGCATATGATACTTTCATAAAGCTGAGGAATGTATCATGGAAGACGGTAGTATTCCGAGTGACGCAGCCTTAAGCCTAAAATTGTATCGTAGAATTTGTAGATGGTGGAACTCATATATATGGCTAACTCGACATCAAAGAAAACACGAAAAGCCGCCTTTTAATAACTCAGCAGATATAGGTCCTATTGTTCTGATTTTTCTAGAACAGTCTTATATCTGCAGTCTAATCGTATTCTGAAATTTTTACATTTGCACGTGCAGTATATTTTGAGATCTAAATAGCCATTTTTAAAGCGAAAGCGATGGAAGAAGTTCCTGAAGTCAAAATCTGGAAAACGGCTGGGGCGATTTTCTTTAAATTGATATATAATATGAATCTGATTAAGATGAGGTGAATAACACTTTTCTTTTTCCTGGGAAAACTCGTTTTATTTTTTAAATCTCTCTTTTTTACTTTTCTCGACTGTGATTCGCGAGTAGGTTTGACATCACTTCAAACGTAGGAGGAGTCTTAATCCTTGCAAAGTCATTTTAGGTATTTTCCAGGTTACAGTTAACAATCTGAATGTAGGCAGTAAATCTTTTTTTTTTTTTAAATGTTAAAATGTTAATTATTATGTGTTTTAAAATATTAAATATATTAAATAAAGTTTCGATTCATATTATCTTTCTCTTTTGTTATGAAGAAATTATTATTTCACATTTCTGCTTTTTGTCGAAAAAATATTTAGATTCATTTTTAAAAAAGAGGAACTTTTTTAAAAATTATATGTATACAATATAATTGTTATTTATAATTTTTTTTTTCAATTTTCAAAAAAAATTATTTTTTTAATTTCTTGTTAGCGTAGCTCGCGGCAACCTTTTGAATGAATCGTTTATTGAATCTTGATTCCTAATCCACGTTTGTTTGTTTACTTCACAGAGTAAGGAGATTTTAATTCTTCAAGAAAATTCTTCTACTCTAGAAGATCATATTCTGTCCCTAAACTTCCAGTTTTTGAAGAAAGAAAAAGATGATGTTTCGCATTGAAGTCGCATCATAAAACCGTTATTGAAAACACCATATTCTTCAGTTTTAAGTGACTGGTATTGTTTGTCGTTTATTCAATATCTTTTAATTTAATGTTTGTTCATTATACAATTTTAGAGGTAAATAATGAAAAAAAAAATAAGAGTTTGTCTTCTGTATAAAGGCCAGTTGGTGCCGATTTGGCATGCAATCACTTTCTACGCCAAGGCTGTCAATCCAAAATTATATGTGTTTGCCAAATTACGTATACATTTATCGACAAGCTTGACAGACCGGCCCAGAAGTAGAATTATACCCAAAAATAGAATGTTCATGAAATTTGAAGCAAAATTTATATTATTATATAAAAGTAAATAAAACATGCCCTTTACTGAAAACAATACTATCCAGCATATACTTCAAGGGAGGCGGGGGGGGGGGAAGGGGGGGGGGGGGGGTTGTTCCAAATGAAGATATTGATTGTTTATAGTTTCATACAAAACATTTCATGAACATTCTATTTTTGGCTATAATTCTGATTCTGGGCCTGTCAAGCTTGTCGATAAATGTATAAGTAATTTGGCAAACACATATAATTTTGGATTGACAGCTTTGGCGTAGAAAGTGATTGCATGCCAAATCGGCACCAACTGGCCTTTATACAGAAGATAAACTCTACTTTTTTTCATTATTTACCTCTAAAATTGTATAATGAACAAACATTAAATTAAAAAATACTGAATAAACCACAAACAATACCAGTCACTTAAAATTGAAGAACATGGTGTTTTCAATAATGGATTTATGATGTGGCTTCAATTCGAAACATCTTTTTCTTTGTTCAAAAACTGGGGGTGGAGGGGCAGAATACGATCTTCTAGAGTAAGGATGCACAACCTGTGGCCCACGATGGGTTACCGTGTGACCCGAGAATTTTGTCAATATATAACTGAAAAAAATTGAGATTTTCGTCCGTAGGTCGCAGCAGAAAATCTTGAATTTCGTCAATTTGCATGGGGAAAATTAAAAATTTCATTAGTCAGTAATGAATAAAGAATTTTGTTGATCGGGCATGGAAAAATCATGAATTTCATTGATCGGGCCTGGAAAAATAGAGAATTTTGTTGATCAGGTGTGAAAAGCCTTAAGCCTTAACTGTGTTTATTTAGTAATTAAAGGTTATAGGTAAATAAGTGATATAACAGATTTTTTTGCAAAGGTAAGATACTTGTTTTTATTTTATTCTATAGTTAATATTCTTAACAGAAAGCATTAAATATATATATTTTTTTCATACCCTGCTTCAAAGTTCGTTTTTTACAATCATGTTGTAAAAATGTATTTTCACTCTGAGGGGGAAAAAAAAAAAAAAAAAAAGAGCTTGATATATTTGTTTTATATAAAAACTAAATTGTTGATATTGTCTTGACAACGTAATTGAGTATGTTGTTGATTTGATTGTGAAGGCAATGAGGGAGGGGGGTAATCTAAGGTTACATGCTAAAACGCCTTTCCCTTCAAAATCAGTTACTTTTTTTAGGAGATTATCTTCCTACTTTGTAATGGAAGTTTGTTTACGTTACTCGCTGACTTTTAACTAGGGTGTCAACGATTTAAATCAGTTGATTTAAATCAGTGATTTAAATCATGATTTTAATCAAGTGATTTTTAAAAAAAAATCATTGATTAAAATCAAAAATTTTCTATATGTTTAAAATGACATAAAAAAGTATTCAAATCTAAGATGAACATAATTTAGAAAGTTTCTACAGGTATTGTGACTTATGAATACACCAAAAAAAAGCTTTAAATAATTGTTTCTAAGCATAATTCCTGAGTATTCTGAAATTTTTTAAGTACAGTAAGTTTGTAAAAAGTATGGTTTTTATCTAACAAACATAAAAAGCATTTAATTTAAATATGATATTTAAATCTAATATAACTTGCAATGTCATAATTTCCTTTTAATAATCAAGTTATTCATTCTTTTATATACAATAAACACAGCAATAGAGTGTCAATGATTTTAATCAATTGATTTAAATCAGATGATAAAATCACATATTTTCTGATTTTTTAAAATGGTGTGAAAAATCATTATAATCAATAATGAAAACCAGAGTTTCCCCCAGACAGTTTCAGGAGGGTGCTGCACCCTGCCTGCCCTTAGGTTTACAAAATAGCACCCCTCTTGCCCCTCATTTAAAAAATTTGTTCCCTTGTTGCCCCCACCTAAAAAAAATGCCTTTATTCCTTTGTTTATTAAAAAAATTACTTGCATAGTAAAAATTGACTCATTGCTGTCTTTAAAATTGTGTTCTGTCTATTAAATATTAAAAAGTAGTTTTAAAAATCAAAAGAATGTCTTTAAAAATTTCAAGAAATGCCCTTAAGAATCAAAAACATGTCCTTCGGAATCCAAAAGTGCCCTTTTCCCACAAGCAGCACCCTGCCCTTTTTTAAACCTGGGGGAAACTCTGGAAAACGATCACTAAATCACTTGTAAAAAATGGTTATTGTTAATTATAACAATATTAAACTGTGTAAAAAGATGTATTATACATTTAAAAAACATCTAACTAAAATGTTAAATAACTTCAAAACATAATATTTAGTAGCTATTCAAATATTTTAATGTTGTGGGGAAAAAAATCCGATTTAAATTTCAAAAATACAATTTTTGATCAATTTGATATACATACGCTTTAGAACCTGTGTAAAATTACTGGCTGCTTTATGAATTTATCAAACTATTATTTATCACCTTTTTTCAACCACTTTTTCAAAAATGTAGATTGTGTTCTTAATTAAACAGTTAATTGTTTAATAATTACAAAATTTAATCTGTATCATCAATTTAAAATTAAATGCAATTTATCAATAACTTTAAAATATAATCAGTATTTAATATTGGTTTACATAATTATTACAAAATATTAATACACATAATGTTGTATGTTACTAAAGAAATTTTTTATTTGCAGTTTTTTGTAATTTCTATAATTACATAATTAAAATTTTATTAATTAAAGCAAAAAAAACATAGGTTATGTTAGTAATTGGAGGGTTATTCATTTTTGAAATGCTTAATTCTTGGTAGATGTTTATTATTTTAACACAGGGAAAAAAATAAAAAAATCCGATTTAAATAAAAAAAATCAGATTTAAATTAAAAAAAAAATCAGATTTTTTTGATTAAAAAAAAAAAAACCATGATTTTTTTACACCCTATTTTAACTAGACAAACGTTGTGTATCAAGGCCAAAAGTAGCTTTTTTGCCCCCGGGGCAAACATGGATTTTGGCACCCCCACCTTCCTTGCAAGCAATTAAAGTTTTCAACCACTGGTACCCTATTCAAAAAAAAAAAAAAAAAAATCTTTCAGAGATAAAAATCATTTTAATAAAAATTAAAATGCTAGCAAGAAATATGTAAACAACGCTCTCATAGGATTAACATTAACTTGAATGTTAGGAATCTGCACTAATCATGAGAAGAAACTGGAATTGCTAATGCTAAACCTATGGGAGCGTACATTTAAAAATTTCTCCCTTGCATATTAATAGTTTTAAATGATTATTTTTCCTGCTTAGAATAGCTGAAATTGAATTCTAACTGGGTTAGTGCTTACTTTTTCAATTTTGATTGAAGATTTTTTTTTAAAAGTTCCTTTCAATTTCACAAATTTGAAAAGAACGCTCCCATAGGTTTAACATGAGCTTGCGTTTATCTTGTTACTTCATATATACATACATTTTCGTATGAAACTATAAACAATCAATATCTTCATTTGGCACCTCCCCCCCACCCCCCTTGAAGTATGTGCTGGGTAGTAGGTATTGTTTTGAATAAAAGGCATGTTTTATTCACTTTTATATAATAATAGAAATTTTGCTTAAAATTTCATGAACATTCTATTTTTGGCTATAATTCTACAACGGTTTCAGTTACATAAATAATTTTTCTATTTTCACGGCTTAAAAAGTTCAAATTTTAAGATTTCTTTAACTCGATTTTAGTTAATGAAATCTTGGAATATGCACACACAAATTGTTTTCATAAATTCTTGTGACACTTTGATTTGTTTTATTTATTTATGGTTGTTTAATAAACCAAAGGTGGATCTTAATGTGAAAAAGTTTTTACATGTATTTCTAAAAAAAAAATAAGAATTTTTCATGATATCAATTTCAACATATTTCATACGTTGTTGAAAAATTTTAAGACTTTTGGTGTGTTAAAGCGCAAAAGGTCAAAACATTAAAAATATAAAGCAAAAATGAAATATCTTTATAATAACTGTCTGCGTTTTCATAGAAACATGTGAAAAGGAAACGGAAAACCTTAACAACATGGAACGCTTAAATTTTCTAAATATCGTTTGTTTTATACTTGATAATTGAAATGATGGCTAAAACAGTTTCAGTTAGATAACTTATTTTTATTTGAATCATGTTTATGAGTAACCTATTGTGTTAAATAGTTCAAATTTTAAAAGATTTCTTTAACTTGATTTTAGTTAATGTAATCTTGGAATAATGCACACACATTGTTTTCATAAATTCTTGGACACTTTGTTTTGTTTTATTTATTTATAGCTGTAATAATAAACCAAAGGTGGATCATAATGTGAAAAAGTTTTATTTTACATGCATTTATGTAAAAAAAAAAAAAAAAAAAAAAGAAATATATATATGTTGTCAATTTTAACATATTTCATACAATGTTGAAAAATTTTAAGACTTTTGGTGTTACAGCACAAGAGGTCAAAACATTAAGAATATAAAGCAAAAATGATATATTTTTATAATAACTGTCTGCGTTTTCATAGAAACATATGAAAAGGAAACAGAAAATGTTAACTACATGGAACGCTTAAATTTCCAAATATCGCTTGATTCTTGATACTTAAAATGTTGGCTAAAACAGTTTCAGTTAGATAAATTATTTCTATTTGTATCATATTTATGAGTAACCTATAGTGTTAAAAAGTTCAAATTTTAAAAGATTTCTTTAACTCGATTTTAGTTAATGAAATCTTGGAATATGCACACACAAATTGTTTTCATAAATTCTTGTGACAGTTTGATTTGTTTTATTTATTTATTGTTGTTTAACAAACCAAAGGTGGATCTTAATGTGAAAAATTTTTTACATGTATTTATAAAAAAAATAAGAATTTTTCATGATATTCATCATTATTCATGATTTTCATGAAGTTCAACATATTTCATACAATGTTGAAAAATTTTAAGACTTTTGCTGTTTTACAGCGCAAGAGGTCAAAACATTAAGAATATAAAGCAAAAATGAAATATCTTTATAATAACTGTCTGCTTTTTCATAGAAACATGTAAAAAGGATATATAAATTCTTAAAAATGTGTAATGCTTAAATTTCCAAATATTGATTGCGTTCCATGTAGCGAGACATGCCGCACCACCTATAATTAAAATTAAAGTGACTATAATCTGAAGTGAACTGAACTAAGCTTTGAGTATTGTGTTGAGATGTGAGTGTGAGAGAAAGCGGCGGTGCGCTGCTTCTGTGTTAAATAAATTCTTATATCAAGTAATCAGCGCCTTTAAATAATTTGTGTTATAGTGTGAGTTATTAAACATGTGCGAGTTATAAAACCGTCGACCAAACGGAGGAGGAGTATAATTAAAATAATTCGTGTGTTTTCGATAACAAGAACAAATTCGAACAGTAGGTGATTTAGTTTCTGTTTCTGCTTAGAGATGTTTAGTTCACCTTTGTTGCGAGAGTGTCGTGATAATTTGTGCCTAATAAGAGAAGTTGGTGACTAAGAAGAATTCAGTGTTGAGATATTATTTTTATAAATGTGCCCGTGGAGTTTGCTAAATCTACTTCGTGATTGCCGCAGCGACTGAGGTAAGAGCAATTTTCCTAGTTTTGATTTAGTTAAATTATGTCTATTATTGATAATTTAAATAAAGACGAGCTTAAGCTTGTTGTTGAGGAATTAGGTTTAACTGCCCCTGAAGGCAGTAAAATTATAGAGTTGAGAGATATTATAGAGAAAAGTGAGCACTACTCAAATGAGCAATTAATGAAAGGCGTAGTCAATTTGATTGTTGAGGAGTATAAGTCGCAAAAAGAAACTGAGAAATCTAAACTAGAATTAGAGAAAATTAAATTAGCATAATTAGAAAAAGAGTTAGAAATAGCAAATATTCGCAAAGAACCTTCCCAAAATTCTGAATTTGAAAAAATTAAATTAGCTCAGTTAGAAAAAGAATTAGAACTGGCCAAAGTGCATAGAGGTTCCCGCGAAAATTTGTCGTCTTTAACAGAAAAATCGGAAACGGAAATAATGAGCAATAACCTAGAAAGTTTTATTAAAAGTGTTAAAACATTAACTATCTGTGTACCGACGAGAGCTGAGTCATTTAACCTTTTCTTTCAATCACTTGAAAAAGCGTTCAAAACTAAAAATGTACACAAAGAGTTTAAGGCAGAAATTCTTCTAAACATTCTCGGGAAAGAAGCGAGTAATTTAATGATTTATTTGTCAGAGGAGGAGTTGATTAAATATGATAAATTGAAAACTATAGTCTTAAAGGAATTTCAACCTACAGCGCAAGAGTGTTTAAATAATTTCCGGAAAACGCAAAAATTACCATAAGAAAATTACGTTCAATTTGCATCTAGGTTGAAATCAATTTTTCTATATTACTGTAGTCTGCGTGAAGTAAGTGATTTTAAATCATTATGCGATCTGATTGTTTCACACAGAATTTTCAATTCGTTAGATCGCAAATTAATGAATCATATTGCAATTAAACAAACAGAATCATATTTTAAACCACAGCAACTTGGCAGAGAATGCGATATTTTCTTATCGGTTAAAAATAAAAACAGAAATGAATCAAATTCGAGAAATTTCATAAGTGAAAATAAACAAATAGCGAGAAATAAATTGCGAAATGCACGTCCTGAAAGGGGGGTCTCAAATGTTTTCCTTTCGGAAACAAAAAATAATAAATGTGTTTTGTGTAAAACTATTGCGTATCATGCATTACATTCTTGTCTGCAATTCAAAAAACTTTCGATAAAAGAAAGAGTTGAAGTTGTGAAATTAAATAAAGCATGTTTCAAATGTTTAAATTATAATTGTTGCGTACAGAAATGTAATTATAAAAACTGCGATTGTGGACTACCCCATAACAAACTCATTCATTTTCCGAGGGAAGAAAATGATTTGAGTAATAATCAAAATAAATTTCGAGGTCATGTGTTTCAGAGAGGTGCAGAAATAAAAGGTTCAATCGAAGAAAAATTTTCCTTCCCTCCAAGCCAGACTGTCGTCACTAGTTTCGAAAGAAATAAAACAAAAACTGTGTTATTGAGTACGGCTCACATTTTCATGAAAGATAAATTTTCGGAATGGCAGGAAGTTAGATGTTTATTGCATGTCGGCTCGCAATCGTGTTTGATAACTTCGCAGTGTGCTAATCGATTGCAACTTAAAATTAATAAAACAAACACTTTAATTTCGTGTTTAGATGATTCTTCTATCACAGTAAAGGGTTGTGTAAAGACAAAAATCGGGAATAGAGATAAAAGTTTTGAAAGGGAATTGAATATGTTAGTAGTAAAGAAAATTACAGATTTAATTCCGCAAAGAGTGATTAATGTAAATGTTGAGGTCCCAGCTTTGACTATGTTAGCAGATTACCGATTTAATTTTCCTGATAAAATTGATCTGTTAATAGATGCGGAAATATATTATGAATTATTAAGACCAGGACAAATATATTCTCAGAGTTCGAAATTACTTTTTCAAAATACTGTATTTGGATACGTGGCTAGTGGAAGCATAGAACAGGGAGATGAGGTTAAAGTTCATTGTGGGCTAATTCAGGAGGAGGATTTAAACAAAACATTAAAAAAGTTTTGGGAAGTCGAAGACATTGAGGTAGAGTTACCAAAAAATAAGGAATTTGAGATATGCGAGAAACATTTTGCACGTACGCATTCGAGAAATGCAGAAGGTAGATACGTAGTGAAAATGCCTTTAAAGGAAAATCCTTCGTGTTTAGGCCGATCTAGGGATCTTGCTCTCAAAAAACTCGGATCGCTGTGGACTCGCTTATCAAGGGATGAGCAATATTTTAATCTGTATAAAGAATTCTTGAAGCAATACGAAGATTTAGGGCATATGAAACAGGTGAAAGAAATAAAAGAACCTGATATTTTGTACTATGCTCCACATCATGGTATATTTCGTAAAGAAAAATCGACAACTAAACTCAGAGTTGTTTTTAATTGTTCTACCGCGACAACAAATGGGACATCCCTAAATTCATTACAATATAATGGCGGAGTCATCCAAAACGACTTATTTACAATCATGATTAGCTTCCGAGAACATGTTTATGCTTTAACTGCAGATGTCAAGATGATGTATAGAATGATTAATATTGACTCTAGTCAGCACTCATTGCAGAGAATTTTATGGAACGATAATGTTGAGGAAGAACCAAAAATTTTCGAATTAAAAACAGTGACTTATGGAACGGTCAGCGCGTCCTATTTAGCAATGAAAACGTTCAATCAATTGTCAATTGATGAAGGAAATAATTTTCCAATGGCAGCACCAGTTCTTCGTGAAAATATGTATATAGATGATATTTTGTGTGGTGCACCTACGCTTGAGGAAGCCAAAGAGTTGCAGCGGCAACTCATAGCAATT
Organism: Maratus speciosus; assembly: GCA_963932465.1. Taxonomy (NCBI): domain Eukaryota; kingdom Metazoa; phylum Arthropoda; class Arachnida; order Araneae; family Salticidae; genus Maratus; species Maratus speciosus. The sequence continues at coordinate 154,063,636 of OZ010790.1, read as the reverse complement.
AAGGCAGGTATGCAACTTCATAAATGGTGCACAAGTGATAAAAATCTTTCGCTGACACCTGGAGAAGGGTATAATTTTGAGAACAACAGTGAGACTAAAACATTAGGGGTTTCGTGGAACCCAAGGGATGACTGTTTCCTATTTAGAGTTAAAGTAGAATTGAGCGATTCCTATACCAAGCGACAAGTATTGTCGACAATTGCCAGAATTTTTGATCTGCTAGGACTTCTTGGCCCAGTTATAGCGAAAGCCAAAATATTTATGCAGAGATTGTGGAGACTTAATATTGACTGGAATGACGAGCTCCCTGAGTCAGAATATCACGAGTGGCACCAATTTCTTATATCGCTTAAAATTGTTAATAATATACAAATAAGTCAACGCATTATAATTGAAAACCCGGAAATTGTTGAAATACATGGCTTCGCAGATGCCTCGGAACGTTGTTATGGAGCAGCGGTTTATTGTAAATCTTATGATTCTCTCTGGAAATGTGATGGTGAATTTAATAGCTAGCAAATCACGTGTTACACCAGTAAAGAGTCTAACTATTCCCAGACTTGAACTATGCGCCGCAGTTTTGCTAACGAAACTAGTAAAAAGAGTCTTATCATCCATGAAAGTAATAGTTACTAATGTTTTCCTGTGGTCCGATTCAACTATTGTGCTAGCGTGGATTCAAAAGGAACCTATTGATCTCAAACAATTTGTGCAAAATAGGGTGGCTAAAATTCAAGAAAACTCTAGTCCTGAACAGTGGTGTCATATCTGCTCTGAACATAATCCGGCTGATAAACTTTCACGAGGTATGGATCCAGATAAACTCATTGATTGTGACTTGTGGTGGCGTGGACCCATTTTTCTTAATAACACTGACTATCACCAAAATTCAGTAATAATACCAGAAGCTAATGAAGAGTTCAAAAAAGAGCTCAAAACAAATTCAAATCCTTTTAATGAAGTTAGTGTAATGAACTGTAATGTTACAGATTGGTGCAAATAAGATTCTTAAGGCTTTTTATGAGTTAGTAAAAAAACCTGATGAGAAATTAGCAGCATATTTATCCACGGAAGTCATTGAGTGGAAATTTATCCCTCCTAGGGCGCCCAATTTCGGAGGTCTTTGGGAGGCCGCTATAAAATCATTTAAGTATCACTTTAAGAGAGTTGTGGGAGGTGCTAATCTCACTTATGAGGAACTTCTTATTGTAGTCATACAAATTGAGGGAATTCTAAATTCCAGGCCTTTGAGTCAGTTATCAGATGATGAGAATGATTTTGGAGTCTTAACTCCGGCTCATTTTCTGATAAACAGGCCGTTAAATTCCATTATTGAGCCTGATCTAACCAATATAAGAGAAAATCGCCTCAAAAAATGGAAAATGAATAACTAAAATTCTACAACTTTTTTGGCGTAAATGGCATCATAATTATTTAAGTGTACAAAGGGGTAAATGGAGATTTGAAAAAGATAATGTAAAAATCGGAGATTTAGTGGTGTTAGTAGAAGAGAATTTACCGACAAATAAGTGGCCATTAGGCAGAATTATTGAGGTGTATTACGGTCACGATAACAAAATTCGAGTAGTTAAAGTAAACACTCAAAATGGAACCTTTAAAAGGTTGATAAGTAAATTATGTGTTTTACCCATGCCTGATGCCAATGACAGTTACAAAAAAAATAAATAAATAAATAAATAAAAAAAAAAAGTAATTGTGTATATATGTGTGTTGTATTGATATTTTTTCAAAGGATTATATTTAAATTAACGTATATAGTGAATTTTTGTATTAATTTGTGTAATTTAGAGTACTTGCTAAAAATTGTTATTGAATGTTATAAACATGTCAATGAGGGCCGGTATGTTCCATGTAGCGAGACATGCCACACCACCTATAATTAAAATTACAGTGACTATAATCTGAAGTGAACTGAACTAAGCTTTGTGTATTGTGTTGAGATGTGAGTGTGGGAGAAAGTGGCGGTGCGCTGCTTCTGTGTTAAATAAATTCTTATATCAAGTAATCAGCACCTTTAAATAATTTGTGTTATAGTGTGAGTTATTAAACAGATTGTTTTACACTTAATGATTGAAATGTTGGTTAAAACACTTTCAGTTAGATAAATTATTTCTATTTGTATCATATTTATGAATAACCTATAGTGTTAAAAAGTTCAAATTTTAAAAGATTTCTATAATTCGATTTTAATTAATGAAATCTTGTGACAGTTTGATTCGTTTTAGATGGAGGATTGTAAAAGTCAATGGAAATCACGACTATGAATTTATTGCATTGGTCTTTAAATTTTTTTTTGTTGTTTTATCTTTCTATCACTAACCCAAAAAAAGTAATGATATCAATACAAAAACCCTTAACGGGTTAAAAGTTTATGACGCAGCACTTTATCTTTAGCTCTAACAATTTTAAATTTGGAACTTAAAAATAATGATATTAAATTTTGAGTGATGCTATGCTATTAATTTATCTATACATATATATATATATATATATATATATATATATATATATATATATATATACATATATATATATATATATCAAAATTTATTCATTGATGCTTTATCATTTATATCTCATAAATTCGAATTATGAATTTTAAAAGATATGATATGAAAATTTAAGTGACGCCCTGATGTTGCTTAAAACGATTAGTTTTAAAATTAAATTTAATTTTTCTTTTGCCTAAATAATTTACACATCTAAACAATACTTTTCATTTTCTAATGCACTGTTGAATATATTACTTTCAGTGAATTTATATAATGCAGTGAAATGTATTCATTTGAATAAATTGATTTATCTTTTGTGCCACGCTATCCAAAAATCAAAAATAAAATTTATGTAAATAGTTTTTTGCGTCATTGTATCCAAACTAAGTTAAATGTATGCAAATGGATAATATGACGAAAAAAAACTATTTACATAAATTTTATTTTTGATTTTTGGATAGCGTGGCACAAAAGATAAATCAATTTATTCAAATGAATACATTTCACTGCATTATATAAATTCAGTGAAAGTAATATATTCAACAGTGCATTAGAAAATCAAAAGTATTGTTTAGATGTGTAAATGTATTTAGCCCAAAAAAAATTTTAATTGAATTTTAAAACTAATCGTTTTATGCAACATTAGGGCGTCACTTAAATTTTCATATCATATCTTTTAAAATTCATAATTCGAGTTTATGAGATGTAAATGATAAAGCATCAATGAATAAATTTTGATATATATATATATATATATATATGTATGTATGTATGTATGTATGTATATATATATATGTATAGATAAATTAATAACATAGCGTCACTCAAAATTTGATATTATTTTTAAGTTCCATTGTTAGAGCTAAAGATAAAGTGCTGCATCACAAACTTTTAACCCGTTAAGGGTTTTTGTATTGATTCTATACTGCAAAAATTTGAAAAATGTGTACTCTATGTTATGAATTTCTTGTTATTAAATTCATAAATCTCTTTGTTGATAAATTTTTCTGTGTAACCATTTTCAATTGCAATTGTTTTCATCTTAGTTAATTCTTCATCTATATGGGGCTTTCTCACAGTCTTTTGACTTTCGGAAATAAAAATCTGGTGAAATTAAACTTGCTAAAATAACATTTTAATCTGATAGACGAATGCTTTAATGATTCAAAATAAAGAAAAAATGGCCAGCAGCGAAATTTTTTTTATTTAACTGAGGTTTAAGTTAAACTTGCGAGTTTAATTTTCCTTACCATTTTACCACTAAAACTTTTTATTTTCTTCTAAATTTTTACTTATACAGGGTTCATACTCTATTTGAATAGCAAAATTCCCTGACTTTTCCAGGTTTTCCAGGCCTTATTTCCTACAATTCCCTGACTAAAATCCACGACATTTTTAGAAATATGAATTACAATTCAAGATCTGAATGATTAAACTTACATCTGAAAATTAAAATAACATATAAAATTGAAACTAAAAATCTATATCATTTGACAGTTACAATATATAAAACAACCAAAACTAAATACAGCTCAGATGGATTCAAAGTAACTTTTTATTTACATAACTGAATTTACACATATTAAACATTTAACTTTTTTTAGACTTCTACTAGCATGTCATTTATTTGTGTTGTTTCAGAAGCAGTTTGTTGTGTAAAAGTTTAAATTTTTTGTCTTTTAACATTTTAACTTCAGCTACAGCTTTCTTTTATCTTTTTTTTTTTTTTTTTTTTTTGATTTTTTCTTCTTGCTTCTAATCTTTATTCTTTTTCTTATATAAATATTCATGATATCTCATCCTAGCCACATTAACAAGGTTCAACATTTCTTTTGCTTAAGTACAGACTATTTGGCAACAAATTTGTATAGCTAAAACATCTTTATGTTAAAAATGTGAATATAGCAAAAATTCTCATTTTAAGGGAAAAATTGGAACATTTTTGTGGACGCACCATGAACTCAGACGAAAGTTGGCGCATGATAGTGCATTAAAAAAAAAAAAAAAAAAAAAAAAAAAAAAAAAAAAAAAAAAATCCTTGACTTTTCCAGGTTTTAGAAAATTTTTAATTTTTCCTCACTTTTTGAGCACTTGTCATTTTCCCTGAAAATTCCCTGTTTTCCAGGTTTTCCAGTCGCGTAGAAGCACTGTTTTAATGAATTTGCATAGTAACCACAGGACATTCAAATAAGAAATAAAAATGTAGTATTTTTAGTAAAAAATTTTGGTATAACATTGTCTTAAAGGGGTGTTAAGGAAGGGACAGTAAGGTAAAAAAAGAAGATGGTATAGGAAAAAAAGGGACGAAATGGGGAAAAAAGGGACGGTAAGGATGAAACGGTAAGGAAAATCCCCACCTATATTTGGCAAATCATGTTAAGACTAAGTGGTAGCCACAATATTCATTGATTTTTAGAAACAGTTATTTACATTGGATTAAATTAATTTTTTTTTTTAAATTTACCTCGAAAAGTGCAGGAATAAACCTTGGGGACGGTAAGATTAACAATAAAGCTACAATCTTGAAATTTTGATATTTAAATTCTGCAGTAAATTCCCTGTCAAAGAATTTTAGACATTCTTTCTCTAGAATACTTCTGCATGAGGAAAAACTTGAAAAAAATTCTGTGGCTGCATCTGAAGTGATTTTCTCTATAAGTTTAGCAAGAGGGATGGTAAGGATAAAAAACCCAGGGACAGAGTTCAAAAAATAATATCAACTGTAAAAATGTGTGCAGGTTCATTTTTTGCTACATATTTATATAGAACAATTGTCCCAGTTTTGGAAAAAAAATTACATATAATTACTTTTATTGAAACAATTTTATACAGACAGCTAGAAACTTAAAAATCAGCATCAGGGACACGGGACGGTATAGGAGTTTTTCTGGTAATTGGACCCCCAACATCGTCCAAAACTTATTTCTCTCGTTAATATTGTTATGCAATCATGCAATGGGATGCTCCCAAGAATATTAAATAAAAAAAAAACACAAGAATATGTACTAGAATAAAAATTATTATTCTGGGACATGAAAGTCAAAAGATTGTGAGAATGCCCCATATAAGCTTTTGAACATACTTCAAATGCTCTCCTGACACAAAATCTATATGCTGCTTTTTTATAATTAACTGGAACTGCAGGTACTACTACAGTAGAGTCTCGAAAATCCGAGGTAATTGGGGCTGACACCACCTCGGATTACTGAAAACTCTGATTTTCCAAAAAAAAATAGAAAATTCTTACCAATTATAATTTTACTCAATTAGGATGAGAAAGAATGTACATACCTTTATTCCTTTTGTAACGATTTATAGGATACTTTACAATTTAAAAAAAAATTCAATTTTTTGCTGCTTTAACACATTACTTCTCTTTTTAGATGAAATATCTAGCCAACGCTTAAAAAGCATAACATCAGCAGGGGTGGCTTCATTTTGCTGTTCTGCATATTTTAAAGCCTGTTCTAAAGATGCAGAACCTTCACTATGAGAGATTTTTTTAAAAGATGGCAGAGAGTCGTTTCCTTTTGTATCATTACATCCCTCCTTATCTTCTATCATTTCTGTAATAGTCGATTCAGTTATTTCCAGCATTTCATCACTGTTTAGCCATTCTTTAATGTCATCTGCATTACAATTTTCACAGCCAGGTACTTCCTTTACCAAATCTTTCAAAACAATGTTTCCAGCATCGTCGTCATTAAGATTTTCAATGGATGTTACCAGTTTAGGAAAATTTTCAACCACGATTTATTCAGTGTTGTAGATTGAATTGTATCTCTCATGTTTACACTTTTCAAAATGTTCTCAATACTTTCATCATCAGACTGCACTAAATGTTCCAATAAACGACGTCGATATCTTTTTTTTAAATTCTCCAATATACCTTGATCCAGTGGCTGTATTAAACTTGTAACATTGGGAGAAAAAAATATAGCACGAATTTCCCCACACGGTAGCACATCTTCGTCGGGATGAGATAGAGCATTATCCAAAAACAAAATTGCTTTGCAAGGTAGATTTTTTTTTTTTTTTCAATTTCTTTTTTGTTTCTGGTACAAAATGTTCAAAAAACCATTTTTTGAAAATTTCTCGATCCATTCAGGCGCTTTTCTGATTTGTGTAATTTACTAGTTGGGCTTCTTTATTAATGTTTTTTAATGCTCTAGGCTTGGCAGGTTTTCCAATCACAGTAAGTTTCAATTTATGAGTTCCAGATGCATTGGCGCATATTTTGATCTTGATTTTTGATGCCTCAAATTAAGTGGAACCTTGGACTTTCGAGACACAGATTTTCGAGACTCTACTGTATATGACAGGGCTGGCGAAGCTATGGAAGGCATGCCAGAGTTGGCACATAAGCTAATTTTTCTGACACACGAAAAATTTTAATTTGGTAATCGTTATACAGATAAAATCCATTTTTTATTTCTGTTATAACCCATAAAAATGCTTTACATACGAACAGTACACAAATAATGCAATTATTTCTTGCATGAATTAGCATATCAGAATAATTTTCTTTTCCTGCCATGCTATGCAGCATTTTCGCCATGTATTTTGTCTTTCTATACCAATTTAAAAAACTATTTTTTAAATGAATTTCGTTTGACAGAGATTGCAATAAAATGGCAAATGAATTCAATTTAGCTATGTATATTTGTAAAAATAACAAAATATGAACCAGATATAGAGCATTTTCCATCGAACGTACAACAGCAAAAATTTCACCAATACATTATTAGCACATTGTTTAATGCAACTTGGAAAGTTATAACCGAGATGTTGCATTAATAATAAGCTAAAAATTAATGAAATAAAAATTGGTATTTTTCCTCCTTATTACAGTACATATCGCATAAATGAATCCTATTTACGAATTAAAAATAAATTCATTTAATGGCTGATACAGAAAAATCTCATTTTGATTTTCAGTATTTTTTAATTATTAATACGTGAAAGCAACTGATTTTATAACCAATGATTCGTATAAACATCAGACTCTTCAAAATTATTTTTGCATAAGTTTGGCACGTTGCATTGTTGATAGATACTGTTTGTGAATTTTTGGCATGCGCACGTGAAAAGGTTCGCCGAGACCGGTATATTATATTGTGCTACTGGATCGACATGGTTTTCTATAACTCTTTCTATCTATATTATGTGTTAACTTATTCCTAATGAGTTCGACATCCAGGAAGGTAATGATTCCCTTTTCTCGATTTCTAGAGTAAACTCTATTTTACTGTCAATACTATTAGCGTGTTCCAAGAAATCCTTCAAATTTGAAACACCATGATTCCATATTATAAGTATATCATCGATGTATTGAAACCATAAATCGGGTTTTTAATTAGTGGCGGGCATAACCTGTTCCTCTAGTGGCCTTAGTTTTAGTTCAGCTAATAAACCGGAGATGGGGGAACCCATAGGGGATCCTTCAGTTTGTCTATAATAGTTTCTGTTAAAAATGAAAATGTTGTAATTGATAATTAAATTTAAAGCGGATACAAGTGCGGTTTTAATATTGTCGTCATACACTGGGCTATTGTTGATATGATTTTCAATAATATTTCTAACTTCTTGTACATTTATTGAGGGGTATAATGACTTAATGTCGAAACTTGCAAGTATTGTACTATCTCGAATTCTGAAATCTTCGATTCTTTTAATTAATTCTGTAGTAGAGTTGATTGCATATTTTTGGGGGGTAACATTGATTTGAGTAGAGCTAGAGGCACAAATACTTTTCCTATTGGATGGGTTGGTGCAGAGCATTTGAATACAATAGGTCTGAGGGAGAGGTCTGGTTTATGGTCTTTCAAATGCCCTATTAAGTGAGATGTGACTGCAGTTTTATTGATCATAAGTTTCACTTTCATTTCACTAGGCCAAGTTCCATGTTTTATTATATCTTTTGCTTTCTTGTCAATCACAGAGTTTGGATCCTTTTTCAGTTTTAAGCAGTTCATTTCAATAACACACTGTTCCATTTTGCCAATATAATATCGTCATTGCATAATAGATAAAATTGCTAGTTTATTTGATTTGTCTGTTTGTATAATTGTGACTTCTTGATTATTTTGGATCTGCTTTATTATATTTAGACTTTAATTGAGATTTCTGTTAGGTGTTTTTATGTATTTCTGTACATTATTGAATAATAAGCTTCTAAATTCCTCTTTTTTTATTAGTAGGTATTATATTAATAATTCTCTTGCAGTCTGTGACTACCTTTTTAATATTTACTTTCTTTTGAAACATTTGTTTTGGTCCCATCATTAAGAAATTATGTAGTACCCTCACCTATTTTATTAATAAAACTATGAATCATTTGATGTATTCATGTTTTTAATAATATTACCTTTCTAACAATAAAAATATTTTCAGGTGAATATTACAAAGAGAAAGAAAAGTTTGGTGAAAATTATGTAGATTTAAAACATTATATTTAAAAACATTTTCTAATAGCACTGTTAAAAAATACCGGAAAGCAAAGACTCTGTTGACTTAGTTCATTTTATATTAGCTAATTTTCAAATGTTTAACTATTTTTATTTAATCAAACAGGAAAACAGCAATTAACAGCAGCTGATCCAGCCTTAAAATCCCTCAGTAAAAGGGAAATGCATAGAAACCTATTTACAGGGAAATCGTCACTGTTTTTTTTTTTTTTTTAATTATAATTCAATCTTCCGTAATATTTTTTTAAGAAGATCAAATTAGCGGATTTTTAGAGTCTGAATGGAGGTTGGCGAGCGTAACTTGTTGGGGGCAGACCCCTAGTAAAAGAAAGAATTGTAAAAGTTGACACTGATGACGATATCATTTGGGAGAGGGGGGGGGGGATGTTCGAGGAATTATAATGTATGATATCATAAAGGGGGGGAGAGGGTCCGAAATTGTCAAACATTTGATAACATTACATATATACAGCCCCTAATTTACATAAATTGCAGAAAACATTAATAAGATATACTTAAAATAGAATAGAAAATTTAATATTAACAGTTAATATGTTAAAAATCCTATCCAAAACTTACATTAAGGAACGAGACGTTCATTTCTTTTGCACTATAGCCCCGATCTAAGTTACGGCGGACATACATATCATAATCTCGAACTATACGAGCTACTAAATCTGAAGTTGAAACACCTTCAGTACGCTGTGTAGCAACAAACATTCCTTTTTGTTTGATATGATGATATACATCATCACTCTCTGACCCCATAGCATAAGGGATATCATCATGAGCTACAAAGTCTATCTGCAATAAATTTAAAAAAAAAAAAAAAAAAAAAAAAAAAAAAAAAAAAAGAGAAGATTATTACATTTATTTAAAACTACAATTTTGGAAAAGAGCACACAACACATTATACATTTTAACCCCTTGGGGACGAGCGACACGTATACGTGCCGCATGAAGCACTCAGAATCCTTGTTTTTTCTCACCAGTAAAATTTGCCTTATTTAATCAGCACATTTCCTCGATTCGAGAAGACACAAATTTCTGTTTTTTAAAAACGGTGACAAAAGATTAAAAATTTTGTAAAAGACTCCTGTCCCGAAGGGATTAATCACTAAATTGTCCTAGGAAAAAAATGGAAATAGCCAACTGACTGGAAATTATATCTTTTTCCAACTGATTTTTAAAAAAATAAGCTTAGATGTCCACTTCATATTAAAATTGGATCAAACTATGAAACTTTCAATGAAAACACCTAACTTTGACATCATATTTCGATTTTTTGGTAAATTTCGTCTTAGGGAAACAAAAGGAAAGTCATTCGGTCAAATGGTTTAAAAATTGTGAAGGTTTAAAATTTAGAATTCATAATGTTAAACTCCTTTTTAATCATTGCAAAACAGATTGCAATGCTCTGTAAGCAAACTTATAGGCATAACTGGAGAACTAATTGGCAGAAGCAGCTGTAATTTCAGATTTGCATATTTGGAAGCTTCTAGAAATCGATTTCTGTTAAAAAATTCAGAGGTTACAAATGCTCTGTAAGCAAACTTATAGGCATAACTGGAGAACTAATTAGCAGAAGCAGCTGTAATTTCAGATTTGCATATTTGAAGCTATTAGAAATCGATTTCTGTTAAAAAATTCAGAGGTTACAGCTCATATTTGTATCAAAAATTTATTTTGGAAAAAAAAAAAAAAAAAAAAAAAAAAAAAAATATATGTTTAGAAAAAAATACGACTTTGAATACATATATATATATTTCATAAAATCAATTTTTAGAAGCTTCAAATATGCAAATTAAAAATTGCAGCTCATTTCGGCAAGTAGCTCATGAGTTATGTTTATAAAAAACTACCACATTGTAATTTGTTTTGCAATGATTACAAATGAAGTTAACATTAGCAATTCCAAAATTTGAACATTCATAATTCCTAAACTACTTGAACAAATGACTTCATATTTGGTATTGTAATGTTTTGTGTTGTTTCTTTATTAATTATGACTAATTAGAACCTTATAAGAAATATATAGTGGCTCATAAACATCCCCCCTCATTCAAGTTAACCAGAGTACACTCCAGATGTAACTCATAAAACTTTTTCAAGAGACCACCTATTTTCAGGTAATGAACTTCTCTGGCGTTACAAGAAATATAATTCTGAAAGGAATCCCAAGTAGTGACATTATGATAGTAATGTATTAAAAACTTTAAGGTACTTAATACCATTTCCAAGCCACTACAAGCCCACTTAACTATAGCAGTGCATATATACAAACTTCAAGGGGACACAAATAGGTAATGCTTCTTATGTGTTGTCCAAGAGGAAAGTGAATGGAGCTCTCTCTCCTTTAAAAGATCTGACAGCAAAAATTTGCCGTGAAACTGGCCTTATCAGGAGCGAACCCTGGTCTTCCTGATATGAAAGTGTAAAACAGACTCTAAGAACTGCTTACTTGTTGCTTAATGCAAATTTACAGTATTCTGTGCTGTCATATCCCTTAAATAAATTAATGTCGTGTGTAAAACAAGTCTTTTAATTTAAAGAGTAGTATAGTATCCTAAGGTAAAATTTACCAAAAAAGGGCAAATATAATGTAAAAATTTGGTGTTGATATTGAAAATTTTAGAGTTCGGTACAATTTTAGCATGAAGACGAAGGTTATTTTTAAACATAAGTTGCAAAAAAGAATTTCCAGTCTATTTCTGTTTTTTGTTGTTGTTGACGATGACTGGAGATTAAAATGTATGGTGGGTTTCTCTTATACATTTTTAAAAGACTGTACATAGAAAATTACTTATGGAAATCACAGAGAGTAAAATACTGAATAAATTACCATAAATTATCAGCTCAATATACAGGGTGATCCAAAAGTCACAAATGAAATAAAAAAGAATTCATAGTAGTATGTCACAGTTCATAACATCATTTTCATAATATTCAATGTTAATTTAATTTTATAACTTATTTTTCTTAATTCCTCCTGCCTTCAATAATTTAGCATCTCGATTCAATTTAAGTCAGTAACAAGGACTAAACCATCGAGCTATCGCCAAAATGATTTTTAAAAAAAGATGACTGTTTCTGCTGCAAAAAATAGCCTTGGCCTTCCTTAAGTATTTCCATTGTTTTCTGCACATTTTCTTAACACTACAAATTACAAGTATGTTTTTCCTACAATTTTTCCCTATTGCTTTGAATGATTGGACCTACAGACAGTTTGATGACATCAAAGCGATTTTTGTTATTTTAAAATATTAATCAAAGAGCCTGGAACACGCTACACAACCACATGCAATTTAAATTTACTCTCTTGTTCAAATATTTGAATAATAATACAAGTAATTTTCACCACTATATTTCAGATTTCAAGTTTATTTTAAGATAACTTAATTATAACAATAACTTTATTATAGACCCTTTAGTGTAACTGCTGAACTATTTCTTAATGCGACAGATAGTGCTTAAGATATTGTCGGTTGACTCACTTTGAATATTAATTTCATTGCATCAGAAAAGAACCATCCATCGTATTTTAATAATTAGTGAAAATAAAATTAATTTTATATGAAACTAGCTGTTACCCATAACTTTGTTCACATAACTTTTAAAGAAGAATCAATGCATAGATTAAGCAAAAAAATTCACTCATGATAATTAGAAACATATATAATTAACCAATTCTACACTGCTCAAAACAATTAGGGGAGCACATGGTTTTAATGAAATTACGCAAATATTTACACCGATAAGTAATGTAAAATAAAGCATCCATAATTTAAAGTGTTGTAGAAAACAGATAAAGAAAACTTTACATGTAAATTAAAGTTTATGACGTCAAAAACTAGAAAAAGGAGATAAGTGCAGAAATCGGGATTTTGCAGAAACGTCTGTTTCACAGCCTCAATTGTAACATTCAATTGTTCAGCTTGTATTTTGAGAAAAGGTGGCTTGAAAATGTCACAACATCATTTACCGAAATCCATGACTTGGCGTGTTATCGGGACAGTTGAATTTGGGGAAACACAACGAAGTGTAGTGGACGCTGTTCGATTCGCAAGAAGTGTCCATGAAAGGCTGTGGAATCGATTCCAAGACACATGGAATGGCAGTCATTGACAAGTGCAAGGTCGAAAATGTGCTAACACAGAAACTGATGACCGATATATCCTGTTAACAGCTCGTCGAGACGGAACGGACAATGCTACTCAGCTGCAAACACAGTTGTTCTTGGCCACAGGACGAAGGTTGTCCAGCCAAATAGCCCAAAATAGGCTTCATCAGGGTGGTCTCCATGCACGTAAGCCAATGGTCTGTATTCCGTTGACCTCAAGCCATTGTGTGGCCCAAAGAAGGTGGGGAACTGAACATCGAGTTTGGAGGTAACGTTGTTGGAGTCCAATTCTGTCTACAGACGAGTCCCGATTCAGTCTGGATGTGATATCTGATGTGTTTTGGCATGGAGAGAAAGAGGCACTCAAAATAATCCCACATTCGATCGTGAAAGATCACATTACAGACGAGGTGGGTTGATGCTATTGGCTGGAATCAGCATAAGTGGATGTACGGGCCTGCATATCATTCGGAATGATGCTTTGATGATCCGAAGTTATACAGACGAGATACTGAGACCTCATGTCGTATTTTATGTTGCAGAAATTAGTGATTTGTTTTTTTCCATGCATGATAATGACAAACTTCATACAGTTTGTCTTGTGGAAAACATGCTTGAAGCTAAAACAATAGAGCATATGGAATGACCAGAATGCTCTCCTGACCTAAATCCAATCGAGCATGTTTGGGAAAAACTCAGACGACACATTGCTGCGAGACCGAGGCCTTCTTTTACTTTCCGGGACTTGGAGATTGCAGTTCTTGAGCAGTGGAACAGTATTCCCCAAAATCTAACCGATAATCTCATCGCATCCATGTAAAACAGGTGTGCAGCAGTCTTAGGTGTTCGAAGAGACCACACGCCGTATTAAAAATCTTGCATCATTTCTAAACAACACCTTTTTTTATCATTTACATGAAAACAAATTGTTGCCCTAAACCATCTTTTCATGTTCTTTTTATTTTTTCAAAGAACAAAAGCTCCCTTACAATTTTTTTTGTGTCTTTTTTTCTGTATTGCACATTGATACACATGTACTATCCATTTTATGCCCACACATGGCTGTCTTGCACTGTTCTCTTCACTTTTTTGCTTGCTCCCCTAATTTTTTTGAGCAGTGTATATCACATTTTATAGTAAATATTTTTTATGATCCCAATTAGCATATTTAAGTTTTTGTATTTTAGTTCATTTAAATTTCTTTCATGTGCTTAAAATTTCATATGCTTTCTCTAAGATTCAGTGTGTTAAGTAAATTTACTTCCTTGTTATGCTATTCTATCACTTCTATTTATTCTATTTTACATTTATTTCATTCATGGATATTGGTTTATTTATGTTTTTGAGTCAAAGAATATTGTTTAAAGTGATTATGTTAGTAAACAGTTTTGAGCAAATTTTTAACAAGTTACTTTAGCATGACTTTAAATAGATCAGAATAATCTAAAAATCAGCATACAACATTATGTTTCGATTCCAAATCACTGCACATTTTGAACACACATGTATATATGTATACATACAATGAAATACGTTTAACACGAAACGGAGGGGACAGAAAATTTTTTTTTGCGTTAAAAGAATTCCACATTAAAAGATTCGTAAAAAAAGAACAAAACTCACAAATATTTTCAACGTCGTCAAATTTTACTTCGATTTCGTTTTAAACTGCTAGTAAATTGCATCCATTAGGATAAAAAGCAAGTAAAAAAATATTGTTTTTTTGGGGAAAAAAAAATCAGATATCTTTTTTTTTTTTTTTAAGTGTCTTTTTCAGCATTCTGAAATCTAGCTTGTTTAAACAAAATAAACAAAGCTGTTTCTGAATCTTCGTGCTTAGCATTTCTCATAAGTTTTTTCTCTGGCTTAAACATACTGCATTCAAGATGAAGTCCTTGTTTTTAATCAACTACATTAAGCAGCTTCATCTTCATTTGAAACGAAATAGCAGTTTGTTTTCGCACTGATTTCTCAGCCATTGTGCTAATAAATCATAAGCTAATTTACAAAACATACGAAATTCACTTTTTTTTCACCCAAAATTCAGTTGTTTTAACACAAACTAACTATCTTGAAAGCGGTGTTAAAAGAAGAAAAAAAATGTATTAAATTGCATAGTACACGTCCGGACCATTATATCATTTCGTGTTAACCGATTTTTCATGGTAAGCGTTTTCGTGTTAAAAGTATTTCACTGTATATATATTCAAAAACTACATCATAATATACAAAACGACTGAACTGATCCAAAATAAAAATAAACTGAACGAAATGACAACGACTTAATTAACTTAAAAACAAACCCGACATCCCATGACCATACCTGCCAACTAAATTTCGGTAAAACTCAGAAGATTTTGGACAAAAAATCAGAAGAAATCAGAAGATTTTTTAAGTTTTATAACACTTTCAGTAAGGATTAAAAAACAGCTGAATCCTTATAAATAAACAAATTTCAAAGAGAAACTCGAATAAAATATTCACTAATTTGCAATTACAGGATATATATTATGACAAAAAAGAATAACTTAAATATATTAAAAATTACCATTTTTGTTTTTTTTTTTTTAAATATTTATAGATATCTTACCTTTCACATTGAAAGACACTTAAAACTTCTGACTCCTAATTTTTTTTTTTTTTTTTTTGGTAAGGGCGATTCTGAGTAAAAAAAAAATTCTGAAATTCACAGCAAATTTTCTGAAAAGTTACAGCAGGAAGGGGGTGGGGGAATACACTTCCGACACTAACTATGCGTTTTTTTCCGCGGCCCTTTAACGAAATTCGCGATCTTTTGACGAAATTTTTGTTTTTTTTTCGCGATTTTTTGACAAAATTTGTGGGTTTTTTTCGTAATTTTTTGACGAAATTTGCCGTGTTTTTTTCGTAATTTTTTGACGAAATTTGCCGTTTTTCGCGATTTTTTGACGAAATTTGCCGTTTTTTCGCGATCTTTTGTCGAAATTTGTCGTTTTTTCGCGATCTTTTGACGAAAATTCCCTTTTTTTCGCGATCTTTTGATGAAATTTGTCGTTTTTTCGCGACCTTTTGAAGAAATTTGCCTTTTTTGCGATCTTTTGACGAAATTTGCCGTTTTTTCGCGACCTTTTGATGAAATTTGTCGTTTTTTCGCGATCTTTTGACGAAATTAGCGTTTTCCACGCGATCCCTTGACGAAATTAGCTTTTTCCACGCGATCCTTTGACGAAATTAGCGTTTTCCACGCGATCCTTTGACGAAATTGGCGATTTTTCTGCAAACAATTGACAAAATTAATTTTTTTTGCGAAGGTGTTGAAATTCGCGATATTTTTTATGTCCGAATTTTCGAAAATGATTGCCTTAAATTTTCGGAAAATTCGGACCAAAATCATCCCTACGCGTTGTTTTTCGACGAAATTCGCGTCTTTCCCGCAATCGTTCGGCGAAATTTGGGTTTTTTCCGCGATCTTTTTCACGAAACACGCGTTTTTCCTCGATCCTTTAACGGAATTCGGGTTTTTACGCGATCTTTTCACGGAAATAGTGTTTTTACGCGATCTTTTGACGGCGCTTTTTTACCCAATCTTTTGACGAAATTCGCGTTTTTTCGCGATCTTTTCACGGAATTCGTGTTTTTACACGCTCTTTTGGGGGAATTCTCGTTTTTTACACGATCTTCCGACAAAATTTGCGTCCTTCGGCGAACCTTCGGCGAAATTTCGGGTTTTCCCGCGATCCTTTGACGAAGTTCGCGTAAAAAGCGTAAGAAAATTTCGAAAATCGGAAGAAAATGACGAAAAGCGGAAGAAAACGCATTACGCGCGTAAAATCGGAAAACATGCCGATTTTTCAGAAGAATTCTGAAAAAATCGGAAGAGTTGGTAGCTATGCATGACATCAAACCAGCAAACTTTAAACGATATGAAATAATTTAAACCAATGGAGACATGTGGCATAGAATGAACAGAATTTTGTAGAATTTACACTGTTAGTTAGGTAATTTGTTTTAGAAGTGTTTTAATATAAAAAAATAAATGTTGCTTAGTGATAGCTAAGGGAGCTTTAAAATTAGGTGAACCCGATTATGAAAGATTACCTTTTATTTAAAGTTCTACTGAATGGATTTTGATGCTAGGCGGGAAAGTTCTCAGTGGTGTTGTAAAAAATTAGAGGATGTACGCTATGTGTAGAGAGTATTATACTAGAGAATATATATGCTATAGCCCCTGAGGCAGAATTTTTCAAAGCTTTTTGCGTCAAACCTCATTAACAGCAAAATTTTTCGACTGAAGAACTAATATATTCATAAAACATGCATTATATGTTTTTTTATATGTAATGGTCTTGTCAATTATTTTTAAATTGCATGTAAAAAAGCCAAAAACCTAATTTTAATAAATCAGTATTAGAGGAATTATTTAGTATATTTACAGTAATTTATACTAAACTAGCTGACCTGAACAGCATTGCCTGGGCCCGTCAAAAACACGAAACCTGAAAAAAATTAAAAATTGCTGGCAAATTTTGAATAAACTTCACTGACTGAAAAGAGAAAAAATAATTTACTATATTGGGCTAGAAGATTGAAACCGGATTCCTTTTACAAATGTTGAAAAATCGCAGCAAATCACGGAAAATTATTAAAATATCAAAAATTACTATATAGGTCTAAAAGATTAAAAAAGGATTTTTTTATGAATATTGAAAAATCTCTGAGAAACGCGAATAAACTCTAAAAATTACAATGAGAACTTCGAAAATTGCTGTACGAAATTTGAATAAACTTAAATGTAACAAGTAATATAAAAATTTTGTTTTTAAAGTCAATTCCTACTTAGGCCATCAAAGAAAAATTTAATATAATCAAGCTAATATGAGTTTTTGTTGCATTAAAATATCTCAATTTGTTGATTTTCTATAAGCAAGTAGGTTTACAATGGAACTCTATGGGAATTTGATGAAATATTACAGATATCGCCAAGTTGGCGACAAACTTGGCGGTATTTGGCGACAGAACAGGGTCCCCCCCCCCTATGGTAACCCTTATTGAAAATACTTTCATTGAAATTCAATAACCAATGGCAGCCATTTTGTTTCCCATGCAAAACTAAAATTAATTAGTTAAAATTTAATTAATTAATTAATATTTGAAAAAACTTTATTAACATCAATTGTCATCCAGTACAAGTTTAAAAAAATTTATTTCAACCTGATAGGATGAATAATAAGTATTTTATTAACGATTGAAAATTTGTACAAGATAAATATATAAATAAATATAGGGAGAGTGTGAGCTAATAGTAGGAATTGAAAAAGGACAGAATTTACTATAGTGGGCTAAAAGATTAAAGCTGGGTTCCTTGAAAGACGAATACACTGAAGTCATAAAGCAAAATAAGATTTCAAATTATGATGCTCTGTTTGTATTTGCATAACTAAACAAAGAATGTAAAATAAAGAATAATTTTATGTCTTTTAAAGTTTGTAGATGAAATGTGTATTTATGTTCTTTCAAAACAAAAATACTAATGTGAAAAAGTCGCCGCGAATTACAAAAACGCCTGGAAAACAAAATTGCATAAAAATTGCCAATAATTCCAAAATCGTGCAAATTTTAGTACTGTGAACATTGTAACCAGAATTCGTTGACTAATGCAAAAAATTCCGCTCGAAACTCGAAAGAATGCCAAAAATTGTATTGAAAATTGTAGATGACAAATGGAACTATACAGTTAAAGCTTAGTTATCCGGCATTCAAGTAACTGGAAAGCTCAACTAACCAGAAAAATTCAGAGATTCTTTTATTTTTCTCTTCCCACAAACAGTTGCAACATTTTTTCTGCTGAGAAATTATTTCTCCCAAATTATTTTTTTTATCGCCTTACTCAAGAATAAGAAATCATTATTTTTAAAGAAACGAGTTGGAACCCGTCGAAATTCAACGAATTAAAAGGTTTCGAATGGAACTGTTAGATCGAATTTATAATAAACCTACAAAAACAGTTACAATAAAAAATCCATCTTGAATTGGTTGTTTAACTCTTAAAACAAATAATGTTTTTAACCTAAAATTACCAAAATATTATTTCCACAAACTTCAACTGCTTAAATTATTGAAAAATTAAACTGTATTAGAATACGTAATCAAGATGAGTAATTATGTTGAAGTTATTGATTGAAGTTTTTACGTTTGTTTTTACGGAATGAAAAATCAGTAAAATTCACAATTTAAAAGTATTTTAACGCGCAATATATTATTAATGAATGTATTTCCAAACTTAAAGTCAAGTTTGTCCGATACAACTTTTCATGTGAACATTCGCATAAAATTTAAGTTCTAATTTCAGTACCTGCGAAAATTTACCATTCAGAAAATTGCCTTTAGTTGCCATAGTATTGGCCATTTAGTATTGGTCAAATATTTAGTTTTATCAAAGAAAATGATAGTTTTGTTTTAAATATGACATCATTTTTACTTACTGAATCATTTTGCCTAGCGTCTCAAACTCAATATCAGCGTAATGTAAAAATATTGAAATATCTTCTTCATTCTTTTGATTATGTTTTTTTTTTAATGGCTGACGTCATTTTCTGTTCAAAAATTAGAAAAAAGTTACTTTTATTTGTAATGTGGAATGGCATCAATAAGTATATAATCAATAAAAATAAATAAACCATGACTATTTTCCCTTTACTTTTAATAGAAATGGAGTACTTCAGTTGCCACAATTACAAAATTAGTACTAAAAACTATAAAAAAATTAATGTATCAAAAATAAATTGAGATAGAACTTTCAAACAAATTGCATTAAAAAGTAAATTTTTTTCTCTATACGACGATGTAAAAATTGAAACTGTGTGATGTTTAGAAGTTTAAAAATTTGCAGTAGCAAAAGTTGCAAAACCGAAATTTCATTTCAAATTTCAAAGTGTTGCCATTCGCTGAATGACGTATGCGTTACGCACAGATATGTTTGTCCTTTATAATATAGATATTTAAGAAAAATCTTTATACTATATTATATTTTTTAAATGATATTTACTCAAGAATATTTTATAATTGAATGTGTTTGGATCATCTACACTTAAATGGAAATAATAATAAAAAAAACACTCCAGGATAAGTTTCTTTCTTTTGTTTTTGTTGTATTGCTGGATTTTTATCAGTTTAAACTTCAGATAGAAAAAAAATTAAACGATATTTTTTTCGTTTCCTTACTTATTATTAAACAAAATAATTGCTATCTCTGATAATTATCCAATTCCATTCAAATTTTCAGTGATTTCAAATAGTAATTAATTAGGCCATTTACCAAATTTCTATTAAAATAAAATACAGAAAATTAGACTCCTCCCCTTCCTCCCCCCTCAAATTTTCAGCGATTTCAAATAGTAATAAATTAGGCCATTTACCAAACTTCTATTAAAATACAATACAGAATATTAGAGCCTTCCCCTTCCTCCACCCAACCTACAAAAAAGTCCACTACCTAAACCACTCCAAGAAAAAAAAGAAAATGTTTCCGACTGTGTAGTTTTTATCGCAATCAGAGAAGCTGGACATTATCAGTTTGCACCTGATAATGTTCTTGACTATGCAGACAGAAATCAGTATTACGGTGGGGTTGCTGCACCTGTTCTTGGCCTGCATAGGGCAGGTACAATTGAGGTACCACAAGTGAATCCTACAGAGCTTAATTTTGGAATCATCCATGTGCTTTTCTTTAACGGAGAAAAAAAGGGCAACATAAAAAAAATTACGGGGCACATAGTTAATGTTTTAGGAAAAGGGCAAGATGCATTTTTCACTTATAAAAAGAGCCTTTGAAAAACGTCTAACAAGAGTACTAGTTGATTAATTGACTTTATTAGTTTTGTTATTTTACATGTTGAAAGTTATTTTATTAGCATATGAAGTAAGAGCAGCATCTGTTATTCACAATAGTCCTAAATTAAAAGCTTTCTCTAATTATAAATAATGGGATGTTATAAAAGATTAATTAATAGATTTAGAAATTATATCCTAACAAAAAATATTGTTTACTTTTATTTTTAATTCAGCAAAAATAACTTTATCTAATGCAAATTTAATAATAATAAAAGAATTATTGGATAGAGTCCCCAATGATAGGAAAATAGGGCAAAAAAATCATTTCCTGTTTCACTGTTACATTGATGCATCTCCCTTTCTGCTTTCATGACAGATTTTGTAGTGCTCAACTATATGGACTTTTCAAGTATCCGTCAGTCACTGCTTCCCAAGCATGCCAGTTAGTTGAGCTTTTACTGTACTGTCAGAAAAACTCATCAATTTACGCTAAATTTTGCCGCATTTTTTAACAAATAATTTCCATACTCCCATAAAACAGATTTTATCTGTGAATTCTTTTCAAAAGTCTGAAAAAGAGGAAGAAATTCTATTCATTCCTAGCACGCATGCGCTCTATTAATACTAAAATCCGAATTTATTTAAAAAGTGAAAAACCAAATATTCTATATATTAAGATTTCTAATTTAATTATAATTTTTCAAATTTAAAAATGAATAACAATTACTTCTCATTCATTGAAAAATACTTACAATTTACTTTTTTAAACTGAATTAAGTTGAATTTATAAAGTTGTTTATAAAAAAATATTCGCATTTAAAATATATTTTAAATGAACATATTAAAAGGTATTTTAAGTTAAATATTAAATGAAAAAAAAATCGATTCTACTCAAAAAAGAGAAAAAATATTCTTATATAATAAAAATATATTCATATTTTACATCTAACAGTCTACTTAAAATAATTTATAATTCATATTTTTATCGTATACTAATACTTAAGTATTAAAACCCCACACACACAATCTCATTAAAGACAAAATCTTACCGAAATTAATTTAAAATTAAAAGCTATTTAAAGAAATAATTCAAGCATGCCGGTTAGTTGAGCTTTTACTGTACTGTAAAAAAAACTCGTCAATTTACACTAAATTTTGCCGCATTTTTTAACAAATAATTTCCGTACTCCCATAAAACATATTTTATCTGTGAATTCTTTCCAAAATTCTGAAAAAGAGGAAGAAATTCCATTCTGAAGCAAACATATTTTTTTTCAAAGTGTTTCACTGCTGTGCAACTGTAGCCCTATGGTTAGAGTACTCGTCTCGTAATGCTTGGATAACTGGTTCAATTCCAGGTCAAAAGCTTTTGTTCCCCCCCCCCCCCCCCCACTTTCTTCAATTCACGTATATTTTATCTCCTGTAATGTAGAAAAAATAAACGGATATTCGTCAATTAACAGAAAAATCCTATTAAAAAAAGCTCCGTAGATTGCAAAGAAATGCTAAAAATTTCGATTAAAAAAAAAAAAAAAAATCACACAGAGAAAATTTACTGTATTAAGCTAAAAGTTTTGTTGTCATGTTAACTTAAAATATCAGTTTTTGTTAAGATAAATTTAAATTATTAACATGACCTACTTTGTTTTTACCCTCTCCAAGTCAATGGCGAAATAGATAAGAGCAGCATTGTTTCTTGCTGCCGGCATGCTGATACTTCGTAAATATGTGATTTTGTAGCGATCTGGAACTGTGATTGCAATATCACCGGTTATTCGCTAGTCATGGCTGTCATTCGTACGTTTGACGTCATAGTTTTGGCCATGCGGTAGAAGAATTTGAGCCAATGGCGTTTGCATAGGTATTTCATTTCTAGGAATGGCATAACTTGATATTCAGAAATTCTGTAACTTGTTTGCATAAATGATGGAATGAAACAGATGAATTTTGCCTGTGCCATAGCTGCATATTTGTTAGCAGCACACGTATTTTACTATGGCGTAGTAGCGGTTAGCTACAAGTACAAGAATTGCTGCAATGTTATATTAATTTTTACTTAGTTTTTTATTTTAAGTTTGTTTAGTTCAAGCGAAGTTATGCTTGCTGTTTCATCCTGTAAATAATATCATAGAGTTTATCATCATGAATAAATAGTTACTGGAATTTTCTGCTTTTTCATTAAGTCTTCCACACAACTTCATGCTATTATTTAGACTTCCATTTGCCTCTGCTATTTAAGATGGAGTTTTAGCTAGTAAATATAGCAAGATTAAAACCAATTTCCTTTTCCGAATGTCAAAAATATCACAGCATTAAAAATCGTTGAGGAAAAAAATTACTATATTAGGCTATGTATAAAAGTTTGAAACAAAATTTATATTAGGCTAAAAGCTTTAAACAAAATTCATATTAGAATAAAAGTTTGAAACAGAATTCCTTTGACAAATGTCAAAATATCGATATGGAACACAAAATGTCGCACATAAAGTTGCATTAAAAATGGTTAAAAATTCAAGAATTGAGGAGGAAAAAAATTACTATATTAGGCTAAATATTTGAAACCCATTTCCTTTTCCGAATGTAAAAAGAAACGTATTAAAAAATTCAAAAATCGTGAATGAGATACTATATTAGGCTAAAAGTTTGAAACAAAATTCATATTAGGATAAAAGTTTGAAACAGAATTCCTTTTATAACTGTCAAAAAACTGCCATGGAACCCGAAAAGTCGCATATACAATCATATTAAACATCTTTAAAAATTCAAAAATCAAGGAGAGAAAAATCACTATATTAGGCTAAAAGTTTGAAATCAAATTCCGTTTCCGAATGATAAAAAAAATCGCCATCTAACTCTAAAAAAAAAGTAAAAAAAGCATTTTAAATCGCATTAAAAGTCGTTAAACACATGGAGGACAAAATTTGCTACATTAGAATAAAAGTTTGAAATCAAATTCCTCGCCATGGGTCTCGAAAGAACACAAAAGAATCCCATTAAAGATCGTTAAATATTCAAATATTACAGGGGACAAAATTTACTATAATGGGGTAAAACAGTGCAATTAGAATTCTTTCATCAATGGCAAAAAATCGACGCAAAACAGAAAAAAAACCTAAAGATTGCATAAAAAAATAAATTAAAAAACTTTAAAGATATGTATGCTAATCACTTATAATGAAACAAAGCTATAAAATGCTATAAAAGTTATATAATACCAATATTTAGATTAATGCTCATTTCATCGCACAAACGGCAACATTTTGAAAATCATTCATGATAGAAATGTTTTTGAAAACAAATTTCAAAAACAATAGCTTGGTAAATAATGTCACAAGACTTCATGCATAATGAAAATCCACGCAAAGATAAAATAAAAAGAAATTGGATATTTGTGAGCATGGATTAATTTTTACTATTGCTACTAAAACAGCATAGCATCTCTTTCCAAATTGTAGGTAACTCTGCAATGATTCAGTGTCCCTTGAGTTACCAAAAATTTGGAAAAAGGTGCTATGCTGTTTTAGTAACAATAGTAAAAATTAATCCATGCCCACAAATACCCAATTTCATTTTATTTTATGTTTGCAAGGATTTTCACTATACATGAAGTCTTGTAACATTATTTACCAAGTTACTGTTCTTAAAATTTGTTTGCAAAAATATTTCTATCATAAATTATTTTGAAAAATGCAGTTTAACTTGCAAATTTCAGTTTATCTACAAACACTACTGAAATTTTGTTTCGTTTGGAACATTAGTATTAACACCAGAGTCTTTTGAATAGGTGAATTTTAGTTATAACAATCCTGTACAAAAACAACATCTTATGAGTTAATCTCGGCTTTTATTCATCTTTCCATGGAGCGGTAGGAATTAATTGCCCTTAGATAAAATAAATAATCTGGAATGCCGTAAAATGATCGTATAGCCGCTGATGATAAGATTGACTTAAGTGCAGAGAATAAACATTTTGCCGATGATCGAATGTTATTGCAGTAAAAATAAAAGGGAATGATCTTACTTAAATGATGAGGTAACACATTGAAGAGACAGCAGTTATAGAAAATCTTCTTTATTTGTCCATTACTTGAGAGGTTGGAAGGTAATTAGAAGAGGTAGGTCACCGTACACGGCGAAAACGTTCCACGTAGAATTATTAAAAACTTGAAGTAATTCCATGACAAAAATGAATGCTGATTAAAATCATTTCTTAGAGAATGTCTTGATGATAAAAAGTCCAAATCAAAAATGCGTTAAATTAAATTCCATCGACGATAAACTTTTAATTATTAAATGATCACCTCAGAACATTGTGATCGAGGAATCGCTTTTTGAATTCAGGCGCTCACGGTCTGAAATCCAAAAGACAATCACATTATCAAAAATACCATATCAAAGCTAGTTAAAGTCTGTTAAAAAAAACTGGCTGCATTGGTATATATACTATGTAAACAGGGTTTACAAAAGTACATCCACAATTGATTTAAATTTATTAGTTAAATTAAACTTACATACTATGAGTAGAACAAATAACAGCAGGGAGAAACCAAAACTATCCTTTAGTAGGCTAGCGAAGACACACCTCTAATATGACGTGGTCGACGTCACTTGCAATACGCACTGGTTCTAAAAATAGATCAGGGAGAGGGGTAAAAGCTATCTTACCTTCGGTAAAAGAAGGAAAGAAAAAAAAGCGATTTGAACGATGCATTGAGTCAAAAAGAAATCATTTAAAAGGGCAAGATAAGAATAAAAAATAAATTTGATTACTACATCACATTAACCCCCATTCGCCGAACAAAATTTTGGATGACCAAAAGGTGAAAAAGGTAAATCTTGAAAGAGCTTTCTCAACAAAAGGAATACAAAATTTTAAAAGCCAAGGAGCAAAAAAAATGTAGAATAAAATTTAAGTTAAAATTTAAATGTCATAAGAAAAATTTTAAGTACATGTGCACATTTAGGGAACGTACATGTACAGTGACCTAAAGAGAAAGAAAAAGAATATACATCAAGTAGTACATTCGAATTTCAACAGTATACTTAACATGATAGTATACAATAATAATAATAAGCCCCATTCCAATCATAGGCAAAGAAAGGCACCTTCCTGCAAAATGATCTCTACAATTTAAAATATTACCCTATATAATATTTCAAAATTTATAAATCCAAAAGCTAAATAATTTTTAGCCAAAAGAGACTACAAAATAAATTTTGAATTCAATAAGATAAAAATAAGGTACACTTATGAATAAAATTTATAAAGTTCCAAAAGTAAAGCAACATAAAATCAGAAGTACCCTCTCTAAATATTCTGACTGCCTAGGAAAATAATAATAAATTATAAATTGAAAACTTCAAAAAGAACATAATCACTTTTACTATTCAATTTCTTCATAAATATTGAAAACTTCAAAATGAATAAATCATTTCCACTATTCAATTTCCTCATAACATTGAAACATTCAAAATGAATAAATAATTTCTACTGATCAATTTCCGCATATTTATAAAAATAAATTGCAATGAGAAAGTCAAGAATATTTTATTTGTATATTCCGACAACCTAGGACTTAAATTTCATTAATCATAACAATAGTTTTTTAAAAAATTGTCATAACCAGGAAAAATTTTAAATTACCAAACAAGTGTACCATAAAAATATTTAGTTTAATTCCTTCAATAATTTAATAGTAAAATTTAAATTTCTATGCTTGTAAAAAAAAAAAAATTATTTTAAATTAACTTTAAAGAACAGTTGAAATTAAATTAAAGAGCTGCAAAATTAAAAAAAAAAAATACTGTAAACAGATAATCCTTCATGATACCATGGCCAGTGGACACATTCAGGAAACCTGTAAACATATTTATATCAAAACACAAAACTACAGCAGACTCTGATCTGCATAAGAGACCTCTGAAATCTTGTGCAAGAGATAATCAAATAATTCAGCATAGAAAAAAAATAATAATAATAATGTATTTTACAGATGTAAAGAAGCTCTTGGTATAAACCACAAATGGTTAGATAAGAATAGTACTGTTGAACTATTCAGACACGTAGATTTGTTGTAAAAGGCACAGTTAGCAACAACACTATCACCCATTATGAACATTTAGCAGAATATGGTGACATACTGTGAAGGAAAAATTGGCAAACACTGCTGGCAAAAAAGAAGACAACCCATGGTGGTATATTCAGAAGTAACACTGCACTTAAGGATGATATTAACACACACACCATGAGTTGAAGACAAAATTGGATGAGACAAAATCTGTAGTATAGAAGCACTTATTTATGATTTCTTAGAGAATTGTTGAAGATTCACTAATGAACACTTCAAAAAAAGGATGCACTGGAAAATATGTTCACTAAGAACTTGTGCTTTTCTTCATATGAAAGGTGCAAATAAAAATTTTCTTCATTAAATAAATATATCTTCATAATCAATTTAAAATAATTTCTTGCATAAATTGAAAAAGTAAGGCATATGGCAGATTAAAATTTTTTGAAGCAATTGGGTTATGAAATAAAGAAAAAGGCACTATAATAATAATTGACATATAAAAATTTTCAGCAATCTTGAGCTTAAACATTTCCTGTAGATCAAATAACAGTAAATTTTATAAATAGTTGTAGAACATGGTATAATGTGGAAGTCAAACACTTCCAATGCAAGAATGGAACTTTGCCGCTTACCCCTACATAAGGATGAAAATTTTCCGCTCACAAGTAAACGTTGACTGGGAAATTAAAAAAAATTAACTTTGTAGTTAAATATAACAAGTCAAATGTTGAGGAAAATCAGTTCATGAACAGCTATTGTTTATGAAAATATAACTGATTTAGCTTCACAAATAACTCCGAAAACACACTGGAGAAGATCAGAAATAAATAGATCTTTTACAACATAAATTACTGGGAACTTCACCAGGAACACCAAAGCCGAAAATGGAATACAAATCTTTGATTGCTGTAAATCAGGAACAGAATTTTTTTTGCAGGTATGTATTATAACACTTTTAGTACTTTCACACACCAGAGAAGCATTTCAAATAATGGATTATAGCAACATTCTTGAAGGCAACTTCAGCAGGTAAGTAAATGTGAATGAGAAAGTTAAGTAAATCTATTGTCATATTTAAATCAGACATGTAGAATAAAATTTTATCAAATTATTTCAGCATGAGGAAAATACAGGAGAATGAATTTTTTTTTTTAATTTCTTCTTTCAACCAAAAAAAATATGTCATTAAATTTTGATGAAGCCACATAATCTTGGAAAATTGAAGCACTGAGAGTTATGATTAGAACAGTTTGTAGAGTAGAAAGTAAACAGAGTTCTTGAAATTTAAATTAGTAAAAGAACACTGCACTCACCAAACACCTAAATCGATATCAATAGTCAAATTGTGCACTAAATGACCAAAATATCTTGAGAATAAAAGTGGAAGGTGGTACAAGAACAAGTTAGATATTTTTTTTCATAAAAAATTATTAAAAGTATTTTTAGAGTAAAAATCATAAACTGATATTTTTAAAAGCAGAGAAGACTTCAAAAAATTATGCAGGATATGTCACAACTATGAATTCATGAAGAACTTCATCTTCTTTGCAATTAATACATGAGAACAATTTCAGTAAAATAATTTGAACTTCAATAATTATCAGAGATTCCAAGGGGAAAAAAATAATTTGCTTCAATAAATATCTTAATTTTCATAATATATCTTCAAATTCATTAAATATTTCACTTCAATATACAAGTGCCATAAAATAAAATTTAAAACCCAATATAAGAATAAGTATAAAAACCATAGCCTCTTGCTAAATAAATTTGTTCTTAAAATCAGAGAACAATTTTTAGAATTCATTTCAGAATTTCAAAATTCATTAAAGATTTTCTATTATATATAAATATCTTTTAATGCACCATAAGAATAAATGAATTAAAGAATAAATAAATAAATTTCTTGATTTTTAAAATATTTCATTCTTCAATAATTAAAAAACAGTAACTTTGTCAAGACATCTCAAAATTAAAAACAGTAAAGAAATTTTTTTTAAATAAAATATATCCTCTAAATATAAAATTATGGAATAAATATTGCAAATAGAACTTCAGAATAAAATTTCATTACGATGTTTGTTAAGCATCGATCTTCAGCCGTTAAAACAGCAAAATTTTCCATCTGAGAATAGCAGAATATTATAATTTTCTTAAAATTCCATATTAAAAATAACAATTTTAAAACAATTTCTTTGAATTTATTTCAGTATATTTCAATAAAAGTAAGTAGCAAATCTTCAAATTTTTATTAAATAAAATTCAGTTAGGAATAAATTTCAGGAATGAAATTTCTTCTAAGATAAAAAAAAAGGTACTTTTCGGCTAGCTGGGCGCCAGTGTTATATATACATATATATGTATGTATACATGTATGTATTTACACATATATATATACATATATGTGTACATATGCAATACATGTATATGTATATATACATGCATGTATGTATGTATGTATGTATAACACCGGCACCCGGCTAACCGAAAAGTACCAAAAAAAATTACATTTTCTTTCTATAAGAAAAGAAATACTGCGAAAAAAATAACGGCAAATATAATGTTAAAACATTTTCAAAATTCCTAAAGACTGCATCAATCAACTGTCAAAAATATGGCGAAAAAATACAGTCATTAAGTTATTTTTTTTTTAATGCATTACATTGTAAACAGAACACAATAACGCCAAATGCTCTTATCCTGGTCACAGCACCAAATGTGACATAATTAAAAAGAGAGGAATTAAATGCCATTAGATAAAATAAATAATATGGAATGACGTAAAATGGTCGTATAGCTGTTGATGATAAGATTGACTTAAGTGCCGAGAATAAACATTTTGCCGATGATCGAATGTTATTGCAGTAAAAATAAAAGGGAATGATCTTACTTAAATGATGAAGTAACGCATTGAAGAGACAGCAGTTATAGAAAATCTTCTTTATTTGTCCATTACTTGAGAGGTTGGAAGATAATTAGAAGAGGTAGGTCACCGTACACGGCGAAAACGTTTAACGTAGAATTATTAAAAACTTTAAGTAATTCCATGACAAAAATGAATGCTGATTAAAATCACTTCTTAGAGAATGTCTTGATGATAAAAAGTCCAAATCAAAAATGCGTTAAATTCCATCGGCGATCGACGACAAACTTTTAATTATTAAATGATCACCTCAGAGCATCGTGATCGAAGAATCACTCTTTGAATTCAGGTGCTCACGGACGAAATCCAAAAGAAAATCACATTGTCAAAAGTACCATATCAAAGCTAGTTAAAGTCTTAAAAAAAACTAGCTGCATTGGTATATATATTATGTAAACAGGATTTACAAAAGTACATCCACAATTGATTTAAATCTATTAGTTAAATTAAACTTACGTATTATGAGTAGAATAAATAACAGCAGGGAGAAACCAAAACTACGCTTTAATAGGCTAGCGAAGACACACCTCTAATATGACATGGTCGACGTCACTTGCAATACGCAGCACTGGTTCTAAAAATAGATCAGAGAGAGCCGAAAAAGCTATCTTACCATCAGTAAAAGAAGGAAAGACAAAAAAGCGATTTGAACAATGCGTTGAGTCGAAAAGAAATCCTTTAAAAGGGCGAGATAAGAATAAAAAATAAATGTGATTATACTACATTACAAAAATGTCGCCGTTTGTGCGATGAAACGAGCGTTAATCTAAATAAAGGTATTATATAATTTTTATAGCACTTTTTAGCTTTGTTTAAAAAACTTTAATAAAAAAAATCCAATACTGGATTTCGAGGTACATAACTAAATACATAGAGATATCTTCTTCTCAAATTTTGGTAATATTACGTTTAAGACATATTTACCATCATTTATATCTTAATAATCCATAGCAGGCGAAGACCACCGCGGAGTTGAATGTATATGATATTTTTATATTTAATATCTTGAATGGTCTAAATCGATTATTGTTAGAAAATGTTCTCTCCCATCTGCTACCATGATGGTAATTTCTGGGAAAGGAAAATAAGAAGAATCCTATCCTACGATTTCTTTAGGAATAACATAGGTTTTATTTACTTCTGAAAATTTTAGAAAAATGTATTCACCAAAATAGCTACATTATTTATAACCATTGTCCGCAATATATATTCTATGTTATTTTTAAAGAGAGGCATGGAATTTCTTGATAAAGATAGAAATTAGTGCCAGAATAGCTGCATTTCTCACTGACAATTCACACTATACTCATCCCAAAACTGCTTCTTGTCAGTATTTAAGACATCTTATGACAGGAATTGGAGCAGAAATGGCTTTTGATGTTCTGCAAAGTATCTGGCTATCTTTGGTAGCTATTATAACTAGTGACATCCATCAAATTGAACATTTGTAATCCAGTTATGATGTGAAATGTGCTGTGCTGCAGTTCAAATTATTCTGCAATAACATTTAAAAAAAAAAAAACCCATGTCTTTCTGTACATTTCAATTGAAGCGACATCGGCTACTGTGAATACTTTTTGAATAATTGATTTTTTGTTTTCTTTTGTGAGTTTTGGATGATGTGGTATTTTTTTTTAAGTGCAAAAGAGATTTCTACAAATACATATAACAGTAACAGTACTTATTAATATTTCAAAATACAATATATGAGAAAACATACTTCTATTGCAATAAAAAAAAAATTAAATACAAAAGTACATAAATTTAATAATAAAATAATATATATGAAGAAATTAAACTTTCATAATCTTTCATAAAAAATACTGTTGGAATAGCTGATAATAATAGCTGCAATAACTGATAACTCCTTATGGATAGTTGAGAGAATTCCTAGTTAATAAGAATCAGGGTTGGATTTTTATAGTCTGAAACTAATATTTTGCATCTCTGTGGAAAAAAAACAAAAACAAAACAAAACAAAAAAAAAAACTGGTAAATACTAGGGGAAAAAAGTAATTACTGAGAAAACGCAGGGTTGGCACAGTTTAAACCAAGTGGTTTTAACCATGGTTTAAACCACGGTTTAAACCAATTGGTTTTTTTGTCAAAAAAACCATTTGGTTTTTTTAGAAAAAATCTAATATAATATTTTTTCTATTTTTGTAATTTAATTGCTTTAAATTATTGATAGAAGTAATTTCTACTTTTAATACTTCATCTCAGCTGTCAACATGAGACATAATGAGCCTAGGTCATGTTTCTATGCATGTAGAATGATAATTAGCATGTGCTGATGAACATATCTGGTACCCTAAAGATTTTTCTTAAAACATGTGAAATTAGAAAAGATAGAATAGATAAATAATATTCAATATTTAGCATAAAATATTTTCATTTAAAAAATGCAGATTATTTACAGCAGTTAATAACAAAATACAATGATCTTTAAGATTTTGGTTAAGTTGTAAAAGAAAATTTTCTAGATTAGGATTGGGGAAGATTATCCTTAAAGAGAATTTAAAAGAGTAACTTAAGATATCAAATGGAATAACACAGCTTGCAAAAATTGAGTGCTAGTTATAGCATTTCAATAATACCAATCAATCTTTTCTGTTAGTTGCTGAATCTAATGGCCAAAAATGTTGACTTGGACACTTGGAGTTATCACTCAGAAAACAAAATAACCAAAAGTATTTGGATATTTAAAAATAATAATAATAATAATAACCACAGAATAATATATTATATTCATGAAACTGCATCAAACATTTATTGATTGATTATTATATTATTAATCAAAGGATTCTAAATACGATTTTCAGGTATCAATGTTTCACTGTGTAGAGCAGTTTACTTTGAACATAAGACATAGCTGTTACTAATAATGTTTAAATTAGAAATGATTTCAATTTTCTATATAATTGAATGTAATTATTTAATTTAAATATTTTCAAAAGCTACATTACTTATATACTATCCAAAAATGTTTATTTTATCAACAGATATGCATCTGCATGCAATAGGAAATTATATTTAAAAAAGCCCGGTTTAAACCAAAAAAACCTGGTTTAAACCAAATAAACCGGTTTTTTTGGTTTTTTTCCAACCCTGGAGAAAAGTCAAGAAAAACTTATTTTTCCTAATGAATTTATTTTTCACATATTTAAAATACTCTGATGTTAAAAGCTATTTTACTTAAAAAAAAAAAAAAAAAAAAAAAAAAAAAAAAAGAGCAGAATTTCTACTTATTTTGCTTCAATAATCTATTGGTATATTTTGTTTTTCAATATTAAAATTAGATATTAAGAGGTGTTTTAATAAGAAATTATACACATATAAATGCTGAAAACTGTAAACAAATGACATGAGTTTTTCAAGCAGTGATGGAAAATTAATAACTGGCAAATAAGAAGGGGAGGGGGGGAGAGATTTCTGTGGAAGAATTTCATTCCTATTTTAAACAAGTACAGTTGGCTCTCTGTATAACGGCTTTCAAGAAATCTCGAAAAATCATCCTTAAATAAAGATCGCCCTTAAACAGAATTTGTGGAAAAATAATATTTGAAAGACATTTCTCATCACACCTTACGGGCTTAGGACAGTCAATACATTTCTCAACATATTGGTGTGTTCAGAAATGTTTTATTTATTTATTTAAAATTATTTTATGTTTTCTTTCTTTCTTTTTTCTTATTGATTAGAATACTACATATTTTTATTGCACAAATACGAATTGTATTAATTATACTGCATACAAAAACAACATTACAGCATACAATGTTGCTTACAGTACAATAAAAATTCTTATAATACTAACTATAATACTAACTTCTTATAATACTAACTATAATTAAACAAATTAAGTTTTTAAAAAATCAAAAAGTGTAGATTGTTTGAATGGTGTTCTAGTTTTTAATACCCTTGTTTGAAGTTTCTCAAGAAGGTTGAATAAGTCATCTTCCATATTTGATGAAACAATGTACTGGCGAAGAATATCCAGGGCAGAATTCGCATCTGAGT
Source organism: Maratus speciosus (assembly GCA_963932465.1). Lineage (NCBI taxonomy): Eukaryota > Metazoa > Arthropoda > Arachnida > Araneae > Salticidae > Maratus > Maratus speciosus. Next base: position 154,029,713 of record OZ010790.1, on the reverse strand, counting down.
AAGAAGCAGGTGGTGTCTCGCTTTCTGTATCATCAGCTTCATCACCATCTTCTGCATCAAATTTTTTAATTTCTTTTTTGTCAGCAAAATTATTTAATAATTTCCTAATTAAGGATTTATGCTTTTACACTACGAACGATCCCCAGGTCTAATGGCTACAACTTACTTGTGCAATTGCTTGAGAAAACGAACCACCACATTCCAACAATTACACCCTTCTCCTTTGCTTTAGCTGTACTCATCTGAATTGCAAGAAAACTTGTTTTTATATCAGAGGAAGTTCCCTCGTTAAACATGTTGAAAGGGGTCGGGGGAAAAAAAAATAAATAAATAAAAAGTGAAAACCGTTGTTAAATAGAAACAATTTAGTCTTTAAATAGAGATATTTTTACTTAAAGAAGCCGGGACCGCAAAATACCGTCTTTAAATAGAGATCGTCGTTAAGTAGAGCGACGTTAAACAGAGAGTATATTTAATACATATTTCTGATCGAATTTACTGTAAAGTTATCTCTCGCGAAAGAACAGAGATCGCAAGGGTGACATAAGAACCTAGATATTTGGCCAGCATGTTAAAGCACATGATACAACTCCTAACAGTTAAATCAAATCAAATTTATGATGTAAAATAATAATTATTACTTTCTCAGAACATAGTAGTGTGCTGAAAAGGAAATAATTTTTGTTATGAAATAATAAAAAAACATTAAGTTTACTCAATGATGAGGAACATGTGGATAAATAAGTGAAGAAAGATTACTACTTCACTCTGTTGTGGACTTACATACATTGAATTATTTAAAAAAAATTATATAAATATAAAAGATCATACAGCCAAATAAATACATTTAAATAAATAAGAGTTACAATCAATCAATAAAAATATTACACAAAAAATAGAGTTTATAGATTTAACATACTTTGTTTTCATCTAGAAATTTGTCGTCTAAAATCCAAGGAGCATCCCTGACAACTTCATCCACATAGCGACAGTGTCTAACACCTTCATACCGTTCTTGATCTGTCATTACAGTCTTTCCTTTATTTTGATGCGTTAAGAAATCACTGTTTACTGCATCAGAAAAGCATAAAAAATACCTTTTAAAAATTAGTGCAACAAACTAAAAACAAAAATTAGTGCAACAAACTAAAAACAAACAAGTTCTAAAAATAATTTAATAAAGAATTTCTTAATTCTACTATGATATATTCTAAATACCATAATGCCCTATTTGTACTTCCATTTAAAATGTCCATATCACTAAACAATACTCTCCCGAATTCATGAAAATAAATTTACCGATGTAAATATTATATCAGAATTATTAAAGATTTGCAGAGCTGCTTATACAGCAGAAACGCCCATGCTGGTTCCCTAACCACAATAAAAGAAAAAGGAGTTAAAAAGTTATTATAATCATTATAAGTTTAATATAAAGTTAATCTGCAAAGAAAAATGTATTAATTAAGTGTGGTGATATAAATGAAAAAAACAAAGTTAAAATCTAACAAAATTTATTTAAGTCAAACAACATAAAAATAAATAAAAATTTAAAAAGGATTATCAATTAACTTTTATGAACATACTAAATAACTTACCTCAAATGCTGGACTTAGCTTCATAACAAAAGAAATACTCAAAACGAAAACATGGCTTGTGAAAAACTACATATTTTCAGAAATGTAATGAAGCTCATGGAAATGCAAAACCAGTTTTTCATATCTTGAAAAAGTGAAAACCTCCGTGACTATATACTTGATGCTTCCATTTTAAGTGCCAAACGTAAACAGCGAAAAACGCTGATTCCTTGTTTTCAAAGCAGATGAATTGTTTCATTACTATACTAAACACGGTCAATGACCTTCAAAAACACCGACATGGGAAACGCATCTGTCCAGGAACGTAGATAAACTTTCTGTACAGCTCCACAGATTGCACATCACATGTAAACAGCAATACAACCGTTCTTCATAAATAACCCAATATGGCCTTATCACTTAAACAGCTTAGCATCAAAAAAAGTAATTTTAAATCTTCAAGCAGATAATTTGTGAATAAATAATACAAGAAACTTTTAGCTAAATATTCAACAGAGCTTGGAAAAACACTTTTCATTATCCAACTACTACCGTGTACCACTCTAACATCACTGCCGTAATAACTAGGTGACTGAAAGCTGTCACATACATGTTACTGAACTAATCGAAACTGATTAACTTGGCGATTCATGATGCATATATATATGCCTACCATAAACACGGGCTGCAGTTAACAATGAAAGAGCTTTTCAATTCCTTCAAACTTTATGAATCTCATTAGGAGAATCAGAATGACGCAACTTCCGTAGGTGAGGCGTCACTGATCAGACACATACTGTCATCTTGTAGCAGCTGTGAGTACTACGATCAGATGGTGAAAGGAAATGAAGCCAGCCGTTGAGAGCTTTGTAAAAAGAATAGCGTGAGTGACAGACATATGGTAGTTAACGATAATGCAAATTCTTAAGACTTAATTTTAGGGAGGTTTAAAAAGAAAGATATGCTTCAAACATAAAGATAAGTAAGGCTAAATGTATTTTAACAGAGGTTAATACAGGTTCTTTTCCTTGGAGCCCATTTAGTGAAAAGTAAAAGTTATTTTTGTGAAATTTATTATTTTTTTTGTAAAAAATAACATTTTGTCACGAAAGATGAAATACAGTTTCTGAAATACAAACCAATCGTTTATTAATAACTTCCTTAAATCCTTCAGCTAAAGTTTTCCTTTCTGGTGAGTTTATTTTGTTTAGTTATTAAACATTTTAATAAGAATAATCAATGAAAAGTATGTTTTTATGGAGTGGAATTTTGGGAAGGGGCCTGTTTTATTAAAGGGATTTTTGTGAAGGGGCCTGTTTTATTAAATGGATTTTTGTGAAGGGGCCCTAAATAGGCCCCAAATTTTGCCTGGATCGACCCCTGTTTAATAAAAGGAAAACTTTATATTTAACTAGCAAAAGCCATGCTTTGTTTGGATCTGCGAAGCATTATTTAATAAGATAAATATTTGAAAGTAACAATATTTTTAGGGTTCCGTACTTAAAAAGTGAAAACGGAACCATTATAAGATCACTCCTGTGTCTGTCTGTCCATCTGTCACAACCAGTTTACTCGTAAACTATGTTTCATGGAAAGTTCAAATTGGGGGAAGTAATAAAGACTATTGACCCACATATTTACAGATTATTAAACATTCACAAATATATTTACAAAAAATGTAGAGGGGCTAATTAAGTTATGTGAAAAGAAAAAAAAAACTTTATATATTATAGGGTAGATATCGAGTAAAAGCTTTCGCGTAACACTGAACTCAAAAAATCTTTTAATTTTAGGTATTATATTTTCAGAGATATCATAAAAAAAATACCAAAATGTAGTGCAAAAATATGTCCCCCCCCCCCCCCCCCCCCAACATCTATTTCCGAATCTACTGAAAGTAAAATATGAAAAAATTAGAGGTAGTAGATGTTAATTTAAACCTCGCAGGAAAACTATAGCGATTACCCTAGGTTTTTGAGAAAAGCGCATTTTTCCATTACACACAAATTTTGATTTGCGGGCATTTAGAAAAGGTGTCGAGGCGCGCTGGAGGTACCTATCGTAGCAGAAGTATAAAAGCATTGTTGATAATGATTTTCGAAAAAAATCGTCGGTAATTAGCAGAGATATTAATACGTAAAATTACGGACGGTTTTGGAAAAAATGAAGAGGGGCTAATTAAGTTACTTGAATAAGAAAATCTTTTCTTTGTATATCGTGTGAAAGATTTCGTAAAGCTTAACTCAAAAATACATTTCTTTTAATTTTACATATTATAATTTCAGAGATATTGTGGAAAATGTAGTGCTAAAATATGCCCCCCCCCCCTTCTATCCATTTTCGAATCTACTGAAACTAAAATTATGGAAAAATTAGGGTGAGTAGGCGATAATTTAAACCTCGCTGGAAAATTATAGCGATTACCCTAGGACACATAGTTTTTGAGAAAAGCGCATTTTTCCGATACACACAAATTTCCATTTGCGGGCATTCATCAAATGTGTTCAGGAGCGCTTGAGGAACCTATCATAGCCGAGTTATAAAAGCATTGTTGATAATGATTTTTGAAAAAAAAAATCATTGTTAATTAGCCGAGATATTAAGCCTTAAAGTTATGGACTGTTTGGACATACGTAATGACAGGGATGGCGTACTCTATGTACCATCAGCTTTTAAAGCCTAGATAACAACTTTTAATGATATATTAGTGTAATGTAGCCAAGTAGCAGTATAAAAGCAAGAAACATCAAATTTTTAAGAACAGACTAATTTAATTAGAATTAATCACATAAATACTATGGGGTTCGCGACTACTTTCCATTGAGTGAATATCTCAATACGCCTCCAATATCTTTAAAAATTAATTAAAAACCTGCCTGGAAAACCTGGACTACCCGGCATGTACCAAGACGGCGTTGCAAATTTGTGACCTTGTTTCAAAGTGCGCTTAGCACAATGCCAAGTTTAAACTTTGAACAAGGTTTTGTTTTTTCTACACTGTAAAAAGAAAAGTTTATTACCACGCTAAATTTAGTTTTATGAAATGGCAAATGAAGTTTAAATATGCAATACTTTTATTGTCATTACTGCAGTAAATTCATAAAAACAGATTAGGATAAGATTAAAAAATAGTTATACAGAAAAGCAATATTTGATATTATTTAGGCTTCATATCTCTTTGAACATTTATTGGATACCCATTCATACTTTGGGGCTATTACATATATAACGTTATCAACATTTTGCTCATTTTAAACCCACTCCCCCCTTACTATATCAGAGTTTCCCCCAGGTTTAAAAAAGGGTTTTTACAGTGTTTTTACCCCCGAGTTATCTCGGGGTAAATGGTGAAGTGGTTAAAACTACTTTTAATATTTAATGGACAGGACTCTATTTTAAAGACAGCAATGAGTCAAATTTTACTATGCAAGTAAATTTTTTAATAAACAAAGGAGTAAAGGCACTTTTTTCAGCTTGGGGCAACAAGGGTGCTAATGTTTTTCATCAGGGCCAAGAGGGGTGCTATTTTGTAAATGTAAGGGCAGGCAGGATGCAGCACCCTACTGAAACTGTCTAGGGGAATCTCTGCTATATCATATGTTATCATTCTTTAACCCCCACCACCATCCGATAATATAGTTATCAATGTTTAAAAATTATTTTTTTAGGTTCTTTTTCTTTCTTTTTATACGGTTAGAGTGATATACACATATGATTATACATTTATTAGTTGCATACTTTACGGATTCAAGAAGTCAATAAAATGTCAATAAATGAAATAAATTTATATCAAATATCATTTAAAAGACTGAGTTACTATTTAAAAGTATTTAATAATAGCATATTGTTACCAGGGCTCGAAATGGAAAAATCCACGAACCAGAACGCTATTTCAAAATTATTGCTGACTCATTTTTTTTTTAAAGTACAGTAAAGTCCTGATTTCCGAGTCCCGCTTAACCAAGTTTCCACTTTAACCAAGTTATTTTCTTCTGATGGACTGATAGCTTCCATTATTATGAAACAGCCATTATAAATGAAGCGTTAGGTGAAGAAGAAAGAACTCTGATTAGACTGATTGGATTCTGAAGAAGTTAGAACTCTGATTTTCTGGTCGTAATGGTAGAAAAAAAAATATGGCCATTTTTTTTTTATTATGACCAGAAAATCAGAGTTCTAACTTTTTGCGACTGCTCTTTCTTCTTCACCTAGCGTTTCATTTATAATGGCTGTTTCATAATAATGGAAGCTATCAGTCCATCAGAAGCAAATGATCCATTCCAAGGGTATAAGTTCGATTTAAACAAACTATTTAATACTTTGCACAGAAAGAAGAGGCTACACCTGTAATTTTCATGACACTAATAGAATCATATAGCTGCCAATTTGTACGGTTTTGTTGCCTCTAAAATTGAATACAAATTTTTGCCATATTTAATCGTTGACAACGGTTAGATTTAGGCAATTGAATTAGGCAAAACTTACTGGTAAGTTTTAGAGGTAAGAAAAAAAATCTTACAAATTGGTAGCTATGCTTATGCAGTAGCGTAGCGTAATATGGCAGCAAAATTGACATTCAACAAACAAAAAACCATCAAGGGCTTTATCAAATAAACAATTTCATTCCCCGTACAGAGAGCATATGAAACTGTAATAATATTTTTTAATAATTTCACGAACCGGAACAATATTTACCATATTTTCACAAACCGGAACAATATTTGTCACAATTTCACGAACCGGAACATTATTCCGGTTTGCTCCGGTACATTTCGAGCCCTGATTGTTACCTATAATGTATTCAAAAGTAATATTGTCTACTTGTCGGAGAGGTTAAAAGCATACAGGTGACTAATGTTTTAATTCTACCTCACATCACTTTCTCAAAACAAAAATTACTGACATACGGTTCCAGAACATTTGTAAGAGAAATATATGTGGACAATATTCTTTGTGTTTCTCTACAGGTAAATGCAAGTATCATTTCCTACATATTATGCCCTGATTTCTCTAGTAACGAATTATATGCGAATATGGCAGAAGAACAGGAATGCCAAATGTAGGCAGGCATATTCCAAATTTGGAACTGAAATGATTTTATAAACATTTAATGGCTTTAATAATAGCTTTGTATTTTCATAAAAACGTATAAAAAACTAGTCGGATGTACCAATCCCAAAACTTTCTTCTATCTCATACATGTTAATACTTCAAAATTCGCTATCACACTGCCAAAATTAAATGGCAATCTATGCATCTCATGAGGATTCTAAAGATATGAAATTCCGTGCATTAGTTCTTGAGATATGACTATTGCTGAAATCGTCTAAATCCAGCAAAATGCTGCCTAGCAGCGCCACCTATTGGGTGATTTATACCAAATCCTAATCAGCAACAATTTATGTCAACGTCTGACTGAATCTGAAGTTTGGAGAAAATCCGTGCATTAGTTTTTGAGATAGAGCTATAGCAAAAATCGTGAAAATTCCTGCATAGCAGCGCCACCTATTAGGTGATTAACACCGAAACCTAATAAAAAACAACCTGTGTCAACATACAACTAAATCTGAAGTTAGATGAAAATGCGTCCATTAGTTCTATAGATAGAGCTATTGACGCAATCGTGAAAAAGGCAGCACAGAAGCGCCACCTGTTGGGCGATTTACACCAACACATAATCGGTCGCAAGTCATATCAAGGACTAACTGAATCTGAAGTTTGATGAAAATCCGTGCGTTAGTTCCTAAGATAGAGCTATTGGGGAAATCGTGTAAATCCTGCAAAATTCATCATAACAGCGCCACCTGTTGGGCGATTCACACCAAAACGTAATCAGCATCAATTCATATCAAGAACTAACTAAATCTGAAGTTTGATAAAAATCCGTGCATTAGTTCGTGAGATAGAGCTATTGCGAAAATCGTGAAAAATGCAGCATAGCAGCGCCACCTGTTGAGCGATTTACACCAAAAACTAATCAGTATCAATTTGTATTAGGGACTCACAGAATATAAATTTTTATTAAATTCCGTGCATTAGTTCTTGAGATAGAGCGCCCACAAAATTTGTGTCACATACACACAGACAGACAGACAGACAGACAGACTCACAGAGTCACAGACAGACATTTTGTAAAAACATGTTTTTTGGAATCTCTGACCCCTAAAATGTGTAAATCCGTCGAAAACCGGAATTCGAAAATTTTCATGAATCCAATACTTTCTTCTTGTAAAGATAGAAGAAAGTAATAATAATAAAGGTAACAAACTATTTGGATGTAAAGAAAAACTTTTTGAAAAAAGAAAAGTTTGGTTGGATCAAAAATGATAACGATATCAAAAAGCAAACCCCCTTCCCTCCACCCAGAGATATCTTATGAAAACAAGTGCCAGACTCCCCCCCCCCCACCCCTCCAAAGGGTTAACTTTATATATGCACAACCACTTTTCTAGTACATACAGCTACAGTCTATACCAGCCATACTCAACCTTTTTTTCTCGCGGGCCGCAAACTTAAATTTGAGATGTTCAGCGGGCTGCAACATACTTATAAAATGGCAAAAAAAAAGAGTAATTAAATTAGTAAGATAATGTATGTACTACAATAGAAGATCTTTATAACGCAATTCTATATAAAGCAATTCTCCATATAACGCACAGCTTCTCAGATGTAAATAATGAATTTTGCAGTTAAGAAACACCTGCACATTGTACAAAATTGCTACTCTATAGGACTAAATTTGAAACATTAGTTCAACTTTATCTTCTAATTTAAGACCTTTTTAATGAAAAAATTGCTATTATTACGATAAACATGTTTTAAAATGAGTAATATATTGAATGATTGGTCCAATTTATTTGGACTGTGAATCTAAAGTAAATTTAACAATGTGTGGAATGATCTATATTATACAAAAATTCATAATCTGGATAACTCCTGGTAACAAGGAATACAATATAAAGATATTCTAATGTATTTTCATATGTTTCAAACATATTTGGTCATGTTTACAAGGTAAATTTAATGATGTATGAAAGGTGATCCATATAATGCAAAATTCTATATAGCGCACAACCTTGCGTTATAAAGATCTTCTACTGTATAACAAAGTCAATATTAACAGTAGAGTTGAAAGTTTGTTGTGGAGGAAATGTTAAAAAAAAAATTTAATACCACTATTTTTAAGCAGTAACTTTTGCTGTAGATTTCTATTCCAAATTATTTAAAAATATGCCGCTACGTTTCTTGTTTGAAAATAGTGTGTAAAAATTTTGGTGGCAATTTTTTCTGACACAAACATTCAACTCTGAAAAGCTGCATAAGCCATACTATATATAATAAGCTTAAAACGTAATAATATAATAATGCATAATTCCCAAGTTCTAAAAAAATATATATATCATGAGATTTTCTCTAATAATCTTTTGTTCAGTGCAAAACTTTTTTTTTTTTTGTGTTTTCAAAATTGTAGAAATATAGTACACATTTAATTAAACTGGAATGATATTTGAAAAAGTGTTGAAGATTAAGAATTTATTATAGGACTGTAGCACAAATAAGAGTACATGTGAAAAAAAACTTTTAACTAAAAATACGCATTTAAGATACTTTAACATACTTTTAAATCAAGTATAAATAACAGGGCAGATTTTGTATTCTCATGAAGAACATTAACAACATTGAAGAACCTAAATACTTTTTATGCACATCAATTTAATAAATATGGATTAATGATTAGTGCTCTCAGGCCGCATATAAAAGGTCGCTGGGCCGCAGGTTGAGTGTGGCTGCCAAACCTACATTGTATAGTTTTTTACGAAATCTTATTATTCTTTTAGCAACGATTTTTTTAATAATGCAGTTAATAATTTATATATTTATAGTACGGAACGCTTTGAGAGCAAGTAATACTCTCACTTGACTGTTTATTTCATATTTTTGCATCTTTATTAAAGCAAAAATGTTATTTTATGTTTTGGCACATTTTAATTTTAGAAAAATTCAGCCAAATAACTAAGAATTTCCTCAGAATTTTTTATTTAAGATATAACAATTTAACAATTAATTTTATTTGTTTGCAATTCTTTTGTTATCACTGTACAAAAAAAAAAAAAAAAAAATCCTAATACAGTAGAACCTCGATCCATCGTTTTTCAAGGGGTGCGTGAAAAGAAACGATGAATGCGGGAAAACAGTGAATGCGGGTTAATGTCAAAACACGAAAATAACAATGTTTATGCATTACTAATACATGCAATGTATACTGTATGCTAATAATTACTAACTTGTTATTTAACCAACTGTAAAAGAAATAAATCAAAGTTGTAGAAAATTGATTTTTATTTTAAAAAATCAGTAATTTTATGTTGGATTTTTCGCTTATTTTTAAAGTTAAACAACAAATTTTCAAGATGTACAACATTTTTATGGTCATTTTCTGTAATTTCATGTGCATATATAAAAGTTCGTACAGTTTCAAATGCCGTAATTACATAAGACAGCCTTGGCACAGGTGTGGGCTCAGCTTCCTCGGTATGAACATTATCATCTGATTTTTCGCCTTAATTTTCATTTTTTTGCAACATCACACATTTCTTTTATGATTAGGATACCACATGTTGCAACATCTTGATCAATGGAAATATAATCGCTGAATTTCACACCACATACATCCTTTGCTACACGCAACCACTCTTCACCTGCATTATCGTCACCATCATCATTATTTGCTTTCCCTTCTGTTGAGCATTCTTCATCAATTTTTCGCACATTACTGCATTTCATGAACAATTCTGGATAGTTGAAGAAGCTACTACATGTTGAGCTACATCATATTGAAAGTACAAAATGAATAGCCTGTTAAAGTCTATTTTTAGAGTAGGTTCTTTTGCTTGTTCCATAAAACATGAAGATCTTTTCACTAGCTTTCTGCTGTAAAATTTCTTAAAACAGTTGATTATCCCGCCATCAAGAGGTTCTACGACAGATGTAAAAATTAGCTGGTGAAAAAACTGAGTTTTATATTTTTCAAAGGAGACGTATCTGGTGAATAAGCTGAACAATTATCAATAAATAGAATGATTTTCCTTTTTTGAGCGCCGATACACTCTTGAAGTATCAAGGTCTTTCAGATTTACCAATAACGAGGGGTACTCGTTTATCAGAACAGTTCTTATTTGTGCATAGTTGCACTGTAAGTCTTTCTTTGGAATGTTTACCACAATGACAAGACTCTCCTTTGAACTCTAGCGTTCTCTATGTCTATGGCAAACATTTATAAAACAGGCCTGTTTCGCATTATAGATGTCACAATCCTTGTACCCTTTTAGTAACTTCGGAAGTTTTTTTGAACCATATTTCTATGGCATCAGTATTTACTACTGCAAACTTTCGCCGCATAATTTCCTGGATACCAAACCATGGCGAATTTTAAAACGTGAAAATGACATCCACCCATTTGATGCAGAAAAAGTATCCATGGCATATGTGGCAGCTATTTCAAGTGCCTTCTCTCCAAGAATATTCCCATCCACAGGAATATTTGACTTATGAGCTTGCTCATACCAAGCGAAAAGAAGTCTATTCTACTCCCTATAAGTAGACATTTTGCTAGTTTTTCTCTTTTTTGCAGAAGTTCCATACTTATCAGCCTGCTTTCTAATTTCTTTCTTTTTCGAAATTATCTAATTCAGAGTTGACGGCGGCAAATAAACGTTTAACAATCTTATTTTTTTTTCTCGAAAGAATTCTTTTCCACCTCATCTATGATGTGAAACTTTTTTTCTAAAGTTCAGATTTGTTTTGCCATTCTTAAAATTCGTAGAACGTATAAAATTTGGTGCAGAACGCATTAAATAGAAAGCTCACACTCTTGAAATTAAACACGTGCACTGCACACAAGCAGGGGCGTAGCTACAGATATTTTTTCGGGGGGGAGAGTTCGAAAATTTCCCAACTTGAAACAAATTCCTCCAACATTCAACTAAAGTGATATGCACAAAGTGTGTAATAATGATAATGAAGCTTATGCATAAAAAATTCCTTTCCAAAGAAAATTTTTGAAACTAGAAATATAAAAATTCTAATTATTGGTTTGTTTAATAAAAAAACAAACACGCGTTTTACTTTCTTCTGTCTTTACAAGACGAAAGTATTGAATTCGTAAAAAAAATCTACAACTGGTTTTCGACGGTTTGATACGTTTTAGAACGTCCTGAACATGATTTGACTGATTTTAGAAAATGTCTGTCTGTGTGAATGTGACACAAATTTTGTGGGTGCTCTATCTCAAGAACTAATTCGCGGAATTTTATAAAACTTTAGATTCAGTTATACCTTGATAAAAATTAATGCTGATTAGTTTTTGGTGTAGATTACCCAAAAGGTGGCGCTGCTATGCTGTATTTTTCGCGATTTACATGATTTTAGCGAGAGTTATATCTCAAAAACTGTTGCACAGAATTTGATCAAATTTCATATTCTATTAAACCTTGACATAATTTAGTGCTTATTAGGTTTTTGTATATATCTGTGGCACTGCTGTGCTGCATTTTTCACGATTTTCGCGTTAGCTATATCTGAAAAACTAATGCACGGAAATTTAGTCAAACTTCATATTCGGTTACACTTGCTTATTGGGCTTGGGTGTATACTGTCCAAAGGTATCGCTTTTGAGCTCTTTGGGTTTGGAATTTTGGTTGCAGACATCTAAGAGCATGGGTGTCGAAATTCAATGATTTGTTTGAAAAATGCGATGCTTCTATCTCCTTTTTAAAGGCACACAATTAAACGAATTATAAATTAAATGCATACAATTAAACCTTTAGAATTCATTATTATGGGCATAGAATTGTTATTTAATTTTAACATTGTGATTGCAAATTTTGAAGTATTAACATGTATGGGATAGAATAAGGTTTTGGGATTGGCACATCCAAATAATTTTCATTTAACATCAATTCTTTTGGTCTTCAAAGAAGCTAACTCTGATGAAGCTAACCTAACATCGTCCAGTTTAATAAAATCCACTATTTCACTTTCACATTTTAAAAGCATTAGGGTGTCAAGTCTGTCAGGCCTCATTGTAGCTTGCAATATATATTTATTAAATTTTTATTTGACTAAAGATTCTTTCATTAGATGCAACGCCATAAAGATAAGCTGCTGTGAATGTTAAGGTACGTGTATATAGTTTGACAGTGTGACCCAAACAGTCTTTGGATTTCATGGCATGAGAAAAGATTTGTTAAGTGAGTTGGGATTTGGTTTATTTCTATTTGACTCTGCAAGTCATGTACATCCGGTTTCTCATATCCAGGTGGAAACATTATTAACTTTTCTCAGTTAGTGATACTCAAATTTGCCTTGCACAATTGCAATTTAAATATGGAATGTATTGGTGCAATATTCTCCTGATATAGGGAACATTGTCATTTAAGCCCGTTACTAAACTGCCGAAATTTTCTTGTATTCCTTATAACTCTTCCTTGTAAAACTTATGTCTATCAATGTCCATTGCTATGCTATTATTTTTATCTATTCCATTTGGTGAAAGCGTTTTCCCACGGTGCTTTCAGAAGTCAAGCTTATTCAATCACATCCTAATATTCATAATTGTTTATGAACTTGTCTATAAGGAAATCTTTATTTCTTCAAAATTTTATTCAAGTGCAACCTATCAGTGTTTATGTCAACCTGTATGTCGATTTTTTTCTTCAGTTGATGGATTGCTTTCATGGTCATATTTCTGTTCCAAATTCAAATCATCCAATTTTTTACCTTTTTCATCCTCGAATGGATTTTTAGATGCTCCAAAATCTTGCATGAAAACTCTTTTCCTATTATGAAGGGTTCTTTCGTGCTAAGATTTATAGTCATTTTTTAGAACAGCTTTAAACACACAACACTGGACTTTTGGTTTAAAATTTACTAAACACCTATAAATATAAATGAACAGGACATATATATATTTCCGCACACAAATAAAGGTAAAATGTGGCAAATGTATCTAAACTAACGACTTCTTATATTCACATTTGCTCATATAATGCTTTTGTCATGACAGCGAAGGGTTAACTAATTTTCGGAGCAAAAAAAATCACGAGAATGAGTAAAATATTGTCCAAAAATCGCAAAATTAGTGCAATTTGTGAAAACTCATCAAATCTTCTTGCCCAGCTGTGTAGTGTGTTTCAAGTAGGTGACTACATTCCTTTCTGTTGTGCTACAAGTGATCTCCAATTTTCAAAAGAAGCTGCAATCCCTTTGGATTAAAATAGCTGGATTCTCTTTTGGGAGGGTGAAAATTTTGAGAAAGGAACAAAGTTTTGAAGGAAATAACGGAACTGGATAGTCAGCTATTGGTGGATAGGAGTAGATAAATTTAGGTCTGGTAGATGTATAATATTTTTGTAGAACTGAAAAATACAATGATAGATTGAGTGTGGCTGATTTCTTTTTGTATTTCTTTTGATAATTTAACTTGCTTGCTGTTACAATACTCAGTCAGAAACATAATCACCAAAACAATAAAAATTTCATAACGTCTCAAAAATCCAGAATTTCCCAACTCTAAGCTCAAATTTCCCAACTTCACAAATATTGGGGGGGGAGGCTCCCCCCCCATACCCCCCCATGGCGACGCCCCTGCACACAAGAGATTAGCTGGGAATGTGAAAGAATGAGGCAATTGACCGAAGTGGATGTATCCATCCTCCACTTTACACAGAATACAATATGCAATATGATTTAAACAAGCAGATCCGCATTCAGTTATTTACACGTATATACATGTTACAATATCAACGTTAATCCCTAATTCCACCCTAAAGCAGCACAGATGAGTTATTTTAGGATAAAAGAAGAAATTCCAGTTTCTCTGTCATATGGATCCGCTTGACCTTCAATTTCATTTCGGTGACGACAGAAATTTTACAACAATGAATGCAGGAAAACGACTTTTTGAAGAATGATACATGCGGGTTTCTTTAACATTATTTAAATATAATTTGTGCAGGGACAATAGAAATAAAACGATCAATGTGGGAAAACGATGGATGCGGGAACGATAGATTGGGGTTTTATTGTATAATTCTTTTTAAATGCGAAAGTATCTTCTGCATAAATGATTTCACATAAGAATAAATTGTGTATTTGAATTCTTAACAATGAAAGATACTTTTATAATTGAATGTAAATAATTGAATTTTCACAAATTTAAATTCATTAAAAATATGCTATAATTTTCATAAGAAAAGGTATTTTACAAATTTCATAAAAGAAATTATGAAACTATTTAATTAATAATGATTCTATCTATAATGTCCAACTCCATGATTTATTTTTTCTTCTGAAAATATACGTGTTTCATTCTTTATTTGCAAAAATGCGTGGGTCATTCCATGTCAAATCAACCAAAAAAATGGGATTTTCAAGTTGATCCCAATTGATATTTCTGAAATTTTATACAGTGCTAGTATTTGAGCTTATCAATAAAAATCCAAGTTTTTAGATTTTTAAGACAAGTACTTTTTGATTGGCAACCATTACAAAAAATCAAAAATCATCAAATTTAGATGGTTGGAATACATTTCAAATGCATGTAAAAACTATTCTAATTGCACTACATAAATAAAATTGACTTCATTTTAAAGATCTTGAAACAAGGTTTATGATGATGTATTACACAATACAAAAGTACAATTTTAAATGTTGAAAGTCATTCAAATTGACTTTTGACCTTGAATATTTTCCAAACATATAATTTAAAAAATCTGAAAAAAATATATTTTGTACACACTGTTATGTTGCTTATTTGCACCAAGTTTCATATGGGGGAAACTAGGGGATCAGATATTATTTAAACTTCAATGTTTCAAATGTTACAGATTTTAATATCTCAGCTGAACTTCTGACCTTGAATATTTCAAAACTCGCAATCCGACGAAAGATTCAAAATCTGACAAAAATAAAATAACATCCTTTGTTTACACTAGGGGATTACACTATCCTTTGTTTACTTGTAAACAGTAACGGTCGCTTCCACAACCATGTGTTTCTTATTGATGGCCATGCTTATGACTAAAAATGCAAATTCCTTAAGTATTCTAAAGTTTTCAAAATTTTCTTTACCTAAACATTGAATATATAATGGCAAAACTGTTTCTGTTAGTCTGTTGTAATCCTTTCCAGCTGCCAAGACATTGTGTGTGTAAGAGCTTAAGACCAGTTCAACCATAGATGGTTGAACTAAAGCCTCATACAATTCATCCTAAAGCAAAGATATGTGTTGACTGCTGCAAACAATTGGGAAAGCTGAAGGATGATGCTCCTAAAGAAAAACCTGGATCCATTCCTATAGAGGCTGAGGCTACAACTTTAACATATGAAACTGAAAGTGAGGAAGATGTGAATGAGGAAGAGAAAGTTGAGGAAAGTGAAGACGAATCAACGAGAAAGAGAATTTGCACTGAAAGGCTTGAATGAAAGTCTTTGAAGCATCGGGGAATCACAAGTCAAATATTGGAGATATTCAGAATCTAATTATTTCAAAAATAAATATCGGAAAGTTGATGATACAATTCGTAACAAAGTGTTTAATATTTATGAGAATCAAAATGATCCTGATAACTGTAATCATGAGAAGGCCGTTTTTTCAGAAGCAGTGACAGTTCCTGGCACTCAGCAGTTCCATTCATTTGTGCCAGTTAAAAAAGGTGTTGTCTAAGTGAAATATTTTTCTAACTCAACTGAATGTTCAGTGGGGACTTGTGTAATTCCTGCAGATATGTTTTTGCCATTAGAAGAAACACAAGGATTTGTGACCTGTATGTATGATTCTACCTGGTGGTTGGGCTGTATTCTTAATGTGAATACATCTTCTGATGAAATACAGATAAGTTTTCTACACCCACATGGTCCATCCCCATCGTTTGTTTATCTATCGCACTGTGACATTTTGTGGGTGTCCCGGCACTCAGTTTTAACAAAAGTTGACCAAAGACCCAAGTACAGCAACTGGTAGGACATATAAAATTACAGAAGCAGAAAGCAACCTAGCAAATCAAATATTGTCAAAAAGAAAAAGTAATTTTTAAGTCATGTTTGACTTAAAGGGACTGTATGAATATGAAGTTTGACTGTATGAATTTTTATGTAATCTACTCAATTGTATATTAGATTAAATGGTTCTTTCATTCTGTTAGAGTTACATTATCCTGGAATTGACACATTTGGACACAAACACCTGACTTAAATTTTGTAATTTGATTTTTGGCCACACACAGTAACACTAAAGTTTAAATAATATCTTATCCCCTAGTAATAACACTAGTAATAACCCCCACAAATAAGAAACACAACAGTGTGTACAAAATATACATTCTTTAGATTT
This sequence comes from Maratus speciosus, assembly GCA_963932465.1. Lineage (NCBI taxonomy): Eukaryota > Metazoa > Arthropoda > Arachnida > Araneae > Salticidae > Maratus > Maratus speciosus. Next base: position 154,012,745 of record OZ010790.1, on the reverse strand, counting down.
TTAAAGTGATATGTTTTTCGACATATTCAAGGTCAAAGATCAATTTGAATGACTTTCAACATTTAAAATTGTACTTTTGTATAATGTAACATGTCATCTTAAAGCTCATGTTGCAAGCTTTCAAATGATACCAAATTAAAGTTTTTAATTTTATTGGTTCCAGACTTATGGCCAGTCAAATATGAGAAGAGGGAGTGAAACATTAAAATTTCCCCCTCATATCTCAAACATTACACAACAGGTGGGGAGTTAAAATTTGATATTAATATACCACTTGGTAAATGGGAATGCACCTGTAAAATATTGTAAAAATCCATGAGCACTCACTCGTGAGGTGTGTGAGATGACATGGAACGACCCGCGTCCGTAATGGAAAAACATGTAAAATAAAATAATGCATTTTTTAAGGTTATTCAGTAAAAAAAGTAATATTGTGCAAATTTATAGATCATATTTGATTTTTTATGTTTAATTTCAAGTCAAAATACTGAAGTTTTTTTTGTAAAGTGCACGACAAAATGTAATTTGTGTAGCTTAGTAGAGGATGAGGGAGGAAAAAACTTTATATTAATGAAAGTAAAAGTATTTTAAGACAGATAAAGTTTTAAAGATAGAAGTGTAGCAGTCTGCTATTTCTCTCTCTCTCTCTCGAGTTTTTATTTCAGCCAATAGTGTACAGAGGCGCATTTCTTTCCCCCCGTGTTTCTTCGGAGCGCTTTTTGAGTCACGTGACACAGTAAATTTCCAGCTCTTCAGAGAGCCACAGCTTATTCTCTCATTATGCGAAATATTTGACTATGTGTTGTTCAGTTTAATAAAGTTTATTTTCCTACAAAAAACCTTATCATTCGAGTCACCGAGATATTTTATGATCTTAAGAATTTCTCTAAAATGGTGACCAAGGACCTTTGAACTATTCAACTATTTCATAGAATGTTACAACCCAACAATTTCATAGACTGTTTCGCGTTTACTAGCATAATGGCAACTTCTGAATCGTTTGCTGTAGTCATTCCGCCCTATATTCCTGTGGATCCTACTTAATGGTTTCATATGCTGGAAAGTACTTTTGAATTAGCTACTTCTAAAGCTATTACTGAGTCGAAAATGAAGTATAATTATGTTGTAGTGCATCTACCGCCTTCTACTGCTACTATGGTTCGAGATATAATAATGAGTCCTGATCCCACTGTTCTTTATCAGATTTTGAAATCCAAAGTTATAGAACACTGCGGAGAAAGTTGTACTCTAGAAATTCGGAAACTGCTAGCTGGAGAAAGTCTGTGCGATAGAAAACCAACTGAATTACTTCGCTTAATGAAGAGACGGGCAGAGAGCCATAGTATCAGCGATGATCTTCGTTTAGAGCTGTTTACTCAACAAATGCCAACCACCGTACAAACGATTCCAGCTTACATAGAAAAAAATACACCTGATAAAGCAGCGGAGATTGCTGATAGAATACTAGAATTAACACCGTCCGACATCAGTTCTGTTTCAGTTTGAACACCGACAACTGATGCTCAGGCACAACCAGCTACAGATACGCTCGCAAAAGAAATCCAAGCATTAAGGCAAGAAGTTGTTCAGCTTCAACGTTCAAGAAGTTTATCTAGAGGTGATAATGAGCGGCAAGATCGCTCTCAGTCCCGCCACAGGGATGCTAAATTCTGTTGGTATCATCAAAAATTTCAGGAAAAAGCAAAAAAGTGCCTACAGCCTTGTTCATATTCGGAAAAACAGAAGCGGGAAGAGTAACGGCGATGAACTTCTCCCCAGCACCTTCTTGTCGCCTTTTCGTTACAGACAGAAATTTAGGTATGTGCTTTCTAGTTGACTCTGGATCGGATGCTTCCCTCATAACCACGAATAAAAATGATAGAACTAAGTCTGTTCTTTAAACCTTTTGTGCTGCTAATGGTATCAAAATTAATGTGTATGGTCGTAAATGTATTAATATCAACTTAGGCTTACGCCGAAATTTTACATATTCATTTTATATTTGTGATGTTTCATGTGCTATTTTAGGAGTTGATTTTTTGCATAATTTCAATTTAAAACTTGATTTACGGAATCGCCGTCTTATTGATTTCACCATTAATTTAAAAGCTCCTGCTATATTAAGTGTTTGTAATATATTTTCTGTTAAACCCAATTTTGTAAATAATATATATGGTAAAATATTATTTAAGTTTTCTGAAATCACAAAATTACTGGATCCTAACCAACCAGTTAAGCATAATACTGTGCATTATATAAACACTAAGGGGCCTCCAGTCACAGCTAAGCCTAGACGGCTAGCTCCAGATCGGTTAAAAATTGCCAAAGCTGAATTTCAGCACATGCTACAGCTCAGTCATGTGGGACCTTCTAAAAGTAATTACTCTTTGTCTTTGCACCTGGTGCCAAAGAAAGGAGCTGTCGATTGCGGACCTGTTGGTGATTATCGTGCTCTAAATGCATAAACTGTTAAAGAGAAATATCCTATTCCTTGTATCGCAGATTTCACTGCTGAATTACATGGTAAACAAATCTTCAGTCACATTGATCTTGTAAAAGCCTACCATCAAAGTCCCATAAATCCTGATGATATACATAAAACTGCGATTTGCACTCCATTTGGACTTTTCGAAAGCACTTGCATGCAATTTGGCCTTTGTAACGCTTTGTCAACTTTTCAGCGATTTCTTGATGACGTAATTCGTGACTTAGGATATGTTTACTTATTTCTTGATGATTTACTAATTGCATCATATAATGAAATCGAACATTTAGAACATCTTGAGTTGTTATTTTCTAGACTTAAAGAGTATGGTCTGTGTATTAATGTTGATAAATGTAAATTTGGTCAATCCACTATCGATTTTTTAGGATTAAAGCTTTCAGCTGCAGGAATTGAACCCTTACCTGATCACGTAAAATGAATCCTAGATTTTCCTCAGCCCTCTCTACCTTAACTCAACTAAGATGATACTTAGGTCTTTTCAACTTTTACCGACGCTGTATTCCCAAAGATGCCACTATTTTAGCTCCACTTGTTAAATTCTGAGAAGGACACAAAAATTAGAAAAAACATCCTTGTTCCAATGCTAACAAAACTGAGCAATTACAATGGAACGATGAAGCCATTCTTTCCTTCACTGCTTCAAAAGAAGCTACAGCTCGAGCTACATTATTACGACATCAAATTCCTGGCGCCCAGTTAAATTTATGGGTCAATGCTAGCAATGTTAAAGTTGGTAGATCTTTAATGCAACTCTCCAAAAACCACTGGGAACCAATAGCATTTTATTCCTGTAACTTAAATAAGTCTCAAAGAAATTGGTCTACTTATGATCGCGAATTATTTGCTATTTATTGTTCTATAAAAAAATTCAGACACATGGTAGAAGGTCGAAATTTCATTATTTATACAGACCAAAACCCCCTTACATTCGCATTTCAACAAAACCCTAATAAATGTAGCCTGCATCAATTGAGACATTTAGACTATATTTCGCAGTTTTCTACTGATATTCGATATACTAAAGGCTCTGAGAACACCGTGGCCGATGCATTATCTCAAATTGAGATAGATTCAATTTCTCCTAATGTGCTAGATTTTAAAGAGTTTGCCACTGCTCAGACCAATGATGAAAAGTTAAAACAACTTCTCAAACTTGACACCACTTCATTAACATTAGAAAAACACTATTTTCCACTCGAAGATGTACATTTATATTGCAATATGTCACAAAAACATCCTCAACCATTTGTTCCTAAAAGTATGCGACAATCAGTTTTTTCAACCTTACATTATTTCTCTGATCCAGGTATCTCAGCTTCATTAGATTTAATATCCAAACGATTTGTATGGCCTGGCATACATAAGGACGAAAAATCTATGGTTAGCAGCTGTACGAAATGTCAAAAAGCTAAAATCTTTCAACACAACAAATCACCAATTGGCACATTCTCTGAATCTGATGCTCGTTTTGCCCATATTCACGTTGATTTTATCGAACCTTTACCATCTTCTGATGGCAATCAGTACTGCATGAACATCGATAGGCTCACGAAATGGCCCAAAGTTATACCCACATCTGATATGACTGCAGGAACAACTGCTCGTGCAATGATAAATGGTTGGATCTCCAGATTTGGATCTCCTGTTACTATCACTACTGATCAGAATAGAAACTTTGAGTCCACTCTTTTCAAAAAGCTTAGTAATAGATTAGGCTGTAAATGTATCAGAACTACAGGATACCATCCACAGTCTAACGGTTTTATTGAAAGATTCCATCGCCCTCTTAAGAGCTCGCTTAAAGCTCACAATCAAATTCAATGGACTGAAATCCTCCTCATTGTCTTACTTGGTTTATGCACTGCTCTTAAAAATAATATCCAAGCGACCTGTGTTCAATTTGTTTATGGCACAAATATCGGACTACCCTCTGATCTCATTAACACTGAAACTATAAATCCACCACTTCCTCTTACATACATGACTGAGTTAAATGAAAAAAAGAGAAAGTTAAATCCTATTGCCACTGCAATGAACGGCAATCATAAAATCTATGTCAATCCCTCATTACAAACCTGTTCACATGTATTTCTTAGATCAAATAAAGCCAATCCTCCCTTATTAGCCCCTTATACAGGACTCCATTGAGTGATTGATAGGTCTAAGAAAACGTTTGACTTGGGAGTTAAATGGGAAACGCTGTACTGTATCTATTGACCGCATTAAACCTGCATATCAATTAGCAGATTCTATTTCACCTTCCCAACTTTAAAAACAAAATGAGCCCATAAATTTTCCAACTACTCCTGTCGAACAGCCTACCACCAAATCTGGTCATAAAGTTTGTTTTCCAAAACATCTCGTTATGGACCACATTGTTTAGACATTTGATGTACCGTATTTTCGGGTGTATAGCCCGCGGGTTATACAAGAAAAAAACATTTGGAACAGCCACTGCGGCTTATACATGGTGCGGACTATACAAAGATTTTTTTTTTAAAAAAAGAAACGGAAAATCGTGATTTTTCTATAATTTTTAAACCCGAAAAAATTTCAAAAATCGTCGAAATTTGTAAATTTTTTTCGCTATGCCGCGAAATTTAAAGAATTTTCCCGTGTTTGTAATTTTTTTTACTGTTTAAATGCTATTATTATTTATTTCTGTCTTTGAAAATAGAGATATTATTGGTTTGTTTATGACAGACTCGGAAACTTCCGATTTTGAAGAATTTTCCGATTCCAGTGATTAAAATAAATATTTTTGAGCAAATTACTGTGTGCCTTTTTATACAGTAGTTTTATATTACTTATAGTAATTATTGTTTAATATAATAATAATATATTTTCTAGGAGGTAAAATGCCATTAATGGCTCCAGTTGTATATTACATCCAGTTCTCTCAAAGTTACTGTTGTGATAATTTACCTATTATCTGCTGCTGCAATTCAAAAAATTAAACTGAGATAAATGGTATTTAATGTTTGCCAGAAATGTATGCAATTAGCACAATAATTACATTTACTTTTTGACATGAAAAAAAAATATTGTGGAAAAATTTGTGTACTGTGTTGCTTATGATAGCTAATTATCTACGAAATGGGCCCGGAGAGGCGGGGATGCCCTCCGTGGGGGTCTTTATAACGGAACCTAACCCGTATTTACGCACAAAAATCCAAGTTTAGAAGAAAACTCCGAACGATTAGGCCGACGGGCGCGATTGGGTTCGAACCCAGGACCTCCCGTCTACCAGCTTTTGAGAGTAGAACCTCTCGGCCACTGGTGGGGCTTAAAAAAAAGGAAATATTTCTTGAATTACCTCTGACAATAATTTTGTTATTTTTAAAGGGAAAAAAAAGTGACTTTTTTTCCAGATTAAAAATAATGATAATAATAAATAAGTTAAAATCTGGTTTTATTATTATGGAATTATTAAAAAAAAAGATTTTAGTACCGTAATTTACGGAAGAAACACCGCAGCGTTTACGTGTTTTAAATTGAAATTTCAAGCGATGCGGCGTTTACGCGCAATTAAAATTTTTTTTTCACTCCCAAAAATTCAGATACCAAAGATGAGAAATTTCATATTAATGAGATTTTAAAATAATGTGGCGAGCCGAAATTTTCAGACCCAGGCAATCGAAATATATTGGCACTGCCTGGGTTAAACTTGAACCATTTATGCTAAAAATTTGGCCCACCCAGCCAAGAAAAATCAATTAAAGTCCGGGATCCTATCAATAAAATTATTTAAGATATATTTTTTATATACTCATGCAAACATTTTGCAGCTTAAACTAGTATGTCCACAATCTATGAAATATGGAATGGCAACATTATTGATTACTTAGAAATTCATTTAAATGATAACTCATTAGAAAAAATAATTTTGAAGCTCTATAAAGATTTTTTTAAATATATTTCTCTATAATTTAATAAAATGAAATAAATTTCTAAAGATTTCGTCGAACAAAGGAAAAATTTCACTGTTATTTTCGCAACAATCTGCCGGTTTAACATGGCCCCGAAAAAAAAAAAAAAAAAAAAAAAGTAGTTCAATCATGGCCCGGAGCGGCCGCAGATAAAAATTAAGCTCGATCGCGGTCTGGCCCGAGTCTAATAAAAAGAGATTAACCAGGTCCATGCAGATCTCTAATGTGTACATTTTAAGTGAAAATCCTATAAAAATGATTTAAAACAATATTTATAGGATACATAAAACAAATTAGTGGATATAATTTTTTTAAATGCTTAATATTCCATATTTTCTAAGAAAATATAACTACAAGAAAATAATCCATTTGTAAAAAATGTATTTTTCTAGAAAAAATACATTTCCCCCCCCCCTCTATCCATAACAAAACAATAGCAGGTAAAATCAGACTACAAGATCAAATGTTGGACTCTACTCTGAACTTGAACTGCAAGGTCCGGATTGTATCCTATCCGAATCCGAAAATTCTACTTAAAGTCAACTCGAGACCCGACAAGAACAAATTTTGTCAACCGAAATATTAAAACCAGAAACTAAAATGAAGGAAAATTAATCCATATACGGAAAAGTAGTCTATAATTATGTTTTTCTTGTATCAAATTATTTCGGCTTTTACCATTTTAACAAATATTCAGCATCATCTTGTGGAGAAAAAAAAAAAAAAAAAGTTAACTCAAACGAATCAAATTCCAACTCGACCCACGTCAAAAGAAAGAAAAAAAAATCCCGCAACCCGACCCGAACTTTAGTCGGGTTCGGGTACTATCCGATTACCCGACCCAATGCAGGATTCAATTCTGTACCAAGTGATTGAAATAAATATAAAATATAACTTTTAAATGTTCATGCAAGAAGTATTTTTAAAACATCTACAATAACGCCAAATATTCTCAAAAAACGACCATAAAATAAATCAGATTAAATTGCATTGTTAAATCATCTTGTATTTAAGAAACAGCACAGTGATGGTAAGTATTTTTTTTTTTCTTTCTTGGTAATCATTTCGTGTATAAATGCTTTTAAAGCAAAATCTTCTAATTGAAATCTATATTTTATTTCTTTGAGATTCTGACAGCTAAAAAGTTCCAAACAGAGCGATAGAAGAAGGGGAAAAAAAAAGAAAATAGCTTTAGGATCGCATGCGATATCTTTTCGTAGTGGTTAGCATGAATCATATAATGTTTATAATCCTTATCGCTCCACATGCAAAGAAATAATAAAAGTAGGTCATGAAATTTCTTGCAGATTGATTGGAATTAAATAAAACCGATTCGAATTAAATAAAAAGTTTTGTTTTGTTTCTGATAACTTTATTATAAAACACGCATACACACATAAATAACGGCTGATCCTCTTCAATTCACTATAAGTCATTTTTAATTTTAAATGTATAAAACTATTGCCGCATTTATTAATACTTAACGAAATCGAACAGCGTTTTTCAGTTTTTGATAAGGGAAAAAACATTTAGAAAATGCTGAAAGTTGATTTTTTAACTGAATTTCCAGATGAGACAGCTCGGGAAAGCTCATCATCAAATAGCAATCGCTTATAACTTAAGATATAATACATTTATCGAAAATAGAAAAACACATTCGATTTCAAATCATTTTGATAGATATGCCAGCAGATTCCATTCTTTTCCGTTTAAAAATGAGTTTAAAATTCTCGATGAATTATTGTGCGAGGTTTCTTTTTAATCCCCCCCCCCCCCTCTTAAAAAAATCAAAAACATCTGCATTCCCGATCTACAGATTCTTTTAGAAATGATTAAAATGAGAATTTTTATATCTTATTCAATTGACGAAATGGGATGTGATAACGTTATTTTATTTGTACATAGCGCTAAATATTAAAATTAATACGTTTATTATCTATTTGTAAATCATTTTAATATATGGCACTGTGAAAATAAATGTCATTTTAATGTCATTCAAGCACGCTATTTAAGATACTTGAGTTAAAGTTGAGATTGCTAACGCCCAATCGTTCTCATGACGCTCTTTAGTGTATAGAAAAGTTTACTCAATTTTAACGGGATTTTTTCTTTTAAATATTATTCATAATGAATTATTAATTTTGAATATCGTACTTATAATATTATTTATAGCAAATTAATAATTTCATATTTCCAGAGCTCCCACTCAACTGGTGTAGTAAAAAAGGGGACCAAAAGGGAGCACATATTTTGTAAAAAAGAAGATCAAAAGGAAACTATTTTCGCAAATCGTAAAATAAAATAAACAAGGAAACCCTCCTTTCCTTCAATTGTCACTAATTAATAAATGTTCAAAGTATAATTTGTTATAAAGTAAACGCTTGCTCCGATTCAAATTCTGAAATTCATTATCTTAAAGCCATTGTTACTGGTAGAGGTTACAAACCTTCTAAGACAGGTTGAATTTCATGAATTTTTCCACGACTATTTAAAGAAATTTGCATGTTTTTCGGGATCCAGACCTGCCAACCTTTGAAAATGAGAAATTGTAGCACACAAAATTTAAATTAATCTGGAGGTTGGTTGGTTGGTTTTTCGTGTTACACAGCCATCTTTTGACATTCGTAAACGGAATAAGGTTTCAGTCATTCAACTCAATATAGTAAATTTTTTCCTTTGAAAAATTTTATACGATTTTTAGAGTTTCTTTTCGTTTCGCAGCGTTTTTTTCTTCTTTTTTACAAATGTAAAAGGAGCCTGGTTCCAATATTTTAGCCCAGTGCAGTAAATTTTGACGAAATTCGGGACTTTTTCCTGCGATCATTTCAGGATAATTCACAATTTTTCCGCAATCGTAATTCACATTTTTTAAATCACGATTCTTTGTTGAAATCTGCACTTTTTACTATTGAACTTTTGACGAAATTCCATTTTTTACCACGATCCTTTCTCGAATTTTGCGTTTTTTTCCGCGATCCTTTTGACGAAATTAGTGTTTTCTTTCTGCGATCTTTCGGTGAAAATTTGCGTTTTCTTACTGATCTTTGGATGAAATTTGCATTTTCTTACTGAACTTTTGACGAAATTCGCGTTTTCTTTCTGCGATATTTTGACAAAATTCACACCATTGAAACACAAAATCTCAAATCTTCTGGGAGGGAGGGATCGTCTCCCCCCCGACCACCCCCTGAAATCAATACTGCGTTTTCACCACGATCCTTTGACGAAATTTATTTTCTTCTGCGACCAATTGACGAAATTGATATTTTTTATCTGGTCATTTGTCGAAATTCGCGGTAGTTTATCGCAAATCGTGCGATTTTGCACACTATTTCAAACCTTGCCCCTCAAAGAACTTGAAGAAGTTTGTTATGCAGCCCAGATTTTATTTTCCATAAGCATTTTTTAATGTCGGACTAATGGCCAATTTTTTAAAACTTTCGGAAATGAATACTTTGAAATTTTGGAAATTTCACAACAGAATCACTCCTGAAAAATATGCTGTGCGGGATAAAAATCGCAACTAGAACAAAAAATGCGTTTGTGTTTTTTGCAAAAAATCGTAGTTTAAGACCGAATTTCGTAGCATCGTAGTTGATAGGTCCAAATCGTAGCAACTACGATTTTTTCGTAGCAGTTGGCAGGTCTGGGGATCCTTTGATGAAATTTATATGTTTTTTACTATATCTTGACGAAATTAAAGTTTTTAAAATCTTTTGACGAAATTAGTTTTTTTTTTTTTCGATTTTTTGACGAAATTTGTGCTTTTTTCCGCAATTTTTTGACCGTTTTTTTCGCGATATTTTGATACAATTCGCGTTCTTTTCACAATATTTTGACGAAATTCGCATGTTTTTTCGATTTTTTGGCGAAATTTGCATTTTATTTTATCTTTTGCCGAAATTCGCGTCTTTTTTTTTTTTTTGCAACCTTTTGACGAAAATTGCATTTTCCGCGATTCTTTGACAAAACTTGCGTTTTATTGAGAGATCTTTTGATGAAATTCGTGTTTTTTCGCGATCTTTTTACAAAATTCTCGTTTTTTTTTCGCGATCCTTTGCCGAAATTTGCGTGTTTTTCGCGATCCTTTGCTGTAATTTGCGACGTCTTGACGAAAAACGCGTTTTTGGCAATTCTTTGACAAAACTTGCGGGTTTTTTTCACAATCTTTTGAGGAAATTAGTCTTTTTTGCGATCTTTTGACCGCTTTTTTTCTTTCTATCTTTTGACCGCGTTTTTCTCGATCTTTTAACGAAATTCACGATCTTTTGAAGAAATTTGCGCATTTTCGCAATCCTTTGACAAAGTTGGCGATTCTTTTCGTGATCGATTAACGAAATTTAATGGTATTTTTTGGAACATATTTGCGAAAAGCGCAATTTTTCCGTGATGCTCGGCTAAATGCCAAACATCGGTAAAATTTTAAATAAAAGTCGGTTAAAAGTGTCAAAAAACGGACTTTACGGACCTAACAACGAAAAAACGGACCAATACGGACTTGAAGCAAAAAAACGGATCTAGTGGGAGCCCTGTAATTTCGATGCTTGTGGTTTTTAAAATTTTAGTTTAATTAATTTTTTTGTTGCAAAATCATTCGCAATATACTAGGGTAATTGATAGAGATACAAACACTGTATTTCTCATTGCCTCTTATCATCTCCTGTCATAAAACCTCATTTCACAAACTTCATTTTATTTTTAAGTTCATTGTCATTCATTTACTTTATTTACATTTATTTATTTCTTAAATAATGACAGTAATAAATATCTCTTAAACTTTTACTTACCCTCTCTATTGATTCTAGACAATATCCAGCTGTAATAAAAGTTTCCTGACCCTTTTAACATCCATAGTAATTCATACCATTTTGCCGTTTTTAATTTCATTTCATTACCGTACTTCACCGGCAAAAACTTTCTTTCGACTACGTTTCAACTTCCGTGACGATATTTCTCCCGCCAGATGGCGACTTAGAATATCGTTTTCAAATCGAATCTTTTCATCGAATCTTGCTTTGCATCGATTCGATGCCGTTCTCTGATTGGTTCGTTCATCTGAAACGACGTTTTCAATCCGACCATTTTTATATAAATATACGATTCCAATCTTAATAAGATGCACTTTTATCTTCCTTTAAATGGAAGAAGTTTTTCAAGTTACTGAACGTGGCTGGACCACGTTCTGGATGTTGTATGTTAGTTTTATCTGTATAATTATGTTTTTATCTTAAAGTTCAATACTGTGATATTTTCAAACAACAATGTTTGTTCTGATTTGTGAAACATCGTCATCAAGGTCTACAAAAATGTCTGTTTAAAATGAATGCTGCTATTTACTACTAATGTCAAGTCTGTGTTTGGAATCAAAAATAAACTATCTTTATTTTGTTTAATCTGCATACGTTTTTACTTTGCCTTCATAAAGATCATAATACCATTTCTACATATTCACTTCCAGGATAATCCTTTTCCCAGCCAAAAGTTTCCATATGCGTTATCTGCTTTATTTAATTACATTTTAACGTGCATAATCATCATATATTTTAAAGTGTTATGATTAAAACACATTAGTAATAATGCAATTTATCATCCGCGCCATATGCCGGAATTTAAGCTTCAAATTTCACGCAATTTTAGTGTAGTTTTTCGTATTTATATTATTTAAATTATATTAATAATTTCGAATTGTGCATTTAAATTATTTATTTCTAATTAATAATTTCATTTTTATGATTTCTTAATTCTTCTTATTAATGTGTTTCTGCTTAGCACGCCATTCGCGATTACCTCGGAAATTTTGCATGTGGCGTAAACCCTGGTCGAAATATACATTCATAGATGGTGTATAGCCGCGGGCTATACAACGATGCAGCTCCGCGGCTTATACATGAACTTTTTTATGGTACTGCTCGATTTAGGGGTGCGGGCTATACACTGGATGCGGGCTTATATAATGTGCATATTATTTTCTTCTCAAAAATATTATTTTTCATGTAATGCATGATATAATTTCTACTGTTTGTTTTGCATCATACATACTTTAATTTTACTCAAGACCTTTCTTATGTATCTATATTAATTGCTACCTTTTTGGTAATCGTGATTACGTCACTGGGGGCATACTCTGTAGCAGTCTGCTATTTCTCTCTCTCTCGAGAACTTTTTCAGAGGCGCGCCGACCCAGTGTGCAAAGTGTGCGGCGCACACAGGCGTCAAATATTTCTGTTGAAGTACAAATACTTAAAAAAAATCCTTAATTTAACTAAAATGTATTACATTTTCTTGACATCTGAATTATGTTTTGTAAATTTGCCTGAGATAAACTTTCCTATAGATATTTATTTTTATATTATTATTTATTTATTTTGTTTAATTTTACTTCTGAGTTTCCCAATAAGTGATTTAGATGTAGATATATCCTACATTTCAATAAACAGAGGTGCACCTCATTTAGATGCAATCAATGAAAGGCGCCATAATTCCCATGGCTGAAAACATGCGATGCAACACTATTATCTCACTGTAGTAGTGGTAAAGAATTCTACAGTTTTGTTACAATGGGGCTAAATTGTACCTGTTTTATTAATTTTTAAATAACAATCTTCTTACTGCAGAATTTCTGTCATAAATAAGATGAAACTTACAATTCGGATGCATATACATCTCACGGGGATAAGCATAAATCCCCTACGACTCAAAAACTCTATTTAAAAATAATTTGCAGAAATAATATAAATCATATTATTTTTTAAATTACAGTTTTCAGAGGGTCAACCTATCTCAAAAGTTTTACAGGTGAAGGGAACAGACACTTTAACTCCTAAATAACAAATTAATAATATAAAATAATTAACACTAAATAACGACCACTGGTAACAATTAAAAGAACCTCATTCAGATATTATTGATTTTCATCCTTCAAAGTAATTTTTTAATTTTAAAAATAGCTAGTAAGAGGAAAGATTCGAATGGGCGCCAGGAAAACTTTCAAAGTGCACCACTACACTGTAAAAAAATCTGTAATTTTTACAGAAAATAATTGTATTTTTTACAGAAAAAAATTGTTTTGAAGAAAAACAGTTTTTTCTGTAAAAGAAACTGAATTTCGTAATTTTTGTAGAACAAATCTGTATTTTTTACAGAAAAAAACTGTTTTAAGGAAAAATTACAGTTTTTTTCTGTAAATTAAACGGTTTTCCACTGGCACCAAAATTGATAGTTTTTTCCTGTCAATTTGCAGATTTTTTTTTTTTTTTACAGTGTATAAGTCCGCGAGGAGCGCATTGGACAGCCTTGAATTAGAAAACGGAATTTCCAGGCCCGGGCTCTGCCCGTTTATATTTTCGCAGTTCGTGACCCGGCCTGTACAAAAATTAGTGAAAACAGGCCCGACTCAATTTCTACAAAAAATTCTGAATTTCTTAACATACAATTAAAATCCTTTTAAAGAATACTGCATACATATTTATGAAGAAATGTTAGATTACTATGTGTTCCCAAGACAGAAATACACAATAGCAACATTAATGATTACATGCTTAGACTTTTCAACATTCAGATAACGATTTGTTAAAAAAAAAATAATAATAAAAAAAAAAAATAAAAAAATGTAGTTTAGAATAAAAGAAAAGAAAGAGGGTTAAAAAAAATTATAATTTTTGAAACTATATAATAAAAAGCAGATTTTTGAAAATATTTCTCTGTAATTTATTGAGGTATATTTACAATGATTTCATTATCGGATGCTCATTATTGCTATTACTATTTTTACAAAACATATTGCTTGCCCGACACGTCCTGGGAACAATTTTGTCCAATTCCGGCTCTACCCTGAATAGAGAAACAATGTAAAACCAGAATAGGAATGAGTGTGCTGTTAAATGTAGAGATTTTAGATTGGAGAGACTGACGTCAGCTATGGAACAAATTTTAATTGGTAAAATGAAGCATCATCCGTTTGTGAAAGTTTTTGCATTATGTGTCGTAGGTTTAACACAGTGAGTTTGCACTAGAGTAAAGTCTACTTTAGGCGGCCGAAGCAATATCTTTTTCAGCGCTCCTACAAAAGATCACTTCTGTTGAAACTTTTATGTATTGGACAAAAATTGTGTGTCTTTTCGGACCATAGACCTCCGAGCAGAACAAATACTTTTTATCTATACAATCTTGTACTCTGGACCTGTCATCATGGCAAAAACAGAATTTTTGTTAAGGGGGGAGGGGTTGGTGAAAAATAGGCTAAATTTGGCCATAAATGTCCAAAAATTCTTACTTTGTCATTGAGATGTTGTGGAACTTTCCCTGCACTCCTTTGTACGTTTGTGTCTAATCACGTACTGAATATATAAATGTGGTGATTTAAGATATTTTCATTTTTATTCAGAACATAAAATTGAAATTACTGAAATATGAGCACTTATTAGTATTACATATAACCTTAAATGCTCCAGAGACTAGAACGGCAAAAAAAGTTCAATTTAGACTTAATTAAGTTAGGACTGTTAGGAGCTACAATGATCGCTGTAATATGAACGGAAAAAATATTTTCAAATTTCCATGCTATTCCCTACTAACCGCCCGACATTGCCAATGATAATAACCTTAAATACGCCTAAAATCAAATGTGAATGATTTTTTATTTTTAAACGAAATTTTTTCCAGCCGATCCTAGAGATGGGGAGGAGGGAGGGGGGATGCAATGTCTTCAGCAGCATTATACACCGGGTGCCACACACTGTCCGGTTTGTTTTGATTTTATATTTTTTAAACGAAAATCTTTCAAAACAATCCTAATATTGCCACCAGGACTGCCTTCGGCATTATACGACCTCGAATTTGTATGACTTTTTTTAAAATTTTAAAATGAAAATCCATCCAAACGAAGCTCGAGTTGAGGCTCCGATGCCTTCTGAGGCACACACAGCAGTTGATATCGAAGCTCCAATCTGATTTTTCAAGCGAATCTCGAATTTGTATTTAATTTCTGGTATTTGATACATGAAAGTTTCAATTCTGACCAAAAATTCTTGATAAAACATAAAAAATATAAAATGCGCATCATCCCCTCACTATTTTAAAACGCAAAATGATATTCAAAGTAAATATCTCTGAGACGGGAAACGATATCTTGAGGAAACGTGAACTGGGAGAAAAAAACATCGCTGGAGAATACTTGAAATGACTTAAAGATTTTTTTTTAGATAGTAAATATTAATATTTTTCACACCAGAGATATCGTTATATTCGGAAAAAATACCAAGAATGGTTTATAGTATCATTACTAGGGATTGACCGAATCAGCAATTTTGCCGAATACCGAATACCGAAGCTTCGGTCAAAGTGTATACCGAAGCTTCGGTATTCGGCCGAATACTTAAAATTTCTTAATATACATTTTTGCATATATTAGCTTTTTTAATACACTTTAATTTAAATTCTTAATAATTTAATTCAGTTAGATTTTTATTCTTAAATCTAATTACACAAAACAATTTAATGACTTATTTCCAATTTCCATTCACCAATTCATTAATCCACCACTTATTCTTTATTTTATCACTAGTCAATACCCAAAATAACCTACAGGCCTGTATTAAACTATACAGGCTATTATTAAGGATAAGGATTTGTCAGAAAAACAAAAGATCAAATAGAAAAAAACAATTTTGTCATTAAGCTGATTTACTGATTGTCTAATTATAAACATATTGAATAGGAATGTTCTTAAATACTAAAGGTATCATAACAATTTGTACATTTAACTATTTTCTATCAAATTATTGATACATATTTTGGTTAATACTTTAACATTGTGGTGATGAAGATAACAAATTTGAGCGATTTTAATTTAATGGTTATAAAAGCTATAGGATAGGCATAGGGGTATACTTATTTGATGTGTGTATTTTCTTTAACATACATCTTAGATATACAGAGATGAACTCTGACATACTTATTTGAAATGTATGTTAAAGAAAATACACATTAAATAAATTTAAATTAAGAAAACTAATGTAGAAATAATTAAAATTAAATGATAAGGATAAGATGCGCATCTTCCTTACATTTTTTTTTTCTCTATCGTAGACAGTTGTTTTCATTTGACCCCTATGTAGACTATTTTAGGAAGGAAAAAGTTTTTATTAAAAATGGCCTTTGACTTGTTTTTTGTAGTGCAGCTGAACTCTGAACTCATGCACATAATATTGAAACTCATTGTTTAGCCTATTCTACTTCTAAATAAAAGAGAATTCTCCTGTTTCTAAGAAAATATTTATCTGCAATTATTCGGCCGAATACTTAAAAGTATTCGGCCGAAGCCGAATATTCGGTTTACATGCCGAATCACCGAATACCGAATCAACTATTCGGTATTCGGTCAATCCCTAATCATTACCCAGGAAAAATACCAGGTACCAAGTATTAATAGGTGTTTTTTTTTTTCTTTTTTTGAAAATTTTGAAAAACGGGAAAACTTAAAAACAGACGTAAATCGCGGCCAGATAAAAAGGGGTTTTGAGAGTTTTGTAAGAGTAAAGAAAGACACCTTTGGAATAAGAAAGATAAGACGATTTTCTTTATTCCCCCCCCCCCCTCCCCTCCTCCTCTTTTTTTTTTTTTTTTTTTTTTTTTTAACTCGACGGGGACCCGGCCATCCCAATTTCAAAATGCAGCGAACATCGAACGCTAAACTTTCGTCAGTGTGAAGAACCGCTTAACGTCTGAAGAAATGCAGAGGCATGATTTCTTTGAAGAAAGAAAGCTCGCCATTTTGCAATTATCATTATGGATTTCAGTTATATTTCGGCTAATTATAAAAAAAAGAAAAATCTGAGCTCAGGTGCATTTGGATCTCCCCTCTTTTATCTGCATTAAAATTTTCTGCTTTCCGCGGTAAATTTTCTTATCCATCGACAACACATGCAGAGTTAGAGATGACAAACAACTTTCTTTTATTTATTTACTATTGTATTATTTTCTCTCTGATAATGAAATTTGACCATTTAATGCAGAATTCTGATACACAGAGGTTTTATTTTCACAACCTTTACAGTGTTTTAAATGTTATTCACATAGCTGCTAATCTTCCTTATTTTTCAAGTAATTAAAAAATTTTTGGAACCAGAAATTTTATTTAATAAAAGAAATAAAATACGAACCCTATAGAAACAAGATGCATTTTATTAAATAATTTTCTGGTTCAAAAAACTTTATTTGATCCGTATAAACTCCAGCAGGAAGGCATCTAATGCATTTATAGATACTCATATTTTTTTTATAAATTTTTATTTTTGGAGGTGGGTGGGGGTGAGGGATGGAGTTAGGGCGCCAATTGAAATTCTGCACACAGGTGCTGGATACTGCTGGCGCGCCCCTGAAGTTTTTATTTCAGCCAAGAGCATGGAGGCGCATTTCTTTCCCGCCGTGTTTCCTTGGAGTGCTTTTTGAGTCACATGACACAGTAAATTTCCAGCTCTTCAGAGAGCCGCAGTTTATTCTCTCTCAGTGACGTTATGCGAAATATTTGACTATGTGTTGTTCAGTTTAATAAAGTTTATTTTTCTACAGAAAACCTTCTAATCATTCGAATCACCGAGATATTTTATGATCTCCCTAAATAATTCTCTAAAGAAGTATGAAAGAAGTATTTCAAGAGGTGTTTGCACAGGAACAAGAACCAAGGTTAGACAATATTCAACACAAGTAACTTTAAGTGGGGTCTGAATACTTTTTAAATTTTTATTGAGGTCCAGAGAAAAAAACGCATAAGTAATACAGTTACTTATTATATATTTTTATTTCAAGCATATACTAGTGTATAACAAGCATCAAGTTTTTCCCACGAAAACAAACAAGAAATAGGAGCTTTCCTCCACTTCAGATAATGTGTCTTTTTGAAAAAAGAAGTGAAAAGCTTACAAAAGACTTAGAACAAAAAGTGTTAAGTTTCCAGAAGTTTGTCATCGATAAACTAAAGAAGAAAAACTATGATTTGTCTCAAACTGGAAATATGGATGAAACACCTGTTATGTTCGATATAATAGGAAACAAGAGTGGAGAAACAAAAGGAGTAAAAACTGTTTCATTTAAAACTACCGGACATGAACAATCCCACTTCACAGTGTCTCATTCTTGCTTTGCTGATGATACCAAATTAAAACCAGTGGTAATTTTCTAACGAAAAACAAAGAGAATTGTTAATTTTCCAATTGGAGTTTTTATTCATGTTCATAAGAAGGGATGGATGGACGAAACTGGGTTAAATTTATGGATAAAAAATGTTTGGGAAAAGCGTCCAGGAGCTTTAAGAAAACCAGAAAGTCTCTTAGTTTGGGATATGTTTAGATCCCATAAAACAGATGGATTTAAGAAAAAGAATAAACAAATCTAATACAGATTTGGCATTAATTTCAGGTCGACTAACTTCGTTTGTTCAACCTTTACATGTTTCCATAAGCAAACCTTTCAACGAAAGTTTAAGTCTGCTGTGGAACACATGGATGCCAGAAGATAAAGGTTAAAATTCCCGGTCGCCACCGGCCACAGGGCGACTAAATGTAAAAAATTGGCGACTTTATAATGTGCATCTGATCGCCAAATTGGCGATCTTTATTTTTCATGTAATAGTACATGTCAGAAATGCCACTTTTCCGCTTTTTTAATCAATCAGCGATTTCCGCGGAATCGTAAAAGAAAAAGGAAATCACGTTGATGTTCACATTGAAGACATTTGGTTCCGAAAATTTAAAAAAATCGGTCATCAATCCGAAATTTCGGACATAAAAATATCGCGAATTTCGACAAATGGTCGCAGAAAGAAATCAATTTCGTAAATCGTTCGCAAAAAAATCGTCAAAGAATCTCGGGAAAAACGCGAATTTCATAAGAATCTCGAAAAAAGACGAGATTTCCTTCAAAGAATGCCGGGGAAAACGTAAATTTTGTGAAAGGAATGCGTAAAAACCGCAAATTTCATCCAAGTATCGCAAAAAAAACCGCAATTTTCATCAAAAGATCGCGAAAAACCCCCTAAATTTCGGCAATAGATAGGAAAAAAACTGCAAATTTCGTCAAAAGATCGCAAATTTTGTCAAAAGATCGCGAAAAAACGGTAAATTTCATAAAAAATGCAAATTTCGTCAAAAGATCGCGAAAAACCGCAAATTTTGTCACAAGATTGCGAAAAAACCCACAAATTTCGTTAAATGATCGCGAAATAACGTGAATTTCGTCAAAGGATCTCGAAAAACCGCAAATTTTGTCAAAAGATCGCGAAAAAAATGCAAATTTTGTCAAAAGATCGCGAAAAAAGTGCAAATTTTGTCAAAAGATTGCGAAAAAACCGCAAATTTTGTCAAAAGATCGCGAAAAAAGTGCAAATTTCGTCAAAAGATCGCAAAAAACCGCAAATTTCGTCAAGAGATCGCGAAAAAAGTAAATTTCGTCAAAGGATCTCAAAAAAACGGGAATTTCGTCAACCAGGTGCAGAAAAAACACACCCCTTTGTAACGTTTCAGAAAATTTGCTGTGAATTTCAGAATCGCGAAAAAAAAACGCGATTTCCATCAAAGAATCGCGGGAAAAGCGCAAATTTTGTGAAAGGATCGCGTAAAAAACGCAAATTTCATCGAAAGATCGCGGAAAAACCACAAATTTCATCGAAAGATCGCGGAAAAACCGCAATTTTCGTCAAAAGATCGCGAAAACCCAGTAAATTTCGCTAGGAGATCGCGAAAAAAACCGCAAATTTCGTCTAAAGATCGCGAAACAACCGCAAATTTCGTCTAAAAATCGCAAAAAACCGCAAATTTCGTCTAACAATGCGGAATAAAATCGCGAATTTTGTCGAAAGATCGTGAAAATAAAAGTCGCGAATTTCGTCAATTGATCGTGGGATAAATTGCGAATTTCATCAAGAGATCGCATAATAAAATCGTCACTTTCGTCGAATGATCATGGAAAAAAATCGTGAACTCTGTCGAATGATTGGCGAAAAAATTGTGAATTTTAGCAAGAGGTTGCGTAAAATAATTGCAAATTTCGTCAAACGGGAAATATTTTAGACCTATTTTCAGAAAGAATTCTGATCTCGGGCTACATAGTGACGTAATGGAGATGTGAACCAATCCTTGACCTCGGTCTTGTATGACATTGTTCGATAAATTCTCTCTTTTTTTTAAATGTAATAACTGTTAATTGTTTTTGTTGTGGTAAGTAAACTGACACTGTGGATAGTTTTATTTTTATATATTTTAAAAGATGTCTTTGAACATTAATATTTTAAACACATTACTTGTAAAACTATTTAAATCTACCTACTACGATAAGTGGCCACTAACTTGACAGTAGTGGCTACTAAACATACAGCCTCTACCGGCCACTGGCTACTAAAGCAAATATTGAATTTTAACCTTTACCAGAAGAACAGAAAAGAAGGAAATATGTGGCTTGCGTCGTTAACGAAAATGTGCGAATGATTTATAACATCGTGGAATGAAATCTAATCGAAAATAATTGTTAAATCATTTAAAAAATGTGGAATATCAAATGAGCTTGACTGTACCGATGATGATTGTTTAGAGCTCAGTGGGAATAAAATACATGAAGGAGAGATAGTGAGGAAGAAGATGACATTCCCGAAAATATAAATGACGACAAATACAATGAACTTTTCGTCGTGCCTGATAAGGAAGATTAAGTTTGTTAGAAAATATATATATTAGGATTGTTTATATTGATATATAAATTCATTTAAATATACCTCTAAAAATTTTGAAGGTTTTCTTCTTGTGATTTTACATCAGACAATTTATATTCGGCGTATAACATGCACATGGAAAAACTAACTGATTTTTTAGAGTCAAAAGTGTGTGTTATACGCCAAGATATACGGTACATATAATAGAAAATAAAAAAGTCAGGTATTCATTCTGAAAAATTACTACATACACGTAATAAAATAGAAAAGGCAGGTATTTGTTGAAAAATTAACTTGCAGTCTTGAGTCAGTTTTTAAAGTTTGGTTCATGTGGTGAACAGATAACGTAAAGAGTGTCTTCAAGGTTGGAGTCCCTTAACCTTGAACAATATTTGTTCTTTAAAAAATTCATTTCGGAGAAAGTTGTTTCACATACATATGTGGAGTCAAACAAAGTAGCCAGGTTATTAGCTAGTTTTTTTTTTTTTTTTTTTTTTTTTTTTTTTTTGCAATTTTCATACTTTTCTGAGACGAAAGTTGGTCAGTCCCACCACTGCACATGCATACCAACGAAGCCAAGTTGACAGAACAATACCTTATGCTCTCAATGCCTCGACATCGTTACTTTTCATTTCATAATATCTTAATTTAAAAAATCATAGTCATATAAATATAAAAGCAATTCCTATAAATATCTTTCTTAAACACTTCATTTTTATGACCGAACGTTTTTCTTAATTGTACTTTAAAATTCTTTTATTGTTTCTTTATAAATATGAGTTGGAACCCATCGAAAATCAACGAACTAAAATGTTAGAAAGGAAATGTCAGATCGAATTTATAATAAACCTACAAAAATAATTACAATGAAAAATTTATCTTACATTGTTTGTCTAACGCTTGAAACAATATTTTAAACCTAAAATTACCAAAATATTATTTCCACAAACTTCAATGCTTATATTATTGAAAAATTAAACTGTATTAGTATACATAATCAAGATGACTAATTATGATGAAGTTATCGATTGAAGCTCTTATGTTTGTTTTTTACGGTATGAAAAATCAGTAAAAAGGATTTCGCTTTGCCACATCATACAATTTTCCCCCACAAAATCTAAACTGTACATTATTTTTACATTCTCATAATTTACATACGCACCACTCAATTTCACAATTTGAAAGTATCTTAACGTGCAATAGATTATTAATGAATGCATATTTCCTAATTTAAAGTCACGTTTGTCCGATACAACTTTTCATGTAAACATCCGCACAAACTTTAAGTTCTAATCTCAGTACCCGCAAAAAATTTTTTCAGAAATTTGCCTTTAGTTGTCATAGTATTGGTCAAATATTTAGTTTTATAAAAAAAAGATCGTGTTGTTTTAAATATAACATCATTTTAACTTACTGAATCACTTTGCCTTGCGTCTCAAACTCTGTATCCACGTAATGTAAAAATATTGAAATGTAATTGATTTATGAAGAAGAATGCATGTTTTTTTTTTTTTTTTTTAATGTTTGACGTCATTTTCTGTTCAAAAATTATAAAAAGTTATTTTTATTTGTAATGTGAAAATGGCATCAATAAAGATATAAACAATAAAAATAATAAACCATGGCTATTTTCCTTTTACTTTCAATATGAATGGAGCACTTCAGTTGCCACGATTACAAAATTTATATTAAATAC
This sequence comes from Maratus speciosus, assembly GCA_963932465.1. Taxonomy (NCBI): domain Eukaryota; kingdom Metazoa; phylum Arthropoda; class Arachnida; order Araneae; family Salticidae; genus Maratus; species Maratus speciosus. The sequence continues at coordinate 153,989,916 of OZ010790.1, read as the reverse complement.
TACAAAAAAATTAACATCTTAAAAATAAATTGAGATACAGCTTTCAAACAAATTGCATTTAAAAGCCCATTTTTTTTCCTGTATGAAAGCGTAAAAATTGAAAACGTGCGATGTTTAGAAGTTTAAAAATTTGCAGTAGCGAAAATTGCAAAACCGAAATTTCATTTCAAATTTCAAAGTGTTGCCATTCGCAAAATGACGTATGCGTTACGCACAGATACGTTTGTCCTTTATAATATAGACAGTTTAAACATCTTTTCTGAAGGTTACTTTCGTTACTTTAAGATTTCACGACAGTATGGCATTCTCGATAAGTCATTTGGTTGCCGTCGCTATTGACTTTTACTATTGTTCAGCCAATAGCGTCAATCCTTCGCTAGAGGGCCGGGACATGCATCGTCATGGTGTTTTGCGATCAGGCTTAGTTTGCAACTGCACATGTATGCAATCCAGTTTCCTTTGGTAGCGTGTTTTGGCAACAGTTACTCTTTTCATCTAGAAAAATATTGGGTGCTAGTTGTGAGCCCTGTGGCAGAATTTTTTTTAAGTTTTCTGCGACTATTCTCATTAACTAAATATTTTCTGCAACTTAAATTTTTTTTAACAATGGAAATTAATGCTAAATTTATACATAACACACTCAGAAAAAAAAAAAAAAAAAAAAAAAAAAAAAACCCACACGGAAGAACTACTATATCATAAACCATGTATTGTATGTTTTTAGGTAGATTTCATATGAAATACTACCTATTGCAAGCTCCCCTGTGGTGTTGGAATTTCTGAAACATTTTTGCAGATCTAAACCAATCATGACCCCTAAAACCCAAAACCACCCTCAGTAAAAAACTTTTTCTATATATATATATATATATATCACTTTTTTATCGACACGATAACTTCCATAATTCTGCACAAATCTCTTACAAACTGATACATAAAATCAAGGGGCATAAAATCTCACTCAAGTTCATTAATGGGCAAAATCGTACCAAAGGGGTGGAAAATAGAGAGGGGTTTTGTGACAACAAAAAAAAAAACCCATAATTTTTTAATTATAATACACATCGGATCAGATTAAAATTATTATTACTTCTAAAAAAAGGGTAAAAAATTTATGTATGACAGATTTTTGATAAAATAAAAAAGAGGTGAAAAAAATAGGGTTTTGGGGAGAAAAAAATTCATAACTTTGTCAATTCTCAAGATATCAAATCCGCATGAATTTATTATATATCTTCTTAATATTATCTGTAACTTTTATATTGACAAGTTTTTGATAGAACCAATTCTTACAGCAAAAACAAATTAAAAATACATAGCGGTAGAAGAAAAAATCATTGTATTAAGTGCGTACTCAAATCCAAACTGCTTATTTTCTGACTCATTTTTTAATTAAGTTTTGCTCTCAAACACCTCCAATTCGTAGGTTTTCTTATTCTGACTAGGAGGCTCTCTCCCCTACGAGCTATGCTCGCCAATCCCCGTTCAGATGACCACAGACTCTAAAAGCACACCAATTTGATCGGCTTTAAAAAGATTTTGGAAGATTGAATTATAATTTAAAAAACAGTGGTGATCTCCCTATAAACGGATTTCTATTAATTTCTCTTTGATTGGGGAATTTTAAGGCCAAATCAGCTGCTGTTAAAAGATACAATAGCTGTTTTCGTCTTTGATTAAATAAAATCAGTTAAACATTAAAAAATAAGCCAATATAAAATGAATTAAGTAAACAGAGTCTTTGTCTCCCGGTATTTTTTAACAAAACAAAAAGAAAGTTCTTTTAAATAAGACAATTTAAATGTATCGTTTTTAATCTGATGTAATTTTCACCAAACTTTTCTTTCTCTTTTTAATATTCACGTGAAAATACTTTTGTTAAAAATGAAATATTTGTGCTGTCCTAACAAAAATAGTTGAAAAAAAAAGATATCAAAATATCAAATAAATGTCTTGCACATTTTTTATATTTAAACTGTTTTGCAATATTATTTTTGTTTCATTTTACGTAATAAGTGTAATGTGACGTAATTTCTCCTATTTAAGACTACTAACGAATGTTAATGAATTTATTATTTTACAATATTCTTTCTCTTTTAAAATTCACGAGTAAATATAGTTTCTATGACATAATTTTCAATAAGTTCCTGCTTTTTATACATAATTATTTAATTATAATTTGAAAGCTTTTTCTCTATTTATAATAGTAATCAGTAAATAAATTTTTAATCTGAAGCAAACATTACTGTTTGTGTTGTTTATACAGTTGGCAACAGTTTAAATTAATACCCTTTTTTGCACCCTTTGCCTTTCATACATAGCCAAGTATAAACTAATATCATTCGTACTATCATATTTTGTTAATAATCTAAGCAATTCATATTGCTTACCCGGATTTGTCCTTGTGTTCACATCGAGGTGTTGTCTTGAATTTTCCTGTAGTTGTAATTTCTTAATCTCAAACTCTCTTTCACGATCTTTTTCTTCCAATTCTATTCTCCATTTTCAGTTCTTCGATCTCTGCTCGTAATTTCTTCTCTTCGATCTCTGTTTGTGCTTTTTGTTTCTTCTCTTTTCTTTCATCTTCTGCCTTCTCTTTTCTAGCTGCCATAATTACTTCTAGGCGATCCTTTATAAAATCTTCATCGTAATCCTCCCAGCTTTTAAACAGCTTTATTAGGACAGGGATTGTCGATTTTTCTGGTGGTTCAATACCGCATTCCTCACAGTGATTTATTAGATCAATTCTTTTAGCTTTATTCCAGGATCCCATGTTTTTCAGAGTTGTACTTGGACAAATATGATTACAGTTTTTACACTTGCCTTGTTCATTCACAATCCATCTTTTGACACTGGCGATTGACAACAATTTCTCTTCGGTTAATATTTGACTACCTATTCCACTACTAGTTGTTTTTCCTTTAAGATTTCGTTGCATAATATCGATTATTCATTCCACTGTTAGTTGCTTAATATTCCGGCATCAAGCTCCCATATTTGTAGGAAGATTATATGAAAAATGTTAATTTATAGATGACTTGGATAACTAGACGCTGGAATAACAACACATACACTTTAAGACAATTCTATAAAGATAATGTTACACCACTTCATTGATACCTACTTTAAATACATTTCTCACTTAGAACCTATAATATACTTCTTTGGAACAATTGGATTAGGCCAAACAGTGCCTTCCTTGGCATGTCATAAGCCAATGCTTCGTTAACAATATAATTTTATAGACTGACTCTTTTCTAATTTTGAATATGTCCAAACCTTGATCTTGTGATAGTGAATTTTCATAATTCGTGCTTTCAAATGATGGCTAATAAAAATACCAGAGCGTCAGTTAATTTGCTGATCATGCACATTATAAAGAAAATAAAGTATGTATAAATTCAAATCCTACATATATATAGGATCATTTAAATTTCTTTGGTGAGCATGAAATTTCATACACCTTTTCTAAGATTAAATGGGGAATAAATTTACATCTCTGTTATTCTATTTTATTATTTATATTCTATTTTATATTTATTCTGTTCAAGGATATTGATTTAATTTATGTTTTCGAGGCAAAGAATATTATTTAAAGAAATATATTAGTAAATATTTTTAAAGGAAAGTGGTAATTAAGAGGTCACTTCAGACGGGACTTTGATATGATTAGAATAATCGAAAAATCAACATGCAACATTATGTTTATATTCCAAAAAATCACATCTTGGAACAAAAAAATAAATAAATGGTATTAAAAAATAATAAGAATCAAATGGGGTGAAGCATCAAAGTTAAAAAATAAATAATAAGAGTACAAGAAATATGTTTAACTTTGAAATATTTATTACATTTTTATTTCATAGTACCAGTGGCGTAGCTACGTTTTTTGGTGCCCAGGGCAGGAAGAAATTTTGCGCCCCCCCCTCCCCCCTTAATAAAATATAACATTATAATAAAATATAACATTATTTTTCCTCAAGACGAAAAAAAAAAAAGTCTTTTTGGCTTGTACCGGGAGGAAAAGGCAGCTTCACTCTTCTTTGTTTTTAAGGTTTCTGCTAATTTTACTCAAACACACGAAACTAAAATGCTTGAAACCGATTATTCAAAATTTCTACTTTTCGTCAATACTGAATTTGAATGGGAGTTTCAAAAACTTAGTGAACATTCACAGATATGGCTGTTGTTTTAAGCGTATGAGAGTAATAGCATTGAAAATAAATTTTCAGAAAAACACATTTGCTAAAACTCTTAAAATACGCCGATCAGGGGGGAAAATCTGTTTTAAAACGGCAGCCACCCTAGAATTTCAAATTGCCATGCTCATCCATTTCTATAAACCAATTAAACTAAACGTTCCTCCCAAATTGATACCCTCATCCTCTGCTGCAAAATATTACAAGCCCCAACATATTAGCAAGAAAGCACAAAGATTATATTTAAGTTTGAAAAAGATTATATTTTGCCCATTTGATACGCCTGCGCGACCTACGACCATGTAGGTCCCAAAATTGACGTAAATGGCCTGTGGGACATCCGATCGAACTCACGTAGATAATTGTAAGATGCAGCGACAAAATAAACGAGTTCGGTCCACAAAGAGGTTCCTGAGTCAAATTCTTTTCCCCCATTAATCTCCTAGTTATTCCTTAGAAATATAGATATAGTTTTCTCTAATGCATATGCGCTGAATTTAAGTATATATATCAAATATATTTAACTTTTAAAACGACAAAAACAGCCATTTGTACTAGTCGTACAAGGAAGACTGAAAAGTCCTACTTTGTTTTTTATAAGACTTAAAAGGAAAACTTTGGGGGTAGGTTGCCCACATTTTATTCTTTGTCTTTTCTATATGCCAATTCGACGGGAAAAGGGAATTTCCAGTAAAGCAGAAATAATATCTTTATTTGTTCTTCCAGCTAAATCCATTTTGCATTGGTTCACAAAAGCCCCCATTACACTAAAATATTTATATGGGATGGTAAGAACACAAAGATCAGCGTGAAAACCAATCTATGTGTGTGTATGTGTGACGGAGATGGCTTGAAATATCTACCATACGTGCAAGTCTGAAAATTTCAGTGGGGGTAGTCCAAGGCAGGTTCTGTAGCACATGAGGCTCAGATTTTTAATTTTTTGATAATTAGCCACGAATATTAATTAAAAACTCATCAAAAACGCGATTTTTTTTTCACAAAATGGCACACATATGATCCCATACAGTGATGGAACAGCATTGACCTCATTTTGGAGCAGCAAAAAGCCACCTTGGAGCAGAAAATAACTATTTTGGAGCAGCAAAAATGCTCATTTTGGAGCAGAAAATAACTATTTTGGAGCATCAAACTGTCATTTTGGTATTCTTTGACAAAATTCCCATTTTTTCTGCAATTCTTTGACGAAATTTTCATTTTTCCTGCGATTCTTTGACGAAATGCACATTTTTTCCATGACTCTTTCAAAAAATTCGCTCATTTTCGCAGTCCTTTGACAAAATTCGCATATTTTTCACATGTTATTCGGGCTCTTAGTTGAAATCAGCGTGTTTTTCGCTATCTTTTGATGAAATTAGCGTGTTTTTTGAAATCTTGTGACGAAATTTGCGTTTTTTGTGACCTTTTGATGAAATGTGTTTTTTTTCTGCGATCTTTTAACGAAATTTGTGTTTTCCCCTAATTTTTTGAGCTCGTTTTGTTCGTTTTTTGCGATTGAAATTAGCGATCCTTTGACAAAATTCGCGTGTTTTTTGCAACCTTTTGATGAAATTTGCTGGTTTTTTTCGCAATATTTTAACGAAAGCAGCATTTTTTCACGATCTTTTGACCGTGTTTTGACAATCTTAGCGCTCCTTTGACAAAAATCAAGATTTTTTCGTGATCCTTTGACGAAATTCGAGAGTAATACGCGATCTTTTGACGGAAATCTCGTGTTTTTCGCGATCTTTTGATGAAATTTGCGGTTTTTTCACTATCTTTTAAAAAAATTAGCTTTGTTTCACGATCTTTTGACCGTGTTTTGTTCGTTTTTGGACGAAATTAGCGATTCTTTGACAAAATTCACGTTTTTCTCACGATCCTTTGAGAAATTCGCGTTTTTTCGCGACCTTTTGACGGAATTCACGTGCTTTTCGCGATCTTTCGACGGAATTCGCGTTATTGCAAGATCTTTTGGCAAAATTCGCGTGTTTTTCACGATCTTTTGACAAAGTTTGCGATCTTCTGACGAAATCTGTGTTTTATTCGTGACCTTTAAACGAAATCACGTTTTTCCGCGATCTTTTGACGGAATTCACGTGTTTTTCGCAATCTTTTGACAAAATTTGCGTGTTTTCGCGATCTTCTGACGAAATCTGCGTTTTATTCGCGATCTTTAAACGAAATCACGTTTTTCCGCGATCTTTTGACCGCATTCTGTTCGTTTTTTGACGAAATTAGCGATCCTTTGTTAAAATTCACGTTTTTTTCCCGTGATCATTTGGGAAACATCGCGTTTTATGCTTTCTTTTGACCAAATTCGCATGTTTATCGCAATATTTTGGCGAAATTCAAGTGGAAAATGATCGATTTGGCTCAAGAATTATTATCGAATTGCCGCAGTTGGGCGCAATTTTGTTGAAAAATGATAGTTTTGGCACAGAAATGCGCAGCATTATCGATTTGGCGCAATTGGAGCAATTGGCGCAGCTGTTCCATCACTGCCCATAGCCGAAATGAAAGAAATAAGGAATTCTCACTAATCAGCGAAAATTAAGAAAACTAAGATATCGATTTGAAAATTTCGGAGCATATGTAGAAAAATATTTTGCACCTGTGTATAAAATTTTTGAAAATCGGTTGGTAATTTTTCTTAATTTTTTCAAAAACTGATGACGATAGTACAAAAGTTTGAAGAAAGAACCATACAAGGACGAATATTCATTAAAAACCGAACTAAAAAGAGATTTTTTTCCGGCCGACTCCTCCATTTAATTTACGAAAATCAATGGATCAGAGATTATATGACATCCAGACAATCGACTGAATTATTAAACGTTACCAAATGTTAAAAACATAATTTAAAAGACTTTTATCAATTTAACTGAAGATTATTAGTGTCGCAACAGTCCTGTGATATGATTTAAGAGTTCACCCACAATGATTTCCCCCATTTATATACATTTAAAAGTATGTTTCAAAATATAGACTTCTTTTATCACTATTATCGAACATTAACGGCACATTCTTTTCTCGGATTTCAACGGGAACTGATTCATTCAACCTAGCTTGCGATTTTCTTGCAGTTTTTAGCTTCAAATTCGAGTGCAGGCATTCTTAGCTCTGGTTCTATGGACCCAGTTTAACTGGGTTTTGCTCATTCAACTTGGCTTTCGATTGTCTTACAGTTTTTAGTTCTACCTTCCACTGCCAAGGGCATTTTTATATGATATTTCATGGACCCGATTTCTGCGGATTTTTTTCTTTTCTTTCAACTCATCTCGCGCTTCGCTTCAGATTTTCGGCGCGTGCCCCCCCCCCCCCCCCCCATAACGGAGTTTCATTTTGAAAGAGATAAATTTGAAAGGAGATTCTTAGTGGTTAGAGATACATGCTTAGCACGCCCGATCTACGCTGCTGAAGACAGCGGGCACCCATCCCAAAGGTTCATTTTAAGATATTAGTTTTTCTTTTAAATTTTAATATGAATGGAGGTTTTAATCATCCGCGGTTTGTTTGGTAAAAATCAGTGGGTGAATCAGCTAGTATACAAATGAAAAATGTTCTTTTGATACCAGAAATGTGACTCCAAGTCTTCAACAGACCTTTTTACTTATAAACTGAAGGCTAGACAGTAAGAAACCTCCATCAGCGATTGAGAATTATGGATATCTCCATCAGGGCTTGAAATTCAATTTTTCCTAGGAGGGGAGTCTCCCTACCAACATTTATAAATGGAGGGGAGTTGAGCTATTTGGGAGGGAGAAAAAAAATCTAAAACCCACTGTTATTTTACGTGTTACTTAAAGATTTACATTAATTATTTTGTCATGTCTGTATTAATACAGACTCTCAGAGTGTTTCTGAGTAAAAAGAAAAAAAAAATTGGAAAGTCACAGCAAATTTCCTGAAAGGTTACAGCAAGGGGTGGGAAGGGATTGAGAAATCCTCTCCAGGCGCTAATGATTTTTTGTTGCAGGTCGAGTAAACTCTCTTTGTTTGGTTCGGTTTGATTTCAGGCTATTTTTTTCTGCAGCCCTTTGACTAAATCCGCGTTTTATCCGCTATCTTTTGATCAGGAGTAATTCTGTTCCGAATTTTCCGAAAAATTAAGGCAGTCATTTCCGAAAATAAAAAAAAAAATTGGTCATAAACCCGAAATTTCGGACATAAACTATATCGCGAATTTCGACAAATGTTCGCCGAAAGAAACCAATTTTGTAAAGGATCGCGGGAAAAACGCCAGAGAATCTCGAAAGAAAGCCAATTTCGTCAAAGGCTCGCGAAAAAACGGCAAATTTCGTCAAAAGAGGCAAATTTCCGTAAAAGATCGCGAAAAACGACACATTTCGTCAAAAGATCGCAAAAAAAACGACACATTTTGTCAAAAGATTGCAAAAATTACCGCAAATTTCGACAAAGGGACGCAAAAAAACCACAGTTAGTGCCAGGAGTGGATTTCCCCCCCCCCCCTCTTTTGTAACCTTTCAGAAAATTTGCTGCGAATTTCAGAATATATTTTTTGTTTTCACTCAGAATCACCCCCTGCTTTTGACGAAATTTGCGTTTTATCCGTGATCTTTTGTCGAAATTACAGTTTTTTCGCGATTCTTTGATGAAATTCGCGGTTTTTTTCATCGGCCCTTTGACTAAATTCGCTTTTACTTCGCGATCCTTTGACGAAATTTCCATTTTTCCGCGATCCTTTGACGAAATTCGCCTTTTCACGATCCTTTGCCGAAACTCGCGTTTTTTCCACGTTCTTTTGCCGAAATTTACGAATTTTTTGCTATCCTTTGATGCAATTTGCGTTTTTTTGCGATCCTTTGATGAATTCAGAGTTTTTTTTTTCTCGCGATCTAACAAAATTCACGTTTTTCAGCGATCCTTTCACAAAATTTGCGTTTTATTCGCAATTCTTAGCGACGAAATTGGCGATTTTTTCCTCGAACGATAGACGAAATTTATTTTTTTGGCGATCATTTGTCGAAATCATCAAACTTTGTGGTTCTGATCGCCTCCCTTATCTATTTATATCATCATTTCATTCCACTTACATCATTTTCTTTCTAAGTTCACATTCCATAAAGTTTCTTATTTACTTTTATTTATTTCATTATAATATCAACAATAGACATGAATTAACTTAAACTTACCTTTCCATATTGTTTTCTGTTAATATCCAGTTGATTTAAGTTTCTCTTTAATCTTTTGGTGGTCGTATTAACTTCCGCCATTTTCCGTTTCATTACACTCATATCTTGTCATCCTACACCGGCAAAATCAGTTTTCAAACTAAGTTTAATTTTCCGTAGTTATATTTTCTCCGCTAGATGGCGACATTGCATATCGCTTCTTTAATCGATCTTTGCATCGAATCTCTGCTTGCATCGATTCGATGCCGCTTTCTGATTGGTCCGTTTGGCGGGCGTCGCTCCCAAACGATGTTCTCAATCCGAGCCATTTTAGATAAATACGCGATGCAAACACTGTAATGTTGCACTTTTTAGTCTTCCTAATGGAAGCAATATTTCACGAACTGGATAGAGGCTGGGACTCTATCCTGGAACGTACGTTTAGAGTACTTATTATATTTATGTTTTCTAGAATTTTAAATGCTTTTAAATAGTTCTTCATGTGTAAATTAATTGTGCTTATTCATGTATCAAAGTCTTCATTCTTCACGACTGTTGTTTACTAGAGAAGTTATAATGTGAATTATCATACTGTCAACTCTTCAAGATGTTTATTAAATAAACTGCATTTTGTTTTTAAGTGAATTTGATTTTGTGTTATTAAAGTTCTCCTCAAGCTACATTAAGTTACATTCAAGACACGTCCATTCTTCCGTAAAATCTCATATCCAGCCTTTGCTTGCACAGCATATTTCTGCTTCTGTTAATGTACCATTTTAACGTATATAATTAATTAAATTATATATCGCATGAGATGTGGTTATGGGCAATGAATGTCCGGAAGTTTGGATTGCCGAAAAACGTTCTTTCAAGTTAATTTGGAGACTTCAAGTTTATTTCAAAAGGTGAACTTTAGTTATTTATTTTTGTTTTACAATAGCCTGGATTGTTATATTTATTTAAAGAAGCACTGAATTATCCATTGAACTTTATTTTTCTGACGAACTTTACCTGAACTTTTATTTTTCCTGGTGAACTTTTGTTTTTGACGAACTTTCTTTGATCTTTTTCGCCGTTTTTACGAACTTATACGTTTATTTACAGATTTTTGTTGACTTTTTACATCATTTTTATTAACATTATTTTGCATATTTACCATACTTTATTTAAAATAGACTTTTATTTTGCTGATTTTGTAGAAGAAAAATATTTTTATTTTAAGATTATTACAGTTTATCTTGATTGAGTTTGACAGAAAATGAAGAAAGGGATGAAAATGTCGGGGGGGCGGTAGCAGTATTTTTGCTTGAAATTTCTTTTGGCTATTTTTAAATCTCCCAGGATGGCATCTAATGTAATTGATAAGTTAAATTCCAGGAACTATGCCACATGGAGTTCCGACATGAAATATCTTTTAATGGAAAAGGAATTGTGGGAGATTATTAGCTTGAAACAGAGAGCACCAGAAATAAGTGTTACTGTTACTGCTGATGTTAGGAATTCTTTTATTGCCCGTGCTAACAAGGCTCAGTCATTAATTTATTTGAATGTGGAAGCCGAATTCAAGAGAATTATAGATGATTGCTTAGATCCTGTAGAAGCATGGGAAAAGTTGAGAAAAAATTTTCACCCGACACACGCGCTCATCATATGACTCTCTTTAACGAATTGATGGAAGGAAGAATCAGACATGGTGAGTCAGTAAATTTGTTTGCTACCCGATTAAAGAAGATTTACATGGAAATTAAGCTGATTGATAAAAAATTTTCTGAAAATTATTTATGTTATCAGTTTTTACGTTTCTTACCCTCAAGCTATGACGTTATAGTACAGCAGTTATTAAGTAGGCCTGATGACACTTTTAAATTTGATTTGGTCGTTGATGAATTGATATCCGAAGAAACTCGTCAACGTTTACGTGATAAAGATGGTGCTAAACAAGTAAACATTTCGAATCTACACCAGTCTTCGAATTTTTCTAAAAAGAGGTTTCGCTTTCGTAAACCCAAGGGAAAGAAGTGCTGGAAATGTGGTAAATTAGGCCATCTTCAGAAAAATTGTTTTTCAAGAAGACCAACCAGTTCTTACCATCAAAGAAATGTTTCTCCGGCTCCATCTTATCGACGTGATTACTCATCGGATAGATCCAGTTCTCTTCATCATCGGTCTCCTGATAGATACTGCGGTGGCTCTTCAGATTCTAATCAGCTAGCTGATGGTTCAGATTCCTATGAATCCTCTTCCCCTGCTCCAAGAGACTCTAGACATCGAAGACAGACTCCTTGCCATGCCAGACGTCCATCTTCCAGTGTTTCTAATCGGAGGGATGGTGGTTCTCGCCGTGACTTATCAAACTCATCACGTAAGTCCAATTTATTTGTTTCTCACTCTAGCTTAAGTAATGTAGTGAAGGACGGTGATTGGGTGTTTGATTCCGGTGCGAGCCATCATTTCTGTAGTAATATAAATTTATTTTCAAATTTTGAAGTTTTAAATGATGAGATGTCTGTTGCCGTTAAAAATGTTTTGTTTCCCATTAAAGGAAGGGGTGATGTCAAATTACGTTTTGGTCAGAGGGTTTTTACTTTATGTAATGTTATGTACTCTGATCAATTACGTAGGAATTTAGTCTCGGGGCCTCAATTGGACCTAAATGGTTTAAGCTTTTCTGGTTACAATGGTGAGGTGAAATTCTGCCGGGGGGACGAGTACCTTTTTAGTGCCTATCTTAAGAATAGGATTTATCGTTTATATCCAAAAATTCCTGTTTCCTCTTCTAAATCAGTCAAATTTGAATCTCTTTCTACTAAGAAAGATGATATAATGTTACACTGGCATAAAAGATTTGGTCATATTAGTCAATCTCTGATAGCACATACTAGTCGTAGACAAGGTGTACGGGGGTTACCGAGTTTAAAGAAAACTGATTTATTTTGTGAATCTTGTAAATTGGGTAAACTGAAAAGTGTGTCGCATAAGTATAGTAAAAATATACGTTCTAACCATCCTTTAGAGCTGCTATATGCGGATTTGTGGGGCCCTTGTCGTATCGAAGGTAGGAATGGAGAAAGATACTTTTTGTCTATTATTGATGATTTTTCCCGTCGTGTGTCTGTTTATCCTCTAAAAATGAAATCTGACACATTTGATGTTGTTAAGAGACATATCATTAGAGCAGAAACATATTTGAACCGAAAGGTCAAAAGTTTTAGAACAGACAACGGCGGGGAATTTGACAATATTTCCTTTAAAAATTTCTTCGATGACAGGGGTATACGTCATGAATTTACGAACGTATATACTCCACAACAAAATGGAGTTGCGGAGAGGTTTATGTTAACCGCAGCAGATGGTATGCGAACACTCTTGATAGATAGTAACCTTGACCCTAGTTTTTGGCCAGAGGCCCTAAGTATTTTGTCTACTCTTGGAATAGAGTATGTCCTAAGTTGTTAGGGAAGACTCCTTTCGAGCTTTATGGAGGAAAGAAACCTTCAGTTCGCCATTTAAAGCCCTTTGGTATTGTTACATATGTCCGTATTCCTAAGCAAAGGACTTGGAAATTAGAGGCTAGAGCAAAGAAGGGTTTCCTGGTTGGATATGCTTTTAGGACTAGGGGTTACAGAGTTTGGATTCCAGAATCTGACGAAATTATTGAATCTTCCAGTGTTTCTTTTAACGAATCATGTTGTGGTCTTGAGCGCAGTGGAGCTGCACTGGGCTCCGAGGATTATACTCTCTTCTCTCCTCATGCTGAGGAAAATCGGGACAGAGTTGTTGAAGTTGTACCTGAGGATATCCCAGGTCCTTCCAACGAGTCTCTAGATTCCCCGCATGGGAGTGGGGAGGGTGAAGACTCGGGGTCCAGATGCACCACTCAACCCACTATTTCCCCTTTAAGGGATGTTAGTTGGGTTAGAAAGCCTTCTATTCGTAAGAAAGGTGATTGAGCTGACATCTATTATTATAAGTCGGGTAAGACCCGTTGCCTGAGATCCTTAAATGATGTGAAGAAATATTGTGAGGAAAAACATATTAAGTTTCAGCCTGAACTTTTTGATTTTACTGGAGCTAATCTTTATTCTGGCATCGTACCTGTCCCTAATAGTTCTTCTACATTTGACGACGAGGATGCTGATTCTATAGATTCAAATTTAGTTTATCCAAGAGCATGACTAGTACATCAAAACGACACTCCCAGAACTTTTAAGCAGGCATGTGATTCAGCACAATGTTCGGTCTGGTGGAAAGCAATGGAGCTCGAAATACGGGTAATGCGAGAGCGAGGGGTTTGGCACTTAGCGGAATTGCCGGTACATGTCACACCAGTAGGTTGCCGGTGGGTTTACACGACGAAACGGGATGAATTTGGACGGATCGCCAGGCACAAGGCTCGCCTTGTTGCCCAAGGTTTCAAACAAATTAAGGGCGAGTCTTATGATGAGACTTTTAGCCCAGTTGTTAATTTCGGCGTAATCCGATTCTTTTTCTCCCTTCTCGTTTCGTGTAGCGGGTGGTCGCACACTCAGTGTGACGTGACCTGCGCCTACCTGTACGCACCACTGAGTGAGGACGTGTACATGCTACAACCTCCCGGTTTCGTTGAGCCCGGGAAAGAGCACCTTTATTGCAAACTAGACCGGGCATTGTATGGATTACATCAGAGTGGAAGAGAATGGTTTTTCGAAATCCATAAAGCATTAATTGAAATAGGTTTTAGAAAATTGGAATCATGTAACTGTGTTTATATTTTTAAATCTGGAATTGTACTTTTATTATATGTTGATGACATCGTGGTTTTTGGTAGAACTCAGAAGCTGATTGACTGTATTTTGACCCGCATTAAATCTAAATTTGATGTTAAAGAGCTTGGTAGAACTAGGAAGTTATTGGGTGTTGAGTTCGAGGATACTCCATCCGGAGTTGTCATACATCAGTCAAATTACATTGAAGAAGTATGCAACAGATTTGATAAGTTCAAAATACCTTTTTCTACCTTGCCTATCAGCAAAGGGGTTGTCTTTTCAAGGTCAAATTGTCCGGTTTCCAATCACGATGTTGAACAGATGTCACATTTTCCATACCGTAGTGTTCTGGGATGTCTTTCATTTATTGCAAATCGCACCCGTCCTGATATTTGTTATGCCGTAAACGTATTGAGTCAATTTCAGTCTAACCCTGGTATTGTTCACTGGGATGGTCTCTTGAGGCTGCTGGGATATGTTAGGTCTACAAAGAATTACAAGCTTAGACTCTCGTGCTATTCCAATAATTTAGTGGTTTATTCCGACGCCGACTTCGCTGCTAACCGCGACGACCGGACCTCGATCGACGGCCAAATAGTCATGCTAGACGAAGCACCTGTCGACTGGCGCACTTTTAAAGAAAAGTGCGTCAGCTTATCGACTATGGAGTCTGAATTCGTCGCAATGACTGAGGCCGTCAAGAACCTGGTCTGGTTTGACCGGATACGCCGCGAATGTGTGCAGGAAGGAATTATTTCTGTACTTGGGGGGAAAGCTGTAATGAAGGCTGACAATCAGGCAGCGATTGATTTTATTAAGTCTCCAGTGGAGAATTATAAGTCAAAACATATTGATGTTAAGTTGTTCTTTATTAGAGATCTTTATTATAAGGATGAATTTTTATTGTCTCACGTGCGTAGCAGATCCAACTTGGCAGATATTTTTACCAAGCCGTTGACCAGAAATGAGGTTTTGAACTTCATTAAACTACTGTTTAATGTGTAATAGTTCTTTTGTATTTAAATTTGTCATATTGTACTTTAGTCAAATATATATAAATCTTTCATATTGTATCTTTATTAAATGTTATGCTGGTAAATTCCTTTAATACATATTGTACTTGCACTTTTTCTAACTGTTGTATTAAGTATTTTTAATGAAAAGTGTAGTCATTTGTAATTTTAAATTGTTAATTTACCTAAAGCATACTAGTACCAATTTTTCATCATCACCAGCTTTCTTGATCATTTCCTATTAGTTTTAAAAACTTAAATTATACCTATTTAAGTTAAGAATTAATTTGAAGTTATTTAAAGAAAGTTTTATTTGGTTTATCTAAATATATTTTCTAAATTGATTTTATTATTGAACTCTAATGTAAAATGTTTGCTTATTTTTAACTTGTTCTCTCTACTTCTAGGCATTTAGATCGCCACCCATTTATTGTGAATGTTTGTGAGAAGATTGAAAGATGCATGTATGAGCCCTATATCCATCCTTGTGATGGATACGTTAAACAGTTTTATGTCAGAGCCGTTGTATTGTCTCATGATTCTACATGCCTGGATCAGTATTTTTCATGATGTTTTTGAATTTTTATTTTTCAGCTTTGGGACTTTAAAAATTTTGCTTTATACATTTTTGAATTGTAATAAAAATATTTTTCTTGCATTATATTATGTTAAAATGTTAATTTTTGGAGATGATCAAGATGTCATCATCTGCTGGTTTAACTTTTCCAAATTGGAAAACGTTACTTTATTTGGTACGTATTTATTCATGTATTTTTGTAAATTGTATTGTATTATCTATATTTATTGGGAACTGATTCTTTTGTTAGGCTTGTTACCCTTTTTGGTCTAGGATATACCGGTCACTGTCTATTGACCTGGGGGATTTCTTTTGATAGCCAATATCTTGTGAAGATCTACGTTTCCCTCTTTTTGATGGATTCTCAATACAATACTATTTTTAACTTTAAAAATTGTTCTTTAAAAATTTTCTAGTTGCTTATTAAAAGCGTTAAATGTTTAATTGTTAAAATTTTTCTTACCTTTGAAGTTCTTAGGCTTCATTGTTTAAAGTTTTTGAAGTGTTAACTTCTTTTTGAATCATTGAGTTGGTTCATTTTCGGTTCAGTTGAATCGTGAATTTTTCTAGCTGTTCTGTTGAGTTTAAATATAGGAAAGGGAATAAAAGAGGGTTACTGTTTTATAGTTTAAATATTTAATTTTTTTTCGTTAATCATTTTTGGTTAAATTAAATTGTGGAAATGTTTTTGATGTTGATTTTTTGAACCTCTTTAAGTCCTTATCCTTTGAGTCACTCATTCTTGGGCAGATCAGATTGTCCCGATTGAGTAGTTTGACTCTTTTTGTTAGATGAGGCAATGAGAGGGGGGGGCATTTGATGGAAATCATCAAACTTTGTGGTTCTGATCGCCTCCCTTATCTATTTATATCATCATTTCATTCCACTTACATCATTTTCTTTCTAAGTTCACATTCCATAAAGTTTCTTATTTACTTTTATTTATTTCATTATAATATCAACAATAGACATGAATTAACTTAAACTTACCTTTCCATATTGTTTTCTGTTAATATCCAGTTGATTTAAGTTTCTCTTTAATCTTTTGGTGGTCGCATTAACTTCCGCCATTTTCCGTTTCATTACACTCATATCTTGTCATCCTACACCGGCAAAATCCGTTTTCAAACTAAGTTTAATTTTCCGTAGTTATATTTTCTCCGCTAGATGGCGACATTGCATATCGCTTCTTTAATCGATCTTTGCATCGATTCGATGCCGCTTTCTGATTGGTCTGTTTGGCGGGCGTCGCTCCCAAACGATGTTCTCAATCCGAGCCATTTTAGATAAATACGCGATGCAAACACTGTAATGTTGCACTTTTTAGTCTTCCTAATGGAAGCAATATTTCACGAACTGGATAGAGGCTGGGACTCTATCCTGGAACGTACGTTTAGAGTACTTATTATATTTATGTTTTCTAGAATTTTAAATGCTTTTAAATAGTTCTTCATGTGTAAATTAATTGTGCTTATTCATGTATCAAAGTCTTCATTCTTCACGACTGTTGTTTACTAGAGAAGTTATAATGTGAATTATCATACTGTCAACTCTTCAAGATGTTTATTAAATAAACTGCATTCTGTTTTTAAGTGAATTTGATTTTGTGTTATTAAAGTTCTCCTCAAGCTACATTAAGTTACATTCAAGACACGTCCATTCTTCCGTGAAATCTCATATGCAGCCTTTGCTTGCACAGCGTATTTCTGCTTATGTTAATGTACCATTTTAACGTATATAATTAATTAAATTATATATCGCATGAGAGAAATTCGCGATATTTTTCTGTTAAACTGATGACCGATTTTTCATAATTTTCGGAACCTAATGCCTTAAAATTTTTGGAAAATTCGTAACAGAATCGCTCTTGAATTCGCCAATCGATCGCGGATACTTGTCAACCGATCTTGAGAAAAAAATAACGAAATTTGTCTATAGGTCGCGTGAAAAATTCGTGAATTTCAATGATCTTTCGCGGTAAAAAAACCCCGCAAAATGTGTCAATCGATAGCGTGAAAATATCAGGAAATTTGAAAGGCATTCGCGGGAGTTGATCGCATTTCAAAATGCAAAATTTTCAGGAAAATGGTAAGATTTTGTGAACGGAAGCATCCCGCCCCCGATATTCTTTTGGACGGGAATTCAAAATTATGGGCGCGAATCCCGCCATCCCGCCCTGAAATTCAAGGCCTGTCCATTCCCCTCGCATTCACCGAATTTCTTCAAAACATTCACACAGACACACACACAAAAAAGAAAATGTCAACAATTCTTATTTATGCAAAATATGCGAAAAAATTTCGATTTAAAGCCCCTCTCAATTTGGCGCCCTCTATTTAATCATTTTGCAACTCAATTCAAGCACAGAATAATATTAGGTCCCAAGTGTGTTGAGCCATTCCTAGAAACATTAACAGAAGGTTTTTCTTTCTTCATTATATGGATATAGTAAAATATCTTACTACAGAAAACATTCATACAGAGACAAACACAAAAAAAATAAAAAAAAAACAGCAATTTTCATCTATTGTCGGAATAGTGAGATAATTTCGGTTTAAACCTCTCTCCATTTGGTGCCCCTTGGCCTCGGCGCCCGGGCGGCCGCCCCCCCTTAGCTACGCCACTGCACAGTACCACACTTTTATCAGCTGTAGATCTACCAATAATATCAAAATGTTTATCACACTGCAAAGACTCTTGAGCCTAAATACTTATTATTTAAGCAATACAGTTGCTTATTGCTTTCGCGGAATAAATATTTTTATGGAAAAGCACCCCAATTATGAATAAATATTTTTATATCTATTATTGTGCTCAAATTTTTGGCTTATGAAAGCTTTGAAATTTGCAGGAATATGCTCCAATGGAGTACAGAGATTCTGTTTCAGAGAGATTTTTAACTATAGATTTTGATATTTTAAAATTGAAAGAAAATTTCCCTTCTATCTTTGCACTTTTCGATAATCACGGTGCCTTTAAAAATTAGAGGGATGTGAGGTGAAAGGCGAATTTATTGCTTAATTAGGGTTTTTGGCTCTTATTTACACGTAAATGATGTCACATGTAAAGCCTAATCTCAAATTAAAATTACTTGCTAAACTTTTTAAGTTGACTTTCATGTGCCACTTATTAAATTTTATTGAAACCAGTGTTCTGGGAGATTGTATGGTAAAAGGGTGTTAAACTTATGAATTTGCAATTATTAAATTCTGTGTAAATCAAGCCATTTTGTATAACTGCTATAAAATGCTAATACTTTCTGAAAGAAAAGCAGCTAATGATATTAAATATGATGATGCTTTCATCAGGTTAGTTTTCCTACGGAATGAAACTTGTTGAAATAAAAAAATATATATTCTTTCACTTCATGAATCATTTAAAACTATGCATTTTAATTTATTTAAAACATAAAATCAATTAATGAAATCCAGTATTACTGTACATTTAGAAAAGCATTGAAACATTATTTTTATTAAATATACTAAATTCAAGTAAGTAAATTTCAAGTAAGAAAATGTATTTAAAATGCAAGCTAAAATTTCATTTTGAGATAATGCGACTTTTGATGCAAAATTTTGTTTCTGAAAAGTGTATTGTTATTTTAAGATTTTGTTTTAACTTTTGAATCTGGTGTAATGAAAACGACATCACATTGATGAAATTAAAATAAATATATGTTAAGGTTTTCATATTAAAATGAATGCTTTCCATGAAAAAATATTACATCATTTTTCCGGATAAAAGCTTTTGCTAAAAACGCCTTTCTGAAATGTTTTAACTGCCATATTTCAAAAATAATTAATTAAAATAGTATATGATTTTTTAAAAAGTTTAATTCGTATGAATAGTGGCCAATAACTATCCACTTAAATATACAGAAGTTATATTTACATCCTTCGTTGTAAATGTCAATATATTGACAGACGATTTTCGCTTTTGTGGAATAAATTCATTCATGAAGCTTCGATGTGTGTAAATATGTTTTCAGTTTTGGAAAATTTACTTTAATCATGTTTTTGTACCATTTATACTAATTGAAATTCAATTCTTTTTAATTTTAATGAGGAAATATCATCACAAATATATTAATCCGTTTTAATTCCCCTTTTTACCAAAAAAATATCTTCTCCGTATAATCATAACGTGAATTTTGAAAGAAAACTCTCATTTGTATGTAACTTAAATTCAAACTTTTTAATCAGTATGGACAGAATTCCTGTGACGTCACAATTGGTAAAATGGCATTTTTTATAGCCTCGAACCAAAAGTGAGAATAGGGTTCATTAGTAAAAAATATTTCTGTTATTCATTTTAATAAGACGTCATTATTTATCTATTTTCATTCGTTACTGATATTCATGCCCCTTGTATTTTTAACGAATACTTGGATGAATACCTGTTTTATTTGAAATATAACGCCATATTTTTCCAAGCGAATAACTTTATTAATAATATGATTCTTTTTCCTTCTAATTATGACTCCATTTTTGGCAAAAAACCCCTTATTAACATAACCGATATTCATCCCTCATGCATAATAAAAAATACTCCATTTTTCGTTTCAAATATGACATCATATTTATTTTCTTTTGAATTCTCTTTATTTTATTTTTTCACGTGGAAATTGATCAATAGAAAATTAATTGTAGAGGAGAAATTATTATTCCAGATTTAGATTTTCTTGGCAACAAGAAAGAAAAATGGTTAAATTTATCAGAAAAATGTCAATTGATTCTGTATGAAAAAGAATGAAATTTTGAATTATTAAGAAAATTATTTGAATAAATTAAATAAAATATAGCCTATGTTCATTTCTGTTTTATAATACACGTATACGCAAAGATACAAAAATATTAATTCATCTGTTTAGACGTTGATTTAATTCAAACTTTCGGACACACTTTGACATTTATAATATTATAAGGAAAGGATTGAGCCATAGCTTTCATTGTTGTGATTGGACAGCATAGTTAAGATAAATATTAATAAAAATATAAAAAATATTAACATACCTCCTACAATTAAATAAACTTCAGGGAAAGCGTTTTTTGCCTGCATTAACTGTCTAGCATGTCCTTGATGAAATAGATCATATATACCATCCGCATAAACTCTAACTGGTCTAGGAGCTGGAAGTAAAAGGCAATTGTTAGTTTATAATTACAACCAACAAATAAATGGTTCATAAAGATTTCTTCAAATAAAAATAAAGGACTTTTAAGAAGTATCAAAGAAAAAAAAATTAGAGACCTACACATTGATTAAACTAATGAATTATAATATGTATTTGTTTAATACATGGTTTCATTTTTGTAAATACAACATTTAAACATTCAAATGGTAATGGGAGAGGGGGGGGGAGAATTTTGATGTGAGTCAATAAAAATTTAGAAGACTATTACTTATAATTATTTAAAAATATAAATACAGCAGAAAAAAAATCCCCGCCGGCCCGGCCTACAGGCAGAGGTAGATTTCGAAGTCAAATACACTAATTTCACAAACAAAAACTAAATCATGATTAGTGATAAATCCACTTTAACAATTTTATCTGGCCACTTTTGATGAGTTTTTATTTCATTTTTATATAATAGCTGGTTTTATCAGAATCATGTTAGGGCGGTATTAAAAAAAAAATACTTTTCCATGCTCAACAACTCGACATTTTCTGGCATAATTCCAGATTCATTTTTAATTAAAAAAAATATGAAACTTGCTGATGTGATTTTTGAAGAGATTTATAAGCGACCTGTGTGTTTATTTTTTGTTCAATTAATTAAAACTTGATAGATAAACAATTATTTTCTCAGAAAGAGAATATTTTTCGTTTCTAACACAATTGCTTCGAGAAATTCCGTTCGAAATGCCCACTTTGACATCATTTTTTGAAATATATTCTGTCTCTATCAAAAAATCGATCATTACGGTACATTATATAGTTTCTGAATAAGCAAATCTACCAATTAAATGCATTTGAAAGCAAAAATAAATTTAAAAATGAGTCAGAAAATAAGCAGTTTGGATTTGAGTGGATCCTTAATACAATGATTTTTCCAACACAATCCGCTGTGGTAAATTCGGTTCAAAATGCCCTTTTTAACAGCATTTTAAAAAATATATTCTGCCTCTATCAAAAAATTGACCCTTACAGTACATTATATAGTTTCTGAGTAAGATAACATACCAATTGGAAGCCTTTGAGAGTAAAACTGAATTGTAAAATGAGTCAGAAAGTAAGCAATTTGGATTTGAATACACCCTTACTAAGATGATTTTTTTCTTCAACCACTATGTATTTTTAATTTGTTTTTGCAGTAAGAATTGGTCCTATCCAAAACTTGTCTATATAGATGTTGTAGACAATATTAAGAAGATATATGATAAATTCATGGGGATTTTATATCTTTTGAATTGACAGAGTTATGGATTTTTTTCTTCTTCAAACCCCTTTTTATTTTTGTTTTTAATTTTTTTTTTTTTTTTTTTTTTGCTGTACGAATTGGTCTTATCAAAAACTTGTGAATATAAAAGTTGTAGATAATGTTAAGGAGATTTATAATAAAATTAATTGGATTTGATATCTTGAGAATTGACGAAGTTATGAATTTTTTTCTCCCAAAAACCCTATTTTTTGCGCCCCTTTGAGCCCATTTTTAACTTTATCAAAAATCTGTGATACATAAATTTTTGGCCCTATTTTTAGAAGTAATAAAAACTTTAAACTGATTTGATATGTACAAAAATTAAGAAGTTATGGGAGGTTTTCTGTTTTCACAAAACCCCTCCCTATTTCCATCCCCTTGGTCCGATTTTGCCCATTAACGAACTTGACTGAGATTTTGTGCCGATTGATTTTATGTATCAGTTTGGAAGAGATTGGTGCAGAATTACGAAAGTTATCGTGTCCAGAAGAAAGTGATATACATATATAGATAGATAAAGTTTTTTACTGAGGGTGTGTTTGGGTTCTAGGGGTCATGATCGGTGTAGATCTGCAAAAATTTTTCAGAAATTCCAACATAGGAACAATCCCAATAGGTAGTATTTCATACGAAATCTACCTAAAAAGGGAAATTTAAAGATTGTAAACGTAATGTGCAAGACGATAAGATAGAGGTGGTGTGTGTGTGTGGGGGGGGGGGGGGGGGGGATGAAAATTTTGGAAGGCGGAATTAAGATGATTATGTAATTTATTGTCACTGCAAAAGTATGAAGGGGAATGATAAAGGGAGATAAGCCCCCAAAAAAATTGGGGGTGGAGGGGGGAAAGAAGTCGATTAGATGATTATTTATTTATCATTGCTATAGAGTTACAAATAAGGCAGAAAAATAATTGAATACGAGTCGAAACCCGTCGAATTCGACGAATGAAAATGTTTAAAAAAACAGATTGACTGAGTTTATATATTAAAAAAAAAATAATTACTATAATGAATCAATATTTAATAAATATATCTCCAAACTTGATGTTAAGTTTGACAGTTACAATTTTGCATGTAAAGATTTGCGATTTTTACTTAAAGTTCTAATCTGAGTGCTGGCGAAATCCAGAAATTAACTTTTAGACGTACTCGTAGTAAAATATTTAGTTTTATCAAAGAAAATACTCATTTTATTTTCACTCACTGAAGCCGTCTGAAATGAGCATCTCAATCTCAGTGTCAGCAGAATGAAAAAAATATTGAAATGTAAAAGTGTTATGAGTAAAAATGCGTTATTTTATACAGGGTCATTCATAATTCCCTCCGGGGTTTCGAAACGTTATAGTTAAAAAACGAAGACGAATATGAAAAAAAGAAACATATGAAATTATTCCGAAACTATTCAAGTTTTACTTACATACATTACAGGTGTTCTATGTGTGAACCCTTGGTCACACGGCATACATCAATGCGATAGTCCAGTTCCTGCCATACTCTACTCAACATGGTACTGTCTATGTTATTGATAGCACGTGTTATCCTTTCATGCAGGTCAGCTAAATCACGTGGCATAGGTTGTACAAAAACCTGGTCTTTCACATACCCCCCACAAGAAAAAGTCACACGGTGTTAAATCCGGTGACCGTGGAGGCCACTTTAGACGAGGTACGTCATCTTCAGAAGCTCGTCCAATCCATCGATGAGGTAAGTGTGTGTTCAGGTATTCACGCACATCACACAAAAAATGGGGAGGAGCACCGTCTTGTTGAAATAAGAAATCATCCTCATGTTCCTCTAACTGCGGCATTAGCCACAGCTGCAACATATCCAGGTACACTACACCGGTAAAGGTCTTCTCTGTAAAAAAGAATGGCCCATAAACACGTGAGGAGGACATAGCGCAAAACACGTTAACTTTTGGGGAATCCCGATAGTGTTCCACTACAGAATGGGGATTTCTAGTGCCCCAAATGCGTACGTTGTGGCGGTTGACAGTGCCACACATGTGAAATGTGCTTTCATCACTAAAAATCAATTTCGACATTAGTGTTTCACGTTCATGGACATCAATGCAAAACGTGAAACGAGAAATGCAATCTGCTGGAGTCAACGCTTGCACCAGTCCCAATCTGTACGGCTTCAAAGAAAGACGTTTTCGCAGAATTCGCCACACTGTTGGTTGAGAGATCCCCAATTCTCGGCTTCCGCTAGTGGTTGATTTCGCCTGCAGGGTGGCTACAGAAATGGTGAAAAAGTTCCCTGATTTTTCCCTGATTCCCTGATTTTCTGTATCAGATTTCCCTGATTTTTATTATTAAAAAACATGCACTGTATTTTTTAACGTATGCTACTTTCTTGTGTAACACACTTACCTAGCTTGCAAATATCTCTTTTTTGGGAGGAAAAAACAAAAATTGGATAGCATTTATAAAGTATTTCAGTTTTAGGAATCCAAACCCAAATGTAACAAATGGATATATGATGAACAGAAAATTTCAATTTCTAAAGAAAGTTCAATTCCAAGACATCTACATCTGATGGGTTAGCAAATTGAGCCTGCCACCTGGTCAAATTACATTGATGTACCATTTAAAATTTTCAAAAAGGCCGAAATTGCCTTCATTATAAGTGCTATCCAGAAAAAATCTGATCACTTCAATTTGTGTTAAATAAAAAATCATTATGTGTATATTTTTAAAAATGTTGGGGAAGACTAACCAGAATATGAAAAAAAATACAGCATATAAAAAGTATTTTCACCTCTAAGTTATTGAAATTAAACATCAGAGATGTTTTTAGGTATAGAAATATTTAAAAAAAAAAAATAACATAGTAATTAATAAAGTCGAGCAATTTTTGAAATTATACATAAACATCAAATATTCATAATTGATCTTTCTTCTTCCTCTTTAATAGGTACCAGAGTTATGAAAGTTGAAATCAAAATTGTTATAATACATTAACTGTATGAACCACTTGAAGTAATTTTGAATACAGTTGAATAAACTTCACTAAAGAGTATTAATAGAAATTGATTAAATTATTAAAATTAAGAAAGAGTGGAAAGTTAAACATAATTTTCTTCTAGCAATTTTTTGTAGGAACAGAAAGTAAATTAAAATAATAAATTTGTGCAAAATAAACCAAATTATATTAAGATAAAATTGTACATATGAGAAAAATGAAATTATACACACCTAAATACATTAAGAGATAAATGCTATTTCTCTCTCTCTCTCTCTCACACACACACACACACACAAAGATGCAAATAAATAATTCAAAATCTGAAAATAAAACTGACAATATAAAATCAATTTGAATATTCTCCTTTAATTGTCTGAAATTATTTAATACATAAAAAATGAATAAAATTATTTCTTATGCTGCATTAGAAAAATGAATGAATAAAAAAAATAATGAATTAATAAAAGGATATTATAATGGATAAATAAATCAGAGTTTCTTTTGGAGAAATTTAATCGTTGCTATTTCCTCTTCAATTTTTAAAGATTCTCTTTGAGCATCATCTAAAATTTTTGATTTTTTTGCTTGTAATTCTTTAAGCTGATTTTCAGCTTCCCTTTTTCTTTTTAAATTTTGCTGGTTCTCCTTCTCTTGCTTGTTTTTCTTTTCCCTTTCTTCTTCATATTTTGATCTTGAATTTCTCACACTGAGAATCATTTGTTTCGTAACTTGAAAGCTATTGAGATTACCATGTGCTTGTATAGCATCATAAATAATCCTCCTTGCAACTATGGTTTCTTCTTTCATGTTATCCCATAGGCAATCCTTATTGACAGAAAAACCTCGCTCAACGTTGCTATTTCCATGGGATAACAACATAATCATCTTCAAAACAATTACTGCATCATTGCAGGGTCTTGTTGCACAAGATAGTATATTGAACCAAAACTGATCAATCCTGTGTGTTTTGTTATATGATTTAAATTTTGCCAAATTATTGGCTTCAAAACAAACTTCTTGAAATTGACTCTTAGCTCTATCGGCTTGAATAGAAGTTAACCAATTTTTTTCACAAAGAATGAGCAGTAACTTCGTCAGTCTTTTTTCAAACAATGCTTGATTTACAGTCACTGTCGGATTAAAGCAAGATACAGCTCTTGTGAGTTCATATGTCAGTGGGGAACGTTCTTGTAGCTTTTTTATACAAGATGCTAAAAATTTTTGGCAGTCTTTGTAAAACATATTTAATTGTCCATCAGATACTTTTGCTTTTCTGATGTGACATAAAGCTGAAATTCCAACATCAACTTTGTTGCATGGTACATACTCTGATACTTTTTCGACATCAATTTGCATAGGATTTCTTTTTAAATTGTCTTTCTGAATAAATCGTTTCATCACCCGCAACATTAAATTAGATAAATCCTCAAAAAGAAAGGGTATAAGTGGAACATCAGTTTGATATTCCCTTAAAAATATTTCAAATTCAGATGCAACTGAATTGAAAAATGCCAATTTAGCAGGCAACAATGGATCACGAATAAGCTTCTTAATGAGTATATAACTCTGACTGCTAGGAGCATTTCCATCCTTTTCTACCTTATCAACAAATATTTTTATGTTTGGAAGAATGTTTAAGCATCTTTCAGCAACAGAAGAGTTTTCGAGCCATCTAACGGAACAAAATTTTTTAGGAAATTCCTGAGAATTAGTATAGTAAGTATACAAAGCTCTTCTAGCTGGTGAATCTTTAAAAAGATAATATACTGCTCGAATAAAATCAAAAATTTCCCAGTTTGTGGATTTTGCACCTGTTTTAAATGACAAATTCACTGAATGCAACCCACAAGAGCCTATATTGAGGATTTCAGGATCTTCTGACATTTCTTTTAAATCTGCAGACAATTCTCTGAAAAATTTTAAATTGACATTTGGGCCGTCCATAGATAATTGTAACAATTTTTTCAAATCTAAAGGATTAACTGCATCTTTAAACGCTTCAATCAAATCATTTGAACAGCTGCGTCCAAGAAATGCAGAATTCAAATATCTGGTTTTAACTTCATTATCTTTCCCACACCAGTATCTCACATTCAAATCCATCTGCTGTCTTTGAGAGATTTTGTTTAAAGATTCATCAAACCCTATTACAAAACGATCACATAGAGAAATATCTTTAAGTAAGATCTCTTTAAAAAATGGAGCTATTCCAAATACTAAATAGTACATCATCTTATCTCGCCCTAGTTGCACGCCCTTTGCAATTTGGCTGTCTGTAAAAATATGGGAAAACATCTTTACATCTTTTTCAGCTGATCTTAAGGATTTATGTGTAGCCACTGCTTCAAGGCACCATAAAATCTCAGCCTTTGTAATGTCTTCTTTTAACATATATTTTTTAATGCCTGAAGAAACAGTCTTTTGATTATTCTGTGTTCCATCAAGAACAACACTGCATGCTTCAACAAAGCCACTGTTAACTTCAGTGTTAGGAACAGTTGATGCTGAAATGCTCTTTATCTGTGCATCAGAA
This sequence comes from Maratus speciosus, assembly GCA_963932465.1. Lineage (NCBI taxonomy): Eukaryota > Metazoa > Arthropoda > Arachnida > Araneae > Salticidae > Maratus > Maratus speciosus. The sequence continues at coordinate 153,962,325 of OZ010790.1, read as the reverse complement.
GACATTGCTGCTGTAATGTCTATCTTTTCATCTGAATTGCCACTATCTTTCCGATTTAAAAAGTCTGAAAATTTTCCAGAAATTGAAGCTCTATTTTCTCTACATTTATGCCCAGCGCCGCCTTGATGGCTGGTTATTGCTCTACGTCCCATGTTACTCAAGAAAATGCTTGAATCGCACAGCGTGCATTTAGCTGAATGTTTATCTTTGGGATCTTCTCTCAGCCAGGAAAATTGTTCAAGCCATTTTGTGTTGAATGAACACACTGATTTTGCCATGGTTTTACTTTTCACCTGCCATAAAAAATACACTTTTTAATAAACAAAAAAACAAAATAAATAATGATAATATCAATAAATTACCATTTTATAAAGAATTTGGATTCTTACGAATTATAAGAATATTAGAATTTTATTTAGTAATTCTTACATGAGAAATTCCATTACTTTAGGCTTTTAAAATAGCTTTAGTAAAATCTCACAATTAAAAAAAAAAGATTCAAGTATTTTAAAAATTATTATCTGGTGTATTGTAAATGGCTAAAAGTATATTAGTTTATTATTTTTGAAAAATATTATCAAACTTATACCTGCCAACCTGAGAAAATTCAAATGTGTTAATATGCAAATGACATTTTTAATGAATAACTATAAAACAGAATGTGAACAAAATTTCTAATTAACTTCTCTGAAACAGCGAATGAGCGACATTTCTAATGAATTTGTAAAAAATATGCAATCTTTTAAAATGTTGCATAGCTGATATATGTATAAACATTTTAATAAAGTGGCATTATTATTGTTATTATTAATTTTTTTTTTTTTTTTTTTTTTTTGAAGGACAAAGTTTTAGCTGCAATGGGATGTGAACACAAAAAGACAATAGTAACTTTGTTTGCTTTGCTTAAACATTATACAAAAATAATATATGGTTATTCAGTTATTTTGTTGCTTCACTAATTTTTAACAGTTCTTCATTTCTCGTTTTAATAGAAAATAAGGGCAAAATCTAGTCGAAACAAAAAGTTATCTTTTACTCACAATGAAAATTTAAATTATATAACGTGTTTTTAATAATGAAACAAACTTATTTTTTACCTATACTTAAATAACCCCTTTAAACCTTTCCACCACTGACAAATTCTGTTAGTAAAATAAGAAATTATTGTCTGACACCAGAGTTTATAAAAGACTTAATTACTAATTATAAAAACAAAATTTTACTAAAATATTCTTGGTGCCGATTGCAAGTTTGGAATTAAAATTAAGTGTGCCCGGAGTGGACATACTGTGCCAGGAAGAGTTCAGTATTTATAATTAAAATTAGAAAATAATTCATAATTTGGGTGAAATGAAGCTTGGGGGGAAAAAAAATGTGCAAATAAAACTATTGTACTATGTATAAAAGTGCAAAAAACAGACCAAATGTGTAAATTTTCAGAAGGCCTTGAACACGATTTGATGGTTTAAAGAAAATATCATATGAAATTACCATATGGAAACATTAGAAATGGTTTTTAACTCAAGAATGGGGTACCAGATTTCAGGATGAAAAGAGAAATTTTATGTTTAATTAAACTAAAAACATCATTTTTGTCTGAAAGCTTGATGCGATTTTTTTTTTTTCTTTTTTAAATATTTTTCCAATTTCAGTGAGTACAAATCAAAGTCAATAAATCATATGCTTTTTTTTTTTTGGTAGCCAAACTTAGTTTTGTTCAAGTTTAGATTATCTGGAAAAACCAATTGCTACAACAGACGGAGGGGGGATCCACTCCCAGCAATAACTTTTTTCCCTTAACCTTTTTCACAAAATTAGCATTATTTTCACTCTTTTGGCGAAATTTGCGGTTTTTTTCGCGATGTTTTCACAAAATTTGCTGATTTTTGTGTTATATTTACAAAACTTGCCGTTTATCCAGGATTTTTTGACGAAATTCGCTGTTTTTTTCGCGATATGTTCACGAAATCTGCCGTTTTTTGCGATCTATTAATGAAATTTGCCGTTTTTCCGGGATATTTTGACGAAATTTGCCGTTTTTTCAATATTCTTCGACAAAATTCACGTTTTCCCGCGATTCTTTGACAAAATTTGCGATTTTTCTTGGAAAGAATGACAAAATAGATTTTTTTTTCGGCAACCATTTGCCGAAATATTAATACGTTTTGACCGAATTTTTGAATTTAAGACTTTTTTAAAAAAAAATCTCAGAAATGATTCCTTAATTTTTCGGTAATTCGGACCAAAATCACGCCAGATCAGCAAATGACAGAAGAAAAAAAAATTATAAAAAAATTATTTGCAGAAGAATTTTATCTGATTGATGCATATTGTTTTATTTTTAAAAACTTATATGTGCATAAAGTTATCTGAAATTAACCTTAAATTTGATTAAATTTTTTAAAAAAAGTAACAAAAAAGTCCTTAACAGAAATTTTATTATAACCTTTGTCAGTATTAAGTTATTTTATGTGTGTTAAAAATGAACTTTATTTTTAAAAAGTTCCGATTGAAATTTAAGAAAATCAAATCGGTTTTACATGGTAATTTTCATCTTTCTCCCAACTTAAAAAAATATATTAAAAATTCATAATAAAGAGTCGATCATTTTATTTATTATTTAAAATAATATTGAGAACAAATTGTTTAAAAGATTTATTATGATCAGAAAGCAACAGAGAAAAAAAGATAAAAAGACCTCGGAAAACTGAGGCCTGTGGAAGAATTTTATTTCCGACTTATGCATATTACTTTATTTTTTAAAATTTATGCATACATCAAAATATCTGAAATTAATCCGAAATTTGATTTAAATTTAAAAAATAAATTCAATTCTCAAAAATGATGCAAGACAAAAATCCTTAAATCCCTTATTATAATAACTTTTGCCAATATTAAATGTATTGTTTTTTATGTGTTAAAAATAAACTTTCATAACTTTTCATTTTAAAAAAGTCCGGACCCGATTGAAATTAAGGAAAACCACGCGGTAATTTCTATCTTTCTCCCAAATTAAAAATATATTAAAAATTCGTAATCATTTATGTCCGATTTACGCATACCACTTTACTTTTTAAAATTTATGCATACATCAAACTACCTGAAATTATCCCTAAATTTGATTTTAAAAAAAAAAAGAAAGAAAGAAAAGAAAAAGAAAAAAAATTAAATTTTCAAAAATTATGTAAAGCAAAAATCCTTAAATCCCTTATTATAACAACTTTTGCCAATATCAAATGCATTATTTTTTTATGTGTGTTAAAAATAAACTTTATTTCGTAACTTAATAATTCTAAAATAGTCCGGACCCGATTGAAATTAAAGAAAATCAAATCTGGTCCACGTGGTAATTTCCATCTTTGTCTCAAATTAAAATTATATTAAAAATTCGTAATAAATATAGTCGATCATTTTATTTATTATTTAAAACAATAAATAAGAACTTGTTTAAAGAAAATGGAAAAATGGCTTACCTATAATCAGAGCTATTCCATGCGAAGTATCACCATGTGGACGTGCTTCGGCCCCACTCACTTAAATAAAATATTTCAGTCTATCCTTCAATGTCGACGTATTATCAGCGAAATAAACGACGAACTGGATCTGCACATGGTTGCATCTTCTTTCTTTTCTCCTACAAAAGGGTTGCTATGAATGGCAGTTTGGCGCGATTCAGCTTAACGTCTCTATCGCGTCCTATTATTAGATTAAATATCGCCTGTTTGGCGACGAATCAATCTTGTTCGTGAGGTGAAAACGGAAATATTTTTGCATGGAGAAAAATTTCCCTGATTTTCAAGATTTTTTATAAAGTTCCCTGATATTTCCCTGATTTTTCCAGATTGTCAAACTTCCCTGATTCTGTAGCCACCCTGGCCTGGCTCCTTAAAAACGTTTCCCGTACACGATCTACGGTGTCCGCAGATGGACCAGGCCGACCACTTCGTTTCCTGTCACATAGGCATCCTGTTTCTTTAAATTTCCGGTACCACACATGAATTGTTTTGTCAGTTGGTCCCTGTTTTCGATATTTATTACGAAAGGCCCGTTGAACTGACACCACTGATTAAGATTTTGCAAACTCCAACACACAAAAAGCTTTCTCTTCGCCTGTAAACGCCATTTTTCTTTACTACAACTGATTTCAATACAGATGTTACTGCCATCTACCAGAAACTAATTAAATTAAAACTTGAATAGTTTCAGAATAATTTCATATGTTTCTTTTTTTCATATTCGTCTTCGTTTTTTTACTATAACGTTTCGAAACCCCGGAGGGAATTATGAATGACCCTGTATAGTGATGTCATTTTCTGTTACAAAGTTTTTACAAAGTTATTTTTAACTGTAATACGAAAACGGCATCTGTAATGATATGGTAATTCCCACTGTTTTACTTCTCTCTTTAATATTGCAACTAACCTGATTGCCACCAATGTGAAGAAATTTCATAAAAGACTTAAAATTAAAATAAAAATGGGAATAAAAAAAAAAAAAAAAAAAAAAAAGCGAGTGAGGGCACATGTACAAATAAAGTGTACTTTTATTTAAAAAAAATAACTTTCAAAATCGGTTCAGTAGAAAGCTTAGGCTAGATGACTAAGAAAACAGGCTTGTCTTTTAAATATACAGATTACAAGTCGAAACCCATCGAATTCGATGAATGAAAATATTTAAAAGAACCGACTGACTGAATTTATAAAAAAATAAAAATAATTACAGTAATGAAACAATATTTAATAAATATATTTCCAAAGTTGATGCTAAGTTTACCAGTTACAATTTTGCATGTAAACATTCACGCTCTTTACTTGTAGTTCTAATCCGAGTGCTGGCAAAATCCAGAAATTTACTTTTAGACGCATTCGCAGTAAAATATTCAGTTTTATCAAAGAAAAATTTCATTTTTTACTGTGGCATCATTTTCATCCACTGAAGCCATCTGAGATGAGCATCTCAATCTCAGTGTCAGCAGAATGAAAAAAATACTGAAATCTAAAAGCATTATGAGTAAAAATTGCGTTCCTTTATATAGTGACATCATTTTCTGTTCAAAAGTTTTTAAAAAGTTATTTTTAACTGTAATACGAAAATGGCATCAGTAATGATATGTTAATTTCCATTGTTCCCTTCTCTCTTTAATAATGCAACTAACCCGATTGCCTCCAATGTGAAGAAATTTCATAAAAGACTTTTTAAATTAAAATATAAAAATGGGATTATTTTAAATAATAGTGAGTGTGGGCACATCTACAAATAAGATACTTTCATTTAAAAAAAAAAAAATAGCTATCAAAATCGATTCAGTAGAAAGCTCAGGCTAGATGACGAAGAAAACAGCATAGTCTTTTAAATATATATAGATTACTAGCTGTTACCCGTGACTTCGTTCACGTAACACTTAAAGAAGAATAAATGCATCAGTTAAACAAAAAATTTCGATAATTTTATAGCAGAAAAACTTCTAATGGTCCCAATTTGCATATTTTTGTTTATATATATAGGATCCTTTAAATTTCTTTTGTGAGCTTGCAATTTCACACACCTTTTCTAAGATTAAAAGAAGAATAAATTTACATCTCTGTTATTTTATTTTATCATTTATATTTATTATATTTTAAAAGTCGGAGCCTGTCGAATTCGACGAATGAAGATGTTTAAAAGAACTGTTAGATTGAAGTTATAAAAAACCTACAAAAATAATCAAAATTATGAGTTAGGCTGGCCTAACTGATAAAACAAATGTTATTTATAAATAAAGTTTAACTTTAACTATTCAAATAATTAAAAAATTAAATTTTATTAATATAAGTAATCATAATATGGTATTCAGATAATAAATTATGAAGTTATCAACTGAGGCTTTGATCTTTGGTACTACGAGAAAGATTGATGAAAATTTCACCACTATAACACAATCATATTTTTTTTTGTACAACAAAATCTAAAAATATAGTCATTTTCACCATCGCAAAATTTACATGTGTACTTTTTATATTCTCCATTTTAAAAACATTTTAACATGCAATAGATTATTAATAAATAAATTTTCAAAAATTACGTTAATTTTGCATATGGATATTCACACTCTTGACTTGACGTTCTAATAACAGTCCCAGTGAAATCCAAAAATTTGTACTTTTCGACGCATTCGTAGTAAAATATTTAGTTTTATCAAAGAAAATACTCTTTTCCTTTTTACTATGAGGTCATTTTAGCTCACTGAAGCCCTTCAAGATTGACGTCTCAATCTCACAAGGAGAGGGCCAACCTTGTTAATCACAGATTTTGATTATTTTAATATATGTTGTAGGGTAGAGACCCCTTAGTCTCAGGTTCAACGGATTTTATACAACGCTCCTTAGTTCTTGAGAAACCAGGGGGTCTAATATTAGTACGCAACTTAAATACTTACTTTGTAAAGAAAAGGAACAGATTGGGCGTAGCTCAGTTGGTACGGCATTTGCGGGCTAATCAGCGGGCCCGGGTTCGATACCCGAACGCGCTACATTTGCCTTTCTTACTTTTTGTTTTTATAAATATACTTGTAATTATAATTTAATGATCTCAATTAAAAATTTTAATATCTTACATTAATTATAATGTTGGCAAATTTTTATTTTATTTTATCATTTTTTTTATTTTGAACTATTATTTCTCATCCTTTAAAGAGATTTAAAAAGAAATTGGATCTATTATTGAATAATAAAAATTCTAAAATCGTTACAAATTTGTTGTAACGCCATCTAGTTATGATAAAATAAACATATTCAAATAAAATAAAAACAGAAAGGAGATAAAGGGGAAAACAAAATATTTGAAAGCGCAAGCAAACGTATTACAAATTTAAAAATCTTTAATATGCAAAATATCCATTGTAATTTAATTCCGACGCTATTTTTAATATAATTATGCTTGTTACTTTAAAAACAGAGTAATAGTATCATCGTATTGACTTCCCTTGTTAAAACAATGCATAAATGATGTTTCTTTAAAATCACGAATTGACACAATTGTTCAATATCATTGCATCGATAAAGAATATATGAAATACATTTTAAAAGTGATTTTTAAAAAATTAACAGTTTTTTGATGTTTTATACAACTATTTAGTTAAAAATAAAATATTAAATAGGCTAAAATTATAATTGATATACAATATTATAAATTTTAATTGACAATGAGATTATTAAGTTATAATTACAAGCATATTTATAAAACAAAATATAAGAAAAATAAATTTAGCACTTTCGGGCATCGAACCCGAGCCCGCGGGTCAGCCAGCAAATGCCGTACCAACTGAGTTACGCCTAACCTCTCCTCTTTGTTACAAGAGTATGTTTTTAAGTTGTATACTAATATTAGACGCCCTGGTTTCTCAAGAACTAACGAGCGTTGTATAAAATCCGTTGAACTTGAGACTAAGGGGTCTCTACCCTACAACATATATTAAAATAATCAAAATCTGTGATTAACAAGGTTGGCCCTCTCCTTGTCAGTATCATCGTAATGCAAAAAATATCAAAATGTAATAGCTTTATGAGAAACAATGAGTTTTTTCTTTGTAAAGGTGACGCCTTTTTCTATTTATATACATTAAAAACAGTTATTTTTAATTGCAATGGGAAAATGGTATCCGTAATAATATAGTAATTCTGATTGTTGCCTTTTTTTTTATAATGATGGAAGTAACCCAGTTGCCAACACTGGGAAGAAATTTCCTAAAAGACTTTTAAAATTAAATCTACCCTATATATATAAAATCCTAATGAAACGAATTTAGGAAACGATTCTTTGAAACAACTGATTAAACAACTGATTATGTTTCACAGCGATTTCTCCTAAAATATGGAATACTTTGCGATGAAATTAACACAAAAAATCCGTATTAATCTGCAGATCTCAAAACTGGTATTAGAATTTTTAAATTCGAATTAGTTTTCGAAATATTAATTTTTTCTAATTTTAAATACATTTTTCTAATGATGGCAACTCAAATTTTAATCAGAACAGATATTTTTTTTTTTCAGATTTCAGAAAAGGTTATTTTAAATTAATTTGGCGACCAGTTTGGTCTCCCTTAAATATATGCTTAGAAATGTATCATGCTACTTTTATTTATAATTCAATTTACTTGAACAATCTTTCGCCAAATTGAAAGATTCTGATTGGCGCCAAAATGGCATTATTTTGATTGACATGGTAATCCGGCTATTGTTGTTTATTTAATAACTAGTTGCTACCCATGACGTCGTTCACGTAACATAAAAAGAAGAGATGAATTAATTAAGCAAAGCATTTCCCTTCTGATAATTAGAAACATATAATAAACCAATTCTTTATCACATTTTATAGGAGACATATATTATGCTATCGTACGTGGCACAGAAAGCGCAATTATTTGTTAATTGTTAGCAAGGACTAGAAAAAGCTTAGAAAACTCACTCTGATGTTGCAAAAAGCTTCTAAGAGAAAACAGAAAAAAAAAATGTTGGTTCAAACTTCATTGAAGGATTTTTTTCATATGCTCAAAGACTCGAACGAGGTATAGAAGAACAATAAATTGTAAATTAACAACTTATTGATTTATCCCAAATTCTTGTATCGCAAACACATTTTTTTACTAATGTTAAATGTATGTAACATAATCCCTAAATACAATAGAATATGTTCATTAGATTTTGGGAAAATTTTATTTCTTATCCTTTTTTAATAATCTAAATGTACCTTGCCTTACATCATTTTCGACTTATGTCGCTAGTCTTGAAACGTATTGCTGGCGTAAGACGGAGTATTACTGTATACAAAAATTTATGTTAAAAATTAACTGTACTGTTAAGACTCTAAATTGCATTTAAAATAATTTTTCTCATCATATATTCTTGTTTAAGAAATTTATTTTTTATTTCTCACATCTTTTTGTTTAATATTACTTTATGAACATACAATGTTCATTTTTTGTATTCATTCCTAATAAATTCCTTATGTATTATTATTTAGCATTTCTCCTTTAATTATATTTTTAAAAGAATAAATTAGTTTTTTTTTTACACTTTGTTTCACTAGACAAACATAACTGTAGATTATATATTACTGTGATAAAAATTTCTTTGTTAATTTTAGGAATTGTTAGTTATTTTTAATAAATATATATGTTTATTAAATATACATCTCCACTCCGTTACCAAAGACTCACCTCCGTTACCAGTAAATTTTTAAAATAATTTTATTAAATAAATAAAATGTATTGAACAGGACCATAGCTATATTAGTGTTCCTCAGTTCATTATAAAACCCAGGAAAAAAAATTAAATAAAATTTAAAAAAAATAATGAAATATGCCTTTTTTTGAAGAATGACCCAGATACAATTCCTCTGTTTCTTTATGAATTAAAAATGAAATGATATATGCTTTCTTTCATATGTTTTAATTAAGTATTTTAACCATGTTTACATTACTTTCACATGTTTTTTATTATATTTCTTTCTTTTTTTTTTTTGGGGGGGGGGGGTAATTTTTTTTTTAGACCCAAAATCTGAAAAATTCTAAAATCGACACAAAGCCAGGTCCCAAGCTGTGTGGATTTAGGACCTTCTACTGTACTAGAATTTGATTTAAAACTCTTTCAAAGTGTGACATGTGATGTTTTTGTTTTTTCCTTAACACTAGATTTGCGGGAATTTGACAACATTAAAATGCATATTTTTCGTAATAACTTTTGTTCATTTTAAACAGATACACGAAATTAGGAAGCTGGTGGAGAAAATGGTGTAGGTATATATATATGTGCATCATAACCTTCAAATTCATATTGATGTAAAAATAAGTTGTATTTTCAAATGATTTCAAGCATAAAATTGGAAAGCCACCAAATTGACACGCTCCGTAAATCATTTTGAAATTGTAAGAGTCGAAAGATCTCCTTTCGTAGACAGCTAAAAATTCTGCTGATTGTCATGTACCAAATCCTTTTATTTTGTTCCAGATTTCTTTTATTTTGCACTCGGAATCTTTTTTAATTGTGACATTGTGAATGACAATTTTGGAATGTTTCATTAACATCACTATTTTTCTTTCAGATTCACCAACAGATTTGTAAAATAAATTTTTTCTCACTTCGTATGCAGATAGCTCCTTTCAGTCATGGCATTATTAAGTAAATCATGAATATCACAATTAAAACCATTAAATTTTAATTCTCTATTAATGACTTTACAAGTTACTGATCTGTGCACTTTATTATGATTTTGAATTGAAATGTAATATGCAATTTTTAAGTGTATAATTTAATAGATCCTTTATTTAACTTATAAACAAGTCTGAAATTGATCGTCAAACGTGGCAAATGAGGTGCGTTCGTACTATAACTAGTTTTATAATTATTTTTTGTACCCCATATTGTACTCAATGTATATATTTTTTAATTTCATAAGTGCATAGTCTATAACATCATTAAATTGCACTTGCAATAATTTTTTCCCATTCTGCGTAATGTAACGGAAAACTTTTGACTGTCCCTGTAATTAAACTATACATTCGATTTTCATAAAATTTCAAATGGCTCGACAAAATTTTGAAACAATTATATATTTAAAATTTCAGACCATTCGGAAGGCTGTAACATCATTAAAATGCATTTGCAATAATTTTTCCCATTGGCTGTAATGTAAAGAAAAACTTTTGACTGTCCCTGTAATTAAACTATGCATCCGATTTTCATAAAATTTGAAATGGCTCGACAACATTTTGCAACAATCATACATTAAAAATTTCAGACCATTCGGTTGGGTAGTTTTTGCTCTGTTATATGCGGACAGACAGACAGACGGACGGACGGACTGAACGACGACTATAGGTGCTACGTATTTATATAATTACGAACGCACCTAAAAATGAGTAAATTTTAATAAAATTTAAGTTTATTTTTAAAGTTGTGATTAGAACAGAAAGTGCTTTAATATCAATTTTAAATATACAAATTAAAATTTGCATTTTATTTCTTACTCTTTAAACAATTCAAATTCATCTGTGGTCTTTGAATTTCTCAATATACAGTATAATCATAAAATTCACAAAATTTTATTCTTAGTATTATTCTTAGTTATTCTTAGTTAAAATTAATATACATCACAAAATTTTATTCTTAGTTTTTTTTCATATATCCCTTGGGACAGAGTATATGTAACATAGGAAATAAGTTTTTAAACAATAATTTGAAGATGTTTAAAAATTCAGGAATTTTTTCGAGAAATGCAATGATTGACAGAATCTCATGATTGACAGATTTTGCATATAAAAAGTCTTTATATTTGTTTTTATTTAATATTAAATCACAGTCTTCAGCACTCAAAAATAGATTTAAAATTAGAATCAATCAGTTTGAACACAGTCTATATTTTAAAATTATTTCAAGGATATAAGTTCTAGATTTAAAATTTACCTGCCCCAGTTTCTGCCATTTCTTTGGTTATTTTGATGGAATAATCACATCTATTTCTTTCAGCAACAGCTTCAGGTTCATCACTATAAGGAGCTGGCCGATAAAGAGCCTGAAAATTTCAAATTATTTTATAGATCAAGAAACAGATAATATCAAAAGTATAAGGTTAGAACTTCAATTAAAAAATAGTTTGAAAATTTTTGCATAATATATTGTGTACTTGGAATAAGTAACAAAAAAAGATCATTAAAAAAAAAATAATCTGGATGGATTTCACTCAACTTTCTACACACGTTACAGAATACTTTGTATTGAAATATTAGATAATGCAAAAGTAACTGGAAAAAAATATATATATATGTATAATGATAAACATATGAAATTTATTTGGCTAAAATACATCAATTATAGAATTAATTTTCTATAATCTGATTCACAGCCAAAGTTGGCGTTAAACGTGAGGTGACAATTAGTTTTAAGTGTATGAAAATTACAACCCTTTTTTCCACCAAAAATGGAGCCTTTTAGCTTTCAGCTTGCAAAAAGTAATTAGTTTGAGTTTTTAAAATGTAACTATTTTTTTCTTTATTTTTCCACAAAATTCATAATACACTTTTATTTAGTTTAAAAAAAAAAAGTTAAAATATCTGTGAGTAAAAAATAAAAAAAAAGTTTTTTACTAAATTAAGTGATGTTCTGGTGAAACATAGTTGTTATATTGACATATGATGAATAATAATTAAAAAAAAAATTAATGAAGCTATAATAAGAAAGCGTTTATCAGTTATCACACATGAAATAAGGTTTAGATAACAAATCATTCAGTTAATTTCTTTGAAAATGGATACAGTTCTCCCGATAGTGACCAGTAACGTATTCACTAAATGGGAGATCAATCGATTTTGGATCACTTGCACTTTTTGAAAAATTGAAAGCGCTACATGAATCAAGATTACTTGTTATTCTGGACATAATTCCTTAGGAAAATTGCATATGGCATGCAAAAGAAGATATAAATATACTAGCAGAAATTTTACAATAGGAAATATTCATGTGTATTTTAAAATAAACAAAAATAATGTTGAGATAAAATCAGATAACGTTAGTTTCATCGGCGCTTGAGCAAAGCGTACATTTGCATTATGTGTAACCAAACAAAGAAACATCGATGCCTCTTTAACCTTTAGAAGGGCAGTAATGCAGTTATGGCATCACCTAATTTTAATCGGTAATTGCCTCATTGGCCACAAAATTTTATGAAAATTTCACTTTTATTAAGTAAGCGAAAATATACATTTACTTGTTTACAAATAAATTTTCTTGTAAATACTGGTGTCATTCAATTATTTCAACATTTTACGAATACAAGCACATTGCCAATGAAAGGGTTAAAATAAAAATTTTGATGTCACTTTTACTTAGATCAAATTATTATTTTCAAATGCAGGGTACAAAATACAGTCGAACCTCGTTATCACGACATTCTAAGGACCAGAACAAAGTGTCGTCATAAGCAGGGTGTCGCGGTAATCGGAGTTGGAGAAATTTTTTTATAGAGAGCTATATTTTTAATTAATTTAAGACAATTTGAAATTCATAACTGTTCTTGCAGTTTTAAGCAATAAAACATTATTATTAAACAAAATAAACACAAAAACATAATTGAAAAGAAAAAAAAATCAGATTTATGATGACTTGTTTTTTTTATTGTTACATGAAATATTGATGAACTAAGGTTTACTTATTTCTAGATGTGCTTCCTACAACTCTTTTTTCAATATTATACAATGAATTGTAATCAATATTCGTTGTTTCAGAAATGGATGTTAGATAATTTCTGATCGTTTTAAAGCAATACAATGCTTCGGTTTTAGTCAGATGAAAAACGCCATGTAACCTCAAGAAAGCGCCACCTGACCAGCACAAAAAGACCATAAGTAGACTGATACGTCTATCTGGAGCTTAAATGGGTCGTTCATAGTGTTTGGGTTTATTTATTCAGATAAAGGATTGAAGTAAAATTTCTCATTTATCTCAATGGGTGTTTTAGATACTTTTGTGAAAAGTTTGGCTAAGACATTTCTTACTGCTTAATTTACATGCTTATAAGATGGATTATGAAAAATGGACAATTTTCCTAAATCGTCGGGATATCCGGAGTTGAAAATTACACAATGACGTAAAATCTGGAGTTTATTTACATTAAAATCATATAAAGAAAATCGGGACTTTGAAAAACTGACGTGAAAACCGGGTGTCGGGATAACGAGGTCAGACTGTATATTAATTTTCTTACATCACAATTTATTTCATTGAAAAACTGATAATTCATGAAAAAAAAAAACACATCATTTAACTTCATCTGTGAGCTTATACGTTAACCGCGATTTTCATTGTTTACATTCCAACCTTTAGTGCAGATAATAGATGTTTGCAGATTACACATTTGCAGATCTCACAGAGTTGAACAGTACCAATATTTCCATAATCATTTTTTATCATGATAATAACATTACTTTCTACACACTCATGTTTATTGAAAATAACAAGTGTGCCAATTTTCAGAACTAAATTTACTTTATTATTAAAATAATTATTTTCAACCATGACATATTCTAAACCTTATTTTTATAGAGTGTTTTATCCTTTAAAGCAATAAAATGACAATTTCTGTTTTATCTTTTTGTTTCTGTGACAGTTGACTATGTATATGACTATCAAGAACTGGAAAAAGAAGAAAAATGCTGGAAAAGTACCTGAAAGTGAAGCAGAACTTCTCAGTCTCATGATGAAGTATATTATCAGAGTGTGCCTTGCAATACAGGCATATGCAATGACCTTTACTTCAATTTCTAAGATTTTTCCAGTTAATATAATAGATTTGCTTAAATACTCATTTTGAACATTTGTGAGACCTCCCAACACATGAATTTTAAAGTCTGCTAAACATATCTATGGAGTCGTTTGATTCTCCATGCAATGATGATTCAGGGGTTCGATGGTATTGTAAGATTTAAAAAAAAAAAACATTATCTATTATCTATATTATAAAGGACAAACATATCTGTGTGTAACGCATACGTCATTTTGCAAATGGCAACACTTTGAAATTTGAAATAAAATTTTTGTTTTGCAATTTTCTCTACTGCAAATTTTAAAACTTCTAAACATCACACATTTTAAATTTTTTCACCGTCGTATAAGGAAAAAAATTCTCTTTTAAATGCAATTTGTTTGAAAGCTGTATCTGAATTTATTTTTGAGATATTAATTTTTTTGTAGTTTTTAATACCATTTTTCTAATCGTGGCAACAAAAGTACCCCATTTCTATTGAAAGTAAACGGAAAATAGTCGAAAATAGGAGATTACTGTATCTTTTTGTTGTCATTTTCTCATAAAACCTGAAAAAGAAAAAGTTGAAATTAAAATATGTGTCATGTCAAGAATATTGTCCGTTATTCCGTGATAATGACGTCATATGCATACTTTTCTATAGACAAAGTTTAAGACTGCATTGAAAAGTGTATTGCTTTAACGGATGCAAATCACGTCATTTTATAAAAAAAAATCGTGTATTTTAATTCTTAAAACTGAATTATGTTTTATAGAAGTGCGTCATTTTCACAGCCCAGCTGCTTTGAAATTCTTCACAGGTGAAAATGCTTCACATTTGAAAATAATGTAATCGAAATCGCACACTGATAAAACGCAATGTTTTACAAAAATTTAGAGTGTCTTTATAAAAGAGAGGTGACATGCAAATAATAGCGATTTATATTACAGAAATTGATCATTCTGGCTTGGATGCATTTGCTTCGCCGAGTTAGATAAGCAAACAAATAATTCGAGGTTTAAAATAATATCATGTTCCTGAAGTTTTGTCGAAAACTTTCTCGAATGATAAAATTTTAATGCTATTTTTTTTTAACTGAAAGCTGCTCATTTGTAGATGTGATCGCACTATCTGTTTTTTTTTTTTTTTTTTTTTTTTTTAATATCCCCACTTTTATATTTTAATTTTAAAAGCATTTTATGAAATTTCTTCAAAATAGCGAAAATTAGTTAGCTTT
The DNA here is from genome assembly GCA_963932465.1 of Maratus speciosus. Lineage (NCBI taxonomy): Eukaryota > Metazoa > Arthropoda > Arachnida > Araneae > Salticidae > Maratus > Maratus speciosus. Next base: position 153,946,813 of record OZ010790.1, on the reverse strand, counting down.
CATTATTGCAGACAAGAGAGAAATAATGAGGTATTTTTATCTTTATTCATGCCATTTTCTGATAAAAAATTGTTGTATAAGGTTTAGTGGTGCAAAATCCCATTAGGAGCATAATATTATATTACGGGCATAGCAACAGAAAATGACATACTGCTTTTGAAAAAACACATTTTTCCTCATAAATTTTCTATATTGTTTTTCGTTCTGCATGTGTACTGATGCTAAGTTTCCGACACTAGGAGAAATGCTTATTTAAGAGAAAATACAGTCATATTTGTAATAAAACGATCATTTTCGTAGATAAAACTAAACATTTTAATGCAAATGCGTTTGAAAAACATAAATTACGGAAATTTTTACTCTCCGGAATTGAGATTAGAATCTCAAATAAAAAGTGCGTCTGTTCACATAAAAGATGCTGCTGACAATCATGACTTCAAGTTTTGAGTTAAAGTGATTTTAAAAGGATCAAACAAAATACAATTTATAAAAAAATGATGAATACGGATATGAGAAGCACGTATTCAAATTTTGAGAAGGTGAATATTGCTGTTTTTCATTCCAGAATACCAAGCATAAGAACCTCAATTGATCACCACATCCTAATAACAGATCTTTATTATATTTTGCTGATTAAGTATCTATCTATATTATAAAGAACAAACGTATCTGTGCGTAACGCTGACGTCATTTTGCGAATGACAACACTTCACGATCAAATTTTGGTCTTGAAACTTTCGCTACTGCACTTTTTTTAATCTTCTCACAATCGTACATTTTCAGTTTTCGTTGCATTGGGAGAAAAATTACTTTCAAATGCAATTTGTTTAAAAACTGTATCTTAATTAACTGATGTATTATGTTTTCTAAAATAATTTTTAAGCATGATTTTTTAAAGTTTATCATATCACGTACGAGTTTTAATACATAATAATAATAAACATTTTGCACATAAATCAACAAACATTGTTCAGCATTTGTTTCTGACTATTTTTGCATAACGAAATTAATACTTCCTTTATAAACAAATAAAAGAATAATATTAAAAATAAAACCCACCAATCTAACATATTTGTGAAAGACAAATTAACAAAATTAATACTTCTTTTATAAACAAATAAAATAATAATATTAAAAAAACACAAATCTAACATATTTGTAATCGCACAATTAAAATTTTTAGATCACCAAATAGGATTTTTCTTTTCAAATGGAATTTGTTTGCAAAGTTCAACTCAGTTTACTGATGTCTATGGTTTTAAAAATAATTTTAATCCTTAAAGCTCCGGAGTCTCTTGCACAAATTTTATTCGATCGGAACAACTTTTTAAAAAGCAGTTTCCTTCAAGCACCAATTTCAAAAATGTTCGGATTAAATAAAGTGAATTTTATTTTCCTTTGTTACTGGTACGAAAAACAAATTTTGCAAAGACTTAGGATGTCTCCGCAGCGGAGTGGGAAGGGTTAAAGCATGAAATATTTTTTAATTAATCTATATCGCGCAGAGTTCAATTATGAAAGATTAACACGTTTGCCCTTAAAACAAAATAAAAGTTCATCATTTTCTTGCAGCTAATATCTATTAAAAAAACTTCCCAATGAATAAAAAAAATAAAATAATAAAAATAAAACAATAGTTTAACAGACATGTATAAGCTCTGAAATAATCAAAATATAAAAGGATGTCGTAAGAGGCAAAATCTTGGTCAAATAACTCTTAGCATACGCGTCTATTGAGAAAATATCGCTTTTGATAAATTTAAAAAATTTATTTGATTGTATAATTCGTATTTTCCATATGAAAAATGCTTTTTAAATGTAAGTGGGCAGTCTAAAAAGTTTATTGCATATACAAAAATTATTAGTTTTCAATTTAAAAAAATGTTTTCACTTATATTCTATAACCCGGGAAGCCCGGGTACGATCCCCTAGTCTATATTATAAAGGACAAACATATCTGTGCGTAACGCATACGTCATTTTGCGAATGGCAACACTTTGAAATTTGAAATAAAATTTTGGTTTTGCAATTATATCTACGGCAAATTTTTAAACTTCTAAACATCGCACAGTTTAAATTTTAATACCGTCGTATAAGGAAAAAAATGTTCTTTTAAACGCAATTTGTTTGAAAGCTGTATCTCAATTTATTTTTGAGATATTAATTTTTTTTTTGTAGTTTTTAATACAAATTTTGTAATCGTAGCAACTGAAGTACTCCATTTATATTGAAAGTAAAGGGAAAATAGTCATGGCTTATTATTTTTATTGATTATATCTTTATTGATGCCATTTTCACATTACAAATAAAAGTAACTTTTTTATAATTTTTGAACTGAAAATGATGTCAAACATTAAAAAAGAACATGCATTCTTCTTCATAAATCAGTTACATTTCAATATTTTTACATTACGCTGATACTGAGTTTGAGACGCTAGACAAAATGATTCAGTGAGAAAAAATTATGTCATATTTAAAACAATACGATCATTTATTTTGATAAAACTAAATATTTGACCAGTACTAAATGGCCGATACTATGACAACTAAAGGCAAATTTCTGAAATTTTTTTTCGCGGGTATTGAGATTAGAACTTAAAGTTTGTGCGAATATTCAAATGAAAAGTTGTATCGGACAAACGAGACTTTAAGTTTGGAAATACATTCCTTAATAACGTATTGCGCGTTAAAATACTTTCAAATTGTGAATTTGAGTGGTGCGTAATGTAAATTATGAGAATGTGAAAATAACGTGTAGTTTAGACTTTATGGGGGAAAACTTTATGATGTGACAAAGCGAAATCCTTTTTACTGATTTTTCATCCCATAAAAACAAACATAAGAGCCTCAATCGATAAATTCATCATAATTACTCATCTTGATTACGTGTTCTAATTGAGTTTAATTTTTCAATAATTTAAGCAGTTGAAGTTTGTGGAAATAATATTTTGGTAATTTTAGGTTAAAAATATTATTTATTTTAAGAGTGAGACAATCAATGTTAGATGAATTTTTTATTGTAATTATTTTTGTAGGTTTATTATAAATTCGATCTGAAGTTCCTTTATAACATTTTAGTTCGTCGAATTTCGACGGGTTCCAACTCGTATATATAAAATCCAAATGGAAATTTCGTTCCGAACGCCTAGATTTCGAGTTCTACCGCATGGATTTTTACGGAACTTATACCGTTAGATAGGTATCGTTTCAGGGAAGGTTTTAAACTATAACATATTGTTCTACGTACAATAGTATTATAATTATGATGGAAAGTTCTATTATTTTGAATGAAAAGGTTGCCATTGGCGTATGATTTTCATCTTGGCATATTAAGCTATCTTTTTGTTAAAGAATTGAAATGTCTACATCATTTAGAAATTAAAATATACAAACAGACTGAAAAAAAAAAAAAACCTATTACTGATTTTATTAAAAATACAGAGAAATAATGAGAAATAATAGTATAAAAAGAAAATATTCAATTTAAATATGAAAGAAATGTGTTTGTACGGCTTAAAAAGAGATTCATTTTCTAAGTCGGTCCATTGAAACAATAATTGGCGATTTATCATCTTTGTGGTTTATATTTTGCACCTGGATAAGAAAATATTTATTGAACTTTTATTTAAATAAAATAGCGGGTTTTTTTTTTTTTCTTTAAGTTTGTCAGCGCTGATTTCAAAAGTACAGGATGCTTTTTGTTTATCATTTACACCATTGGATAAGTTTTCGGAATCATCTATATGCATGATTTACCTATATAACTATTACTATTATTATTTAATTAAAATTTTGTGTTTCTCTTTTTTTGGGGGGGGGCGCAAAGGTTGCTTTTGGTTATTGTTTCTCCTCTTGGCGATAATATGTTATGCTTTTATTGAGGAATTGAAATGGCTATATTATTTAGCAAAAAAAATACGAACAGCATAGGAAAACTGTTTGGGCACAGATGTCATATATGCCCCATATTGGCGCGATTTTCTTCCATTGCCAATTTGGCGAAAACATCAACAGCATAAACAACATCATCCGGGTTAACATATCAAGCAAAATAACGACACTTTGGTGTCAGCTAAGTACCTGTTGCGCATATGACATTGGCGTCAGAAAAAAATCGCGGCAACATGGGGCGTATACGACATCTGTGCCACTGTTTGTAATTTTGGTAGTTCTTAGTTATCCCGAGGACCAATTTCGCCAAATTATATAAATCACCAAACCATTCGCCAAATTATACAAATTGACATAATTTTTTTTTTAAATAACGAAAAAACAAATAATTTAGTATAACATTAATAAAAATACAAATAAAACGATGAAATAAAAATCACTTGATGACGTAAACATGTGTAATTTGCTTAAAGTCTAGTGAATGTGACATTTACGATCAACCATTATTGGCATTTTATCTTACAGTTTGGCGATAGATTTTTGGTCGACGGGATAACTAAGCAGTACCGTAATTTTATTTAAAATATAATTAACCCATAACTGGAGACATGAATTTTCTTACGCGTTCAGAGATATAATGTTATTTTCCTTTTTTGTCTTTTGTAAACAGCATTGTAATTTTTTTTAGAAACGCAAAATATTCTGGAAATCATGTAATGATAAAATAACTACTTGTCGGTACTGAAGAATGATTTTATCCAAGTACAAAAAAACACATGATAATCAGAGCCAAAGAACAATGCAGAGTCATTCTGACTCCCGTCTCCAGTTACGGGTTTAAAAAAAAAAAACTGACAGGGAACTAAGAATTATTCTTAAGTGATTTGGGTAATTACGCATTATTAAAAAAAAATTCATGGTGAAATAAATTTTTTATGTTTTTTAACCATTTGGGAAAATGGTTATTGTCCTCTGTCAGGGTAAGAAATCAAAAACATATCTGAAGCGTTTTATGGGTTGAATCCGCATTTTATTCGTTTTCTGATTGGTCTATACAGTAATCTGTATTTTCCCTTTACTTTCATTAGAGATGGATACTTCTGTTGCCATTATGACAGAAAAGTAATATAAACTAAAAAAAAAAAAATAATAACTCAGAAACAAATTGAGATACAGATTTCAAACAAATTCCATTTAAAAGTACATTTTTTTCTCTATACGACGGTGTAAAAAGTAATATTGTGGAATGTTTAGAAGTTTAAGAATGAAATTTCATTTAAAATTGGTCGTGAGATTACTTGGAAATCTGATTATGGAAAAGCCTTTTCCCTAACAGCCAATGAAATGCTTGTATAATACGTAAGTTTCAAGTGGATAATACGTAAGTTGCAGGAAATCTTGCAATTTTTACCTGTAATAACACTATTAATGTTTAATTCATGGCGTACGTAATGTATGATCAACTCCGTGCGATTTTTTATGTCTAAAATTTTAGTCTTTGAAAAAATCATTTTCCAAATGGTCGTTCTAATTTGTTAAATTGCATTTTTTTTTTTTTTCTATTTATTACTTGAATTTTACTGGTGAATTTAATACTGGCTGAATACCATTTTGAATACTTTATTATTATTTTTTTTTTTAAATATTTTTCTGTATATGTAATATTATGTAAATATACATAAAACTAATACATACATACATATGTTATTTTCGATTTAAAAATAAATAATTATAAATATTTAAAAAACATATTTTAACACCATCTTGAAAATTTTGGTAAGATGCCAAATTGGCCTATTGGTGCCATTTTGGATTCCTTCGCCAATCGCGCCATCCGGGACAAGATACGAAACTCTCCTCAAAATATAAAATTTCATGCCTTTTATTTTCCTTTTTCTTTTCTTTAAAATTTTTTAGTTTTATGTTAGTATTAACATTTCAGTAATTCAGAATTCAAGATTATTCTTACGGATATTTATGCAATTATGTATTAATATCATTTTCATAAATATTGCTATTTTGGAAAAGAAGAAATATGCTTCCTTAAGAAAGCTTACATCATATGTTTATTAGGTACTACTTGATTATCCCGCCGACCAATTTCACCAAATTATACAAATCGCCAAACTATTTAGCCAAATTATACAAATGGAAGTATAGAATGATTCTAAAATTTTGCTTATTATTTATTTATTATTATAATTATTTATGAATTAAATTTTTGTAAATTAATGAATTAAAATTAAAAAAAGATACTAAACTAAAGAATAGGGTTACTTTAATAATGACGTTCACTTATGGCATAGCAACATACAAATTATAAAATTTGATTTATTTAGATGATTTCCAACAAAAGAATACTAATAGTTTACGTATTTAAATGCATAATTACTGAATTAAACCACATACAAAGCGATAATTTTAAGATATTGTATTTGTGAATAAAATTTAAGTAAATTAAATGTAACAATCGAATTTATTAAAAACCGCAATAAATATCAATGATACGGAAAATTGTAATGAATCTAATGCTCTTTATTTAGTCAAAAAATGTAGACGGATATAGCTAAAACATGCATGTAAACATTAGATATAGAATTGAAGTAAAAAAATCGAAATTTGCAGCAATTTTAAACAACGAAAGAACAAATAAATAGGTAAAACATTAATAAAAATGCAAATAAAACGTCGAATTAAAAAGACTTGATGATGTAACAAACAGGTGTATCATGTTTAATCTCAAGTGAATGTGGCATTTACAATCATCCATTATTGGAATTTAATCTTACAGTTTGGCGACAGTTTTTGGTCGGCGGGATAATCAAGTATAGTACCGTTCATAGCATTCCTGGTTAATATTTCGTAGCTGGATATCTCACAAATTGACGTATTAAATGTGATTTTGAAAACATCCTTTTTGTTTGAAGCAAAACCTTCATTCCGTTACAGAAAATTATATCATCTTTTACCATATTTCATTTGCATTTCAAGTGAACGGTTTATATTATGTTGATAGAAATTACAATCTTAGTTTTTGGGGTTAGGTATACAATACATTGTTCTACAACGCTTAGTTATAGAATTACGGAGAAAATTCTTAATTCTGTGACCCCGATTATGATTACCTTTTTTAAGAATTTCATGAATTAAAAGAAGTTTTTTCTTTTTGAGAGAGCTTTTTGTGACGTATTAAAAAGAAGGCTGCATTTTAACTGATGATGGAAGCTACAGTACTATTTACTGCTATTACAGTTTTAACTGCATTTTTTTCTGCTAAAATGGAAATATGAAAAACTGTGGCAGAATTGTGTTTTACGAAATATAACAGAACATAGGGCGATATAGCATTTAAACTACCAGAATCACACATGACGCACGACCGAAAAGTTCAGAATTTAAAAGGTAACAAATGAGAATGAATCACCTGAACATTATTTCAATGCGATGGACAACATCTGCTATCATTCTAATGTGCTCCATTTCAGTAGTGTAGCTATTAAAGGACATTTTGATTCCTCTTGCCATAACGGCTTCATTTTCCTGCGAAATCAAACTGTAATTGATCAACTAAAATAGTAGTTGGTGCTTAATAACTCAAATGTTATCCCAACACATTAGTAAATACAATATTGCAATGATAGATCGTTTACATAATTTCCCTAAATCAGGAAATACATTCCACAGATATATTTTCTTTGATTCAAATTGGAAAAATCGGACCAGTGTAGCGGGCGTAGCCTGCTAGTATGTGAAATAAAATGCTGTCAATGTTTATTACTTTTCAAATGAAAACAGACAATTCGCAAAAACATCAGATATGGAGATATGTAGTTGTAGATATATAGCGATCCATGGCAAAATGCTCCATAACGTCAAAAAAAGAAATAAACAGCGCCCCTTTATCGGACCTTACAGCACAGGGGTAGGGAGCCAACTGAACTTTTTGCGTACTGAATCACATGACTTGGCATATTACATTATCGCCAATTTACAAAGTTTTTTTTATGCCGCAATAACAGAGACAAAGCATTGGCGGCAGATTTAGCAGAAAATAATGTGGCAGCTCCCCTTTCAGCACACACACGGGATGTAAAGCAACCCTACTGTATTTCATGAATAAGAGCGACATGAAGTCTGGATTTGTTTACTTAAACAACAAATTGAGCTTAAATGTGATTGTGAAACCTTTAACGAATGAATGGAAATGCAGAGAAAAAAAAAAGCATATGTGATAAAATAAATGAAATATATTTGAAACTGCAATTTCCATAAAATACTTTATTTTTTTTTTATTTCATTTCTTTTTACCCGTCAAATTCTAACAGCAATTAAGAGTGACTTATTTATAACGCAGACAAATTACGATAAAAGAAAATGAAATGTTAATAAGATAGCTGCACTCAGGTTTATGTGTCTTTTATTACTTTTAACTAAAGACCGTTAAGAAACAAAAATAAATATGCGAGAATGGGATTTTGAATAAGTGAAAAATGAAATCATACATCTTTGTACGTGTTGAGTTAAGTTCGTTGTGAAAAGGAGAGAGAAAAATATATATATATATATATGAAGGTCGAACTACGTATTGTTTTAAGAAAAAGAATTTTTCACTTGTTCAAAGTAGATTTTGAGTAACGGGAGGCTGGAAATTGATATGTTGCAGGGAAAGCTGCCACATATCTCACCGGGGCAACTGAGAAAATGCTGTGACGTTATGTTGCAGCTTTATAAAAACCAAATACTTTGTCTTCCTCAAATTCTAAATCTTCAAACATCAATATACAAAAAAAAAAAAAAAAACACATCAGAAAAATAATTATACATAAGCTTGCAATTTGAAAAGAAAAAAAAATATATGTTTAAAAGTTATATGCATTTAAAGCATAAATTCAAGTAACTTGCTGAAGTCTCTGGATCCAGTACAATTTTAAAGTCAGTAAGCAATCATTTTTCTGTTTTTGGTACCAAGACTCACTTTTTTTATTTTGATCCTACATGAGATCAGCCATGTAATACACATTTGCAAGCATTTAAAAGCAATAATAAAAAAACACAATTCAAGTATAATAAAATGAAAAACATATAGAGTATTTTTAAATTAAAACTTAAATGTAAACATGAGGAGGATGAATGTGAAAAATTGAAAATTCGTGCACATGGCACAGGACTACTAAAAAAAGAGGTGCCTGAAACACACCCATAAAAAAAAAAGATGTAGCCCTAATTCTTGTAAGTTTACAAGTATTATGGCTTCGGTTTAGAAGTTCAGCCCTAGAAGAAGAGGGAATAAAAAGGAAGACTCACATTGCACACATCATGAGCCTTCTCGCTCCCCATTAGATCACAGTGATCTGTGAAAGGAGTGCGTTTCAGTATCTCATAAAAATTCTTTGTAAGTAACTTGAAATGACAAACCAATTCAAGGGAAAGATGTCTCTCATCACAGTGCCGCGTGAAACCTTAGGGCAACAATTTTGAACGGTTCACGACTTCTTGGGAGCAAGGATTAGAGAAAGGGAAAAAAAAACTATGTTGAAGATATCAGACTTCCCAAAAAGGACAATCCTAAAGTGCTGAGAGACGAAGAGTCATAATCCGGTAAAATTATGTTCAAGTCATGTAAGGTATAGAATTTAATTGAAATGAAGGGGTTTTATTTTATTTATTTATTTTTTTTTAACTTTAGACATAAGTAGTAAAATAATAGTATAATAGTAAAATTATAACCTTTTTTTTATGAATGACAAAAGAATATCTAGCTAGACTTGCTACTGTTAAGTTGTTATTAAAAGTGAAAGCATTTAAAGTTAGCTTATTTTGCTTAGCTTAAGTGTGTAAAAAAAAAGAGAAAAATGCAAAGTGACACAGAATATTGTTCACACATGATCTTCGAAGCAACATATTCATGGACCAGCCACAACATTGTCAAAGATCATCTATAAACAACACATGTATAATCTTGGCCAGAGATTTACAACATAGTGTCACAATACATAAATTCAAAATAAGTGTTGTAAATAATAAAAGATTATCTTCGTCTTAAGTTATAAGTGTGTGGTTGAATGGTACTAGTGAAATTACTATTTTTAGCATGACTTGAAGCATCAAACAAATGTCCATAATGAGATAGTGCAAGGAGTAGTCTATCTATATGCACACGAAATGCTGTATCATCAGCAGCATGTAACCTTTTTATCAGGAAAGAAACAGGTGAATGTTTATGCGTAACTATGTATGGTTCTGTATATCTGGGTTTAAATTAGTCAATTATTTTTAAGTATACAATGTCTTTCAAACAGATGTTTCTTAATTTAGCTTTTCGACTGCACATTTTATATCTTTTATCTTGAGCAGTTTTAATGTTAGAATAGGTTTTTTCATAAATTTTGTGCAAGTCCTCTAGTAATTTATAAATTTGAATATGTTTATCTAGAAAAGATTGATTACATGAATGATCAAAAGTGTCAAAATTAATGAAAGTTTACAACCAAAATGAAGTAAATTAGGGGGAAATAATGTAGTAGAATGTCTTGAACCATTGTAAAGAGATGTGTATAAAAATTGCATTTTCAAATAAATGACCTCCTTGTAACAGAGTAGTAAGAGAGTATTTAATTGAGATGTTTAGGCCTGGGCCTTAAATCGATTTAACTCTTAAATCTATTTAAAGCTTACATCGGAAATCCGATTTAACCATTGGTCTTAAATCGATTTAAGCTAAAATCGGAAATCGTGCTTTAGCTAATGTCAAATCGCGATTTAGCCAATGTCCTTAAATTGCGATTTAGCCAATGTCCTTAAATTGCGATTTAGCCACTATCTTAAATCGCGATTTAGCCATTGTCTTAAATAGCGATTTAGCCATTAGCTTTAAATCGATTTAAAACAAAATACTGATTCAGAGCTAACATCGGAAAACCGATTTATCTACTTTCATGTATCTACCACTTACATGGCAAGCTGGTGTTAAATCGATTTAGGAGGATCCGATTTAAGCAAACATCGTAAGCCTCAATGCTTTCCGATTTAAAAAAAAACAAGGCAAGCTGGTGTTAAATCGATTTTGCAGGATCCGATTTAAAAAAACATCGAGCCTCAATCCTCTCCGATTTAAGTAAACAATGATTTAAGTAAGAATTGATATTTATTTATTTATTTATTTTGTAAACAAGATTCAGAGTTCATGAGATTAGAATGTGTATTTTTCAGAAATTAAGAACTTGTATGGTGGAAAGTTGAAAGGAAAAAGTAATGTTTAAATCTTAAAATCCAAATTCATCGAATTTCAATTTATATGCTAATGCAATCTTTTGGTGATAAATTAAGTTTTCACATATTTGAGTAATATTGCAATATGCATTTTTTATTTTCCAATGTTCTGTAATTAATTAAAATGTTTTAAAGTAGAATCCTGTATTGTTTCAAAAGATTGTTTTCCTGAAATTCATTCAGCATTTATATGATTAAAAATAATAATAATAAAGTTTCATATTTAAAATCCAAACTCATCGAATTGTAGTTTATACTTTTATGCATTCTTATGATGAAAAATTCATTTTTTACATGTTTTAGTAATATTTTAACATTCATTTTTTATTTTCTATTACAGTACAGAACCATTTATCCAGAATGGTTGGGGTCAGATGTATTCCGGATAACTGTTTTTTCTGGTTAACTGGTTAGGCATTAAAGCAGCATCCATTTGATAAGTTTTGTGGAATATATCTGGTTGTGGCATTATTTCGGATTTTAAATTAGATTATTTGGATTAAAAATCAGATGCAAGAAAGATCAAAAGTTAACTAGAGTTTGAAAGGAGATAATTTATGGGAATCCCTTGGGAACAAAAATTCTTCTGTTTCCTCTACATAAAAATTAAAACATCTAAAATACAACTAAATATGTTTTCTTTTCAAACACTAGATGTTGACATCAAATTATACAATTGTTTCAAGCAATGTATATGCCAAACTGGCAGTGCATGACACTTTTTTTCTGCAAAGATTCTGAAATAAGTCTATTAGAAATATCATTTCGGATAACTGTTTTTCTGGTTAACTGGTTTCCGGATAAATGGTTCCATACTGTATTTTGTAATTAATGAAATTATTTTAAAGTATAGTCATTAGGGTGGTTCAAAAAAACTTTTTTTGAGCTAGAGTTCAGGCCACCCCCTAATTTTTTTAGACTCATCAATAGTATAATACTGGTAATTTTTTAGGTTCTTACTCAAATTCTAAGAGGGTGCTCAATGACCGCACAATTTAACATTAGCAGAAGCATAGGAAATTCAACAATATTTTATACTTCAGAAATATTTAATTTTTTCCAGACGTTTTTATAAGAAATTTAGTTTGTTATAGTATAAATATTTGTATTTAAATATTTCTGAAATATTTTATTATATGTAGCAACATTTCTGAAAATTATTTACATGATAAAGTTACAGACAACACTAAACCAAAACAAGAATTCTACCAACTCTTTTTACAACCAATTGAAAACAATTTGCCAGTGAAACATTTAATTTTTCATGATAATTTTTATTTTAAATAATTATCTTACAAATTCTCAAATTCTGCATTTGGCAGCAAACATCTGTCTGAAATTGCTTATATTTAACTCATGGCTATTCCTAAGTGAAAGGTGACGAATGAAAATAATATTTAAAATACATTAATTATTTACTGGAAGAGTTTTTACTTTTAAATAAGTATCAAGAATTATATTTAGGTTACATTACTTATATTAAATGTTAATCTACTGTTATGGGATGCTAACATTATTAATGTTACAGTTAATAAGACAAACACTAAGCATAATAAGAAATAAAATAATCACAAAATTTGTGTATTAATAAACAACTTTAATTTCATGAAAAATAGCTGTTCTTTTCTGTTTAAAGAAATTTCAAAGCTAAAAATTTGCAATCGCTACCGTTTCAACTTGCCTTAGTAATGAAATTTTTCTGATTGATCTAAGATCAATAGACCAATTGACTAGATTGAAACAACTAACTATGACAAGACAAATCCTTCAGCGTGTTCTTTATCAGTTGAAAGAATCAAAAGTGGTACAATATGTTAGTCATTTGACAGTTAAAGAATTAATGGAGATATGGCAGTTATCTGTAATTCCTTCAAAGCAAAACACATACATAATTAAAAAATTAGAAAGCATTAATTCTCATTGGCTTTTGTTAAAGAAAAACAAAGGTCTTTTTCTACAGCCCAACGATAAGGAGTGGTTAGATATCTTGGACTCTTTTCTTTGATACAGTAGACTCCCTTAAATCCGCGAACGCCTAAAATCCGCGTATTTTTTTCAGATGTAAACAATGAAATTTACAGTTAAGTTGCAGGAACAAAATTCAAGATGGCGTCGAAATCAGCGGCTACCGCAATGTTTTTTTTACTAAATTTTTTGTTAATCATTCTCTTTTGGTTATTACAGTTGATTTATTACTAAATAAATTTACATTACTTTTGATTTTGATATAAATTAGCATATCTATATGATGACATATCGATCTTACGATCGCTTTACCGATAGATGGCAGCATAGGACTTTAGAAATCGAATTGAATCGATTTCGTCAGTAGTAATTTAATATTTTTCTAATTATTTTAATAATTACTTACGTTTAAACTAATAAATTATTTTAATATTTTACTTATTTTAATGTTTCACTTTATTGTAAGCATTCATTATAATTTCCCTTGCTTAACTACCAATCAAATTAATGTTTCAAAAATGTAAACAAATCAATGACCAGAAATCCGCAAAATTCTAAAATCCGCACAACCTCTGGTCCCAAGCTGTGCGGATTTAAGGGAGTCTACTGTATTGGTCATGAAGGTGTTATGAAAATAATAAGAATTAAAGGAGATTCTAATTTTCTTCAGGATCAAAGAACCAATTGTAAAATGCATATGGGTTTAAAAGATAAAGAGTTACCGAAAAAAGTATGAATGTTCTCTTCAGAGAATAAAAGAAGAATGAAGCATTAGAGTCTCTTTACCTTCATCTACCATCTGTTCATCCAATATTTGTCTAAATAGTGTAATGGCCTCTGAGCCTTCAGACGATGAATTTATTCCAACACAGTAAAGATCTTGAAAATTATCTATCAACAGACAAAGAGATTGCACTTTCTGCTAGAAAAGTGATGGAACATCACATGTCTGAGTGTTCTGATGACTTCATAAGACTTTCTCTCTTTTCTAACAGAATTTAAATGGAAGAAGACAAATTGTTGTAGAGTGATTTACAGCTATGCAAGCCCTTAAGAAGCATTATGTAAGATGAGAACTTGAGATTTTTAAAGAAGATGGTATACGACTGTCAGACTTTGCAACAAGAACATCAGAACTCTTACCTGGTATGAATATAAGAAATTATTGTTAAGCCTTCTCCCGAAAAATGAAGTGGAAATGATGACTATTCCAAGGGAAAAGAATGGCTTCACAATTTATAAGTAGTGAATGGCAGTGTAAAACGAGGGGTTAAGCTTAATGGATATTTTAATAAAATCATATCAAATGATGAAGATGAAAAGCAATTCTTGCTGCAGGTCATAGAAGCCAGCAGAAAATGCATTCCATCAGAAACAGCGAAAAAAATCAGTTTTACACTCTATTTTGTATTATTAACCCCTTGGGGACGAGCAGCACGTATACGTGCCGCATGAAGCGCTCAGAATCCTTGTTTTTCCTCACCAGTAAAATTTTCCTGTAAAATGTGCCTTATTTTAATCAGCGCATTTTCTCGAATCAACAAGACACAAATTTCTGTTTTTAAAAAACGGTGACATAAGATTAAAAATTTCTTAAAAGGCTCCCGTCCCGGAGGGGTTAAAGACCAAATATGATTACATTTCTATTTTTTACTTCTATATTGTTTTATTCTTTTCTAAGAAATTAATTTTGGAGGTTTTTATTTTTTTTAAACAAATATATAGAAAAATTAGAATGAAATACACAAACTTATGAAGTTAGTGGGTGTTGAGCACCCTCTTGTAGTTGAAATATGAAGTTCAAATTCTGCCAGAATATTACTATACACAAGTCTAAAAAAACTGAGGGGTGGCCTGGTATATAAGTGAAAGTTTATTTTTTTACATAGACGGCTGAACCACCCTAATAGTCATGCATTGTTTTGTGTATCACTATTTGACCATGATCCACATGAAATATTTTTCTTTTACTACAGTATAGGATCTATTATCCGGCGTCCCGATATCCGGAACGCTAAACGATCTGAAACCGAAACTTAGTGAAAGCTTTCATTTCATAAAAATGTGGGGTTTTTTTTTTCATATTTTATTGAAGAGTTAACATACTTTATAAATCGATATTTTGAATACTTTAAACTTTTTCTCATACACCTCAAGGTACCGCAATATCCCATTAATCCCCCCCCCCCCCACAAATGTGGCAAAAAATCGTAAAGTAATCGGAGAGGCCGCTTACAGGGATTAATAAAAGTGGCTATCGAAATCTACCGCCTGTTGAAATCCGAAAATGTTTATAAGAATAATCCAAAGCCTGCCCTGATATTCAGATTTTTCTTGTTTTGTTAACTGAGATAATTAAAAAACAAAACTTAAAAAGCACAAACTTAAAAGCGCACTCTCCCTACGATCCTAGAGAAACTATGATTCCACTTATGACGCTCCCGTGAATGATAAGAATTGAATGTACGCAATCATTGGACATAAGTTCTCTTTTTGATCATTTTTATGACTTCGCATCGGCGTAACCTTTAGAAATATGGGAAAACTAACTACATATTCTTAAATTTCGTATTTTTCTGTTTCAAACGCTAAAATCCATTATAAAAAATTTTATTTTTAACCTTTTGAAAAAAAATATTTTCGGAACATCACTTAGAATTTGAATGTGTTTTCCGCGATGGAAAATCTGTTGGCAAGCCCCGACCTTTGACGTCATCTAAAGGTGCACCTACAATTCGGCCAATTAGGAGAATGAGAGAAACGTTTGTTTTACCGTTTTCAGCTGCGTCCATCGAACAGTAGAAAAGCAGAGATTCGGAATCAGATAAGACAGAAAGGTGGTACGGCGCTTTGCGCAATTTTTTTTTTTTTTTTTGAAAAGGGGGGTGCTTTTGTGGGATTTTTTAAAAATATCAAATTTGTTTACAAAATAGGGGAGGGTGGGTTAATGGAATATTACAGTAATTATGCATTTTTTTTTATCTCTGCGAATTTGCAGAAATCTGCATTTTAAGTGTTGATAATTTTGCCTCTTGTACTTTTCTGTCCGCTTTCCATGCGATAAATTAGTAAACAAAACAAAAATAAATAAAAAGTCAACTTTCAATATATTCCCCTCCCTCCCCAATTATTCGATGAAGATGCAGTTCAAGTTTGTTTCAATATAGACAATAATGTTCCACTTAGTCATCAGATGACATACAGTGAAATTTGTGAAATGATGACTAAAGATGCAACTGATGATCATAGTGATGGTGATGACAAGAATGAGGAGGTGGAAAAAATATCTAATGAACAAATGATATTTTACACTCAACAATTAATTCAAGGCATGGAACAAAGAAGTTATTTCCATGAACAAAAAAAAATGTCCTTATATAAAATTCAAGACCAGCTTGTAAAAGAGAAACGTTACAATCAGCCTACTTTAAAAGAATTTTTCCAAAAAACTAATTCCCAAGCATCTGCATCTGAACCCCAAAACTAAATTTTATTTTTGATCTTGTTCATTTGTAAGTTTTATTACAATTTAAAATTATTACTTAACTTTTTTGTAAATAAAAATTAATTAAACTTTTCCTTAATTGTGTTTTATTGAATTAATTCAACAAATGTGTAATACAGTATTTTTAATATTATTTATGCTAACTAGTATTTCATATTTATGTACATTAGAAAATATTTGTGGTAGTGTTCCGAATTACGGAAAAACCCCTTATCCGGAATGGCCCAGGTTCCACGGAATCCGGATAACGGATCCTATACTGTAATAATATTGTTTCCCTGAAATTGATTGAGTATTTATGGATGGAAAAAAAAGAATAAAGTTTCATATTTAAAATCCAAATTCATCGAATTTCAGTTTTTATTTTTATGCATTCTTTTAATGAAACATTCATTTTTCATATGTTTGGATAATATTTTAATACATATTCTTTATTTTCTATTATTCTATAATTAATTAAAATATTTTAAAATAGTCATGCATCAAGTTTGACATCAGATTTCAACGCCAGTCACATGGATTGAGTATCTTGCTGAAATTGATTCACTATTTATATCCAAATTCATCCATTTTTAGTTTATAATTTTATGCATTATTTTCATGAAAAATTATTTTTCATATGTTTGGGTATTATGGGAATATTTTAGTTTTAATTTATTATTATTTTGTAATTAATTAAAAATATTTTAATAAAGTTCTATAATGAGTCAAGTAACTTTATTTTTACAGCAGAATGAGGGAGGGCTGGAGGAGGCATTCATTAGATTTTTCTGCAGATCTGCGATTTTCTGCTTTTTTGACATTTTGTTATCATTAAAAAGAGATATATTTTAAGATTATATTTTATTACTAATCTTAAAGGATGGCAACGGCCACAAAAAAAAATCAGCAATTTCAGTAATGTGCTCCAAGGATGACACTTTCAATCCTTCTCCATTTGCTATATGAATGTTGTGGCGAAAATAAGAGGTGAAGCATTATATTAGATAAAAAGAGTTAATTTGCTGTTGGTTAAAGTAAACATTTAAGTGCAGTAGGTAAAATAAACATAGTCTTGAACGCCGTGGAAGATCGTATAGCAAAGATGATCAGATTGTTATGCAGTAAAAATAAAAGGGAATGATCTTATTTAAATGATGAGGTAACACATTGAAGAGACAGCAGTTGTAAAAAATCATCTTTATTTGTTTGTTTCACTTGAGAGGTTGGAAGGCAATTAGAATAGGTAGGTCACCGTACACATTAAAAGAACGTTCCACGTAGCATTATTAAAAACTTAAGTAATTCCATGAACTATAAAGAATGCTGGCTAAACCTGGTTAAAATCCTTTCTTAGAGAATGTCTTGAAGATAAAAAAGTCCAAAATTGAACATGCGTTAAATTAAATTCCGAAAAACATGATCGAATAATCGCTCTTTGAATTAGGCGCAACGGCCCGAAATCCAAAAGACAAATCACATTGTCAAAAAATACATATTAAAACTTTCATAAATCTTAAAATCTGTTAAAAAACTGGCTGCATTGATTTATATACTATGTAAACAGGGTTTACACAAGTACATCCACAATTGATTTAAATTTATTCGTTAAATTAAATTTACGTATTATGATTAGCACGTATATAAACAGCCAAGACAAAAAAAGAGAAAAACAGAACCTTAAAAAAGAACAAACACCTAATTCGCCAAGCGAAGACACACCCTTAATATGACGTGGTCGACGTCACTTGCAACACACGCTGTTTTTAAAAATAGAACAGAGGAAAGGGGAAAATCTGAAATCAAAACTTATCTGCTACTTGCGGTAAAAAGGAAAGAAAGAAAGTGATTTGAACGATGTTTTGAGTTGAAAAGAAATCATTTAAAAAGGGTGAGATAAGAATACTGTATTACAAATAAAAAATAAATAATAAATGCGATTACTACATCACATTACCCCCATTCGCCGAACAAAAGTTTGGATGACCAAAAGGTGATAAAGGTAAATCTTGAAAGAGCTTTTTCAACAAAGGGAAAACAAAATTTTAAAAGCCAAGGAGCAAAAAATGTAGAATAACATTTAAGTGCCATAAGAATTTTTTTTTTTTTTTTTAAGTGCATGTGCAGAATTAGGTAACATACATATACAGTGACCTAATCACAGGCAAAGAAAGGCACCTTCCTGTGTAACATGATCTCTACAAAAATTAAAATGTTATCCTATATAACATTTTAAAATTAATAATAAATCCAAAAGTTAAATAAATTTTAGCCAAAAGAGACCACAAGAAAATTTTGAATTGAATAAGATAAAAATAAGGTACACTTATGAATCAAAATTTATAAAGTTGCAAAAGTAAAGCAACATAAAGTCAGAAGTACCCTCTCTAAATACTCTGACTGCCTAGGGAAATAATAATAAATTATAAATTGAAAACTTCAAAATGAGTAAATCATTTCTACTATTCAATTTTCACATATTTATAAAAATAAATTGCAATGAGAGAGTCGAGAATATTTTACTTGTATATTCCAACAACCTAGGACTTGAATTTCATTAATCATAATAATAGTTTAAAAAAAATTGTCATAATCAGGAAAAAATTTTAAATTACCAAACAAGCGTACCATAAAAATATTTAGTTTAATTCCTTCAATAATTTAATAGTACAATTTAAATTTAAGTTTCTATGCTTGTATAAAAAAAATA
Source organism: Maratus speciosus (assembly GCA_963932465.1). Lineage (NCBI taxonomy): Eukaryota > Metazoa > Arthropoda > Arachnida > Araneae > Salticidae > Maratus > Maratus speciosus. The sequence goes on along the minus strand of OZ010790.1, from coordinate 153,927,494 downwards.
TATTAAATTAACTTTAAACAACAGTTGAAATTAAATTAAAGAGCTGCAAAAATTAAAAAATATTGTAAACAGACAATCCTTGATGATACCATGGCCATTGGACACATCCAGGAACCCTGTAAATACATTTATATCACTGCACAAAACCATAGAAGACTCTGATCCGCATAAGAGACCTCTGAAATCTTGTGCAAGAGATAATCAAATAATTCAGCATAGAAAAAAGGAAAAAATAATAATATATTTTACAGATGTAAAGAAGCTCTTGGTATAAACCCCAAATGGTTGGATAAGAATAGTACTGTTGAACTATTCAGACACGTAGATTTGTTGTAAAAGGCACAGTAAGCAACAACACTATCACCAATTATGAACATTTAGCAGAATATGGTGACACTCTTTGAAGGAAAAATCGGTAGACACTGCTGGCAAAAATAAGACAAACCATGGTGGTACATTTAGGAGTAACACTTCACTTAAGGATGATATAAACACATACACTATGATGAGTAGAGGACAAGATCAGGCAGACAAAACTGGTAGTCAAGAAACACTTTTTAATTATGATTCTTAGAGAATTGTTGAAGATTCACTGACGAACATTTAAAAAAAAAAAAAAAATGCGCTGGTAAATATGTTCACTAAGAACTTGTGCTTTTCTTCATATGAAAGGTGCAAATAAAAATTTTCTTCATTTAAAAATATCTTCATAATCAAATTTAAAATAATTTCGTGCATAAAATTGAAAATGTGAGGCATATGGCAGATTAAAACTTTTTGAAGCAATTGGGTTATGAAATAAGGAAAAGGCACTATAATAATAATTGATATAAAATTTTCAGCAATAAGTAAATAAACAAACATTTTTGAGCTTAAACATTTCCTGTCAATCAAATAACATTAAATTTTATAAATAGTTGTAGAATATGGTATAATGTAGATGTCAAACACTTCCAATGCGAGGATGAAACTTTGCCGCTTACCCCTACGTAAGGATGAAAATTTTCCGCTCACAAGTAAATGTTGACTGGGAAAAAAAAAAAAAATTAACTTTGTAGTTGAATATAAAGAGTCAAATGTTGGGGAAAATTAGATTGCAACAGCAGATGAGTCGAGCACTTTCACCATTAAAGAATAAACTTCATCCTACGAAAACACACAACTCACAAATCTTCACAATCAGTTTAAGAACAACTATTGTTTATGAAAAAAAATAAAACATGTATACTGATTTGGCTTCACAAATAAGTCCGAAAACACACTGGAGAAAATCAGAAAAAATATGGATATTTACTACATAAATTACTGAGAATTCACCAGGAACATCAAAGCTGAAAATGGAGCACAAAATTTAATTGATTGCTGTGAATCAGGAACAGAAAATTTTTTGCAGGTATGTATTATAATACTTTTAGTACTTTCAGAACAACATTTTTACACACCAGAGAAGCGTTTCAAAAAATGGATTAATAACAACACTCTTGAAGGCAACTTCAGCAGGTAAGTAAATGTGAATAAGAAAGATGAGAAAATCTATTGCCATATTTAAATCAGACATGTAGAATAAAATTTTATCAAAATATTTCAGTCATGAGGATGATACAGGATGTTTTTTTTTTTTTTATTTCTTCTTTAAGCAAAAAACTATGTCATTAAATTTTGATGAAGCCACATAATTCGGGAAAATTGAAGCACTGAGAGTTATGATTAGAACAGTTTGTAGAGAGTAAACAGTTCTTGAAATTTTATAAAGGAACACTGCACTCGCCAAACACTAAAATCGATACTAGCAGTCAAATCGTGCACTAAATGACAAAAATATCTTGAGAATAAAAGTGGCAGGTGGTACAACAAGTTAGATATTTTTTTTTTTTTTTTTTAATAAAAAGTTATTGAAGGTATTTTTAGAGTAAAAATCATAAATTGATATTTTTAAAAGCAGAGAAGACTTCAAAAAATTATGCAGGATATATTACAGCTACGAATTCATGAAGAAATTCAGCTTGTTTGCAAGTAACAGATGAGAACAATTTCAGTAAAATAATTTAAACTTCAATAATTATCACAGATTCCAAAGGAAAAAAAACATAATTTGCTTCAATAAATATCTTAATTTTCATAATATATCTTCAAATTCATTAAATATTTTATTTCAATATATAAGTGCCATAAAATAAAATTTAAAAACCCAATATAAGAATAAGTATAAAAACCATAGCCTCTTGTTAAATAAATTTGTTCCTAAAATCAGAGAACAATTTTTAGAATTCATTTCAGAACTTCAAAATTCATTAAAGATTTTCTATTATAAATATCTTTTAATGCACCTTAAGAATAAATGAATTAGAGAATAAACAAATAAATTTCTTGATTTCTAAAATAATATTTCATTCTTCAATAATTTAAAAACAGCAATAATTTTGTCAAGACACTCAAAATGAAAACCAGTAAAGGAATTTTTTAATAAAATATATTATACTCTAAATATAAAATCATGGAATAACTATTACAAATAGAACATGAGAACAAAAATTTCATTACGACGTTTGTCAAGCATCGATCTTCAGCTGTTAAAACAGCAAAATGTTCCATCTGAGAACAGCAGAATATTATAATTTTCTTAAAATTCCATATTAAAAAATAATAATTTTAAAACAATTTATTCGAATTTATGTCAGTATATTTCTATAAAAGTAGTAAATCTTCAAAATTTTATGCAAAAGAAAATTTAGTCAGGAACAAAATTTCTTTTAAGATAAAAAAAATTACGTTTTCTTTTTATAAGAATAGAAATATTGCGAAAAAAGTAATGGCAAATATGATGTTAAAACATTTTCAAAATTCCATTAAAAAGAGCAGTTCTATTTGAGAACAAAATCTTTTTTGAAAAGAATCCATCAATCAGCTGTCAAAAATACAGCAAAAAATACAGTCATTAAGTTATTTTTTTAAGGCATTGTATTGTAATCAAAAAGCAATAACGCTGCATGTTCTTTTAAATCACGGATACCAAATGGGACGAAAATAAGAGGTGAAGCATTATATAGATAAAAAGAGTTAATTTGCTGTTGGATAAAATAAACATTTAAGTACAGTAACAGGGTGAGTAGCAACATTTTAGTTTTAAAAATAAGCACCTGTAAGCACATTTTTAGGGAAAAATAAGCACCCATTTATGTGCACAAACGCACCATTATCTATTCAATATTGAAGAAAAAACTTAGCACAATCATTTTTTTATTCGAGGTTATTCAGATCTGCCAACATTTCAGTATTGATAAACAGTAGCATGCCAATTCTTTAAGGTGGGGGTTTATTATTGGAACCTTATCAAATCATTTGCTTTATTTAAATAGTATAAGAGCCATATTTTAAATTAAGTAATTTATTGTGACCGATTGCAGAAATCAGTGTTTGACTAAATTCTCGGCATTTTTCACAATTTTTTGACGAATTTCGCTAATTGTTTTGATCGATCCGGGGGTGATTCTGAATAGGAAAAAAATTCTGAAATTCAAAACAAATTTTCTGAAAGGTTACAGCAGAGGAAGAAGGTGTGTGGAATCCATTCCTGGCTCTAATTATGCATGTTTCCCACTGGCCTTTGTGAAATTCGTAGTTTTTCGCAATCTTTTGATGAAATTTGAGTTTATTCGCAATCTTTTGATGAAATTTGAGGGTTTTTTTGTGATCTTTTGACGAAATTTGCGGGTTTTTCCGTCATTCTTTATCAAAATTCGCGTTTTTTCGAGATCTTTTGACGAAATTGGCGTTTTTTCGCGATCTTTTGACGAAATTTACGTGTTTTTTCGTGATTTTTTGACGAAATTCACGTGTTTTTTCGCGATTTTTTGACAAAATTTACGTGTTTTTTCGCGATCTTTTGACGAAATTTACGTGTTTTTTCGCGATCTTTTGACGAAATTTACGTGTTTTTTCGCGATCTTTTGACGAAATTTACGTGTTTTTTCGCGATCTTTTGACAAAATTTTCAGGTTTTTTTCACGATCTTTTGAAGAAATTTTCGGGGGTTTTAGCGATCTTTTGAAGAAATTGTCGGGTTTTTTCGCAATCCTTTGAAGAAATTTGCATTTTTTTCGCGATTCTTTTGAAGAAATTTGCGTTTTTCCGCGATTCTTTTGAAGAAATTTGCATTTTCCGCGATTCTTTGGCAAAATCTGCGTTTTTTCGAGATCATTTGACGAAATTGGCGTTTATTTGCGATTTTTAGATGAAATTTTCGTGTTTTTTCGCAATCTGACGAAATTAGAGCTTTTTTCGCGATCCTTTGACGAAATTAGAGGGTTTGTTCGCGATCCTTTGACGAAATTAGAGGGTATTTTTTTTCCACGATCTTTTGACGAAATTCTGAATTTCTTTGAAGAAATTTGCGTTTTTTCGCGATACTTTGAAGAAATTTGCCATTTCCCCGCAATTCTTTGACAAAACTCGCGTTTTTTCGAGGTCCTTTGACAAAATTGACAGTTTTTTGAGATTTTTAGACGAAATTTTCGTGTTTTTTCGCAATCTTTTGATGAAATTTTCGGGGTTTTTCGCGATATTTTGACGAAATTTGCCAGTTTTTTCGCGATTCTTTGAAGAAATTTGCATTTTTCCACAATTATTTGACAAAACCCGCGTTTTTTCGAGATCCTTTGACGAAATTGGCGTTTATTTCGCGATCCTTTGACGAAATTAGTGGGGGTTTTTCGCGATCCTTTGACGAAATTAGGGGGTTTTTTCGCAATTTTTTGACGAAATTCTGAGTTTTTTTTCGCGATTTTTAGAAGTTTGCATTTTTCCACAATTCTTTGACGAAGTTCATGATTATTTTCAGTGACTGACTAGCAAAATTTCCTATTTCCGCGATTTTTTCCCGGCGATCGTTTGTCGAAATTCCCGATTTTTTAAATAATCAGTTGACGAAATTTGCAAACTTTTTCCATACCCGATTGATAAAAATAGCGATCATTTTCACGATCGTTTAAGCAAATTCGTGATTATTATTTTCAGTGACTTACTGATGAAATTCTGATCTTTTAACAAAAATCATTTTTTTTTCCAGCGATCTTTTGACGAAATTCGCGATTTTCTTGCGCAACCGAATGCAAAATTCTTGTTTTGTTTTCAGCCGCCGATTGACAAAATTATCTATTTCCGCGATGTTTCGACATCGTGATATTTTTTTCAAATTCGCGATTTTTTCTTCGAATTTTGACATGCACCGAAAATAAGCACCTTGTAAGGACCTTACAAACTTTTTTCGAATGTAAGCACCTATAAGCACCCGCTACGCACCCTGAGTAAGTAAAATAAACATAGTCTTGAATGCTGTGGAAGATCGTATAGCAAAGATGATAAGATTGTTATGCAGTAAAAATAAAAGGGAATGATCTTATTTAAATGATGAGGTAACACATTGAAGAGACAGCAGTTGTAAAAAATCTTCTTTATTTGTTCGTTTCACTTGAGAGGTTGGAAGGCAATTAGAATAGGTAGGCCACCGTACACATTAGAAGAATGTTCCACGTAGCATTATTAAAAACTTAAATAATTCCATGAACTATAAAGAATGCTGGCTAAACCTGGTTAAAATCCTTTCTTAGAGAATGTCTTGAAGATAAAAAAGTCCAAAATCGAACATGCGTTAAATTAAATTCCGAAGAACATCATAATCGAATAATCGCTCTTTGAATTAGGCACAACGGCCCGAAATCCAAAAGACAAATCACATTGTCAAAAAATACATATTAAAACTTTCGTAAATCTTAAAATCTGTTAAAAAAACTGGCTGCATTGATTTATATACTATATAAACAGGGTTTATACAAGTACATCCACAATTGATTTAAATCTATTCGTTAAATTAAATTTACGTATTATGATTAGCACGTATGAAAACAGCCAAGACAAAAAAAGAGATAAACAGAACCTGTCTAAAAAAAGAACGAACACCCAATTTGCCAAGCGAAGACACACCCTTAATATGACGTGGTCGACGTCACTTGCAACACATGCTGTTTCTAAAAATAGAACAGAGGAAAGGGGGAAAATCTGAAATCAAAACTTATCTGCTACTTGCGGTAAAAAGGAAAGAAAAAAAGCGATTTGAACGATGTTTTGAGTCGAAAAGAAATCATTTAAAAAGGGCGAGATAAGAATACTGTATTACAAATAAAAAATAAATAATAAATGTGATTACTACATCACAAATGTCAGCATTTATGTTAAACAAATCTTATTATAATCTAAAAGTTAAAAAGATATAAAATTCACCTTATTTCTCATATCTCCCCCTCCTCCCTTTTTTTTACTACTTTTCTCATCATGATAAATGAATAGTTAAATTCATCATTGAATTCTTTTAACATGCTTCTGTTTTACTTCCATAACTTTTTAAATCTGTGTCTGTAAAAAAAAAAAAAAAAAGGTGTATGTAGGCTGTTAGCAATGAAGTGCTATTTGGGTGGGCTAGTGGAAGAAGGAATTTAGATTGTAGCAGGCATAACAAGTCAGACAAAAAAAGAAAATTTTCTTTTATATTACTTATAGAATGAGTTTATAAAATGTATTACAATGTCACTAATTTTTAAAATGAAAAAAAAAAACCTAGTGTTTTGGGACATTCAAAGTTTTTTTATGTGTAAAATATACCTCTTTTGAAAATTATTTGAAAAATTAAAAGCTAAGTATACTAAATAATATATGAGTGGGGGGGGGGGGGGAAGAAAGGGGGGCACATAAAGACCGCATTTTGTTACTAAAAATTAAAAAATAGGCTTACAGATTCTAAAATGTAAAATTGGTGTTAAATCGCGATTTAGCACTAAATCGCGATGTTAGATGGATGATAAATCGATTTAAGAAATTTCTACATTGCCTAGTCCTAGAGGTGTTTATACATTCCGAAAGACTGTTTCGATTGGGGGTGTGAAACAGATCTGTGAAGAACCTTTATACCAAGAGTATCGTTAAAAATATTATATACATGGGCAGTATACTGGGGTCCTAAGTCAGACAAAAGTAGTAATGTAACTGAAAAGACATTTAACTATTTTAGTAGCAGAAGTATCGTTAAGTGGATAAAGTTCTATGTGTCGTGAAAAATGATCAGTGACAGTTAATAAATGTTTTCCATTTGAGAAAGGTCCAACTAAATCTGAGCTTATTGTGTGGCCAGGATATATGGGCATGTATAGGGTTGTAAAGGTGCTGGAGGAGTGCGATGATGTTTTGCTTGTAAACACTTGATGCATGAGGCGACAAAATTCAAAGTGTCAACATACATGTTTCTCCAAAAGTATCTAACAGAAAGAAATTGCTATGTCTTATGGAAACAAAGTGAGACAGATGTGAAATAGTCAAGACTTTACTTTTTAGGGTATCTGGAACAACAATATGATAGATAAGAAAAGGAGTTGTTGTTCAGGTCTTCTTTCTTTATCATTAAAACTTTCGAATCAGGATGAATGAAATACTTAGGGAACTTTTGTGAAGATCCTTTACTTAAAATTTCATTGTAAATTGAAGACAAATTAGGGTTTCTGTTCCATTAGGGGTTATTCTGTTCCATGCAGAAAGTATAATTAGATATTTCTAACAATGGACCACGTTTCGTTTGATTACTAGTTACAAGATAGTTTACATTATGAGTGTTGATATTTGACGATAAGTTGTTAGTGTCTGTTGTATCATAGTCCACAATAAGTAATGGTTGAGTGTCATGTAGAAGTTCAGGATTAGTAAGCAAAGTTTGCCGATTGTTTTCAAAATTGCAACTAGATAAAATAGTCAGCCAATCTATTTGTTGCACCTGGAATGTGTTGAAAAGTATAGGAATATTCAGAAAGTTCAATAAGCCATCTAGTAGTTATATCAGCAGGATTTGTTGTATTTTTTTAAAGGCTTACTGTCAGAAATAATTACAAAATCTCTGTTGTATAGGTAATATTTAAAAGCTACAACTGACTTGTAAATTGCCATAAGTTCTAGTTTTAATGCTGGGTTATTTCTTTTCTGAAGATTTTAAAGATTTAGAAAAATAAGCAACAGGTAATAACTGATTGTCATGTTCTTGCAACAAGGCGGCAGAAATGCCAACATTTGAAGCATCTGTATTCAGATAGAAAGTTTTATCCCAATCCGGTAACTTTACCATGGACGAGTTAAAAGAAAATTTTCTGTATGGTTTCAAAAATTTCCTGGTATATCTTTGTCCATTTAAATTTAGCTTTAGGGGTGGTTAAGTTTATCAGAGGTTGTACCAATTCAGAGAAGGATGGAATAAGAGATTTGTAAAATGTGATTACACCAATGAGTCTTTTTAATTGCCTTTTTGTTGTAGGAATAGGAAATGAGGTTATTTTCACAATGTTCGACTTAATTGGTGACACAGAATGATTTTGAATATGAAAGCCCAAATAGTCGATACTGGTTTTGTGGAATGTACATTTATTAGGTGAAAGTGTTAAGTTATATTTAGTTAAGATGTTTAAGATTTTGTCAAGTTTTGTACACATTTCATGAAATGAATTTGCACCTAATATAAAATCATCTTGGTAGGTGTAAACACCTTCTAACTGTAATTCATCCAATAGAGTCCATTAGTGCTTGAAAAATAGAAGCACTGGATTTTAATCCGAACACTAGTCTCTTGTACTTATAAAAACCAAACATGGTTGTGAAGGTTAATTGGTTTTGAAATTTTTCCGGTAAATCAATTTTATGGTATTCCTGATGAAAATCAAGAGCAGTGAAAAATTTATATGATGGCAGATTAGAAATTATTGTTTGAATTTTAGGCAGAGGATATGAAGAACCTTGTATTACAGTATTAACCATGCGAAGATCTAGAGCGAGTCGATATTTTTGTTTACCAGTAGCATCTGGCTTTTTCTTAACAAGTAACATAGGACATGCCCATTCGGAGCAGTTACGCTCAATTACACCAGCTTGCAATAGTTGATTTAATTGATCTTGAGTAGTAACTCAGTCAAAGTCTTTGCCTCTTTAGAGTTTAAGTGTTTTAAATCAAAACCATTAGGTGTTAAAACTTCTTTTCTCTTTTTTAAAGTATCCTTAGATACTTGTAGAAGATTAATGAAGTGTTGTTCCGAGTTATGATGCTTTTCTGAATTTTCAGGAGAGTACTCCAAAATTTCTTCAACTTCAGATAATTCACCAACTCTTGTCTTTTTTTGTAGGTGCATGGTAGTATTTGAATTGTTTTCAACAAAAACAGTAAAGAAATCATGCGGTTGAGCAGTTTTAGTTTTGTGTTTTGGCTTGTTATTTATTTGAACAATGACGTCAAATCCTATTATGTCTTTTTTATGTGACATGCACTCAAACAAATAATTTATGGATTGCTTGTTGTCGTTTTTATTGGTGTACACAGATATTCATTTTTCTTCATGTGGTTCTAATGTCACTTTACATGTTAGAAGAACATCTTGAATTTTTGTGCGAACAGAGTGACTGTTACATTGTGTTAAATTACTGAGAAATGCATCAGTATCTGGACACTGTAATGGAACAGTTAAGTTGTTATTTATGTGTACACATTTGTTAGCTGAGTCTATTATGATACTGAATTTGTTTATAAAGTCATATCCCAGAATACCTCCAAAAGTCGAGGATTCAGGAATATCCACAATATAAAAATGGTGGGAAAAAGACTTATGTTGTAATTTTATTGTAGTTCTAATGCATGCAGAAAAATCAACATCTGAATTTACTGTTTTGATGCATATACCAGTGAAGAGTCGTTTATATTTAAGTGTAGTTTTAAGTTCGTTAAACAACTTTTCTGACAAAAGCGAGATGGAACTTCCAGAATCGGCTAGAAAAGTGACAGTTTGTTTAGTCACCGCAGCTTTGACAAGTGGAAGAGAAGGAATGTCTTTATTTACATTACAATTAAGTGTGTCTTGTTGTTTTCAGTTTGTGTTGCTATGCAACTAGCAATAGTAATCTGCGGCTCTAAAAATGCTCTGTGGTCTGAAAACCAACAGAGTTAACTAACCTTTCTTCAGAGATTTTGGGCAAGTTTTGGTCAATAAAAAATTTAGCTGATGTGGAACTGTTAATGTGAGACACAATACCATCAGCAACATTGCATCTATGTTTTAGTTTTCCTGACTCCGGCGACTTATTTTTATAATTATTTTCTCTTCTCTGAGTATTTGCATGTTTCCATTTGAAACAAACCTGGGCCTCATGGCCATATTGGTTGCATAGCTGACAAGTTGTAACATTTTTTTTTAAGAAATTTATGTGGGGAAAAATGTCTATCATGTCTTTGATATTTGAAATTCTGCCTGTAACGAAAACTATTTGAGTTGCAATTAGGTCTATTATCAGATTTTTTATTTGTGTCCTCTTTATTTGATTCTTTTGGTTTAAATGTCAACATTTATTTTTTCTGAAATTTTGCGTAGCTGTTGTTGCACATTATATTCTGATTTTGGGATAGAGGGTAAAGCATGCAAGACTTTTTCATTATGCAGAATCTCATATAACTCATTTGCCCTTTCAACTGTGGCACGATAATCAGCGATTCCTTCTTCTTTAACTTTGATTCTAATTTGAGAAGGAATTGCTTCAAGAAATTTCATGTGTTTTATAGAATCCCGTGCTTTGGGATCCTGTACATCCTAATAAACTTTTGCCGCCAGAATATTTAAGTGGTGAGCTAAATTCTTTATGGTCTCGGCAGGCAAGAGCGGTAAATTATTCAATTCGAGAGTGGCTGCACATTTACTTGGTGGGAGAAAAAAGCCGCAAATTCCTTCTGCAAAGTTTCCAAATCTTTTATGTTTTTGAAATCAGGATTTTGCACAAAAAATTTCTGCGCCAGTCCTTGTAATTTACCAATGAGGAACGAAATAGCTGTTTGCTCATTATATTTATTTATTTCAGCAACAGCTTTGACCTGATCAAAGAAAAAATGCAGTAATTCAGATTCTCCATCAAACTCAATAACACCAATTGGGGTGTTTTTAGCAGCCATTGTCACAAAAAATTAATATAAGCAACATGATACATGTTAATTACTGAGTTTCTGCATAATACATATAAAATAATACTACTGCATAAAATCAAAGCATATCAAATACTAAAATGCAACGTAATTATAGCATTATATACAATGTAATTAAATACAATATAGCATAATTTAAAGAAAAGAAAACAAAATTTTCTTCTTTTAACTTTGTCAAAAAAAATGTCTTATTGTAACCTTTTTAAGAGTAAAAAAAATCTACTTAAATCATGCAAATAAACAAAATAAAATAAAAATGCATAAGCAAGTAACTTTTTTTTTTTTCTTTGTAGAGGAATGCAAAAATAGTTACGTAAAATATCCCCTAAATTTGTGAAAAATCACAAATTTAAAAATGAGGATTTTAAATTGCATGAGGAAAATAATCCTCTTTTTTTTTTTTTTTTTTTTTAATCAAGAAATTAAATCAATAAAAAGCATGAAAGCCAAGGCAAAATAATACAAATCATTTCAATTAAATAGAAATAAATACACTTTAAAATATATTCTTTCATGAATAAGAAAACTGAATAAAATATAATGCAATGCAAACACTTAATGTGATTTCAGTAAATTACTGAAAAGAAAAAAAAAAAAAAAAAAAAAAAAAAAAATTGAAACAGATGTTCAGTTTTCATATTCTATTTATGTGTGTGAAAAAGGAAAAAAAAAATATGCAGTTTTCTTTTTTTATCAACTGCAAAAGAAGTGTGTACGACACAGCCAATTTTTTGTACTATGGCCTATTTTTACTATGGATGAGACAAAGATTTTGCTTCAGGGGTTTTTTTTTTTAAACCACTTTCGAAGCGCATTACGCTTGCAGCTTAAAACTTGTAGGCATGACTGAAGACACTTTTATTATCATAATAAAAACTCACAAGCGCTTTTTTTTTTGCATACTAAATTAGTTGACACACAACTGTTTTCTTTAACACTACTATCACACACAAATTCAGAGATCCACGAGGGAAACCAAGAGATGACCAGATGAAAAAAAAAACAAGTGGGTAAGTGTGATCACAGATCGCACAGAGGGTTTTGTTTAATATTCCTTTAAAACACTTTATCCTTTTGCGAAATCTGTTAGTTCCACATTTCGCAACCAGGGGGCGCATTCTATTCTACACAAACCTCTATCCAAAGGAAACTCCGTTTTACAACCTATCCGTAGGTATATTAGTCGGGGGGATAGAGTCTATAGCACCCGAGATAGGTAGGCGCCCCAGGAAATTGCACGGAACATTCTTTTATAAGCCTTTTATTATGTGTTATGAACTATGTCAAAGTTTCCAGCAGATAGATTTCATAATTTTAACAAAATTGCGTTATGTTAGTTGCAAATTCCACCACCAGGGAGCGCACACTATTCATAACAAAAGTGTATCAGATCGAAACTCTGTTAAACAACCTATCAGTGGATGTGTTACTCGAGTTGGTGGCGGCCTTAAGCGAGAAATTAAGAAATTTGCTGAAAGTACTATTCGGAAATAGTGGTAACTAAAATTTTGACTTTTTTATATTTCATAAGCAGCACGTGTCTGAGTATATTATAGTGCTCAAAAAACGACATCTAAAAAGGTCGTAAACGCTAATTTTTAAAAAAGAAATCCAGCGCCCCTCCCCCGCCCTCCCTTCACAGGAATTGCATGCACCATTATTTTATAAGCTTTTTATTATGTGTCATGAAGTATCTTAAAGTTGCAAACGGATCGCCTTGTTATATTTCCTAATTTTAACAAAATCGCGTTACGTTAGTTCCGCATTCCACTACCAGGAAGCACACTCTATTCTTAACAAAAGCATATCTGAACGAAACTCCTTTGCGCAATCTCTCCGTAGATACATGGTCGGGAGGGTGGCGGTGCAGTCTTAACCAACAATTTAAAACATTTTCTGCGATAACAAACGCTAAGATTTAATAAATAAATCTAGTCCCCCTCCCCCTCCACTCCTCGAAATATCACACTCCATTCTTTTTTACACTTTTTCTTATGTGTTATGAAGTATCTTAAAGTTTCGAACACATCGAGTGGCGGTCTTAAACAATAATTTAAGATATTTCCTGAAATTGCTATTCGGAAATAGTGGGATGAACACTTATAAAATTATAAACTTTTTCATATTGAATAATTAATACTTATCTCATAGCGCGCCGTCGAAACACCCCACGCAAATTGTTAGATTTCCTAATTTAAATGATATCTCCGTTAATAAAGCATGTGCCTCCATCTTAATCTGGCATTTGATGGAAATAAAAGGAATTAATAAAATAATAATTAATATCTCAGCTTGTAATGAAGCTATCTCTTTGAACCGGGTATGTATGAAATCTGCGAGAAATTTCCAGCCCGGATGTCAAAAAATTTAATCGAAAAATTTAATATTTAAAAAGTTTAAATTTCGTATTAGACTTTCCTCCCCTTAAATTTCTCCCGCGCCGATATGTCGAGAGATGACGACAGCTGCCTTCCGGTGAATGGAAATCTGTTTTCATTGTCTTTCCAAACACAGAAATTAAATTTTTATCAATCGATTTTTAGTGGATTTTTTGCGTTCTATCCTACGCAGAAATTTGAAATTTATACCAAAATAAAGTAGAATTTTTTCCGCGTATTTCTACACCTGTTACGAATTTGTACGACCGATACTTCGGCAGATCCGATTTTGCTTTTTAAAGGTCCACTTCATTTATTGCTTAAATTACTCCGTGGTAATCCTGCACCGGCTGATTTGACGGAGCATCTGCCGAATTTACTGGCAACCCTTAGGAGAAACTGGGGAGGATTTAGATAACGTGTGTTCGCACCTGCATTCAAAAGGTTGATTGGTTAATTTTAGAATTTAATTAGCCCGTAGTTAGGTTAATTACCAACTTTTTCAAAATTTTATGATTTGTTGTTTGATGTGAGGTGCTCAGCTATAAGTACCCAAAATTTCAAGTCTCTAACATGTATAGTGTCTGAGAACGGGCTCTGTGACGGACAGACAGACAGAGGAGCGAGACGAATAGGGTTTCGTCAGATGAATGAAACCCTAAAAAGAAGCCAGCCGCACCATAAACAAACTTCGGCAAGAGGAGGGGAACACAGCTCAGTACAACATCCGTCCAAGAAATGAATTCCCTCACCCGGAAAAACTTCGTAACTCTCCAGAAACAGAAAAGGGTATATTCTGTGCGACGAATGGAGTGCATTTCATCTTACGCAAGTCAGTGGCGATTGTATGCGGCAGAGAGAATGTTGAATAGTTTTTGAAGTACAAGTCGTGGTGTATGAAAAAAAACACCGGCATGCGTTTCCGTTTGATAACAGTTTTTAGGGTTTCGTTCATCTGACGAAACTCTATTCGTCTCACTCCTTTGTCTGTCTGTCCATCACAGAGCCCGTTCTCAGAAACTATACATGTTGGAGACTTGAAATTTTGAGTACTTATAGCTGAACACCTCACATGAAACCACAAATCCCAAAATTTTGAAAAAGTCTTAAATTTAACCCTCTGGGCTCCCACATGTGTATTTCAAACAATTCTTTCTAAGTCAGTCCCTAATAAGGTCGGAGCCATGAAATTCCGCATACTTATAGCTGAATACCTGAGACAACAAGACAAATCATAAAATTTTGAAAAAAGTTTTATATTTAACCCTTTGGGCTCCAACTTGTGTATTTTAAGCAATTTTTTCTAACAGAGCGCCTAATTAAGTTAGAGACATGGAATTTTGAATTATTATAGTTAAACACATAAGCCCACACAACAAACATAAAACTTTGAAAAAGTGTTATATTTAACCCTTTGGGCTCCAATTTGTGTATTTTCAGCAATCTTTTATAACAGAATTCTTAATCAAATTGGAGGCATGCAATTTTGTATTCTGATAGCTGAACGCCTCAGATCACTTGCCAAATAATAAATTTCGAAAAAGTTTTATATTTAACCCTTTGGACTCCAGCTTGTGTGTTTTAATCAATTCTTTTTAACAGAGCCCCTAATTGTATTGGGGACTTGGAATTTTACATACTTATAGCTGAAAACTTCAGATCACACGACAGATAATAAATTTCGAAAAAAGTTTCATATTTAACCCTTTGGACTCCAGCTTGTGTATTTTAAGCAATTCTTTCTAACTGAGCCCATAATTAAATTGGAGATTTGAAATTTTGCATACTTATAGCAGAACACTTGAGGCCAGGCGACAGATCATAAAATCTTGAAAAAGTCTTACATTTAACCCTTAGAGCTCTCACATATATATTTTAAGCAATTCTTTCTGAATGAGCCCCATAATTAAGTTGGAGACATGAAATTTTGCATACTTATAGCTGAACACTTCAGATCACACGACAAATAATAAACTTCGAAAAATGTTTTATATTTAATCCTTTGGACTCCAGCTTGTGTATTTTAAGCAATTCTTTCTAACTGAGACCATATTTAAATTGGAGATTTGAAATTTTGCATACTTATAGCAGAACACCTGAGGCCAGGCGACAAACTATAAAATCTTGAAAAAGTCTTACATTTAATCCTTTGAGCTCCCACATATATATTTTAAGCAATTCTTTCTAAATGAGACCCATAATTAAGTTGGAGACATGAAATTTTGCATACTTATAGCAGAACATCTGGACCACACAACAAATATTTTTTTTTTCGAAAAAGTTTTATATTTAACCCTTTGGGCTCCAGCTTGTGTTTTTTAATCAATTCTTTCTAATTGAGCCCCTAATTAAATTGGAGGCATGAAATTTTGCATACTTATAGCTGAACGCGTCAGATCATAAGGCAAAATATGAATTTTTGAAAAAGTCTTATAATTAACCCTTTTGACTTCAACTTCTGTATTATAAGCAATTATTTCTAACTGAGCCCTAATTAAGCTGGGGATATGAAATTTTGCATACTTATAGCTGAACAACTTCTGATCACACGACAAATGATAAATTTTTCAAAAAGTCTTATATTATTGACTCCTCTGGGTTCTAACTTGTGTTTTTTAAGCATTTTTTTCTAACTTAGCTGCTAATTAAGCTACAGCAAGCTAGTTTCACTTGAAGGCTCCGGGAGGGGGGGGGGGGGGGTCAATTTTTCCCCAAACCCCTCATCTGATATGTCATTTGACGACCTTTCAGCCACTCTTTCATTTTATGCACAATAGCCTTTCATATTTTATTTCCACTTGGCCAGGAGGGCTTTACTATTTTATGTTTTATGGGTCCAATTTCCTCGACTAATATAAGTGCGAATAGGTTCTAAAACAGAGTTTTGCCGGGCAGATGTTGTTTAGAATAGAGTGCACTCCCTAGTTGCGAATTGTGGAGCTAACAGATTTTGCAAAAGGATAGTGTTTTGAAATAAATATTAAACGAAAACCTCTGTGTGATCTGTGATCACACTTACCCACTTGTTTTTTTTAGCTGAGAAACATCTTCTGCAGAGAATAAACATTAGTGAGCAGGCAGATGGAAGTGAAAATCACCTCTCCATTCACTTCTTTCATTTTTATAAAAAATCTTTGCGTTGGAAAAAAAAATACGGCTGATAAGACCAAAACTTATGGAGTCATTTGATTCTCCATGCAACGATGGTTCAGGGGTTCGATGGTATTGTAAGACAAAAAAACACCAACATTATATGTAAAATAAAATGCAGTCAATGTTTATTAATTTTCAAATGAAAACAGACAATTTGTAAAAACATCAGATATGGAGATATATAGCTATCCATGGCGAAGTGCTCCGTAAAGTCAAAAAAAGAAATAAACAGCGCTCCTTTATTGGACCTTATAGCACAAGGGTAGGGAGCCAACTGAACTTTTTGCGTACTGAATAACATGACTCGGTGTATTAAATTATCGCCAATTTACAAAGTTTTTTGACAGAGACAAAGCATTGGCGGCAGGTTTAGCAGAAAATAATGTGGCAGTCCCCCTTTCAGCACACACTCACAAGATGTAAAGCAACCCAACTGTATTTCATGAGTAAAAGCGACATGAAGTCTGGATTTGTTTACTTTAACAACAACAAACTGAGCTTAAATGTGATTGTGAAATCTTTAATGAATGTATGGAAATGCAGAGAAAAAAAAAGCATGTGTGCTAAAATAAATAAAATATATTTGAAACTGCAATTCCCATAAAATACTTCCTGTCAAATTCTAACAGCAATTAAGAGTGACTTATTTATAACGCAGATAAAATACGATAAAAGAAAATGAAATGTTAATAAGACAGCTACACTCAGGTTTATGATTACTTTTAACTAAAGACCGCTAAGAAATAAAAATAAATATGCGAGAATAAGTGAAAAATGAAATTATACATCTTTGTACGTGTTCAGTTAAGTTCGTTGGGAAAAGGAGAAAGAAAGAAAATATATATATATATATGAAGGTCGAACTACGTATTGTTTTAAGAAAAAGAATTAATATAATGATTTCACTTGTTCAAAGTAGATTGCGGGGAGCGGGAAATTGATATGTTGCAGGAAAAGCTGCCGCAATATCAATAATGAAAGATTAAACCTTAATGTTGTGCATCTATTAAATCATTGCCAGAAAAAAATTTTTTAAACTGTTCTGTCCACACATTTTTCCCCCAAATGCTAATCATAAATTTAATTACTGATAATGTGACATCATACATCTACAGCTTTGACTAGGAATTAAATTTATTAGAATAAACATACGGATTCAACAGATATTTTGAAAAAGAAAATATTTTCAAATCAAATGATTATTTATGTTTAAAAAAAAGTTTACAAAAACTTTCTTCAACTTGTATTGGTTTATTCAAACAAGTCTCTCCAACACTATTTTTATTGCCAATTTTTCAATACCTATTTGCAGCAAAAGGAGATAACTAAGTTGGATAGACTAAGCAGGGGCTGTATCTAATAGATGCCCTAGAGACATATCAGCCTTTGGCTTGTAAGATTCTCTTGTTATATTGATTAACAATTTAATTTCTCACATTTAGATATATTACACTTTTAATTCTGACTAATAGTTTCTATATAAATCTGAATAACATAAAAAAAAAGAAGATGCTCTCTAATGGCAAAGCCTAGACCTATGATAAATATAGATAATTTAATTTTGTATCCAACTATGTAAAGCTTTTTAAAATCAGCCAATTGGGAGCTGAAATTATAGAGCGCCCTCTAGAGAAAACAATGTACTTTTGATCTCTGTTATACAGGGGTGCAGAATACGTCCGATCCGGCGATCTAGGATTGGGGCAAAATTATATCCATCTGGGGAAATTTTGCCGAAAAATACATAATTGGATTCAATTTTAACAATGAATTATGTAATTCCCAGAAACAGAAAAATTTTCACTACACTGTATGGCGGGCGACTTCTATAAAATCGATCTCAGAATAATATGTACCGTATATACTTGCGCGTAAGTTGAGAAATTTTTGAAAAAAAAAAAAAATTCTATACCTACGTTAACACTTAACACAAAATTTTATATAAGCCTATGTATCATATGGTAAAATTTTGTGGAAATTTTCATATGGATTCGGGGGAAATGTTGGGAGTAAAAACATTTTCTGCACCCCTGTTGTTATAGTGATTACCGTATTAACAATTTAATTTCTGTTTAATATTTCCCCTAAAAACTTAAATAATTGAAAAAGAAAAAAAACCTTCTCTAGTTAAGTATCTTCAAGACCTATTTTATTCTTTTTCTGTCTTTAAGATAAAAAAAAAAAAGAAAAAAAAAGAAAAAAAATCTGTCAATTACCTGTGGAGTTATTAAATTTTGACATTTTTAACGTGATGAAACACCCCTCCACTTCCAAAAAAGAAAAACTCTTATGGCAGTATCTTAATACTACACCATGATACCTCTGAAGGCACAGATAAGGGGGAAAAAAAGTCCCTGCTGATTGGGATCTATGCTGCAGAAAAGAACGAAAAATATGAAAACAGAGAATATGACTGAGAAAGAAATGTTTTGAAATAATAAAATATGCATATTTATTTTAATGAAAGATAACCCTAAGAGCAAAAAAAAAAAAAAAAAAAAATGCTATAAGTGTGTATTTTTTGTTTCTTCATATTTCCATCTGGGCCACAGCAATTTCAAGCTAAAGAGAAAACTGAATATAAGGAAACAATTTCCCAAAAATATTTGTATGATTTTATATTTTTTAACAAAAATCTATTTAAACAAATCTTGAGTTTGGGACCCCAAAACTTCTATCCAGTAAACTTTTATTTCAATGAACAATTAAATAATTTTTATCATAAATATTCTTGATAACACCAAAATTTTTATAAATATGATTATAAAATTGAAATGAAAGTATGATTGCATAATTATTAACCTTTACATTTATTACACACTTAAATCACTTGGTCAATTTTTGTGCATTAAGAAGTATAGGCAATCCCTGGGATTCAAACAGGAATTACAGGTTCATATTAACAAAGCAACATACAGTCGGGGGTTCATATTAAGAATTATCAATATACAGTCAAACATGTCTAATAAGCAAAGTTTGGAACCAAAGGTTCTGCGGATTACAGATCACTGTTTATTTACAATTTTCTTTTGCAGATACAAAATGAGTTATCTTTATTAATGATGTTAAAATAGAAAGAAAATGATTTCAAATAAGTTTTGGAATAAAATATTTCTTCGAAAATAAACAAGTGGGTAAGTGTATTCGGAGATTGCACAGAGGTTTTCGTTTAATATTCCTTTCAAAACACTTTATCCTTTAAGTAATAAATCCAAATTGTTAACTTATAATTATTAAATCCTTACTTAGATGGAAGCACCAATAAATTTAATTTTAAAATGATTATAAAAAGATACTTCCTTAATCAAAATAAGAATATTCAAGTCAAATTGTTTAAATAAAATTCCGAATTTTTTATACATCCGAAATTATAAAAATTTAGCAGTGATCAAAACAAAATGTTTAAACAAAATTTAATATTCTGAAAAAAATATGTATCAGAGACCTTCCAAAAAATAAATATCAAATGCCATTAAAAAATTCAACTATATTAAAGATTTAAAAAAAAACTAAAAATACAACTACATTAAAGATAAAAAAAACTATCTTTTTAATTGAAAATTATGCTAATTTCTATTGTAAGTGTTTTGAAATATTGTTTGTAGATGGCAGCACCAAACAAACAGATTTTTTCATGTGATAATTATGATAGTTGAAGCAGACCTGTCAAACTTTAAAAAAGAGAAATAGTAGCACCCAAAATTCAAATTAATCTACAGGTTCGTTGGTGTTACTTTATGCTGCAAATCGGGTTAACTCTGATTGCTTTCGGTTCGGAATGAGTTTAGATTCTTGCAGATTGGGTTTGGGTTAATCTGATTTTTCAAAAGTTAGTTCTGTATATTCTTTCAGATTAAAAACTATATGTATCATGATGATAAACATATATTTTTGTCTGTGTGTGACGTTTCCTGAAGAGAGCACAGAGCAAGGGTGATTCTGGGTGAAAAAAAAAAAAAAAAAATCAGAAATTCACAGAAAATTTTATGAAAGGTTACGGCAGTAAAGGGAAAGGGGGGGATTTCTTCTCAATCCTAATTATGCATTTTTTCGCAGCCCTAACACTAATATGACATTTATGATAAGCCATTATTGGCATTTAATCTTATAGTTTTGCGATAGATTTTGGTCAACAGCATAATCAAGTAGTACTGAATTGCATAAAAGAAACATCCTTATAACTCCAAAAATGATAATCATATTAACCAACAGTTTACTGCGTTAGATTAAGTGTCTCATTTCCAATTAAAATATATCTTTGAATTGAAATTTGATTGAAATACAGGGTCATAAAAAATTGAAGATCATGAAAAATATGACTGCAAATATTTCGGCAACTAATTATCCAATCGACTTCATTATTTATGCAAAATTTATGTTTTTTTATTGTCTTTTATATTCACTTCTTAAAATAAACAGTTTCGAAAATTTTTATATACCTTTTATTAGAACGAATATTTTGAGTCTCTGGAAAAAATAGTTCTGCATAATCGAGGTTACTGATATTCCATATGCTTCTTCCCATTATTACATACACACCGAATTGTCTCTATCTCAATTTGTTCGGGAGATGGAGCGTTCTCTCTCTCACTCACTCACTCACTCACTCACTCATTCTCTCTCTCTCTCTCTCACACACACAGCAAATTTTTTTCCTCCTAAAAATATGTTTTTCGGAATTTCCAGTGTCTGAAATGTGTATATCCATCAAAAAATTTTTCCCAATTTTTAAAACGATTATAAGATTTACCCTATACAGTAGACTCCCTTAAATCCGCATATTTTTTCAGATGTAAACAAGGAAATTTACAGTTAAGTTGCAGGAACAAAATTCAAGATGGCGCCGAAATCAGCGACTACCGCAATGTTTTTTTTTTACTAAATTTTTTGTTAATTATTCTCTTTTGGTTATTACAGCTGATTTATTACTAAATAAATTTACATTACTTTTGATTTTGATATAAATTAGCATATCTATATCAAAAATTCCACGGTTCGAAATGGAAAAATCCACGAAACGGAATGCTATTTTTAAATTATTGTTCGTGGAATTTTTTTTAAAAATTATTATAGACAAATTTATTTCTAAACATACAAAGCAGTATAAGAAAAGCATTCAAGACTAAATAACAATGAAAAAAGTTAGAGAGAGCACAATAAGCTATATATACTGATAATAGCATTAACACTGTTCTCCTTGCTTTTTTCCCTATTTCTTGTGTCATCACTAGTTTGAAATATCGGTCTTTTGTTTACTTTATACATATTATATTTAACTACAGTTACATTAATAGTTTACTTTTATTCATCTTCATTTACTTAAATATGTCTTACTTACTTTTTTCTCGGCAGTCTTTAACTTTAAATACTCTTTATTTAATTTATTTCTGGGATGTTTACTTTGTAAACTTCGTTAAGCCTTGCCATTCTCTGTATGTAAAACCGTCCACTACTACTAGATGGCAGCTACTAGGACTTTTGGAATCGAATTGAATCGATTTCATCGGTAATAATTTAATATTTTTCTAAATTTTTACTTTACATAATTATTTTAATAATTATTTACTTTTAAACTAATAAATTATTTTAATATTTTACTTATTTTATTGTTTTACTTTATTGTAAGCTTCCATTATAATTTCCCTTGCTTAACTACCAATCAAATTAATGTTTTAAAAATGTAAACAAATCAATGACCAGAAATCTGCAAAATTCTAAAATCCACACAACCTCGGTTCCCAAGCTGTGCGGATTTGAGGGAGTCTATTGTACTATGTATGACGGGTAAGTAAAATATGCATATATGTGTTAATTTCCAATATTAAAAAAATTTCTATACAGCACGAAAAGTCTACAGTCCACCATGTTTGGAGTATGGGGACTAGTTGACCGTCAGCCTAGTTGCTTGTGGTTTTGCAATGAAAGGAGAATAAATTTAATTTATAAAAGTCGACTTTTAATTGGTATTTCAACTTCTAGTTGGAATATCTCAAGAATTTTCAGAAATTCTGAAAGAGAAATTTTTTTTTTTGTGTGCGTGCCCAAAATTTCGCATTTGTAGGTCAGATAGTTTTTAAGATACACCATACAGGTGAAAATCTCTAGTCTATTTTTCACACCTGCAAGTGTTTAAGAAAGAATTTTCTTTGCGGTCTGATTAAAATCTATGCTTTAGTTGAATTATGAATATTTTCCATTCTTTAGTTGGGGGTTTTTAATTAATAACTCGGCTAAATTTTAGAAATTTAAAATTCTGAGCCTCAGGTGCATTTGGACATGTCTTGGACTACATTCAAACACATTTTCAGCCTTCTGCATATGGTAGATTTCGCTAGCCATTGCGGACACACATACACATGCACACACAGAGCAGAACTTTCTTTTATTAGTATAGACAAATTAAACAAAAATGAAAATGTTTTCTTACAGCTGCAGGAGGTCTAGAAAACACAATATTTGTATCCACACAACCAGCTGAATGAGAATCATTGATGGTGTTTCCAAGACTACCAGATGAATGAGAATCTCTGCTGTTGTTTTCAGGACTACCAGAATGAGAATCTCTACTGCTGTTTCCAAGGCTACCAGAAGAATGAGAATCCCTGCTGCTGTTTCCAAGACCTGCCTCCGTTCTTGTTCTTTTCCTACTGCTTTTCACATGATTACTTGTGCCATTTGATCTGAAAAACAGAAGTTGAGCAGCTTGTTTTAGATAATCATTTATGAGCTACTTTTTCAAATTATATAATAACTAAGCACAACTGCCAACATTTGACGGAAGAGACTTTTTCAATAAATTGCAGTGAAAACTGTACTTAATATATATATATATATATATATATATATTATATATATATATATAATAAATATATAATTGCCTTTATGGGTTATTCTCCCAAGTGTATTTCTTATAAAAAAATTTTGTTTTTCAAGACAAATATTATTATTTTTAGAAACTCACCACTTACTGAAAGTAAAAATCAGCATTGGCCCAAATACATTATATTTATTTTTCTCAGAAACACATTTTTTTTTTTATTAACATCTTGCACGGAGGTGAGCTCTATGCTATGGTTATGTTTGTGTAGCAAGACGAAGATAAAAAAAAAACTATTTATTTTGTTAGAAATATAACTAAGGAGCAATTCTATATAAGAATGCACATTGAATTTATTTAGAGCTAATATAAAAAAAAAAAAAAAAAAAACTCCTCCCCCATCTGGAGCTCCTTTTCACCACCCATCTATATTATCAATTCTTCTCTTTCACAGTTTAGAAATTGTATCTTTTCTTGATTTACAGTCACTGCAAATTCTTGCAAAACATTTTTCTCTGAAATATACATTTTCAAAATTGAGAGGTTCATAAAGGTGATATCATGGATGTAAGGAACATGCTCTAAATATTAACCATACATATGTATATTTTGAGAAAAAATATTTTGGTTCTTTAGATCAACATCTGCTGATATAATTACATAAGCAATATATAAGCATATATCTTAGTGTTAATTTAGTCACTTTGAATTACAATTCATTGGATGTGAGAGTCTCCAATAACCATGGTTGCTTTTTTATAACAAAATCTAAGACCTGAATATAAAAACAAATTTCTGACTTATAACTTAACATCAGCAAACATAATGGTTAACTTTAGCATCATGAGAAACAAAATGTGATGATAATTTTTCAATTTGTTAACCCAGGAGAACTCGCTGCATGAGATTTTCTCTCACCATCGTACTTTTTTAAGACTCTTATTTAAACCATTTTTCATTTTAATTAAAATTTCAAATGCTATTTCAATTATTTTACCTCTTTTGTGAATAAAAGTACTAAGCCAACCAAAAAAAGTTGATATTATATGAATGTAAAGTAAAAGAAAAGCAATTGGGCATTCTCACTAGCGAGTTCTCCCGGGTTAACCAAAAAATGCAACTTAATGTTTGGACCATAGAGGTAAGAATTTATTGTACGACACTGCTTTCCATACTCAGAAAACAAACAAAAACACAAAGAAAGTAATTAACTATCCCAAGTTACTTAGCTCTTGAGATAGTAGCGGCTAGAACAATAACTATTTAACTACTTTTTTTTCAATTAAATAAGTAATCAAACATTTTCCTTAGTAACACTAGGTTTCGGACATGACATGGAGGTGAGATCTCACATACTGTGAACTGAGAAATAAAAAATATAAAGTAACTATAAAAAATGTACAACACAACACATTTAGTATTCTTTCATTATCAATAGAAAATATAAATTAATTCAAAAATATTCATGTCAAATACTAAAAAATGCTGTGGGACTGGAATAATGCACTTTTGGGAGAATGACCCTTATAATACAAATTCAGTGCTTTTTATTCTTCTCAGGAAACATCCCCCCCACCCCTAGAGACATTAAAAACAGATTTCCTTCTATAAAGAAATACATTTTTGATGCTAGTCTTTTAAATAGTCTAACTTTGTTAAAAATATAATGTCAAAAATCGACGTCACCTCATTAACACATTCAGTAAAAAATACAATGGTTGTTTTGTTTTTCCTTCCAGAAAATAACTAAGTTATTATCTTTTTAGTAAATTTTAAACATTCTTTCTAAGTGTCACAACTATGATTAAAAAAAAAAAAAAAAGAAAGAAAGAAAAAGAAAGAAAGAAAAATTCTTCCAGCCTGTACAGAGAGGAAAAGGTACCTTCCCTATTCTTTGTTTTAAGAATTCGGTACATTTTACTCAAACACCTAAGCTAAAATACGTGGAACCTGATTATAGAACATCCTTATTGAATTCGTATGGGAATTTAAAAAATTTAGCCCACTATCTCAAAGTTGGCTTCATTTTAGGCAACAAATCTCATTTTATTAAGCAAGAATTCCACCAAGCTTTTTAAAGTGCCAAAGCACCTATAACAGGGAAATATAAAAATTTTTATAGCCTTTTTTTATTTAGTGGCCATTACTAATTTTGTCTTTTATTAAATTCAGCACTTACACATGATGTACATATTCCACTTTATTAACTTTCTGGAGAAGTAAGTTTTATATTTGTAATGAAGAATATAAGTTAGGGCGTCAGTCAGCTCTCTAATTCCCCTTGCCAATGTTAAACCTATAGAATGAATTTGCATAATTAAAATATCTCCCCAGGAAATTAATAATTTTAACTTCTGTTTTGGTTGTATTCTTCTTAAAGAATGTAAAATATATGCCTTATTTAATATTTTATGTTTAAAAGCTGATGAGCTGAGAGTAAGATTTTAACACTTCAAATAAAACTAAGTATATATTTTATAAATATTTTGACAACTAAGAAAACAAGTAGGTAAGTGTGATCGGAGATTGCACAGAGGGTTTCATTTAATATTCCTTTCAAAACACTTTATCCTTTAATTAATAAACCCAAATTGTTAATTTATAATTATTAAATCCTTACATAAATAGTAGCACCGAGAAATTTAATTTTAAAATGATTATAAAAGGACATTTCTTTAATAACAATAAAAATATTAAAGTAAAATTGTTTAAATAAAATTCAAAATTCTCAATTTTTTTTTAAATCCGAAATTATAAAAATTTAGCGGAGTTATAAATAAAATTTTAAATCTCTAAAAACAAAAAATTGTTTAAAAAAAATTTAAAATGCTGAAATTTCTCAAGAATTTAGTAGAACTTCAAGCAAAATTGAAAATTTCTTATTTTCTCAAAACAAAACAGGTTGTTTAAATGAAATTTAAAATTCTGAAAAAAAAATATGTATTCAAGACCTTCCATAAAATAAATATCAAATGCCATTAAAAGTAGAAAAGAAAAAAGAAAAAAAAAACTACCTCTTCAATTGATAATTATGTTAATTTCTATCATAATTTTTAACCACATTTGAAATTTATCTAAAAATCGTTATTTTTATTAAGCAATATTGTTTGTAGATGGCAGCACTAAGCAAAAAGATTTTTGCAGGCAATAATTACAATATCATAAGACTGAAAAACCAAATCTGCACTTTAAACGAACTTAACTAACGTTAGTGTATGACATAGAATTAAAAAAAAAATATATATATATATATTGTGAACCCTTTATGCACAATGGTACTTTAAAGTTGCAATCTCAATTATTCTTTTAGGAAACAATAGTAAATATTTCTCGACCATCACTAGATAGCAATAGCAGTTTCAGGAAGCTGAAAATTGTTCACGAACCTCTTTTGGCACATGTGTGTGTCAAATTTGTTTCCATTTTATTGTCTGATGTGGCATATGTAACATTTGCTTGGAAACATCATAAATTTTAAAAGTTAGGCTATCATATATATTTTTTTCTTGTTTTAAATAGATCACCTGACAATATGTTATGTGAAATAAAAATTAATTTTCTGTTTGTTTACTTTATGAAGCAATTTTCAAAGCAATACTTTTTAATACCGTCAGAACTAGGATGAACAGGATTTTTATTTAGATTTTTATCATTTGAAAACCTATGGCGAATAAAAATGTATATAGTATTTACTAGGGATGCGTGGGCACTAAACAGGTGGATTTTGATACAAGGTAGGGGAAAATATGGCATGATTTATGTATGACATTGATCAGGAGTGGGAACTAGAAAAACTCTTGGTAGCTATTCAGTATTTGAATGCTGGAAGAAAATCATAAATCTGATTTAAATTAAAAAAAACATTTAAATTAAAAAAAATCAATTTTTAGTTTTTTTTAATTGAAATTATGATTTTTTTACACTCTATCCAATGCCCTGTCACACTTATAAAGCTGTTATTATTAACAGAGCTGGTCCAAATGTCCAGTAAGAGAAATATATTCTGCTTTTTCTAGTAGAAATGATATCTTTCCTTTACAGTCTTCATACACATCTGGCAACACGGTACCCTGGAAATAATTTCTGCATGGAACTTTATACCTTGATTCAGCTTCTTTCATTAATTTGATTAAATCTATGTCTTCTACAAAAGAAAAGGGCTGGTTATCACAAGCAATTATCTCTCCTATAATTTTATGGAGTTTTGTTGCTCTCTGATCATTTATGTCCCAATTTTTTTTTTTTTTTTTTTTGCCTAGTATTCTTTCCAAAGTTACTTGTTTTCTTTTGATGGATTGGCTTACAGTTTTAGACTCTAATGCACTTACATCTAAATTGCTTTCCTGATTTATTTCACTATAATGCTTTGGATGTTTGTTTTTCATGTGATTCATTAATGAAGTTGTTGTGGCTTTCTTCCCTGTACCACCTCTCTTGATAACATACAATCACAGAGTTTACATTTTGCCTTAGTTTCATCATTTACTTGGGGCTCAAAGAATCCCCAAACAAAACTTTTTTTATTAAATAAACTCATGACAAACTTATTTCCTATCAGCTATATACTAACATAAATGCATCAGTTGAAATTATTTTCATAGGTGAATCAGGTGAGATTGCTTTTCAAGGTGATGGTGATTTATTCAGAATAGAATAAACTGGTTTCACACCAGACTCCTATTTCAGCAGGCTTGCCACTTGCTGACCAATAAGGGATCAAAAACCCCTCAATCTGTTAACCAAAGTTCACTTACCAAGAACCAAAGCGATTACAGGAAAAGCAACAACAGCTCTACGGAACAACGCACACACTGTTCTTGACTTTGAAAACAGGACGATTGTAGTTTACAGCACACTAACTAGGAGCGCTGCGATCGTTTCCACTGATAACCAATTTGAGTTTTCCCATTCTTGTCCCTGTACATATGAATATCCATATCTGACTTTATTCTATAAGTTCCTGTTTTAGCTCACTTACTTTTAAATAAAAACATCTTTTTATTTCTTTTCTCTTTTCTAGGTTTCTGTTAACATAATTCTGTTTATTTCCATTATTTTTCTTTTAGTTACAATATTGTTTATATTACTTCCTGCCATACGATCTTTATGTAGTTTTTCCAACTGCCACTAGATGGCATGAGTCATCTAGCGTTGCCAGGTGTCGCCATGGTTACGTCTCTTGTAATTATTCATAGCCGACCGATGGGCGTGTCTGGAGCTGCGTACTAGCACTGTTATCGTGGCTGGCTGTGATATAAATATTCTTCTACCGTGATGTACTTCAGTTTCGAGTTTTTAAACGTGTTTGTTGTTTGGCGTTTAGTGCCAACATTTATTTTTCTTAAATGCGTCTGTTATGTTTTTCTGTCAGCTTTTAATCTCAGCTTTATGAAGTCTACACTTAAAGGAAATATCTTTTAATTAGTCTCTGGTATCAGTATTAAAGAAGTGTGTTTGAATCTTTGGCTAGACTTTAGACTTTACTATTTGCGCGTGCCTTCAAGTTATCATTCTTATTTTTAAAGCAAGTAGTTCGAGATGAAACGATGTTCTTGAGTAATTGTCCTTGGAAGACGCAGATGTTTTTCCTGAAGGGATGTTTTACAGAAGGTGTCCAAACTTTATGTTTTGAGATGATTTCCTTTTCTGTTAGCTTGCATCGTGTCAATGACCTTGAAGTGAAGTTCTACGATCAACCATGTGTTTTCTATAGTTCGTATTTTTAAAGTGAGTTTGTTTATTGTCCGGTTAATGTATTGAAGCAAGTTATTTTTGAGAAGCTGTTGTGCTTTTAATAAATGGAGTCCTGGTGCATTGAAGGTCATGTTTAATCTAAAACAATAGTGTTTCATTTGAATATATTTTCACAAGATGCATTTACGCCAAATGCCATGAGTTCTTATATATTATGTCAAAGCAGGTAAGTTTGTAGTTTTATAATCATTTAGCATTAAGTAACTGTTGAAATTTAATGTTTCATTTTATTTTATTGTTTGCTTTTATCTTTTGTTTTAATCAATAAATATTAAGTTACTTTTAAATCTGTTATCTTTCTTTCGCCCACCATTTACGTTGTAATTCATTTTTCTTTGTCAGCTTCAGTAATTAAATACTTATAGATTTATTTAAATTAAGTTTCAAGTTTATTATGGGGTTTTTAAATCAGCTATATGCTTCTTACTGTAATATGCCAATCTGCTATTACTTTTCAACCCCGTTAGATATTACATTAAGTATTATCTAACAAATAAGGTTATGGGCAACTTTTTAACTTATAGTTAAGCCCTTCCTAGTTTAAAAGTCATTATTTTTATAAAGGTATATTTTTGTAGTTTTTAATTCTGATATAAGATGATAGATTTAATATAAGTTTTTGTTTTAATTAAATTTCGTAATAGTTAAAGTGGCGAATCTTATATATTTGTCTTATAAATCTATTTATTTTTTTTGAAGATTAACGTTTTTGACCGTAATAGGTCTTGTATTTTTATATGGTGGATTTAGTTTTCGACCCTCATAGCAGTTTAGTGAAGGTTTTTGATGGGGGGGGGGGGGGATGTTTTGTAATGTTATAGAAGTAAAAGTTTAAAATTTTTTTTTTTTTGAACTCATGGCGTAATTTATCACAGATGAAGCATAGATTTAAATATAAAGAAGCTATTATTGGAATAATAAAAGTTATGAGGGTGTTTGAAGAAATGTCTAGAAATAAATGAAGTTTTGAAATTTTTTTTTGAAGAAATGGCGGTGGTTCAAGTTTATTTTGTGAAATATAGTGAAGATATATAAATTTTTGAATATTAATGAAGATGCTATGAGTGATATTGTGGCAAATTTTTCTTTTGAACTTCATCTACTTATTTTAAAGTTAACTAGAGGT
Organism: Maratus speciosus; assembly: GCA_963932465.1. Classification (NCBI taxonomy): domain Eukaryota; kingdom Metazoa; phylum Arthropoda; class Arachnida; order Araneae; family Salticidae; genus Maratus; species Maratus speciosus. Next base: position 153,897,225 of record OZ010790.1, on the reverse strand, counting down.
ATCATCAAGTTAATGAATAGTGCTTTTGAAGATTTGTTAGTGCCAGTGTTCTCCTACTTCATAATAGTGCATTGTAGGATGCTGTGCTGGGCTCATTTTTGAGTCCTTTTACAAGGTTTTTGACTTATCTACATTGTGGTGATAGACATTTGTTTTGACTTTTCCTAAAGGAAGACCCTTGCTGAATAAATGGGTATTTTAGTTATGAAGGCTGACGAGAGTTGACGGACGCCATTTATGGTCTCCAGTTCATAGGATTTTTAACTGTATTGTCTTGAATTGAGTTTTTCCTGTATTTCATCTGGTACTATACATTTTTGTGCATGTTTACATTTGTTTTTCAGATATTTTAATTGTGTATTTTTGTATAAATATGGAAGTTAATAGAAATTTAAGGAGTGTCATCGGGAGATAAGTTTTCTCAAATGACATTGTTGAATTTTTAAATTTTGAAAACTAAAGAGTTTACCTTGCATTTAACATGAATTTTTCTTGGATTGAAATTAAGGATTTTGATAGGTCTTACCCTGGGCTAACTGGTCTTGGGTGAAGTATGCTAATGTTACTTGTAAGGGCCTAAACTGGTTATTAATAAGAGGGGGAGTCACTTTTAAATGATAAATTGAGATTTTATAATAGAATTTATTTAAATATTTAATAGTTTCTAATTAATATATTTAATGTTTTAATGGATAATTACTTTTTAAATAGAGGAATAATTGGTTTAAAGAACTTTTTGTTACAGAAATACTTAAAAATTTTATAATGTTTACGAATGACTCTTGAGGTAAATTTTTGATAATTATAACGGTGTTAATTGATATTAAAGGATTTTATGTTCTCGTTTAAATTATGGTGATAGAATTTTAATTTTTTTTTTTTACTACCATAACTTGCGATGGAAGTACGTATTTTTCTGTGTTTTTCCACGTTTACCCATCGTTTGGTTAAGGTAGATTAAATTTTTTTTCAGATACTTGTTTAACTTGGAAATTTTTACTGTTTAAAGTTTATTTGCGAGTTGATCCTGGGCTTCGAATATTGAATTTATATATATATATACATATTTTTTGTTAACTTTTAGTTTTATTCAATTTATTTAGTTTAAATATACAGGCTCAAAACTTTATAAAATTAAATGTTTTAAATTACTAAATTTATTTTAATTGGGTTATATTAAGATTATCTTAATGTTTTATGCAGTTCGCATTTTTAGTATGGGAGTTTTCCTTGGCCAAATTTTAATGTTTAATGGTTAAGAGATTAAACCCTGGATGCTAAGTGTGTTCTAGCATTTATAACCTAATGTTTTTTTTTTTTTTTTTAGTTAATTTCATTTTATGTTCAAACTATATTTTAAATTAAGTGCTAGGATTTAACTGGTATCTCTACGTATATTTGGGTCATTCAGTAAATTATACATTGTTGTTAAATAATTGTTTTAAAGATAATTATGATATAATTTAACATTGAATCTTAAGGTTGAGTATTGGATTGATGATCCACTTGATTAATTATTTTTGAATGTTATATGGATCATTCTTACATTTAAAATTGTGTAATTGCCTGTTTAAAAGGTTATGCTTGATCCTATATTGTGATTCATTGTCTTAACTTTCATTTATATTTTTGTAAATATAATGTTGATCTCCTCCTTGTTTTACATTGTTTTTCAAACCCAGTTTTTGGCAACATTAAACTATGTATATGGGAGTTATTTAATTGAGAATAAGTCTCTTACGTTCAGAAATTATATGAACACATGTAATGGTATTGACATTTAAATTAGTCTTTCATGCTGATCTAGTCATTTAATATATTTTTAGATATGATTGTGAACCTTTATTGTATTGGATAGAAGAAATCTCTTTTTGTCATATTGCTACTTTTGTCCAATGAAGTCATTTTTCCTTCATGAATTCTTGTGTAAAGTCAGCATTATTTTTTTTTAATTTTTAAGATGTGGTGACTGTATATTTGCATATACCCAATATTTTTTTGAGGATTTTGATGGCTGGACAATAGGGTGGGCCGAAAAAAACTTTTTTTTGATTTTCGATGATGGGTAGTGCGGAAAAGTGGCCACTAGTGGCACCAAGTTCACACAAAAAATTTGAAATTTTTAGGACAATTCCTATATTTGCCGCTTTTGGCTTGAAGTTTTGCTAAAAGGCTGATTTTTGAACTTTTTTAGCAAAAATTTTAAAAATGTTAAATTAAACTTATTTTAATCGTATTTGCTTGAAAAGGCATATTTAATGTTCCAAATGTATAAATAAGCTCTGATAATGTATTATTTAATTACTATGTGTATTTTAAATTAGACGATTTTTATAGTCTTTTCGCGTTCAAGTGAGCAAAAGTTGCATGTATTGCTTGAATCTTTCAACGGTTTCTCTCTTTTGTCTTGTTTATGTCCCTTGGTCTTCCTTATTTTTTTTATGCTTCAAAGGTCATATATTTGGGTGACGGACAGCAGAATCCCTCGGAAACAGATCTGGACGGAGAGAAGGGGGTGAGGCGAGAACTTAAGCGAACGCAGTGGCTCGTCGCGATGTTGGGGGAGTGAAGGAGGAAATACAAGAGGGGAGAAAGTGCGATAAGGGATGCTTATTATTTTTCAGTGCTCGGTTTCAATGTGACATTTGTTCAGTGCAAAAGTAAAACCTTTTTCTCTTGCAATACATTGCTTTTTGGATCGTTTAACGTGCCTTTACTGTGTTTTATGCGTTTTATTACGACGAGTTTAGAAATGGCTAGTGCGAAAGTTCCTGATCATGTAAAGACATGTGATAGCGTGAAAAATAGCCATTTTGAGGCACCATGCAAATTGAAAGGCAATTGCCAACTATTGCTGACATCATGCGCCACTACTATTGGTTGCGAAGCGATGTAGAAGAAAATCGAGATATTTATCTTCAACCAGTGGATTATATTATTAAAATGGTAGGTGAAAAAGTTTCCGAAATCTGAATAAAATCTTCCATACCAGTGGTTCCCCAACGAACAATTAATGGGAGGATTAAAAACTATTACAATGAGTGTAGATCTTTGGAAAAATCTTGTAATCATACGGGCGTTAAAGGCAAAGCTCCTGCGAAGATTTCGTACGAAATGCGGAAAGCTCTCTCTTTGACATTGCAGCTTGTAAGTGTAGAGGCTTGAACAATTGTAGCTGCGACATCAGACGTAAAGTTCCACATCAGGAGGTGAACTTCTTGAAGGATCAAAGAACTGTTCGAAAAATGTTTATCGGAAATATTGATTTAAAAACAAGCAAAACTCTTGCAAAGAAAATATCGCGGAAAATGAAAAGGGATACAATTTCAACGAGGAATAGTGGTTCTGCGACAAAGCCTTCAACGAGTGGAGTTAGATCCAGATGGAAGACAGTTATATTGTTGGAAGATTCAAGTAGTGGGAACTTTCAAGAAAGCAGTTCGACTGAATCTGAATTTGAACCAGGCCTTTCAAAGTCAAACACTCCTAAGCGCATATTCCTGTCTCACACAGCGTCCGCCATGTCTCAGGGAAACTGAGCACTGAAAATAATAAGCATCCCTTATCGCACTTTCTTCCCTCTTGTATTTCCTCCTTCACTCCCCCAACCTCGCGATGAGCCACTGCGTTCGCTTAAGTTCTCGCCTCACCCCCTTCTCTCCTTTCAGATCTGTTTCTGAGGGATTCTGCTGTCCGTTACTCAAATATATGACCCTTAAAGTACCGAAAAAAATAAGGAAAACCAAGGGACATAAACAAGACAAAAGAGAGAAACCGTTAAAAGATTCAAACAATACATGCAACTTTTGCTCACTTAAACGCGAAAAGGCTATAAAAATCGTCTAATTTAAAATGCACATAGCAATTAAATAATACATTATCAGAGCTTATTTATACATTTGGAACATTAAATATGCTTTTTCAAGTAAATACGATTAAAATAAGTTTAATTTAACATTTTTAAAATTTTTGCTAAAAAAGTTCAAAAATCAGCCTTTTAGCAAAACTTCAAGCCAAAAGCGGCAAATATAGGAATTGTCCTAAAAATCTCAAATTTTTTGTGTGAACTTGGTGCCACTAGTGGCCACTTTTCCGCACTACCCATCATCGAAAATAAAAAAAAAGTTTTTTTCGGCCCACCCTACTGGACAATGTGGTAATCTGATTATTTTTTTGTTTTTTTCCATCTTTTGTTTTCTTTTGTATCTTTTACAGAATTTTTTTTTTTTTTTGCTTAGTGAAATTGGGGTTATTTGGAATATTTGACAAATTTGAAAGTTTTCACTTCAGTTGATTTAGACATGGTACTTTGAGACAGTTTTAGCATAACAATTGGTTATACCATTGTAAGCGTTTGGTCTGTAGAGGTATAGTCGGAGGTCCCTTTCATTGAGCTATATATACCGGGTGTCCCAAAAAGGACTGACTGATTTTAAAATTCAATAACTTCCAAATGGTGACAGATATTAAAAAAATTCTTGCAGGAGGGTTATGCATAAAGTCAAAAGTTTTTTTTACAGTGATTTTCGATTTTAGTTCGAATTACAAACAATAGATGGCACTGTAAGCAATAGTCGCTAAATACAGGCTCGATTTTTGGTCCTTCCTGTTGTTCCATGCAGAAAAAGGAGATGGAAATGTATTATCCGGGCCACGAAGGACCAAAAATCCAGCCTGTATTTAGCAACTATTGCTTACAGCGCCATCTATTGTTTGTAATTCGAACTAAAATCGAAAATCACTGTAATAAAACTTTTGACTTTATGCATAACCCTCCTGCAAGAATTTTTTTAATATCTGTCACCGTTTGGAAGTTATTGAATTTTAAAATCAGTCAGTCCTTTTTGGGACACCCGGTATGTGTGAAAAGTTGATTTTTTTTGTAAATTTTTGTTCGTATATAATATTTTTTTTAGAGATTAGAAATGGTTCATTGCTAGAGAGTGTTTTAAAGCATTGGATGGAAAGCCAGTTTCCCATTGATGGTCCAGGTGAAGATTGTTTTTAAGACGGAATTTTTCTGATGCTTCTCCAAATGGTTTAGTAATCAGTTCTGATCGATATTTTACAGTGTTGGATAAATATGTTGGGCAACTTTTACAGCAGATTTTCTGGGAGGTATTGAAGAAATCAGTAGCATGTTAAAACTGCAAGTTGTATGTAGAAAAAAACTGGATGTGGGTTAGTCATGTTGGTCATTATGGATAAAGTTTAAGGCTTAACCATATATATCCTTGAAGAGATTTTTAGATGTGCTAAGTTAAATTGGCAGTCTTTTTATAGTGAGCCTATCCTGGAAGTTTAAGGTTTTTTTTTTTTTTTTTTTTTTTTTTTTTCTGAGGGGAGCCAGATAATTTATTTTTAATGGCTTGCAGTCATGTTTGTGTCATTAGCATTCTTATCCTTTTCATATAAGAACAATTTTTAGGAAAGTGTGATTTGAATTTTTAAAATGCTTTTCCTGAATATTAGATGAAAAGAGATGGAATTCTTCACTTAGTTTTTAACTGTTTTCATTCAACTCTTTCCCAGCACTCTGTCAAACTAGAAATGGATGAAGAATAAGATGAGGTGGCTTTTAATAAGATATGGCATAGTTGAGCAATGTGATATTGGCATAGTATGATAAAAGAGGGGTGGAACCAAAATGCTGTTGTTCCTGTATAGAAATTTTATATTTCGAGTGGTTGTCTTTTTAAGTAGATAACATAGTTTTAGAAATAGTACCCTCTAGGACTAGATGAAGACTGGTGTTCTGGTTCTGAATAATGGCTGTTTGACGTCTATGTTTACAAGTTCCTTGATTGGCTCTGGAAACTGTTTGGGGCTGTTTAATTCTGTTATTTAAAGTTTTGTATATGGATCCCTCAACATTGATCTTTCCTTATCCGTGTCATTGCTTGCCTAGGTCTTTTTGTTGAGAGTTTGTGAGTATAAAGTCTTGAATCCTCGAGCAAATGTTCAGAGTGAATATTGCGAAAGAATGTTTTGTGAACAAATGTCAGTGAAAGGGTAGTGGAAGAATGTAAATGAAAGGTGTTTTTTTTTAGCGTGGATGTTATGTACCATGATACCTTTGCCCAGTTACCGTTCTTTAGGTAAATTGGTGACAATCTATTGTGATATATTTAAATATACAGTGGCATGGAACATGTGGCCCTATATACTAGTTTGGGTTAACTTGTTTTCATGGTGTAATTAGTCATGCATTTTGGATGTCGCGCAAGTTTATTTGATGAACCAGTCAGAAGGTTTTCTAGTGTATTTGAGTTTGTTTTTTTTGCCATTATTTGAAGTCTTGTGCCAAACTTTACAAGATTTTTCATATAAGCCATCTTGAGTCATACTGTGCTGTCCTCTAAAAAAAACCCACTTTTTTAATTTCTCACTATATAAAATTTAATAAAAAATACAAAACAATTTGAAGTAGCTACATTTTCACAGCCTGTCCTGACTAAGATTTTAATGTATAGTATTTTTTTTTCTATCAATATATTACAAAATGGCAGCCAATTAAACAAGACTTTGAAAAAAACCCACTTTTTTCTAAAAATAACCCACATGTAGAAACACTTCTAGAAATCAAAATATTAAACAGCAAAGTTTTTCTTTCATTATTAATAATTAGTTTTAAAACACAATTCTGCAAAAAAAAAAAAAAAAAAAAAAAGAAAAAAATACTAATATTTTAATAATTGTAAATTAAAGGATTTACAAATGAAAAATTATAAATGTAATTTTTTGCTTATTTTTTAAAAAACTAAATAAACACTTAAGTAATTTTAAATGCTTTTATTATTGTAAATGACATATAGAAACAGGACAAAAAGAAATTTTGACTTCTGTGATTTTTTCTAGGTTGGGTTTTTTTTAGGATACATTTTCCTGTGGGTTTTTTTTAGAGGACAGCACTATATTTGTTATCATAATCTATAAAAATTGTTGTTTTATCCTATATTTAATTATTCCTGAAAAATTGATGTTTGTATGTACTGGTGTTGAATACTATAGAGAGATTTCAGGCATTATTGAGAGGAAATAGTGAAGGACTGTTGTTTTATCAATACAGTGATGTGATGATTTTTATCTATGAACTGGATAGTTATATCTTTATGTTATGTATTGTATTTATGCATTTTTATCTTTGTATTTACATGGCTTTTAATGCATCGGGACTCTATATTTAATGCTGTTACTATTGGTTATTTACTTGTTTTTGGTGATGCTTGGGTTGCTGCGAATGGAGTCTTGGATTGTGGAAAGTTTTTCTTTTAAAGATAGAGTTGTAGGTTCTGTGAATGCTCTTGTTAAGAGAAGTTTCTTTGAGATTATCTACTTGTTTTTAAGCATCTGCCTCAAGTTGTACAGGGGATAAGAGGGGGGGGGGGCATTTGATAACCAATTTGAGCTTTCTCATTCTTGTCCCTGTACATATGAATATCCATATCTGACTTTATTCTATAAGTTCCTGTTTTAGCTCATTTACTTTGAAATAAAAACATCTTTTTATTTCTTTAATCTTTTCTAGGTTTCTGTTAATATAATTCTGTTTATTTCCATTATTTTTCTTTTAGTTACAATATTGATTTCATTTACAATATTGTTTATATTACTTCCTGCCATACGATCTTTACGTAGGTTTTCCAACTGCCACTAGATGGCGTGAGACGTCTAGCGTTGTCAGGTGTCGCCATGGTTACGTCTCTTGTAATTATTCATAGCTGACCGATGGGCATGTCCGGAGCTGCGTACTAGCACTGTTATCGTGGCTGGCTGTGATATAAATATTCTTCTACCGTGATGTACTTCAGTTTCAAGTTTTTTAAACGTGTTTGGTGTTTAGTGCCGACATTTATTTTCCTTAAATGCATCTGTTACGTTTTTCTGTCAGCTTTTAATCTCAGCTTTACGAAGTCTACACTTAAAGGAAATATCTTTTAATTAGTCTCTGGTATCAGTATTAAAGAAGTGTGTTTGAATCTTTGGTCGGACTTTAGACTTTGATAGTTACGCGTGCCTTCAAGTTATCATTATATATTTAAAGCAAGTAGTTCAAGATGAAACGATGTTCTTGAGTAATTGTCCTTGGAAGACGCAGATGTTTTTCCTGAAGGGACGTTTTACAGAAGGTGCCTGAACTTTACGTTTTGAAATGATTTCGTTTTCTGTTTGCTTGCATCGTGTTGTGTCAATGACCTTGAAGTGAAGTTCTACGATCGACCATGTGTGTTCTATAGTTCGTATTTTTGGTAATCGGATATGTTTGCTGCACGTGGGAATGCTGGTAAGTCTTATATACTATGCTCAATATTTTTTTTTATTAAATCCTATTTAATCATACTTAAGTTCGTTATTTTTGCATATATTTGTATTTTGAAAAGATTCATTCTCATTTAAAGATCCGCAGATATTTTTATCATACAGATTTAAAGTTGAGTGAAATTTGAAAAATACCTTTCAACAGTTTTCATTTATCTTTTTTATTATGCACGCTTGCATAATATGTAGCACATTTTTAGTTCTTATTAATTAGTGCTACTTCTTTAAACGTATTTTTGTTTAACAAATACAAAAAGACATTTGTTTATCATTTGTTTACATTATTTATCTGATGCTCCACAATTTTAAAATATACCCATATTTATGTACAGTAGACTCCCTCAAATCCACAACCCTAAAATCTGCAAACTCCTAAAATCCGTACATAATCTCAGATGTAAACAATGAAACTGTCAATTCAGATGTAGAGGCAAAATAGCAGAATTTTTTAGTTTTATATCATTCCGTGTGTATTTTAATATGCAATAGCGATTCTCGATAATATGACTGAACTCGTGGTTTTTCAGGAAGTACAAATTTATTTGTGAAAAAAATCAAGATATTGCTGATATCATTGGTAATCACAATCTTTTTACCAAATATATTTGTGTATTAATCAAGCTTTTTTGGTTATTAAGACTGGCTAAACCTGAAATAAAACTTCTTTACTTTATGATTTTGATGTGAATTAATAGGTTACCCTTATGAGTAAAGTTTCATTGAATAATTCAAAGAAAATGTATCTCATCTTTATTATGCATATTTAATTATACATTATTAATTATTTACTTGACTTATATTTTTAATAATTGATTATTTTTAAAATTATCTTAATTTTTAGGGTTCTGTACATAAAAAGTAAAAACGGAACCATTATAAGATCACTCCTGTGTCTGTCACAGCCATTTTAATCATAAACTATGGAATGTGGAAAGTTCAAATTCGGGGAAGTAATAAAGACCATTGACCCACATATTTTCAGATTAATAAACATTCATAAATATATTTAGTAAAAAAGTAGAGGGGCTAATTATGCTACTTGAAAAAAAAAAAAAAAATATTTTTTTTGTATATCATGTGGTGTATCCTGTGAAAGCTTTTGTAACGCTGAACTCAAAAATACATTCCTTTTAATTTTAGATATTATATTTTCAAAGATATTGTTGAAAATGTAGCAAAAATATGTTCCCCCCCCCCCCCCCCCCATCTAATTTCGAATCTACTGAAACAATTATATCAAAATATTCAGAAAAGATAGGAGTTTAACATCTAAAAAAATTTAAATTTCTTAAATTTTGAAGCTTTAAGAGTCCTGCGACCACTTAATCCTTTCCAGCACGGAGTAATTCTATTTATAAACTTATGAAATAATGAACTGACACCAGAATTTATAAACGAATTTATTAGAAAATGCGAACTTGCTTATTTTCACATACATGATAAAAGGAAAATTTTAATTAAATATTCTTGGTGCCATTTGTCTGTTTTGGAATTAAAATTAGGTGTCCGTTTTTTAAGGGCATCGCCCTCGAAATATTTAATTAGAATGAATCGCATAAATACTGTGAGATTCGCGATAGTTTGCATTGATTGTATCTCTCAATACGCCTCGAGTGACTTTAAAAGTTAACTAAACACCTATCTGGAATACGTGACACTGACCAAGGCGGCGTTGCAACTTTGAGACCTCAATTCGAAGCACACTTAGCACAATGCCAAATTTAAACTTTGAACAAAGATTTTGTTTTAGATACACTGTAGAAATAAAGGTTATTACTACGCTGAATTTAGTTTCATGAAATGCCAAATGAAGTTTAACTATGCACTGCCTTTATTGTCAGTACCGAATTAAGTTCATCATAAACAGATTAGGATAATATTAAAAAAAGAGTTATATGAATAGCTATATTTGATATTGTTCCATATATCTCTTTGAACTTTCATGGTATACCCGATTACACTTTTCTAATATATACAGTTATACCCAACCCTACGTTGTATAGTTTTTTACAAAGTGTTAGTATTATTTTAGCAACGATTTTTTTTTTTATAGTACAATTACAAATTCATATATTTATTCTACGGAACCCTCTGTGCATGAGCAATGCTCGCACTTGACCGTTTATTATCATTTTAAATCATTACTTTATTTAATTATTTTAATATTTTACTATATTGCAAGCATTCATTATAATTTTGATTACATTATTACATTAAATACAGTAGAAGCTCTTTCATCCGGCATTCTATGGTTCGGCACATTCTATAATCCGGCACTCGAGCCCGCGTTTTTTTTCTTCCCCTCTACGACCACTGTTGACTGGGATCACTAGGATGCGATCACCTGGAAGACCAGATTCAGGAGGTGGAATCGGATGAAGACGGAGCCATAACAGATGAATCCTTTGATGCATTCACAAAATTTGCCTAATTGAACAAAAGCTACAACGCTGCTGAACACATAAATCTGTGTATGATCCATAACGATTTTTTGAAGAAATCCGAATTGCGGAAGCAACATGATATTAGAGACTTTTTAAAAATGTAATGTTTATACTATTTTTTTACTGCATGTACAATGTAATGTGCATATACAGTGCCCTATATGTATATTACATTGTACATATATATATACAGTATATATTAAATAATTGGATTTTAAGTTGGTATTCTATATTTTTCTGTAATGCTCACAGTTGTTAGAATGACGAAATATAAAACAGTATTTGTCAGATATTTATACAATTTGCACACATTGATAATGTAGGTGAACACAGAAAAATGCAGTGATGTTCGATAATCTGGCAAAATCGGTAATTTGGCACGGCTGTGGTCCTGAACGTACCGGATTAAAGAACTTCTACTGCATATGGTTAAATTTTTTAAAATACATGTTGTATTGTTAGGATTGGATAGTAATGTTCAGTTTTGTCCCTCTTCCCTTCCCTCACCTCCACTGTAAATTGGACTGCTTTACTGTCTCCCCTCCACTGTAAATTGCACTGTTTTACTGTCTCCCCTCTTCCTTCACTGTAGTATGGACTAGCCTGGTTCTCCAGCCGAGGATGAAAGTGCGATTAAGACGTGTCAGCACGCAAAGTTGCCCTGAGGATGATCAAGGTTTTGGTTAAAAGCGCTCGGTGCGAATATTGTGAACATTTTTTTAAGTTTTAAAAAAAGTATATGTAATAAAATCTTTTATATTGTGACATCTTTTATATAAAATGCACATTTTAAGCAAATTTTTCTTTGATTTTATTTCGCTATTATTTACATTTTTGAAAGTCATATGTTATCTTAGTGGCATCAAAGTATTTAAAATATATTACAAAAAATACATTCAGCTGTTATAATTTTTGAACACTCAAACAAAAAATTAATTTCAATTAGTCCTTAATTTAATTTTTGATTTTAAAATTGAAAAAAAAAAAATAAACAATTAAAATAATTTTTTTTTAAGTCAGTATTCGGCCAAATCACTATCCATTACATCCCTACACATGACCCTTTTTCTATTTTTATTTTTAATGTTGATATTTTTCTTTCTACTTTGACAATGAATACACAAATTTCCATACGCTTTTATTTAGTAAAATCTTAAGAGAATGTTTATCAGTTATTCACTGATGAATGAAATAGTTAGAAAAACGTTTAGATACCAAACCAGTTAGTCGATTTCTTCAAAATTGTATACAGTTCTTGTGACAGCGGCTTGTAATATATTCACAAAATAAGAGCGTAATCAAAAGCATAGTTTTGGCTATTGTGAACACTTAAATACGTATCTACATAGTGAGTTCATGGAAAAATCATTGAAAATGAGCTCTGGAGAACTAAAAATGCATTGAAATTCTTATACATACACATACACATGGAATACATTTAAAAATAACAAAAATGGATTCAGGGAACATAAAAATGTGAAAATAAATCTATATTTCCATAATCAGATTTTTATCATGTTTACAATACTTTTCTTACAATATTTGAGTATGGAAAGTAAAAATATAAATAAATAATATGAAGATTTTATTCATAGGCATTTAAATTACAAAATGAACAGTTATTCAAATTCAATATAAATAACCACAAGGGGAAAATATGTGTAAAATCTAATAAATAAAAAGTAAAAATGAATTAATAAATAACACAAGAAAAAAATATTTACAATCCAGAAGGCTCTGAGACATCAGGATTTGAATCTGCCATTCTTTATTTAGATAATACTGAGATATACTGAAAGAAAAAGTGAGTAAATAAATAAATACAGCAATGTATTTTGGGGGGAAAATAATCTGTTGACAAAATAATTAAAATAAAAGACCTGGTAGGTACGTACAGGTCCAATCTCACTTTCTGCTATTAAGTACATTAGTGCAATAGTTATATAAATTCCATTAACTAATTACTAACATAAATATAAATACAGCACAAAGTCTCAAATCCAGACGTCTGAAATTCAGAATTATCCAAACTCAAGACTTTTGCATGAAAAATAATTTTTTTCAGAAAAATTGCAGTTAACTGCAAAAAAATTCCTAAAATTTCAAAAATCACAGAAAAATCAATTTACTAGTATGTTGGGCTAAAAGTTTGAAACCGAATTCCTTTTACGAGTGCTAAAAAAATCATTGCAGAACGTAAATTTTTTTTCTTCTATAAATAGCATAATAATTTGCAAAAAATTCACAAATCGCCATACGTATTCCGAATAAACTTTATTGAAAAGAAAGTAAAATTTACTATTTTAGGTTCAAAGATCAAAATTGGATTACAAATATGGAAAAAGCACCGCAAAATGCATAGAAAACTCAAAAAACTCAGCAGGCGAATTTTACTACAGTTGTCTGAAACATTGTAACCAGAATTCTTTCACAAATGTCAAAATTCCCCACAGAACGCGAAAAAAGACCCCACTAAAAATTCAACAATCACAGGACAAAATTTAATATATTAGGCTTAAAACAATTTCTTTTACAAATGTAAAAAAAAATCGCCGCAGAATGCAAAAAAGCTCTAAAAATTGTATTAAAAAATTTGGGTACTTTTCGGTTCCCGGTAGCAGAAAGTGCGTGATGCGCGACATGCGTCGCAGATTTATTTTGGACCTTGCAGATAAATTTGCCAACTTGAGGAAAAAAAAAAAAAAGTATTTCCTTAAAGAAAAAAACAAAACAAATTCTGATAAAAATATCGCGAATTCGACAAATGGTCGCCGAAAAATATCAATTTCGACAATCGTTCGCATAAAAAATCAGTAATTTATAGCCAAAGGGTCGCTATAAAAACGTGAATTTCGTCTAAAGAGCCAGGAAAAAAACATAAATTTCGTCCCAGGGTTGTGGAAAAAATGCAAATTTCTGTCACAGGATCGCGGAAAAAACACGAATTTCGTCAAAGGATAGCGGAAAGAATGCGAATTTAGTAAAAGGATTGCGGAAAGAACGCGAATTTAGTCAAACATTGTGGGAAAAACGCAAATTTAGTCAAACGATCGCGAAAAAACGCAAATTTATGTCGAAGGATCGCGAAAAAACGCAAATTTACGTCAAAGGATTGCGGAATTTAATCAAAAGATCTCGAAAAACGTAAATTTCTGCCAAAAGATCGCTGTACAAACTTTTTTATCCAAAAATCCCAAAAGAAAACGCGAATTCCGTTCCAAGAGCGCATGAAAAACGCAAATTTCTGTCACAAAATCACGGAAGAAACTTGAATTTCATTAAAGGATCGAGGAAAAAAACACGAATTTAGTCAGACAATCGCGGAAAAATGCAAATTTCTGTCAAACGATCGCGAAAAAACGCAGATTACTGTCAAAGGATCACGAAAAAAAGAAAATTTGTCAAAAAATCGGAATTAAATTTGCGGAATTTCATCGAAAGATCGCAAAAAACGCAAATTTCTTCTAAAGGATCGCTGTAAAAATGCGAATTTCGTCAAAAGATCCCGGGAAAAACGTGGATTTCGTCCCAGGGTCGCCAAAAAAAATGCAAATTTCTGTCACAGAATCGCGGAAAAACACGAAGTTCGTCAAAGAATCGAGGAAAAAAGGCAAATTTCGTAAAGGATCGCGAAAAAAAGCTCATTTATGTCAAAAGATCGCGAAAAAAACGAGAAATTTCCTCATAAGACCATGAAAAAAACAGCAGTTTCGTCAAAAGATCGTGAAAACATGGCAAATTTCGTCAAAAGATTGCGAAAAAAAACGAGAAATTTCCTCATAAGATCGCGAAAAAACAACAGATTTCGCCAAAAGATCGCGAAAAATACGAGAAATTTCATCAAAAGATCGTGAAAAAACAACAGATTTCGTCAAAATATCGCACAAAAAACGGTAAATTTCATCAAAAGATCGCAAAAAACGCAAATTTCATCAAAAGTGCGCGAAGAAAAACACATGGTTAGTCCCGGTAGTGGATTTTCGCTCCTCCTCCCCCTCTGTTGTAACCTTTCAAAAAATTTGCTGTGAATTTCAGATTTTTTTTTTTATTTATTTTTTTACTCAGAATTACCACTGGTTATTAATCACTAAGAACGCTATTTATTTTAACACCTATAATGGTCGTACATAAGAAAATGTAACACGCTACTCCCGCAGACAATTTTCAACCCACTAAATTGCTGTCGCAGACACAACAACAACTTTCTGCTACTGGGTTTCGGTTAGCCGGGCGCCAGTATTATACATGCATATGTATGTATATCTATATATCATAGCTGCCAACTTTCCACTAATCTTCTGTAATACCTGGATTAATTTGACCCAGGTTAACCACATTTCGAATTAGAAAATTTATTTCTTGAATGTTTATTTATTTAATTCCAGATTTCTACGTGGAACCTATTTAATTTCCTTCCTTAAAAAAATTTCTGGTAGGAAACGTATTAAACCAGGGTCAAAGTAACACAAGTATTATGGAAGATTAGTTTGAGGTTGGCACCTATGATATATACATATATGTGTATATTTATACATATATACTCAAGCATGAGCTCAGGAGTAGATTTTTTGTGCTGTTTGATTGTTTACATATTCTGTTACCTGGTGTCGTAAGCCATGTAGAATATTCATTTCGTTAATTAACATCTATTTTGCATGAATAACTAGTTCATGCTCAAGCAGAATGCTCTGATTTATCATCCTGTGGGAATTGTTTAATGTTGGTATATTCTGATGGAATAAACAGTTTCCTATGACTGCGTTTATGTCTTATTGGGAAAACCCCAGATTTCTTCCTAAGCCTTTAATTCTTTCACCACTCATGCTGCCTAATCTGCCTTGTATTTATCATGAATAAATGAGTTTTGATTGGACTCTACCAATCTTATCACCTCCACTAGCGATGCTTGCGCTAAGTGGTACGCCTGCTATACAACCTCACCAACGGCTGATTAAAAGGTGGTACGAATTCAGTAATATGTCATAAAAAGCACGATGTGGTTGTTCGACTTAACCCATTAAATTGTTTCGTAATATACATATATATGTATATATAGATATACATACATATGTATATATAACACTGGCGCCCGGCTAACCGAAAAGTACCAAAATTTGTGAAAAATTTAAATCGCTGTATGAACTCAAAATAAAGTTTATTAAAAAGTGGACTGCATTTACTATATTGGGCTAAAGATTGAAGGTGTGTAGATTGCTCACAGATTGTAAGAACGCAACGGAAAATAACACAGACTTTTTACTCTTGTGAGCTATGCGACATGGGACGTTGTTGTTTATTCTTTCTTCAAAGACCATCACACACTGTTTCCTTTCTGAATTATTTATACATATAATATTTAGAGAATATGTTTTATCATTTTTTGGATTTGCTTAAGTGTAGATTTATATAGCATTTTGTTTTATATAAAGATTCTGTATAATATTTAGTTAAGATAAGTGAAATATTTTCAGAATGTTTTGTATTTATGATTACATTATTATTCGTTACAGTTTCACAAATAATCAACTCAATCGGCAAAAAAAATTATTTTCTATGATTTTTTTTTAATAAAGGTTTAGAGTAATAATAAGCTTGAAGTAGCTTGGAGTCGATTGGTAGCTTCATCGCCCCGAGCCCTCCCCTCCCGCTTTTCGGTGTCTTTAATTTGTGTAATTTCCCTTTTAAATTTGTCCGGTTTCAATTTCTGATTTTTTTTCTTTCAACCTCGCTTTCGCTAGAGTGACTTTCACTCGAGACGTGACTGGGGACCTACGAGCCTTGCTTCCGCAAAAGAGTCAGACTAGAGTAGAAGAAGAAAGGGCTGCGGACGAAGAGACGCTGTCCACCACGGCAGCATTTAGCTTAGCAATGCAAAATGCCCTGTCCTCAGAGACGGATACACTCCAACAGCGCACCGTCTCCGTAGAGAGTTGCGTTGAGCGACGTCCCATCTTGTAAAGCGAGTTTGGGACTGATGCATATATGACACATCCGCCGTGAAAGGATTAACAGTCAACTTACAAAGATATTCAGAATAATTAGAAACCAGGGTTCGTAAATATCATATTTTTGAAAATATCAAAAATATCTGATATTTTCGATATATAATATCCAATATTTTCAAAATAGTGAAATTACTGCTGATAATAAATATTTTCAAGCATAATATAAATTAGAAACTAAAACATATAATACATGAAAACTTAATAAAATACTATTCTAAAAATGTATTTTCAGTTTCACTACAATTAGCTATACTATTATAGGATCACTATTAGGCCTGGGCCTTAAATCGATTTAAAGCTTACATCGGAAACCCAATTTAACCATTGGTTTTAAATCGATTTAAGCTAAAATCAGAAATCGCGATTTAGCCAATGTCTTAAATCGCGATTTAGCCAATGTCTTAAATCGCGTTTTAGCCAATGTCTTAAATCGCGATTTAGCCATTATCTTAAATCGCGATTTAGCCATTGGCTTTAAATCGATTTAAAACAAAATAATGATTCAGAGCTAACATCGGAAAACCAATTTATCTACTTTGACATATCTACACTTACATGGCAAGCTGGTGTTAAATCGATTTAGGAGGATCCGATTTAAGCAAACATCGCAAGCCTCCATGCTTTCCGATTTAAGAAAAACAAGGCAAGCTGGTGTTAAACCGATTTAGCAGGATCCGATTTAAAAAAACATCGAGCCTCAATCCTCTCCGATTTAAGATAAAGGCGATTTAAGAAAACGATGATTTAAGTAAAAATTGATATTTATTTATTTATTTTGTAAACAAGATTCAGAGTTTATGAGATTGGAATGTGTATTTTTCAGAAATTAAGAACTTATATAGTGGAAAGTTGAAAGGAAAAAGTAATGTTTAAATCTTAAAATCCAAATTCATCGAATTTCAATTTATATGCTAATGCAATCTTTTGATGAAAAATTAAGTTTTCACATATTTGAGTAATATTGCAATATGTATTTTTTATTTTCCAATATTCTGTAATTAATTAAAATGTTTTAAAGTAGAATCCTGCATTGTTTCAAAAGATTGTTTTCCTGAAATTCATTCAGCATTTATATGATTAAAAATAATAATAATAAAGTTTTATATTTAAAATCGAAACTCATCCACTTGCAGTTTATACTTTTATGCATTTTTATGATGAAAAATTCATTTTTTACATGTTTTAGTAATATTTTAGCATTTATTTTTTATTTTCTATTATTTTGTAATTAATGAAATTATTTTAAAGTATAGTCATGCATTGTTTTGTGTATAACTATTTGGCTGTGATCCACATGAAATATTTTTCTTTTACTAATATCTTTTTCCCTGAAATCGATTGAGTATTTATGGTTGGAAAAAAAAAGAATGAAGTTTCATATTTAAAATCCAAATTCATCGAATTTCAGTTTTTATTTTTATGCATTCGTTTAATGAAACACTCATTTTTCACATGTTTGGGTAATATTTTAATACATATTCTTTATTTTCTATTATTCTGTAATTAATTAAAATATTTTGAAACAGTCATGCATCAGGTTTGACATCCGATTTCAACGCCAGCCAAGCGGATTGAGTATCTTGCTGAAATTGATTCGCTATTTATATCTAAACTCATCCATTTTTAGTTTATATTTTTATGCATTATTTTTATGAAAAATTAATTTTCATATGTTTGGGTATTATGGGAATATTTTAGTTTTAATTTATTATTTTGTAATTAATTAAAAATACTTTAATAAAGTTCTGTAATGAGTCGAGTAACTTTATTTTTACGGCAGAATGAGGGAGGGGTGGAGGAGGCATTCCTTAGATTTTTCTGCAGATCTGCGATTTTTTGCCTTTTTGACATTTTGTTATCATTAAAAAGAGATTATTTTAAGATTATATTTTATTACTAATCTTAAAGGATGGCAACGGCCGCGAAAAAAAATCAGCAATTTCAGTAATGTTCTCCAAGGCTCACACTTTCAATCCTTCTCCATCTGCTATATAAATGTCAGCATTTATGTTAAACAAATCTTATTATAATCTAACAGTTGAAAAGATATAAAATTGCACCTTATTTCTCATATCCCCCCCCCCTTTATTTATTTATTTTTTACTACTTTTGTCATCATGATAAATGAATAGTTAAATTCATCATTGAATTCTTTTAATATGCTTCTGTTTTACCTCAATAACTTTTTAAATCTGTGTTTGTAAAAAAAAAAAAGTGCATGTGTAGGTTGTTAGCAATGAAGTGCTATTTGGGTGGGTTAGGGGAAGTTTCCCCCCCCCCTTAAGGAATTTAGATTGTAGCAGGCATAACAAGTCAGACAAAAAAAAAAAAAACATTTTCTTTTATATTACTTCTTAACCCCCTCACTGACAAGCCCGTGTTAATACGTTCACTAAGCTCCAGGTTTCACTGCAATATAAGCAATATTTAAAGTAATATAATTCTATTAATTTAATGTATTTTTAATACATTGAACAATGATTAATACTTACAAGGATTGCATTCATATATGTTATTAAGTTTTTTTATAAAATGTTCAAAGAATCATTTTTTTTAGCATTTAAAACCAAATGAGGAGAAAACAACATTACAATTTTGCCCTTTTCCAAGACAGTCGGAGGGTTAAAGAATGAGTTTATAAAATGTATTAAAATAGGTCGCTAATTTTTAAAATTGAAAAAAAACTAGTGTTTTGGGACATTCAAAGTTTTTTTTATGTGCAAAATATAAGTCTTTTCAAAATTATTTGAAAATTAAAAACTAAGTATACTAAATAATACAGGAGGAGGGGGGGGGGGGGGGGGAGCATATAAAGACTGTATTTTGTTACTAAAAATTAAAAAATAGGCTTCCAGATTCTAAAATGTAAAATTGGTGTTAAATCCCGATTTAGCACTAAATCGCGATGTTAGATGGATGATAAATCGATTTAAGAAATTTCTACATCGCCCAGTCCTAATCACTATCAAGACGATTTTATGTTTTATAAAACAAAATAGATTTTTTTTTATTGAAAATTTCATAAATGTAAGCTTGTCTTCTTTTTTATTCCCTGACATGTTGTACAGTTTACAACTAATCCAAAACCAGAAAAGATTCTTTTGTAATGAAGCTGTAAATAACTAATTATCTAAATTAGTTGATCTTTCGATGGCTGTTATGATTTAATTACGTCCCACATAATCATAAGTCTGCATTTAAAATTAAAAACTTCAAATTCAAACAAAGCTCAGAAAAGATGGGTAGATATGCCAGTAATGGACACTCCTTGATGTTTTTGGTTCATAAAAAAATAACTAATAAATATTTAGCTTTAATTATTTTTTTTATAATTCCCCCTTGCATGTTTTATAAAACTGGGTTATTGTTGACACCTTTAATCAAACCAATCAGGAAGCAGAAAATAATGTTTCAAGGTTTCGCTGTGAAAATCTTAATGAAGAGGCTAAGAGATGGCTTCGTTTAATTAATTTATATATTATTTATTTTCTAGCAAAATTTGAATGTTTTTGTTTGAGTAACAATAGAAAACTTAGAATTTTATATACTAATGACCATTTACAAAATTTCATTTATTTTTAAGGTTTTAAGAGGGGGTGTCCATTACTGGGATGATTAATTAGTCATTTTCCAGTAATGGACATACCATGTAAACATTGCTAAAAATGCAATTTCAGTCATGTTTATAGTGCATAAAATATTTTGACTTAACTGCAAACCTAAATAATCAAATTTAATTTTTAAATTATACTTACCAAAGTGTAATAATACCAAAACTTTTATAAATAGCTGATTTTAAGTTATTTTATGTGATTAATAAAATTTCAATATTTTATTCTTTTTTTTTTAAAATAATAATTCAATGTTTAATGTTAATTTTCAACGTTTTCACCTTGCTCATTGTTGTGGTTACTTAGAATCACTGCCATATTTTATTTAATTTCATTTAGAAAATATTTTTATTAATCTTGTATTCATTTAATTTTAATATTCGCATTCCAAAATTATTTTAATTCCCTTTTTTTTCAACCTTCCCCTGTAAGTTTTTCTTTCTGGCATAGCATTTCATTTTTCATTCATTTTAAAATCATAAACGTCGTTTTGAATTCTGTACTTCCGGTAAAAGAATTATCTGGAAAGTTCCATATCTTTCTATTTATGAAGTCATATCCTTTTGAAGCTCCACCCCTTAGCCAATAATATTTAAATCAGTTTAATTCGTAATTTCAAAATTTGTAACTCTTTACTACTGTTTGGCATCTTATCTCAGTGAAATCTATCAAATTTCCTTTTTTAAAGCAGTTTTTTATATTCTTTAGCATTGCATTTTATGCCAATGCAGGGCGCCTGTATGTTCGTTCCACCAAAGTTGGCGTGTTTCAAGGATTATAGCAACCCCCTGTACTCCTCTTCTCGGAGAGCTCGTGCGCATTCAGTGCAGTTGAGTTGGGATTCCAATACAGAATGGCTGCCCTTTTGCCGTTCTGTCAAGAATTATGTCCACGCCTGCATGAGTGCTCTGTCAACGAACGCAGAGAATGGGTGGATGCCTCTTTCCCTTCTACAAAAAAAAATAATAAATGGATTTTCATATCTACAGTAAGAAATATTAAAAGTGCAAGAATATTTCTTTATGAATGTGTAATCAGCTGCATAGTTTCGTCTTTTTTTTTGTTTGGCGAGATTCTTTTATCAGTTACTTCTGATTCTTCAGTAAGATATGGATAAAAATTTTGTTGATGGCATTATTATTATTCAAATGGTGCTTTTATTTGGAGTCATAGAATTGTGATGCTAAAAAAATCATCTAAATGCCTGTGCCTCCATACTCCCCGAAGGAAAGAAATTATTTTATTTTCTTTAGTAAAAACGTAGAATGAATGTAGATTGTATGTGCCCATCATAAAAAAAGTACATCTAAAAGAATAAGAGATGTACTCTATGATAATGCGCTATGTTCTGCAAGAAAAATTGCTTCATAAATAAAAAATTTTCAAGGAAGATTTGTCTTCTGTTTATTTCCTTTCTGCAAATGTCTCCATCATTTTCTGTTCTCTCGGGTCAATGCAGGTAATCCTTTTACCTTTTACTTTTTTATTCTCAATTACCAAATGTATGATAAGTAAATTCAGATTTTTTTTAATTAATGACTGTTATGTCAAAGTGGTCTTTTGTGGCCACAACAAAAATGTTATAACACTATACGATCGATCCTAAAAAAATGATTTGGAATTTCAATATCCAAAATAACTTTACAATATTATTCTATCACCTCCTACCTCCAAAACACAACACATATTTTATAATCTGGCAATCAAATCAGCCAGGAAGCAGAAAATATTGTTTAAGAGCACAATCAAAGAAGGTCTCATAGGGCTTAATCCTTTTCCGTTTAAAAAAAAAAAAAAAAAAAAAAACATTAAGTTACAGAAGCTACTAAAAATCTATTTTCTGTCTTTAATGTTCCCTTATTCACATCTGACCAAAAGAAAAGAAAAAAGGTAATATTAATAAAATTTATAGGTAATATTCATGAAACTAGTAAATCTGCAGATCAGTGGCCTCAAACATCAGTTCTACAGTTTTATTTTGAAATTATTTTATTTAGTATTTAAAATATTCAACTCACAATCATTTACTTCATATTTGTAATATTAATTATTATAAATGACATATCAAGTAGTCTCTGGAAGATTAATTGTTAAAAATAGTGAGACAAAACTAAACACTAATATTCTAAAACTTTTTTTTTTTTAATTAACTTTTAAATGCTTCAATAATTTGATAGCTGTAACTGCCTGATATTAAGTATTTTAAACTATCCATCTAAACAGACTTAGATAAAATGTAAAACTGTCTGCAAACTCAAATAATTTCTTTAAAATTTTCTGCAAAAAAACGCTGCGCTCCTCCCGAGTCTTATATTGCCGCCAACAGCAAAAATGAAAAGTTATATACAAGCACATAAACATTCGCTAAAATTTCCAACCAAATAAACTTTATTTAAAAACAGATCAACATTTAACATTTATTTTTTAACACAAAATTTATTTTTAATCTGTTAAATTAATCTGCAAAGCCTAACATAATCTGCAGCACCCGCATCGGTGCTGCACTGTTTCTGCTACCGGCCGTGACAGGAGGGGGAAAAAAAAGAAATTGTAGCCGCCGTTCCAGCATAAGCACCGCACTTACAATATTTTAAAGTTTTTAACTTGTATGAGCCGCGGCGCTTCTTTCAAAAAATACTGTACTATGGTACATGGCAAATACTTTCTAGCAAACTTTTTTTTCTTCTCCAGTTGAAAAATAGTCTACAGACCTTGTCAATAGCGTTACACCGATTCTCCGCCTGGGGTCTTGTTAATTTCTTTTTTTAAACAAAGAAACTTGTAAAAAAAAAAACCCCATCAAAACTGTCTGCAAACTTTGAAAATTTTCTGCGAACGGCGTTTGTGTGTTCGTCTATATTATCTGACTCTGCATCTAAAATAATTAAAACATCGATCTTCTGATAATTACAATAATTGATGCAAATAGTAAATGATTATCACAAATAATTTATTAATTACCGGTATCCTAATTGCTAAATTTATTTGAAAATAACTATTTTGTTTCTTTAGTATGTATTCATTAAATTCTGGTTCTAAATAGTCATAAAAACAAGTATATTTATTACTTTTTATGGGGTGTCCAGGTGGAGATTCAATTGTCCAGGAAATGTCTTCACTAGAAAATGATAGATTACAACTCAAGATGTAAAAACTCTTATTGGAAAAAAGGAAAACACTGTCTCATTCTAAAACACTTGAATATTCATTAATATCTGCAAATTCCATGCAATTCCATGGAATAGCAAATATC
This sequence comes from Maratus speciosus, assembly GCA_963932465.1. Classification (NCBI taxonomy): domain Eukaryota; kingdom Metazoa; phylum Arthropoda; class Arachnida; order Araneae; family Salticidae; genus Maratus; species Maratus speciosus. The sequence goes on along the minus strand of OZ010790.1, from coordinate 153,873,593 downwards.
ACTATTCTAAGTACAACAGTACATCTGAAAACAGAACTGGTATCAAGCTAGATACTCACAAGATAAGATGGCGCAACTTGCTTTACGAGGATGGTTTTTATAAATATTTAAATTCTAAATACTGAACAAAATATTTTTTTAATTCTATAGTTTTCACTTTTAATTAATAATTTGCATGATTACTGGCTTTAATATGTAACATTATTTATTATGTATGTTAAGTGGCACGAACAAATGGACTGTGACTTTTTTTAATATATAAAATTCAACTAATTAAATTTTAGCGAACCATTTTTTATTAACAAGTATTTTTGGTTTGCTGAGCTCTCATGGAGACAACCGCACGAAACGAAAGATAAACAACATCTGACGTTACATGTTCGCCAAGCGAAAGTAGATGCCAAGGTTGGCACCAACAATGCATATATTTTTCAATTTACATTTTTCCTCATTCATGTTGTTATCAGTTTCTGCTTATGCTTTTATTGCTTGTAGAATAAGTGGAATATTGCGTGTGTTGGTTCAAATGTCAAAGATTTTGTTAACATATGTATTCTACTTTAACTATACCCTTTGCTTTAATGTAATTTGTAATTTAACATTTGGAAGCTGATTTCAGAACAGGCTCATTCTTAAAATTCTTTTATCGTTAGGGACACAAATTCTCAATGATAAAATTAACTTAATCAAAGATTATTTCAGAAAATATCTCTTTGTGAGTAATGAGAGAGAGAGTAAGAATATTATTGATTTTGAATGCAAGAAAGGATAAAAGTATCATTTGATAGTAAAAGTGAAGTAAATTCTTTATATTTTAATGGAAATAATTTAGCATCCTGACTTCTGAAAATCAATTTGATATACCTTAGAATAAAAGGATATAATGTAATTCCGTGATTTTTTGTGCTGAAATAAGTTTATCAAATTTAAAAGTACATTTGAGAGTAGTAATGATTAATGAGTTCCTATTTTTTAAATTATACATAAAAGTTATTTTCTTTATTGGAAAAAAATGTCGGTATTCGGCCTAAAATTTGGCCAAATATTTGGTATTCGGCCAAATCACTGTTCGTCCCATCTATAGCACAAAATTAGCACTCGCCAGGCGTCGAGTAACACTTAAAACGTGGCGATTAACTTTATTGTCCTCACTCGCCAAATTCAATGGGCACCACTCACCAAACGCGATGGTTGAAAGATCGATGCCAGGGAGGAAAGGGGTGAAATTCGTTCGGAATTTACGGCGTCCAGATCGACGATTCTCCCGAACGTAAGAAAAGAAAGTAGCAGGGGTGATTCCGTCTCGAATTTTCCGAAAATTTAAGGCATTCGGTTCCAAAAAAAAAAAAAAACCGGTCATCAGTCCAAAAATTTGGATATAAAAATATCGCTAATTTCAATATGGTCGCCGGAAAAAATCACCAATCCCGTCAAAGAATCGCGAAAAAAATTTCGCCCAAGGACCACATAAAAAACGCGAATTACGTCAGAACATCGTGAAAAAAACGCAAATTTCGTGAAAAGATTGCTAAGAAAACGCAACTTTCATGACAAGATCATTGAAAAACGCAAATTTTGTCAAAAAATCGCGAAAAAAAAACACACATTTCGTGAAAAGATCGCGGGAAAAAAGCAAATTTCGACAAATAATCACAAAATTTTTCAAAGTAATGCGAAAAAATGCAAAATTCGTGAAAAGATCGCAGAAAAACGCAAATTTTGTGAAAAAAACGCGGATAAAATGCAAAATTCGTGACAAAATCGCTGAAAAAACGCAAATTTCGTCAAAAGATCGCGGAAAAGCACAACTTTCATCAAAAGATCATGAAAAAACGCAAATTTCATGAAAAGATTGCGGGAAAAAACACAAATTTCATCAAAAGATCGCAGAAAAAACACAAATTTCGTCAAAAGATCGTCTAAAAATGCAAATTTCGTCAAAATTTTTTTTATAAAAATGCAAATATATTCAAAGAATGGCGAAAAACCCCCACAAATTTCGTTAAAAGATTAGTACGAAAAAACGCAATTTTGTGAAAAGATCGCGGAAAAAAACGCAGATTTCATCAAAAGATTGCAAAAAACCGCAGATTTTGCAAAAGGTCACGAAAAAACATGAATTTCGTCAAAAGATCGCGAAAAAAAACACGAAATTCGTTAAATGGTCGCAGAAAAATGCACATTAGTTAGTGTCGAGGGGGTGGGGTCCCCCTCTGCTGTAACCTTTCTGAAAATTTCCTGTGAATTTATTTCATTGCAATTAATAGTAAAAATAAAATTTTTCAGTTGAGTGTAATCATATTGAATGGTAAGTAATATAAGTAAATTACAATGTTGATAGTTAGAAAAAACAATTTTGTATGGAGTGTAGATAACATCGTCTCTGGCCAGTGAAAAAAATCAGTGTACTGGCCAATGGCCAGTGGGTAAAAATGTTAATTTTGACCTATAGTCCCATCCCTACTTTTAATGACTGTTCTTAATTAATTGTCTCGCATAATTATTAGTTCTGCATTTAAAAATAAAAGCTTCAAACATAAAGTTTGGAAAATATGTTTGTTTGTCTTTGGTTAAATAAGTCTAAGTCACTGTCGGAGACAAAAGTTCCTTATCTACAGAATGACACATAGTCTATTAACAGTTGAAAATTTCATTTACACTTGTTTTAACTGAAAATAATAAAAATCTTGCACAGTTTTGAAGCAAATATCGGAAATATATCATGATATAAATCATCAACGAACCCTATTAGAAACAGAATCATATTTAAATAGAAGAGAATGTTTTTACATTATTTATTTGCTGTTTGTTAAGTATTATTTAAGAAAATTAACCAACCACGAGGATTTTCATAGGAATTAATTATGTACAAATGCAAGCTCCTGAACATAGTCCAGTAAATAATCTGTTTCTTGTTAAGATTTTAAGAACAATATTTACAATCTTTGAAATTGATCGCCCACAACAGATGCTGATCTAGGGTGCATTTAAAAACTTCCTTGCTTAATCAAAGGGAGTAGGAACAGTTATCTTGCTGAGTTGCAACCATATAAAATTTGAATAGATTGTATTATTTATTTATTTTTACTTTAGTCTCTACCTGACAAACATTATATGATCCTGTACAATTTTTTTCACAATTTCTGTTTGATTTTAAAATGTTTTTTTTTAGAATTTAAGAAAATTTTATTCATTTGTTTTAATTCACAAAAGAAGCCATAAAATTTAAAATTTTACTAATTAAAAAAGTTTTATAACTATCCTCTTCTTAAATAACTCAAAGATTTTTTTCAGCATAAAGTTTACTTGAAAAAAAGCTCTTGTTTATCAAAATGAGAGTTTCTATTTTAAATAATATGTAAAATTGTTTTAAAATTTAATATTTCAATGCCTTTAAAATATAAAAGTATTCGACAAGCCGAATAATCGGTATTCGGCCTAACAGCTACTACTTGGCTAGCCGAATATTCGGTATTCAGCTAAAATCACTATTCATATTCGGTGCATCCCTAGTAGGGATTACAATCCCGAGATTAATTTCCAATCCCGGGATTGCTTAGATTCAATCCCGGGATAATCCCGGAATTACGAAAATTAAAATTTCTTTAATATCACCAATTTTTAGAATAGCTAAATATCATAATATTGTAGTAAAGACAAAGCGAAAGTACAGTCTAACTTACATATGAAAATATACCAAGTTAAAAAATTTTAACTTTAATTAATTATCAAAAAGTATAGGATAAATTACAACAATTGAAAATTAAAATAAATATGCTGTAACAAAAAACATGAAATGTCTATGTTTCATCATCTAGATAATTTCTTTTATTTCCTGTTAAACAAGTTTTTGAATGACTTAATATTTACAATATTAAAAAACAATATCACAAATTAAATTTTGAATTATTCTCATAACCACGTAACTAAAGTTTACAATTCTAGGATATCGTAAACGTAAGATTTTCCTATACATGAAGCTTTTTTTCTTGAAATAAATGAACTTATCACACACACACAGATGCAATTTAAAATTACATAGATGTGTAATTTAAATTTCCAAATAGAGATAGTTGTTAAAATTCAAAAACATTGTATAATATAAAAAAAAATATTACATACCACGAGAAAAAAAGATTAGTTTGAATAGTTCACTGTTTAACTAATCAGTAAATTTCTTTGAAAACATGATCTAAGAAATATGACGGCATATAGTTTCATCTCCAAGTCCCAGTTATGATAGCAACATTGTCACTTTTTAGTTATTCATACTGGTTTTGACATTCTGTTAGCATTTTAATACACTTATATGCGCATAAGGCCTAAATTCCAGAATTTGTTGAATGAACATTTATGTTCATAAATCGCTTGTTTGCAGTAGATGTCCATTCACCAAAAGTCAAACTACATTTTTTTCCCTGAATTTTTTAAAGTTTGTATTTCACTTGTAATTAGCACCTTTATTATGGAACTATAGCTCACTTTTTGATTTCAAATTGATACTGCAGATTTTGGCAAATCATTATAGCCTTTAGCTATGAGCAAGTTTCTTAAATCAGTTGAAGTTAAATGAGAAACCGTCTTTAGCTGTCATTCGCGATAAAATTATATCCAGACATTCCTTAACACTACTAAAATAATCCTCTATTTTCGCTTTTTAGAAAGCAATGTATCTTTTATGCAATCTTGCATGTGAAAGGAAGAGAAGTTGTATTAAATTCTTTCTGAAATTTATTACCATGTTTCGTAGATAAATGTGTATACAATCCCTTAGTCGATCCACCTAATATTTTAGGAAGCACTGCGCTACATTTTTCACATTTAGCTCTTTGTCCATCTTTTGACGTTAAATAGCAATGCCATACTGAAGACGTATCATTATCTTTCCTATGAGCTACAAAATCCTTTTCATTAGACATGTTTAAAGCAAGATAAGTATAAACACACGAAAAGGAAAGAAGTTAGTACATAATATTGACTATGAAACACAAATGCGACACTTATCAGTAAACTCTAATTCGAAAACTAATTTTGTGATTCCTAGTTGCTGCTACGACCGTCTTCCAAAATGCAGCGAAATGGAAATAAACAAATGATTTAATTTTTCCTGAATAATAAGCTGAGCGGGTTACATCTGTTTGAAAGTCAAAAGATTTCCATGTTAAACGATTTAATCACTTAGAAATATATACTTGAGATATGTATTCTTTTTTCAATGGTATATAAATTTCATAAAAAGTAATTGATTTTCTTTCCAACAGCAGAAATGTATAAATATATTTAATTTCAGCTGAATATTGTTCCATAAAAAAAAAAAAAGACAATCCCGAAAATCCCGGGATTTTCAGGATTAAAAATATAGCGGGATCCCAGGATACGGGATTGTAATCCCTAATCCCTAGTAACAATAACTGACTTTCTCAACATTGTTTATTTTACAATACACATGAATATTTCCTTTAGTAACATTTCTGCTAGTGTATTTATATCTACTTTTGCAAGCCACATGTGGTTTTTCTAAGGAATTCTGCCCAGAATAAATAACAAGTAATCATGATTCATGTAGTGCTTTCGATTCTTCAAAAAGTGTAAGTTATCCAAAAATTGGATGCTAGATCATCGGTGAAATAATTTGCTGTAAGTCCAAGAAGTGTTTATGAAATAAAAATAAAAGGTACTACTTAGTTATCCTGTCGACTAATTTCACCAAATTATACAAATTGACATAATTTTTATTTTAAATAACGAAAGAATAAATAAATCAGTAAAACATTAATAAAAATACAAATAAAACATAGAAATAAAAATCACTTGATGACATAAACACATGTAACTTGCTTAAAGTCAAGTGAATGTGACATTTGCGATCAACAACTATTGGCATTTAATCTTATAGCTTGACGATAGATTTTTGGTCGACAGGATAAGTAAGTACTAGTACCAAATAAAATAACAGAAATATCATTCTGAAAGCAATTCAAATGCAGAAATAAATATTTAAATATAAATGGGATATAAATATTTAAATTTTCTTGAGCAACAAAAATTTATCTTGGAGCAAGAAGTAATGGGTGTTCATACAGACTACAGAAAAAAATCATTGACTACAAACCAAAACTTAAACTACCATTTTGTTGTATGAATGTTTAAAAAAATGTACAGTAAGTAAAATTTATTTTGTATATAATTTAATTTTTCTTTAAATTAATTTACTTATTAAATAGGTATATTAAACCAATATTGCATTATATTTTCCTTTTCTATTGTATTTTTTTTGTAATGGTTCCTAATTTATAGTCAGGCTTTAAAAAAAAAAAGATCTACACCCAAAAAACCCTCTGTCCCTAAGTGTGCGGATTTCACAGAATTGACTGTAATTTGTATTACTTTCTTTTTTGGCACAGATGTCATATTCGCCCCATATTGGCGCGTTATTTTTCTGACACTGATTTGGCGAAAACATCAACAGCATAAACAACAACATCCGGGTTACCATACCAAGCAAAATAACGACACTTTGGCGCCGGTTAAGTATACATTGCGTATATGACATTGGCGTCAGAAAAAAATCGCGCCAATATGGGGCGAATATGACATCTGTGCCCTTTTTTTTTTAATAACACAAATTTTTTTTAAAGACATTTTATTTAGAACTCAAAAAAGGTTAGAGGTATTGTATTAAGATAAGACGATTTGGTACTTCTTAGTTATCCCGTCGACCAATTTCACCAAATTATACACATTGACATAATTTTTATTTTAAATAACGAAAGAACAAATAAATTAGCAAAACATTAATAAAATTACAAATAAAACATTGAATTAATGGTTTTATTGGCCATTATTGGCATTTAATCTTACAATTAATTAATTTATGGCAACCATTATTGGCATTTAATCTTACAATTTGGCGACAGTAAATTGGTCAACGGGATAACTAAGAAGTACCGATGATTTTATAGTTTATTCTGGACAAGATCAAACTTGGAAAATAATCTTTCTAATGGGGAAGAGTTAGCACAATCATTCACCAGGTGCATTATGAAATTTACAAATTCAAAATCAATATCTTCATTACTGTCCATCACATATCATAATGGATTAGTAACACTTTAAGAAAAATAAGATTTTGTTAAAATTAGTTTTGACTGGTCAAAATTACAACCATGCAACCAACATGCTGTTTTCACTCACTAGGTCTAACAGGTATTCAAAAACTGAGTTTTCCTGGCAAAATGGCATAAAAAAAATTCTGCCTACTGTGGTGCATCTGTGACATTAGTTCTGAATTTTGTTGTTACATTCAGTAAAGTATGAGTCGGCCATTCTTTCTAAAGGCTCCACCGCAGTGGTCACCACACAAAATAACGCCGATTTTGATGCCATGTGCATTAGTGTAATTAATATATATTTGAATCTTTACTTTTACCTCAATTCGTATATTGTCCTCTAAACTTTTAAGCAGGGATGTAGTGGAGGGTATACGGGGGTATACGCCGTATACCCTCTGGATTTTTTTAAGAACACCGTATACCCTCTGTTTCTCAAGAAAGCTATAGTATATACACTCTAGGGTATACGCTCTGCCTTGAGCGTATACCCTCTGCTTAGAACGTATACCCTCTGTTTTTTTTACGACTATACCACTGCTTTTAAGAACTAGGGATGCACCGAATATTCGGTATCTGTTCAGTATTTGGCCATGTTACCGAATATTCGGTTTGGCCGAATATCAAACTATTCGGTATGTAGAATATTCAGCTTGGCTGAATAGCAAATTATTCGGCTGAACCGAATACTTAAAAAACTTTTAAACATATTTTTAAAAATCTTATACAACTTCTATGTGTAACAGTCAACTTATAAAGATATTTAGAATAATTAGAAACAGAATCATATATAAATGAAAGAGAATGTTTTTAAATTATTTATTTGCCATTTGTTAAGTGTTATTTAAGAAAATTAACCAATCACAAGGATTTTCATAGGAATTAATTATGTACAAATGCAAGTTCCTGAACATTGTCCAGTAAATAATCTGTTTCTTGTTAAGATTTTAAGAACAATGTTTACTATCTCTGAAAATGATTGCCCATTCCAGACACTGATCTAGGATGAATTAAAAAACTTCCTTGCTTAATCAAAGGGAGTAGAACAGTTATTCTTGCTAAGTTGCCACCATATAAAATTTTAATAGATTGTAATTTATTTACTTTTACTTTAGTCTCTTCCTGACAAACAAATAATATATGAGCCTGTACAATTTTTCTTCCAATTTTTTAACAATTTCTCTTTGATTTAAAAATGTTTGTTTCAGAATTTTAAAAAAATTTATTCATTTGCTTTAATTCTCAGTAGCCATGAAATTTAAAATTTTATTAATTAAAATGTTTTATAACTATATTCTCTTCTTAAATAACTGAAAGCAGATTTTTTTCATCATAAAGTTTACTTGAAACAAGCTCTTGTTTATTAGAATAAAAGTTTCTGCTTTAAATATTATGTAAAAACTGGGTACTTTTCGGTTAGCCGGGCGCCAGTGTTATATATACATATGTATGTATATCTATATATACATATATATGTATATATACACACACATATATACATGTATGCATATAGCTTTTATGCATGTATAAATATACATATATATGTATATATATATAACACTGGCGCCCGGCTAACCGAAAAGTACCAAAAATTGTTATAAAATTTAACATTTTAATGCCTTTAAACTTTGAAATATAAAAGTATTTGAAAAGCCGAATATTCGGTATTCAGTCAAGCAGTTGCTGTTTGGCTAGCCGAATATTCAGTTCGTTCTGTAGGTCGAATATTCGGCCAAAATCACTATTCGATGCATCCGTATTAAGAAAGTCAGAAAGTAGTGCCCGTAATTTTTATCACAATTTTAATTGAATTACACTTTTAACCAGTTGGACAGCATAATAGCGTACACATTTAAATATATTTATAGTATGCATTTAAAGCAGATATAAAAAGCAGCTTTATATGCATTTATAACAGAATAGTTGAAAAAGTTTATACCTTGCAATAAAAATAAACATATCCTAAACTAAAAGGGATTTTTTTTTTTTTTTTTTTTAAATTACCAAGTCGAATTTTGGGGGCTTAAGGTTTAGGCCTGCTGGTCTAAGCGAAATTCCAACTTTGCCCCTATATATGCATTTCAGTGTACTCACTAGTAAACTATGGGAGATAAACAGGCAGTTGTTTTAAGATTATAATATCAAAGGCAATTTTCACATGCCCATGCCAACATAAAAGAATAAGACAAATTATATTTGCATTAAATTAACTTTGTATATATAGGACTAATAGCTATTTCAGAAGAAAAGATACAATATTGTTAATGGATAAAATAAACAAAGATGCATTACAGAGAAAAAAAAAAGATAAAAATTACACATTTGAAAACTTTTAAAAGCTATACTTAAATACAGTTATAGGTACACTTAAAAATCAAACCAGTGATACAATAATAAGTGGGCTATAACGTATATCTTTTCAATAGTAAGTGAGCAAACTATAACATAATTTTTTAAAATAGAAAACGGATATCTATCTATATATATATTTAATATTAAAGTTACTGTCTAAAATACTATTGAAGAAAGAGTCTTCTTTTTTTTTTCAAGATTACAATGCATTTACTACAGTAAGTGTAAAATAATTTCTAAAATATAATACACTATTTTATAAGATTTAATTTTCTTTTCTCGTTAAATAAAAACGATCATTTCTTACCAATAAAATTTCCACGTATTTTTCGGCTTTAACAATTGCAATGAACTCGATCGTTAACAATTTTATTAAAAGCAAAATAAGAATTCTGAATTATCTGATCGCGAGGTCATAAAATAAGGATCTTATCAGATGATACTTTTAAAAGGCCAATCGAACGAGAGGTCACAGTTCCATCAAAATAAAGTGCCTACGAGAAATGAATTTGAGTTTATGAACTACACGCAATTTCTAAACCCACAAAAACAGAAACCAATTGTAAAACCAGAATAAAAACAAAGCAAATTTTTTCCAAGGTTTTTTGCCTATCCTTAATTTTCGCTACAAAATAAATAAACCTATCAATGGAAACAAAATAGTAGCCGGAAGCTTTTAAATGAATAAAATAACATAAAAAGTAAATATTACATTTAAGTATTCATACGGAACAACTTCCAAAACATTCATATGTGGATGAAAAACATTTACGTCGTCATGATGTCACGTGTTACAATAAAAATATTCTAAACACTGACGCCGACATGCGAAAACTATTTTCAGTCTTACTAATATGGTTAAATTTTAATACTGAAAACAATTCAATCAAAATATCATTGTTATAAAAACAGAATTAACAACTGTCAAAATTCAAATGTATCACCAATTTATCTTTTAAAGATATTTTTGTTTGGCAACAAGTCAAAACAGCTGTTGTAGTTGTTTTATTTTTGTCTTGCTGAAATGCCGTGAAAAAAAAAACGATAAAGTGACTCGTGTGATTGGTGTGGAAAGCGGGTTTTTTTGGTGCGTGCACGTGTGGGTGAGCTCTGCGCTTCCAAGTGGGGGGCGTAAACCAACGTGGCGGCCGGTGTAATATTCTTGTGTGTTTTCCTTTTTTACTTTTTACAGTGGTGTGATACCGCTGGTGCATTTTAGTTATTATATTTGTGTCTGCAACTGGGGTAAGCGTATTTAGTTATATTTTTGTTTTGATATTAGGGCTGTAATTGGAGTTCTTCCCCGGTTTTGTTTGTGTTGTGTAGTGTAGCAGGTCTACCTACGTGATTCCTGACTCAGGGCCAGAATTTATTAATGCAGTTATAAATGATGTTGCTATTTCGAGCTCTGAAATGCAGAATTTCATATTAAATAATGTTTCTGAGCCAGGTTCCGGAAATGAGAGTGTGAATATGGATATGACTGAAGCTGTAGATGGTGGTTCTCAATTTGTTGAAAGTAACCCTTTATTTGCTCGTTCCTCTGCTGCTGTTGAAGATTTGTTGATAAAGGCGGCTGGTAATGGAGGCAGGAACTTTAACATATTTTTAACTAGCACAGAGTCAGCGGCAATCCCAAAACGTAACCCTCGGGATGTTCAAATTGAAATACGGTCTAAAGTACAGAATTCTGAGAAAATTGACAACGTGAAATTCACTCGAGCTGGATGTTTAATTTTTTCTACCAAGGACGTTTCGTGCGCCAGAAATATTTGTAAAATATCTTCTTTTCTTGGAGTTCAGGTTTCTTCCAGAGTGCTATGGGAAAATATCTCAAACAGATTCTTGTTATTCAATATCCCAGTCGATATTCCACTAGCAGATATCGCTCGGGAGATAGAGGAGTCAAACAGTTTACACATCTTAGAAGTGCGTCGTTTTATGAAGAAGGACAGCAAAAATGAAACGTCCCCGGTGCTTTTTACAACTTTGGGTATTTCCCTCCCACCTGAAATTAAAACATGGTTTTCCGTCCAGCGCATACGGCAATTCATTGACCGGCCACGCCAATGCTCAAAATGCTTTAAGTTCAACCACAATACTACTCGTTGCAATTCAGAACAACTGTGTGCTACCTGTGGTATTCACCATGATGGTCCATGCACTGCCCCTCTTTCGTGTGCCAACTGCGGTGCGGAGCACAGATCGGATTTTAATCAGTGTCCGGTTCGTCTTAAAGAAGTCGAGCTTCTACGATTTAAATGCCAGAACTTCTTATCTTTCATAGATGCTCGGCGGCAATTCTCTCCTAAATCTGAAGTTAAGTCCTATGCCAAAATAGCTAGTGTCCAGAAAACAGAGGTGGATGAATTTCAAAAAATCATTGAAGTCCGCACCAACGCCATGCTGAAAATTATAGTGGAACTTTTTACCAAACAATCAGAGAAAGTGATTGAAGCTATCACGGATATGAGCAATATGCTCGTAAGTTGCATGGCAAAGTGGAACGATTTCTCACCTGAAAGACGAAAGAAACACAATCACGGCAGCGGCTCTCAGATGAGGTAGCGTTTGCCTTGGACTATGTTTTTGTTCTTGTTTTGTTGCTGGCGATTGCAAGTTGCAATTTGCGGGGGAAAAAAAAAAAAAAAAAAAATGTTTTTGGTGGGTTTATTGTGTACTTTTCTGTTAGTTTTTGCTAGGGGCAGTCGCCTTATTTGGTCTTGGTGGTTGTACTTTAGAGTACAGCTGTTTTTTGGTTTGTGGCCCTATGGGTATTAAAATTGTTCAGTGGAATTGCAGGAGCATATTGAACAAAGACCCCTGGCTCAAGTGTCCTCTGTTCGCCTCTGCGGACATTTTGGTTCTCCAAGAGACTTTTTTATCTTCAGACAAGTCCCTGGTTATCCCGGGTAAAGTTGTGTATCGTTTGGATAGGGTGGACCGCCCGGGTGGTGGTCTTGCCGTTGCGGTGAACTCCGCGTGGTCTTCTCAGCAGCTGAACCTCGCAAACTACAGTTGGGCCAATGAAGTGATGGGTATTCAGGTTTTCTTGAACTCGGGGCTGCTCAATATTGTTAATATTTATTCCTCGTCGGGTCTGGTGGTGTCTGACCTTGATGAAGTCTGTCGCTCCTTGTCTGGTAGTTCTTTCATTTTGGGTGACTTTAATCTTCACCATTCGATGTGGGGTTCCCCGGTGTCGTCCCGGGCCAGTGAGCACCTTGTTGAATGGATCTCGGACAGTCCATTTTGTTTAATGAATACTACTGAGCACACGCACATGGCCCCCAATGGCTCCTCGTCTCTAATAGATTTGTCGTTCTGTTCTCCGGACCTTTATGTTTGTTCCACGCTGTCTGTGGTTGAGGATTTGTATGATAGTGATCATTTCCCGATTGCTATCTCGGTTGACCTTCGGTCGCCGCCTCTTCCTTGTTACACTCTTTATAACTGGTCGCTGATCTGCCGGGAAATCAATAACAACCTTCACTCTCTTTCTGAAATTGATTATGATGCCTTCCAGTCGATTGTCCATAGTGCTATGTCTAAGTTCAGCTTTGTTCGTCCTGGTCCGTCGAAGTCCCTCCCGGTCTGGTGGTCTACCAGGTGTAGTAACCTCAGCAAGCAGAAGAAGTTTTTGTTGAAGCGGGCCCGTCTGCTGGTTTCAAGTGATTATTGGATTAAGTACAAGAGGACGTCGGCTAAGCTTCGTCAGGTTGTCAAAGAGTCTAAGCGGCGGTTCTGGGATAAGATGTGCAGCGATGCAGGGGACCCTCGTCTCCTGTATAAAGTCTTTCAAAAAATTAAAAATCGCTCAAGTTCCCCTGCTAGCTCCCATTTTCTCCTACAGGGGGCTGACTCGTCTGGTGCAGATGCGGTATCTCAGGCCGAAATCTTGGCCGACCACTTCAGTGCGGACTGCGATCATGAGCCAATTCCTCTCACATATGGGGAAGAAGGCAGCTCCTCTCTCAACGGCCTTTTCACGTTACCGGAATTGAAAGATGCCATCCATCGCACAAAAACCTCCACCCCTGGGGAAGACAAGATTAGTGCTGCGCTTTTTAAAGGCTTAGATGACCTCGCGCTCGATCGTCTGCTGCAGCTCTTCAATGAAAGTTGGACTTCTGGTGACATTCCGTCGAGTTGGACTTCAGCTGTGATTCTGCCCATACCTAAACCTGGGAAACCAAAAACACATGCCTCATCGTATCGCCCTATTGCCTTGACTTCGGTCATGTGCAAAATCTGCGAGAGGATGATCTCAAAGCGGATTACTCGTCTCCTCCTTGAAAACAAGATCCTTCATAGTAGACATCTGGGGTTCCAACCATTTCGTGATAGCCATACGGCGCTGACGATGTTGCATCTCGATATTCAACAGGCTAGGAGGGAGAAGAAGTATATCTTGGGGGTTGCCCTTGACCTTCAGGCAGCATACGATTCGGTCTATACCGACGGGTTAATTTACAAGTGTGCTCAGATCGGCATATCTGGCCGTATGCTTCGCTGGCTCCACCGCTTTTTATCCGACAGATCCATTAAAGTAGCTTGGAGAGGTGTCACTTCGTCTACCCGGATCCTTCGTAGAGGGGTTCCTCAAGGGGCGGTGTTAAGCCCTACTCTGTTTACAATCTTTATGGCGGACTTTTTTGAAATTTTGGAGGGCCTCGGCATCAAATTTTTAATCTATGCAGATGACATCTTTGTCTACTGTGATTGTGCCTCTTTGGAGTCCTGCTGGACTAATTTGCAAGAAGCCTTAAGGCTGATCATGCAGTGGTGTAACTACTGGAAGTTATCTATAAGACCGGATAAGTGTCAGGCTATCAACCTCTCGAGAAGATTAGGGGATTGTGATTCTCATTTCAGTGTCAATGGAGGAATCATCGAGTGGTGCTCAGAAATTAAGTTTCTTGGGTTCTATGTGGCTCAACGGGGCGGCTTCCGTAAACATGCGGAATACCTCAGGAAGAAACTGTTCTCAAGAATAAACATTTTAAAGTCTTTGGCTCAGAAAAGGTATGGTGCAAGGTCATTCCACCTGCTCACCTTGGTTTCGGCATCCATTCGTAGTATCATGGAGTACGGTGCTGCTGTTCTTAATTTAGCCTGTCCTTCATTTTTCCAAAAACTGGAGGTTCTTCAGACGAGCGCCCTTAGGGTGGCGTTGGGCCTGCCGAAGTGGACCCCTAACCTTGTATTAAGAAAACACGCCGATGCCTTCCCTATTATCGACAGGATTGGTATTTTGGCTTTTGGATTCTGGATCAAGCACCTGGCCTTGGGTAGTTGGTCTCCTCTGTTCGAGGCACGGGATGCGAGTCTGGCATCGTTCACTGCTAATATCTCTTGTGTTTCTGATACTCTTAATGAGTTGAATTGCCGTCCAGATCACCTTCTATGCTTTCAAATCCCGCTGCCTATGAATGTGAATGCGGTTCATATTGTTACTTCGGGTCTTTCTTTTCAGAGTAAGAATATGGCTGCTGCCATGTTGGCTCCCTTGTTTTCGGAATTTATCGAGAATTTCTCTAGCTCTTGGGAAATTATTGCCACTGATGCATCTAAGACAACTTCGCTCACTGGGATAGCTGGCTGTTCGGCTATTAGTCATTTTGGGTACCGGGTTTCCCAGGTGAATTCGATTTTCACTGCGGAGGCTCTTGCTGTTGGCATGGCTATCGATGAGTTAGTCTCTTTGTCTCGTCCGGTCTTGATTCTCTCGGATAGCTTGTCTGTCCTCTCTGCTCTTCAGTCGATCTCTCTTAAGTCTCCTAAGGTCATCATCTGGCTGCATAATAAAATCATGAGGGTGTCGTCTCTCTCTCCTTCTATTCATCTGTACTGGGTTCCGGGTCACCGGGGGATCCCCCTTAATGAAAAGGCTGACTTTCTTGCAAGAAGTGTAAGTGATTCTGACATTTTGATTGATTGGATCGCTCCGGAGGATTTAATCTATGCCTATAAGATGAAGGTCAAGCAGCGGTTTGGTCAGCTGTATGAGTCTGGTAAATATTTCTCGTCGCACGGGGACATTCCTAATGTTAAGCGTACTCATGGTTGGGCCGGCAATAGGAGGGATGATGTTTTGATTACTCGGCTCCTCTGTAGAATGTTGATAACTCCTGAGATGTTAGCTCGTTTCAAGCTTCTTTCTGACGGTAGCTGCCGTACGTGTGGTGTGTCTGACTCCTTGGAGCACGTTTTATTTTTTTGCCCTAGGTATCGGTCTCAGCGCAGCCGATGTTGGGATAATGCTGTTTTGAATGGCCGTGTCTATTGCGCCGTATGATACGGCTGAATAACTGAAGATATTAAAGAACCGTCATGTGCAGTAATGAAAAATAGGGAACTGCGCATAAGAGCCGTAAGACGGCAAAGTTGGAAGGGGTTACCTTTGTTGGCGATAACTCGATTGCAATTTAGCAGATAGTTGTAGTGATAAAGAATGCATTTTAGGTATATTTGTTTGTGTCAACCTTGGTTTGTGTTTATTTTGAAATGGGTGACAATGTTTAGCTTCGCTGAGTTGTAGTTTAACTTAATTGTTTAATTTATAGTAATTAAGTTAGTATTTAGGAAACATATATTATTTATTAGCATTGACAATTTAAAGTTATTCAAAATATTTGTTTTGAAAAATCAGAACAAAATATTAAATTGACCAAAAAAGTTTAAAAATTCTTGAAACCAAGCTTAATTTAATTATCATATTTTAATGTAATTAGAAATATTCAGTACTTTTTTTTCTAGATAAAACATATACTAATAACGGTGAAAAAATGTAATCATCATTTTGTCTTATTTAATCTGAATTGAAAAATAAAATGAGATTAGACAAATCAATAAAATTAATGTTTTGCTGTAAAATGTTTAATTATGTAAAATCAACTTGCATCTATGTAATATTTGGCTGAAGTGTTTCCATTTCTTAAAAGAAATAATTTCCAGATGTTTTCACTAAATAATCTTTAAGTAGGTGCATGTGTTCAAATTCCTTTTCCTTATTTTTAAGTAAACGAAAACATGCAGTTTACAAAAGTATCTAAATGAAATACATTAATGTGAAAAAATAAATTATAGTATTTATCATGTATCAAAAATTTAAATACCAGTAGTAATTAATGCCAGTGATTTGTATTTTAATTCATTCATAATTGATTTTTTTTAAATGAAATTGTTTTTACCAGATCAATGGCTAAAAAACAATTTAGGTTTAATTCTGATTTTATTTTTATTAGAAATAAGGGTACTAATAATTTAGCTGGGTGTAGATGATAATTCACCAAATATTGTTTCCGTCATCATTATTCATAGGGCATCCGCTTAATTTAAAATATAATCGCATTTTACTCATATTAGTTAACTTTCGTTTAAAATTCATGCATTTTATTTATTTCATTTAAAAAAGATGAAATAATACCATTAACCAAAATATTTTATTTCAACATCAAAATATTGTTTCTAATTTACACCCACAGTGCCACAGTATATAAAAGCTGCTATTGAAAAGGGCATAAAATTTTATTGGCGACATTTCCTTTTCAATATTTGCTCCCAGTTAACAAAAAAACACTGAAATATATATATTTTTTTTCACTTTGGTTCTGGCTTAAAGCTAAGATAAAACACAATGAAAAATTTACTTTATTGATTAAGAAATTAACTTTTTAGAAAAACACTAGTAAGAACCCAATTCTCAATTCCATTATCTAATTTGTCTTTGAATCATGCATATTACTTCTAGTAAAAACAAGTGTGCAAAACAATTATTATTTTTTTTTTAATGTTTTTATTCTCTAAAAATAGAAGCTACAGCTTTCAGTTTTAGTCGTTATGTTTTAACTTAAAATCTTATTAAATTAATTGTATAACCAAAACCTATTGGCATAATGAATTTGTTGTCTTCTATTGTGTAACTTAAAATAATAATAAATAATGTAGAAAAAGAAGAAACTTGAAAAAAATTATTGTTAACTGCCATTATGTGAGATGATTTTCCTTTACCTTAAAATTTTCTTTTTTAAAAACAGGACAGATCTAATCAGAACTTTTAGTCAGTTTTTCAAGACCACTTTTTTTATTTCACTGAACAGCTTTTGTTTATATAGATCTTGGGTTTTTTTACTTCAAAATCACAGATCAAAATATTAAGTCTCTTAAAAAAATATTGAATCTTTGTGCTCCAGTCAGAAAGCATTATTATTCTTCTCTAATTAATGTATATATACAGGAACTTAAATATAAAACACCGAAAATAAGATTGTTTATAATTGCAGTAAAAGCTTGTAAGATAAAATCACAATGCAGTATAGAAAAGGATGTTTTACAAAGTACATTTCCTTTTACATTTTTTTTTTTTTTTTACTTAATGCAGGATTTAGTTGTATAGGATCTGTTTTCTTGTGTTTTAATGTACTTAACTAGATATACTTAAGTACAAGAATTTGTTTATTTACTTTTCAGTACAGAAATAGAACTTGATTTATCTTAACTAAAATCACCCTTTTATCAATTTCAGGAGATAAAAAGTTGCATTTTCAAGAGAAAAAAAAATATTGAACTGCAAATTTTATACATTTGTTCATAAATCAGAGTTAGAAAAAACCCAGCCCGCTGGGCCCACTAGTCTAAAACCCAGGTTTTTTCGGGCTTTATTGAGTTTTTTTGGAGAACACTTTAAACTTCTAATTTTCATATACATAATACCTAAATTCTCCATTTATCAGTGAAACGTGGGCATAATTTTGCATTAATTGAGTATGAATTAGCAAAAAATGTGTGAAAAGAAAAAAAATGAAAATTATTTAAAAAGTACATCTGTATCGCATGGGACAAGTTTGCTGCACTAAGCATATATTAAGTGAACTACAACTGGATTTCTTTATGTAATTCTTACCTTAAGTTAAATATGCTAAATTTATATAGTTTCTTTCATTTTCTTCAAATCAGAAATCAGTTAAAAGCTTTTTTTTTTTTTTTTTTTTAATTAAGAAATAGGATTTGTAATAATATATTTGAAAATTTTTTCAAAATTTGCTACAATATATATTGCAATAGTATTAAAAGTTGGATTAAATTGTCATGGAAGTCAGTGTCAGTGATATTTGCAAATTTAGATTGCAAATAGCGATACACTTATTACTAGCTTTGCTGCTTTATCAACTCCAAAATGATTACATAACTTGCTCCAAACTAGAGATGCAACGAATATCGGCCTGTCTGCCGAATATTCGGCCGGGCCGAATATCAAGTCCATTATTCGGCCTTGGCCGAATAATACTGTAATAAATGTTTTTATATTTACACAGTGTAACTTTTTAATTTGACAATTTATATTCATCATGTATAATGAAAATTTTATTTGAAATTAACTAACACTTTTTTTTCCATTAACTTTCATACCCCGAATGGGTTTTATCTACCCATTTTTATATAAGAGACTAATTTAGGAATCATGTTAAAAAAATTTTATGCTGTATCAGCAAGTACAAAAAGTATCTGTAATAAGCTAAAATAATCTGTTAAATTTAAAATTAATCTATTCAAAATTATTTTAATACAGCTGTACAAACAAATTCAATTTTTTTTTATCATAATGGGAAGTTTAACATTTATCCCTTGTTACATAAAAAAATATTTCTTTCAATAATATTTTGAATTATACCTATAAAGAACATAAATATATGATTGACTAGATATAGATTTATTATATGTATAAGATATTTAAGTCGTATATGTTGCAATACTTAAGAGTTTTTTTTTAAGCAAAATATGCTTAAAAGTTAAATACAATTTAAGTGATTTTTTTAAGTGTGTTACTATTTCTTATAAAATAATGAAAGAAATGTAAGTACTAAATTCTTTTAATTAGTATGTATTTAAGTTTTACACATTTTTTTCAAGAATAGCATTGTACTGTTTATATTTGCCTTAAAAAACTGTTAAAATGTTTTCAATAAACGTAGATTGTGATGCAGAAATAATAATAATTCAGCATTCTCAGGTGATAGTCTATTTCTATTTCTTTCTTTCTTTTTTTTTTTTTTTTTTTTGTAAATGCTACCTGCTTCTGAAAATAATCTCTCACTATAAATAGTACTTCCTGGAGCAGAAAGGTACTTTTTGGCTAATTGTGAAAGGTTTGGAAAGTCTTCTGAATATTTCGCCCACCACTCCAAATGACACTGTTGTCTTTCTGGTAGTGGCTGGGAAAGAAAATCGCTAATTTCTTTTACTTCTTCACATTGAAAGGAACTTTCTATAGAACTTCACTCTACGATTGGCTTGCAATTTCATTAAAGCATGCCCACAAAGAATTTTGAACTTGTGAAGATGGAATGGTTATGTTGGAAATATTTTGTTCACATTCTGTTACTGGTTTCATACTAGCCTTTCTTAGTCTTACTAAAGCAGTTAATTTGGACTTTACTCTTACATCCTTTGCTTCATCTTTGTTGAAAAAGAACACTTTAAATCTGGGGTCCAAAACTGTAGTGATGGAATAGAGTGTTCATTGTCTTGAATCGATGCAAAAGGTTTCTCCAAATTTTGTAGAAGAGTGTCTTTCATGGTGCCTACACCAAAAAAAATCTCCAGATTTAAATAAATATGATTTTAATGCTGTAACTATTGGGATGACTTCAGAAATTAATAATCTCGATGAGGCAATTTGTTTTGTTATTTCTTCAAATGGTTGTAATAGATTGAGCAATTTTTCTAAAATAGTCCCCTGGTTTGCTGTCAGATTATTTATTTCTCCAAATTTAGTTGCATATAGAGAAAGTGCATTTTTTTGTTCCTCTCCAACATATAATAGGTGCTATTCCAGCGTGTTGCCACACTTTGAACTAATTTCTTCTTAGGAATTTTTAACTCATTAATTTGTATATCAGTTAATCTTGAACATGTTAATGGCGAATGATTAAAATGTGTAAACGATTTTTTTACCTACAACAATTAAGTCATTTATTGATCTTTAGTATGTTAGAGCATCAGATACTGTTAAATGCAATGAATGTAATTTGCTTTTCCTTACAGATGTTTCCTTCCTCAGAATCTGAAAACATTCACTATACACTTCTTAATAGTGTTTTCTTTTCTATGACAGCAAAGAAAAAAAAATGATAAAATTTTTTTTGTTAATTGTGAGCTTTATAAAGTCTGCAATGATCTCTTTCGACCATTTTAGAGGATATTCCTTTCATCCTTTCTATCAGTGGTTTTTCTTAAAATATTAAGATTTCTTATTTTTACTTTCTTCTATCTTTACAAGAAGAAAGTATAAGATTTGTGAAAAATTTCGACTTCCGATTTTCGACGTAATTATACGTTTTAGAATGCCCAGAACACGATTTGATGGTTTTTAGAAAATGTCTGTCTGTGAATCTGTCTGTCACTCTGTCTGTGACAAAAATTTTGTGGGCGCTCTATCTCAAGAACTAATGCACGGAATTTCACAAAACTTTATATTTAGTTAGACCTTCATATAAACTAGACCTGATTAGTTTTTGGTGAAAATCGCCCAACAGGTGGCGCTGCTATGCGGCATTTTTCACGATTTCTGCAATAGCTATATCTCAAGAACTACTGCATGGATTTTCATAAAACTTCAGATTTAGTTAGTCCAGGACATAGTTTGGTGCTGATTACTTTTTTGTGAAAATCGCCCAACAGGTGGCGCTGCTATGCTGCATTATTCATGATTATCGCAATAGCTCTAACTCAAGAAAAAATGCACGAATTTTCGTCAAACATCAGATTTAGTTAGTCTCTGATATAAATTAGTGCTGTTTAATTTTTGGTGTAAATCGCCCAGCAGGTGGCGCTGCTGTGCAGCATTTTTCACGATTCCCACAAGAGCTGTATCTCAAGAACTATTGCACAGATTTTCCTCAAACTTCAGATTTAGTTAGTCCTTGACATGAATTGACGTATAAATTAGTGCTGTTTAATTTTTGGTGTAAATCGCTCAACAGGTGGTGCTGCTATCCTGTATTTTTTGCGATTTCCGCAATAGCTTTATCTCAAGAACTAATGCTTGGATTTTCAACAAACTTCAGATTCAGGTATACCTTGATATCATTTAGTGCTGCTTATTTTTGGTGTAAATCGCTCAACAGGTGGCGTTGCTATGCTACATTTTTCAGAATTTCCGCTATAGCTCTATCTCAAGAACTAATGCACGAATTTTCATCCAACTTCAAATTCAGATATACTTTGATATGAAATTGTGCTAAATCGTTGTTATTTCTTGTACTATTTAAATGATTTAATAGACGTGATTTATATAGAAGAAAGTTTTGTGATGGCCACAACATACTAGTTTATTTTATTCCATCTGAAAGCTGAAACTTATGTTTCCTAGTACTTTTAAAATTTTGTCATTATTTTGAAATATAACAACACACATAATATCTATTAAAATGTAACTAAACAATACCTGATGAGGAACTTCTTTTTTTTGGCTGAATTATATTATTGATGCAAGTTTTAGGCCGAACACAGCCGAATATTTTTTCAGAGTAAAATAATGCTTTCAAAAATTAAAAATTTGTATATAAATAATTTTTTAAAAGAAAACAATACATTTTAATTGTGAAATATACAAGAATTGTGCATATAGTGCATACTATATTTTGTTTTTAGGCAAAAATAAGTTCATTATTCGGCTGTAACTTGGCCGAATATTCGGTTATTCGGCCAAACCACTATTCGTTGCATCACTACTCCAAACCAGACCAAATGTAGAAAAGTATTGTTCGATTGAAGCAAAGGTATGTGGTACTGAATGTGAAGAAAAGAAAAATTGACAAAATCCGGGAGGAAACTTATCTGTTTCACTCTTTTTTGCCATAATCTTAACCATTTTTGTATTGAAAACTCCTATATAACACTTTCATTGAAAATTGAAGCAGGATAATAAATGGGATAACTAATCTTAAAAGCTATAACAATGCAAACAATCAGGATGAGGTTCAAGTGCCATCTTTTTGCATGCATTAAGATTTAAATCATTTGGATACATTTTAGATTACAGGCATGGAAATCTTTTTTCTTTTTTTGGTCAGTTTATCTCTGCTTAGAAATTCCTTTAAATCTTGTTCTTTTGAAATATATTTAAATTGGCATTTATCTTTGCATTCTCATACCCCAGATTAAATAATGATACAGTTGTGAAAGCACAAGAAAATTTGAAAAAACCCACAATAGATTTTTTCGACGCCCGGAAAACCCCGGGTTTTTTCGGGCGGGACCACTTGGGCAAACCCTGTCATAAGTATATTTTTACATTTTTGTTTAAAGTTCTAATTCCTATTTAAAACATTAAAATTTTTGTTTAATTGCAATTTTCAAAGTTTATACTTTGATAATTCTAAGTCTGTATTTCACCAATTTCAGAACTAGTACAGTACACTCCCTCAAATCCGCAACCCTAAAATATGTAAACAATGAATAATTTCAGTTCAAATGTAGACGCAAAATTACAATTTTTTTTTTGTTTTATTTCCTTCCGTATGTATTTTAACATGTAATTCTCTATAATATGACTGAAATAGTGGTTTTTCATAAAGGAAGTATAAATTTATTTGTGAAAAAAATCAAGATATTGCTCATACCACTTGTAATCAAAATCTTTTTACCAAATATATTTATGCATTAATCAAGCTTTTTTGGTTATTAAGACTGGCTAAACCTGAAATAAATCTTCCTCACATTATGACTTTTATGTGAATTAATAGGTTACCTTTATGAGGACAGTTTTATTTAATAATTATAGGAAAATGTATCGCATCTTTATTTTGCATATTTAATTATGCATTATTAATTCTTTACTTTTAATAATTTAACCATTTTTAAAATTATCTTATGTTTTATCATTTTAGTTTATTACTTTACTCCGTTATTTTAATGTTTTACTATATTGCAAGCATTCATTATAATTTTGATTGCATTATTTCATTCAAATTACTATTTAAAAATGTCAACCAAGCAATGACCAGAAAACCACACTACTTCTGGCCCCAAGCTGTGTGGATTTGAGGGAGTCTACTGTATACAGTAATATTCAATGTTACCATCTTTTAACTTAAAAGTCTAAGTATTTCTTTACATATTTTATCATCCAATTTCCAAATGATTCAAAATAAATGCTTAAAAATTTTTATTTACATATTAAAAGTATAAAAACATCAGACTAAATTGACAATATAAACTACAAGCAAAGACAATTACTAATAATATAATTACAAATACTAAGTAATCTATAAATATCTCAACTTCATGAGTCTTTTTGTTATTCAGTTGTACATTATAATTTGATATGATTGATCGACGTGATACGTTCTTAAAGACACAGAGTGAGCTTATAAATTAAGAGCCTATTTCAGTCAAATGAAAAGACGCGTTCGCTAATGCTAATCCTATGGAAGAAATTTATAAAGATATCTCGGTCGCATTTAAATATTTTTAAATGACTTTTTTTTGCATTGGATAACTGAGATCGATCTGTATGCAGGCCGTTGTTTACTTTTTCGATTTCCTTTACAGGTATTTTTTATGAGGACGCTTTCATTTTCAGAACCGGTTTCGAAAGTAAAAGCATCCTTATAAAAAAAATCTGCAACCAAAATCGAAAAAGTAAAAAACGGTCTGCATAGAGATCGATCTCAGTTATCCAATACAAAAAAAAAAAAAAAAAAAAAAAATCATTTAAAAATATTGAAATGCGACCGAGATAGCTTTATAAATTTCTACCATAGGATTAGCATTAGCGAACGCGTCTTCTCAGTTGACTGAAGTAGGTTCTTAAATATGCCAGTCAATTCATTGGGTATTAATTTGACAAAGAACTGAATAATTATTCAATAACTTTGTAATTAACTTATGTAAAAAAAATGAAACTTTAAAAAATATATAAAAAGTGGACTATATTTTTCTGTTATACCAATACCATGCCAAAGTGTATTCTAATGAGAAAATTTCATGAAAAAGAGACCAGTATATATGACTTTTTATTTATTTATTTTCCCTATTAAAGCTGCTAGTCACTCAGCTTCTGAATTCCCTCGGTAATGTCAAGTCTATGGGCATTTGATGCATTCTTATATTCAAAATATCTCCTCGGGAAATTAATATTTTTAACTTCTTTTTTCTATGGTCTCATCTTAAAGGATGTCACTTTTTTTTCTTAGTTTTAACTAACAAAAAAAGAGACACCCTTTAGATGAGAGCACTAAAAAAAAAAGTTTAAAATATTAATTTCTCGGGGAGATATTTTGAATATAAGAATGCATCAAACGCCCATAGACTTAACATTACCAAGGGGAATTCAGAAGCTGAGTGACTAGCAGCCTTAAGGAACAATTAGGGGGAGAAGATTTTTTTAAAAATAAAATTTTAAACTTTGTGTGCTGAAGGGGGAAAGCATAAATTTGGGAGGGATACATGGGAGTGATTTACATGACTGATTATTCATTTAGTATTAGTATAGTATGCAACAAATAGAGCATAAATATAGCAAATAAAGCCTTTGTGAAAGAATATTAAAAGGCAGAAAACCAACATTTAAATATGCACAAATTGATTGCATGCATGCTTCTTTTTGTGTATTATTTGTGCATATTTAAACGTTGGTTTTCTGCATTTTAGCAAATAGAGCAGATTTTTAAGAATAAAGAATTTTATTATACATTTGAATCTTTGTATTCTGGTGGAGAAAAAGCAAGAGGCGTTAACTTCCACCTTCAATCCCCACTTTCGAATATTTCAATTTCAAATATATAAGAATTTAACTCTCATTTGCTAGGATAAATGTGATATTTCAATTAGAATATTGGGAGGACTACTTTAACGTTAACTCCCCTGCCCCATTTTTTCCATTTTGAATATCAAAATTTCAATTATGCCAATATTTAGCTCTAATTTGTTCCGTAATATTATAATTTGATCCTTTTCCAAAGTCAAAATTACAATTCACTTAGAAGGCTAAGGATGACCAGAAGTGGCAGGAGGAGGGCCTGAGATTTCGAATATTGAAATTTTAAATACAGAAATATTATTAGATTAATTTTAACACAATTATTCAGTTGATAAATAAATCATATGATTTGTAAATTTCCAGGTGGCGAAAATTGTCCGGTCGAGGATTTTTCACTCACTTAGAAATTTACAATTCATAGAAATATTATCTCTCAATTTGTTCTCTTTATCATTACAATTCTGGTTCTGGAATCCAGCATTTCAATTAGAACGAGGGGAGGTATGTGAGGGGGGGGGGGGGGCTTTCAATAATGAGAAACATCCACCACTCTTTTCTAATAGTAATTTTTACCTTCTTTATGGCAAAAATTTTGCATTTAAATAAAGCGACTGTTTTTATTTGGAAGCAATCTTACTTTCTATCTGGGACACCTACACCTGCTGTGATCAGGCTCTCAGCAAATGGACGTATATTAATGTAACATGCTTACAATTAGAAATTTTATTACATTTTCTTATTACTCTTTTGGTGCTCAGTTTATAGATTTTACGTGCATGCACAGTATTTCAGCACAAAAAAACATTTTTAAAGATCTAGAGCAAAAATATTGTTTTACACAGAGGAAACATTATTTTGAGTTATGTAGAAAGACTCGTGACTCCTAAAAAGACCCTATTTAGCAACCAAAGACCGCTCAGGGAAGCTGCCTCGTTTGCCCGATGATTGCTCTCATGGGCGTATCCAGGGGGTGGGCTGATGGGGCTACGGCCCCATTCCCCTCCCCCCCCCCTCACGAAATTTTTGAAAGTTATATGAAAAAAAATTGCTATTTTTTTCTATCATACAGCATAATAGCAATTCTCATTAGTCCCATATTAGTCCACATTGACGTCACAGAAGAGAAAGGGAACTGATTCCTTCCGAAATATTCGAAAATTAAATGAAAAAGTGTTTTTTTCCATACTTTTTAAAATAAATTT
Organism: Maratus speciosus; assembly: GCA_963932465.1. Lineage (NCBI taxonomy): Eukaryota > Metazoa > Arthropoda > Arachnida > Araneae > Salticidae > Maratus > Maratus speciosus. The sequence continues at coordinate 153,847,164 of OZ010790.1, read as the reverse complement.
GTAATTTTTTCTTCTGTCATACAGCGAAATAGCCATTCTCGTTAACCCCATATTAGTTCACATTGACATCACAGCATGCTCAAAGATGGGGAGGGGGCTGATGGAATTACAGCTCCCTCATCTCAAAATAGTCGAAAATGAAATGAAAAAGTGATTATTATTTTTTTGTTTGAGATAATCTGCTATCATTCAACAGACTAGCCGCTCTCTTCTCTTTAGTTCCATATTAGTGTACAGTGATACCACATTATAACCAAACATGTGAAAGGGGCTAATGGGGTTACAGCCCCCTCCTTAACCCTTTCGGGCACACTGTCCCTGGGTCGGGATACCTGATTTTAATTCCAAACTTAGGAACGGCACCAAGAATATTTTAGTAAAATTTTGCTTTTACAATGAACATTAAAATGAACATATTTTTACTTTCTAAAAAAGTTTTAAAATTCCAGTGTCAGTCAATCATTTCATCATTTTACAACAAAAATTGCCTGTGACGGAAAGGGTTAAATTGTCGAAAGTGAAAGGGAAAAAATGCTGATTCTTTTTATTTTTGTTTCAGATAAATTTGTAATTTTTCTCCTATCATTCCACAGACTAGCCACTGTTTTCTTAGTCCAGTCAATAGGGGATTTTACCTAGCAAAATTAATGGTAGTTCTGGAAATCGGCTTACTTTATGTTTTTTGGATCGCTGAATCCGAATTTTTAACTTTCCATCAAAATTTGGTAAAATGCCCCACAAAAAAGGTTTTTATTAAAAAAATAATTTTTTTTATTGTTTTACGGAAAAAGTATCTAGAAATTCAGAAAGTAGACAAAATTTGTAACAAATAAGATGTATGACATTATGACGTGGAATGAATAGGGAGGGGGGGGGGGGGGATCTGTCTCGGAAAATGCGTCGCGGTGCTGCGTGGACTAAGTTGCGCAATTCCACTTAACTACTCACATCGTTTACATTCGCCCTCCCGTCTCCCCTCCGAACTTTCCGTATAAGGTTTACTTTAAGTTTTTTGGGTCGCTGAATTCAAATTTTTAACTTCCCCTCGAACCCCCCCCCCAAAAAAAAAGTTGTTTTTAAATTAAATTTTTTATTGTTTTAGGGGAAAGTATGTAGAAATTCAGAAAGTAGACAAAATTTGCAACAAATAGGATATATGACATTATCACGTAGGATAAATGGGAGAGAGGGGGGCTGCCTCGGAACATTCCCCGCGCGCTGTTCTCAAAAACCAAATTTTTTTCAAAAAATCAATTTTTTGGGGGGATTTGCCAGGTGAAATTTGGGTGGGTAGTTACAAATTCGGATTCAGCGACCCAAAAAATATAAAGTGAGCCGAAATCCAGAACTAGCATTAATTTTGCCAGGTAAAACCCCCTATTGCCTGGACTTGCATAACTTAGTGCACGAGTGCCGCAGTGCATGTTCAGAGGCAGCCCTCCCCCTCCCCGTTCATCCTACGTCATAATGTCATGTATCCTATTTGTTGCAAATTTTGTCTACTTTCTGAATTTCTACATACTTTTCCCCTAAAACAGTAAAAAAATTAATTTAAAAACAACTATTTTGGGGGAAGTTAAAAATTTGTATTCAGAAACCCAAAAAAACTGAGAGTAAATCTTATAGGAAAAGTTCGGAGTGGAGACGGGAAGGCGAATGTAAACGATGTGAGTAGTTAAGTGGAATTGCGCAACTTAGTCCACGCAGCACCGCGGCGCATGTTCCGAGGCAGATCCCCCCCTCCCCATTCATCCTACGTCATAATGTCATATATCTTATTTGTTGCAAATTTTGTCTACTTTCTGATTTTCTAGATACTTTTCCCTAAAACAATAAAAAATTGATTTTTTTTAATAAAAACCTTTTTTGGGAGGCTTTTTACCAAAATTTAGGGGGAGTTGCCGGGGGAAATTTTGGTGGGAAGTTAAAAATTCGGATTCAGCGACGCAAAAAAACATATAGTAAGCTTTTTTCCAGAACTACCATGAATTTTGCTAGGTAGAGTCCCTATACGGTCTCTATTGCCTGGACTATCTCTTTAGTTCCATATTAAAGCACGGTGACACCACATTAAACCCAGCAAAGAAAGAAACAGTAGGCCATCAGGTGGGAAAAAAGATGGCAGCCAGCAGTGCCATTACTTAAACCTGTCGAAAAGTGTCCAAGCCGAATGTAGCTGGCCCATCAGTGATGGTCAACAGCAGGCCAGCATTGGTATGCCATCACATTACTTCAATCCGACATTTTTCCTGCAGTGCTAGCACATATCCCACTGCTATTCCTTTGCTGGCCTAGCACTTTTCAGGGGTGATTGTGTTCCGGGTGTAGCCCGGATTTCCGGGTTTTTCGATCGATCCTTCCGGGTTTATGAGATCGTTACGTTTAGTGGAAAATTCGGACATAAAAAATATCGCGAATTTCGACATGGTCGCCGAAAAAAAATCGACAATTTCGTCAAATGATTGCGGGAAAACGCAAATTTCGTCTAAAAATCTCGAAATAAACACGAATTTTGCAAAGGATCCCTAAAAACATCGCGGGGAAAAATGAGATTTTCGTCGAAAGATCACGGGAAAAACGGACATACGTCAAAGGAACGCGGGGAAAATAGACATATCGTCAAAGGATCGCGGGAAAAACGCGAATTTCGTTAAAGGATCAAGGGAAAAAACCATGAATTTCTTTAAAGAATCGCGGAAAAACGCCAATTTTGTCAAAGGACCGCAGAAAAAAACACATAATTAGAACCGGGAAGGATTAACCCCATCCCGGAATCACGGGAAAAATGCGATTTTCGTTAAATGATCGTGGGAAAAACGCGATTTTCGTCAAAGGATCGTGGGAAAAGCGTAAATTTCGTTAAAGAATCGCGGAAAAAACACGAATTTGTTTAAAGAATCGCGAAAAAAAAAACACATTTCACCAAAGAATCGCGTAAAAAACGCGAATTATGTCAAAAGATCTCGAAATAAAACGAATTTCGTCTAATGATCGCGAAATAAACACAAACTTCGTCAAAAGATCGCGAAAAAGTGCAAAATTTGCAAAGGATTGCGAAAGAAAAAAACAAGATTTTCGTCAACAGATCGGGGGGAAAACGCGATTTTCGTCCAAAGATTGCGGGAAAAACGGAAATGTCGTCAAAGGATCGAGGGGAAAAACGCAAATTTCATTAAAAGATCACAAAAAAAAAAAAAAAAACAATTTCTTTAAAAAATCGCGAAAAAACGCGAATTTCGTAGAAATAACGCATAATTACAGCCGGGCGGGATTCACCCCCCCCCCCTTCCGGGGATCGCTGGAAAACGCGATTTTCGTCAAAGGATCGCTAGAAAAACGGAAATATCGTCGAAGGATCGCAAGAAAAATGCAAACTCTGTTAAAGAATCACGGGGAAAAAACGCGATTTTCGTCAAAGAATCGCGAAAAAAAATGCAAATTTCGCGGAAAAAAGCGAATTTCGTGAAAGGATCGCAGAAAAAAACACATAATTAGAGCCAGGAGTGAATCTCTCCCCGCCCTCTCTGCTGCCCATCTCCTTTCAGAAAAGTTGCTGTGAAGTGTTTATCCATCTCAATCTCAGTACAACAATGTCCAGAATTGCATACCCAGGAAGAAAGCAGGAAAAATAAATTTACCTTGTGTAAGAGTAAAGCTAGGAAAACAAACAAAATTTCTATTTTTATTTCTTTTTTTTCTCTAATACTTAGCCACTTAGAAGTAAAATTGCATTTTCGCGAAAAAATGGCCAATTTTCCCCCACAAGATCACGAAAAAACGGCAAATTTCGTCAAAAGATCGTGAAAAAAATGGGAAATTTCGTCAAAAGATCGCGAAAAAGCGGCAAATTTCACCAAAAAAATCGCGAAGAACGGTATTTTTCCCCCAAAAGATTGCAAAAACGGCAAATTTCCTACAAAAGATAACGAAAAAAGGCAAATTTCGTCAAAAAATCGCGAAAAAACGGCAAATTTCGTCAAAAGATCGCGAAAAATGGCAAATTTCCCCCCAAAAGATCGCGAAAAAACGACAAATTTCGTCAAAAGATCGCGACAAACCGTAATTCCCCCGCCGCCGCCGATGTATTTCCGAAAATGTGATGTTAATTTCCGAAAAAAAAAATTTCACTCGGAATCTCCCCTGACTCTCCATTTGATGAAGTCATTTAGCTTTCAGTGAAATTAATGTAAGTTTACCGAATTATGTTTTTCTGCAATTTGTATATTTCAAACAATAGCAGAAATATGTCATTTGATTGTCATGCTGTTGCAGAATCAGTTGTTATGTAAATTGATATTGGTATATTTTGCATCGATAATTTTCAGGGTTTTTCACTTTGTATCAATTAATTTTCAGGGTTTTTCACTCTGAGTCACAATCACCCCTGACTTTTCCTAACAAAAATTTCTTATAGAATTCTATAAAAAAACAAAGTATTACATAATTATGGCTCTTTTTTCTATAAGCTAGTTTCACCAAGAGCTATAGAAATATCTGTAGAAGTGTCTATAATAGAAATGTCTATAGAAATATTTGAACTGCATGTGGTCACCCTCCCAAGTACTGACCGCGCTCGATGCTGCTTGGTTTTTGTGATCGGACATGAACAAGTGCTTTCAGCATACGCTATGACTGCTCGTAGTTTTCAAGTTCTCATTACACTATTTGATGTTTGTTTCTGTTGTGATTTACGTTCCCAATCATTAAACCGGTATAGAAGTTATTCTATTGTATAGAAATCCTACGTATACGCTTTTTTTATTATTATTGATTCTGAACTGCATAAATTACGAAAACTGAAATCCTTTGCAACCTAGTAAAACCAGATTTAAGGAGAAAAAAAAAGTGCGTTGAAATAAAGAATTTATTTATTTATTCATTTACTTACTTATTTTGTTGGTGGCAGTGGTGCTATATTTTTTACAGTTTCAAAAAAATTTAGCTTCACAGCTTAAATTGTGTTAAGATATTCATTTCAGATTTGTGTTCAAATACTCAATGTCTTCGATATTCGCAGCGCCACCTAGCGTAAGGGTTCCCAGCAATAATACTGCAAAAGTTCGTGCACTTCCATGTAGTGGTGGGCCAGTGCATGTGATAAAATGGATGCCCACCAAAATTTTATCTGATGATTTCCAACAGCAAAGTTGACTGAAGCTGTCCAGCAGTGGTCATGTAGTGGTAGACCATCAGCCAGCACTTCTCCATCACTGCCAGCACCTGTCTTGCTGCTGGTCAGCAATTTCCTCTTTGCTGGGTATCCAGTGAAAGGAGCTAATAGGATTACAGCTTCCTACCGAAAATGAAATGAAAAAAATGATGATATTTTTTATTTTTTTGTTTGAAATAAATTTGTAATCCCCCCCTCCCCCCATTATTCAACAGACTAGCCGCTCTCTTCCTTTTAGTTCCATATTAGTGCACAGTGACACCACATTATACCCAAAGAAGTTGAAGAGGGTAATGGGGATTACAGGGAAGTAAGACCTGCGCCAAAATCGCTTTCCTGCGTCAAGCTGCTACAAAACAGCTATTTTTTTCCATTTTGCGCCAAAACGTACTTGGCTCCAAAATGTAATTTAGCCCCATTTCGTCGATCAAAGGAACAACAACAAAAAAAAATTTCTAGGCCGCTAATTTCGTCAAAAAAGCAAAAAACCGCGGTCAAAATATTTCTAAAAACACGCAATGTTTGTCAAATGGTCGCGGAAAAAAACGTGAATACAATTAATTCAAATTCAAAAGATAAAAAGTAATTTCAAAGAATCGCTAATTTCGTCAAAAAACGAACAAAACACGGTCAAAAGATCGCGAAAAAACGCGATTTCGTTAAAAGATCGTGAATAAAACGCAAATTTTGTCAAAATATCGCGAAAAACACGAGAATTTCGTTAATAGATCGCCAAAAACACGCGAATTTCGTCAAAGAATTGCGATAAAAACGCGAATTTTGCCAAAGGATCGCTAATTTCGTCAAAAGATCGCGAATTCCGTCAAAGGATCGGGAATAAGCGGGAATTTTGTGAATAGATAGCTAAATTCGCCAAAAAAAGAAAAAACACGGTCGAAAGATTGTGAAAAATCTCTAATTTCCTTAAAAAATCTCGAAAAAATCCACAAATTTCATGAAAAAAATCGAGAAAAACACGCGAATTTCGTCGAAAAAACGTCAATTTTGTCAAAGGATCGCAAAAAAACGTGAATTTTGTCAAAAGAATCGCTAATTTCTTCAAAAAATGAACAAAATGGTTCAAAAGTTTGTAAAAAAACACGAATATCTTTAAAAGATCGCGAAAAAACCGCAAATTTCATCAAAATGTCGCAAAAAATTGCAAATTTCATCAAAAGATTTAAAAAAACATACTAATTTTGTCAAAAGATAGCAAAAAAGTCACTGATTTCAACAAGGGATCACGAAAAATATGCGAATTTTTTCAAAATACGCGAATTTTGTCAAAAGGTCGTGAAAAATACGCAAATTTCGTCAAAAGATCGCAAAAATATGCAAATTTCGTCGGTAGATCGCGAGAAATACGCAAATTTCATCAAATGATCGCAAGAAATACACGTGAATCTCCTCAAAAGATCGCGAAAAACATGCGAATTTTGTCATTGGATAGCGAAAAAAAAACGAATTTTGCCAAAAGATCACGAATTACTTCCAAAAACGGGGTCAAAAGATCGCGAAAGAACGCGATTTTGTTAAAAGATCGTGAATAAAACGCAAATTTTGTCAAATGATCGCGAAAAACACGAGAATTTTGTCATAAGATAGCGAAAAACACGAGAATTTCGTTAACAGATCGCCAAAAACACGCGAATTTCGCCAAAGGATCGCTAATTTCGTCAAAAAACGAACAAAACACGGTCAAAAGATCGTGGAAAAAAACGATAGTTTTGTTAAAAGATGGCGAAAAAAACGCTAATTTCATCAAAAAGGTCGAAAAACCTCATAAATTTCGTCAAAAGATCGCGAATAACACGCGAATTCCGTCAAAGGATCGGGGAATAAGTGGGAATTTTGTCAAAAGATAGCTAAATTCGCCAAAAAAAGAACAAAACACGGTCAAAAGTTTGTGAAAAAACTCTAATTTCGTTAAAAGTTCGCGAAAAAATCCACAAATTTCATGAAAAGGTCGAGAAAAACACGTGAATTTCGTCAAAAGACCACGAAAAACGCGAATTTTTTCAAAGAATCGCAAAAAAACGTGAATTTTGTCAAAGGATCGCTAATTTCTTCAAAAAATGAACAAAACGGGGTCAAAAGATTGCGAAAAATGCGAATTTCTTTAAAAGATCGCGAAAAAACCGCAAATTTCATCAAAAGGTCGCAAAAAATTGCAAATTTCATCAAAAGATTTAAAAAAAAACACACTAATTTCGTCAAAAGATAGCAAAAAAGACGCTGATTTCAACAAAAGATCACGAAAAATATGCAAATTTTTCAAAAAATCGCGAAAAATACGCGAATTTTGTCAAAAGATCGCGAAAAATACACGAATTGCGTCAAAAGATCGCAAAAATATGCAAATTACGTCGGTATATTGCGAGAAATACGCAAATTTCATCAAATGATCGCAAGAAATACACGTGAATTTCCTCAAAAGATCGCGAAAAACATGCGAATTTTGTCATTGGATAGCGAAAAAAGAACGAATTTTGCCAAAAGATCACGAATTACTTACAAAAACGGGGTCAAAAGATCGCGAAAAAACGCGCTTTTGTTAAAAGATCGTGAATAAAACGCAAATTTTGTCAAAAGATCGCGAAAAACGCGAGAATTTTGTCATGAGATCGCGAAAAACACGAGAATTTCGTTAACAGATCGCCAAAAACACGCGAATTTCGTCAAAGAATCGCGATAAAAACGCGAATTTTGCCAAAGGATCGCTAATTTCGTCAAAAAACGAACAAAACACGGTCAAAAGATCGTGAAAAAAACGATAATTTTGTTAAAAGATGGCGAAAAAACGCTAATTTCATCAAAAGGTCGAAAAACCTCATAAATTTTGTCAAAAGATAGCTAAATTCGCCAAAAAAGAACAAAACACGGTCAAAAGATTGTGTAAAAACTCTAATTTCGTTAAAAGATCGCAAAAAATCCACAAATTTCATGAAAAGGTCGAGAAAAACACGCGAATTTCGTCAAAAGATCACGAAAAACGCGAATTTTGTCAAAGGATCGCAAAAAAACGTGGATTTTGTCAAAGGATCGCAAAAAAAACGTGAATTTTGTCAAAGGATCGCTAATTTCTTCAAAAAATGAACAAAACGAGGTCAAAAGATTGCGAAAGAACACGAATTTCTTTAAAAGACCGCGAAAAAAACAGATTAATAGATCACCAAAAACACGCGAATTTCGTCAAAGACTCGCGATAAAAACGCGAATTTTGCCAAAGGATCGCTAATTTCGTCAAAAGATCGCGAATAACACGCGAATTTCGTCAAAGGATCGGGGAATAAGCGAGAATTTTGTCAATAGATAGCTAAATTCGCCAAAAAACGAACAAAACACGGTCAAAAGATCGTGAAAAAACGATAATTTTGTTAAAAGATGGCGAAAAAACGCTAATTTCATCAAAAGGTCGAAAAACACCACAAATTTCGTCAAAAGATCGCAAAAACACGTGAATTTCGTCAAAAGAGTGCGAATAATACGCGAATTCCGTCAAAGGGTCGGGGAATAAACGGGAATTTTGTCAAAAGATAGCTAAATTCGCCAAAAAAAGAACAAAACACGGTCAAAAGATTGTGAAAAAACTCCAATTTCCTTAAAAAATCTCGAAAAAATCCACAAATTTCATGAAAAAATCGAGAAAAACACGCGAATTTCGTCAAAAAAACGTGAATTTTGTCGAAGGATCGCAAAAAAACGTGAATTTTGTCAAAAGAATCGCTAATTTCTTCAAAAAATGAACAAAATGGTTCAAAGTTTGTGAAAAACGCAAATATCTTTAAAAGATCGCGAAAAAACCGCAAATTTTATCAAAAGGTCGCAAAAAATTGCAAATATCGTCAAAAGATTAAGAAAAAACACTAATTTCGTCACAAGATAGCGAAAAAGACGCTGATAAGGATCACGAAAAATACGCGAATTTTGTCAAAAGATCGCAAAAAATACACGAATTCCGTCAAAAGATTGCAAAAAATATGCAAATTTTGTCGGTAGATCGCGAGAAATACGCAAATTTCATCAAATGATCGCAAGAAATACACATGAATCTCCTCAAAAGATCGCGAAAAACATGCGAATTTTGTCACTGTATAGCTAAAAAAAACAAATTTTGTCAAAAGATCACCAATTACTTCAAAAAACGAACAAAACGGGGTCAAAAGATTGTGAAAAAACGCTAAATTCGTTAAAAGATCGCGAAAACAGCAAATTTTGTCAAAAGATTTTGAAAAACACGGTAATTTCGTCAAAAGATAGCGAAAAGCACAGTGATTTCAACAAAAGATCGTGAAAAATACGTGAATTTTGTCAAAAGATCGCGAAAAACACGCGAATTTCATTAAAAGATCGCGAGAAATACGTAAATTTCATCAAATGATCGCAAGAAATACACGTGAATCTCCTCAAAAGACCTCGAAAAACATGCAAATTTTGTCATTGGATAGCGAAAAAATAAAAGAATTTTGTCAAAAGATCACCAATTACTTCAAAAAACGAACAAAACGGGGTCAAAAGATTTTTAAAAAACGCTAATTTCGTTAAAAGATGCGAAAACAGCAAATTTTGTCAAAAGATTTTGAAAAACACGATAATTTCGTCAAAAGATAGCGAAAAGCACAGAGATTTCAACAAAAGATCGCGAAAAACACGCGAATTTCGTTAAAAGATCGCGAGAAATAAGTAAATTTCATCAAAAGATAGTGAGAAATACGCGAATTTAGTCAAAAGGCCGCGACAAATACGCAAATTTCTTATTTATGAGCATTAGAATTTCAATCTGCTCCAAAAACAGCTTTTATTGCTACAATATTAATTTGTTACTGCTGCAAAATTCGATTTTTGCTGCTACAAAAATAGATTTTACTGCTACAAAATTCGATTTTTGCTGCTCCAAAGCTGCTACAAAATGACTTTAATGCACTTTCACCCCTGGGATTACACTCCCCTCCCAAAATAGTCGAAAATGAGATGAAAAAAAAATGCTGATTTTTTTTCTTTTTGTTTGAGATAAATTTGAAACTTTGTTTTTTGCAATATAACGAACTAGCCATTCTGGTTAGTCCCATATCAGCGCGCACAGAGTTGCCAAGTCTCCGGCTTTTTGCATACCACTATTATCTTTGAGAAAATGTTGTTCTTTTAAACAGGGGCCTCGCTAAGGGGGGGGGACATTCGCGATTTCGTTCGTCGCGATTCGTCGGACATTCGCCAAACGTTTGGCGAATGTTTCGCCAAACATTCGCGAATGTTATTACACTTGGCAAATTTACAAACTTAGTTGGCAAATTTGTTTAAAACTTTAATAAAAACTATAATATATTTTCTATTTTTGATAGACTTGGCAAAAAGTACAAAACTAATTGGGAATATTAAGGAACTTTTAACAAATAAGAACTATATTACATTTTCCAACTGTGGTAAGTTGGCAAAATTATAAAACGAGTTGGCAAATACTGAAATTTACTTGGCAAATTAAGGTTCTCTCCCCCACCAATAAAAAGTCTTAGCGATGGCACTGCTTTTAAATCACCCAGATGTTCCAATTAAATAAAATAACATTTTCTGTATAAAAATACTGGTATCCAAAAAGCCGGAGACTTGGCAGCTCTACGCGCGGTTACACCACAGTATGCCCAACCAAGGGAAGGGGGCTGGTGGGGTTACAGGTCGCTTTTCGAAATAGTCGAAAATGAAATTAAAGAGATGCTGATTTTTTTTTTCTTTCTGTTTGAGATAAATTTGTAATTTAGTTTTCTGTTTTACCGCATATTAGCCATTCTCGTTAGTGCCATATTAGTCCACATAGACAAACAGCATACTCAAAGAAGGTGAAGACTGTATTTTTGGTGGTGGGGAGAACAATTTTATAGATTTTAAGCTAGAATGAATTTCTTTTAAATAAAAGTATATTTAAAAATACCATTAACTCTTTTCAACTTATTTCGGCGTGTGGCCGCATCAGAATAATATACGTCCCCCCCCCCCCCCAAAAAAAAAATAAGGCAAATTACCCATTAAGCTGAAGCCTAGGGTCCCACAAGAAAAGGGGTCCCTCTGCTAAGATTTTTCTCGAGGTTTTTTTTTTTTCACATTGAGCTAACATTTAATGCAAAAATGTGCATTATTCTTTGTTTCACTCATTTATTGAATCTTGAAAATTATTAATTGTAGTTCAAACGCTACTCCACTTTTAATTTCTTTTTTATTCATAAAAATAAAGTATTGAATTCTTGAAATTTTTCGGCTTTCAGTTTGGGAAATATTTACGCAGAGGAGACTAGTAGCCACGACGGCCTAGGCAAGATTTTGAAAGCACCTCTACGAATTATATCTTTGAAATTTTAATTAAGCATTTGTCTAATCATAACTCCTTACATTTTAGCACCATGGTCAGTCACACGACCTCACGCCAACCCCCCCCCCCCTTTAAAACTAGACCGAAATTTACATGTTTGGGGATATCTTAAATATGATTTGATTATATTTGAAAAAATTATGTTGGTTAAAATCAGGTTGGCAGGTTTTTGACATGTGTCAGTTTATGTCGGGTTTAAACCATCACATCAAAAACCTCTTGTCAAAAATCATTTGCCAAAAACCTCAAATGCTACATTCAACTGTAAAATTTCACATTAAATGTCACATACAACATACAACATTACACGTAATATTTAAAATTCACTATTACTGTATATCAATAATTAATATATAGTATAAAAGTATTATTGTTTGGTGCAACTTTTTTACAGGATAAAATTTGTATTTAAATTTTTTTGGTAATATTGTGCTTTTCTAAAAAATAGAGATAAGTTCACATGAACTGCACATAATTTCTGTTACTTAAAACTAATTTCTCTATTACTTTAGAGATATTAAAGCATTGCCTAGGATTTTTTTTTAAAGAATAATTTATGTATATAACAAGATAATGTGCATCAATTTTATTCTAGTTTAGGCAATAACCATTCCATCAAAATTGAAACTGGATAACTAATCTTAAACATTTACAAAATAAGAGAAATTTTTTTTTATTTTTTTTTTTTAAGTTTAAAGTCAAAATCTTAAAACATCCTTTCTTTAAACATATAAAAATATTTTTTCGATTTTAAAGCTGAATAAAATTGACCCAGTCTTCTAAAAGAAAGTCCACTTAATCGCCATATTGAAAAAGTAAATTAAAGAAGAGATCAAATCATGAAACCATACCATTTTATGGCTTATATTTTGCATCCCAACACTAAGGGGCAAGGGGTACCTGTACTGATTGTGTATGAAGCTGAAGAATCCCCTCTCCCGTCTTCTTATTTCAGTGCTATAGGGAGGACCCCATTACTTGGTGGAAAGTTGGAAAGGTATCATTTGATTCAATAGCTTTTCGGCTGAGCCTGCTTCGAAACTTGCTCATCCAGCAATGCTTTTGAGCATGCTGCGGGGTAAAACTGATCTGGATTATTAATTGTACAAAAGGATTTTCTTCTGATTGGGAATTCCAAAAAATAAAAATATTTTACTGCACTTAATAATTTAAAATTATTAAATTATTATAATTTTAAATAAAAGATTACATAATTCATAGACTTATTTAATGTATACGTATTGTTATTAAAATGTTTCAGTTAGTTACATGTTTTTGACAGTTTTCGACGGTTTAAACCAGTTTATGACAGTTTAAACCAGTTTTTAACGCTTGTCATGCCAAAAACCCAACCCTGGTTTCCTGGTTAAAATTGTGTGTGCTGCTATAATTAATGCATAAAATATCAAGAAGTTAGACCGCTGACGATAGAAACATACTTCCAACTGCGAAAAGTATAAGTACAGACTTTAGATATGGCATTTGTTTTAAATTGTCCAGTATACATATTAAAATACGAAATTTTGTATTTTATATGGTCCCTGCAAGAGTAATACTGGCCTTAGGTTGATATTTCAGGATATATTCTTTTCGGTATTTCAGGACACATTTACCCAGCATACTACTTTTTTCTGCGACCGTTTGCTGAAATTCGTTATTTTTTCTGCGATCATTTGCGAAATGGACTTTACCCATGTGACGTCAGCCGCGGGTAAGCAGAAGAAAAACACCAATAGGTGTGGAGAACATTTTAACACTGCTCCCCATTCGTCCAATAAACAGTCTTTTTCGGAGGGTTTTCCCCCGCAGAGGAGTGGCTGTTGCCATTCGTGGGTAAAGTCCATTCCCGATTTTTATTCCGCGATCGTTTGCCGAAATTCGCCTTTTTCCCACGAATGTTTGCCAAAATTCGCGATTTTTTCTTTGATCGTTTGCCGAAATTTGCGATTTTCTCTTCGATCGTTTGCCGAAATTCGCTTTTCTCCCACGATTGTTTCGGCCCCACCAGTGGCCGAGAGGTTCTGATCTCGAAGCTGGTAGACGGGAGGTGCTGTGTTCGAATCCAGCCGCACCCGCCAGTCTAATCGTTAGGAGTTTTCGTGGTTTTCTTCGAACCTTGGATTTCCATGCGTAAATATGGGTTAGGTTCCCTTAGAAAGCCCCCCCCCCACGAAGGGCGCTCCCCCCTCGGGCCTATATCCCTCGAGTAGATAACTGGCCGTCAAAAATCAATCCGATCCAATCCCACGATTGTTTGCCGAAATTCGCGATTTTTCTCCGCAATCGATAGCCGAAATTCGCGATTTTTTTTTCCGAGATTGTTTGCCGAAATTCATGATTTTTCTCGGCGATCTTTGTCCAAATTGGCGATTTTTATTCCGCGATTGTTTGCCCAAATTTCCTTTTTTTCCCGCGATCGTTTGCCGAAATGGGCAATTTTTTCCGCGATCGTTTGCCGAGATTCGCGTTTTTCCCACGATTGCTTGCTGAAATTCGCGATTTTTTCCGCGATCGATTGCCACAATTTGCGCTTGTTTCTTCGGTCGTTTGCGGAAATTTGCGTTTTTTTTTCGTGATCGATTGCCGAAATTCGCGATATTTTTTCGCACTTGTTTGCTGAAATTCGCGATTTATCTCTGCAATCGTTTGCTGAAATTCGTGATTATTTTTCCCGTGATCGTTTAAGGAAATTCGCTGTTTTCTTTAACAATCGTTTCTCGAAATTCGTGATTAATTTCTGCACTTGTTCGACGAAATTTGAAATTTTTTTACCCGACTTTTTGACGAAATCGCGATATTTTCTCCGCATCGTTCGACATAATTCGCGATTCATTTTTGCAATTGTTTGACGAAATTCGCAATTTTTTCCGATTGATAAAATTCGCGCCTTTTTTTACGCGATCTCTTGACGAAATTCGCGAGTTTTTCCGAAGTTGTTTGACAAAAGTCACAATTTTTTGCTCGAATAATTGGCCGGAATTGGCGATTTTATTTATATGGATCGTTTGACGAAATTCTGTTTCGCAATGTTTTTTTCGACTCCACTGAACAACCGATTAACGAAATTCGCGATGATTTTCTTTCCTGTCTGCTGACAAATTCACGTTTTTTTTCCCCCGTGACTACATGACGAAATTCATCAATTTTTTATTATCAGATGACAAAATGTTTCACTGTTTTCTGGCTCATATTTTTTCCCTCCTATGCACTTATTAATTCCAAAATACTGGTTTTGTGGAATTTTGCACAAAACCCCAAATTGAATAAATGATTTGCGGGAATGTATATATATTCGTGGAAAAATCATGACTGTTATTGCTATAGTACAAACTCGCAAAATTTCAGGACAGGTTACCATATTTTAGGAAGTTTTTTTATTTTTCGGGAATTTTAGGAATTTCAAGACAAGTACGGCCCCTGGTTCCTAAAAGAATGTTGTCCTCCATCTAAAAAGAGCATTTAAAAAAAATCGCATTCTTTTACGACTAAAACTTACCAAATTATAATATTTTGAATTTTATGAATTTTCAATGTTTGGCGTTTACCAGTACTAAATAATACTTCTTTCCGTTTCTAGTGCTAGAAAACACTGAAATTACATAACATTCGTAATTTAGTAAATTTTGGTTGTAAAAGAATATTTATTTATTTATTTATTTTTTGCTTTGTTCCTCTTAGACAAAAAACTTTTTTCTAAATATAACCTATAAACCCAGGGACTGTATCAAAATTAAATTTAGAATTTTACTAGGTAAAACAAATACTATATCTAAAAATTTGTGATTTCTATAATTTTTGTAAATGGAAGTACGTTTCCTCCATCAGGGGTTTATGAGGTAATTGAGAAGACGTGTATTTTGAATATCACCTGGTCTATATCGCTTTGAAGAAGAGGAGGGGGCCCGAGTAGTGATTAGTCCACCTCCCGCTCCAGGGGTCATTCTGAGTGAAAAAGAAATTCTGAAATTAAAATCAAATTTTATGAAAGGTTGCAGCAGGGGGGGGGGGGGGGGGGGATCCTTCCCGGCGCTAATTGTTTTTGTTGCAGTTTGGGTTAATTCTGTTTCCATTTCAGGTCGATTTCACGCTGAGTGTAGATTTCAGCAAGTTGAGTTCAGGTTAACCAGACTTTTAAAAAAGTTTCTTCCGTATATCATTTCAGTTTAAAAGCTATGCCTATAATAATAAAAATATAGTTGCTTGTATGTTTGCTGTTTTCTAAAGAGACCGCCGTGTTTCTTCCGCGACCGTTTGATGAAATTCGGGTTTTTATTACGACCCTTTAATGAAATTCACATTTTCCCTCGATTCTTTGGCGAAATTCGCTTTTTTTCAGCAGCCTTTTGACGAAATTTGCATTTTTTTCGTGGCCCTTTGACGAAATTCACATTCTTTTGCTGTCTTTTGACGAAATTCGTTGTTTCCGCGGCCCTTTGGGCGGAATAAATCCTTTTTTTTCGCGGCCCTTTGGGCGGAATAAATCCTTTTTTTTTCGCGATCCTTTGCCGAACTTCGCGTTTTACCCACGGCTTTTTGACAAAATTTGCGTTTTTTCTACGGCCCTTTGACGAAATTCGCGTTTTTTTTCCGCGGCTCTTTAACAAAATTCGCGTTTTTCTGCGATCCTTTGTCGAAATTTGCGTTTTTTCGGCGGCTTTTTGACAAAATTTGCGGATTTTTTCGGGAACCTTTGTCGAAATTCGCACTTTTTCAGCACCTTTTTGATGAAATTCGCGTTTTTTTCCGCGGCTTTTCGACAGATTACGTGTTTTTTCGCTTTCGTTTGTCGAAATTCGCATTTTTTACGCTTCCTTGATAAAATTCGCGTTTTTATCCATGGTCCCATGATGAAATTCGCGTTTTTCAGCGGTTATTAGACGAAATTCGCGTTTCACCCGAGATCATTTGACGAAATTCACTTTTCCTCCGTGATCATTTGGCGAAATTCGCGTTTTCTCTACAATCATTTGACGAAATTTGACTTCTTTTCGCGATCCTGTGACAAAATTCACAATTTTTCACAGCCCTTTGACAAAATCCGTGTTTTATCCGCGACCTTTTGACAAATTCTCATTTTATCCGAGGCCCTTTGAAAAAATTCGCATTTTATCCGCGACCCTTTGACACAATTCGTTTTTTTCCGCGATCCTGTAACGAAATAGGAGATTTTTTTCAGCGAATGATTGACGAAATTGATTTTTTTCGCCGACCATTTGTCAAAAATCGCGGTCCAAATTTTCGGGTTGTTGGCTGATTTTTTTAAATTATCGGAACCTTAAATTTTAGGAAAATTCGGAACAGAATCACCCTCGCCCCCCTTTCCCCTCTGGCTATGGCCTTATTGTCAAAAATTATTTTTGTTTACAACAAAATTCAGTATGTTTCCTAAGATAAATTAAAGTACCCCCCCCCCCCCTCCGAAATAAAATCCTGGCTATGCCATTGATTGCTCTGGCCCTGAAAGTGGACAAATTTCATTCCAGACACATAAGTATACTCAGTGAACCTAAAACTCAGATTTTTAACAAATTGTTGTTGTTGAAAATGTAAATTTTGTGGAGTATTTTCAACTTTCCAAGTTTGTCCGTGATTTTAAACCCGTCGTAGAAGCAATCTGTATTAAATCTTTTAACCCAATATATATAGAGCATTAGCCTTCTTTTCAATAAAAATTATTCTAAATTCGTATTGCGATTTTTGTATGTTTCACAAACTCTTTAATCACTTTCGGCGAAATTGAGGTTTTTGCTTTTTTTAAATGATTCTGGTATCTAGTCTTTGCCATCCAGATGGAGAAGACTTTTTTCTAATTATATTAATATTCCATTTTTTTCAAATTAAAAAAATAAATTAAAGTTGACACAATTTTTCGGAGAATGCAAAATATACCGAGAGACGGCTGCACAGACCATTACCTCTTCGAGTTGACGGGTGAAATTCCCGGATTAGACAGAACTCGATTAAGAACTAAAAAGGTCTTAAAACACCATCAAAAACTTAAATGCGCTAGGCCTTTCGAAAGATCTGAGTCTTTCTTCGTCAGGCACAAAGAACGCGTGCTTCTATTATGAAAGCAGTTGCAAGACTGAAATGAGATATAAGGGAAAGGAAACAAGCTGGAGAAACAGCCAATAGGAAAGTAGAAATCAACAGCCAATAGGAAATCAGAAAACAACAGCCAATCACAGAAGAGTATAATCAAAACAAAAGAACACAGAGTTGGAGGGAAATAAAGAAGCAAAAATAAATAAATTACAGTAATAGCCCGACTTACGTCACTCCGCATTTACGTCGCCTGGCCAGGAAAAAAATTCCATTATTTAGACGCACTTTGAACTCTTTTGAAAACTTTTGGAAGAAATCTAACATGTCAGATGCAGTCACAGCCACAAGAGGTTCATGAGATTAAGTTCAGCAAAAAACAATGAGAGATGCTTGGAAAAAACTGTGCCCTTTCCCTTCGCAGAGACTAAGAAAACATTTGAAATCGTCGAAAATGGAGGAGAACTCAACTTAGAGATGGACTCTGAAGATGTTGTTGAACTCATAAATTCAACTGATCCGGAATTAACGGTCGACGAACTTACCGAATTAAAGAAACAAAGTACTGTCGAAGAAATAGATAAAGATTTTGAGCCTTGTGGGGAAAGAGAAAGATTATGGCGGTTACAAAATTAACCAAAGCACTAAACCTTATTGAAGCTGGAATGACGGTTCTTGAAAAGATTTATTCAGACGAGCATAATGTAGCAACGACTAGAAAAAGCTTAGAAAACTCATTCTACTGTTACGAAGAGCTTCAACGAGACAAAAATAAAAAATTGTCGGTTCAAACGTCATTGCAACATTTTTTCACATGCTCAAAGACTCAAACTGGCCAGCTAGAAGAACAATAAACTGTAAGTTAAAAACTTAGTGATTTATTCCAAATTCTTATATTGCAAACTAATTTTTTTGCTAATGTTAAATGTATGTAACACAATCTCTAAATACAATAGAATATGATCATTAGTATTTGGTGATTTTTTATTACTTTTCTTTTTTTGTTCATCTAAATGCACCTCGACTTACGTCGCTAGTCTTGGTACGAATTTCTGACGTAAGTCGCAGCATTACTGTATAATAAAATGGAAACACACACATATATATGGGAACACGTGAGATTTAAAAATAAATAAGATATAAAAATTAGACTAATATTAATTAATACAAAAAATAAATTATATGGTGCTACTGAAAAGTTTTTTCCGTGATGAAGAGAGCATTGTTGAATCAGATTTATCATTAACAATAACTTCACGATTAAGATAAATGGCTAAAATTTCAAGTAAGTCCAATTCAGAGATCAAGCTCACTAAAATCGGGTCCATACGGACCCGATTTTATTGGTTGATCGGTATGTTTATGGTTGTGTTTTCTTACACCCAAAGGTATGAAAACATGGAGAACTGGATACAGGAAAACACAATGGTAAACCTACCATTGCAGCAGGCACTAAAATAGGGTTTTTAGGTGTTTTCCACGAAGATATGACTTGGCAGACCAGTTGCATTTTAATATACGAATCGAATTCTGTTTAATCCTGGATTTTCAGCCATCAACCGCGACCAACGACGTTCAAGGCCAGTTCATGACTTTTGTCACATGGAGTGGATCTTCTTTACAAGGTGATTGGCACGTAACGATGGGCGCTCCGCTTTGTACCAATCATCGTGTAAAGATGATATACTCCGTTTGACATTTTAAACGTCATGAACTGGTCTTTATGTCGTTGGTCACGCATGAACTCGATGAGTTGATGGTCTGTGCAGCTCCCTGCCGGTCTAAAATCAAAACGAAGTTTCTCTACCTGCCTGCGGTAGTTGTAAGAAGCTGAGGGGAAAAAATTTTTTTCGAAGTGCTCTTTTTATTTTTTACGTATTATTGACGACTGCATATTGGTTTTATTTTCGAATAAGTAATTTTCAAAAGAAAAAAAAGTCACTTCAATTGAGCCTGCTTAGTTTATGACATCATTATAAATGTTCAGAAACATTCATGTTATTAATATTACCTTTTTCTTACCTACTGCATGTAATTTGCATACTTTGAAGTCCACCGAAGTGAGGATTGCTTTGGTGCCTATAGCTACAATGACTGTCGCATCGAATGATCCTTTATTTTATACACAGAGATAATTACACATTTTTGACATAACAATTTCGTCAATACACAAGGACGAGGTAGCACAAGGAAATTTACAACAGCAGAGAATTACTTCCAGGAGCTCGACAAAGAGTGTGCAACGGAGCGAGCGGGAGTCGAACCCACAGAACTCCTACGCTCTCAAGCAATTAGCGATGTGGTGCCTTAACCACTCGGCTACGCAGGCCCTCTTGCGTACTTTACTAGTATATTTTTGCAAAGCACAGTTTTCTGACAACTGTATGCACATTCAATTTAATCTACGTTGCTGCCAGTAGTCTGCCTTTATAAATAAGAACATGCGGCGTAGTGCATGCTATGAATTATAGATATAATATACAGATGAAATAGAAAGTACAACGTAGCAACCGTTCGTTTGGAGTCAGTTTCCAAGCAAAACGTCATGATTGACTTCTCACTGAAAGCATCTATTGTTTGAGACGATCTTGGACAAAGTCGAATCGTCAAGCTAATGTTGTTAGTTAGTTTGTCCCACTTGTCCAGTTGAGTATCACCACGCATAAGGAAAGAGCATGTTTACAAACAAACACTTCTCTCAACCAATCTACTACTACATTTTTATCTTAGCGATCATTGCAGGAATCACACTTGGCGACACAGACCAATCATATCATAGACCTGTTAAACCAATCTGTTATTAAAGACCAATCAAATGGACTTTACCCATGTGACGTCAGACGCGGGTAAAAAAACGAAAAACACCAATAGACGTGAAGAACATTTTAACACTGCTCCCCCTTCGTCCGATAAACAATCTTTTTCGGAGGGTTTTTCCCTGCAGAGGCGTGGTTGTTGCCATTCGTGGGTAAAGTCCATTCCCGGAGTTCATGTGTATAGTAGGAGTTATAATGAATGAACAGGTTTTTTTTACTGACCAACAGTAATTCGACCAACAGTGACGTCACTGCCCTTTCCTTATAGTTTTGTTATATCGTTTCGCCATAATTTGGACAAAAAGATCTGTCTTATCCTTGCGTATGTCAGAAATCCCATATAGAGGGCCCACCGTGGCTGAGTGGTTAAGGCACCACACCGCTAATCGCTTGAGAGTGTAGGTGGACTGCGAGTTCGACTCCGGCAGGCTGGCCCGTTGAACACTCTTTGTGAAAATCCCGGCTGTAACTCTCTAGTGTTGTAAATTTCCTTGTGGTTATCTCTTCCTTGTATATTGACGATGACTTATAAGCGGGTACCTGATGCCAAACATACAAGTCAGATGTATGTGTTCAATGTAATAAAAATAAATCTCATAGAGGCGTTCGTGGCCGAGTAGTTATGGCACCACGCCGCTAATCGCTTGAGAGCGTAGGAGGTCTATGGGTTGACCCCCGTTGGCTCCGTTTCACACTCCTCTGGAGCTCCCGACTGTAATTCTCTGGTGTTGTAAATTTCCTGGTGTATTGACGAAATTGTTACGTTATCTCTGTGTATAAAATAAAAGGATCGTTCGAGGCGATACCCACTGTAGGTATATAGGCCCCAAAGCAATTGGGTCTTCGCAGCCTTCAGTACAGGAAAATTGTCCCTTTAACTAATGCTAAAGTGCCATTAAAAGAATTCTTCATTGTAAATGCCTTTGAAAGCATTAGATATTCAAATTAGGATAAATATTAATTTATCATGTAACACAGAACACAAATATCACAAGAAATCTGAAATTGTGCAAAAAAATAATCATTCCGAACAAATTAAAAATACATGTTAATGCAATGTGCTTGCATGGCATTATCCTGAAGGGAGAAGTTATATATCTTTCCTTCACCAGATGGTGTATTCGAGAGCTTGAATCGACAATACCCACTTTGATTGATATGTCGTCTCTTTTTAATCTTCATAGCTCCATGACATTTATTAACATACATCCCACCTGTTTGCTTGGCGTCAAGCACCCGCTTATAAGTCATCGTCGACATACAGGGACGAGATAGCACACACAATGAAATTTACAACACAGAGAAATACAGCCGGGAGCTCCACAAAGAGTATGCAACAGAGCCAGCGGGAAACTCCATGATTGAAAGTCAAAAGAGTTTCAGAAACTTGCTCAAATTAAAAATTTGTTTCCGGGTCGTCCGCTTAAAAACACTTCAAGTGACTTATCTAGTACAATTTGAACGCAGTATAACTAGTTTTGTAGTCATAAAAAGACCAGAGGATATACGCTATAGGCTGTGAATATACGGAAGAGAGTATACGCTATAGCTTTACCTGAGAAACTGAAGGTATACGCCGTAAATCTTCCATTACACCCTTCGATTTAACATATGAGTGGTTTAGACAATTTTGGACAAAAGCTAATCGTCAAACATCTTGGCGAGCCTAGAAAATACCTAGGATTGCTAAAGAAAGGCGCGCCACACACCAGGGAGACATGCAACAAAAAAGCGTGAGGCATGCGACAATTTCACCCTGTTAACAAAGAAAAAACAGATTTGAACAGCAGAATTTGCCTCATGTCTCACAATTATTGTCGCATGTCTCTCTGGTGTGTGGCGCGCCTTATGACAAACGCGTCTGTCTAAGCACAGTTTGAGCACTGCATGTCGCCCCTCTCATATAGAGGCAGTTCCGCCTTACATTGCCTCACTCGCATACTAAAATACGCCCAGGCGAGAATAACGAAGTTTTAAAATAGAGAATGCCTAGGTTTGCCATAGTTTGGATAAGCGCGTCTGTCTAAGCATCGTATATCGCCAATCTCATATCTATACTCCCAATACTATGAAAGAGGTGCTGGAGCAAAGCAAGATGACAAATAAGTTAAATAAGATACTAAGAATAATAAAAAAAAATAGATATGAAAATTTGAGTAAAAAGCAAAAGCATCGGACGAAGTTATTATATCGTGCAAGGATAGTAAAAGGACGTTTCAACAAATTTTTGGAGAGTTCGGTGACCAAAAATTCATCCTGAACTAGGACAGGACCGAATTACACTGTTAAAAATCTGCAGTTTTAGCTGCATAGTCACTCCACCGCTTTTATAGAATATCTCCATTCTAACCAATGAGAATGCTCCATATTATAGTCAAGTAATCGTTTTCTATAAAAGCCGTGGAGTGACTATGCAGTCAAAGCTACAGATTTTTAACAGCGTAGTAGAATTTTGAAAGCAAAGAGTGGGATTTAGGGCTACAACTTTATGTGCGCTCCTATGTCCTTTCAATACCAGTACGAGATTTAAATTCATAATCTCCAGTTATTGAGAAAAAATTGGGATTTACTTCCTATGTCATGGTCAGAATACGGCATAAGTGCGCATTCAGGCCGCTGAAAGCAGCAACATTCGCAATGTCCTAAAATAAAAACGACTAGCTAAAAGGACGAGCCGTTAATTCCCAAAATTGGCTCAGCCGAGCTCAGCAATCTGATTGTTCGTTAATATTAATATTTTGGATTACTTTACTTACTGTGATTTTGATCAAATTTAACAAAATAAATCAATTTAAGTCATTATAATTGCATTCTATTTTACATTACACTACTTCATAAGAAAATAAATAAAATTTTCTACTATACAAATATCAGTTTTAGCCAATCAGATTGCTGAGCTCGGCTGAGCCAATTTGGGAATTAACGGCTCGTGCTAAAAGGCTAATACAGAAGGTCGGGTTTAAAACGATTTCTCCTTCCGTATCTCGTAAATCGTTCTCCTTTTGACATATAACCTGCCACAAGCTAGTGTTCGTCAACTTATCTTATTCGACTAGGCGAGAGTATCAGTAAGTTATGGAATGTATATTTGTCATAGTTTGGACAAAAAGACCTGCCTAAGAAGATTCTGAGCATGTGTACTATAGCGCCTAGAATATATAGTGTGGAAATTGGCTATCACTGTAATACTACAGCGTCTAGAATACCTAGTGTGGAAATATGCTATCCAAACAACGCTAAAATTTTTTATCCCTTAAATGTGCAACGATACTGCTAAAATCCCAAGTGTCGATCGCAGCGACATTTGTGGGATTTTTGCATTACATTGTATAGACTAGCAATATCTTGCAGTAGTAGAAAATATCCTGCATATGTCGCTGCGATCTGCATATTTCAGCAGCATCGTTGCACATTTAAGGGATACAATATTTTAGCACTTTTTTAAGTATTACAGGGATAGCCAATTTCCACACTATATATTCTAGATGCTATAGTAATACTTAAAAAAGTGCTAAAATTTTAGCAGTATCGTCGCATATTTAAGGGATACAAATTTTTAGAGTTGTTTGGATAGCATATTTCCACACTAGGTATTCTAGACGCTGTAATGTGTACTTTGAGTAGGTACGTCGCCGCTCACATGAAGATATCCTATAAAAGATAGAATAGACTTCTTAGAATTAGACGATGCTTTGTGGATCTGGCTACTTGTTTTCAATATGAACGTTTTTCGCAATCACAGCTAAGTCTCCGTAAAATAAGATGTTCTGCTCTCAAAATTGGCAGAGATGAGGTGTTGCCTTGAAACCCAATCACACTCGTCGGTCTGGGACCACCGTGGCTGAGTGGTCAAGGCATCACACCGCTAATCGCTTGCGAGTGTAGGTGGGTGCGAGTTCGAATAACGCTGGCTCCGTTGCACTCTCTTTGTGGAGTTCCCGGCTGTATTTCTCTGTGTTGTAAATTTCGTTGTGTGTACTATCTCGTCCCTGTATATATTGACGATGACTTATAAGCGGACGCTTGACGTCAAGCACACAGGTCAGGTGTATGTTAATAAAATGTCATCGGTCTAACCGCTCAGAGTTTTCCGTGGCTTTCTTCGAACCTTGTGTAAATACGGGTTAGGTTCCCTTAAATAGTTCTCCACGAAAGACACTTCTGCCTCGGGCCTATATCCCTCGTGTAGGTAATTCATAATCGGCCATCATAAACAATACCAACACCTAAAAAATAGTGGCGATATACGTACAAGGTGGTTATTCAAGCTAAATGGTTTGTCCAAACTATGTTAAACAATATTCCAGAACTTGGCAAAACTCCTCGGAACGTGGAACGAGTTCGACAAGCCAATAAACATTAACTTAACAATATTCGTACGCGCACTAAGCTATTGGTGATTAGTTTTTGTCCGAAATCGTCTTGATTAATAAAATTTTATTTCCCTTAGTTACCATTATGTTATAGAAATCTCCTAACCACAGTTGGCCGAAATGTGCGATTGGTGAAGATCTATATGAGATATGTCTATATGAGAATGGGGACATATGCGCAAGACACATGTTCAAAAATTTTTGTCCAAACTATAACAAAC
Organism: Maratus speciosus; assembly: GCA_963932465.1. NCBI lineage: Eukaryota > Metazoa > Arthropoda > Arachnida > Araneae > Salticidae > Maratus > Maratus speciosus. The sequence goes on along the minus strand of OZ010790.1, from coordinate 153,822,184 downwards.
CTATACCCCAGAATGGCAATATTCATTTGGATAAGTTCGATTAGACGAGTAAGAATAGTTAATCTATTAGTTTGGTGAAAATGGTCTCTAAGATGTTTGGCTATTAATTTTTCGTCCAGTCATTTCAATCAATCAAATTTTATATCCCATATGTCGCACACTAATATAGAAGCAACCTAGGCACATTGGACATTACTCATGAATAGCAAGAGCCACTTGGTCATCAGGGAAGCAGAATTCAAATGCTCTTCACCCCTATTGGTGTTTATTTCTATACATTCTCAGCAGACGCGGATCCACGGGGGGGGGGCGATCGGGGCGCCCCCCCCCCCAAAAAAAAAGATATAAATACACCGATTACTGCAAATTTCGACAAATGGTCGCCGAAAAAATCATTTTCGTCAATCGTTCGCAAGTCAAAGAATCGCAAAAGAAACGCGAATTTTGATAAAGGATCGCGCAAAAAAACGCCCATTTCGTCAAAGGACCGCGAAAATACGCGAATTTCGTCAAAGAAAAGCGGAAAAAACGCCAATTTCGTCAAAAAATCGCGCATTTTGTCAAAGGACCACGAAAAAAAATGCAAACTTCGTCAAAGGATCCCAGAAAAAAACGCGAATTTCGTCAAAGGATCGCAGAAAAAACGTGAATTTCCCCAAACAATTGTGGAAAAAACGCTAATTTCGTGAAAGAATCGCTTAAAAAACACAAATTTCGTCAACAGATCTCTGAAAAAATGCGAATTTCTTCACAGAATCACGAAAAAATACGCGAATTTCGCCATAGAATCGTTGAAAAAACGCGAATTTCGTCAGAGGGCCGCGAAAAAACCCACAATTAGTACCGGGAGGTGATTCCACGAGGCGCGCATCCACGGAGGGGGGGGGGGGTCAATCGGGGCAAAGAAGGGAAGAACAAATTTACCAAGTTGGTTTTTAAGAAATTAACACACCATACGCAGTTTAGATTTTAACTGACTAGGATTAGGACATAATCCTTTTTTATTCATTCATCAAATACCCCTTGATTTCTAATGTGGGTGGCAATAACAGTATATTTTTTACACATTAGTGGCTTTCTTCAGTAAACACTAAGATGAACTATTGTTTTAACACAATCAAACTGATTGGTAAAGTTATCATACGAACTGAATATTTTCAACTGAGCGAAAAAATGCTCAGGCCGGGAATCGAACCCAGATCCTTGGCTTACAAGGCCAATGCTTTTCCGTTTAAGCTAACTGGGCCGACAACCAGCCAGCATATTTCGCTCAGATAACAATAAGGTTAATACCAATAAGGTTATCTGAGCGAAATATGCTGGCTGGTTGTTGGCTCAGTTAGCTTAAACGGAAAAGCATTGGCCTTGTAAGCCAAGGATCTGGGTTCGATTCCCGGCCTGGGCATTTTTTCGCTCAGTTGGAAATATTCAGTTCGTATGAAACACTAAGATGCTTGAATTTTTCAAAGAACCTTTCTTTTTCTTGTTTCTTTCTTTGGAAATTGCTATGAATCCCATTCTTTTCTCTAACAGTAAAGCACTCCTCAAAAATATCGTTATACAGAAATTAGAATTGCAGCTTCTTTGAAAGAACGAAAAATTTTCAACACTTTAAAAGGATCCGCATAACGTTGTCAATTTCTGTTGTAGGGATTCAACAGAAGGTACACGAAGTGGCATCGTCCCCAACCTCAACCCATAGTGCAAAAAATTTTGGCGCCATATGCCTTTTGACAGGACATAATCCTTTTTTATTCACTGATTGCCGAGACGTCAGTGAGGTTTACCATTGACACCCGAAAAGTGTTTGGGTTTCGTTTGCTTGTCTGTCTGTTCCGCGAAAATTGCCGTTAAAAGCGTTGAATTTATATCTTCAGGGGCGACCGACCTGATCGATTCCCCCCCCCTCCCCCCCGTGGGTGCGCGCCTAGGGGAATTTCCTCCTGGTGCTAAATGTGCGTTTTTTCCGCGGCCCTTTGATGAAATTCGCCTATTTTTTCGCGATTCTTTGATGAAATTCACATTTTTTCCAAGATCTGTTGACGAAATTCAGATTTTTTGCGTGATTCTTTCGTGAAATTAGCGTTTTTTCCGCAATGGTTTGGCAAAATTCGCGATTTTTTCTGCGATCCTTTGACGAAATTCTCGTTTTTACTTCGATCCTTTGACGAAATTTGCGTTTTTTTCGTGATCCTTTGACGAAATTGGCGTTTTCTGTGATCCGTTAACCTGCGAACGATTGACGAAATTGATTTTTTTCGGCGACCATTTGTCGAAATTCGCGATAATTCGCGGTGGATTTATATTTTTTCATCCCAGAGAGGGGGGCGATCGGGGCGATTTCCCCCCTTCCTTGGATCCGAGCCTGTGAAGGGAGACACACCACTTAGATGACACATTTTGACTTTCAAGGATGTTAAGTTGTTAAGGCTCTTTCAGATTTCTGAAGGGGATCTTTTTTTCAAGAGATTATTCTCTTTCAGAAATTTGATATTCAAAAATGGATGTGATGGTTATGTTTTTCAGCTTTCGATAATTAGTTCTTATGTATTTTTTAGTGCTGAATCCAAAAATGACCATCATTTTTTACCATAGCTTCACGTCAGGATTTTTCCTAAATCGCAAATTTTTAAATTTTTAAAAAGTCGAACTATTGGGAAAATCTGCAACTATAAAATAGGCGTAACTTTTTTTCATAAGAATTTATTGCTTTTTTTGCTTATACTATGCATTTTTACAGTTGAACATGTAAAATATTGTGTATTTAAAATCCTTATAATTTTATTCCATGCGTCGAAGTTTCTTTGAACCGCTCATGCTTCGCGCTTTTCCTTTTATCTTCTTTATGGGGTTCATCTCGGTATTCTCTTTTATTTTGGCGGTTGATAAGGCTGGTAAATTTGTCGCAGATGTATTTAAAACATTTACCTTCTTTGTTAAAGCTTTGACAAATTGCTTTGTGAGATTTTCGCTATTTTTTTTTACTTTTGAACTTTGAAATTTACGAAAATCATGACGTGATGGTTAAAAATGAAGGTCATTTTCGGATTCAGTGCTAAAAAATACATCAAAATCAATTATCAAAAGTTAAAAAACGCAATCAGCGCAGGCTTGTGTTATTAACGTTGTTAAAACTTCACTATAACTAAAATAACAAACAAAAAGATTAATAATTACCACAGTACAAGAATAAAAAGAAAAAAGAATAAGACATTCAAAAAATAAATTTTGTTAACGCTTTAATTTTTCGTCCTAATAAGTAACAATAACCCATATTTTGAGGAGAGGGCGGGATTATATAATAAGAGTGTTGGATAACCGAATGTTTCGGTTAATCGGACGTCGGATAATCAAGAGTCTGTAATATTTTCTAATCGCATTAATTATTTCATCTTCATTTAATAATTAACTGCAAGGAAGGATTTGAGCAACAGAAAGTATGACTACATTGATTATATGTCACTCGGTATCGCCCTCCCCCAAAAACTATTCTCTGGATTCGCCCCTGATTCTCAGCTAACGTGACATGATAAAATCACTTGTCTAATCACAGATGTCCAGGCAAGTACTACAACGTTCTAGAATTTGTCATATTTTTAACAAAAACTTCCAGTCTGAAAGCTCTGTGGGTATGTGGCCACTACTTATTCAATAAGGCACTCTACTAGCGAGAACATCAAATATATTGAATGTGGATAACAATAAAATTTGTACCAAAAAGAGCACTCTCTTGTTCCTAACCACTCTTGCTAAATTACACCAACTGACTCCCTCTCTCTCTCTCTCTGACAAAGTTATAAAATATTTTTATCCCTACCTACATCCTCCCCAAACATTTCAATTAAAGTAGCTTGATGAAGACTGGAGAAAATTGTAATATTCTGAAGCAAATTAGAGGTATTTATTGGCATTTTTAAAATTTCGATATTTAAAGTTGGGGAGGAGAGGGTATTAAATTAGACCTCACACTTTTAACAACGATAAATATGTAAAATGTTAGTCCAACTTGGACTTCAGGGGATGGGAGAAAAAAGCTCAAACCTAGAAAAGAAGATAGGCCCATTCTGAGTCTACAGAAAAATTGAGCCTTGAAGATACCTAGGCCAACCATTACATACCACTGCAACCATTATCACTCCGATTTTAATCCAACACAGATGCAGATATAAATACCGGGTGTCCTGAAAAGGACTGACTGATTTTAAAATTCAATAACTTGCAAACGGTGGCAGATATTTAAAAAATTCTTGCAGGAGGGTTATGCATAAGGTCAAAAGTTCCTTTTACAATGATTTTCGATTTTAGTTCAAATTACAAACAATAGATAACGCTGTAAGCAATAGGCGCTAAATACAGACTCGATTTTTTGGCCTTTCTCTTCTTCGATGCGGAAAAAGGAAATTAAAATGTATTGAGCGGGTCCGAAAGTACCAAAAATCGAGCCTGAATTTAGCGCCTGTTGCCCACAGCGCCATCTGTTGTTTGTAATTCAAACAAAAACCGAAAATCACTGTAAAAAACTTTTGACCTTATGCATAACCCTCCTGCAAGAATTTTTTTAATATCTGTCACCATTTGCAAGTTATTGAATTTTAAAATCAGTCAATCCTTTTTAGGACACCCAGTATAACTCCTTAATTGATAAGCTGCCACCACCGGTATAGGTGCTGGACAAGAAGTAAGGAGGCTGGGAATCAGTCCTTAGAATACTTCAAATAATATTAAATGGAATTTTTTTTTTACAAAATACTTAAATATTTACATTAAAACACAATATTTTCATTTATAGGCCCAGATACAGCAGATCCTGCTCTAAGTTAAATAACACTTTGGGCTATTATCTATGCACTAGATTAGGGATGCACAACTTATGGCCCGCGAATTTCGTCAATTTATAACTGGAAAAAATGCAATTTTTGTCCAAATCGCAAGAAAAAATCGTGAATTTTGTCACTTTGCCGAAAAAAACTGAAAATTTCGTCAGCCATTTAAGAATCGCGAATTTTGTCGATCAGGAGCGGAAAAATCGCAATTTCGTTGATAAGGGACGGAAAAATCGCGAATTTTGTCACTAGGGCACGAAAAAAAAATCGCAAATTTCGCCGATCGGCCACGGAAAAATGACTAGTTTTGTCTATCGGGCTCGGGAAAATTTGAGAATTTCGTTGCTGGGGCACGAAAAAATCGCAAATTCTGTTAATCAGGCTCGGAAAAATCGCAATTTTCGTTGATCGGGCACGGAAAAATCGCCAATTTTGTAGATGATACGCGGAAAAATTGAAAGTTTTGTTGATCGGCTGCGGAAAAATCATAAGTTTACCCAGTCGTGAGAAAAAACGCCACGAATTTCGTCAATTTGCAGCAGGAAAAAATGACAAATTTTGTCATGTCAGTTAAGAATCGCGAATTTTGTCGATTAGGAGAGGAATAACCTCAAATTTCATTGATCGTCTTCGAAAAAATCGCGTGTTCGTCTGTTTATCGGGAAAAAAAAATCGAGAATTTCGTCAATTTGCCGCGGGAAAAAGTTACAAATTTCGTCAGAGCCAGTTAAGAATCGAGAATTTTACTGATCGGCTTCAGAAAAATCGCAAATTTAATCGATCCATCTCGGAAAAATCGCAAATTCTCGATCGGGCACGGAAAAATAGCGAGTTTTGTCTATCGAGCTCAGAAAAATCGAGAATTTCGTTAATTTGTCCCGGGAAAAATTACAAATTTCGTCAGAGCCAGTTAAGAATCGTGAATTTTGCTGATCTAGCGCGTAAAAATCGCGAACTTCGTTGGTCGGGTTACAAAAAATCGCGAATTTTGTCGTTCAGGTGCGTAAAAATCGCAAATTTCGTTGATAGGGGCACGGAAAAATTACGAATTTAGTCGATGATACGCGGAAAAATTGAAAATTTCGTTGATCGGCAGCGGAAAAAACGCGAGTTTCGTCAGATTATCGGGAGAAAAATGCGAATTTTGTCAATTTGCTGCGGGAAAAAACAGCAAATTTCATAAGAGTCAGCTAAGAATCGCGAATTTCGTTTATCCGGCGCGGAAAAATCCGGAATTTTGTCGATCAGGGGCTGAAAAGTCGCAAATTTCGTCGAACAAACACAGAAAAATCGCGAGTTTAGTCAATCGGGCTCCGAAAGATTGCGAATTTTGTTGGTCGGCCACGAAAAGATCGCGAGTTTTGTCAATCAGGCGCGGAAAATTTGAAAATTAAGCCTATCAGGCGCGGAAAAATAGCGAATTTCGTCGCGAAAAAAACGAATTTTGTCGATCGGTTTCGGAAAAATTGCGAATTTTGTCGATCAGACATGTAAAAATCAGTTTTTTGATCGGTCGCGGAAAAATCGCGAATTTCATTGATCTGCCTGAATTCTCATCACATGCACTTCTCAAGGAAACACTCTGCGCAAACAGCATAAGCCACTACCTTCAACCTCCACTTCAGACTTTCAACATAAAAAACTGATTATCTTCTGCTCTCAATATCCCTTCTTCCTTCCAGACTCTGAGGTTTACACCTGTATTTTCAAGAGCACCCAACGTGATCTACTGGCTTGCTTGCCTACCGACAGGTCATCATAAGAAATTATCTTTTGTTCACAACTTTCCCTTTCATTGTCAAATTCCTGGGTATTGTACTATCTTTGTTCCATTGGGAAACATTAGCCCCTCTTTTGGAATAATATCCTTTTATACACTTCACTCATCTTAATATCATAGAAAAGAAAATGAGTACATAACTCAAGTACGTAGATAATGATACTCAGATAAACATAATACATAAAGGAAATAAAATTAATTAAGCAGTAACTTGCATTAAGCATACTACTCATTAACATTAGACCTGACAACCGCTATGCTGGTGGTTCCAGAGAAACAGGAAAGGTCCATGCTTCAATTTCACCCCTAATTTAAGAGAATGGAGTTATGCCACAGAATATTTATTATAACCTACTTTAGTGTGACATCATTTGTCATATAGGGCACATTTTTTGAGTTAGACTGTTGGGCATGCCACACAACAAGGAGACATGCAGCACAAAGCATGACCTGTTTCCTATTTATTTCCATCCGGCTATCAAATGAGAAACAGGTTTGAATTTCAATGTCTCCCCGGAAGGATATATAGCAGTGTTGAATTCAGGGGGTGGCCCGGAGGGACATCCCCCCCCCCCCCGGAGCAATGAGATGTCCCCTTGGAAGATTTGAGATTTTGTATTTTCAATGTTCAAAAAGTGCAATTATTTCCCCCGGAAGTCTATAATGCCCCCCCCCCCCCGCAGCCACAGAAATCCCTCCCGGAGAAAAGTGTCCAAATTCAACACTGATACTAAACTGAACTCATGTACATAGTAATACATAATATTACTTCGAGGAGATGAGAAGTAAAACCGTATAATGCCTCAGAATCTGTCAGGTCCTTAGAGGTTGATCTTTTAACCAGAGTGATTGAGATTTAATATAAGGGTCTTTTGGAAGCCTATTGTCTAGATGAGCAAAGCTTGTGTCTATGTTGTGGACCCTTATAGCAGCAGGATACACAACACTAGGTGCATTTGGAACAACCCAGCACATAAACAACTCTAAAACAAAACCCAGGGAGGCCCAAGATTGGCAAGATTTTGGAACATTTATGTACAGTCGTGGAAAAAAAGTAAACACCCACTACTAACTCTGCAACCAATTATAATAGAAAAAAGTTACTGGTACCAATGGATTGGAAATAAAGTCTACTTTTAAATGATGTATATAACATTTGCTTAGGGGCCATCTACAAATCAAAACCAGACCAAACTTAGTTTTTTTCAATGGCAACACCCAAGTTTGACAATATATTTTAAATCTTTGGATCAAACTATGCCTAGACACAAAATTTCAAGTCACTTGGATGGTAAGTTTTAGAATTATAAATATTGAAAATTTACAGCTTGTAATGTTAAATTACATTTTCATATTTTTATTAATATCTCCTGAAATTATAATCCTAGTGTGATAATTTTGAGCGTGGATATAATACTAAAAAATCCAAACATTAATACATTGAATTTGCAATTTAAAAATATGAATTATGAAATTAATATTCGAAAAAAATATGAATTACAACCTGCATTTTTTTTTATAGATTTATATTTATTATGTCCTGCATGCGAATTCTCAATTTCAAATTTTTCTTTCAAGTAGTTTTCGAATTATTATTAAAAAACGTCAAAAGTATAGTTTAAGGGCCATCTATGATGTGCAGAGAAGCATAATTTGAAAAAATATATTTTACTCATTTTATTGAAATATTTGTGCTGGCAATAGTCGAAACATATTAAGCGAGTGAAATGGTCATATTGGCAAGAAATAACACAACAGAAGTGACATAGCCATTCTGTAGCATTTCAACAATCAAGTATACTGATATAGCCCCTAAAATGGGCTAATTTTAAAAGCATTAATTTCTCGGAAACTAATCGTACGGATTTCATGAAAATTTGGATTTGGACATTGCTATTGAAATATGCAGATGACCTCTAAGCAAATTTTATATACATAATTTAAAAATAGACTTTATGCTTGATACCTGTAACTTTCTTCTACGATAATTTGTTGCAGAATTATCAGATGGGTGTTTACTTATAAACTTGTACCATCTTTATTTAAAATAAAGAACTGAAAGAGTGTTATTATTTTTTTATTAGATTAAGAAGACTTTGAACTCCTGTTTAAGATAATTTACAAACACAAAAACATATAAAGGAAATCAAAACTTAAAATTGTCTTTCACAGGGGATGCAAGGAAAATCTTAGTTCCCTATTGTTAATAATTTTAAATCACTCAAGAATAAATGTTTCTCCTTTTTTTCAAAATCATGAGAGAAAAAGAAAACCTGTTTAGTTAAATTTGATAATTCAGGGAGGAACAATTGGCCTGCCTTGCAGGTACCCATGACCCATATAATTTCAATAGGCTTCTCAAGGAAATCTCTATTCTCCCTACTTCATCCTTTCATTGTCATGAGAAACTATGGAAAATGTTAAACAATGTGAGTCTGGATATTTACATTAAACGTGCTTATAAAAAGTGTGTGTCCATGTGGCCTAAGTCAGTCTGTGGTTCTTTATCTCAGAACCTTGTGAATTCAACAAACTTTATTTAAAGAACAATAAAAAGCATAAAAATACAAATACAAACTACATCACATAAAAAGTGATGGGGATTAAAACACAATAACATTAAAAAATGCAATTTATCTGGCTAAACAGTGGGTATGACTATCTTTGACGACTCCCTGAACCCTGGAGAATTTGTCTCATGCATTCAAAATAGATGTCCAATGAAAACAAGATAGTTTAGCTGACTATTATTCGTCTGATCACTTTAGCATATTTGTAAGCACATATTCAACTTATCACTATCATTTGAAGGGTTCCAGGATCCAAGAGAGCCGACAACAATCGATTTGACCTTACAGTGCAATTGTTCACACTCAACTCCTTGGCAAGATCTTCATACTTAGCGAGTTCCGGACTGATAAAAGCTCAACATTTATTGCACGCTTGCAGTGACCCGGAGCTGAACAATTTTTCATGCTCCAGCTCTGCTCCTAGATGAAACACTGTGGCTCCGGCTCGGCTCCGACTTTGCGCTTTTGAGTTGCAGATTTTAATTTACACATTTAATTTTTTGCTCACAAATTCTTTCTTCCTTTACCTTCATTAAAGATCTGACAAAATGCATTTTTCTTCTCATCAAACTTGAAACGTTTGTTCAGAAAATATGACATCTTTTAGCTTTTGCTTTTAAAATAGAAAGTTTGGTGGAATTTTAAGCACAAAAATCTTAAATTTCTTCTACACTTTTCAAACAACCAAAATTGTACAACTACACATGTAGACAACAAACGGCCATATTTTTCAAATAGTGTTGTCACCTAGCTCAAGTAGAAAGTAGAAGTAAAGTAGTGTTACCATGTTTTGAGAAGTTTTCAATCTCTAATTTAAAAAAAAAAAAAAACCCTCAAAAGGATATAATTAAAATACTGAATAATGATGTAAGTAAAATATTTTAAGCCTGGAAATTTAAAAGACTGAAAAAAAAAAAGATTTAAAAGAATATTAAAAACTAAAGGAGCCCTGGAGCAGGGGAAAATTAAGAGCTCCAGCTCCAGGGAAAACACAGCTCCGGAGCTCTCCGGCTCCAGCTCTCTGCATGCTTGTAAAATAAAAATAATAATGTTCTTATAATTTAGCCTACTCTTTCGACATGTTCATGAAAGATGTCTAAACAAATTTTTTAAATCTCTGCTTCACTAGCACACATTTATTCAGTCCTAATTCAATTTCTAGTAAGTTGTATGGAGAGATTCATATTATCAAGCATTAGGGCTACGCTTTTTCCTAATTTTTATCAACTTTTTAAAGTTGACACAGAATTTCTATGTATATCTTTAAATCCTGTTTATAAATGTTGCCTTGCGATTAAATGAAAGCAGAACAGCGAATTCACACCTTCTTACAAAAATATAATGAGTCATTGGCCTGAGGTCAGGGTTGCTGGCTTTTAGCCAGGCCAAAAAAAGCCGGCCAGCTTTTTTTGGTTTTAACCACTTAAAAAAAGCCAGTTTTTATTTTTTAAAGTTGGTTTACAGTAAATTTGTTTTAAATTTGGATCAATTAATTTTTAATACGCTTATAAATATTTTCTACTAAAAAAAATAATAGATTTCTATTAAATTTTATCAAATAAATAAGTCTTTATAACTTCTAGAAGACAACTGTGAACGCATTATGTCTGAAAAAAAATATATATAAACATTGAAAATGATATAAGTTAGGCTCCGAACTGGTGTTTTGAAATTCCGTATTATATAGCTCCACATATACTACACATTTTAAAGATTATATTTAATTAAAACTGTTCTTAACTGCTCTGCTCAACAAGCGCAAAATGTTTTGACACATTTACAAATTCATTTTTTAAAGGAAAGATGTAAAATTCGAAAGCCTGACCATGGAAGCGATTTGGAATCGAACCTGTGTTTTCCATTTTTTGATCCATCAATTACCTATTGAGTTATAAAGAGATTTTGATCACGTGACAAACATGTTTTTTCACCCTTTTCTGAGTGGTTTCTTCTTTTGTGCAGAAATTCGGTTCAAAATGCTCAATTTGACACTATTTTCTGAAAAATCTATAGCGTTTGCAAAAAAACCTAGAAAAAACAGTGCAATTACATAGTTTCTGAACAACAACATCTGCTAGTTTCATGCATTTCTGGACAAAAATAAATTAAAACTTATGTCAGAAAGTTGCCCTTTTGGATTTAACAGCCTTAATGACAAAATGTAACACATCAAAATGGAAACGAGGAATTAGAAAAGATGTTTTATTTGAGGAGAGTGGTACATAAGTGTATAAAAAATAGAGCATTTAAACAAGAAAAAAAAATTTCTCAAAATAAAATTTTGAAAAGCTTGTTGCTATGCATATTCATGCATATGCTATTCATAATGTTTTTAATAGTGAGAAATGGTGGTGTTTTTTTTAATATGACTATGTATAATTTTAAATGTTTGCTAGAAATAAAATAAGACTTGTATATTAATAGCTCTTAAAATTAAGTAATAAAACATATAACTAAGTAACCATTGTCCTCTTTAATTTTATAAAGCAGTAAAAATGAAAAAATTGGCAGTTGGTATGGACCTTTTAAAACTTAGCTGACATATTTGCAATTCTGAATAAAATCACTGGCAAAATCATCTAAGTTTTATTCCAGTATTAATGTCCTCATTATTGAGAAATTGGGTTACTTATTAAACTGTAAATCAATTAAATGTCATTAAAACTAATTAAAAACACTTTAAAATGTGTAGTTTATAATTACAATGCTTTATTGTATAAAGGCCAATTATGGCCAAAAAAAGCCGGTTAAAACCAATAAAAGCCACCGGCCTGGCTTTTTTTAATTTTAGCCGGCTTTTTTGCAACCCTGCCTGAGGTAGCAGCAAGGAACAAAAGACAAGTTTAATGCAATAATATTTAAATAATAAATAAATTTATGTATGGTGAATTGTAATTACAAAAATAATGTGAAAATATAAAAAGTGAAAAAACATTTTTATGTATTGATTATGTACTCTTTTTTATGACTCTTTTTTAATAAAAAATACATCTTCTCTAAAAGCTTAATTATTTTAAAGTTTTCTTTCTGTTTTAATATTCACATGTAACCATATTTTTCAGCTGAGAGATATTTGGTAATATTATTTATGCTTTTTTAATAATTGGCAACAATAAGTGAAAAAAAGTTTTTTTCAAAATATGAAATAAATCTATTGCAATAGTGAAATTTTTAATAATAATAATAATAATAAAAACAGATAAATAATAATAAACTAGAGAACAGGAATTCTGCTTTTTCAGAATTTAGTGTCGCCCCCGGCATTTCCATTACTTCATTTTCTTCTGATGGACTGATGGCTTCTATTATTATGAAACAGCCATTATAAATGAAGCATTAGGTGAAGATGAAAGAGCAGCCGTAAAAAGATAGAACTCAGATTTTCTGGTCAGAATGGGGGAAAAAAATGGCCATAATTTTTTTGGCCATTTCCCCCCCCCCCCCCACCCCTCACCATTCTGACCAGAAAATCAGAGTTCTAACTTTTTAAGGCTGCTCCTTCACCTTCATCTAACACTGCATTTATAATAAATGTTTCATAATAGAAGCCACCAGTCCATCAGAAGAAAATAACTCGGTTAAGCGGGACTCTACTGCAGTACAAAACATATTTCAATTTTAAGGCTTAAAGCACACATTTTATTTTATGTAAAATGACGTCATTTGCATCCGCTTAAGAATTCCATATTTACGATCTACTCTTAAACATGTACAGTAAAGCACGCATAGCACATTACTATCATGAAATAATGCACAAATGCAGCAAAAAGATTCCGTCATTCAAGAAAATCGAAAAAAAAAAAAAATGTCTATCTAATGATTCATAGATACTTAAAATTAAATATAGTTTATAATAGCTCCATTGTTTTAACAGAAATCATTCGTTTATATTTTTTTCAAAATAGCACATATTTTAATTACATTTTCTTTCGGTTGTTATGAGAAAATGGCAACAAAAATATATAATTACTATTTTAGAACTATTTTTCCTTTACTTTCTACAGAAATGGAGTACTTCCATTGCCAATATTAAGCAAGTGGCTCTAAAAACTACAAAAAAAAATTAATATTTCAAAAATAAATAGAGAAAATGCATTTAAAAGATATTTTTTTTTCAATATGATGGTATAAAAATTGAAAATGTGCAATGCTTAGAAGTTAAAAAATTTTCTATAGATTATTTAATCATACTGCTTTGTTTTACGGCTGGCTTCTGTAAGGTAACGTTATTTTTTGGAATACACAAAATAAGCAGGGAGAAAGAAATAGCATACCGTACCGGGGGCTAAAAAAAGATTGCACACTGCACACTACAAAATAGTCAAACATGTGCCTGCAAGAGATTGTTAAATTGTTATGCATAGTTTTTGATCCTATAAAACTTTAACCGAACAATTTTGTGCAACTTTAATTTTAAATAGCGCTTAAAATAATTCGTTGATTTGAAAACTGTCTACTACTGAAGCATGTTTATCAACATTTCTCTATAAAAGTACCAGTTTTCATATTTTGAAAAGTCAAAAGGTCACAGTAGAACAAATTGCAACAGCAGTTACTTTTTTAGAATTGAGATTGAATCGAAATTAGCTCTTCTATCCAACAATACATGAATCTACTTAACTATAGGTACATATGAAATACAAGACTTACCAAATCATGTTATATCACAATACAATTTTTCAATTTGATCTCCCAGTAGCAAAATATCTGTGCCAATTTGCCAGTCAACAGTGGTGAACCATGCTTACTATTATAAAAAATCAAAATATATAAAATTCGAAAAAATTACATTCTCAAAAAAAAAATCTAGAGACAAAATTTTATGTATTTTTAAGTTGTTAGATAAGATTATTCAGAAAGGTCTAAAATAATCTGCAGCAGGGATGTAGTGGAGGGTATACGGGGGTATATGCCGTATACCCTCTGGATTTTTTTAAGGAACACCGTATACCCTCTGTTTCTCAAGAAAGCTATAGTATATACACTCCAGGGTATACACTCTGCCTTGAGCATATACCCTCTGCTTAGAGAGTATACCCTCTGTTTTTTTTACGACTACACCACTGATCTGCAGCGCCTACTGCCATGCTGCACTGTACTGCTACTGGCTCTAATCCTATTAGTGATTGCTTTTACATCTATAATAGTTATTCCTGCCTTAAGTTATAAAATTTTCATAAAAAGGTCGAAAGATTTAATAAAATAAAGAAAGATTTGAAACATTCTACTTTGTTGAAACATTTTGGGTATTGTTTTTATCTTTGTTTTCAAAGGTTATTAGCAGAGAAATTCATGACATAATCAGCTAACAAGACGAGGTATTATATTGATACATTAGGTTAAGGGGATGAGGGACCTTAAAAAACCTTAAAAATCAATTCTTTATTTTTTGAAATTTTGACTTTAAATATTATTCAGGGGTACATTATATGCATTATGACAAGCATTTATAAAAAAAAAATTTTTTTTTTAAATTATTTTTGAGAAAAAAAATGGAGTTTTACGCGTCGTCTTAGAAATCTTCAAAATGCCCCATGCGCATTCCAAATCAATGAAAATCCCCAATAATTTTTATAAAAGTTTGGTTTATATATATAAATAATTCTGTGCATCGAATTTTATATATTTGAATATAAAGGTTAAAAAAAAAAAAAAATTAAAAATTTCAAAAATTTTGATTTTTTTTTTTTTTTTTACAACTTTATATTCAAATATATAAAATTCGATGCACAGAATTATTTATATATATAATCCAAACTTATATAAAAAATATTGGGGATTTTCATTGATATGGAATGCGCCGGGGGCATTTCGAAGATTTCTACGACGACGCGTAAAATGCTATTTTTTTCTCAAAAATAAATTTTTTTTAATTTTTTTTGTGATAAATGCATGCCACAATGCATATAATGTACCCTTGAGTAATATTTAAATTAAAATTTACAAAAAAAAAAGAAAAAAATTAAAAAATTTGTAAATTTTTTTGAAATTTTTCAATTTTTTTTTTTTTTTTTACCTTTATATTCAAATATATAAAATTCGATGCACAGTTTTAATTATATATATAAACCAAACGTTTATAAAAAATATTGGTGATTTTTATTGATATGGAATGCACAGGGGGCATTTCGAAGATTTCTACGACGACACGTAAAATGCCATTTTTTTCTCAAAAATAAATTTTTTTTGTGATAAATGCATGCCGTAATGCATATAATGTACCCT
The DNA here is from genome assembly GCA_963932465.1 of Maratus speciosus. Lineage (NCBI taxonomy): Eukaryota > Metazoa > Arthropoda > Arachnida > Araneae > Salticidae > Maratus > Maratus speciosus. The sequence continues at coordinate 153,806,786 of OZ010790.1, read as the reverse complement.
TTAGTAATATTTAAAGTTAAATTTGCAAAAAAAATGAAAAAAAATAAAAAATTCTGAAATTTTGAAATTTTTTCGAAATTTTTTTTTTAACCTTTATACTCAAATATATAAAATTCGATGCACAGATTTTTTTATATATATAAACCAAACTTTTATAAAAAATATTGGGGATTTTCATTGATATGGAACGTGCATGGGGCATTTCGGAGATGTCTAAAACAACGCGTAAAATTCCCCTTTTTTCTCAAAAATGACTTATTTTTTTTTTTTCTTTTTCTAATAAATGCATGCCATAATGCATATAATGTACCTTTGAGTAATATTTAAGGTGAAATTTACAAAAAATAAAAAAATTATTTTTAAGGTCCCTCGTCCCCTTAAGAAACATGTATTATAACAAGGAAATCTCTGAAAATAAAGCTTGTGTCACCAGAATTCTGTACTCTTTAAGGATAAATATTTTAATTATTGTAAACATTATTTATAAACAGGACAATAAAAAATTAACTTATTGAAGTATTGAATGAAATGCTAGGGTGGGGGCTTTTGCAGGAAACATTGGACTTTTTTAATAGAGAAAAGCAATATAAAAACCAGCAATAGCCAATCTTACTTAATAAACAATATCATTAAATAAAATTATACCTTTAGGTAATGCTGAAGTAGAATGTTGAATTAGAATAAAGCAGCCATTCCAAACTCTGTAGTAAATTATACCTTTTTCATTTCCACAGCCAACATCTATAAAATTAGGTGTAATTGAGAAAGTATTGTCAATGATATTTGACATTTTTGCATTTGACGACTATTAAATATTTTACAACCTTTATGTATCTTGAATAACAAAATTTCATTTTATGCCTTTCTGTTAATTTCTTTATTATTTCCTGGTTATTTTACTTTTAATATTTTAATTAAAAGAAAATTTTTATCATTATATTTTACTACTTCTTACTGATGTTTTGCCCATCGTAAAATGTGTATACTATACTGAATGTTTTTATGCATATATTAAATTATTAAAGTCATTACAAGCACAGGTTTCATTTCAATGTGGCATTTTCTTCATTAAAATCAACTTGTTATTTCATCATCACTTAAAAATAAATAAATAAATAAATAAGATTTGAGGCTGTCAAAGATTAAAAAATGTTTTATTTCTATTTTTAATTTTGTAAACTGATTATTAATTACAATGGAACTGCCATATTACTGCAAATGCATATGCTTTACAATTGCTATTTATTACATTATAACTAAATATTGATATACATTTTATTTATAAACATGTTTGCATAAAAAAACTTCCAAATGAACAGTTTTTCATGTCCACACAAAATATTTCACATATACTGCTGTGTATGTGTGATATTTTGGTATAAAAGTTGTTTCTTGAATGGGAAGAATCAATATATTTATTTATTATTGTTAAGTTCTGTATTTTTAATTTTCAATTTATTAAAAGTGGACAAAATGATATTTTGTCCGGGACAACCCTTCATCTATCGGAAATAAACATGTGAAAGTAAGGATGAGTACATGAAAACGAAGGTTTAAAAAAAAAGAGTAATAGAAATAAGATAAGTGAACCATATATAACTATTATGAACTTAATAAAGTATATATTTAATAAAGGAGGAAATAAATAGAGGAATTTAATAACATTTAAACAAACCTGTTGAACAGAAAGTAAGTATATTTAATAAAGATAGTAAGAGTTATAACGTGAATGAAATTATTTAATTAAAATAGATATGATTAATAAAAGTAAATAAAAGATATAAAAAATGGAGATACTGCCAGAAAGTGATAAGAACAGGTATGACAATATTACTATCATTTAGTAACCATATCTTACGGTGCAATAGCCGTTGTCAAATATTAATTCATTAAAACTTTGAAAATGGAATTGAACCGAAGAAAAATTCTGCTTTATACAGGATCTTTATCCTGTATCATACTTAGATCCTTCTATGCTTTGACATACCCCATAAAGAACGATTTTAACAATACAGTGCTGAATATAGACATGCAAAAAACGACAGACAAAATCTTCATTTGGCACCCTTTTTGCCTTTTGATCTGGCACCTGGGGCACACACACAGGCATATGAAAGTGGGAAATGGGAAAAAAGGTGGAATTTTTTTTCCATCTATACAATAAGGCCAAACTCGTATAATTTAGACACATTTTAACAGTTATTCATACAATAAAATGAATTATAGCTGTACATATGATTGTTATTTCCTTTTTGTAACTTACAAAGTATTAAAAAAAAATAACAATAAATGTATAAATTCATTAAATCAAAACAGAAAATGGGAAACAGTTTGCTGTCAAGTATAAATTCTTCTAAATGTATCTGATGAACTTATGTGTAGTACAGAGATTGAGATTAATTTTTCAAAATAAAAGCATTATTTTGAATGATTTGACTGTTTAAAAACTTACGCAGGCTTTAATTTGCATTTATTCAATTATTTATTATATTTTAATGTTAATTCTGATTTTAGGTGTTATGGTAAATAAGTTATTAACATATTTTTTAGTTTAAATGTGTGTAAGTAAAACTCAGAGAAATATATCATTTAATTTCATACTCAAAATGTGCTTTTTTTCTGAAGTAGAAAAAAAGCACATTTTGAGTAATGAAATTAAATGATATACTTCTGTGAGTTTTACTTACACACATTTAAACTAAAAAATATGTTAATAACTTATTTACCATACCACTTAAAATCAGAATTAACATTAAAATTTAATAAATAATTGAATAAATGCAAATTAAAGCCTGCGTTACGTGTGTGACACTCTCCATGGAATCGCCCCTTTACTCCAGAAATACATTTGCAAAAATGCATCACTGAAATTACCCAGAAGTGTTATTTAATTTTCCTAGTTTAAGAACTTAATTTACACGACTTTCAGATGCTTATAATAAAAGCTCGTCTTTGATTTGATAGTACAGGAATTCAGAAACAAACTCCAAGGATTTGAGCAGACAAAATGTCTAATGATTAAGCTTTACAGATCACCCCCCCCCCCCCATATGCTTCTAATATTTTCTTAGCATTTTTGCATCAATCCAGAGACTTTCCAAATTTGTTTTTAAAAAGATGGAATTCCTCCTTCAAGAGGAACTCTTTCATGCCTGGGCACATGATCCCCTTAGTTTAGGACCTAAGAGAAATTCATGACATAATCAGCTAAAGACAAGGCATTATATATTGATATATTAGTGGTAAAAAAAAATTTAAAAAAAGTTATCGTGACATGTAGGGTAGATGTGCAAGTAATGGACACATCTCAAAGTTTTTGCTTTATAACAAAAAATAACCAATAAAAATTTAGCTTTTTTTATTTTTTTCATAATTTCCATTGCATGTTTTATAATTTGGGTTATTGTTGACACTCTGCATCAAACCAATTAGGAAGCAGAAAATGTTTTGAAGTTCCGCTGCTTTTCAGTGAAAATCTTAATGAACATGCTAACAGCTTCAATTAATAAATTTATATATCTCTTATGGAATGCTTAATTAGTCAATTTCCAGTAATGGACACCCTATGTATACATTGCTAAAAATGCAATTCCAGTAACGTTTATAGTGCATAAAATCTTTTGACTTATCTGAAAACCTAAGTAATCAAATTTAATTTTTAAATTGCTCTTACCAGTATGCAATACGAAATTTTTTTTATAATTAGCTGCTTTAATTAATTTTGTGTGGTTAATAAAATTTTCAATATTTTAATGAAGTTAGTTTTTCTTATAACAGGGTTCATACTCTCTTTCCATGATAAAATTCAAGCACCTTTCCAGAAATGAAAATTTGTTACAAAATTCATGTAAATGTAATTTTGTAGTATGGTAATATACCATACTACAAAAGTGTCCAGAGAAAAAAAAAATTATTTTTCATTTTCACATTTGTTTTTAGGCGAATGCGATACATAACATACAGTAGCTAAGGCTTAAATGTGAGATGTTATGAGAAAGTCTTCAAAAAATAAAGAAAATCTTTATGCATTCTACTTTGAAAGTCATTTGTGCTAAACACATTAGACAAAGTAGACACTTGATAATTTTGCATTGTTATGATATTAATCAAGGGTGATTCTGAGTAAAAAAAAAAAATTCTGAAATTCACAGCAATTTTCTGAAAAGTTATTGGGGGAGGGGGTACCACTCCCGGTACTAACTATGCGTATTTTCCGCAGCCCTTTAACGAAATAACAAAATTTGTGGTTTTTTTTGACAAAATTTGCGTGTTTTTTTTCATAATCTTTTGATGAAATTTGAGGGTTTTTTCGTGATCTTTTGACGAAATTTCAGGGTTTTTTTCTTAATCTTTTGACGAAATTTGTGGTTTTTTCGTGGTTTTTAGTGATTTTTTGATGGAATATACGTTTTTTTCTGGATCTTTTGATGTAGTATACGGTTTTTTCTTGATCTTTTGATGGAAAATGCATTTTTTTTTGTGATCTTTTGACGGAACATGCAGTTTTTTTTTTCCCGATCTTTTGACGAAATATGCAGTTTTTTGCAGCCCTTTTGACGGAATTTACGTTTTTTCGCGATCTTTTGAGAAAAATTACGAGGTTTATCACGATTTTTTGAGAAAATTTATGGGGTTTTTTGTGATTTTTTGAGAAAATTTAAGGTGTTTTTGCAATCTTTCGATGAAATTTGTGGGGGTTTTTCGCGATTCTTGGACGAAATCCCCCCCCCCCCATGGTTCTTGAACAAAATTTGCATTTTTTCTGCAATACCTTGATGAAATTTATATTTTTTTTCTGCAATTCTTTGATGAATTTTGTGTTTTTCTGCAATTCATTGACAAAATTTGAGTTTTTTCCACAATTCTTTGACAAATTTCGTGATTTTTCTGCAAACAATTGACAAAATTAATTTTTTTTGGTGACCATTTGTCGAAATTCACGATATTTTTTATGCCTGAATTTTCGGATAAATGACCAATTTTTAATGTTTTAGAAATGAATGCCTTCAATTTTTGGAACAGAATCTCAACTAATTACCGTATTTTATGGAAGAAGCGCTGCACTCCTCAAAATTGGTCTGAATAAGCTTAAAAATATCGTAATTGCTGCACCTGTCGTAAACGCCACACCTGAGAGAATGCTGCTTTTGTCAACAGTGTCTCATTGAACTAACTTTAATCAAAGTTTTCTGAACAGTGTAGGGTGCCTCATTTTTAATAACTTATTTTAATAACTTAAATTCTAAAATTTTATTAAATATTTAAATTGGGTTTTAAATGGTTTTACGTAATTTTTAAAAAAAATTAAGGTGATGTCAATTGGTATTAAAACCATCCAGAGCGCGGGACGCAGACCCCTCTCCTTAGATGCTCCATATTTTTGTTAAGTTGTCGGCGCAACTTAACACGTTTTTTAAGTCGCATCCCCTTTAGTCCTTTTTAGGGTTTCTATTTGAAGCCTTCAAAATCTGAGTGGAAGAGTTGTAAATTTTCTTTGTCTACCTGTATGGTTTGGTCATCGAGGTGAAATTATTTCAAGTCTATGGGTTTGGTATCATCATCGAAAATGTCACAGTTTTCATTATCGGCAAAGTCAGAAAGCAGGATTGGCACGGTTTAAACCAATTGGTTTTAACCATGGTTTAAACCAACTGGTTTTTTTCTCAAAAAAAAAAAAAAAAACCAATTGTTTTTTTTTAGAAGAAATCTAATAACAGTTTCTCTTTTTTCTTTATAATTTAAATGTTTCACATTATTGGATGTATAAAACTTCTACTTTTAACACTTTATTTCAGCAATAAGCATTAGATATAGTGGGTCTAGGTGTTGTTTACATGTATAGGATGAAAATCAGTGTGTGTTGACGAACATACCTATTGCTCTAAAGAAAAAATTTTAAAACGTGAATTTTTCGAAGTTAAAATAGATTTAAAACATTCAATATTTACTATAAAACATTTTAATAAAAAAAAAAAATGGAGATTATTTAAAGCAATCTGCCATAACACACATGGTGATTTTGAATATGGAGCCACATAACTGCACATAGCACAATGATCTTTAAGATTTTGGTCGAACTGTAAAAGAAATTTCTCTTGATTGGGAAAATTATCTCCAAGAATTAAAATCAAAATATGAAGTGGAATAAGAAAGTATTCAAAATTGGGTGCTAGTTATAGCATTTTAATAATACCAATATGTTGTGTATGTGTATATATATATATATATATAGATTTTTTTTTTCTTCTGTTATCTGCTGAATCTTATGACCAAAAATGTTGACTCGGAATTGCCACTCAAATTGTCAATTCCAAGAAATATTTGAAATTTATTTTTGACCAACTGTGAAAAAGAATATTATATTCAACAAACTACATCAAATGTTTCTTACTAGTAATCAAAAGATTGTTTACAAAGGTTATCAGGCTATCAGTGTTTCACTGCGTAGAGCAATTTGTTCTATGAACTTAACTGTTTACAGATATTGTTTAAATTGAAATATGAATTTTTTCAATTTTCTACATAAATTGACTGTAATTATTTAATTTAAAATTATTTTCAAATGAAGTTATACTACTTATATATCCAACAATGCCTATTTTTATCAATAAATATGCATGTATATGTAATAAGAAAAGATTTAAAAAAAAAAAAAACCCGGTTTAAACCAAATAAACCTTTTTTTTTGAAAAAAACCTGTTTTTTTGCCAACCTTGTCAGAAAGTTTCGTGTTGTTGATCAGGCGACTTGAGAAGTCTTAAGGAATTTTTACTTTATCCCAATTTTAAGCGCTCAAAAAAAAAAAAAAATCGTAAGTGCCGCACATGATGTAAATGTCGCACTTGACAAAAAATTAACTTTCAAACTTGTAAACACTGCAGCGTTTCTTCCATAAAATATGGTAATACACAATTTTAAATTTTACAAAAACTAAATGAATTTTTTTCTAAACTTGCCTTAATTTGAAAACATCCATTAAATCTTTTTCAAAAAGGTATATTAAACACTCACAAAACAAAAAAATTGCATATTTCAGCATGAACAATTTATTGCATTTTCACAATTTAAGCTCTTTAACTGCATTTTCTACTTCTTTTAAATCAAACTTCAGCCTCTTTTTCTTTTACAATTTATATGGTCCACATTGCCATTTTCTCTATTGTCCATTGGGAGGGGATTTACATTGGAGGAATTTCCATTCTTGCGATCGACAGTAGCAGCAAGTACATGTCTTTTCATTTTCTTTTGTAAAAACTTAATCCTAGAGAGGGAAGGGAGAAAGGAACAAACCGAAGTACAAATGCTCATACTCTGAGCTCCTGAAAGGAAAACGATCTCAGACCAAATATTTTCACCTGATTAATTAACTTTTTATTTTTTAACATTTGCAACTCTTATTTTATTTTGAACATCTGAATAAAAAAAATTAAGCACCTATAAAAAAAAGTAATGAAAATTAAGCACCTTCATTAAAATTTAAACAAATTCAAGCACTTTCAAGGACCTTTTTTCTCTCTTAAAAATTCAAGGACTTTCAAGCACTTTTAAGCACCGTATGAACCCTGTTATAACTCTGCCTTGCATATTTTATAATCTGGCAGTTAGTAAAACGAATCAGGAAACAGAATGTTGCTTAAGGGCAAAGGAAAAAGAGGGGCTCATACGGCTCAATCCCTCTGCATTTAAATAAAAATAATAAAGTTACAGTTGTTAAAAATAAATCTATTATTATTTTCTGTCTTAAATGCTTGCGTATTCATCTCTGACAAAAAAAAAAATTGTAATATTAAAATATTAATTAAATTTATAGTAGTAATGAAACTGGTAAATATGTAGATCAGTGGCCTCAAACATCAGTTTAGTGGTTTTATTTTGAAATTATTTTATTTAGTACATACAGCATTCAACCCGCAGTATTATTCATTTCATATTTGTATAGTTTCTGGGAGTTCCGTTATAAATAGTGAGAAATATACGAATCTATGCATTAATATTCTAAAACTTTATTTCTGATTTTTTTATTACTCCTCTAAATCCCTGACTGTTTCAATAATTTAATAACTGTAATTCGCTGACATTTAGTAAATTAAACCACCTAAAGTAATTAAAATATTGTTGTGATAATTGATCACAATAATTAATTTAAAAAGTGAATAATTTTCACAAATATTTTATTAATTATTGATATTCTAATTGTTAAATTTATTTAAAAATAACTATTTCTGTTTCATTAGTATTCTATCATGAAATTTTGGTTCTAAATAGCCATAAAAACAACTACATTTTTATTTTATTTTTTTGGTGTGTGGGGGGGGGGGGGGGGTCCATTACTGGAATTTTGATATATTTCTGTTATTTACGATAAAAGTTTGATTAATATTGAGAAATGAGACTATGAGAACGGTTAAGTATTGTTGATAGATTATGATATTGAAAAAACTGGAATATAATAATTATAACTATTAATTAAAAAATAGTTTTTAAAGAAATTCCTTAAGGGTGTCCATCACATCTACCCTATTATAACAAGGGAATCTGAAAATAAAGCTTGTTTTACCAGAATTCTATACACCCTTTAGGCATAAATATTTTAATTATTGTAAATATTTATAACAGGACAAAACAAAAAATTGACTTAATGAAGTATTCAATGAAATGCTAGGGTAAGGGTTTTGCAGGAAACATTTCACTTTGGACTTTTTAATAGAGAAAAGCAATATAAAAAGTGACAATAACCGATATTACTTAATAAACGGTATCATTAAATAAAATTATACCTTTAGGTAATGCTGAAGTAGAATGTTGAATTAGAATAAAGCCGCCATTCCAAACTCTGTAGAAAATTATATCTCTTTCATTTCCACAGTCAACATCTATAAAATTAGGTGTACTAATTGAGAAAGTATTGTCAATGATATGATGTGAAGCATCAAACCATACAGCAAAGACAATATTCATTCAATTAATATCCTGGGAGTTGCTATAATACTGATGATGGGGGAAGAGGAAAGCAGGAACTGTCACTGAAAAGAAAAAAAATAAAGTTTGAAAGAACACAGATTTAATAAAATACAGTCTAAAAATATAGTTCATGCTTATTTTAAAAGTGATGTTGCGATACAATTATATTTAATCATGCAAACTATTTTCTTATATGTAAAAAACTGCTTTAAAAGTTGTACAAACTTTGCACATTACTAAATAATCAAGGTAGTATAATTAATTTTGTTTAAAAGAAAAAGCAGCATTTATAAATGTCGCATATTCTGTAATGTTTGCCATTTTTTTGTTATACGAAGATCACTTCGATCGATGTACAAGTTTGGAAAAGGCATTTTTTCAACAGTATTTCATATACTACTATTATAAACAATAAATATTTTAAAACTTACTTTATAGAAGTTGCTACAATATCTAAGCTAAGTAGAAACAGAAAAATGAGATGAGATGAAAAACGTTAGCGACGCTTACAAATAACAACAACAATGCTACCTATGGGCATACCTGGAGAAATGAAAAATCGCCAAGCCAAGCTATACCGCCAAGCCGCCAGAGGTTACCATGACGGTTCAATAAAATCATCATTTATGTAGCCGTATCTTACGGCGCAATAGACACTCCCGTTTTGAATAGCGAGTGCTTTAAGTCTTTTGTGTGTTTTATAAAAAAGTTTTGTGATTGTCATGGGTTCCGTGCTTCTACTCTGAACTTTCTTCATAGTATTGATCGGTTCTAGTGGTGTGATGCTCCGCTTTTTCTTGATTCATGTGATTATTTTTTTCCTCTGCTCGTGCTAGAGTGTTCATCTGTGACTGGATTTTTGGATCATTCGGGATAAAAGCCTTGCTGCTATAGATCCCAAAGCTCACCCAACTCAAACCAAACCAAACCAAAACCTGAAATGCCGTGATCAGGTGGTTTTTGTGTTTGCGATTGTGTATTTTCGATTAATTAAAGTATAATAATACTAAAAGATGTTACGCATTTTATTAAAGTTTGAAAAATAATAATATGTCTATAATTATGGAAGATCCTGGTATTAAATTAGAAAAGGTAAATTTATTTGGTTGTCCGGAAAGTTCGTGCCGATTTTGAAGGAAAATTGAAACGCAAAAGATTCAAATTTTAGTATACATTTATTAAATTATATAGGTGCCAATCTGTTCAACAACCTTCTTCCATCTGTCCAGAACTCTCATAATGCCTCTTTGCTAGACATTTGGGATTTTCTTTCAAAATATTTATCGAGGTGTTTTTAAGGATGACATTCAAAGAATCAATTCTTTTTTTGCGAAGGGATTTTTGAAAAAAACAAATAGCAGTTAGACGGAGCAATGTCCGGAGAGTAGGGAGGGTAGGGCAGAACGTCTCAATCGAATGCAAGGAGTTTATTTCTGACAGTCAAAGATACGAGAAGCTTGATGTTGTTATAATGAAAGAGGTACAGATGTCATATTCGCCCCATATTGGCGCGTTTTTTTTCTGACGCCAATGTTATATACGCAACGGGTACTTAACTGGCGCCAAAGTGTCGTTATTTTGCTTGATGTGGTAACCCGGATTATGTTGTTTATGCTGTTGATGTTTTCGCCAAATTGGCAACCGAAAAAAATCGCGCCAATATGGGGCGAATATGACATCTGTGCCATGAAAGACAGCACCTCAGCTAATTTGGTCTGTTTCCTGGCTATTGCTGCCTTCAGTTCTTCGATTTGCGAGCAGTATTTTTCAGAGTTGATGGTCTGGTTTAGTGGAAATAGCTTGTAATAGATCCAATTCCACCAAATAGACAGCATCACTTTTTTCTGGTAGAATTACTGCATTAGCGACAGTTATGGGACCTAAATGCCTTGACTAAATAAGGGTTGTTTGCGTCTCAAGTTGTTATAAAGTATTCAACTTTCGTCGACAGTTACCAATCTTGGAAATGCGGTCTGGAATGTTGTGCTCTGTCATGTAATGGGCAGGGTAGTCCAAGAGCTGTTAAACATTTTAGGGAAGGTATTTGAGGCACCCTGAAAATTTGTGCAACACTTCTTTTGTAATGGCTGAATACAAAATCGAATGTCTGGCTGAAGGATCGTGGCCCCAAAACTGTGCCAGTCACGTGTCAAGTGCCATTTTTTGACTACCCAAAAAAAAGGTATTTGAGGCACGCTGAGATTGAGACACAATAATATTTATACTTAGAAAAAAATATTTTGAAAACGACAGACACTTTAGTCGGCCCAAAAACTGTGCCAGACACGTGTCAAGTGCCATTTTTTGACTACCCAAAAAAGGTATTTGAGGCAGAATAATATTTATGCTTAGAAAAAAATATTTTGAAAATGACAGACACTTTAGTCGGCACAAAAACTGTGCCAGACACATGTCAAGTGCCAAATGGCACTTGACACGTGTCTGGCACAGTTTTTGGGCCACGATCCTTCAGCCAGACATTCGATTTTGTATTCAGGTATTACAAAAGAAGTGTTGCACAAATTTTCAGGGTGCCTCAAATACCTACTCAAAAATGTTCAACAGCTCTCCTACTAGGGTGCCCAGCGGTAACTATTTCTATGTTCAATTTGTATCACTATTTTAACACAGGGTTCCTACGTGACTGGGAAACAGGGAATTTTCAAATGGAAAATGACAAATGGTCAAAAAGCCAGGGAATTTTTTTAAAAAATTCTAAATCCTGAAATAGGCAGGATTTTTTTTTTTTTAATGCGCTATCATGTATTAAAATTTTCCCAAGTTCCGAGGTCCATCTGCAAAAAAGTTCAGATTTTTCACTAAATTCACATTCTTAATGTAAAGATGTTTTAGCTATACAAATTTGTCATAGGCATTTAAAAATAGATGATACCACTGTGAAAGAAATGTTGAGCCATGTTAAGGTGGTTAGGTCCAGTAGCAGAAAATTTTCCAAATGTCTGCAACAGATACTTCAGGGCAGAAAATAATCTGCAGTTAAAATATTTTACAACTGAAGTGTTAATTAATCAAACAAACACTTACCTGTACTTATTCATTTTTATTAGTAATAATTTTTTTTGTGTATTAAGTAGTAAAGCAAAATAAAGGTTTCGATGGAAAAAAATCTGCAAAAGAGAAAAGAAAATCTGCGACATCCGTCTCCCATCTTGAACTTTCTGCTACCAGGGCTAGGACGAGATATCATGAAAATTTAAATAAGAAAATAATGAAGCAGTCAAAAAAGAAAAGCTGTACTTGAAATTAAAATGTTAAAAGCAGGGTTGGCACAGTTTTAACCAATTGAGTTTTTTGTCTAAAAAACCATTTGGTTTTTTTAGGACAAATCTTATATAATATTTTCTCTTTTTTTGCAATTTAAGTGTTTGAAATTATTGATAGAAGTAATTTCTATTTTTGACACTTCATCTCAGCAGTCAACATGAGACATTATGAGCCTAGGTCATGTTTCTATGCATGTAGAAGAATGAAAATTAGCATACTGTGCTGAGCTGATGAACATGTCTGGTGCCCTAAAGATTTATCTTCAAATATATGAAATAAGAAAAGATTAAATAGATAAATAATATTCAATATTTAGCATAAATATTTTCATTTAAAAAATGCAGATTATTTACAGCAGTTAATGACAAAATAAAATTATCTTTAAGATTTTGATCAAGTTGTAAATTGTATGGATTGGAGAAGATTATCCTTAAAAGAATTTAAAATAGTAATTTAAGATATGAAGTTGAATAGTACAGCTTGCAAAAATTGAGTGCTAGTTATAGCATTTCAATAAGACCAATCATTTTTTTCTGTTACTTGGCTGAATCTAATGGCCAAAAATGTTGACCTGGACACTAGGAGTTATCACTCAGAAAGCAAAATAACCAGATGTATTTGGATATTAAAAAAAGAAAAAAAAACTAACAACTGTAGAATAATATATTATATTCATGAAATTGCATTAAATATTTATTGATTATTATATTATTAATCAAAAGATTTCTGCATAAGATTTTCAAGGTATCAATGTTCCACTGTGTAGAGCAATTTACTTTGAACTTAAGACTTACTTTTTTTTAGATTTACTTTGAACTGTTACTAATAATGTTTATAGAAATTATTTCAATTTTCTACATAGTAGACTGTAACTACTTAAGAACAAAAAAACTTCTTAAAACACCATCAAAAATTTTTAAATGCGCTAGGCCTTTCGAAAGATCTGAGTCTTTCTTTGTCAGGCGCAAAGAAGATGTCCTTCTACTATGAAAGACTGGGTCTTGCCTCTGCTTTCATAGTAGAAGGACGTCTTCTTTGCGCCTGACAAAGAAAGACTCAGATCTTTCGAAAGGCCTAGCGCATTTAAAAATTTTTGATGGTGTTTTAAGAAGTTTTTTTGTTCTTATTCATTGACACCAGTTTTAACTTATTTTCTTTGTAACTACTTAATTTGAATATTTTCCAGAGTTTCCCCCAGGTTTAAAAAAGGGCAGGGTGCTGTTTGTGGCAGAAAAGGGCACTTTTAGATTCCGAAGGGCATGTTTTGGATTCTTAAGGGCATTTCTTGAAATTTTTAAAGGAATTCTTTTGATTTTTAAAACTACTTTTTAATATTTAATAGACAGAAAACTATTTTAAAGACAACAATGAGTCAATTTTTACTATACAAGTAAATTTTTTAATAAAAAAGGAGTAAAGGCACTTTTTTCAGGTGGGGGCAACAAGAGAGCTAATTTTTTTAAATGAGAGGCAAAAGGGGTGCTTTTCTGTAAATCTAAGGGCAGGCAGGGTGCAGCACCCTCCTGAAACTGTCTGGGGGAAACTCTGTATTTTCAAATGAAGTTTTATTACTTATATAATATCCAACAATGTTTATTTTATCAACAGATATGCATCTGTATGCAATAGAAAATTCTTTTTAAAAAACCTCGGTTTAAACCAAAAAAATCTTGCTTAAGCCAAATAAACCAGTTTTTTTTGGTTTTTTATTTAAAAAAAAAAAAAAATGGTTTTTTGCCAACCCTGGTTAACAGACAAAAAATTGAAACTTACACAACAAACTGCTTTTGAAACAGTACAAATAAATGACATGATAGCAGAGCTGCCTAAAATATTTTGAATGCTTAATACATGAAAATTCAGGTATATAAATAAAAAGTTACTTTGAATCCATCTGAGTTGTATTTTATTATTTTAATATTTTTTTTATATTTTAAATAGCAAGTGATATAGAATTTTAGTTTCAGTTTTATAGGTTATTTTCATTTTCAGAGGTGAGTTTAATCGTTAAGATCTAGAATTGTAATTTGTGTTTCTAAAAATGTCATGAATTGTGGTCAGGGAATTGTAGGAAATATGGTCTGGAAAAGTCTGGGAATTTTGTTATTCAAATAGAGTATGAACCCTTTATAGTATATTTCTTTTGCAGATGTTGTCAAAGTATATGTGAAAGATTTTTATTTTCAAAAAGTGGTGCCAGGGCTTGAAATTAAACTTTTCCTAGGAGGGGAGTCTCCCTACCAACATTTATAAATGGACGGGAGTTGAGCTATTTGGGAGGGAGAAAAAAATCTAAAACCCACTGTTATTTTATGTGCTATTTAAAGATTTATATTAATTATTTTGTCATATCCGTATTAATACAGACATGATAAAATACAATTGAAGCAATTTAAACAACAACTCAGAATAATTATGCAAAATGTTTTTCATTTAAGAAAGTAAGAAAGTTAATCTTTTATATCATCCATTTTTCAACTTTCAACCAAATATGATGGGTTCTTAACAATGGGGTTGTTAAATGAATTTCTGAATTTAGATTTTATTCCATTTTGGGCCCTGAATCTTCTTTCACAAGTTAAACTTGTGACAGACAGCACAAGCAGAACATTTATAACTTTGGACGTTATCAGAAACGTATGGTTATGCTCTCTTTAAAAAAATTTCAGAAAACTTTGCAATATCTGACATGCCTTTATTTTTAACTACTTGCATGAACAATGTATATTCAGTGATGGAATCATCAATATCCATTTCTGAACAAAATTGCTTTATTGTGTCGTTAATGAATTATAGTCAAAACCTGACTCCCTGGTATTTTCTTTGCTTAAAATTTGAATGCTTGTTCAATCAAAGTCAAAAGTTTGAAATGGATACAGTTGATTCATTTCTTCTACTACATGAGAAACAGGGGCGTAGCTACCGTGGAGCAGTTGGAGCAAACTGCTCCAGGCGCACGAATCCTAAGGGCGCAGAATTAGAGTGAAATAAAGATTTGTAAAAATATTTGCATATTTTTTTTTATTAATCAGATAATGTAGATTAATCTTCTTACATTCAGCATATTCCTATGATATTTTATCTTGTGTTTAACCTCAACTATTTCGATTTAAAACATGTTTTTATACACATTTAAAAGAAATTACTTCTATTTGCGAAGTTTTAATTTATACCATATTGCAGCCTTAAGTAAATTCTCCGACACTGTTTCAGCACGCCTGATTTTTTTTTTTTTGTGTAACTTTTCCATATACGAAAGTTTAAGATTTTCGAATCTTAAGGTAATGAAAACTTATTTACAGGGCTCTCATCGGTTACTGTATTGGCTACCACTATTTCCAAACAATAATCTTCCTGGTACATTTCTGTTGACAATGTTTTGGAAATTTATCATGATGATTAATGTAGAGAAATAATGATAGTCAAAGAAGTCGCCGCTGAGAAACCTACATTTAAGCAACAGCAATGCTGTAACTATTTAGTTATTTTACGATTAAAAAAAATAGTTGAAATGTCGAAGAAAATTATACACCATTTTACAAACAACCCTTTCCCCCCCCCCCCAAAAAAAAAAAAAAAAATAAATGTTGATTTTTTTTTTTGTTTGTTTGTTTTGTGAAACTAAACATGCATCAATGCAGATTATAAAACAAAAATAAGAACTGGAATTAGCCATTTTCCACTTCAGCCCACGGCGACTAAATTTAGATGGGGGTGGCAAACTAAATGTTGTGCGTATTGTTTTTAAGATTTTAAAAATATGATGTATCAAATGCAGAATAAAAAAGCATTTTCCTTCAAAAAGAGGAAAAAAATTAAGTATCAAATGCAGTGTTCCGTAAGACCTGAGCATCACCTATTCAAATTTACACCACTTTTTTTGGAAAGTATTTTTCTAAACCTTATTTATTCGCAGAATTTTAGGATTAAATAAAGAAAAACATATTTTTCGAAATTAGTAATGTGAGTTTCCCTAGGCCGTGATCAGTCTCTGCGCCCCTCCCCTGTCACAACACCACCATCCGATATCACATATTACTAGTCAATAAATTTTCGAATTATAAAAGAAAAGAAAATCTGGAGTTACCCCACTCAACTTTCCGAACAGTTTACAGAAATACTGTGTGTTCAAAACAGTATAACAATGAATAAAAACTCAGATCCTAATTTTATACAAAGGTGAAATATTTCCGCATTTTCATTCATAAAACGTAAACCTTTTTCTAATGACATAATTTTCAACAAATATTCATTCTGCCCCTGCTGAAACAAAACCTATAAATAACAAAAAAAAAAAAAAAAAAAAAAAAAAAAAAAATGGATTTTACCTAAATTTAAGTCACAGACTGGCCCGCCGGGTAACTGATCTGCGGGTCGGTGCGCCCTAAGCCAGGTAAAGCTTTTTTTGGCGACATGATCTGCCTCAAGAATTTTCGGCCTGTCTATGGCACCAAAGAGCGTCGCCTCTGTTTCAAAATACATATACGTATTTTATTTTATTTAGTTTTTTGTAAAATAATTTATAAAGTATTTGTTTGAAATGTCTAGGCGTTGTGTGTTCATACAGTGCTATGATTGTAATTTCCCCTATATAAATTTTTATTATATTAATTTTTGCACTTGATGCACAAAAATATTTATAAAGAATGTTTTCGACAAAGAAAAGGTAAGTCAAATACCCTTTTTTGTCAAAAATTGCATTTTAATATGAAAACGGGACTGTTTCAATATTGTCTATAAATGTGATAATTAGAACTCGTATATATATGTTAGAACAGTGCTGTTCAAAGCGGCGCCCTTTGAATGCTCTTTTTGCGCCCCTTCGATTATACCCTGTTGCTAGGGGTTTTTTTTAAATACAGTACATTCTGCCTAATACGGAAATCTGTCTTACACGTAGCTTCAGACATAGTTTACTACATAAAAATCTATTTTAAAGGTACTTTGCTTTAAAATCAAATTAATAATATTTACAAGTTTCTTAATATTACTAGCAGCATTAAGATTTTTTATCCTCCCACTGCGAAAAAAGTTTAAAATAGGTTTAATTAATCATAACTTTTTTATTCAGTACTAAAATTCTGTGTACTTAGAATCCAACACCAGTCACTCGCAAGCTAAATGTTAAACCAATGACAGTGTTCTTTACAAATTTTTCTTTTACATTTCAATATTTGTAATTTTTTTTCATAGAATATCTGAGGTTGATGTCTAAACGATTATCTTTATACTGTTTCAATTTTTTAAATTATTATTAGGTAGATTTCATAAGAAATACTACCTATTACATTCTCACCTATGTTGTAACTTCTGAAACATTTTTGCAGATCTACGCCGATCAATTCCCCTGGAACCCCAAATCATCCGCAGTTCAAAACTTTATCAACCCATCTATATCACTTTTTTTATGACACGATAACTTCCATAATTCTGCACAAATCTCTTCCAAACTGATACAAAAAGTCAAGGGGCAGAAAATCTCGGTCAAGCTCGGTAATGGGCAAAATCAGACCAAGGGGTTGGAAATAGAGAGGGTTTTTGTGAAAACAGAAAAAACTCTAACTTCTTAATTATAATATATATCAAATTAGTTTAAAGTTATTATTACTTCAACGAAAAGGGTAAAAAAATTTAGGTGTGACGGATTTTTGATATCATTAAAAATGTGCTCAGGGAGCGAAGAAAATAGGGCTTTAAGGAGAAAAAAATTCATAGCTTCGTCAATTCACAAGATATCAAATTCACTTAAATTTATTCTAAATCTTATCTAAAACTTTTATATTGACAAGTTTTTGATAGGACCAACTCTTATAGGGGAAAAAAAAAGAAAAAAAATTATGGTATTAACATGATTCTGATAAAAACCAGCCCTTACAGATAAATTAAAAACTCATCAAAAGCGGCCAGATAAAATTGCTAAACTGGATTTATATCTATCTTGATTTAGTTTTTGTTGGTGAAATTAGTACTTAACTTCGAAATCTACCTGTGCGAACTGGCAGGGATTTTTATTTCTAAGAACACTTTCAATTTCGGATCCGATTCTGAAATTGAAAGTATCCCCAGAAAGAAAAACTGGGATGTAATGGATATTATTGGTTTCTAAGTAAGGTGGTTAAGTAATGAGTTTCTAAAACGTTGCACCCTTCAAAAATCCAAGGTCTGAGCATTTGACAGCCACAGCGACCGAGTTCTAATCTTCGTGCAGTAGCGGCTCTTTAGGGGTTCTCAAGCACTTTCCTACAATATTGGTATATCAAATTTTATCTGTTTTAATCGTGGGATTTTCTACGCTTTTTTGAAAGGAGAATTTTTTTTAATGAAATTACTGGTATAGTAAAGGGATTGTGAACCCCTTGTCAAGCCGCCACTGTATGCGTGATGAAACGTTGTTGTATAAATATATGAGCAATAAGAATAATTTAATTGAGATAGAAGAGAAAATGTTCATCAGTTGTCGTCACTGAATGTTTGAAAAGTGGTTTAGATTCCAAATCCGTCGGGCGATTTCTTCGAAAATTAATAAAATTCTTGAGACAGATTTATAACATACCTGCCGACATCATATAAAACGCACCAAATCATGCCTGGAAATCTGAAAGCACGAGGAAATTCTAATTTACACGCATACATATTGAACGATTGTAAAAATTGTGAGAACAGATTCGAAGTATTTGAAAGTATAAAATTATACCATTATTGCTATTTATTTTTATTGTGCTTTCCTATTTCCTACCTTATATTGAATGTGTATGGAAAGTGAAAACTGCAATCTTGAGTAATGTATAAGGTTGTGAGGGAATCAATGTTCTCGCTGCCGTTCGCAACTGCGCCAAAATGTTTAATTTGCAAGAAAAAGATCGCCAAATTGCAAAAGATGTGATTTTTTTTTTTTTTTTTTTTTTTTTTTTTAAACTTTGGCGACATTCCCGATGATGTTATTGTGCGATTAAACCTTTGCTGTATAACTCATTATTTGTGTTTTGATATTCTTAGAGTTTCACGAAGAATCTATTACTACTATTTTTTGAATTTGACTAGTTTTTCTTTTGCGATTAGCCAAATTGTTC
This sequence comes from Maratus speciosus, assembly GCA_963932465.1. Lineage (NCBI taxonomy): Eukaryota > Metazoa > Arthropoda > Arachnida > Araneae > Salticidae > Maratus > Maratus speciosus. Next base: position 153,787,470 of record OZ010790.1, on the reverse strand, counting down.
AGATTAGTCAAAAGCCAGTGAGAACGCCGGTGACAACTTTTATCATTGTCCATTGGCTAATTCTCTAAACCATTAGCTGTAGAAATATATTTCCAATAGTAAAAAAGTTTCAAAGTTGTTTTTCATAATCTTTAAAGTAGTTTATGTCAAAATAGCTATTTTTTAAAAGTTACGAGGCTTACATTTTTATTCGGTCCCTAAATTCTATACGCTATATTTAGAAAAATCTTCTCCGTACTTTAACAGGTAAAATAATAAAAATTTCTTTTCTGAACGACCAAAACTTACCGAGTTATACTTTCAATTTTATGGAATTTTAGTATTTTATGACACTAAAAATAAAAAAAAGTGTTTCATCCATATGCGGAAAGTATAAAAAATAAATAAATAAAAATCTTGACTATCATTTGTTTTTTTTTAAAATTAGTATTCTACAATTCTTCGAAACGCTTGAAAATAAAAACAGATACACTATATGGCCAAAGGTGACCGGTCACTTGCGATTTTTGACGTTTTCTTAAATATCTAGAAAAATACATGAGGAATTATCCTGAAACTCCAGGTGTGTAAACAAAATAGTACAGGTCATATATTTCCATGAAGATTTTTTTTCCCGAAACCCCACAGGGGACCGTCAACAAACTGAAAAAGAACGAATATCTTTTGGACAACCCTGTAAAAATGAATGTAGCAAAAGCGTTCAAACTGTAGATTAGGATTAAGTGCCTTATTGTAATAAATTGTGTTCATTTTTATGTGAATAACATGTATATTCGTAGAGAAATTAAAGTTTTTATAAAAAGAGTTCCAAATTTTGCCAAGTTTTTTGCTTATAATTTGTAGAATTCTTAATATAAAAAAGTTATTTTCAGAAAATATGACAAATAACATTGTACACAATACCCTGCAATCATAATGAAAAAAATAATAAAAAATGTATGAAAAATGAGCAGTTTTAATAAATAATGATTCACTGCACATGCCCGAATGTAAACAAAATATAATGTGCATAATGTGTTAGCTAAATGTATACAGCAACTTTTGTAAAAGTCTCAAAAACATAGCTTAAAAATTCTGAAAATTATCGTTGATGACATAAGCTCAAAATGCGTTGTTTCCAAAATGAAGCAAAAAGATGAGGGGTTGTATCCATATATCCATTGATTAGTGCCAGTATAGCATACAAAATATTGCACGTACTTCTGTATTTTGATACAGCCCCTCATCTTTTTGCTTCCTTTTTGTAATAACGGATTTTGAGCTTATTCTATAAACGATAATTTTCAGACTTTTCAAACTATATTTTTGAGATTCTCAAAAATGTTGCTCTATACATTTAGCTCTATACATTACGCAAATTATTTTGTTTACATTCGGGCATGCGCAGTGAATCATTATTTAGTAAAACTGCTCATTTTTCATACAATTTTTATCATTTTTTTATTCTGATTGCAGGGTATTGTGTACAATATTATTTGTCATATTTTCTGAAAAGAACTTTTTTAATATTAACAACTCTACAAATTATAAGCAAAAAAACTTGGCAAAATTTGGGATTATTTTTATAAAAACTTTAATTTCTCTACGAATATACATGCTATTCTCATAAAAATGAACAAAATTTATTACAATAAGGCACTTAATCATAATCTAGAGTTTGAACGCTTTTGCAACATAAGTTTTTACAGAGTTGTCCAAAAGATATTCGTTCTTATTCAATTTGTTGACGGTCCCGTATGGGGTTTCGGAAAAAAATCTTCACGGAAATATATGACATGTACTATTCTGTTTACACACCTGGAGTTTCAGGATAATTCCTCATGTATTTTTCTGGATATTTAAGAAAACGTCAAAAATCGCAAGTGGCCGGTCACCTTTGGCCATATAGTGTATCAAGGGTGACAGATTGACCCAGTGGCGCATTTAAAACAAAAATCTTTCCCAGTTCGCAGAAATAATTGGTAGGTACTTAAAGAATTATAATTCATTTCATTATTCATTATTTATTTTTAATTGTTTGTATTTAATACGTTGTTAAAATACTTTGACATTCAAATAAAAGTAAGGTATTAAATAAAATTAAGAATAGTATTTAAATTTTAAACTTCAAAACAAAATTGCGCAGAACTTTTTCGAGTGACAAGAGGGCACACAAACTTTACTTGCTCCAGGGCGCTGAAAATGTAGCTACGCCACTGACGAGAAATGTCGGTTAACTTTAAATTGTCAAGTCCTAATTTCTGTTAAATGCAAGGATCAGCTTGTTTGGTGTTTCTATATACATGCTTGATTGGAGCTTGAAATTTTTCTTTGATGTGCACCACTAGATCTTTGCAGTCCTTCTAATCTTATTTTTGTTTAGTACTGAATCTAGACCAATTTCCCAGAGCACAGTGCCCGGTGACACTTAAAGTCCTTTTTTGACCCACCATTTTGGATATTTTCCTTTTTCTGTCACAGGAAAAAAATATCGTGAAATATGCCAATTGGGCATAGGAAAAAAAAAATCGTGAATTTCCTCGATCAGCCGAGGGAAGAATATCGTGAAATTCGTCAATTGGCCGCAGTATAAAATCATGAAATTCATCGATCAGACGTTGGATAAAACTGTGAATTTCGTCAGTCTGTTGCAAAAAGTAACCGTAAAATTCGCGGATGCTTCTGAGTAAAAAAAAAAAAAAATTATCTGAAATTCACAGCAAATTTTCTGAAAGGTTGGGAAGGGATTGGGAAATCCTCTCCAGGTGCTAATTATTTTTTGTTGCAGGTCGAGTAAACTTTTTTTTCACGACCTTTTGACGAAAATCGCGTTTTATCCGCGATCTTTTGACGAAGTTCGTGGTTTTTTCGCGATCTTTTGACGAAAATCCCGTTTTTCGCTATCTTATGAAGAAAATCGAGTTTTTTTTCGCGATCTTTTGACGAAAGTCGCGCTTTTTCTCGATCCTTTGACAAAATGCACTTTTTTGCAATTCTCTGATGAAATTCGCTTTTTTTTCAGCGGCCCGTTAACTAAATTGACGTTTATTCCGCGATCCTTTGCCAAAATTCGCGTTTTTCCCGCGTTCCTTTGCCGAAATTTATGATTTTTTTACTGTCCTTTGATGAATTTTGAGTTTTTTTTTTCTTTGCGATCTGACGAAATTCGCGTTTTTCTGCGATCCTTTGACAAAATTCGCATTTTTTTCGCAATTCTTTGCGATGAACTTGCCGATTTTTTCCTCGAACGATTGACGAAATTGATTTTTTCGGCGATCATTTATCGAAATTCGTGATATTTTTCTGTTGAACTGATGACTGATGTTTCATAATTTTCGGAACCTAATGCCTTAAATTTTCGAAAAATTCGGAACTGAATCACCCCTGAATTCGCCAATCGGTCGCGGACACTTGTCAACCGATCTCGAGAAAAAAAATAATGAAATTTGTCTATCGGTCGCAAGAAAATATCGGGAAATTCGCAAGAGTTGACCGTAATTTCAAAATGTAAAATTTTCAGGAAAATGGTGAGATTTTTTTGGACGGGAGCCTCCCGCCCAGGATATTCTTTTGAGCGGGATTTCAAAATTTTGGGCACGAATCCCGCCATCCCGCCCTGAAATTCAAGCCCTGGGTGCGATATGAACTTAAGAATATCACGTGAGTTGATAAACAAACTTTGACTGTCGGAAAGAAATAAAATCCTTGCATTCGTTTAAAACATTCTGACCCTCCCTTCCTACTCTCTGGACGTTGCTCCACACGACTACTCTTTGTTTCTTTTTCTAAAACATTCTCTTTGCCAAAAAAAAAAAAAAATGACTCTTTGAATGACATAAAAAAGCCTCTCAATAAGTATTTTGCCGATTGTACGAATGTTTTGGAAAGAAAGCATTATGAGACTTCTGGACAGATGTAAGAAGGTTATAGAACAGAATGGTGCCTATATAATTTAATAAATGTATACTAAAATTTAAATCATCTGCATTTCAATTTTCCTTTAAAATCGGCACAAACTTTCCAGACAACCCAATATTATTATAAGCAGATAAAGGTAGAAGTTAAAATTTTCATATGTTCACTTTTTAATCTTGAGTTAATTTTTATGAATAGTTGTATGATATTTATTTCAGGAACTGAACAGCTTGTCACTCTTGCGGGAAAAAATTGACAAAAGTAGCTCTTTAAGTAAGGGCATGTGTTCTATCCTCACTTCATTTGATGAGCATTTAATGAAGTTAGAAGAGACGATTTTGCCTGTTTATCTTGAAACTGGAAATTTGCAACGTAGACAAGAAAGTGAGTCTAATTATTCTAATATAAAAAAATAAATCACTTTATATTAATCTGACAGTTCTCTTAATATTTTCTTTTTTTTTTAAGTAACTGGGATCAATAAAGCAAAAACGACAGCTTAGTAATCATTCAATTATTATTTTTAAAAATTTATTGTAGATTACTAGTTTAATTTGTAAAATTGTGCATATTAATCATTATATAATAACGTAAATAAGTATAGTCCTCGTCACAGATGTCATATACGCATACGCACAATTAGACACGATTTTTTATGCCAATTTGGCAAAAACCTCCTTTTTAAATACCAGTTACATATATATTTTTTAATTATTTTCTCAAAACAATTTATTAATAAATAAACAATAGCCGAGTTACCATGTTAGCAAAATAACTTCATTTTGGTGCCAGTTAGGTACCCCAGTGTGTATGTGATCTGTGCAGATTATCTTTATTCGTGGTTTAACACGCCTGCTTTTAAAAGTCAATTTTTGTGGAGTAATATCTGGTGCATATATGGGGCATTCTCACAATCTTTTGACTTTTAAGTCCCTGAATAATAATTTTTATTTTAGTACATATTCTTGTGGGTTTTTTTATTTCAGTCTAGCTGCCCTGCCCGGGCTGTAATAATATTCTTAAATGAACCTGAAATTTGTATCGCAGGTCCGTACAGAAGGGGTGGGGGGAGTAGAGACAGTGCAAATTACCAGGGCCTGACTCTGGTTCAGTTAGAAAGTTGCGTAAAGTCACAGCTTAAGGTTTTGAATTTTTATTTGTCTCGCACTTTAAACTCTTTTATTCAAAATTAATTGATGAATTCAATTAAAATTTAATTATGTTTTCAGTATTTTAAATTTGTATTCAAAACCTTTACATAAAAAAGTAATTACAATGCATCATAAACTGTAACACTGAAAAAGAAATAATAAAATTGCAAGCAAATACTACTATATAGATTTTTTTAAAAAAGCACTCTCCAGCAAATTTATTTTCTAATAGAGTAAAGCCTGTTTATAACAGAAACGTGCAATAAATTGAAAAAAACAGATTTCAGACCCCCCCCCCCCCCCTAAAAATATGCAATTATGCTTTGTCAATTTAAAGAGCCTGCATAAAACGGAATTTATCACTGGTCGTTTGCATTTCTGTCTAAGCCGGTTTTATTGTACTTTACTTCTGGTGTATTGTATTTTACTCCCTGTATTGGAATTATTACCGTAATGTGCATACTCTTTGTATGACCAAATTTGCATCATTTTATATCTTTAGATGGTTTTCTTTTAGCGCCATCTAGCGAGGCTTTTTATGTCAAATAATTTTTTTTATTGATATAGATCAGCTATACTCAACATTTTTTCCCTCGCGAGTCGCAAAACATATGTTTGAGACGTTAGGCGGGCTGCACAGAGCAATACAACAAAGTTAATACTGTCAGTGGTTTAAATGTTTGTCCTAGAAAAAGTTATCAAAAAATTTTAATAGCAGTATTTACGAACAATAAACTTCGTGGTAGATCTTTATTGCAAATGCTGTAAAAATAGGCCGTGAAGTTTGTTGTTTGGAAGTAGTAGGGTAAAAATATTTTGGTGGCAATTTTTTTCGCGATAAACGTTTATCCCGAAAAATCAGTATTAGATATACAATTCGCATAAAATGTTATATAATGTAACAATGTAGAATGTCGAAGTTCTAAAGAAAAAATTCATCAGATTTTCTCTAATAAATAAATCTTTTGCCCAATGCAAAAGTTTCATTTTATTTTAATTGTAGAAATGTAGAGTGCAAATTTAATTAATTTGGAATAAAGTTTGTTTAGTGTTGAAGATTAAGAAATACATGCAACATTGTAGCACAAATGGGAGTACATATAAAAAGAACTTTTGAATAAGAAAACGCCATTTAAGATGTTTTAACATACAGTCGGACCTCTATTTAACGAAGTCGCTAAATCCCGAAAAAAAGTTCATTATATGGAAAATTCGTTAAATAGAGAGTCACATTTTAAAATACTTTAAACTACGTAAAACACATTTTAAGTGCATAAACACTAAATATAATTTTTTAAAAAGTAATTAGTCACAGTTTTTTTATAAATTATATCTATTTGTTTTACTTATTTCACCCGTCAAAAAGAAATCTGCAAGGGAAATAAGAATGAAACAAAACATTGTCTGGAAATACATTGTATTTTCAGTTAAAAAAATAATCTTACATTAAAATCACGATTTTTTATTATGGTTGATAAGCTGTTTGGAGGAATACCAAATTTTAAAGCAGTATTCTTTTTCTTCGTGCCTTTATCCACCTCATCAAGAATATATTTTTTTTTTCTTTGAGGCTCAAGCATTTTCGCTTTAATATTTTCGAGCTACAAGAACCGAAATTACTAACACGATTGCTCATGATCAACATTCTAGAAAACGAGAAACTATAGTTTAAAGACACGGGGCAGCTCCATTGAGGGTTAAAAGGGGATATTGAAAGTTTGCTCTTCTTGGATGGAAAGCAAAGAATCACAACGATTTTACTGCTCTCGATGAGTTAGGTGCCTGGTAAGACCTGTTCATGGTCATTGATCATCATAAAATGTGTTAAAAGAAAGAATAAGTTTGAAATGTCCAGTAATATTTTAAGAAATAGGGAGAAAAAAAAATTTAGAGCCCAAAGAAAAGTTCGTTAAATAGAGAATACACTTCGCTATTTGGAGGTTATTTTACAAAGAAATTTGCAAAATGTTCTTGGTTCCAAGTAAAAGTTCGCAAAATAGAGGTTCGTTAAATAGAGGTCCGACTGTAGTTTTAAATGAATTAAAAATATTAGGACAAAAATGCATATCTATTTTAATTCAAATTTCAACTTAGTCTTGCTGAGTTTAGAAACCGAGACCTTTCGTGCAGAAAAAGAAAGCGTTAGACGATTATGCTAACAGACATCACGATGAATAGAGTTAATTAACCCATTTGTGCCTGAATTTTGGTTTTCTCAAATTTTTTGGTAAAATCACTTTAAAATATTGCAAAATGAACTGGAAAAATACTAAAAAAAAATTACACTTATTTTTTTTTGTATTTATTTAATAAAATGTAAAAAAAACTACATATGAGTATTTTTAGTAGAATAATATGCATAATTATATGTTTTGTCTATATTTATATTTAAAAAGTTTTTTAATTGTGTATTATGTACTATAATTAGTATTTTTATGAACTACAGAAAACATATATTTATTTCTTTGAGACTAATAACGTTATAACTATTATTAATAATAAAATAAGAATAATCATATTGCTGACTTAAAAACAATTTATTTCATAAATATCTTCAAAAGGAGATTACATAAATAACTGTCTCCTAAATGTCCAACAAGAATATGTGCCCATTTGTGCCTAGAACCTTATATTTTGGACGTTACAAAAATGCATAAAAAATAGGCTTGAACATTTAATTTCGCAATTAAAAAAAATACGTACTTAAAAAAATTCTACAAGCTAAGATTATGACTTGCGTTTTTGGATCCTTCATAGAAAAAATGCAAATAAACTTACATTTTACATTTCGCCATCTTCAAAAATTAAAAATTTATAAACACCGAAAAAAGCCTTCATTTAAACAAATAAATATCCACCTTATGCTGTCATCTCTCGGTAATAGGTAAAGACATTTATAAATAATTATTTCATTCAATTTTCATGTTATAAAAGAGAAGAAAAATATACTTATTCATGAAAATTTGAAACGTCCCAAAAATGGGACGCTAGGCACAAATGGGTTAAGGTTCTGTTCCCGATCAAAGAGTAAATGTTTTTTAACCATTTTGGAAATGGTGGTTGTTTTCGGTCGAAGATGGGGCCAAATGATGCTTGCATTTTATTTTTTTTAACGAAATTCAACGATGTTCTTTACTTTTAGAAGAATTTTTATTTGAATAGGTAATTGAAAGGCATAAAACCGTTAAAAATTGAAAACGTTACAAAGTGGGTAGGCGCAAATTATCAGATATGGAAAAATCCAAAGCCAAAGAGCGACGCTGAAATGAAAATCGTCTTGCAAAGCAAAAAGCAAAATCTTCAACTCATTATGTAGGCCATGAAAATCGAGGTCTTCAACTGATTATGTAGCCCATGAAAATCGATTACAGAATTTTTCCCCATTCTGGTCAGAAAAAGATTATGGCCATTTTTTTTCATTCTGACCAGAAAAAAAAATTATGGCCATATTTTTTCCTATTCTGACCAGAAAATCAGAGTTCTAACTTTTTACGACAGCTCTTTGATCTTCACCTAACACTTCATTTATAACGGTTGTTTCATAATAATGGAAGACACCAGTGCATCAGAAGAAAATGATCCATTCCAAAGGTATAAGTTCGATTGAAAAAACTATTTAATACGTTGAGCAGAAAGAAGGGGTTACACCTGACATTTTCATGACACTAATAGCATCCCATAGCTGCCAATGTGTACGGTTTAGTTACCTCTAAAATTTAACACAAATTTTTGCCATATTTAATCGTTGACAATTGTTAGACTTTTTAAACTAAATTTCCGGAAGTGACAGCCAACTGTTCCCTTGCAACGACATTTCTGTGGCTGTCAATTCGTAAAACTTGGCTAAAAGTACTAACTTTGACAACATTTTCTGAATGAATCTTTGCCTTTATAAGAAAATGGGAAACTTTTTAATTTCTTGATATCTGAACAAAATCGGTAAATTTTATATTTTTAACAATATTAATGCAAATTTTTTGCATTTACAAATGAAAATGACTTCGCGAAAGTATCAGGAAAGTAGTTAGTTTGGATTTGGGAAACAATATAAAAAATTCTCATAACGAGGATGTGATTGCCTCCCATCCCAAAAAAGGATATCCATGAACCCTCTAAATGATGAGCTGGATCCGCCCTTGACTTTGTCGAATATTGATTGATTAAAAATAACGGAATCGAAAAAAATTCCGTTTTATACAGGATCCTTATGCCATATCATCTTTAGATTCTTCTATGTTTTGTCATACGCCAGACAGGATGATTTTAACAATACCGTACAAAACGTAGGTGCGAGAAAAATCGACAAACAAAATCTTCATTTGGCGCCTGGGGCACATGCCCCCTCCCCCCCCTCTTAGTTTTGCTCTGTTTTCAAATGAGCAAACTTACAAAGGCTGTGCCCAACAATGGAGTTGTTTCTGTTTTTCAAAGATCTTGTTCTTTTTTACCGCGATTGATGTGTGTACGCAGAAAAGGGGGGGGAGGGAGGAAAATCTTCAGAAAAGTAATACATTCTTAAGTTTTACGTTGAATGTATTATTTTGAAAAGTAGTATTACTTGAATTTTATTGCATGATAGTTTTGTTTTAAAGGTTTTCATTAAATTCCATTACAACTGCTGACTGCTTTACTTGGCCGAAAATACCTACTATTTTTTATTGCCCACCAGAAACTTTGTAATCGAACTGTCTTTTATATTTTTTGAGAAAAGCAAAACATCTTTCAGAAAAGGCTTTCAAAGGTGGCGCTTTGAACCGAATTTCCGGGCGCGACAGTGGGGGAAGAGAAAGAACACTGTTGTCACGAGACAACAATCAATTTTAACCCAAGATGTAATTAATTTAAAGAAAATAATCTATTGTATTACAAATCACTTTAATAACCAAGCCTGCAAGTCTCATTCTTTTATGTAGAGTTTGGCTGAATATTCGGTTTCATTCTCGTTTTCAGCCCAAAATCCTAGTTTCGGCGAAAATACTGCCAAATATTCGGTATTACTATAACTGCCCCTCCCTAACACCCCTCAAATGGCACTCCCATCCAAAGAGTCGCACATACTATATATTCATATACAAGGGGATAAATCTAGAAGGTATTACTAATATTGATTAAATTCGTTATTTTTAAATGAAATTATTTTTTAATATACAGTTGAACCTTGTTAATAGGCGAATTAAGGGACCGATCAAAATTCGTGTATTAAACGGGTTCGCATATTAAGCGAAGGTGCGAATTTTCGTCCAGTGTCCCATCTAATAACAACCTATAAGGATAAAGCACGTCTTTTTGACAATTTTTAGCTTTTTTAAGACATAAAATGCCATTTTATTTGTTTTAATCATTATGTGCTTATTAAGCAGGAACGTTTGAAAGCTGGAAATTCAAATAAGTATTATTATCTTAGGTAAAAATCCAAGAAGTCTTTTCAAATTTAGATTAATTATGTATGACACATAAAATGGAACAAAACGAACACAAAAATGTCTGTTAACCATGTTAACTAAAACTAATGTTAACAAAATTTAAATCCTTTGTTAGCTATACAGAACAAATAGGGGAACAGTGTTGATATTAATAAAAAATCAATATAAAAAACAAAAGTTAAAATTTAATAAAATCAATAGTGATATAAAAATTACATTTTGGCAAAATGGCTACAGGATCTGTCCAAGAAGTAATGAGACTGATTCTATAAAATTCGTTTATTTGAAGATAATTTTGGAGACGCTTAATATTCTTCAAAATAGCCTCTTCCTGCATTAATACACCTTTGCCAATCACTCTGCCACCCATTTGTGTCCAGCTGGAAGTCTTCAGCTGCAACAGAACATGCGTTAAGTTTTTCTGAAAGTTCTCCAGATTGTCAAAACAATGATCTTTTAAGCTGGATTTTTACCGAGGGATTAGAAAAAAGTCTGACGGTGACAGATCGGGGCTGTACGATGGTTGGGACAGCGTTGCGACGCTGTGTTGTGCTAGGAATTGAGTCACATTGAAGGAAACAGCTTGGCACAAATTTTTCGTTCTTCCGTGATGACTTCATTCACAATCGATTTTGTAAGTACCAATGTATACACAGTCATTCGGGCACTCATCCGACATTCAGAGACCAAAAGCACTTTAAATATTAGTCACATTGTCTGAAGTTTGAGAAATTGCTTGGCCCTCAGCGTGCTATTCGTCATCGACGCTCTCTCTTCCGTTTTTCAAGGCTTTGTGCCACATAAACGCTTGAGCCTTGGACAAAGAATCCTTCCTGTAGGCTTCTTGTAACATGGCAAGCGTCTCAGTAGCCGATTTGTTTAGCTTTACACAAAACTTTATGGCGTGTATCGCTTTCGCTGCTCGACACTCCTGAAAACCTAAAACCACTTTCAAACACCTGTCTCTGTGCGCTGCAAAGTCTCAAAGCCAACGGACTTCCGCTAGACTCTGTAGCTTACATTCCTCACCGCACGTACCGCCCGCAAATTCCGGCCCTTTGGCCTTGTGCTTGACATGTAAAAATCAGTCTCATTACTTCCTGGTCAGACCTTTTATCAGTTTTGACATGCGGTCGCGTTGTTTTCAGCCCTATTCAGGTGATAGTAAAGCTTGCTCGTCGAGGGCTTTTCTTCCAGTGACGATGCATACTGTCTAAAAAAAACTGAACTCATCCATAACTTTGGAGAATGGAAATGGGAGCCGGACGGGCAAGTTGATCATATTCTTCCTCCTCATCCAGTTTATCAGTCGCAGTTACGTTGGCGATGATGTCATCCAGACTTCTGAGCTTGGAGGAGGAGGCGACTAGATCTTTGTCAATATTAATGAACGTATCTAAATCGACAAAATATTCTCCTACAGTTTCTTGTGTGCCCAGCCAGTTTGCAACATTAGGGTGCAAGGTTTTCTCTTTGTAAGTTATGTCCCCTCTACTTTAAAAACCCTCTTTGCAAAAACAATCCTCTTTGCAATCGTCGTTGGTGTGACACTCTCCTATGCTGCGGTAAGCTTGTGCATAGTGTTGAGGACTGTAATAGAACGACACTCATAGCAAGAATGGTTGATGTCGTGTTCCATTTGGTGAAGCTATCGTCGTACTAGGACAGTCTTGTAATTTACTTTGGTGCTGTTAATTATTCCTTGGCCCATTGGCTGAGTGACACTGATCGAATTTGGAGGTAGAAATTCTATTTGAAAATTCTTCAGGCCTACGTTATCTTTCGGATGCACAGGACAGTTGTCCACAAGCAATAAGACATGGCGTAATTCTTTTTCCATGCGCCGGACAATATCATGAACCCTTGTTGAAAAAGGTTGCTCGTCATCCATGCTCTGCGCTGATTTCCGTACAGGAAGGGAAGATTCTTGACCTTTTTAAAGCAGCGCGTGTTGCATGATTTCCGTATGACCAGTAGCTTTAAGTTGTCTGATCCATCAGAGTTGGCTGTGAGCAAAAGAGTAAGACGGTTATTAGTTTACTCCATGATATGTTTCTCCTTTCATAGCCATTGTTTTCTTGAGTGTCAATTTGTAAAAAACCCCAAATTCGTCCACGTTATAAATATCGTGGCTTGAGTAGTTTTTTACAAGCTACGGAAACACATTTATTTTAAAAAATCGACGTCTTCATTGTTGACAGCAGCTGACTTAAAGCACACTTGCTTGAATTTTATTTTGTGGCGAGCTTTAATATTGGGATATTCGTAGAGAGCGCTTGAACAAACTGCTCGTGGATGGTCTTCTCCATGTCCTCAAACTTGGCGATTTTTATTTTATTGTTCTTTGTTCTCTCAACAACAGCTTGGTTAAAGATGGCACCCCTCTTCTTTAACAAAGCTCTTAAGGTTGACTCCGATAAGCCTTTTTCTTTGGCGAACGCAGACTTATTCGAGACATCTCGGGCATCGTACTGATTTATAATTTGTTTGAGAGCCATTGTTTTAATATGTTTTACTTCTTCCGCCATGGTATAGACTAGATTATAATTTTAAAAGCACAGGTGGATATCGTAGACTAGATTCTATCGATAACGACAAGCGACCCTCTTTCTTTTTGAGATATTACAGCACTGACCAGGTAGCGAATGGGAAGAGTCGCGTGGTTAATCTGCGATTGCAGCCCAGTCTATCGGTTTGCCGCTGCTCTAAGTTAGGAGGGGGCATCACATAGTTTCTCATTCGTGGTAGGAAAATTTCGTTTTTTTCTTCTTATCGGAGGAGACCTCTACAGGCTCTTTCTGATCAGGGGAAAAACAGAATGTTTGTTTATTTTACAATGCCCTCGTTAGCAGTAAATTTTTTTCTTCTCTCTTCCTGACCTGTTTCACTATACGAAATAATCGAAACCGGGAAAGAATTCTCCTTTAACCGGGAGAGGTTAAAATTAATATTTTTTTAGTATAGCCATTCATGGTTGCATTAAATTTTGGCCAAAAAAAGCATTCATAGTTCAAAGAATTGTCGTATAAAATGCTTTGTAAAATATTCCCTCTAAAACCACGTCTGTTTCGAACCAACCTCATTGGCGTATTAAACGTAGGTTTTTCTTGCCAGGGACTGATAAAATTTCGCTTATTAAACGGGCTCGTGTATTAAGCGAGGTTTTTTATATGCATAAGATAGGCTTATTTCAAGGGACCGAAGAAATTTCGTGTATTAAGCGTGTTCACGTATTAAGCAGGGCGCGTATTAAGGGCGTTCGACTGTACTTTTATGTTTATAGCACCTTATATTTAATTAATTTTATTTCAATCAAATTATTTTTTAATTAATAATTATGTACTGCCGTTTCTACGCAAAACATTATTCAGATAGCATGCGTATATGTATGTTTATGTTACTTACTTTGAATTTATTTTTAAAACAGTTTCGCTTTCGTTTTCAGTCAAAACTAGGAAGGTAACCGAAATTCGGTTTCTTTCGAACACTATTTTTATGTTTGTAAATGAGCAGAAATTTTCGCATTATTGAACGTTAAAAAATATTTTTTTGAGAACCGCTTTAAAGTTTTACACGTAATCATAACTTATAAATTTCGGAAAATCGAGTTTTTATTTTAGCGGCTTTATCAACGAAATTAAAACTTTTTTATGTGGCCAGAAACTGGAATAAACCAATCTATGTATGTAAAAAAAAAAAAATAAAAAAAAAAAATACAATAAACATTCTATTATAATTATAACATAAAATTGAAACTAGTTTTTTCTCAAAATTGCATTTTTAAATAGATGACCACGACACGATTACTTTAATAATACTGAATTGTTTCACTTCTACTTTTGTCAGCTTTTTTTCTTATATAATTATGCAGTGCATTAAGGATTTTTTTTTCCAATCATCAAAAATCAGTATTTTTCTACGATAAAAGTTGAATACCTTCTTCAAATAATTAGCATTTAAAAATAAATAAATAAATAAATAAAAATAAAAGAGCTTTTCATAATTTTTACCCTTTGTCTCATCTAGTCACAAAAATAAGTCATATTTAATTAAAAATAACTGTTTATTTTAATTTCACATAAGCCAAATTTAAACTACAATGGTCGTCGCAACTCACACGCACAAAAAAAAGCACCAAAAGAGCGGCAATAGCTTCAAATATATTTGCATTTTTAAAAAGTAAAATGCATCAAAATTATATTTAAGCATTGTATTACAAAATAAAGCAGGCGAACTGTGAGTAAGATTTTAACACTTCCTATAAAATTAAGTCTATATTTTAGAAATATTTTGAGAACTAAGAAAAAAAAAGACATCTTTTAGGAAGTGTACACAAAAAATAGAAGTTAAAAATATTAATTTCCCGTGGAGATATTTTAAATATACGAATGCATCCAATGCCCATAGACTTTACTTTAGTGAGGGGGAATTGGAAGCTGAGTGACTACAGCTCCCTTAATTGCGTAATGTGGAAAAAAATTGAAAAGAAGAAGAATAACACATTTTTTCCTACCGCAATTAATCTTATATGTGTTCATTATTTTGCAATTAATTTTTACTCGATATCTTGAAAAAAAAAGAAATGTATCTAAAAAATGATCAGGTTTGTTGGCAAAGTTATTTTTAGTTTAAAATTTGATGTATGTATCAATGAAAATTATTTAATAATGTCGTCAAAAGTTTCGGGCTGCTAAAAAGATTAAGAACAAATAAGAATTCAGACTGAGGAGGAATTTTGTGTAATACACCATTTCTATTGTTACACAAAACAGATTAAAACTGCTATAACAGTTGCTTAATTCAATATTTTATTTTTTCGTTTTTAACGATGCTTTCTTCGCAGATGCCTGTACGTCGAGCATGTGTCGTGTGTTAATTAGTATTTCCTGGGAAAATACCTCCATATCCGATTTCTATATTCTCCAGAAAGATAGAGAGCTCCAGAATACGGTATAATAAAAAAAAAAGTGTCACATCTGGTATTACTACAAAAACAACTTGTTATCTATAGGACCGATATCTAGTTAACTTGAAACCCCTCCGAAATGGTAATTTGTCTTCTTAGGAACTCCCACGTTATTGACTAACAGCATTAAAACCTGAACACAAACACATCTGCGTTTCTCTTTATTTATATTCATCTATTCTTTTGTAAAATGACTTTTACAATTTTAGTGGTTTATCTATTTATTTTAATTTCATATGTATTGTTCAATTTATAAATCGGGGTGGTGTTTGAAGTTTAAAGAGGTCAAGCAGATCTGGTTTAAAAAAAAAAAAAAAAAAAAAAAAAAGTTTTTAGATATTGGCTTTTTTGGATGCTAAAAATATTATCGAACTTTTAAATAGATATGGAAAATTAACATTTTCTTCTTTCAAAAGCAAAATTTACATAAGTTTCCATTGCAAAATCTTGTAAAGAATTAGTCTTGGCGCTCTAGCACTTATATTATCATTAAGAAATTATGGAATGCTCCATTGTAGTAGAACTAAGAGCATCAGTTTGTGTGTGTATTTGTGGGGAGTGTGCGTGTGTGTGTGGGGGGGGTTGCTATTACAAAAACACGATACTCGTTTTTTTTTAAGTTATTTTTGCAGAGGCACTGAAAAAAATCTGACCAAGTGACCAAGGGCGCCATGATTACAAAAGCATGATATTAGTTTTTTGAAAGTTATTTTTACAGGGGCACTGAAATATCTCACCAAGAGCGCCATGATTACGAAAACACGACATTAGTTTTTTGAAAGTTATTTTTACAGAGGTGCTGAAAATAAATCTGACCAAGGGCGCCATGACTAAAAGAACACGATATTAGTATTTGGAAATTTATTTATACACAGGTGCTGAACAAAATCTAACCAAGGGCGCCATAATTACAAAAACACGATATTAGTTTGTTTTTTTTTTAAGTTATTTTTACAGCGAGGCGCTGAAAAAAAATCTGTCCAAGGGCGCCATGATTAAAAAAACACGATAATAGCTTTTTGAAAGGCATTTTTACAGAGGCGCTGAAAAATATCTGACTAAAGACGCCACGCTTACAAAAACACGATATTGTTAGGTAAACAGACCCTTTCTCATCCCTGTACATATCCCTATCATAACAGTTCATTTTATACTTTTTATTTACAAGTATAATTAATTCATTATCTTTATTTAAATACACTTTATTTAATTCCACTTACCTTTATTCTATTGTTATTTCCAAGCTTTAGTTCCAGGCTTTAAGTTTCTTTCTTTACTCCATTTACTTTATTTACATTTCACTTTACTATCGTAAGAGCCGGCCTTTAGCACATGTTTTTGTCCGTGACGCAATACATCCGAAATCTTCTGAACCAACTGAGGCGTTGTTACGAATGAACACGAGGTGGCGTTAGTCATCCGGTCGTTCGTTTTGCATATGACGTTTCGTCCTTTCATCCATTAGTGTTTCAGAGATCGGAGAATGCAACTTCCGGGCTGCGTCACAGTTGTTTTTCCTGTGTGGTTGGATGATATAAATATGCTTTCTTTCAACGTGAGATATGCGTTTTCAGTCCGTGCTGTTATGTGGTAAAGTGTCTCTTTCTGTTTAGTTTTTGGCGAGTTGAAAAGATGGTGCTGTTGTTTTTCTTTTAGTCTCAAGTCTCCTTACGGTTTTTAATGCTGAATAAGATGGTTTTTGTTGTCAACTTGGAATTTGACTTTTTTGAGCAAGAGAACATTTTTCACGAGCTGCTGTTGATTTTCTCATTGATGATGTCATGTGTGATTCTTCGCTCTAGAAAGTGGCTGGTCTATTTTTCAACGTGGTTTTAGATGTAAATCGACTTTACAAGTGTAAGAGGGATCCGTGTTAGTAATGACGTTTCCTGAAGATGTTGTTTACAGTTATTGGGAACTTCATTCGTCTTGCATCGACTGTCTGGAGATGGTTCGTGAAAGTAAAGTTTCGTTTTTCATGTAAATGTAATTTATGCAGTACATCGTAATCATGAAAATATGATCATTAAATATGAAGGACTCTGGTTCACTAATATAATTATTTGAATGTATCATGAAGTTATGTTTTAAGAGTAATGTTAGTTTCATTTGAAAGAGTAAGATATTAGAATATATATATATATATGTAATTGTTTTATCATTCTATTTTTAAAGTATATTTAATTGAGTAATAAACGTTAGTTGTCTTTTAAATCTAGTTTGTTTATTTCTTTAACCACCACAAATGCTTTTCTATTTCAGCTGTTTCGATTTAATTTAAAGTTAAATAGTAATTGAATCTTTATTAATATAATTTGTTTTAACGAGGTTTAAGGATTCTTTCAGCTTTCGCGTTTTCCATTTGCTAATGCAGCTCTGCTACTTATGTTAGACTTTACTTTTGTAATTTCAACAGATATTAGTTTTTTTAAACTTTTTTTTACAGAAGCGCTGAAAAAATCTGACCAAGGGTGCCATTATTACGAAAACACGATATTAGTTTTTTGAAACTTATTTTTACAGAGGCGCTAAAAAAAATCTGTCCAAGGGCGCCATGATTAGAGAAACACGATGATAGTTTTTTTAAAGGGATTTTTAAAGAGGCACTGAAAAAAAAATCTGACTAAGGGTGCCGTGATTAAAAAACACGATATTAAGTTTTTGAAAGTTATTTTTACAGAGGCGCTGAAAAAAATCTGACCAAGAGCTCCATGATTACAAAAACACGATATTAGTTTTTTGAAAGTTATTTTTATAGAAACGCTTTAAAAATATCTGACCAAGGGTGCCATGATTACCAAAGCCGCCTCTGACAAAGGGACCAAATGAAATTAAAATGAAAATCTCCTATTTTAAATTGGCATTCCTTTTTTTTTTTTTTTTTTTTTTTTTTTTTTTTGTATTTTCACAAAAAAAAAAAAAACAGAAATATCAAACTATCGGGCAGCCACCCAGGGTGGTAAATATTTGACAGAAAATATGCTAAATACGTCATTAATACCAATCTTAATTTATGTGGAAGTTACTATTCTTCGGGGTACTGAATAAAATCTGCACCGGGGCGCCATGACTATCAAAGCCTCTGTCAATGAATCCATTTAAAATGAGAATATGTTTCTTATACAGTGTTTCGCAATTTATACTTGCACAAAAGGCAGAAATAGAAAAATACCTGACAACACCAGGGGCGCTAAATACTTAGAAGCAGAAAATATGCAAACATATTAGACGCAGACTTATAAGACACATATTAGAAGCATTCTTAGAGCAGAACTTATTTAGGCATATATCTAAATAAGTGAGTACTTAATATTACTTTTCTTAGAATTTATCATTAGTACAGGCTTTGGAACAAAGTCTGTTCCTGGATACCATATGTAACAATGGCATATCTGATTGTCGATAACTTATGTTATCTCGAAATTGGTTTATCTAATTGTCTTTGATCGCACATAGTTTGCTTATGCTATATACTTTAAAAAATAAAAAGCATTACTTTTTAATTTTCCAAATGAAAATCTTTGAAAATTTTATACCCTTCAAAATGCGTGCTTAAAAAAAAAAAAAAAAAAAAAAAAAAAGAGTGACGATGGGCGCACCGGGCATTTGCCTCATTGCCCGGTGAGCCAGTATGACCCTGGTGACAGGTTAAGTTTCATTTTAAAATAATTTGCGAAAGTTTAAGTCTGGCGACAGAAAAGTTTAGGGGAAGGTCTGTTTTGAAGACAAAGAATTTTATGAAGAGCCCTGTTTTAAGATGAAAATTTATGTGAAGGGTCCTGTCTAAATGTTTAAAAAATTGTGAAAGGCCCTTTAAAGGACTCAAATTTTTCCTAAAGAAATCCCTGTTATTTCTAAGCTAAGCAGTCATTCCCAGTGGCGCAGCCAGAATTCGGCTGTAGGGGAGGGGGGGGGGGTTGAGTTTCAGATAAAGGGGGAACGGTTATATGAATCACCGTTTAATGTAATCGATCTTTTTAATATAGGTCAAAATTAACATTTTTACCCACTGGCCAGTACACTGGTTTTTTTCACTGGCCAGTAACAAAGTTATGCACGCTCCATACAAAATTGTGTTTTTTCTAACTATCAACATTGTAATTTACTAATATATATATTACTTACCATTCGATATGATTACACTCGACTGAAAAATTTTATTTTTACTATTAATTGCAATGACACAGGAAATTTTCAGAAAGGTTACAGCGGTAGGGGACCCCCCCCCCCCCCCCCCGCACTGAGTTATATGCATTTTTTTGCAACCATTTAACGAATTTCGCAGGTTTTTTCGCGATCTTTTGACGAAATTCACGTTTTTTCGTGACCTTTTGCAAAATCTGCGTTTTTTTTTTATCTTTTAGCAAAATCTGCGTTTTTTCGTGATCTTTTGACGAAATCTGCATTTTTTCCGCGATCTTTTAAAGAAATTTGTGGGGGTTTTCACCATTCTATGAAAATATTTGCATTTGTTTCGAGATTTTTTGGCGAAATTTTCGTTTTTAGGCGATCTTTTAACGAAATTTGCGTTTTTTCCATGATCTTTTGATGAAATTTGTTTTTTCCGCAATCTTTTCGTGAAATTTGCGTTTTTTCCACAATCTTTGGACGAAAGTTGCGTTTTTTCTGCAATCTTTTCACAAAATTTGCGTTTTTTCCGCGATCTTTTGACGAAATTTGTGTTTTATCCGCGATCTTTTCACGAATTTTCCGCTTTATCCACGATCTTTTCCCGAAATTTGCTTTTTTCCGTTATCTTCTGACAAAACTTGCATTTCTTCCGCGATCTTTTCACGAAATTTACATTTTTTCCGCGATCTTTTCACGAAATTCGCGTTTTTTCCGTGATACTTTGTAGAATTTTGTGTTTCTTTTTCACGATTCTTTGACGAAATTTGCATTATTTGCGTGGTCCTTGGGCGAAATTCTCGTTTTTTCGACGGAATTGGTGATTTTTCTGCGAACGATTGACGAAATTGATTTTTGTTTCGGCGACCGTATCGAAATTAGCGATATTTTTATGTCCGAATTTTCGGACTGATGACCTTTTTTTTTTACCTCCCGGATTGATGACCTTTTTTTTTTTTTTTTTTTTTTTTCCGAAATCGAATGCCTTAAATTTTCGGAAAATTCGAGACAGAATCACCCCTGCTACTTTCTTTTCTTATGTTCGGGAGAATCGTTGATCTGGACGCCGTAAATTCCGAACGAATTTCACCCCTTTCCTCCCTGGCATCGATCTTTCAACCATCGCATTTGACGAGTGGTGCCCATTTAGTTTGGCGAGTGAGGACAATATAGTTAATCGCCACGTTTTAAGTGTTACTCGACGAGTGACGAGTGCTAATTTTGTGCTATACTTTTAGGTAGCTTTCTTTACAAAAAAGCTACCTATTGCAGCCGTTCGGAGGAAAGCGATTTAAAAAAATTTTGGTATATTTTCATCGATCATGACCCCCAGACCCCGAAACCACCCTCCGTTCAAAATTGATATATATATATATATATCTGACCTATGTCACGCTGTAACTCCCGTAATTATGAACCGATTTCGATGTAATTCGGTGTGTACATAGTACATACCAATGTCTCGACCGAGTTCGTTGGCCAGCTTCATCCGCCGTTTTGTTTCAAAATGGCTGCCATTTAAAAATTTTAAAAAATTTTAAAACTTGAAATGTGGTACCAAAAAATTAAAAATGGAAAAATATTTTTTTCTTATGTATTTGACCTTTATACAAAGATTCCGGAGCAGTTTTTGTTTCGTCTATATCTTAAAAAATGGCTGAGTTATAGCATTTTGAATTTCTAGCGTGGCTGACATTTTGAAACGTCCTGAATTTTGTTACGCGATAAAAGGCGTATTTATGAACCGATTTGGATGTAATTCAGTGTGTACATAGTACATACCAATCTCTCGACCGAGTTCGTTGGCCAGCTTCATCCGCCCTTTTGTTTCAAAATGGCGGCCATTTAAATTTTTTTTTTTTATTTAAAATTTGAAATGTGGTACCAAAAAATTGAAAATGGAAAAATATTTTTTCTTATGTATTTGACCTTAATACAAAGATTTCGGAGCAGTTTTTGTTTCGTCTATATCTTAAAAAATGGCTGAGTTATAGCATTTTGAATTTCTAGCGTGGCTGACATTTTGAAATGTCCTGAATTTTGTCACGCGATAAAAGGCGTATTTATGAACCGATTTGGATGTAACTTCGTTTATACATAGTACATACCAATGTCTTGATCGGGTTCGTTGGTCAGCTTCATCCGCCATCTTGTTTAAAAATGATGGCCATTTAAATTTTTAAGAAAAATTTAAATTTGAAATGTGGTACCAAAAAATTAAAAATTGAAAAAATATTTTCTTCTTATGTGTTTGACCTTGATAAAAAGATTCGGGAGCAGTTTTTGTTTCGTTTATATCTTAAGAAATGGCTGAGTTATAGCATTTTAAATTTCTAGCGTGGCTAACATTTTGAAACGTCCTGATTTTTCTCACGTAATAACAGGCGTATTTATGAACCGACTTGGATGTACCTTGGTGTGTACATAGTACATACAAATATCTCGACCGAGTTCGTTGGCCGGCTTCATCCGCCATCTTGTTTCAAAATGGCGGCCATTTAAAAAAATTAAAAAATAAAAAAATTTAAATGAGATACCAAAAAATTGGAAAGTGAAAAAGATTTTTTTTGTATGTGTTTGACCTTAATACAAAGATTCCGGAACAGTTTTTCTTTCGTCTATATCTAAAAAAATGGCTGAGTAATAGCATTTTGAATTTCTCTTGTGGCTGACATTTTAAAACGACCTGATTTTTGTCACGCGATAACAGGCGTAATTATGAACCTATTTGGATGTAACTTGGTCTGTACATAGTACATACCAATGTCTCGACCGAGTTCGTTGGCCAGCTTCATTCGCCATCTTGTTTCAAAAGGGTTGCCATTAAAAAAAAATTAAATTTAAAATTCAAAATGAGGTATTAAACAATTGGAAAATGAAAAAGAATTTTTCATGTGTTTGGCCTTGATACAAAGATTCCAGAGCAGTTTTTGTTTCTGAAAATTTGTTCTTTTGTTTATATCTTAAAAAATGGTTGATTTATAGCATTTTGAATTTCTAGCATGGCTAACATTTTGAAACGATCTTGTATTTGTCACGCGATAACACACGTATTTGCCTATTTCGATGTAAGAAGGCATGTGGATAGTATACATCAACACCTCGACCAATTTCGCTGGCCAGATTCATCAGCCATCTTGTTTCAAAATGGCGACCATTAAATTAAAAAATATATATATATATTTAAAGTGAGGTGCAAAAAAATTAGAAATTGAAAAAGGTTTCTTTCTTAAGCATTTGACCTTGATATAAGGATTCAGGAGCATTTTTTGTTTGTCTTTACCTTAAAAAATGGCTCAGATATAGCAGTTTCAATTTCTATTGTGGGTGACATTTTGAAAAATCTGATTTTTTGCATGCGACAGCACTCCTATATATTAACCGATTCCGATGTGAGTGAGCATGTGCACAGCAATTACTAAGGTCTCGACCAAGTTCACTGCTTAGCCTCATCCACCATGTTGTCTTAAAATGACAGGCACTTTAAGAAATTGCCGAATTTGGCAGCCAAATATATGTTACTTTAAAGAAAAGCAGCTTGGATAAAGCTGACTAATTTCGCGAAATTCTCATTCATTATATTGATAAAAATTAGTATTGAATCTCCTATATTCGGTTTCCACTAAATTGAGCTTCGTGTGTTTTAATGATATAATTTGGCTTTTTTTAAATAAGGATTATGAAAGCTACCTCTTCCTCCCGGCACTGGCCAGAAGGACTTTTTAATTAATCAAATCATAACGCTTCTTTCCTCAGTTACGTTAGCTATATTTATTTAAACAGCGTTGCGTTTATAATATTAGAGTTAGGAAACATAAAATGTACTAATGAATTAACACAAAACTAGGTTAGATTTATAAAAAGTGTTTAAAAAGGAAGAGGCAAACTTTAAGAGATAAAAGAGCATAGTCCAACAAATAATTTTTGCATAAAAAATAATAGGGTTCCAATACACTTGTTCAATCAGAAGTACACAGGGTTTCATTCCAAGACAATCCTGAATTCTTTTTCTTAACTTTAACCCTTTGCACTCGGTTGTCGCCGTTGCGATGACATTGTCTTTCTTTGCTACATCGAGCGCCCTTAACTTCAACGCTGAGCGGCAGCAAAATAAGACACACGAATGATCTCATAATACAGTAGACTCCCTTAAATCCGCGACCCTAAAATCCGCGTATTTTTTCAGATGTAAACAATGAAATTTACAGTTAAGTTGCAGGAACAAAATCCAAAATGGCACCGAAATCGGCGACTACCGCAATGTGTTTTTTACTAAATTTTTTGCTAATCATTCTTTTTGGCTATTACAGCTGATTTATTACTAAATAAATTTACATTACTTTAGATTTGATATAAATTAGCATATCTATATAAAAAATTCCAGGGTTTGAAATGGAAAAATCCACGAACCGGAACGCTATTTTAAAATTATTGTTCACGGAATTTTTTTTTTTAATTATAGACAAATTTATTTCTAAGCATAGAAAGTAGTATAAGAAAAGCATTCAAGACTCTGAATAACAATGAAAAAAATTACAGAGAGTGCAATAAGCTACGTATCGATCTTACAATCGCTTGACCACTAGACGGCAGCACAGGATGTTTGGAATCGAATTGAATCGATTTCTTCCTTAATAATTTGATATTTTTCTAAATTTTTATTGTACATAATAATTTTAATAATTACTTACTTTTAAACTAATAAATTCTTTTAATATTTTGCTTATTTTAATGTTTGCCTTTATTGCGAGCATTCATTATAATTTCCCTTGCTTAACTACCAATCAAATTAATGTTTCAAAAATGTAAACAAATCAATGACCAGAAATCTGCAAAGTTCTAAAATCCGCACAACCTCTGGTCCCAAGCTGTGCAAATTTGAGGGAGTCTATTGTAGTTCCGTTTTACTTTTTAAGTGCGGAGTGCAACCGTAATAATGTTGGCAAAATGCTGGTGACCATCTCCGCTCCAACATAGGCTATATTTTACATTGGTACAACAACTTCCAAAGCGGTATAGGAACAAAAAACGTTCTAAAATTGCATTCTGGGATTTTGTTGGTTCTAGAAATTTGAAATTTTGTCTAGTGGTTTCTTTTAAGATATAAATGCTCACTAAGAATGGTTTCTAAAAAATTAAAAATTTAGAAGAGGAAAAGGAACAGGAAACGTTCTAAATTACGATTTATTTGTTACAGTTATTGCTAGAAACATGAAATTTGGCATGGTTGTTAATTTAGAGACTTAAATGCTTGCCCAGAACAGTTTTTTAAAAATTCGAAATTTAAAAGCGTGCAAGAGCAAAAAACGTTCTAAAATTGCAATTTGTATGATACAGTTGGTATAGAAGGTTAGAATTTGGCATGGTGGTAACTTTTGGGATGTATAAATGCTCAAGAACGGTTTCTAAAGAAAATTCAATTTAAAAGAATGAAATGAGCAGAAAACGATCTAAATTATGATTTATTGGGAATTGTTAGGGCTAGATACCTGAAATTTGGCACGGCTGTTACTCTAGAAACGTAAATGATCACCAAGAACAGTTTTCCAAAAATTCGAAATTTAAAAGGATGCAAGAGCAAAAAACGTTCTAAAATCGCTATTTGTGCGATACAGTTGGTTATGAATGCTTGGTTTTCAACATGGTGGTTACTTTTATGGTATAAATACTCGCTCAAAACGGTTTAAAAAAAAAATCGGAATTTAAAAGAGTGAAATGAGCGGAAAACGCTCTAAAAAATGTTCTAAATCATAATATACTTAAAACTGTTAGGGCTAGAAATTTGAAATTTTACATGGAAACTTGAAATTTTACATATTATTTTCGAAATTTAAAAGAATACAAGAGTAAGAAACATTCTAAAATTGCTATTTATGTGATAGTTGGCATAGAAGCTTGGAATTTGGCACTGTGATTACTTTCATGTAGTAAATGCTCCCTTAGAACGATTTTTAAAAATTGCGAAATTTAAAAGGATGAAATGAGTGGAAAACGTCCTAAAAGCGTTCTAAATTATGATTTTGTTGAAGCTCTTAGCGTTATAAACTAGAAATTTAGTATAGAGATTATTACTCTTAAGATGCAGGTTCTGGGTATAAACAGTTTATTAAAAATTAGAGATTTAAAGATGTGAAATGAGCTGAAAGCATTCTAAATTACAATTTATTCAGAACCGCACGTCACTTCGCGCCTTTCGAAAACTATCTTTTTTCTAAGCTAAAAGTAAGTAAATGTCTGTATTTCGACACAATCTTTTAAGAGCATCTCGGAAGACCAAATTTACAACGCCTACAAAAATTTCGAAAAGCTCTGATGAATAAAAGTATTTTAAAAAATCTGAAAATTTTTCGATGAAAATGCTAAAAAGGTAGGTGTTTCGGCGTGGGTTTGCATGGCTTCGGCTCATGTTTTCACTATTAAATATGCAAAATTTTTTCACAAAATTTTAAAGAAGGATTGCATACAGTTGAACATTTACAATCAAATAAAATAGAGTAAGAGAATTCAGACAGTAAGATTTGTTTTTGTTGTTGTTATTTTAAAGAATCCGACGCAAAACAGAAAAAACAAACGAGAGGAGAACAAATTTCTTTTACAACTAGATATCAATGTTTTTCCATGGTCTGTAAAACCGTTATATTTATAACAGATGAAGATTTTATAAAATTCAGACAACAAGGCCTATTTTTTTTTTAACTATAAAACAACTCTACAAGAAAAAAAAAAAAAAAAAACAAGAAAATGTCTTATTAAAAATGCTTTTACCTACAATAATCAAAATTTTTTAGCAAAAATTCCATCTATACTAATAAAAGAACAGATCGCTCTGTGTGTGTGTGTGTCTGTTGGCAATGGATAGCAAAATCTATGGCACGTACGATGTTCAAAATTTTTGTGAAGAGAGTCCAAGGCCTCTCCTAATGCACCTGGCCCTCAGAATTTTAATAGTCTAATTATTAGCTGAGTAATTAATTTATTTCGGACATCACTCTCATCAAAAAGACACCTTTTTTTCCTCCCGCTTACTTTCGGTTGGTTGGTTTATAAAGCATCGCTCATCCAAAATACGTTCTTTCTTTCCACTTGCTTTCGGTTGGTTGGTTGTATAAAGCTTTCGAAGAAATAATTAAGTAAACCAGGGTACAATTAAATAAACCAATTTGAGTGATTAATGTTTCAAGAGTGACTGTTTTTTAAACTAAACATTAAATTTTAGCATGAAGGTGAAACACATGATTTGAAAACATATTTAATAATAATGAACATTTAAGAGAATAGATTAATTTCAAATGACGTCACAACCTAGCAATCAACTTGACAACATGGCAGGCTTTTTGTTTGCCACACTGTTTTCTGTTTTTTCTCTACATTGATTGGTTGAGCGATAACATCTGCTAAAAAATCGGCGATTTTGGTTTGTTTACAGAAAATTGGAGGTGCCTGTTTGATACTGATCCATTTAGATAGCTAGAAATGTGATTTTTAAACGTTAAATAAAAGATTAAAATACTCTTTACTGGCTCTTTTACCACTAGAAATTGGCAACAATAAGTCCTTGCATTCTAATGTTTTCTGCTGCTGTAACGAGAAGCAACAATTTTAATAGAATATAAATTCTCATTTTCGATACTGTTAATAATATATTTTTCTGAAGTGTTTTTTAACCCCTTGAGGGGCAAGCAATTATGTTTGTGTAATGCTGAATTCCCACCGGAATCTTTGAAAAATTCTATTTCAAAATAAGTAAAAGCAATTTTACGGCTTTTTTCCACCAAAGTTAGAAAAGTAAAATTTAATAAAATTTTTCTGGTGTAAAACTTCATTAATCATAGGTGGTATATAATACATACCGGTGCCACTCAAGGAGTTAAAGACATTTTTAAACGCATTTTTTAATTGCTGTTTTTTGTTTTTTAAATACAGCAAAATGTTCCGAATTTATCCCAGCCTGCTATACAGTGCCGCAGGCAGTGGAAACCCATGTCGGATGTTCATACAGAACTATTTGCACCCTTAATTTATGATTAGTGGTTATTTCCGAATAGTAATTTTCTGCAAATTTCTTAAATTTTTATATCATCCCCCTACCCCCTCGACTAATATATCTACAAATAGGTATAATGACGGAGTTTTGTTCTGATGTAGGTTTGTTAAGAACAGAGTGTGCCCCCTGGAGGCAGAAAGTGGAATTAACATAGTTTACGGAGCCTGCACAGAACGCCTGCTATACGGTGAAGCAAGCAGCAGCGAGCCGTGTCGAAGGTTCTTATAAATCATATTGGCCTCTTAAATGAGTGGTGGTTACCATTATTTCCAAATAAAAATTTCAGCAAATTACTTAAATTCTTATTTGTGCCCCCACCCCATCGAGTAACATAACTACGGATAGGTTGAAAATCGGAGTTTCGTGCGGATATAGGTTTGTTTACTAAGAGTGTGCATCCTGGTGGTGGAAAGGGAAACTAAAAGGTTTTGCAAAGCGTGTGTTGCACGCCTGCTATACCCGGTTGCAGAGACGATGTCCCGTGTCGGTTGTTCGTATAAAACATATTGTGCCCCTTAGCTGTGCAAAGTGGAACTAAAGTACTTTGCAGCACGTGCACGGTTAGGACAGTTAGGTTATCGTTAGTGTTAAGTTACAGTTTGGTTAAAGCCAGGTTACATTTAGATTAATTAGGTTACTGTTAGGTTACATTTAAGATGCGATTAGGTTACTGTTAGGTTACATTTACGATGCGATTAGGTTACAGTTAGATTACGGTTAGGTTATATTTAAGTTCTGCTTAGGTTACAGTTAGGTTACGGTTAAGTTGCAGTTAGGTTATGGTTAGGTTACATATATGTTATATTTAAGTTACGCAGAAGTTACAATTAAGTTACAGAAGTTGCCGTTACGTCACAATTAAGTTATGGTTAGGATTTTATCAACAGGGGTGAACATTACGCATGTTTTGTTCAAAATATATATATCTTAATTTTGTACAATAGCTCTGAAATTAAAATATTATATACTAACCTTTTAGCTAATGATCGAATATCGATTTCATTGACGCATAATCGGATTTAAGGGTGATATAATTAGCTTAAAAATCGAAATATTTCACTCAGGATTACGATGTGAAAAAAATAAATAAATAGTTACGTGGCTTAATAGTGATTTTTACTGTTAAATGTCAACATCAGTCGTCGGACACATATCCCCTGTTTCCCATTGCAGTTTTTTTTTTAGCCTTTTTACAGCTAAATATCAGACTTTTTTTAAACCGATTTTTCACACAGTCAGCGGGCACGTACTTCAGACAAAAAGAGGTTAGCGGTAAAATCATACAAATTTCAGGGTCATTTAATATTATTATCACGGGCCCGAGCAACGCCGGGCGGGTCAGCTAGTTTAGAAGTATAAAATAGGTTTAAAGATATAAAATCATGCAAAATTGAGGTAATTATCGTGGGCTCGGGCAATGTCAGACAGGTCAGTTGGTATAATTTTGATGATATGCAGGTAGCATTCTTTAAAATGAAATAAGTGTAAATCGATATATAACTAATTTATTGCTTATTAAAATTAATACATGAGTCGCATAAGATTTTGTATAATTATTGATAGTATTTTTTATAAATTCGAACAAAATATCTTACATTTAACCCTTCTTTTTTCAAAATCCATACTTACCAAGCATGTATCTATAAGTCAATGAGATTACAATCAATGCTTCTTTCCTACGAGGCATGGGTGGTAGTGCTTCCCCGACAGCAAGCACTATTACTCGTTGCTATATATTACCAACTAGAGCTATACCGAGTACTCGGTATTCGGCCTACTCGGCCAATTTGCCGAGTACTCGGCCAATACCGAGTAGTTGTAAGAATTTCATTTTTTAAGCATATGAATTTAAAACTGATCAGTAAAAAGTTATTCGAATATCAATGTATAATATATGCAATAATTCATAAAACTATTTACTCAGTATTTAACAATATGTGTACAAAATATAGAAAAAGTTAAGAAAAAACCCCTCATAAAATAATTCCAGATTAAAATTTAGTTTCACACATACAAATAAAAATAAGTTCTTTTTAAATATATAGGAAAACAGAAAAGACTATTATTTTGGTTAAAGAAACTGAAAATACAATAAATGTAATAAAAAAATTAATAATTAAATTTATTATATTTCAAGTTATGGTGCAAAAACACCAAACGTTCTACATTATCAGTGGACAGGGCATTTCTTTTACTACTATAAATTTGTCCTGCCTCTGAAAATATACGTTCAGAATAAACAGTGGTTGAAGGTGTACATAAGAATTTTTTTGCAAGGTTGCACATAATCAGAAAAGTTCCCCCCCACCATGCAAATGAGTGTCAGTTTTACATAAATCTTCTGTTAAGAAAGCCTGTATCTCTTTTTGTATATCTCTCTTTTATTTTTAATCAAAAGAAAATAAGGTACAGTTACAAAATAAATATGAAATGTTTTGCATTATTCAATGAATTGTTTTATTACAGTAACCAATAAACATTTTTATTTTTGATAGACAGATTTCAGGTATCTGAATAAATTGGAGGGTTGAAGAATGTTTTAATTTTATATTGGTTAGTCATTGTATTTGTTATGTGTCAATTCTCCCTTTTTTTGCTACTGTTTTGAATTGTCAAAAATTGTCTTTAGTGCACAAATAAATTTCAAATTTAATTAGTTAATTTATATGTACTATATATGTATATTATATATATATGTATGTACACACAGGTGTATATATATATATGCACACAGGCATATTTATATATATGCACACACATATGTACACCTAAGCTCACGATATGTGCACCTGCACATCAGTGTTTTGTTTTTTTTTCTTATTACACAACTACTCGGTACTCGGCTACTAGGCCAAAGTACTACTCGGTACACCACTATTACCAACTAATGAAATATATTCTTTAAATTTGATCACAGAGCTCCTGCGGAACAAATGGCTTGAAAGAAACACTTGATTGCGATAATTTGTTCAATCCTAATCAAAAACAACTTTTTATATAACTTAAAAGTACTATTTTCTTAATTCTTATTTTTACAAAGATTTTTACCTGGGTATGCAAATCTTGGTCTTAGATATAACTGAGAGCAAAAAGTGTAAAACAGGGCATTTGAAACAGAGAGAGATCTACAAAGTTATGTTTTATGTTTTCTTTGGAATTCGATGGTCTATTATTGTTTCAAACATGGAACAAAGACAGAAGTGGAATTCAGAAACGGCCCACTATATGATATTTGAATTCAAAATGTCTGTGAGGCAGGAAATCTGCTTCTTTTCGCATAAGACGTCTCGAAAAGTGACTTAGTCCAAATAACCAATTTTTACTTAATCAATGCATGTAACGGCTGCATGCAATACATGCACTTTCACAGTTTTAAGTAGAATTTTCGCCGTTTAATTGAATCACTTTGTTGAATAGAATTTGATTTAACAAAGCGGTGGATTCATAAAAAAGCCAAAAAGTTTAAATATTAACTTTGGTTTTGATTCATATAAACGTCAATTATAGTAATTTTACTTAGCTCTGGGGGGTGTTTTAACCCCCCCCCCCCCATTGTCTGCACCACTGGTCATTCCTACTGTTCAGTAAGCATGATTGATTGTTGAAATTGTCAGTGGCTGGGTATATAACACTGACAATTGATAGTTTTAGGCTTTCTGTTATGTGATTATTTTTCATCTGGTAACTATTTTGTCAATCATTAGATTAGTATAGTATAGTCTGAATCAAAAGTTGAAACAATAATGTCATTTATTAATACTAGATACAGTTACAGAAAGCTTTTGGTTTTGTTGATACATAAGGAAAATTGTTTGCAGAAAAAAGTTCCAATGTGGCTTTATTTTACAGAAAAAAATACTATTTTTGGAAAAGGTGTAATAGCAATATGCAAATAGTGTAGTGATAAAATGAAGAGGATTATGGCAAGAATGTAAAACAAAAAGAAACTTGCAGTCTATGTGATAAAGATAACATTCGTGAATCTGAATCAGCAATGGAATACACATACATATACATTTTAAATTCTTTGTTACATTTATTATGTGTTTATCTTTGTATGTTATAGGGTAGATGTGACAGTAATGGACACCCTTAAGGAATTTCTTTTAAAATTATTTTTTTAATAATAGTTATAATTATTATAGTTTAGTTTTTTCAATATTATATTAACTTATCAACAATATTTAACCATTCTTATAGTCTCATTTCCCAATATGAATCGAAATTTAATTTTAAATGACAGAAATATATCAAAACACCCAAAATCCCAGTAATGGACACCCCATAAAAAGTAATAAATATAATTGTTTTTATGACTGTATTTAGAACCAGAATTTAATGAATACATACTAATGAAACAAAATAGTTATTTTCAGATAAATTTAACGATTAGGATACCAGTAATTAATAAAATATTTGTGATAATCATATACTGTTTGCATCAATTATTGTAATTATCAGAAGATCGATGTTTTAATTATTTTAGATGAATAGTTTAAAATACTAAATATCAGGCAATTACAGCCATCAAATTATTGAAACAGTGGGGGATTTAAAAGGTAATAAAAAAAAAAAGTTTTGGAATATTAGTGTTTAGTTTTGTCTCACTATTTTTAACAATTAATCTTCCAGAGACTACTTGATAAATCATCTATTTATATATAAAATCCAAGTCTCTGTGTGTCCCTCACAATTCCGGTTGGAACACCTCATTGATCGCGGTCATGTTAGGCTTCCTATGGAGATATTGGTATCAGCTTCAAAAATGAATAATTGTTGAAAAGCAGTAATGTCAGGGTTGCCACAATAGCGCCAAATTATGACCAACTTGGTGAAATACCGCCAAATTTGGCAAGAAAAAAAAGTTGCCGAACATCAAGCCAACTTGGCGATAGCTGGCTAATTTGTCGAAATTCCCATTGAAACCCATTAACCGTTCATAATCAAACTCACTGCAATTTAATTTAAACTCCGTGCATTTAAGGTTTCTCTTTTAAATCTAATGGTCAGAATTTAAAATGTAATATACGAAAATGTATGTTTTTACATCTTCATCCCGATACTACTGATAAAATAACTACCACTACACGGCACTGTTCTATCTGAGTTCCTAACTGCCCAATTTTAATTTGATTTACATAGCCGGATACAGAAATTAAATTTTCAATATTTTTCCAGTATAGGGGGGCCTTGGCGAAATAGAGAAAACTATCTTGGCGATATAGAGAAAGCTCCCTTGGCAAAGAAGGAAATTTGGCAACATATTTCCACATTTTAAAATGTGCTATTTTCATCTATCACTGCAGAACGAGCGAGAAAAACTACTCATATTCTTGCGCATGTGTATATATCTTTATATCTCATTTTCCGTCATTTTTGACAGGCTGTCTTTCTAGTTTATAATAATTAATATAACAAATAGAAAGTAATGATATTGTGAATTGAATATTTTAAATACTAAATAAAATAATTTCAAAATAAAACTGTAGAACTGATGTTTGAGGCCACTGATCTGCAGATTTATTAGTTTCATGAATATTACATATAACTTTCATTAAAATTACTTTTTTTTTGGGGGGGGGGGGGGGCGGGTTGTCAGAGGGGAATAAAGAAACATTTAAGACAAAAAATAGATTTTTAGTAGCTACTGTAACTTAAATGTTTTTATTTAAACAGTGAGGGATTAAGCCCTATGAGCCGCTCTTTGACTGTTCTCTTAAACAATATTTTCTGCTTCCTGGCTGGTTTGATTGCCAGATTGTAAAGTATGCAAGGTACATATACATTTAAAAATAAATAAATAAGTACATAAAAATAAATAAAATATTGAAATTTTATTAATCACATAAAATAACTTAAAAGCAGCTATTTATAAAAGTTTTAGTGTTATTACATTTTGGTAAGTATAATTTAAAAATTAAATTTGATTATTTAGGTTTGCAGTTAAATCAAAATATTTTATGCACTATAAACATTACTGAATTTGCATTTTTAGCAATGCCTACATGGGGTGTCCATTACTGGAAAAAGACTAATTAACCATCCCAGTAATGGACACCCCCTCTTAAAACCTTAAAAATAAATGAAATTTTGTAAATGGCCATTAGTATATAAAATTCTAAGTTTTCTATTGCTACTCAAACAAAAACATTCAAATTTTGCAAGAAAATAAATAATACATAAATTAATTAAACCTTATCTTAGCCTCTTCATTAAGATTTTCACAGAAAAACAGCGAAAGTTTGACACTTTATTTTCTGCTTCCTGATTGGTTTGATTAAAAGAGTCAACAATAATACTGTTTTATAAAACATGCAAGGGGGAATTATGAAAAAAAATAATTAAAGCTAAATATTTATTAGTTATTTTTTTATGAACCAAAAACATCAAGGGGTGTCCATTACTGGCACATCTACCCTATATATTATTGGAGTAATACATTAATGAAAAATAAATAACTTTAACTAGAAATTTATACACAGAATATTCATAGATATATGTATAACAATTTAAATTTAATAGTAGAATAATAAAAGTTTAAGTTTCAAGTGAATCTTTTAAATTTGTTTGAAACAATTTTTTATTAAAATATCTTGAGTTCTTATCTAGGAAATGTAATGAAATTAATAGAAATGTGTAAATCTGTACAGAAAAAATAAATAAATACATGCACATACATAAATAAGTACACAAATAATATTAATAAAAAAAATCTGATTTAAATCAAATAAATCAGATTTTTTTTTTTTTTTTTTTTTTTTTTTTTTATCGTGATTTTTACCAACCCTGGAAAAAACTACCCTTTTTGAAAATTTTCTTTCAAAAAGTTAACTGCAACATTTTTTTTAATTTATTGCACCAATTGAGACATAAGAATCTGCTTTTTCGGAATATGTCTTTCAATTTTAACTGTACCGAACAGTTTGATCGATTTGGAATTTTAAAAAAAACAGAAATACAGTCGAAAAGGTTTCTTCACTAGTTTCCAATGCGTTAAAAAGTTAGTATGCATGCGGCGACCGGAGATCAAATAAATGACTTTTTGATGAGAGTGAGTTGCATTTGTAAATTAATTACACAAGCCTGCGAAATTGAAGTTTTTGAAAAATACAAGAGAAGTTTTCGCTGGTTCTTATGTTATTTGGTGTGCTGATTTCGAAAATGACATCCATTTTCTCCCATCACATCAGAATTTTTTGTAAAATCTATATCGATATTTTTGCTAAAATCCTATTTGAAAAAGAATTCTCTCGAACAATTTTGCATCTACTATCTGGCAACAGTGGTTTTATCCATGTAAATGTATGTAAAATAATCGATTCTCGGTGAGGCAAATTGATTTTTCTGTAATCGATTTTTTTTATAGGTTTAAATGGATGAATACAACTGTTGCCATGTCGCACGAGCCGTCTCTGGTCGAGGGTAAAACAAAATGTTCCCTCGAGTTTAAACTTTTTACATCAAATTATGGTGCAGTTTCTAGAAAAAAATCATCTACATACTATTTTAATTTGTTTTTATTAAGGCAACGTACATAAAATAGATGACTGACCTAGAGGAGCAGATATTATGTATGTGTACATGAAAGTTTCAAACAAATTTTAAACTGAGGAAAAAACAAAACAAAACAAAAAAGTTTCTATTTAAGTACATACTCTTTTTCCTATGAAACTTCTTTTTGATGTTCTTCTTTTATGTTCAATCTCAGGCCTATCTCATGTTCGTACTAACATTCAATAGTAGTCGGCGAGCATGTTCTTATCCCATCTTCCTTGAGCGCTCCATATCTTTGATGGAGCCTTTCACCTTGTTCTTCTCAGACTGATCCTAAGTTTCCGGGTTGAAAAAGTTCACATGTGAGTAAAGGAAATGTATTTTGACACTTATGGAACAATCCAACGCTCGAGTCCATCATATTCATTACAATTGGTTTATAGTCAGGATTCTTGTAATTACACAGAAATTTACTGACGGCATCTTTGAAGGCAACCCAAGCTCCTTTTTCCTTTGTTGTTGTGCTAGTCTCAAATTCTTTATCCTTCATAAGCTTGTGGATATCTGGACCAATAAAGATTTCTTCTTTCAACTTGGTTTTGGATAAACCTGAAACTTTTTGCACAAGTATTTGAAACAACTGCAATTACTTGAAACAATACAATTTTTGGCTTAACTAAACTGTTCCGAATCACATTCTTAATGCCTGGTTTAAGATTTTGTCTTTTCAGCCATTCTTTGATGACCCAATGTTAAGTCTTCTCATGGCTATCCCACTCACAAATGAAGCATAGGTACTTTGTGTATCCGCCTTGTTGACCAAGAAGCATGGAGATAACTTTCAAATCACCACAAACGGTCCAACCGAGGTCGGTATATTTAATTTTGTTGAGGATGAGAGCCAGATTTTCATTGCATTCTTTTAAGTGCACCGAGTGTCCAACTGGTACAGATGTATACTGTCTTCTGTGATGAAGAAAGACTTTAAGGCTCCTTTTCAATGAATCTATAAACAGCTTCCATTCATCTTTATCGTAGGGGGTATTAAAATTGCTCATCAATCCGGGAACATCAGAACAATAGACCAGGTTCTCCTCTTTCTCAAAGTACTATACTTAACATATTCCTTTTCTCGATTCCTGTACTAATAAAAAGCAGTTCCTTTGGCCAATAAGTTTTTTTTTCTTTCAATCTGGAGCCCAACAATTCTGCTGCCTCTTTCAAAAGGCCTAGATCTTTAGTCAGATCACTAAGTTCAACCTGAGAGATGGACTGAGGTGAATCGCTTCCAGAGGGCTTATATTCATTATCAGAGCCTGGAACTTCTGTATATTCCAAGTCTGAAGACCTTGAAAAGATGACTTTGCAATTCCATTGGAGGCAAAGTAAAATGCGGGAATTTCCATAAATAACCAACTTACAATCTGGGTTAAATTAACATTACAATTATACGGAAAAACTAGGACCTGATGAAAAAAACGTATAATGCGAGAAAAATGTAGATTCGTGGGACGTAAAATCAGGGCTTCACTGTATTTTCGTGCTTATTTATTTTACAGTCACTGAAAAGAAATTATTTCGTGAATGCTCACAAAATTATTTTCTTTGAAAATACGGTAAAAAGAGTAATAACAGATACACCTGAGCCTAAAACACAATCTGCCCCACCCTCCCCCACCCCAACCCATCCATCCATCCTAAAAGACATACAATCAATTTTCTCTCCAAAAAAATTTTCTGCATATTTGGAATTAATTTTCTTCCTAAATGTGCTAAATTTGCAGTGTTATTATTCAGTTCTTTCCACTTTTGGGTTAAAGGATCTTTCAGAAATACTGCCTTTGAGTTTGAAGACAATTTTCAACATGTGTCAACTCAGGTGCCTTTTTAACACCAGAAAAAACTGAAAATTCATAAAATTTAAAAACTCAGTATGTTTTGTCCGTAAAAGAATTTTTAAAAAATTGTCCTTCATAGGACTTCCTTCTAATATCACTCATTTTCTAAATATATACGTTATCTGAAAAGGAGACCATATTAAAATTAAATTTTGTATCTGAATGTGTATGCAGTTCCTTCTTAAACAAATCAATGCCATATCTGAAAGATTTACTTGAATTGTTTACTTTTTGTAATTGGAAGTATCTTTCTACTATTATCAGCGATTCCAGAAATTGTATCTTTTTTCAATCATTCGGTATAGTTTAAGTAAATAGTAGTACTTGTACTATTAATACAAGCATTTCAGGGTATTTGCATTAATTGCCCATTTTAATATTTTTTTAGTCCTTTTCGTTTTAATTTGTAAGTCAAATTCATGGCAATAGTAAATATTAGAACCCATAAAATGAAGACACCATGAGAATATAAAAAAAAACTAAACCTGTGGCTGTAGGATCCATGAAGGATCAGGGCCTACAGTGACCAACTCTGTCTTGACCCTGGGTCCCGAGCTGCCATGCAGCATGTGTCCCGGCCAGGTTTTCAACCCAACGCGAGACCCTCGGTGTTTAGTTCCCAAGCAAGCTTGGTACGCATTTTATCAACCCCGAAGGGATGAAAGGTTGAACCTTGCCCAGACAGGAGCAGAACCCATGAGAATATAATAAAATAAAATAAAATATCAACTTTATATTCTTTTTTAAAAATTCCTATCTTATTTTAACTTGAAATATCATCTTTTCACAAACTTTCAAATAAAGCAAAATGGCAGTGTTATTTTACCCTAAAATGGTTTTGAACCCACCCAGTGTTTTTCAAAAGTTGGCGCCAGTGTTTTGTTGTTACAAATTTTGTTTATTTCTTAATTTAATTTCCAATATAGATGTTTCATGTACACATATTATTTTGTTTCAGATATAGAAAAAATTATTGATAGACTGGATTATGTTATACAGTATTACAAAGTCCCCAAAGAAGTTGAATCTGTTATTAGAGATGGGTTTGTATTCTCTTTTTATATCAGTAAATTTTTCTCTTCTACACATAATAAAATAATGCATTTGTCTGTATGTTGTGTTGTAGATGAACAGCTGCACCTTGAACCATCAAATTTAGGCATAAAGGTTGTCCTAGACATGAATTTATGCATTTCTACCTCTAAACCCAATTTTCAAATTTTTAAATAGATTTTTTGGTACTTTTATGTTAGCTGGGTGCAAATCTCACCAGTAGTTACTTTTGCTTGTGTAAATTAGAAACAACACAATGAAATTGAAGTAAAATGAGTTTGGTTCATGACATTATTTCATATTAATATTTATTCATTTGTGTTTTAAATTAAATGAATGAAATGGTTTGTAAAATATATTATAATACAGTAGCCTCCCGCTTAACTGGCCTAAATGGGTCCGAGAGTTTGAGAAAAAACAGTTTAACTGGAGAAGGAAAAAGAATTAAATAAGTAACTGCATATTTAATTAATTAAATGCATAGGATGCATTTAGTTTTTTAATTTGTGTAGTTTTAAAAGAATACATATTTTGTGAAATGAATACTAGTTGTAATTAACTGAATTGAAAGAAAAATTATCTCTATCTCTAATAACAAATAATGAAAAATATTTAATACAAATTAAATTGTTGAAAATCGTTTCACATTCCTTTATAAGAAGTTGAATTTATTTTACATCATGTAAATTTGAGTTAATCAACCATAAACAAATCAGTGACTACCTTCTGTTGAAGGAAAGATGCCGACATTTTGCAGCGTAATCTCTCCTCTCCATCTCTTTAACATGATACGTTCAACCGAGGAAACTGTTGGCTGCTTCTCAACATAGCATAGCACCAACTCTAATGCTTTTATCCCTTCCGTATGAGGAATTTTAGCAGTGTCAACTTTATCTGGATCATCATCAGGATCGTCTTCATGTTGAACAACATCATTTACAGTTCCAATTATATCCTCATCAAATAATGTTTCATGCATGAGATCTTTGTCAGGCTCAAACCAGTCTTCTACATCATCTCCGGTGATCTGTTTGCATCCCTCAAGCTTTTTAAATGTTTATACAAAACAGTTTGCAGATAGATCAGGATCATTTGAAGTTCCTTCAGTTTTCTCAGGTTCCACCAGATTTCCTTCAATTTCAGAGTAAGAAGTTTTCTCCAATACTTTATTAGTGTTGATTCAGAGATCTCGGTCCACGCTGCAGCTGCCATGTAGGCATCTGTTATAGAGATAGATTTCAGAGAATCTATACAAGGCAAACATTGGTATCAAGGCCATGATGTCAAGGGATATTGGCCAAGCTCAAAGAAGTCAATAGCTTTCTTCTGTATCTTGTTTTGAAACTTTCTATAATGCCTTGATCCATTGGCTGTACGAGTGACGTAGCATTTGATAGAAGAAAGACTGCTTCGATTTTTCCATTTTTAAGTTCATGTTCACTTGTATGAGATGGTGCATTATCTAGCAGAAGTGCCTTTATCGGGAATTTTTTTTATTATAAATACTTTGTGACAGATGGAACAAACTAAGAATGAAATCACTCTTCGAATAGCTCTTGTTTCATTCATGCAGTCCTCGAAGAGTGATAGTAGACAGGAAGAGATTTCTTATCTATATTTTTAAATGCCCTGGATTTAGCTGATTTACTGATTAGCATGAGTGGTAGCTTAGAGGTCCCATTTGCATTGCTGCATAAGTTACACTTGCTCCGTGTTTGCTTTTCTTGAAACAACTTCTTTCTTAGAGGCTAGAGTTTTGGATGGTAATATTTTGTAGTACAGACCAGTTTCATCTACATTGTAAATCTGTTCTTCTTTCAAACAGTTGTTCTGTATTAGGTTTTCGAGTGTTTCTTGAAAAATTTGTTGCCCCTACTGTGTCTGCAGATAATTTTTCACCGAAAATCAGTTGGTGGATCCTGTTTTGCTTCTTCCACCTATTCAGCCAATGCTCACTTGTTCTAAATTCATCACTTCCTTCTATTTTCTGATGCATAATCAATACTTTCTCCTGCAATATTGCCCTCTGATTGACTTTCCATTCAATCTTTCTTGATTAAACCATATCAGTAATGATCATCTAATTGCTCTTCTTTTGGCTTTTTCAAAGTGGATCGGGATTTCAATGCCGCATTCGTAGGACTTAAACAAAATGTCTCAATCTCTTTTCTTTTTCCAATCGCTGACACTGAATTCCAACGCAATTGATTTTAAACTTTCAAACTTTAGCTTCTGCATTGACACAACAACATGTTTTTTTTTTTTTTTTTCCTTCAACTATCCATCTCAAACAAAAATTGAAAACACCTGGTTTGAGGAAAAATAACTTTTCATGAGGAGACACACGGTGAGAGGACCTGAAAATATGTAAAAATACTTTGAATGCTTCACATTCTAACAAATTTTCTTTTATTTGTTAGCTCCTGACACGTAGGCAAACTAAGGCAAACATGGTTTTCATCCTGATAAAAAGTATCAAATTCTACAATAAGTTTTAAGCAATATCATGAAGTTTCCAACATCTGAGAAGTTGAACATTTCATTGTAATCATGTGACTATAATTAATTAAAATAAATAATCTCTAAGTAACACTGGTTTGATGCTTAACGTTCTCTATTTTTGGAAGAAAATGCTTGTTAGTTCTGCATTTGAAATTTGCTGTATTTTTGAAATTTCAAAATGAATAAAAGTTTTTCGTTCCTAATTTTTCTCAAACTTAGGCCATGTGGCATATGCCTAAATCTGTCCTTGACTATGTATTTTGTAAACTGTATTGACAAAAAATATGCATGTTTAGTTTCCACAAAAGAAAAAAACCTTTACAATTTTCAAGTACTTCAAATGCATTGAAATAGAATATCAAATAAATACCTGAAAGTAATCAAAGTATTTACTCACATATAATCTGTCTCGTGTATTTAATCCTAAAATCTCAATAAACTATAAACATCACCCCAATTCTCAATGCCTGCTTGTCTAGCAGTTAAGGCACTGGCTACCAGAAAAGGGGTAATGCTTTTGAATTCCAATTCAGGCATAGATGGTTGTAGTGATTTGGATTTTTTTTTTAAATGGAGGTCCTGGTCTTTTTAGCCCTTGTGTGCAAAAGATGACCATAATGTCCATAGTTAACCAACCAACCATTGTTCTCAGATTCAGCTGTTGTTGCTAATGGTAACTGTTTTACAACGAACATATCTAAATCAACTAAAATTTCATAACAGTATAATTTTATAAAATTAGCATTCAAGTTAAAAAGAACTCTGATAGAGGAATAAATAAATCATCACAAACACATCATATCAGTGTGTATGCAACAACACAAAGTTTATGTTGCTACATAAATAAGAATGTTGACAATAAAATATTTAGCTCAAATTTATCTTCATGTTATGTCAGTCTCTAAATTGTTGAAATATAAATGTATTGGATATAATTTAATGAACGATCCAGTTTATGTTTTAGAATGGATGTCATCTTTATCTCCATATTATGTTAGGACATCAATGTCCTATGGATGTGATAGATTGAACAATCCAAGTTACTTATTTTAATGGACATTGGTTTGATGTACATGGATGTATTTTGGATGTAAAAAGTAGTGCAAAATATCTATGTATGTGTTGTGTGTGTATACAGTTGTGTTTTTAGAGGATATTTCTATTCATCATCATTCTCCATTTTATTGAATGTATTTGATTGCTATATGTAAAAGAAAATTCATTCTTTTAAAGTTTGTTTTTGCTATCAACTCGTAAAATAGGTTTTTGTTCACTGGTGCATATCTAATTTAGACACTCCATTCTGTGTAAAATTTCAGATTCTCCAAGAAAAGAAATTTAACTCTGTTGTGTGGTGTGCTGGAAATTTCATTTTATGTCAGAACTCTTTTCCAAAATCTTGTAAGATTATATATTTTTATTGCAAATAAAGATCGGGTGTCACCCCTTAGAGGGTGACACCTGGGATGGACCGACCACCTTAGCTATGCCACTGAATCAATGTCACCGTATTATTGGCTTATGGCATGATGCATACAAAATCCAGTTATAATCTGACCCCCCATTATAGAGATTGTCATTTTAACAGTTTATAGAGTACAATGCACACAGTGTCTTGTTATAACGATTGCCATATTAACAATTTTTGGCTAGAAAGCACACAAAGCGCCTTGTTGAGGTGATCGGCACATTAATGATATATGGGCATAAAAACATGGACAAATCCCAAGTCTACTCTGTTGACAGCAGTGGAGCTCTCAGTATTAGGCTTCTGTGGAAGACTAAATCTCATATTATTAGCTGTTTGTTGGATAGATGGTCAAAGTCTGAGCCTGTGTTGTCAAAGGCACCAGGTTCTCAGGCGGCCCTGCTAATGTAAAATATAAAAATGTTTTATTGGGACAGTTCTAAAATAGAAGAGTGATAAACTGCTACTAATTCTGCCACAATTAACTATATAAAAAAAGATATAGGTACAAATTAACTGGAAATAATGCCTTTTTTTCGAATATGAATGCGTTTTTTGCATCAGGGATAGTCTATGTATTAAAATTTATACCAACTTTCTTTTTTCAAATGTAGCACTCACTTTTGACTCTTTGAATTCTTTCGATCAAGTCAAGCTGGAAAACTATATAGTTTATGCATTTTTTCTTCATAGAATCAGAGTCAAAATTTGAGAATTTGTCAATTTAAAAAGAAAATGGTAACCTGGTGTAATATTTTGAAATTAATAAAAACTTTATGAATGGAAAGCCAGGAAACTTCCATATAATAAGGTAGATCTGCTTATTCTCACTATCTGTATCTCCGAGATATTTACTGTATTGACGATTATTAAGCTTGTGCATACAAATATAATTGACAATTGATTCGACAATATAATTGATTCGTTTTCAATTGAGTTTTTAAGTACATATCCAACTTTTAAATATTTAAAGCACAATCAAAATTATACAAAAATGTACTACCCCAATTTTCGCATCTAACTTTTAATTTTGTAATTGTTCTTTTTTATGAAACCAGTTGTTGCAGAAATACTATTTTTGCAATGTAAACTTACATCTTAAATGACAAACTGTATTCAATAAAAACTTTCCCAAGTGAGTAAAAAATATCATCTATGGTGGTACAACCAAGTATAGGAATAATTTCCAGAATTCCTCAATTATTTTTAAATTCACATCATATGATGGTATAAAACCAACCAGCTGAGTGGAATTCTGTAAATCTATACTATGAATTACAATGTAAGAGAAATCAAACACTAAAAATACAGATTTCAGTTGAAGAAATTCCCAGCTATATATAAATCTTTATAGCAACGATACTTAAGTTTATAAATTTCTTTAACTGTTCTAGACATCATTTCTTTCATTTCATGGTGAATTATTTTGACTGGTAGCAATTCAATGTAATGAAGCAAATAGTACATTGTGCTGTAGTACCTTTTAATATTACATTTTTTGTAAACTCCAGCAGAGTTTCTACACATAAACATAAAATTTCTATTTTCTTTTTTATGTAAGAGTACTGTACTTTGTAAACTCCAGCAGAGTTTCTGCACATAAACATAAAAATTTCTATTTTCTTTTGTATATAAGAGTACTGTAAATCACTGTAAAAAGTCTGCAGTCCTCAGATAATCATATTTATTCACAGTGGAAGAAAGCTTTAAAATATTTTTTTTATACATCCTAAGATGTATGTGAGTATGAATATGTTAGAAAAAAATTAAATAAAGGAATGAAAGATCATGCAGGGTTCATTAAATGCATGTTTATTAACCAAAATAATGAAAATAATTAGAGCTTAAATCTAAAATCCATGTATTCGATTAAGTGCCAAATGAAGAACCTGGATCACATATTCAGGGGTTTTTTTTGCACGAAAGCGATAATTTGAGTCACTTTCAAAGCTACTCATTTGAAAGGTGTTTACAGAACAGATTCTTTGAAATGTTTATTAAACATATTAAATTAGTTACAATATGAGGTAACCTTAATTTCTTTTTGAAAACCTAAAAACAGAGTCATTTTTCGCACTTTAAAAGTTGAATATAAATTCTTGTAAAATATCAATAAAAGCCTGCAGCTACCTTGTAAGAAATAGGGTTTTGTGTATTTAGTAGCATGAAATGAACCAGTTAAGTAGCTTCTGATATTAGTTACTAAAACTTTAATAGCTATTTGCTAACTATTAAGTTATTAGTTAACAATTATTAACTAATAACTAACTAAATAGTAATTAGCAATTAACTGATTTTGCTTGGAGAAGCAACTGCATTTTTTGCTGTAACTTTGTATCAAGTTTGACTACTATAAAATAATTTCCCTGTTACATTGTAAATATCATAAGTATTATTATTATTATTTATTTTTACATTTCCCCCCAATTATTGTCTAATTTTTTTAAAGTGTCAGAGATGAATCCCTTTGATTTCTATATGTTTTTCTTCATATTCTTGTTTCTAATATTGCTTTTAGAAATTCTATACTTTAAAGTAAACACTGTTAAAAATGTTTGTATTTTTAATGAAAATCTCTTTAAATATTAAACAAAATAATGTTTTATAAGAATAATTTTATCTTATAATAATTTTAAAGATTTTTTTTTCAATAAGTTTTAAATAATATTTAATGTTTTTTAGACCCAGTGGACACATAGATGCCTATTTAGAATGTTTACAGAAAGTGAA
Organism: Maratus speciosus; assembly: GCA_963932465.1. Taxonomy (NCBI): domain Eukaryota; kingdom Metazoa; phylum Arthropoda; class Arachnida; order Araneae; family Salticidae; genus Maratus; species Maratus speciosus. The sequence continues at coordinate 153,742,719 of OZ010790.1, read as the reverse complement.
ATCATCTATTGATTTCTTTACTGAAAATACAGGGGAATGTTCTGAATTGGAGGAATTAGTAAGTTACTTTTATTTATATGAAAAAATTTTCTTAAATTTAATTTAGTTCTGTATTCAAGACAAATGTATGGGTCAATCAACTATTCTTTGTACCAAAAGTGAGTTACGGATTATTTATATATATTAGGGGGCTTTGCCCCTGTGGGCTACGCCCGCCAACCCCCGTTCAGGCTTCACAAACTCTAAAAATATAGTAATGTGCCTTGTTCATAAAATATTACCGGTTGCGGAAGATTGAATAATAATATCACTATAAAGGTGGCTATCTTCTGTAATCGGGTTACCATGTTTTTCCATTGGAATGGCGCATGTTTCGATTACCATCCATCCCTGTCGTAAGAAATGACAGCTGTTTTCAGGATTGATAAGTCAGTTCAATTACACATTTGAAATTCAGTTTGTATAAAATGTTTAGGTTAAAAATGTCGCTATCTTTCTTACTTTTATAATGATGCTGTGAGCAATATTCTCCCTTTTATAGACTGGGGAGGCGGCTGCACAAACCATCCCCTTATCGAGTTGATGGCTGAAATTGCAGGATTAATTAAATATTGATCCCCATATTCCATCTTGATGAAAACACCTATAAAACCGATTTCAGTGGTTTACTGATAATTTTACCATTGGGTTTTCCTGTTCTCGTTCATCCATGCTTTCATATCTTTAGGTGCAGGAAGGCACAATGAAAAACTTATTGATGAACCACTGTCTGCAGGGGCTTTCCATGAAAATATGCTTGGCAGACCAGTTGCATTTTAATATGCTAAACATGTTCTGTCTAATCCTGAAATTTTAACTGCCAACACTATGAAATGGTAGCCTGTGCATTCACATCTCGGTGATCGAGTTTTAGTTATTTTCAGGAACAGATATAGCTTATTTATGAAATATTTTCTCTATTTTAATGCACCATCATGCATATTTTCATGTTATTTTTACAATGTATATTATTTATATTAATTAATAAAATATATACATCTGAATTTTCTAATATGTATTTATCGAAAAGTAATTCGTACAAAATAAATCAAATGTATTTTGCGCATACATTTATCTGTATTTATGCAGCATCAAGTGATGTAATATATAAACAAATTTGCTAGCCTCGCTATTTTTTATACCATGTCATGTCACATTAAAATTCTCCAGAGTGAAAATTGTTTTGTATACATCATTTTAAAATACGACGTAATTTTCACTGATAAATGCATTCCTAATATAATAATTTATGGTACTTTTCGGTTAGCCAGGCTCCAGTGTTATATACACATATTTATATGCATACATATATGTAAATATACATGTATATACATATATTGTATGTATACATATATATATATATGTATATATACATACATTTGTATATACATATATATGTATATATAACACTGGTGCCCGGCTAACCGAAAAGTACCTAATTTATTTATTATAAAGTTTTTTCTCTTTTAAGATTCATGGATAAAAATATTATTTAATTTAAAAATGTTTGAGAATTCAGCTTTTTAAATATGATCTAATATTCACCATTAAAAGTTTTCTATGCGTAATAATTCAATTATTTTCCGTACTTTAAATATGACTATACTTATTCAGACATTTCTCTGTGGAGCATTTTACATATGATATAATTATCACCTTTAAATGCATTTTGCAGGTAAAATTTTAAAGTTTTTATACTTTTAAAACGTAAATATTTTGACGTAATTATCCCTCTGCATTTAACATGTAACCATTTAATTCTTGTTTTAAAATTTTCTTTCCATTTTTAATAATTTCACTATTCAATTGCAATTTGAAAATGACGTAAAAAACAAATCTAATTTTTTATTTTTTCAAATTTTCCTGAAAAGCATAATTTAATCACAATATTGTTTCACTATCGACTAAAATAAAAGATAATTTCAATTTTGATTTGCAAATGATGAAAAAAAAATTATATCAAATAGTCACTACAGTGTTTCCCTGTTCATCCCTCTTTCCACAAAAATGGAGTAATTGAGTTGCTATCAACAATGGAATATCAATAAAAGTAGAAAAAAATTTAATATCTCGAAAACTAATTCAAATTTTGAAATTCCAATAGCAGTTTTGAAATCTGCGGATCAATATGGATTTTTGGTGTTAATTTCATCGCATAACATTCCATATTTTACAAGAAATCACCATGAAACATAATCAATCATTTAATTAGGATTATATATATATGTAGAAACTCAGGGCTGTAATTACACATTAAACAACACTGAGCACCATTTTAGAAACTGGAGCTGGACACCAATAAATTTTAAAGTAGATTATATTGAAAGTTAAACTATATACAAAATATATACATTCATTATATACACGAATTAAAAACATCATTTCACTCTTTATGTTGTTTGTGGCTGTCTTAACCAAATGTACATCATTTCTCTACGTTCTACAGTTCTGCTTCTCCCGCGAAAAACCACAACATTCTACCTCAACTCCGTCATTCTGCTCCACTCAGTTCAGTTCGAACTTACTCTCCAAATAGGACGTCTGTGGATACGAAATCTGTCCCTCAAGCGCATGCGCGCTGTCTGTTCAAGGGGAAAAGAAATAAACAGAGTGAAGGTGCCTTGATAGGCAGTAAGAAGTTGATGCCGCTGCAAGTGGTAGACACTTATTATACCAGGAGGCATGCAGGGAAAGCTATTAAAGGCATTTGGAAATGCTTTCCTACAAATCGACGATCCTGACCAGTTGATCGTCCTCGAGTGACACATTGGACCACAGGAAGGAGTAACAGGAGCACCTGAAAAGACAAAAAGAAAGAGCAGGACCCAAAGTTCTTTAAAAAAGGAAAACATCATCAGTTCATTGTGAAGCGTCAAAAAGTTAGCACATCAGCTTCTAAAAAGCAAAGTTTGGCAGAATAAAGTTCTTTGGACAACTAAGGGCTAAAAGTTCATCTTGACGAAACAGATTCATCATAAAATGCTTCTCACGTCATAAAACATCACAAAAAATTATTTCTTCTTTTTTTTTTCTTTTCACGTCTTTTTCGTCTTATTTTTTACGTCTTTTCTTCTTTTTTTTTTTTTTTTAACTACATCTTTTCTTCTTCTTTCATCACATTTCATAGTCACTATCATATAAGGATTTTTTGCTTCTTCGGAATTCAGCATAATCTTCAGAATCAAGGAACTTATCAGGAACGATACTGTTAGGCGTAATTTACTTATTTTTAAGAAATTTTCCTTTAAAATATATTATTTGTACACAGCACGCCCCCCCCCCCCTTTTTTTTTTTGTATATCATTAATAGCTTGGTTCTATTCAAAATTATTCATTGTACACTTTCTTTATTTTTAAGAGTTCAGTTTAAAGTCAGTTCTGTTTTCTAAAAATAATAATAATAAATAATTAAATAAAAGTATTTAATAAATTAAGCCCCCTTTCTTTTTATTAATTTCTCGTACTTAAATTGTTGTTATTCAAAAACATTCCTCTATTTTTCTGTAAATAAAACCTTTTTTTTTTTTTTTTTTTTTTTTTTTTTGTGAGAGAGTATCCCAAAATAAAAAGGTTTTATTTACAGAAAAATAGAGGAATGTTTTTGAATAACAACATTTGTCAACATCGGTCAACGTGTCATCTTCGGAATCATTAGTGTCATCTTCGGCATTTAAGTCAAATTTACTTCTATTTTCTTCTAAAAAGGATCTTCTATATTCAGGTCTCTTTTTAGTAAACTTCTGCTTTGGTTTCTTTACTTCATAATTATTTATTTCAATTTCATCTTCAAATTCATCTGATGACTTAGGGATATTCTTAATTTTCTTAGAAATATTTCTATTCAACTTCTCGCTAGACATTTTCTTAAGATTTTCTTTTCTGAAATTTTCTTCATTTATTACATCAAATTTCTGGTTATTTTCATTTCTGGAAGAATACATCATATTTTCTTTATTTTTTAACTTAGTGGAATCTGAATCATTTTTAAGGGTTTTAGCAGTGTTATTCATCTGAATTTGCTTCTTAGTCATTTCTTGTCGTAAATTTTCGAAATCTTCCTGAGAATTATTCAATTTTATTTGGATTCTTCTTTTGGACATCTTTATTTTAGAACACTCATCTTCTGATTCTTTTAACTGTTTTTCAATATGTTTTGAATAGCTATTTACTTTTATTAATCGTAATCAGTATTGTTCTGAACGTTTACTTTCTTCATCTAATTGGGAGTTTATATCTTGAAAACATCTCTCTAATTTTCTATACAATTTACTAATGGTCTGTCTTTCTGCTACTTGTTCTAATTTATCTTCTAACAATGTTATTGCGATTTTCGACTTCGTTTTTTCTGACAAGAATGCTTCTTTTAAATCGATTACATCTAATTGTAACATTTTATATTTTCTTTCAACTTCTTTAACTTGGGCAGTTAAATTTTCATTTTCTAGGTGTAATTTTTTAATTTCTTAGCTAGAATAGGACAAATGATGAAAAGGCAAATATTTGTTTTGGTTTGGAATTTGTGGGTTACTACTATGCAAGATGGAAGAATAAGGGTTAAATTTAGAATTTACAGCTACTTCACTTGAATTTATAACATTAACTAAGGAATTATTCCGACTCTTATTTAACTTAACATCATTACTAGAAATAATTAAGGAACCTTGTTGTATTACATCAATACCAATAATTAAATCAAATTCAATAGATTTGTCAATAAAAAAAATAGATGTTTGAAATTTAGAATCTTCAATTTCGATTTTGGCCTCAAAGTAACCGATTGATCTGAATGATTTTTTATCTAATCCACTTAATAGCATATCTGTTGGTTCCAAGTTTACATAACTTTTAATTTTATCAAAATTACTTTTCTTTAGAATAGTTCTTTCACTTCCTGTATCAATTAATGAATGCACCTTTACATCTTTAAAAACCAAATTCCAAGAACAGGTTAGAACATTTACTTGAGAATCATTAGGCAATTTTGAATTTTTGGTTTTACCACATTTGAATGATTTGTGGCCATACAAATTACAAGAAAAGCAGAGGGTACCTTTATTTTTATTTCTACAATGATTACTTTTGTGGAATCTATCGCCACAATTATAGCAACGTATATCAGGTTTAATGGGTCTAGATTTATTTTTAAATTCAACTTCTGGTATCATCTTAGGCTTAACATCAACATCAGGTTTAATTTCATAATCGGCATGCAATTTATAATAAATTTAAAATTTTTCTTTAAATTCAACAATATTTGGACAACCATACAAAAAGGATTTTTTAAAAACAGGATCATTTATTCCATTAATCACATACTGAATAATTGCAGGAAATCAGAAATTATAAAAAGAGAAAAAGAAAATTTTAAATGATAGAAACGGAAAAAAAAAAAAAAAAAATACAGTTTTTAAACACGCTAGCACTAACTGGTGCTGCCAGTCCTAAGCCTGGATAAAGTGTGAAGGTTTTAGTATAGTCAGGAACATCCCTTAAACTGTCTGTCATTTATCCGAACTTTTGCTTATCCGAACTACAGACGGTCCCTACTTGTTCGGATAATCGTCGCTCTACTGTACCTTTTTTCTTCTTTCGATAATTTTCCTTTTATGTGCAAATATTGTACGCTTGTGGCACGCTTGTACATGCATGCACACACATTCTTAGCTGACAAAAGTAATTGGAGGTGGATCAGTTCTATTCAGAGTCTACTAGTAATCCAGTTAATATTCTCCCTTGACACTTGGTTAGAGATATTTACATGCTAAAAGAGCAGGGATGTAGTGGAGGGTATACGGGGGTATACGCCGTATACCCTCAGGATTTTTTTAAGGAACACCGTATACCCTCTGTTTTTCAAGAAAGCTATAGTATATATACACTAGAGTATACCCTATTCCTTGAGCCTATACCCTCTGCTCAGAACGTATACCCTCTGTTTTTTTTACGAATGCACCACTGTAAAAGAGGGGTGACAAATTCCCAGAAAAAAATAATATTTTATAGATATCTGAAACTAAAAAGTTCACTAATTAGAAAATAGGTTTCTGAAATGAAAGTTTTAAGTAATGCAAATACAATTCAGTTTAAAATTCTGCAGACATATTTGTTATCTATAAATATTTATCTATATTTTCTAAATGTATATATTACTTATATTTCTGAAGTTCACTAAATGGCGACTTCACTTTTAGTATTAAGAATTTAAAAATGATAATATAAAAATAATTAATTAATAAATCAAAAAAAAAATAACTTAAATTAAAAATAACTTAATTTAAAAAATAACTTAAAAATGAAATAAAACAAAATATGGTAAAACCTCCAGAACAGACATTTCATAAAAATTGACACTTCTATTTAGCGAACATTTTCTCATTTCCAACACCAATAATAGGAATATAAAGTATACTAGACGAGCTGGGTGGTATTGCCCTGATCCATAATAATAACCTTAATTAAGCCTTAAATTTGTATGAATTTACATCTGTAACCTGATTTTATAAAAATTTATATGTTAAACGGAAATCTTATCAAACAAATCTCATATCGGGGGGGGGGATGCTCAGTATTTATATTTAAACCAAATGCGCCATATTAACGTAAAATGTACTCTTTTTAAGTTGGTATTATATGCTTTTCTGTATATTTTGACAAAAACAGTGGATTCAGAGTTTTAAAATCTACTGAATTTTTATTTACCATCAAGTCATTTAATATTTCAAAAATATATAAAGTTCTTTTTGTCCAAACTATCCTCACAACAAATTTTCAGATGGCTACTTGCAGTAGATTTCTCTAGACATTACACACACAAACACTAAACTCTCTTCTTTTTTTGGTACACAGTGAGACAGCAGCCACTTTGACATATAGTTGTAACTTCTTCTCCAAGCTGGCACACGCACATAACAACCTCATCTTATGCAACACGTGGATGTAGTTTTGGCACTTCAGTTACTCTCCGGCAAAATAGTAAATAATTCTTTATTTTATAGTGGTTAAAGCTACATAAACGTCTATTTTAGAGTTTATTTCCTTTAATATGACATATATTTGCTTAACCAAACCTACCTATCTATATTATAAAGGACAAACATATCTGTGCGTAACGCATACGTCATTTTGCGAATGGCAACACTTTGAAATTTGAATTAAATTTTCGGTTTTGCAATTATATCTAGGGCAAATTTTTAAACTTCTAAACATCACACATTTTAAATTTTAACACCGTAGTATAAGGAAAAAAATGCTCTTTTAAATACAATTTGTTTAAAAGCTGTATCTCAATTTATTTTTCAGATATTAATTTTTTTGTAGTTTTTAATGCAAATTTTGTAATTGTGGCAACTGAAGTACTCCATTTATATTGAAAGTAAAGGGAAATAGTCATGGTTTATTATTTTTATTGATTCTATCCTTATTGATGCCATTTTCACAATACAAATAATAGAAACTTTTTTATAATTTTTGAACAGAAAATGACGTCAGACATTAAAAAAAAAAACACGCATTCTTCTTCATAAATCAGTTATATTTCAATATTTTTACGTTAACTGATACTGAGTTTGAGACGCTAGGCAGAATTATGTCATATTTAAAACAAAATAATCATTTATTTTGATAAAACTAAATATTTGACCAATACTAAATAGCCAATACTATGACAACTAAAGGCAAATGTCTGAAATTTTTTTCGTGGGTATTGAGATTAGAACTTAAAGTTTGTGCGAATGTTCACATGAAAAGTTGAATCGGAAAAACGTGACTTTAAGTTTGGAAATACATTCATTAATAATCTATTGCGCGTAAAATACTTTCAAATTGTGAATTTGAATGGTGCGTATGTAAATTATGGGAATGTGAAAATAACGTACAATTTAGATTGGGGAAAATTTTATGATTTGACAAAGCGAAATCTTTTTTACTGATTTTTCATCCCATAAAATCAAACATAAAGGTCTCAATCGATAAATTTATCATAATTACTCATCTTGATTACATTCTAATAGAGTTTAATTTTTCAATAATTTAAGCAGTTGAAGTTTGTGGAAATAATATTTTGGTAATTTTAGGTTAAAAATATTATTTGTTTTAAGAGTGAGACAACCAGTGTCAGATGAATTTTTTATTGTAATTATTTTTGTAGGTTTATTATAAATTCGATCTAACAGTTTCTTTCTAACATTTTAGTTCGTCGAATTTCGACGGGTTCCAACTCGTATCTAATAAAAGACTATTTCGCCAAAACGACATAAACTTTTTAAAGTGATGAAATTGATGTAACAGATGAGGCATCCATTTTGTTACAACGTAACGAAAATACACAGTTGTGGTGCACAGTGAGACATGTCTTATTGTGTACCTACTATGTGGTTTTGTTATTAGAAAAAGTTATTTTTTAATAAAAGAAGGTTTTTCTCTCTCGCTCTCTTTCTGTGTGTGTGTGTGTGTGTGTGTGTGTGTGGGCGGGCGATGGCTAGGGAAATCTACTAAACGTAAGAGGCTGAAAATTTGCATGAATGTAGCCCAAGGTCTGTCATTGTCCACCTGAGGCTCATATTTTTAATACAGTATGGAACCATTTATCTTGAAACCAGTTAACTGGAAAACCAGTTATCCGGAATGCTATTTCTAATAGGCTGATTTCAGAATCTTTGCAGAAAAAAGTGTCATACACTGCCAGTTTGACATATGCATTGCTTGGAACAATTGTATAATTTGATGACAACATCTAGTATTTGAAATGAAAGTTTTATATTTAGCATATTTAGTTGTATCTTAGATGTTTTAATTTTTATGCAGAAAAATTTTTGTTCCCAAGGGATTCCCATAAATTACCTTCCTTCAAACTCTGATTAACTATTGATCTTTCTTGCATCTGATTTTTAATCCAAGTAATCTAATAATTTAAAATCAGACATAATGCCATAACCACATATATTCCACAAAACTTATCAAATGGATGTTGCTTTAATGACAACCAGTTATCCGGAATACATCTGACCCCAACCATTCCGGATAAATGGTTTTGTACTGTATTTTGAAAATCTAGAAATATTAATTCTCACAAACTGCAGAAAATTATTGATAGAGTGTGAAAATGTATGATTTATAAAAATATATACATTGTCTCACTGTGTACCACTTGTGGTACACAGTGAGACAATTTCCGATACTCCGCTATGCTGCTTCTGTGCTTTTATAAATAATTTTTAAAACCATTTATACATTAATGTGTAGCGTATTTGTGTAGCTTAAAGATGTAGCAAATAATCCTTTAAAAGAATAAAAATTGTCGCCATTCATTAAATAATAATTATTTTCGTCTCACTGTGTGCTAGGGATGGGCATTATTTATCGTATTAGGATAAATAACAGTGTTACTACGCTGGAACCTAATATTGCATTAATATGTTACCGAAAAGTCGCTGTTAATTAAATAACACGTGGTTTTAAATGGCATCGTCTTCACTTACTTGCCTTAATCAAGATTTCAATTTTGTACCTCTAAAATAGAACAATATTCACTAAAAGTGTCCTCAATCGTTTCTTTTGAGACGTTCGCCCAACAGTTTTCTCCAGGAGATATTTCTGTGGCTTTCAGGCGTGGGGGGATTGTTCTTTTTGACAATTAAAAACACAATCTCAAATTTTCCGGGGGGACATCTCATTGCTCCAGGGGAGGGGGAATATTCCCCAACAGGGCCACCCCCTGATTTCAACGCTGGCGCCCAGCATTTTTTTCACCCCTGAGTTATGACCAATTCTTTTAGGTGTGTGGTGCTAAATGTTTTTTTGCATTTAATCAATCACTAATGCATGGATAGTAATAACTTACAGCACTAATTAAATGCTTTTTCGACTTGGTGCCTGGTGCTAGATCACCACTGTCACACACTTCTCCGATTCTGATAGCACAACATAGAGTAAGAAGCATTGAAATAAATAGTTGATTATAAGAAAAAACTCATGCTTGAAATCGTTTCTCCGTTAATCATATATATATATTATATTGTATTCATTTAGTATTTTCATAAAAAATGTCAAGTTTGACTTATAAAACCCATCAACGTTTTGCCTAATTTTTGATCTGGGCAATTGTAGTTCAACTAAAAACATATTTTCGAACATTTATTTATTGTTATTTATTTATTTTATTTATTATTTAAATAAAGTATGAAACTTATTTTCGCAAAATGTTCACAAGAAATTAAAACTTTCAGCTCATTGCTAGATATAAACCTCACTGTATGAATAGATTCAACTACTAAACATTCAATTGTCTTATAAAACACCTTTTCTTTCAAAACCAAATCAGCAAAATGCTTCTAATTCAACCCTTTCGATATTTAAAAAGAGACTAAATCATTTCCTATTTTTCCTTTCCTCATTAACAACCGTGAATAAAAACCTCTCTTTCAATCCTTATCAAAAACATGTACAGAGAACTTTTAGTCAAATATCGTTTACTCAAACAAAATCCTCCTTAGATTATATTTATTGCTCAGTGTTTTTCTTGCATTTAAAATGCTGTTGTAACAAAATGTTTAAAAATATGCAAAAGTTAAATTAACCGCAGAAAAGTCAAACAGATAAATAATTGCAAAGATGTGCTATTAATCTGTCTTTATTCAAATGCATACGAAGTGTTAAGATGATCAGTTTGTATGTTTAGAAATACATTTACTGATGCGAAATGAAAACGTATTGAAGAATTAGAGAATATTAAAGCATTATCTGTTCTGTGGTTGGTTTCTATTTCCAATCTCTGCTTTGAATTCAGATAAATGTGACTGAAGTTCTAATGTACACGTTTTAAAATCAATTTAAAAATGTATATAAATTCAAGCATTTTATTTGAATGTGGCATATTATTGTTTTGTTACCTTTAAAATAGAGTTTCTATCTAAAATCGAGAATTAAAATTTTTAAGACATAAAATTATGAATAAATGCATTTTACTCAAATGTTTCAAAAAAGTACTTTTATAAAATTAATGATTGTGAACTCGAATTTTGCTGTATTTTCGGGGGGAGGGGTAAGAAATAATTGTTTTTCTCATTTGCGTAACATAAATGGCAAATATATTAACAAAATCCAACAATCATATACGCTAAATTATGCAGTAAAGAAATGAATTTTTTTTTAAAGATTAAAACGCTATTTAATTTTAAACACATTTGTAATGTAAGTGTAATTTCAAATGTAATGCAAAGTAAAGATATTTAAAATTAATATTGTAGCTTGTGCACTTAATTTTTTTTAACACGAATATATTGCATTTAAAGACTTTTTTTTTTTTTTTTTAGATATATTGAATATACGTTTCTGCACATATTTTTCCTTCATATTTTCACTAAAAAGGAATGGTTCATGAAAATTTTCTACTTCCGACTTTTCATGGATTTACACATTTGGGGATGTCCTAAACATAATTTGATTATTTTTGAATCATTATTCATGTATGTGTTACACAAAGTTTGTGGGTGCTATAATTCCAAATTAATGCTCAGAAATTTCATATTTAGATAGATGTGTATTGGTATAAATTGTTGCCCGTTAAATCCTGTATAAATCGCCATGCAAGTGGCATTGTTATAATGTATTGTTTATGCTCTTGGTATCTATGGTATGTAATTACAAAAACTTAATATTTGTAATTGTTTCTGTGTGTGTTTATAGAATTAGTAGATTAACACGAGATGTAAATAAAACTATATTGAGAATTGACATGTTACAATTTCTTGCATGTGCACAGGAAAGAGTGCTTGCAGTTTACAAGGACCGGGGATTTTGTTACCCGGCTGCGAAAATTGGGAAATCACAGCTAGAAAGATGAGCTGTTGCGTACAGTGTGAATGCTCGAGTTCAACTGCCTCTTCAAATGTACAATCACTGAAACCAGGAAGTGTCCTTGATTCCTTGATCAACAAACATAACTCACAATAATTATTTTTAAACAACTGAGGAAATGAAAATATCTTGATATGATAAACAAAATTGGATATAACACCATTTCAGATGATTCATGGTAATTGCTAATGAGATAATATCAATAAGGGTTTTCTTAAATAAAAGTTACAACAATAAATCACTCTAAAGTGATTTTAGTTGAAGTAAATGGGTTCTCATAAATCTAAATTGATAAAATGTATGTTCACTGAACATGCTCCCCCCCTATCAGGTCTTTAGTCCTGATACTGAGGGAGTAATGCTAACTTGTGTACCGGGCGTTTGAAGAATGAAGACCCGCGTTGCACAGTCACCACTCTGTTGAGTCCATCACTGCCTGGGTGGACCTCCGTAATACGACCCAACGGCCAAGTTCCAGGCGGTTGATTTGCGTCCGTTAATAACACTACCTGGCCCACCTCGATGTTAGGCGTGGCGATCTTACACTTAGCTCTGGGTTGCAGCGAGGCCAAGTATTCTCTGGTCCAACGTTTGGGGAAGCCGGCTTTCATGTCTTGGAGCAGCTCCCATCGTTTCTTTAGATTGGTTGTAGTGGTTGCTGTCTCATCGGTATAGAATGCAAAACATCCCCTGTAAGAAAATGTGAGGGAGTGAGAACATTTATTGAGTCAGTATCATTATCGTTTAACTGTATAAGCGGCCGCGAGTTGAGCAAGGCTTCAATCTGCGTGAGTAACGTGGTTAGCTCTTCGAAAGTGAGCAATGTCTCTCCTATGACTCGCTTGATGTGATACTTTGTTGATTTTATTGCAGCCTCCCAAATCCCGCCAAAATGAGGGGCAGAAGGAGGGATGAAATGCCATTCTAGAAAGTTTTCAGCTTGATAGTGGTACATTATTTCATTATCTGTAAATGAACGCCACAATTCATAAATTTTGTCCAACTTTCTGGATGCACCAACAAAATTGGTGCCATTGTCGCTGTAAAGGTGCCGTGGGATGCCTCGCCTTGCGCTAAAACGTCGAAGGGCGGCGATAAATTCCTCAGCTGTCATATCACTCACTGCTTCAATATGCACCGCTTTTGTAGCCAAACAAATAAACAAAGCTATATAGCCCTTAGTTGTTTTTGCACCCCAACCCTTACTAAATTTAATAGATATAGGGCCTGCGTAATCGACACTGCTGGAAAAAAATGGATGTTCCAGGGTTACTCGATGCTGTGGCAAATTCCCCATTAGTTGAGGGGTTGCAATGGACCTTTTATATCTGTAGCATTTTAAACATCTATTGATGCATTTGTTAATGATCTTTTTTCCACCAACCATCCAATAAGATTGTCTGATGATGTAGGATAGCAGTGAAGGCCCAGCATGTAAATGGCCAGTGTGTTGTTGCTGTATTAATAACTCAGCCATTTTATGCTGTGAGGGCAAGATTAAAGGATGTTTGTGATTAAAGGATAATTGTGAATGTTGTAAGCATCCTCCCACCCCTAACAGCCCCTTATCATCAATAAACGGGTGGAGGGATTGTAACGTACTTTTCTTTGGTAAAGCTTTCTGTTCTTGGATACATTTAAATTCCTCCTGAAAGTAAGAATTCTGAATCTAACGAACAATATTCTCTTCGGCTGCTTTTGTTTCTTTGTAAGTAAGATGTGGTGAAGAAATTTCTGTTTTGTTAGACTTCTTGCATTTTTTGATAAATCTTTGGCAATATGCCAAAATGCGAATAATTTTTGCAAGTGAAGAGTGCTTTTGAAACAAATTATCAAATAGATCATTTGATGTGTGGGCGTGAAAGGAAAAAATTGGATCAGACCTTTGTTCGGCTTTGATTTGATCATCAAATTCCTCAACATTTGAGTCGTCTTTGGGCCAATTGGATGGGTCTAAAGTTAGCCAACTTGGCCCCTTCCACCACAAATCACAACCTGGAAGACATTTTGGATCAATACCGCGTGAAGCGATATCTGCGGAGTTCTCTTTGGATGGTACATGTCTCCAGTGCTTTGTAGGTAGAATTTCGGTAATTAGATCTGTTCTATTCGTGACAAAAGTCTTCCATTTACGCGGATGTGCTGATAGCCAAGAAAGGACGACTTTGGAGTCCGTCCAGGCAAAAATATCGAACTTGTAACTCTTTAATGTTTCCATGACAGAACGGAACAGCTTAGCTAGTAGGTGCGCCCCGCAAAGCTCTAATTTTGGCACTGAAATCTGTTTGATTGGAGCAACTTTAGTTTTAGAAACTAAGAGAAAAGAGTTTATTTTCCCCTTATAACTTTGTCGGCAATAAATTGCGGCAGCATATGCCAATGTTGAGGCATCAGAAAAACCGTGTAATTCAAACGGGTTACCGGATGAAAGCGTGACACATCTAGGAACAGACAATTGATTTAGTCCATTAAAGGAAATTTGAAATTGTAACAATTCGTCTGTAAGATGTTGCGGTATAACAGAGTCCCAGTCCCCTTTTGTAAGCCAAAGTTTCTGATAAAATACCTTTAAAATCACAGTACAGGGCGAAATTAGACCTAGCGGGTCGAAAATCCGTGCAGACTCAGCTAAAATGTGTCTCTTTGTAAGAGGTGGAGTGAGTGTTAATGCAGTTATGAAAATAAAACTATCTGATGAAGAGTTCCAGCTTAAGCCTAGAACTTTGGAGCTTCCGTTGCCACTAGGAATGATTTCAAAATTTGATTCAGTGCTAGAAGAATCTATAAATTCATTAAGAAATGCCTGTGAATTTGAATTCCACTTCCTCAAGTGGAAACCATGCGCGTCTAAACAATCTGTAATTTCTTTGCAAGTTTCTATTGCTTCCCTAACAGTATTCGTACCGGATAATAAGTCATCCATGTACATATCCTCTTCTAACATGCGCAAAATGCAAGGATTTTTTGTATAATCCTGAGCGATTTGTTTTATACATCTAGTTGCCAGAAAAGATGCTGGCGCTAAACCATATGTGGCCGTTTTCAATTTGTAATTTTTTATTTCCTCTTTAGGATTAGACCTCCAAACTATTTGCTGATAAATTTGATCCTCTTCGGCAACCAAAATCTGGCGGTACATTTTCTCTATATCCGCAGAAAAGACTATTTTCGGAACTCGAAAATTAAGTAAGATTTCGAAAATGTCCCGTTGTAACTTAGGGCCCACACCCAAAATAGAATTCAAGGAAACACCACTTGAAGTTTTGCATGAAGCGTCAAAAACTACCCTTAATTTAGTAGTGATACTTGAAGATTTAATAACCGCATGATGAGGAAGAAAGTAGTGTTTGTTTTCATAATTATTAATGTCATTTTGTGCAACTAATTCCATGTGATCTAATTCTTCATATTCGTACATAAACTCTTTGTACGGATTTTCAAATTCTGGTTTTTCTCTAAATTTCTTTTCCATAGCAAGCAAGCGAGAAATTGCGGCAGGTTTAGAATTACCTAATTCTGATTTAGATTGAATAAAAGGTAACTTAACCACAAAACGACCCTTGGAATTAATTGAATAATTTTCCTGAAAATGTGATTCAACAAATTGCTCTTCAGGTGACAACATTTGAGTATTCTTATTAAATACTTCTTCTACTTCCCAAAAACGCTTTAACTCTTTATCAATATTAACTTCATAAATGTGTAAATTATGTATTGAATTTGGAGATGTACTAGAATGTGGCATTTTCCCTGATACCAGAAAGCCAAAAATTGAATTTTGAGCAATTAAATTGCTCTGAGTATCTGTTACTTGACCAGGAAGCAAAATAGAAAAGAAATAATCAGATCCTAGAATAATGTCTATTTTACTTGGTGTCCCGAAATAGTTTATATTTTTTAAATGCGAAAAATGCTTCTCATGTATTTTTTCTACAGGTAACGGAGCAGTTAAATCATCTAAAATAAATGCCTTAACAGACAACTTGGTGTCTGCATTATAAATTGATGTAAGATCAAACATTACGTAACCCTTAGTTACTGCGATCTTTGAGTTAGACAGACCTTTTACGGGGAACCTAGCATTTTTCCTTTTAATTCCTAACATTTTCATGCAGGATTCAGAAACAAATGTAGACTCTGATCCACTATCACACATGATTCTTAAAGTGTGCTTTTGACCCATGCAATCATTAATATATACACTAGCAGTGGGCAAAAGTGCGAAAGATGTTTGAACTGCATTTATGGAAGGAGAAATTTTCTTTTTATTCTCATCCGGAATCGAACCGGCCTCTGAATCAGGTTTGTTTTTGTGGCTCTGTTTTTCATTTGAATGAGAAGTTGATATTGCGTAATTTTGCAGCTTATTTTCGCATAAACTAGTATGATGTTTCAGCTTGCAATTATGACAAGAGTAAGAGGAATTGCATTGCCAGGTAGTGTGCTTGTCAGACAAGCAATTACTGCATAACTTGTTTTTCTTAACAAACTGTCTCCTATCCCTGATGCTTAATTCTTTAAATTTAACACACTTGTAAAGTGAGTGATTAAATTTACATAGTAAACATTTGCTAATGACACTGGAAAAAGATCTATTGTCGTTATACTGTTTCTCTTGTTTATGCGAACCTTCATTTTCACTTTTAAACAATTCTAAAGATGAACATCTATCATTTATAAACTGAATAAATTGATCAAAAGACGGAAAGTCTTCGCTTGAGGTCAATTTTGCCCATTCCTCCCTTGTTTTAGAATCAACCTTTTGTAATAAAATATGAATTAGCCATAAGTCACGGCCAGATGCCTTTTCATCGATTGATTTAAGGCCTCTAATTACTTCATCTGATACATCTGATAAACAGCGTAAGCTAAATGCATTTACTTGAGTAATGGGGGGAATGTCCAAGAATGTTTTAACTAAAGTGGAAACAATTTGTTTTTTCTTATCATATCTCGACAGCAATTTTTCCCATGCTTCTGAATAACTGTTTTCAAAAATAGGAATATGTTTTATAATAGAGGCTGGCTCTTCCCCTAGTAACCCTCTTAAATACTGAAACTTCTGTATATTAGTTATGCTGGCATTGTTATGAACTAATGATAAATATAAATCTTTAAATGACAGCCAGTTTTTAAAATCACCATTAAATTGCTCTATATTGAGCCTAGGCAATTTAAAATTGTTAGAAATAGTAGAACTAACAACTGGAATCTGATCATTTATCATTTGAGGTGCATGCACATTTACGGTAACTTTTTCAAGTTCCGTTTGCAGTTTGGCTTTGGTTTCATAATATTTCTTTTCAAATTCCTCAATTTCAGATGCTTCAGTTGGTAATTGAGCATCATATTTATCAAAATCGGAATAAACTCTCTAATTTTTCTAATTTATTGTATAAGTCATTTTTTTGAAAGGTTTGCTCAGAGTTAATGAAGTTATTTATCCTTGTTAGAGCAGATTTAGCTCTGCCTAGTAAATTTATAGCTGCCTTTTCCAATTCTTCAGCAGCCTTTTTTGCGGCTTCCAAGTCGGTATTCATTATTCAAATAATGAGGTGAATAGCGTAAAAAACAAAAGCCAAACCGATAATAATAATAAGATAAAATGTACTTATCTGTAATAAATGTGATGTGAGGTGCTCCGTCGTCTGTTGCAATTCCACATAAAACTGGTGAAAACACTATTTAGAACACTGAAGTAATATATGATGAGTGTACATTAATCCAAGCTTGAAAAAGTATCCAAGATCTCGCAGCGGTGCCTCCAACTTTTATGTTTCTGTGTGTGTTTATAGAATTAGTAGATTAACACGAGATGTAAATAAAACTATATTGAGAATTGACATGTTACAATTTCTTGCATGTGCACAGGAAAGAGTGCTTGCAGTTTACAAGGACCGGGGATTTTGTTACCCGGCTGCGAAAATTGGGAAATCACAGCTAGAAAGATGAGCTGTTGCGTACAGTGTGAATGCTCGAGTTCAACTGCCTCTTCAAATGTACAATCACTGAAACCAGGAAGTGTCCTTGATTCCTTGATCAACAAACATAACTCACAATAATTATTTTTAAACAACTGAGGAAATGAAAGTATCTTGATATGATAAACAAAATTCGATATAACACCATTTCAGATGATTCATGGTAATTGCTAATTGCTAAGGAGATAATATCAATAAGGGTTTTCTTAAATAAAAGTTACAACAATAAATCACTCTAAAGTGATTTTAGTTGAAGTAAATGGGTTCTCATAAATCTAAATTGATAAAATGTATGTTCGCTGAACAGTAATGTTTATTGATAAAAAAAAACAAGACTATTTAATTTTGGCTTTGAACTCTCAACAAGGAGTGGGACGCTATTATCCTATGTATGCCACTTTCAATGGGTATTACAGCTGTATTGTAACTTTTATTCTATAAAAATGCACCAAATTGTATATTTATTAATTTAAACTATGTATAATTCGTTAATTTTAGTTTGGAATACCGATCAGGAGTGGAGTGCTGTTGTTCTTTTTTTTTTTTTTTTTTTCCCTCGAATCTGTGCAACTCTATGTTCAGAGAAATGCATCGTACTAGTGATGGGCGATTTCGATTTTTTTAATCGATTTAATCGATACTATGGCCAACTCGATTTAATCAATACTATAAATTTTTTAATCGATGTCTCTAAAGGTCATATCATTTTCATTTTCCTTCAAAAATTTAAGGTCAAGTAGTTGCATGTCCAATCCCAAAACTTTCTTCTGTATCATAAATGTTAAAACTTCAAAATTCGCTATCACAGTGTCAAATTTAAATAACCTATACCCATCATGAGGATCCAAAAGTATAGGTTCGTTGAAATATGTGTATTTAAAAAATATATATAAGAATCCCATTTTCCTAACAAATCATTGAATTTCGGCCCACACCCTCTTAGATGTCCGCAACGGAAAATCCCAGTTCAAAGGGCATAAAAGCGACACCTGTTGGGTAGTATACACCCAAGCCTAATAAGGATCTGTTTATACGACAGTGTAACAGAATATGAAGTTTGATTAAATTCCGTGCATTAGTTTTGAGATATGGCTATCATGAATATCATGAAAAAAGCAGTATAGCAACGCAGCCTATTACATGATTAACACGAAAGACTCAGAAAAAACAACTTACGTCAATGACTAACAGAATATTAAGTTTGATGAAATTCCGTTCATTACTTCTTGAGATGTTATCGCAAACATTGTGTAAACCCTGAAAAACAGTGTTGAATTCAGGGGCTGGTACGGGGGAACCCCCCCCCCCCCCCCCCGGAACATTGAACTGTCCCTAGGGAGATTTGAGATTTTATGCTTAATGGACGAAAGTCCAATCCTTCCCCCCTCGTAACTCTAGAATGTTCCTCTCCAGAACCATAGAAATCCCCCCCCCCCCCCCGGAGAAAAATGTCTGAATTCAACACTGTTGATAAAAGCAGCATGGCAGCACAATTTGTTATATCATTTACACAAAAACCCAATCGTGGATAACTTATGGCATTGTCTAACAGAATATTAAGTTTGATGAAATTTCGTTCATTAGTTCTTGAGATATTATCCCTAAAATTGTTTAAATTTTGAAAAACGTGTTGAATTCAGGGGGTGGCCCGGGGGGATAACATTCCTCCCCCCGCAACAAAGCATAAAATCTCAAACTTTCTGGGGGGCATTTGAGTGTTTCGGGGGGAGGAGAATGTCAACCCCCCCCCGGGCCACCCACTGAGTTCAATACGTTTTTGTACATTAAAAATTGATGAAATTTCGTTCATTAGTTCTTGAGATATTATCCCTAACATTATTTAAATCCTGAAAAAGTGTTGAATTCAGGGGATGGCCCGGGAGGGTAGCATTCCTCCCCCCTCCCCCGCAACATTCAAATGCCCCCCAGAAAGCTTGAGATTTTATGCTTTTTGTACATTAAAATGTACAAAAGTCCAATCCCCTCCCCCTCTGAACTGTCCCTCCCGGAGAAAAATGTCTGAATTCAACTCTGCTGATAAAATCAGCATAGCAACGCCCCCTGTTGGGCGATTTATACCGAAACCTAATAAGCAGCAATTTATGCAGCGATTCTAACTGAATTCTAAGCAATTCTAGCAATTCTAAGCAGCAATTCTAACTGAATGTGGTTTTATGAAAATCCGTGTATTAGTTCTTGAGATAGAGCTATTGCGAAACTCGGGAAAAATGCAGCATAGCAGCGCCACCTGCCGGTAGATTTACATCAAAACCTAATCCTCAACAACTTAAGTCAACGTCAAACTGAATCTGACGTTTGGTGAATATTCGTGCATTAGTTCTTGCGATAGCAATCTTGCGGAAATCATGAAAAATGCAGCATAGCAGCGCCACCTGTTGAGCGATTTTCACCAAAAAGTAATCAGCACCAATTTATATGAAATTCTAACTGAATCTAAAGTTTCAACAGATTCCATGCATTAGTTCTTGAAATAGACCGCTCACAATTTTTTTGTCAGAGACAAACAAATAGACAGACTGACAGACAAAAAATTTATAAAAATAGTCAAATCGTATTCCAGACAAGAAGTTCTAACACTATAAATCCTTAGAAACCGGAAGTCGAAAATTTTCACGAAAACAACACTTTATTTTTCTAAAGACAAAAGAAAGCAAGAAAAGATGAACGCATCGATTCTGCCCTTGGATCAGAAACGGTGAATCGATGCAGTTCAGATTCGATGCCGATGTCGATCTTCAGATGCGATCTTCAGAATCGTTACTTTTTTGATTTACTTCAATTCTTTAGATGCAATGTCGAATCGTTATATTTTGATTTACTTTCAATTCTTTAGATGCAATGTCGAATCGTTATGCTTTGATTTACTTCAATTCAAATCGCATCGCGGTCGATCCACGATTCGGGTTGAATCAATTCTTCCAATTTTGCTGTTTTAGTGCCAGAATTGCTGTAAAATTTTGTATAAGAGCCTTTTTTTACTTTCTAGGTTAAATCAGTGTTGAATGCAGGTATTTTTCTCAGGGAGGGATTTATGTGACTCCGGTCGGGATTTGGGGGGGGGGGGGGGAATTCAGAGTTCCGTAATGAGGGGGTGCACATTTGTCCATTAAAAAGCATAAAATCTCAAAACTTACGGGAGGGACATTTCAATGTCCCGGGAGGGCTGTCCTCCCGGGCTACCCCCTGAATTCAACACTAGGTTAAATCGTTATACTTTTGTTTAGAAGCCTAGTTATTCAGGTTACTAGTTTATTATATTGTATTTTTCAAGTTCGTCTCTTCTAATCTCTCCACCCCCCCTCTCCCCTTTTCCTCGCTAATCTTAATTTACAGGGCCGTTCAAAATTTGCATGCAATTTTTAAAATGTCCAATTCTTGTTCTATTTTATTATAAAGCCACATTTTGAAACCTTGACCAAAGATACTTTTGAGGTCGCCCCTCCGACCGTTTGGGACTTACCTGCTCCCTCGGGGGGGGGGGGGGGGATATTTTTTGTTTCTTCCAAACCATATCGTATAACATATCGTTAGAAAGCTTTTAATGTGATCTTTTATTTTCTGTCTCTAGCCTTCCTTCTTTTTGGTAAGGGTCAATCGTGCTCCAACTTTTGTATTGATATTTTTGACAGTAATTTCAAAGGAATATATATTTATTCTTTCGGATTTACTGTTTTAAAGGCAGAACTGCTGTCAAATTTCGCATAAGAGCCTTTTTCTTTCTAGGTTAAATTGTAATATTTTTAGTTTAGGAGCCAAGTTATTTGGGTTACTAGTTTATTAAGCTGTACTTTTTCAGTTCGTCACCTGTACACCCCCCCCTCCCAATCCAATTTCAATGGGACCTTTTTTGACATTCTTCCCGAATCATTTGTTTACCAACTAAACACTGATATTATATCTGCAGCTCTTGGTGAGCACTATTTATGAATGGTAATAACAAATTTCATCTCTTTTCCATTTTAAACTTATCATTCTTGGTTTAAAGCCACGTGACTCAAGGTTCTCGTTAGTTAAGCCGTATTTTCACCCTTAAGTTTGTCAAAGTGTTTGTGTAAGTTGTATTATAAAAAATTCAGTCGTTTACAACCAAACTTACTGATTTATGATACTTTGAATTTTATGAAATTTCGGAGCTTTCCGAAACTAAAGGATCCCCTGTATGTTATTAATTTTTTTCAAGGGCGTAGGTATGAAAATACGTGCTAAAATGCTTTAAAACTTTTTTTTTCCAATAATATATTTAACAATTTAAACAAAGTGATTCCCAAGAATTTTGTACTGTTGTCAAAGGGGACCACATCTTAGAATGTAAGGGGCGTAAAAATTCGAAACTTAGACAGGGTGATGCAAAAAAAAAAAAAAAAAAATTATCCTTTCAGAAATTCGAAAAAATATTATCTTAATTACAAGCTGAGATATTAATTATTATTTCACTAATTGGTTTATTTCTATTAAATGCTTTTTTTTTAAAGGCAGTCACGTGATTTTTTATAGCAGCATTAACGTTTTCTACCGTTTAGCGTGCGGTTCTTTGACGGCGGGCTGAGATAATTACTACTTTTTCAATATCAAAAATTTTATAAGTGTTCATACCACTATTTTCGAACAGTAATTTCACAAATATCTTGAATTCTTGCTTAAGACTACCACCCCCTAGACTAATGTATCTTCGGATAGGTTGTATAAAGGAGTTTCGTTTAGATACACTTTTGTTTTGAATAGACTGCGCTCCCTGGTGGTGGAATATAGAACTAACAGACCGCGATTTCATTTAAAGTAGAAAATCTAACAAGACGATCTGTTCGAAACTTTAAAGATAGTTTATAACACATAAGAAAAAGTTTAAAAAAGAATGGTGCGAAAATTTCGGGAGGAGGGGGGGGGGGAAGGCCGCTAGAATTTTTTTTAAACTTTAGCGTTCCTTACCGTTTTAGGTGGGGTTTTT
This sequence comes from Maratus speciosus, assembly GCA_963932465.1. NCBI lineage: Eukaryota > Metazoa > Arthropoda > Arachnida > Araneae > Salticidae > Maratus > Maratus speciosus. Next base: position 153,719,880 of record OZ010790.1, on the reverse strand, counting down.
TGACGGAGTCCTGAGATAAATGCTACTTATTAAATATAAAAAAGTCAAAAGTTTAGTTACCACTATTTCCGAATAGTAATTTCGGCAAATAGCTTAAATTTTTGATCAAGATTGCCACACTCTTGAGTAATATATCTACTGATAGGTTGTTTAATGGAGTTTCATTCACAGTTTTGTTAGGAATAGAGTGCGCACCCTGGTGGTGGAATCTGGAACCAACATAACGCGATTTTGTTAAAATTAGGAAATCTAACAATGCGATCTGTTTTAAGCTTTAAGATTGTTTATAATACATGATAAAAAATTATAAAAAAGAATGGCGCGTCACATTTCGGGGGGGGGGGGGATAGAGGGGAGGGCAGAACAAAATTAGAAAATATAACAGGGCGATTTCTTTGAAATTTTAAGATAGTTTATAACACATAATAAAAAAATTTTAAATGATGAATGTCAAAAATTGGTGGTGGCGGTGGGGGGGGGAGGTGAGCGCGTTTTTCCGACCCGGTGGGCAAAGTGTGGGAGGGTACACCTATACGATGCCGTAGGCAGCGGGAACCCGGGAACCCTCTATATCTTATCACCGTACTACTTTAGCTCTACAATTTATTTACATTTTTAGCTGAAAACAGCCATTCTTTATTTACAATATAAATATAGATACTTCTTACCTCATATCCTTGTTTTTCATAGTTATATATCCTTAGAATCCTTTATTTGATTTGCCTTCATCTTTAGTTGCAGTTTGCCTTTAATCACATCTCCTATTGCCGGTCACCTGTCTTTCAAAACATCGCGGTTTTCGGAAATCATTTTTCACGTATGATAGTCGAGCAGTACTCCCGATCGCCACGAGATGGCGTTAGTTGTCTGGTAGAGTGCGTCGTAAGTCTCCGATCATTCTGGAAGCCGTCTGTTTTGCATATACCAGTATCTGATACGCATGTCCGGATCATATAAATATGTTTCGACCAACGTGTGTCTTCGCCAGTTGGGAGTTACCTTTTCAACATGTGAGCAGGTGGTTTTAAGTATTGTAAAGTTGTTATCGGCATGGAGGATTGTTTAAATTGGAGAATATACAGTGAATGATGGTTTTTCTCTTCCTGGATTTTCCGTATTAATATCAGCTGATCTTTGTCTCGTTTAAAGTCGTCTGATGGAATAATGAAGGTGACCTCTATCTTCGAGAACCTTTTTTTGGTGTTAATTCGAAAGGAGACGTTTCGGTATTGAAATGCAAGCTAAGCTGTTTCCGAATTACTCGACTTTTTCTATCGGTTTCCTGGTGGGAATGACTTTTGTTTTTTTTTGTGCTACAGTGTGATATCCCCGGAGGTACTGGAATTGGTTTAAGATGAAGTATGGCTTTTTAATAAATTATTTTTCGAGCTCTGGAGCATTGAAGTGAAAGATGTTTTTCCGTTTCATATTTTTCTGAAATAAAGTGTCATGGAGTGTTAATCTCAGTACAACTTGTTTTATAAGTAAATGCATAACTAATGTTACCTAGAGTTAAAACTGATTGAGGTATGTTTTATGTATTTTATTCTTTTAGTTAATTTATTTGTTTCTCTGTGACTAAATTTAAATAAATGTTTGTTTCTTTTAAATTTGTCTTTCGTTATTTAGATCACATAATAGTTTGACTTCTTATTTTATATTTTAGCAAGCTAATTCCATTAAATTGTTTAGACATTTTTAATTCCATTTAAAGTAGATTTAATAGTTTAACATATTTTTCATCCGAGGTTGGGGCATAAAGCAATTACGTTTCCATTTGCTTAATTCACTCTGCTAATTTAATTTACTGAGATATTACTTATTGGTAATTATCTCAACATGTGGGTTATGGGCCCGTCCCTGCCCCGTTTAAACTTATTTACAATAGCTAAAAGTTAAAAATTTATTCTGTTTATTAAACTTTTGATACTTAGATTATATGTAGTAAATTTTAAAAAGATAAGTCTATAAATTGTAAGTTTAATAAAGTTTTAAAATGATTTAGTTTAAATAGTTATATTTTCAAGTCTTCAACCTCAATTTTTTTTTTGCCAGTTTGACCGTAGTTGGTCTGGCGTTTAACTTTAAATATCGGCCGACCCTCACGGATGTTATTTGATATTTTTGAGGGGGGGGGGCGACGATAAAAATTTTTTTGAATATTATACGTATTTTTTTTTAGTTTAATAATTAAAGAATGTTTAAATTTATTAGTAAAGTTTAAGTAATGTTTAAATTTGATTCGGTATATTAAAATTAAAGGTATATGTATGCATAAGTTTAAGACTTAAAGTAATAGATTTTTCAGTATAGTTAAAAAAAAAAAAAAAAAAAAAAAATTTTTTTTTTAAAGTAATGTACTGAGTGCTCCATGACAAGGATTACTTTAATTAAATGTGCTGGGAAACTCCATGGCACAATGTGAAAGTGTTCGTCAGAAGAAATGTATAAAGGAAAATTTTCTAGTAAAGAAGTGAATTAAAAGCCTAAGAAGATAAAGTTTCAGTACTTTAAGGTGTGTTTTTATGGTGTCAACGAGATAGTGTCACCATTAAAGCTGGTGTTTTCTCAGTGAATTAGTGCCGATGATGCTTTCTAGTATAGATTGTGGAACTTCAAAAGTTTTTTGATAGATGAGCGCAGTGGTCGCCATGCTGGTGCCCGGTGCATAAGTTTTTCAGTAAAGAGACATTGGCTGTTTTTATTGACTGATCACTGTATGGTTTTTCAAGTTTCTTTTTGAACTGATCCAGTGTTGACTTGAACAGTAGATTAAATTTAAATTAACTGTGTTTAACTCCTGGACATGCGAAAACGACGATGCTCACATGAGTTCTCCTGGCTGACGTGTGAAATGCAAATCTTATTATGCTACAAAGTGGGAGTAGATGATGTAAAAATGTGATTCTCAGAGTTTTTTTTGACATTTTTTTTGGGATCTGCTAAATCTGTCTATCTTGTCTGTACTTTTAAAGAAATTATAGTTGTGCTATATTAAAATGTTTGTTTTATTAATGTTTTTAGAATTTTTATGAATTTTTAGATTATGGGGCTTTTATCTGAGATCTTTCTGTTAAAATTTAAGATAAATCAGTTGAAAAATGTTTAAGTTATCGAATTTTTAATGTTTTAAGATCAACTGTTTTTAGATAATCTATTTAAATTTTTAGAAGTAAAGCTTTTTTAGAAGTAGTTAAGGTTTTAGACAGCCTGTTTCCTTTCCAATAAGTTAAATAAGAACTGGATATCGGGACTTGGGCAAGTACGATATTGTTTTTATACAGTATTGAAGTTTGATGTTAAGAGATGAGAATACTTGGGGTTGAAAGGCTAAATACTTTTTCCTTGAAAAATGATTGAATATGAATGTTAATTAACTGAACAGTTTAGAAATATAATACATTGAGTGACAGTTTCAAAGCTTTTAGTGAACCTCGCGTTCTTCTATTAAAGATTGTATTGTATATTAAAGAAAATAAGTTATTTTTATTGGTTAAAGCATATTAAAAGATTAATTATTAAAAATGTTTTTTTTTATAATAGAATTTTCTTATTGGTTATAAGTTATAAAGTTAAAGGCTTTATTTACAGGCTAATGAGCGACTTGTACTTTGCATTGGGGGTTTTCTTTTTACATTTAAGTTTAAGAGTTAAGAAACCTGCCTGGAGTGCTGTGGTGCAAGCTTGCTTTTATAAAGTTAAATTATAGGTCCATATTTCTTGATTTTGTTTTGATATATATATTTTTAATTTGGATAAAATGATTAATTAAATGTAAAGATTGTTTAAAGTTATACTAAATTATAGTTTAAAAGTGTATTTTTACTAAATTTTTGAGTTGTTTAAAGTAAAAAGGATAATTATAGAGTTCAAAGATTTTTGGGAATGTGAGGGCCACTGAGCGTCGTTAATATTAGTGATTCTGCATTGAAAGATTACAGTATTTGAATTATGTTGAGAAAATTGAGCATGATTTTACAAGAGATTATTGCTTGATGGATTGGTGGTGTTGGTAGACTTTTAAAGCAGTATTTGCTGGTTTTTAATAGGCCTTGGTTAAACCAAGCTTTAAAACGTGAGTTAATTGATAATTCATTTTTGTTGAATGCTGTATGTGGTTTAAATGCCGCCTGTTCATTAATGCTTTAATCAATCTTTAATGTATTTTTGTTTTTAAATTTTATATGTTTGAAATATGCTCTGTAAATGTTCTTTTCAGACTTGTTCATGTCTCTGATCATCCCAGTTTGTTTGTAATTTAATAAAAGATTCTTGTATTTAAATTTGATGTTTAAGAAGATTGAGGGATCTTATGAAGGGGTTTTTAGACCATTTCTGGTGGATGGACTGTAGCCATTAAGATATGATTTTATTTATGAAATACAATTTTAAGTTTGTATTAGATTAATTTACAATTTTTTTTAGATATCTTTAAAGTTTTATAATAGATATAACTTGTAAATTTTTAACTTTTATGGATTGCCTGTGTTTAAGATGGTCTGGATAAGGGTTTCCATTGAGTATGACAGCATCTTTTTGGCAAATTCTCGGTGTTAAGACTCAATGAGGAGGATCTTCAATATAAGACATCATTTGGGCAATTCAGTGAAGTTGTTTTTCTGTTTATGATTTTATTTTTAAAAGTTGTGTTTTGCCTACTCTTCAGTATAGCCAGGAAGAGGGACAATGATCTTGTAAATGCCCTGTTGTTAATATTGCTTTAGTTTGATTTTTCTCTGATCATGAGTAAGATAGTGTTTGAATTCTGCTAGTACTCAATGGGGAGTTGGATCGAACGAGGCATGCTGGATATTGTTGAGTGGGTTTATAGATTGGTTTTGCTTCAGTTATTTATATTTTTGAATTAAAAATATTTTTCCTTTGAATACTGATTTTCTTTGCAGTTGGCTTAATGGTGCAGTTTGTCTAAATGTGATGTTTGGAATTTGAAATCTTGAGGTTTTGAGTGAGGTATGGTTAATCATAAGGAAAGGAGGCTGATTTTTGAGAAAGGAGGTTTCTGGATGTGGCTCCGTATCTATACCAATTTGAGATTTACAATGGTTTAATTTATAATGGCTGAAGTTTGGTTGGAGATTTTTTTTGAGTTGTTTTAGAATAATTAAGCTTTGAGATTGATTAAATTTTTAGAGTAATTAAATTTTTAGAAAAGTTAGATTTTTAGTGTCCGGGTAAAGTTGTGCAGAATTGGTTGTCTTGATGGTTTTGCCATGTTTTTGAGAATTGTTATTGATTTGTAAAGTTCAGTATATTTGAAAAGTTGTTGGATATAAAGTTTTAAAAGTAGATTGGCAAAAATTAGGATTGAAAATTGACTGTGAAGATGTAATTTTTGTTGAAACTGTGGGTTTTGCTTAATCTGAAAGATTTTCGTATTGGTTGGTCAATTTGTAAGACTGATTTTTCTTAGGACACTGTTTGTCAGAAGGGGGTGTAAAAAGTATTTCCTAGGTTACCCATTCTGATAATGGATGTGTCAAGTTTTGTGGAGATGGTTTTGCTATGTAACTGAAAAATGGACATTCTGCCAACGTGTAAGATATATATATATATATTTTTTAATTTCCCGGATATATTAGAATTAAATTATAATTCTGTTTTTGGTAATCCTGGGGTGGAAATTTTTAGGTGATATTCAACTTCTAGAGTGGAGAAGAGATGGATTGGTTATGACTGGAGCTGGTCTTTAGTTATAAATTTTTTAGGTGTTAAGTTTATGACTTGGCTGTTTTTAAAGAGGATTGTTAGTTTCTCGACATAAGATACTACCTTCTTTGTAACAATGCGATTTTCCTCTGAATGGTCACGTGATGTCGATATGCAATCTCTATTTCCTTGTGGCATTTTTGATGTCGAACCTCCTCGGCCGGAAATGATGCTTAGATTTTTATGGAATTAATTTTTGAGGTTTTTACAGGTTAAATTTTTCAGCGTCTCTTCTTCGGGCTTTACATATCTACATATTTATGTTGTATAAGTGGTATGGAGTCTTTTGGCCAAAAGCAATGGATTTATTATTTTGGATTTTTGGTATATGTGCATGCTTAGGCATCAGTGCTGATAGGATATGCTGGTATCCCCGGGTTGACAATGGCCACTTGACCTTCGGATCTCAGCATGTTGAAAGGTTTGTATGTTTGGGTGTACCATTTCAATATATGTCCATTTTTCGTTGTCCTAATTTGTTGGGACAGTATAATTAGTTTTGTGTCGTCCCGATTGTCAGGGCTCTTGGATATGTTGTATATGGCCAGACGGAGAGTTCTTTGCTGACGATTAATGATTACATATTTTTAGTTTGCCGTGAAATTTTTGGAGAGGAGGATATTTGATGTTAACAGATGGTATAGCTTTAAGTGAAGTTGTACAAAGTTGGACATGGTAATATAAGTTGTGTTGCAGAGGATATCTTGTGAATGACCTTGAGGGAGTATTAATTGTTGGAAATCAAGAAGGGCTGAAGGAATAGATAATCTAATGAAATGGAGGATTTTTTTTTTAGAATTATCACCAATTGTTTTATCCCGGGATTGCTGATCTATCGATATAAAGTGGTTGTGATCTTGAATTTTTAAAGTTAAGAATATTTAAGAGTTAAATTAAGATTTTTTAAATTAAAAGTTTTTTTTTTTTTGGAAAAATTGATGTTTTTCATTAAGGATTTAAAGTGGAAACGGAATATTTTTACTTAAATAGTTTAAAAGTTAAACAATGTATACTTTTGGTTGAGAGGTCCAGAATTCGAATAAATTTTTCATAATACTAATTGAATAAGTGATTTACATAGGTGGTTTTTTTTGAGGCATCGCCTTGATAGTGAGGCATGGTAATGATCATGAATTGTGATGAGGGTTTAAAGTGAAGAATGGACTTTCCAATAAAGTTTTTTTTATTGTTATATAAGTGCAGACAGATGGCAGAAAGTTTTTAAGATGTAAAAATTGAAAGTGGAAGATTTTTGAGTACATCATAAAGTTTTGGAGCCTGGGATGATCATATTAAGTTGATGATTGTTTTGCATTATATTGAATCATATGCTGTAGACAGCAATTTTTAGCCGAAAAGTGTTATGTGTATTAATATTTTTATGTGTAATATAATTTCTATTTTTGTGTAAGATATTTTTAATGTTCCGGAGCTTGATTTTTAATGAGTTTTCCTTGGCTTGCTGTTTGTCTTATCTGGGTGATTTAAATTGGAGTTGAGGTTTGTATCCAAGTTTTTGCTGTTTTAAAATTTTGTTTAAGATAGAGCTGTTGGGTTGTTAAAGTTTTTAAGCCTGGAAGTTTACCTGTGTAACGTGGTCTGTGGGATCGTGTTTGGTGCTTCTTTAGGCATTTGCCCTTGGTGTGGTACGTGTGATAAGAGGGGGGGGCACTTGTTAGGAATAACAAGCCCTCTATATCTTATCACCGTACTACTTTAGCTCTACAATTTATTTACATTTTTAGCTGAAAACAGCCATTCTTTATTTACAATATAAATATAGATACTTCTTACCTCATATCCTTGTTTTTCATAGTTATATATCCTTAGAATCCTTTATTTGATTTGCCTTCATCTTTAGTTGCAGTTTGCCTTTAATCACATCTCCTATTGCCGGTCACCTGTCTTTCAAAACATCGCGGTTTTCGGTAATCATTTTTCACGTATGATAGTCGAGCAGTACTCCCGATCGCCACGAGATGGCGTTAGTTGTCTGGTAGAGTGCGTCGTAAGTCTCCGATCATTCTGGAAGCCGTCTGTTTTGCATATACCAGTATCTGATACGCATGTCCGGATCATATAAATATGTTTCGACCAACGTGTGTCTTCGCCAGTTGGGAGTTACCTTTTCAACATGTGAGCAGGTGGTTTTAAGTATTGTAAAGTTGTTATCGGCATGGAGGATTGTTTAAATTGGAGAATATACAGTGAATGATGGTTTTTCTCTTCCTGGATTTTCCGTATTAATATCAGCTGATCTTTGTCTCGTTTAAAGTCGTCTGATGGAATAATGAAGGTGACCTCTATCTTCGAGAACCTTTTTTTGGTGTTAATTCGAAAGGAGACGTTTCGGTATTGAAATGCAAGCTAAGCTGTTTCCGAATTACTCGACTTTTTCTATCGGTTTCCTGGTGGGAATGACTTTTGTTTTTTTTGTGCTACAGTGTGATATCCCCGGAGGTACTGGAATTGGTTTAAGATGAAGTATGGCTTTTTAATAAATTATTTTTCGAGCTCTGGAGCATTGAAGTGAAAGATGTTTTTCCGTTTCATATTTTTCTGAAATAAAGTGTCATGGAGTGTTAATCTCAGTACAACTTGTTTTATAAGTAAATGCATAACTAATGTTACCTAGAGTTAAGACTGATTGAGGTATGTTTTATGTATTTTATTCTTTTAGTTAATTTATTTGTTTCTCTGTGACTAAATTTAAATAAATGTTTGTTTCTTTTAAATTTGTCTTTCGTTATTTAGATCACATAATAGTTTGACTTCTTATTTTATATTTTAGCAAGCTAATTCCATTAAATTGTTTAGACATTTTTAATTCCATTTAAAGTAGATTTAATAGTTTAACGTATTTTTCATCCGAGGTTGGGACATAAAGCAATTACGTTTCCATTTGCTTAATTCACTCTGCTAATTTAATTTACTGAGATATTACTTATTGGTAATTATCTCAACAGTTCGCGGTTCGTTCGCTTCGAGATTTCATATTAGGCGGAACCCGCTAGTTACTAACTATAATGTTAAAGATTTCCAAGCAATATACATGTGCGTCCACTATCCTTCTAAGACAGTAAAATTAATTGATTTTTATTTCTTCTGAGAAAACTAAATTTTCACGTCTTGCAGCGACGATTTTTTTTTTTTTTTTTTTTTAATAAAAGAACTTTAATAAACTTTGCTAGTTACATTATTAAACTCAAATTGTAAGAATACTAAATCGGTTCTTATGGCAACGTGAATTATATCCCTGAAAATTTAAATTTTAATTCAGGCTGGAAAAAAAATCACAATGATTTAATTACAGGGACAGTCAAAAGTTTTCCGTTACATTACGGCCAATGGAAAAAATTATTTCAAGTGCATTTTAAGGATGTTACAGACTTTCGAACAGAATGAAATTGATATGCACTTATGAAGTGCACTGTTATAGTAAGAGCGCACCACATTTGCCACGTTTGACGCGCAATTTCAAACTTGTGTTTAACCGAGACCTTTCTTAAAAAATAAATTTAAATAAAATCTAAATTACAATATTAGTAAAATTACATCTTAAAACTAATAATTTAAAAGTTAAAAATTTTATTATTTGACTCAAAGGTCTGTAATAGCTTACGACTGGGCCCCTGACTTTGTCTACCCTCTAAATTTGAGGTATGGGAGGTGGTCGCTACGACTCTTTGATTCGCTAAGTTTTGAAATTAATATTTTTGAGCTTATCTGTGCGAATCTGTGACTATCGAAATATCGATTCAAGTATCGATTCTAGAATTTGGGAATCTATTCTTATTGTGATCGATTCAGTTTTATACGATGTCGATTTGAATCGATTCCTGAATTTTCCAGAATCGCCCATCACTACATCGTACTTCCTATTCCCAATTGCTAATGTGTAACTGAGCTATATTTGGCAATATGATTCAGATATAGATTTTTAAAGTTACTTGTTAAAAAATAGAAGCAAAAATAAATAAAATAATAATAATAATGGATCCATGTAAAAGAGCAAGGACTAGTGAATTGTGGAAACATTTTACTATAAAAGATGCTGAAAATAAAATTGCTACTTGCGACTTCTGCGGGCAATGCTTAAATTACCGGGCTACTGTTACCAATTTAAAAAAGCATATTGAAAGACATAGTAATATTTATTGATAGTATATTTTATGGTTATTGGGTTAGTCTAATAAAATTGCTTAGCCATTTTACTGATTGTAATTTCATATAACGGATCATACATTTCTTGCTGCAATATCTTTTAACAATAGTATGTAAATATATTTTAATTAGAATACATTTTTCTTAACAGAAATCAATGCCAGAAATCAAGTTTTATTTTCGAACCATTATATTAAAACGTCGTTTGGAAGCATATCTTACTTCCTAGCATATAGCACTTCCTAGGTATTTCCTCAGGAATAACATCCTCGGAAGTTGCTCCTTAAGGACGTTGCTTGAGAGGTAGTTCCTGAGGAAATCATAAAAGTCTCTTCCCCAGGAAGTCCTGATCTTTTCATTTTAGTATTAGGAGGAATTTGGGATGAGTTGCACTCCTGGGAAAGTTATGAACTTCCGTGCTATATGGGATATTTGTGACGTCATTAGTTCTGTTTATTATTATCAACAAAGGTCAGGGTCTTTAATCATGAAAATGAAAGCAATTTGTTTTTCTGTTCCATGAAATGTCTGCACAGGCCCGAAATCAGAGTTGGAGTTAGCCTCTGCAAAATTCCAGAAGTCAGAGTTTGTCATTTTTCATACAGGCTGTACAGCCCTGAAATAATCTAAAAAATTGCAATATGAAAACCTGACATGAGTGTACTGGTCATATGTTTTATTTCTGATGTCAACTTCCCTTTTTTAAGGACGTACAAAACACAGAATGACAAATGAGATATCATATGAAAGGCTTTTTGACAGTACACTGACATTTTGATAAAACGCATTTTTTAATTAAAAGTTAATGAAAGAATAATGCATCTACAAATTATCTCAAAAGTTAGCAGTATGAAAGCTTTATAAAATCTACTGCTGTATACAAATATTAATAAGGAACCTATTGTGTATTCTAATATTTTTTGCTAGATGTATTCTGAGGTGGATTACCTATTAGGCTGAGTAGGCTGAAGCCTATGGGCCTGGAAGAAAAGTGGCCCCCGGTACTAAGATTTTCTTTTGGGTTTTTCTGCATATATTAGACTAATATTTGAAGAAAAAGAGAAATGGTGTGCAGTACTCTTTAACTCATTTATAGAATTTTGAAAGTTATTTACACATAGATTATATTCCAAGCGCTACTCCATTTTTAATTTCTCCTATTTCCATGAAAAATCTTGAACTTTTTCGGCTTCTAATTTGTGATAGATTTACAAAGAGCCACAGCAGCCAGGGCAAAATTTTGTAAGAATAATATCTTTTATAGAAGCTTTTAAGTTTTAATCAATCATTTGTCTATTTTCACCCCCTAGTTTTTAGCACTCTAGTCAGAACTCCCCCCCCCCCCCTTTTAACCCAGACCTGGATTTACATATTTTGGGATAGTTGAAATAATTTGACTGTTTTTGGAAGGATTTCTGTCACTGTGTTAAAAACTTAATGAGTGCTACTATAATGCAAGAATTAACTCACAAAATTCATAGAAACTTTATATTTAACTAGACCCAGTCTAATGATTAGGGATTAGACACTGATACTTATTAGATTTTGCTGGTAATCCGCAGAAGAAAAGTAATTCATGTCAGAAACAGTATTGTAGTCATAAAAAAATTAGAAGGTTTATGCTATAGGCAGAGTGTATACGCTAGAGTCATGAACATTCATGGATACAGTATATGCCAAGGCTTTATTTGAGAAACAGGAATATACGGAGCTTCTAAAAAAAAATCCAGAGGGTATACGGCATATACCTCCATATACCCTCCACTACACCCCTGGTCTTAAAGGAAGAAATATTCGAAGTAAAGTGGAATTCCTGAAGTGCACGATATTTTGTATCATTTGATATTCAATATTAAAGTGAATTATTGAACTATGCCTGAAATTTAAGAATCCACAACTTGATTTAAATGCAAGGATAAAACTCTTACATCATTATATCAATGCTCACCGGAGCTCTAATTTAATGTCTTGTTTCAGAATTTTGAGGTAGAAGAAATTTCAAAATCTATCACTGCATCATATAAAAAATAAAGAAATTTTATTAAACAAATTTTTGAGACAAGGGCAGATGATATAAGCAAAAAAAAAAAAAAAAAATATTTTGGTTGGATATGTAAATTTGAATTCTTTTGTGTCATAGAGGAAAATTTGTGGCAGCAATTGCAATTTAGCTATCATTGAATAAATTTTGAAAGAAGAGAAAAAGAGTTGACGCGAGAGCATTATCAAGCTATGATTTTAAAGTGGGACTTAATCAAGCAGAATGTCTTCAATGTCTACAACTAGCATATGGAAATCAAGCTCCATCTTGTGCCACTGTATCAGATGGTTTACAGAATTTAGAAGAGGTTGAAATTCTCTTTTGGATGAAGAACACACAGGAAAATTGTTGCCAGCTGTAGTCTCAAAAAATGTGTCGCCCGTATGAAAAATGTTAATCGATGATAATCGCTGTGCCTACCAAATGATACAGAAGGAACTTAACATTGGATCCACAGCTATACATAAAACTATTCACGAAGAACTGGATATGAAAAAATTAGTTTGTCGTTGGGTTCTCCATAATTTAACAGAACACCAAAAAACGCAACATGTCAGAATCAGTAAAGAAATCCTAAAATGACTTAATGATGATGGCCATCGCATTATTTCTAAAATCATAACTGGTGATGGGACATACATACCTTTTTTTTATGATCCAACACATAAAGAAAGTAAAGTATGGGTCTTTGAAAATAATCTCAAACCAACAATGGTGAAAAGACAACGAGCAATGAAAAAAGTAATGTATGCAGTGTTCTTCAGAAGTATCCCATCCTTGGTCAAAGTCATTAAGCTAGAGCAACAGACAATAGTTACAAGCTAACTGGTATACCACTAAATGTCTTCTAGAAAATTCTTCAAAAGGTAATTGTTAGGGAACTCGTGCTTCACCCTGACAATGCATCTTCTCATTCAGCAAGTAGCAAGTCTCATTCAGCATGGCCACTAATGAAATTTTCCAGTTTTGCCCTTTACGTGATGACCGGTTTTTCTCCTTCCTGCAGTGTCACGTCCAAAAATTCATTTCAAACCTCATCTTTGACAGTATTTTCTGAAAGATACCAAAAAATGGAAAACTCAATTCGATTACATAATTTCTGAATAGGAACACATGCTAATTTCATGCATTTCCAAATAAATATAAATCCAGAAATGTGTCAAAAAGTAGTTATTTTCGATTTGAAAATAGCCTTAATATGCAATGTGGAATTTATTCTAGTAAAATTTATTATTAAACTAAGAAAGTTCTTTTGAGGTTGGAGATTTCACATAAATGTTTATATGAAAATACATTAATTTGTAAGATTTTTTAACTTTAAATTCATTCAAAAGTATGCAAAATATTAAAAATAATATTTGAATTGTATTATACCAGTTGATTCAAAATAGATATCTGCTCGAATACCTTTTTCATACAGTATGATAGAAAGATACTTCCAGTTGGAAAAAGTATTCAAATCAAGTACAGCAGTTAAATATACAATTTGTTTTAAAAGTGGCTATACACATATTAACTTTAAAATTTAATTTTTTATATGATCCCTGGTTCCTAAAAAAACTGTTTCCCCATCTAATAAGGACATTTTAAAAAATCCTATTCTTACACGACCAAAATTTACAGAGTTATATTTTGAATTTTATGAAATTTCTATTTTTACCTGCACTAAAAGTGCTTCTTTCTAATTTTAGTGCCAAAAAGCACTGAAATGACATAGAATTCATAATTTGGTAAAATTTTTGTCTTAAAGGTCTTTTTTTTATGCCCTCCTTAGACATATAGGGCAACATATTTTTACTTTCTTCTATCTTTACAAGAAGAAAGTATTGGATTCATGAAAATTTTCGACTTTCGGTTTTCGACGGATTTACACGTTTTAGGGGTCAGAGATTCCAAAAAACATGTTTTTATGTCTATCTATGACTCTGCGAGTCTGTCTGTCTGTCTGTGTGTATGTGACACAAATTTTGTGGGCGCTCTATCTCAAGAACTAATACACGGAATTTAATAAAAATTTATATTAAGTTAGTCCCTAATACAAATTGATGCTGATTAGTTTTTGGTGTAAATCGCTCAACAGGTGGCGCTGCTATGCTGCATTTCCCGCGATTTCTGCACTAGCTCTATCTCAAGAACTAATGCACGGATTTTCATCAAACTTCAGATTTAGTTAATCCTTGATATGAATTGGTGCTGGTAACGTTTTGGTGCAAATCGCCCAACAGATGGCGCTGCTATGCTGCATTTTGCAGCATTTACACGATTTTCGTAATAGCTCTATCTCAAGAAATAATGCACGGATTTTTATCAAACTTCAGATTCTGTTAGTGCTTGACATGAGTTGACGTTTTGCACCTTGTGGTGTAAATCGCTCAACAGGTGGCGCTGCTATGCTGCATTTTTTGTGATTTCCGCGATAGCTCTATCTCAAGAACTTATGCTCGGGTTTTCAACAAACTTCAGATTCAGGTATACCTAGATATGAATTAGTGCTGTTTATGTTTTGCTGTAAATCGCTCAACAGATGGCGCTGCTATGCAGCGTTTTTCTCGACTTCCACAATAGCTCAATGTCCAGAACTAATGCACGGATTTTCATCAAATTTCAGATTCAGTTAGTTCTTGACATGAATTGATGTTTTGTACCTTTTGGTGTAAATCGTTCAACAGGTGGCGCTGCTGTGCTGCATTTTTTTGTGATTTCCACAGTAGCTTTAGCTCCAGAACTAATACACGGATTTTCATCCAACTTCAGATTCCGGTATACGAATTAGTACTGTTTGTGTTTTGGCGATTCCTGTTTACAATTTCGGTATATGAATTAGCACTGTTTGTGTTTTGGTGCAAATCGCTCAACAGGTGGCACTGCTATGCTACATTTTTCAAAATTTCTCCTACAGCTCTATTTCAATAACTAATGCACGAATTTTCATCAAATTTCAAATTCAGGTATACTTTTATATGAATAAATTGATGTAATTTATTTTACTATTTAAATGATTTAATTGACATGATTTATATAGAAGAAAGTTTTGTGATGGCCACAACATACTAGTTTTATTTTAATATTACTTATAAGACACTGAAAAGGTATAAAAATTAAATTTCGGACTTTAACATGTATGCAAGCACTTTTAAAACAAATGCCATATATAAAAGTGTACTTAATTTCTATACCTTTTTACATGTTTCTATCATCAGTGATTTATGAGATAATTAAGCAGACCTGCATTTTGAAACACCCAGTATATATCTCTTTGAAGGAGGGGAGGGAGCCCTGCAAAAAAGTCCAGCGTACGAGCCCGGGTGGTAGTTAATCTGCCTCTGGATGTATTCTATCCTGAATTCTCCAAAAGAAATTCTGATAGTAAGCCTGTTAAAAGTATAACTATGGGTTTCTCTTTCTCCTGTCTAAAATACTTTTAAATTCAAGAAGCATTCTAAATTTTACAACTGTTGTAAAGTAAAAGTGAAAGATTTATTTGGAAAAACTGACCATGTCTATAATATTAAAATTTTGTTCAAGAAATGAAAATATTCTGTGGATATGTGATCTTCTTCCTGCTCTTTTCTTTCTTTTCTTAAAGAAATTAAAAATAAGATTTTTACTGTTTTCTATAATTTTTATTTTATTTTGTATTTTTTCAGTATGCTTTGTTTGAACAAGGTGGAGACTCTTTACAAATTGAATTTAGAAATCTTTTGTACCGTCACAGCAAGCCCATACCACCTGTTACTATCTTAGATATGTTAGGAATGGATGAAGGTTAATTGTTGTTTATTTTTAAGAATATATTTATAAACTATCTTGCCATTTGTATGATTTTTTTTTTCATTATTTAAAATATTTTTTAAAAATCTGTATGCATTTATTTCTTAAGATATGTTTTACTTTTACTGGTATGTAAATTTTAAATATAAATATGACATGAAAAATGTTAGATCATAACACTGTATTTTTCATTGCATCCACATGTAATTTTTTTTCCAAACTTATTCTTTTCCAAATTCCATGCATGCTTGGACTACAATTGAGTTTTAACGTGTTTTATTGCACAATAATCATAACACTTTTATTTGTAGTCTCCTGATAATAGGACATTTCTTTACACTAACTATTATTCTGTCTTTTGAATTACTTTGTTATTATCTGCATGTAATAATGATACTGTCTGTCTCAAAAGTTTAATCAACGACGACAAAAAATGCCATTTTACTTACTCATCATATGTAGTATAGGGTAAATCTTGTAATCATTTTAAAAATTGAAAAAAAATTTTGACTGATTTACACGTTTCAGACGCTGGAGATTTCGAAAAACATATTTTTAGAAGAAAAACAATTGCCGTCTGTCTGTATGTATGTGTGTGTGTGTGTGTGTAAATGCTCCATCTCCTGAACAAATTGAGATAGAGACTTGAAATTTGGTGTGTACTTAGTATGTAATAATGGGGAGAAGCCTATTGAATATCAGTAACCTCGATTATCCAGAACTATGCTTTTCGGACAACGTTTTTCAATCATCTACAAAAAAAATTCTATAGTCTATTGTCATATCAATAATGCATAAAATAACTATAAATTAGATTTCAGTAATAATTTTTGTCATTCAGGTAGTTGCTTTTAATTTTTTAAATCTAAAAATAATTTTCTCCCAAAATTGGTTTTAAAAAAAAGAAGAAAAAGTAGGCTTAATGTATTACTTTAATTCTTTTTTGAAAAGAAGAATATTTCCTGTTTATTTCCAGAAACATGATTTTTATTTTTGTTAAATGTATTTCTGTTCTTATCTACATACTAATTCTTAATTTTTGGGCAGATTCAGAACTGTAGAATTGTACTTTAATGTTTGTAATTATTATAAGAAATTTTAGAAAAAAATTACCTCACTTATAACAATTTATCCTTTTAAATTACTTTGTAGCCTTAACTTTTTTAATGATAATATAGCAGAAGCAGTGGTGGGATTCAATTAATTTAACAACCAGTTCGCTGCTTGAATGATTGTTGATGTATAAACATAAAAGGAAAATGAAGTATCACACATAGATTATGAAACACTTTCCAACATTATAAGAATATTATTAAAAAACTTTTGAACTTTTGGTATGGTAAAAAAAAATAGTCCTCAAACATGTGGTTTCCTGATAAAAGGACATAATTTACAAACTACACAACATGAACTTTAAGGGGTTTTTTTTCTGTTTACTTAAAAGGTGACAGATTATAATACTACAGGTGTTACAAGTTTAAGATATACAT
The DNA here is from genome assembly GCA_963932465.1 of Maratus speciosus. Lineage (NCBI taxonomy): Eukaryota > Metazoa > Arthropoda > Arachnida > Araneae > Salticidae > Maratus > Maratus speciosus. The sequence goes on along the minus strand of OZ010790.1, from coordinate 153,702,687 downwards.
TTTATTTAAATTTCCTAGTATGTTTGGTCTGCAAAACCCACAGCCATTGTCAGGGAATATTTTCATTAATTGCCGTTCTGTTCATTTCAAATACATCACTTCGTTTGAAGTGGGAGAGTCTATATTTCTTAGGATAGCTTGAAGTAGAAGTAGTAGTACTCTGGATTAAACTTTTGTAGAGGAAAAATATTTAACTGTCAATTCATTCATTTTAATATGTCACTTTGTTCACAAACAGCACTTTCGTTTTTAAATGCGTAGCTGGACCGTAGAAGAAATAGCAGTGCTTTGGTTTAAACTTGCGTAGAGGAAAATATTTAATTGCCGTTCCATTCATTTTAATACGTCACTTCTTTTAAATGGGAAGTAGTAGAGATAGCTTCAGATTGAATTTGGATAGAGGAAAATTATTCGGTGTTTATGTTTTCAGGATATTTAACCATGGGATATTGTATGATAGTGTGTCGTTACATACTTGATTGCGTTTGCACAGAATTTCTATAGATTCTCTGATAACGTATGCATAGTAATTGGATGTTGGGTATGTAATTTTTGCTTGATCAATATCTGTTGTGATATTCTGATTAAAATTTAAGTGTGACAGTGCTGTGGATTGGCAACAAAATTTTATATCCGCTTTATGCTCTTTGATTCTTCTTTTTTTTAGTTTTCTTTTTGTCATTCCTATGTATTCTGTTATGCTATTTTTATCATTTCTAAACGTGATAGCATATAAACCAGCCAATTCATCTTTTGGTGTTGGGTCTATTTTCGTACAATTTTACATTGGTACTCTTTTAATTTTCTTGGGGGACATGCTATTAAATTTATAATTTCAGTAATGCATATCTTAACTTCTCCTACAGACCAGGAAAATAATTAGTTTTTTTGTATTTCATTTCTTTATCGCTTACTTTCTTGATATATTTTCATGAAATCTATATTCATAGATAAGTTTATTGATGAGGTTTATTGAAAAATCATTTTCTTCAGTGATGTCTCTAATGGTATTACACTATTTTTCTAAATATTTATCTGACCATACTTTAAAGGCTCGTCGAATGCAAAATTTGTAAGCTGCTATTTTATATAAAATGGTGATGAACTATTTTATGGGATCGTGTTATTTGATCTGATCAGTTTCCTATAAACAATTCTGTCGTTATTGGGGTTTTCATTATTTTTAATTAAATAAACTCTGAATTAAGAATATAAAGATGAAATAATGTCTGAAACTTAGTTTTCTAGAGGGTAAGAATACTTCTAAATGTAGATTACAAACACTTCTTAGCTTCAAAATTCATTGCTTACATCTGAGAACTTGGGCATTATATATAGAATTGCTAAGGATCTTCTACCGTATTTAAACTATCTTTTTTAAAATGCTCCTTAAGAAATATAAAAATGATTTTCAAGATTCAAGTTTTTCAGTGTATTTACAAGCATTATAGTCATTCGTTGCATAGCGGAAAAGAATAAAATATATATTTAAAAAATATTTTTATTTAACAGCAAGAAAATAAATAAAATGACAAAGATAACATACATGAAAAATTAATTAAGAGTAAAAGGAAAGAAAGAGTGAACTTAACATTGTGTAACGTCCATCATTTATCAGCACAAGATTGGGAATCCTTGGCACTAATTTGACAATTAATATTAGTTTTCACAAAATTAGTTATTACAAATGCAATATATAATTTATTTTGATTGTTTGTAGATAGTACAAAAATCCCACTTCAAAAAAAAATGTGCCAATAAATTTTACTAGCCAAAGCATATAATTTTTAGACTTATTAATTTTGTTTTAAAAAAAACTGAAACCATACATTTAATAACTGAAATTAATTTAAGCATTTTAATAACATACGACACTGAAAATCTTTAAAAAATGGATTTTTTGTTTTTTAATTCCTTTGACAGCTAATGTTTTTCTGAACAATTTACCACAAACTGCATCAAAATATTCATAAAATTGCGCTTGTTATACTAAAAAATTTAAATTAGCCTTGGTTTGTTTCAAGCGAAACATTTTATATTTAAATTGATTTTTCTCAAAATCGATATTTTGTTTCTTGCGTGCAAAACTCTAAAAGTTTCAAAGTTCTAGAGGGTATGGATATTTTTAAATCCTGTGTGCAAGCTATATACATTATCATTAATTTAAAAAAAAGCATACATTAAGGAATAATTATTATCAATTATATAGTGTTTAATGCAAATTATATATTATATTAGCCCGACCTGGCCCGAACCATGTATCAATTACCATAGTGATACATAAGTAACAATACATATAAGCCATTGGGAGTTATTACTATAAAGCGATACTACCTATCAGGCAAAGCTCCAAATTTTTGTGGCATGAAAGCAACAAATTCCTTCTGCCAGCATTTGCGTTAATGTCGAGGAAAATTATGTGTATTGAATGTTTTTTCCCATTCCTTGTCATGTTTTATTTAAAGAAGTGATTTATCTTTATAAGACACTTTGAAAGTCTTTTTGAAGTTGAGAAAAACTTTTATTATTATTATTATTTGAAATGACATAGAAGGCCACTAGAATACTCTCGACGGGCCATAGATTGAAGGCCTCTACTTTAATAAGTGTATGTGTGTGTCTGAGAGAAAGTCCATATTAAAACTTTTTGTGTTACATGGTTATGCTAACACTTTTATGCATTGTTATGCTTTTCATACATGTGCTCTGTGCCAAATTTTGTTATTCCTTTCCATCATTCATCACAGCACTTCATTTCTTACGGACAGACCACTTTCTATTTTTGTTTTTACTTTCTTCTATCTTTACAAGAAGAAAGTATTGGATTCATGAAAATTTTCAAATTCCGGTTTTCGACGGATTTACACATTTTAGGGGTCAGAGATTCCAAAAAACATGTTTTTACAAAATGTCTGTCTGTGACTCTGTGAGTCTGTCTGTCTGTCTGTGTGTATGTGACACAAATTTTGTGGGCGCTCTATCTCAAGAACTAATGCACGGAATTTAACAAAAATTCATATTCAGTTAGCCCCTGATACAAATTGATGCTGATTAGATTTTGGTGCAAATCGCTCAACAGGTGGCGCTGCTATGCTGCCTTTTTTACGATTTCCGCAATGGCTCTATCTCAAGAACTAATGCACGGATTTTTATGAAACTTCAGATTCAGTTAGTCCTTGACATGAATAGACAATTTAGAGATTTTGGTGCAAATCGCTCAACAGGTGGCGCTGTTATGCTGCCTTTTTTACGATTTCCGAAATGGCTCTATCTCAAGAACTAATGCACGGATTTTCATGAAACTTCAGAGTCAGTTAGTCCTTGATATGACTTGATGCTGATTAGATTTTGGTGCAAATCGCTCAACAGGTGGCGCTGTTATGCTGCCTTTTTTACGATTTCCGAAATGGCTCTTTCTCAAGAACTAATGCACGGATTTTCATGAAACTTCAGATTCAGTTAGTCCTTGACATGAATAGACATTTTATATATTTTGGTGTAAATCGCTCAACAGGTGGCGCTGCTATTGGGCATTTTTTGCAATTTCCGCAATATCTCTATCTCAAGAACTAATTCTTGGATTTTCAACAAACTTCAGATTCAGGTATACCATGATATGAATTAGTGCTGTTTATGTTTTGGTGCAAATCGCTGAACAGGTGGCGCTGCTATGCTGCATCTTTCAGAATTTCCGCCACAGCTGTATCTCAATAACTAATGCATGAATTTTCATCAAACTTCAGATTCAGGTATACCTTGATATCAATTAGTGCTGTTTATGTTTTGGTGTAAATCGCTCAACAGGTGGCGCTGCTATACTACATTTTTCAGAATTTCCGCTATAGCTCTATACAAGAACTAATGCACGAATTTAACTTCAAATTCAGATATATTGTGATATGAATTGGTACTATTTAAATGATTTAATTGACGTGATTTATATAGAAGAAAGTTTTGTGATGGCCACAACATACTAGTTTGTTATTATTATATGTCTATTTAATGTATATGTTGTATATTGAAAATTTCTATGTAGTTATATGTTATCATTCTATTTTTCATACTTATCTTTTCTTTTTCAATTTAACAGAAATGCCTAATGATGAGGCAAAGCTGGAATATTTACCAGGTAAAAAAATCTTTGAATTGCTCATAATACTATACTGTCCTTATTAGTCTTATTCTTCATTCTTTATTGATTGTAAGATTGCTAAAATTTCTTTTAAGGTTTAAGATTTTTTTTTTTTTAAGATACTTTTTTATTACTAAACTGTATGAAATTAAAATATATTTTATACTAACTAGCAGACCTGACCAGCTCGAGTCTGTCAAGAAACATTAACTCACTTGGCCTGGTCCCAGTCTAATGAGGTTGACTCATTTTCTCTTTTTGCTGGCTACTTGAAATTTAAAAAAGTAACTTTATAAAAATAAACAATTAAAAATGTCTTTGTAAAAAAAAAAGTAAAAAACTAATTTGAAAATATAGATTGCTGTAATTTTGGTTACGTAACAAATGAAAGAACTCTGTTGTCTTAACAGTATGCCTTTTTGGCTAATAGAGATTACTGTAGACACCTAGCAGAAGTTTATTTCTTTTATTAGTATAGATTATATCAGAGGCTGCCAAAGTGGTTGATATTGACCCTCCAGGAGTCGATTCAGCCTCGGCAGTTGATGGAATTATTATTATTATGTTTTAACTAATCTATTATGATAAAAGATGAAGTGAAAATGCAGTCACACTTCCACTTTGATATCATGATATTATGCCAAAATTGGATATGTGCATCTTAGATTGGATTATTGCACCACCATTTTCTACTGATGTTGAAACTGTCAAATATACCTTACAGAATTAAATTATTGGGTTATCAATTGATATGAAGCTAAGGCACTTTTTATAAGCATTGCTTTGAGTTACTTTTGAATGAACATAAATATTACCTGAAAATTCCCAAAATTGTCTAAAGTAGTGGTCCCATTTTTGCTTTAAAATCAAAAATTCTATATGGGGGAATCTGGTTTCAGCCATGTTAATTCCATCCTAATTATGCAGACTTATTTAACAAAGAAGTGGTTTAGCTATCGAATTTTGTCATGATTTAGGGTTGAAACTCATGAATTTTCAACCTGATATAAAGACTCACCAATCACATCTGTCAGATTGACAATGCCAATCAATTTTACAAACATAATAAAAGTTTCATTGTAGTGCATTTGATTACATATAAATATGTCAGACATATGTAATTTAAATAATAATCTGAAAATTGCATAAGCATCACATATTTAATATAAATAATAATCTGAAAATTGCATAAGCATCACATATGTAATACAGTGGAACCCCGATCTATCGTTCCCGCATCCATCGTATTCCTGCATTAATCGTTTTATTTCTATGGTCCCTGCACAAATCATATTTAAATAATGTTAACGAAACCTGCATACATCGTTCTTCAAAAAGTCGTTTTCCCGCATTCATCATTGTAAAATTTTTTTTCTCACCGAAATGAAATTGAAGATAAAGCGGATCCATATGACATACAAAATTCGAATTACTTCTTTTATCCTAAAATAATTGATTTGTGTTGTTTTAGGGGGGATTTGCAGAGATTAGCGCTGATATTGTGACTTGTGACAAGTATGTACGTGTAAGTAAATGAATGCGGAACAGGTGCTCTGTTTACAGAATGGGTTATCATATTCTGTGTAAAGGGGAGGATGGATGCATCCACTTTGGCCAGCTCTACCCTCCAGCTGCCAAAGTGGATTATTTCACATTCCTGGCTAATCTGTCGTGTGCTGTGCATGTGTTTAATTTCAAGAGTGTGAGCTTTCATTTTAATGCGTTCTGAAAATTTTAAGAAAGGCAAAACAAATTCGAATTATAGAATAACAGCTTCTCATCATAGATAAGGTGAAAAAGAATCCTTTTGAGAAGAAAAATAACATCGCTAAATGTTTAGGTATATCGCCTTCAACTCTGAATTCGATAATTTCGAAAAAGAAAGAAATTAGAGAGCAGACTGGTAAGTATGGAACTTCTGCTAAAAAGAGAAAAACTAACAAAATGTCAACTTACAGTGATTTGGAAAGACATCTCTTCGCTTAGTACGACCAGTCTCGTGAGTCAAATATTCCTGTGGATGGGGATATTGTTCGAGAGAAGGCACTTGAAATAGCTGCATCATATGTCATGGATACTTTTTATGCATCAAATGGTGGATTTCACGTTTTAAAATTTGCCATGGATTGGTATCCAGGAAATTATGCGGTGAAAGTGCCACAGTAGTAAATACTGATACCATAGAAATGTGGTTCGTAAAACTTCCGAAGTTACTAGAAGGCTATAAGTTTTGTGACATCTATAATGCAGACGAAACAGGCCTGTTTTATATATGCTTGGCAGAGAGAATGCTAGCGTTCAAAGGAAAAGGAGATTCTTGTCATGGGGATAAACATTCCAAAGACAGATTTACAGTGCTCCTATGCACAAATAAGAGTGGTTCTGACAAAGGAGTACCCCTCGTTATTGGTAAATCTGATAGACCTCGATGCTTCAAGAATGTAAAGAAACTACCAGTAGTCTACCATTAAAATGCCAAAGCATGGATGAAAAATGATATTTTTACAAAATTTCTTCATGATTTTGATAGATTAATCAGCTCTAAAAAAAAAAAAAAAAAATCATTCGATTTATTGACAATTGTTCAACTCATTCACCAGATATGTCGTCTTTGAAAAATATAAAAGTCAGTTTTTTCCCAGCTAATTGTACATCTGTCTCTCTTGATGCTGGGGTAAGCAACGATTTTAAGAAATTTTACAGGAGATGGCTGGTGAAAAGGTCTTTATGTTTAATGGAACAAGCAAAAGAACACACTCCAAAAACAGACCTTCTGCAGGCTATTCACTTTGTACTTTCAGCGTGGCATGAACTAACCTCTTCCAGCCATCCAGAATTGTTTCGTGAAATGCGGTTTTGTACGAAAAATTGATGAAGAATGTTCAACAGAAGGGGAAGAAAATAATGATGATGGTGACGATAAATGCAGATGAAGAGTGGCTGCGCGCAGCAGAGGATGTATCGGGTGTGAAATTTAGCGATTATATTTCCATTGATCAATATGTTGCGACATGTGTCCTAAGCATAGAAGAAATGTGTTATGATGCAAAAAATGGAAATAATGGCAAAGAAGCAGATGATAATGTCCATGCCGACGAAGCTGAAACTACACCAGTGCCAAGCCTGTCTGATGCAATTACGGCATTTGAAACTGTGCGAACATTTATAGATGCGCATGAAATTAAAGAAAATGACCAGAAAAATGTTGTATATCTTGAAAATTGGTTGTTTCATTTAAAAAAATAAACGAAAAACCCAATATAAAATTACTTTGTTTTTTTATATATTTTTTATATTGATTTTTTAAAATAAATATCAATTTTCTACAAATTCGATTTATTTAATTTACAGTTTGGAATGTAACAAATTAGTATTTATTAGTATACTGTACACATTGCATGTATTAGTAATGCATAGGCATTATTTTTTTTTCGTGTTTTGATGTTAACCCACATTCGTCGTTTTCCCGCATTCATTGTTTTTATTCATGCACCCCTTAAAAAACGATAGATCGAGGTTCTACTGTATAAATAATAATCTGAAAATTGCATAAGCATCTCTAGCAGCACTGCAATATCGTAAACTGTGATTTTGCAATATCAGACAATGTTGGATTGGTCAATATTATGCATCTTTTTTTTTTTTTCAATATTGGGGAATATCAATTATCAGCCTTAGTTAACATTGCAACCTAATTTGGTTAAAGCTGGACTGAGCAATTTAAGATTTCATTCCATATTTTAAAATTATTTCTGTCTTTGCTTATATACAGTGGTGGCTCAAGACTGTCTTTTTAGGGTGCTACATGCATGGCTGCAACTTTTAGACTTTTTTCTTACCACTATTTTTAAATAGAAATCTTTGGCTTAACAATTTCTTTAAAAAAAATACTGGTTGCATAAAAACATAGAAGTTTGGGCCATGCATATAGCATCCTAAAAAGCCATTCACAAGATGCCACTACATATATAAATAAATTAGGATTTTGAAACTTATTTTTGTATTATTTAATTAATTATTAATAAATTAAAAAGTTTGAACTTATATCTTAAGCAGTTTTGTAAATATCAACTGCACAAGTTTGAAAAACAGTATTTTAGAAAGAAAAAACATTTAAAGTTTAAATTTCCTAATTTAAAAAAGATAGAGAGCAATGATTGCATTTCGAGGCTTTTTAAATGGAGCCTCTTCTTTAGTGCAAAATTAAATTATTCATTTCCTCTTCTTATGAAGCCATAAAATAATTGTTTGTTTGTTACTTTTTTTTTTTTCCTATTAAAATGCTGGTAAGTCTTATAAATTATGCCCATTTATTTAAGCTTTATTAAACTCGTGAAAAACTGAAGTTAAATACTACTGCATAATTTAATTTCTTACAGATTCCCCACTTAAGAAGGATATGAAAACAAAATTTAGTTTTCATGTAATTCCTGAGCAAAGTTTAAAAACTACATTTTTATAATTTTCATTCATAATCATTTTTATCATCTATGTTGCATATACAGTGAAACTTCCATTTAACAAAGTCTCATCGTTACACCTAAACACTTCGTTATGAAGAAAATTCGTTAAATAGAAATCAACCTAAATTCATGAAATTTGTATAATAAAATACACACAAAATGAAAATATTGGAAAAATGTATTGACATTCAAGCAGTATATGCATCTTTTTAATGCAACGTAGCCATATGAGAAAAATTTAATTAGAATAATGTCTAAAAAAACAGATAATAAAGAGAGGTAAACAAAAACTGAAGTGTAGCCTATTTTTCTCTTTTTTCTCAGTATTGCAGATTCTTAACTTTAAAAAAAGTCTGTAATATTGCTTTGTACAGGTTTCTTATTAAAAGAAGAAAAAAAATACACTGTTCATAAAATTTTCGCATACCTGAACAATTCATCTGTAACATTTTCGTGAAACTGGAATCCGCTTCTTATTGTATCGAAGACTTCCCCACACTGACAGCGCCAGAGTGTTTGTGTGAGGGAGTGGCAATAACAAGTGTTTGCCTTAATGGGGAAAAAAAAAAAATTGTTTAGCAGCAAGAACAATCGAAATGATTAAATAAATAAATAATTTCATTTTCATACCATCTGTGGAAATAAATTCATACATCCATCGCAAAAACAATCTCTCTGTTTGAATGCTGTATACGCATGAAAGTCTAATAAACTTCGTTATATAGAATATATTTTTCGTAATATGGAGATTAATTTACATGTTAATGGTGTCCAAAGTCAAGGTTCAGCAGAAAATTTCGTTAAGTAGAAAACTTCGTTAAAGGAAAGTTCCACTGTATATGTGTGAAATTATAAGAAAAGAAATTTCCCTTCATAAACATCTTAATAATAATTAATAATTGTGAAATCAATTTACCAAAGTATAAGTTAATTGAAATGATTAAATCAAATTAAATAATTATGTTTAGTAGATAAATTCAAATTAATGTCAAAATAAGTATTTGATGATTGGACTTGAATGAAATGATGGAAAAGAGTTCCTGGAATCATAGATTCCTATAGACTGGACTTGATTAGATAATAGAAAAGAGTTCCTGAAATCATGGATACCCAACTTCTAATAGAGACCTGTAATGTAGAAAATTTGATCCATAGCCAATGTCCAGAAACCATAAGTCTAGAAATGCAGAATGGAAAAAAGCCCGCTCCCCAAAAAAAGGGGGCATTTAAAGGCACTATAGATTAAAATAGAATAAAATGAGACAATGAGATATACATTACAAGTAGAGAAAAATTAATAATAATAATAGAGAAATATAAAGAAAATATATATATAAAATTTAGAAAAGGAGTAATATAGAGAACGACCAGGAAAATAAACCCTATCAGAGTTCCCAATGATTCCATTTAAGTTATAAATCCTGATTAACTTCTAACCTAGTAAACATTTATTATTAAATCATAAATATTAATTATGTTAAATTTAGAATAGACTGTTGGAGATGCAATCAGGATTCAGTCAAGCTTGTTGCCACCAGGGTTCGCAAAGCTGGGCCCAGTTCGAAAAAACCCGGTGTGTTTTTTCAGAATGGGCCCACTTGAAAAAGCCCACTGAAAAACCCATAAAGTGGGTTTTTTCAATTTTCAGATATAATTTAAAAATTTAAACAACATATAAATTTAATGAATTTAAGTCATTTCAGTTAATTTTGAAAAATATTAATATATAAAAGCCATTACATACAAATAAAAATGTATTTCAGCACATTGAAATACTTTACTAACATAGAACCTAGTAGGCAACATACATAGTACATAATTATAGTTATGTCTTTATATAAAAAATTCAAATCAATTATATTCATGGAAATAAAAAATATGTATATTTACTTTCTTCTATCTTTACAAGAAGAAAGTATTGGATTCGTGAAAAATTTTGACTTCTAGTTCATGATTGATTTATATGTTTTAAAAAGGTCCTGAAGACAATTTGATAGTTTTTTGAAAATGACTGTCTGTATGTGAAAAAAATTTTGTTGGTGCTCTATCTCAAGAACTAATACATAGAATTTCACAAAACTTTTACTAACACAAAACTGAGTTAGACCTTGATATAAACTGGTGCTGATTAGTTTTTGGTGTATATTGCCCAACAGGTGGCGCTGCTATGCTGCATTTATCTCAATTTTTGCAATAGCTTTATCTCAAGAACTAATGCACGGATTTTCATAAAACTTCAGATTCAGTTACAAGTTAAGTTGTTGCTTATTGAATTTTGGTGCATATCGCCCAACAGGTAATGCTGCTATGCTGCATTTTTTGCAATTTCAGCTATAACTCTAATCTCAAGAACTAATGTACAGATTTGAATAAAAATTTAGATTCAGTTAAACCTTGATATAAACTGGTGCTGATTAGTTTTTGGTGTATATCGCCCAAGTGGCGCTGTTGTGCTGCATTTATGTCACTTTTTGCAATAGCTTTATCTCAAGAACTAATAATGCATGGATTTTCATCAAACTTCAGATTCAGTTAGATGTTGACGTAAATTGTTACTGATCAGGTTTTGTTGTAAATTGAACAGGTGATACTTATATCTCCTTGTTAAATGCATCCAATTCAACAAATCTATATTTTACAATCCTCATGATGGGCATAAATTGCCATTTAATTAACATGTATGAGATAGAAGAAACTTTTGGGATTGGCACATCCGACTAGCTTACCCCTTTTTTTCTTCCTACTTATATATTTTAAATTTTAATATTCTATTCATTATTTGATTTAAAGAAAATTAACAATTTTATATCTTCTATTATATTTAAAATTAATTTGTGAGAAACACTGGTATTTAATTAATTTAAATTCATATAATTTATACAATGTATAACTTGTAAAATAGCATTACAATTATATTGTATATAAGAGAACAATGTATTTTTTTATGTATAGTGTATATAATACAGTCGGCTCTCGTTAATTCGAAATCAGATAAATCGAATCTTTGCTTAATTCGAACTAAACATGAAGTCCCGAAATTTTCAATGGCAGAATAACGTTAAAACTTTTCCTTTATTCGAACTCATTTTCTCTTGACTTCGTTTAATTCGAACTAATGAGAATTCCATTTTTTTCATTTTTCCTTACTTTCTCATGGACTTCAGATCCTTGAAATAACTTTCTTTCTTTCATTTTTGTCAGAATTGTTCTGAACTAGTATAATAATTCCATGCATTTGAAATCCGCTTTCTTAGTGCGCCCTGTCTGTCCATTAATGACACATCCGCCCCTTCTTCCATTGTGCTTTTCCTAATCCCTTCTGTAGCATTTGACCCAGTGACATTCCAAGAAATTCACTGAGTGGACATCTGTTAAAGATAGGGGAAACCTGTTTTATCACTACATTCTACTTTCACTCTGGGGATCGAATTTTTCAGTCAATGGTTTTACTTACTGCTAAATTGTTTTTTGAGAAAATAAAAGGTCTTGTTTCTTTAAAATATGGCTCCACGTGGAAGTTATAAATCGTTAACTCTAGAAGCCAAAGTGGAAATTATTAAAAAGGTAGGATGTGGCCAATCTAAGACAGAAATTGCTGCAGAATATGGAATAAAAAAGAATACGCTGTCTACTTACTTAAAAAATAAAGAATTCATCCTGAAATCATGGGAAAAGGAAAGATTTGCTAAAGGACGAAAACGTATGAGAACAGCAGCCCATGAGGATTTAGAGGAAGCTTTACTGTTATGGACAAAAGATGCATTGGCAAGAAATGTACCTTTGAGTGGGCCTATATTGGCAGCTAAAGCGAAAGAACTTGCACTACTCATGGGTATTAAAAATTTCAATTGCAGCGAAGGATGGCTGACACGTTTTGAGCAGCGAAATAACATCGTACACAAAACTGTGTGTGGTGAAAGTGGTGCTGTAGACCTCGCTGCTTGCAATGAATTCTGCGAAAAGCTACCCGAACTTATTTCTACTTATGCAATGAAAGACGTGTTTAATGCCAATGAAACAGGCTTGTTTTATAAACTTCTTCCTAATAAGACTTTAACATTTAAAGGTGAAACGTGCACAAGTGATAAACTTAGAAAAGACAGGATAACTGTGATGGTAGGTGCCAATATGGATGGAAGTGAGAAGTTAAAATTGTTAGTTATTGGTAAATCAACTAATCCACGTTGCTTCAAAGGAGTTAAAACACTGCCTGTTGATTATGTGGCAAATGCCAAAGCCTGGATGATGCGTGAAATCTGCATCAGTTGGTTAAAAGAACTGGATAAAAAATTTTCTCGTGAAAACAGAAAAATTCTATTGCTGCTAGATAATGTGCAGAGTCATTGTAAACTACCAACACTGAGCTCTATAAAGATTGAATATTTACCCCCTAATACTACAGCACAACTGCAACCGATGGACCAAGAAATAATTCAAAATTTAAAAACTCATTATCGTAAAAGGATTCTAGAACAAATTTTATTTTCGATTGACCTTAAAGAAAGCTACGACATAACATTACTCACGGCCATCAACGATTTATATGCGGCGTGGGACGCCATACAACCTGAAACAATAGAAAAATGCTTTCTACATGCCGGATTTATCCATCCATCTAAAAAGAGTGGTTATAATGCAAATGACGAAAACGACAGACCTTTTGAAGAAATAGAATTTCCAAACTTTTCTGAAAAGTTCCAATGCGATATTACATTCGCAGAGTATGTAGCAGCCGACAATAGTTTAGAAGTATCTGGACCCTTAACTGTGGAAGAAATTGTTGAAACAATTCACGAAAAATGCAATGAGGAGATGGAATCGGATTCTGGTGATTCTGCTACTATGTCCCAAGTGCTTTCCTTACCCACAGAAAAGTCAATTGCACAATCAATTGAGTGTTTGCGTACATTTATCCTGATGCAGCCGTCATCAGACAAAGAACTTAACTGTTTGTTACAAATAGAAAAATTGGCTAAAAAGTCAAAAATGAATAGGACTAAGCAAACAACAATTGATAATTTTTTTCATAGAGATGATAAATAAGTGTAAATAATTTCTTAAATGTTCATCTAATTTCAGGTAAGAAAATTATAGTACAATTAAAATGTAATTTTAAATGCCGTTGTTCTATAGTGTATTATTAATTTTTATGTTTTATTTATATTATTTTAATATTATTAATTATTTTATGTATTTATATCTTTTAATTTAATATTAAGTCATTCTAACGATAACATCCGAAATTTAAAAAAAAATACTATAACATTAATTCCTTTGTAATAGTACCCCTTTAAACATATTTTCTCTCATACTTTCCATAATTCGAACTCTGGATAATTCGAACATTTCTTGTGGTCCCGACAAGTTCGAATTAACGAGATCCGACTGTATGTAGAAAATATAGTATACAATAATGTAATTACGCATGTATTATACTTTTGAAAAAAAAAAAAAACGATTTTCCCATGGAAAATTGGGTTTTTCATGAAAAAACCCATGTGGGTTGGGTTTTTTCAGAAAAACCTGGGTTTTTTCAGAAAAACCTGGGTTTTTGCGAACCCTGGATGCCACACAAAACTAAACCTATCAAAAGTTCCTGATCCTATTAAATCAAAGCCTATTTTGACTTGTTTGCCCTCTGCTGTGAAAAACAGAAGTTGAAGTATGTAATATATAAAAAAAATAAAAAGGAAAATAGATTTTAAATGGTTTTAAAGATAGAATTATTTAATTTAAAATTGATTTTAAAAGAGGAAGAGGAGGCTCGTGATTATAGTGGAAAATAAATAAGAAGTACATTGCATTATGAAAAAGAAGTAGTAAAATACATGATGGATATTAAATAATAATTGAAGTAGTACTCACCCGAACTGTCAGAAGTGCCAATATAATTTTTTGATAATTAATTTATCAATCGAAATATTTAATATTTATTTGTTTTATTCTATTAATTCGTTTGTCACATTAAACATTATATTCAATAAATATATCATACAAAGAAACTCAATAAATAAACAGTTATTAAAGCTAATATTTTATTAAAATATAAATGAAAAGAGAAGGGAATGGGGAGGGTAGATTTAGTGCACTAAATTAAAAATTGTATTCACTTAAATATATAAAACATTATTGAAATCGCATTTATAAAAGGAATCCACAGAGCATATTTAAATCAACGAAGTATAACATCCGGCAGCATTTAAAGTGACATAATTGATTTCAATCTATCTAATCACGCTACCTATCCAAAACAAATTACAAATTCATCATCTATTAACGTTGGGAAAGGAAGTCATTTGATTTTTGTTCATTGATGATTCATCTTATCGTCCAAGAGCAGTTTATAAAATCAATTGTTCATACTAGATGAGATCAGCAAAGGTTTGTTTTTCTAATATTCAATCATATTGATTTTGTTTCTTTCAAGATTTCAGGAAGAAAGCATATATACGAGTTGAAAAAGTACATTACCCGGGATGTTCAGATGAGAGAATTGTTGGTTACACTTATGGTAGGGCTCACCTCCGGTGATTCAGTGATATCAGATAAGAAGTTCTTGAAATTGACATGAAATACAGCTCCTATTAATAGCTGCATTTGGATGATTAAATATGTCTTGTGGTATAATCCAGTGGTGACCAATAAGAAGCTCCAATGGCATTGCCGCCAGACTTATTCCTGTCAAACTCCAATGTACGGTTGATAGCACTGCTTTAAACACGTTCTTGTAAAACTCCTCACTTTTGGCAATTAATCTTATTAAATTTTAAATACATCTTATGTTGTTTTAATTAGACATTGGATGAATCTTATTGTTATAATTTAATGGCATATTGACCTAACGGTCAAAATCCCCGAAGGGATGAAAAAAAATACGTGACCTCACATCGCGGCGACTTACGGCAGAGAGAGGGAGGGACGCTCCGGAAGGATGCTATCTCAAGTCAAAAACCATTGAGCGCGCGAGTGACGGTGTTGCCACACAGAGAAGAGAAAAGATTTAAAATGAAAGAGCGTTAGGTTAAAGATTTTGAATGAAAAGATCGTTATATTTAAATTTTGAATTTAATAAAAGAAATATTTATTTTGGCTGAAATTATTAAAATTAAAATTTATTATTTTATTATTGATTTTAATTAACGATCTTTTTGTGGAAAAATAAAATTGTTTTAAAGTGAAATTTGACTGAAACTGAATTTGGAATAATTAATAATGAATAACTAATTAAATATTTTAAAGTAATTAATTAAATATTTTAAAGTTTCTAATTTAATATTTTAAAAGTTTCTATTACCTAACAAAGTATAAAACAAGGTCTCCAGAGGCCTGGTAGCAGAAAGAGTGCAGCACAGCAGTGGGTGCTGCAGATCTTTTTTATACCGTGCAGATCAATCTAACAACTTTTTAAAAAATCTGGGCTAAGAAAAATTGCTAAAATATAATTTTTGTTTCTAGATTTATTTTACTTTCTGCTTATATTTTCTTTGTAAATGCAGAACTGAGCTTATTTGACGAGCTACTCTAATTTCTTATGATAGTAAGCTTGGTCCAGCATTCTTGGGTCGCAGATAAAATTTTGATTTACTGCAGATTAACACAGAAAATTCTGCTAGTGGGCCCAGAGGACAGAAACAAAGGATATCATCAGTAAACTTAAAAAATGTAAGGCCCCTGGTATGATAAAATTTCTAACACAGCTCTTAAAAATCTTTCTCCAAACTGCGCTATTTATATCTTGCATCTTACCAACTCTATTTTCAAATTTAACTGCTTTCCACAACCTTGGAAAACCTCTATAATCTCTTCTATCCTTAAACCTGGCACCAACCTTAACCTTAATCAATAGGCTCAGTAATAAAATGAAGAACTCTCTTTAGAAATTAGAAAGAAAAACAAAAAAATTAGAATAATTTCCTATAAAATGTTTCTAGCGAGGACAGTTCTCATTGTATCATTAAACGTGAATTAAATAAAAATTTTACCCCTATTTTCCCTCTTACTGCCAAGATAAAGCCAACATTTTAACCAGATCTTATGTTCAGCAATTTTCTCGCCATCCAAACCTTGCTAGCCAGAATCACCTCACCCAGGTCAGTTAAATTGTTTGCAGATTCCTGGCTACTCCTCCTGACGACCCCCTCATAGCTATTCAGCTCTAATTATAAATAATATCATTAGTAAACTTAAAAAATGTAAGGCCCCTTTGTACGATAAAATTTCTAATGCAGCTCTTTAAAATCTTCCTCCAAACTACATTATTTATATCACTCATCTTATCAACTCTATTTTCAAATTTAACTATTTTCCAAAACCTTGGAAAACCTTTAACATCTCTCCTATCCCTAAATGTGGCTCCAACCTGACAAACTACAGACCCATTTCACTTCTACCCTCTAAGGCAGTGGTTCCCAACCTTTTACTGGCCATGCCCCACCAAATCATCTATAAAGTCACTATGCCACCCACCCCCCTTCCCTAATGTGTAAATTATGTCTTATGTTATTTAAAAATTTAACTCCTAATCTCACGGTGGAAGCATAATAAAACCTTAATAATAACTATTCATTACACATTTTTTAGTTGATGAAAGATGTGAATCTTCTGTCACAAATGTGTTTTTATTTTATAAATGCAATGAGATTATACACCTTCGACTTTGAGCCAAAGAATTGTTTTGTTGTACTTTACCAACTTATCTCAAAGTTAAAGAAAAGTGTTATACTGTCTACATTTTTAACTTCACAAATTATCTTAAAGAGAGACCTATATTTAACGTTAAAATTGATAAATTCATGCATTTTTGTAACTTATTCAAAGTTGGTTGAAAAGCTTTGGACACTAAGTTTTCTTTCTATGGATACAAACACAATACACAAGAAGCATTTTGAGATTCTCATCTTTGTCAAATTTAAGTAGCCATTATTCCCCATCACAACATATTTTCTCTGTTTTCCTTTCCAAAATCATTAATTGTCTTCCACGTATTATCTGATTTTAAAATTTAAAATGCATATGTGATCATGCAAATTTGTTTACTGTGCAGAATGCCTGCACTAGAGCCATAGATATTTACAATCTACCCATTTCCTTTTCTAATGATATTTAAGATTCATAATTTTAAGTTTGTAGTACATCGTTCAGATATTTCATATAAAGGCATTCAAATTTACATATACTTTTAACTAGTTTCACATTTTGGACATATAGCAGAGCAAATAGAATTATGAAACTCGTAAATGGAAAAAGGAAAGTGCTACGAAAAATTGTAAAATTCTCTACCAGAAAAATTATAGCAAGTTTTAATACTAGGAAAATAATGTTGAAATATTTTAAAAGCTTATACGTATAATTATTCTGTTGTCAATATCTATTTTAAACTTCTGATAGGGAACGTTTTAAAAATTCTATAAAAAAACTGACTTTTTAAAATTTTGCTTGTACTTCATTTATTTTTAGTCTTCAACATCACTTAAAAAATAAAGACAAAAGAAACTGATTGAGAAAGAGTGGGCAACAAATTTGGAATTGCCCCCCAGTGGGGCGTATTCCCCATGTTAGAAACCACTGCTCTAAGGAAAGCTGTCGAATGCATCACCAGGACCCAGTTACAAAACTACATTGAACAACATAACATTCTTATAGACGAACAGTTTGACTTTTGGCCTAAACACAGCACCAGCTGCCTCATATTGTAGAGTTTCTAAGTGAAAAGCTCAACATGAAGATTCCAGCTGCTGCCATATTTTTATGCGTCGCAAAGGCATTTGACAAAGTCTGGCGTGAAAGGCTTATTTACAAATTAATTCAGCTTGGATTCCTTGCCAGACTTATATATTTAATTTATTCAGACCTCTGTGGCTGCCCCTTTTCCTTCTGCATAAACAATATTTTCTCTGCTATATTCTTAATTCTCAGTGGCATATTCCAAGGTAGCATCCTTAGTATTATGTGAAAATCGGAATTTGTTTTTTTAAGTTGCATGTATTTTGCATTATTGTATATTTTAATGCTTTTAGAGCCTTATAATAAAACTTTTTTTTTTTTTTTTTTTTTTTTTTCAGATAAAGTTTCAAAAGATTTGATAAAAATTAGCAAATGGTTGCAAAATCATGGCATGGAGGAATTTGTTAATGTCTACTCATCTATCAGATCAAGTGTGTTGACTCGATCCATACAAAAGTATATTTTTTGTCTGTTTTGTTTTAATCCTCTCTCTTTCATTTCATATGATTACCGTTTATTTTTTCCAAATTTTCTTAATTTAGTTATCTCATAAATTTATTTTAAAAAAAGACTTTACAAATAAGTCATGTGCATTTAATTTTTCCCCTTAATTATTTTTAAATGATTCATTATATATATCTAGAAATTGTTTGCTATGTCCAGCTTAAAAATTACTAATGGCTATATCTGTTTCATTGAGTTGAATGTGGCAAAGCTCTCATCCAATGACTCTAATTCCTAATGGTGTCTTTGTGATTCTAATTACTGTTATAGTTCGCATTAAAAAATTTTTATGAACATCGTGTCCTTGAGGAATAATTATAGAACATAACTGCCATAAACTTAATGTTGAGTCACTAGCCGGTCACAGGTTTTCTCATTACATAATAAAAGTCAGCGTGTGTGTATGTTTCTTATTCAAAGCTACAATTTTGGACTAATGTGCACAAAACTTTATATACATACGTTTTACAACCCAGATAAAAATATTGGCTACTTTACAAATTTTTCAGACCACTCTATATCCTGATGATTTTTTTTTCTCTTTCCCTTTTGGTCATTGTACATTGATGTCTGTAAATTTTACATTTTATTTTCTTTTGCATTCAAATATTTGTCATTCCATTTGTGTAAAAGGCTGTTATTTATAATGAGAGAAGAAAAGTTTTTCAACAGGGTAAATCATCTTCAAGGTTGGAGTAGCATAATATATGTAGTAAAAGAGAAAACTAATTCAAAATTACAATAGTTAGCAATTTTCATGTAATCTGATAGCAAACATTATTATCCTCTGACTGCTTAATTTGCAATATGCAATTGACCAGTATGTCCTCTAATACATATTTCAAATCATCATGTATTTGAAATATGTAGTATATTTATCATTTGCATTTTTATCCTTTGACTAAGGAATTTAAAAAAAAAATTGTATATTATATAAATTTTTTTACAAATAGTCTTGCTGTGGAAATATCATGTGATAAGCAGTCAGAGGATTAAGCTTTTAATGCATGTAGTATTTTTATATATAAATAGCACCTTTACTACTGCAGAAATCTTTAATTCTGATGATCAACTATTAATTTTTTTATTGATTATATAACACACACTTGTAAATTTTGGTCAATTTTCTTGTATTAAAAATGTGAATTCTATGCCAGAATATATTATATATTTTTGTGTACATATTTACAAAATTTATGAAAAACTTGCCAAAAATTTTATAGGAAAAGATTGCATAAAATGATCTACAATTTTGTATGAAAGTTGAAGAATTATTTACTTTTATTATTTTTCTTATATGCGTTTAGAAAGTATTAGTAATGCAGTAACAGTTTTCTTTTTTATATGTAATGCATTAATTTTGACTCTGTTTCTTTTCTTTAATCTAGTTTAAAAGATCACCTAAAAAATTCTAGTGGAAACAGCAACACACTGAGCGTGCAAAATTCTCCTCAGTTGGTAATTAGAATAATATTTCTAACTTTTTTTTAAAGTTTGTTTCTATTTAAAGTGATGATGTGAAATATATGTTAAACTAACTTTTGTAAATTTAGGGCAGTCGCCGCAGTTTAGCCAAAGAATCTACTCCTAGAAGACCTCCCAAAAGCATTCAACAGATGTGAGTTAATATGCTGTTTGACGACTTTATTTTACGTAGCATTGTAATTTTCATTAAGAATACATTTTGTATGTTTATATTACAGTTTCAGTAAGCTGAAAGTTTTTTTTTATTACTATCAATTTAATTTCCTTGCAAGTGATGGGTTTTTTTTTTTTTTTTTTTTTTTTTGGTTTTTTAAGTATTATAATTGTTCTTTTTTGAGTTTCACATACTAACAGACAGATTTCAAAGTTTTTTATGCTATAAGTGAGGCAGATCTGCCAACTGCTACAAAAAAAATCGCAGTTGCTACAATTTGGACCTTTAAACTATGATGCTACGAAAATCGGTCTCTAACTACGATTTAAAAAACACAAAACACATTTTTTTTTTTTTTTTTTTTTTTTTTCCAGTTGAGATTATTAGTCTACACAGCACATTTTTCAGGAGTGATTCTGCTCTGAAATTTCCTAAATTTTAAAGTATTCGGTTCCGAAAGTTTTAAAAAATTGGTCATTAGTCAAAAGGCTCAAGTGAAAAAAAAAAAAAAAAAAACATGGGCTGCAAAACAAACTTTTTAATATAAAACCCCCTTAATGGATATTAACCATGAGTGAATCTTGCATCTGTAAATATTTATTATACAGGAATTCCCTTCCTTAGAAACAGGGGTGCCATTTTAAGAGTTTGTTGAGGGGGTCCGGGTTTGAAATATTGTGCGGAAGTGCGCAATTTGCACAAAGAAAAGGAAAGTCCTGCATAATGAAAACTGCTGTGCAGTATTTTTCCCCTGAAAAGTCTTCCATGGACCTTTGATTTTTCTGCGAGTATATTTTAAAATTTCTTGGAAGTCTGCAAATTTTTTTCTTTTATGGAATTTTCCTAAATCAATTCGTAAATCGGTCGTGAAAAAAATTGAGAATTTCTTCAAACGATCATGGGAAAATATCTGATATTTCGTCAAAGATCTCAGAAACACATAGTGATTATCTTCAATTGTTCGCTGAATAAAATCTAATTTTGTTAAGAGTTCAGAAAGAAATTGAAAATTTCATCAAAAAATTGTGAATTTCGATAAACTACTGAGGAAAAATATTACAAATTTCTTCAAAAAGTTGCAGAAACAAGTAGTGAATTTTGTTAATTGGTCACGAAAATTTTACCAATTGGTTGCACAAAACTGTTACGAAATTTGCCGATCTGATGCGATAAACTATCGCGAATTTCGACAAGTAACCACTTAAAAAATCAATTTCGTCAAAGGATCGCGGTAAGAATGTTAATTTAGTCAAAATATCGCAGTAAGAATGTGAATTTAGTCAAAATATCGCAGAAAGAAAACGCGAATTTCGTCAAAATATCACTGAAATAAAGCGCAAATTTCATCGGAAGATCAGTAAGAAAATGCAAATTTCATCGATAGCTCAGTAAGAAAACACAAATTTCATCGAAAGATCGCGGAAAGAAAACACAAATTTCGCCAAAGGATCGTGTAAAAAACGCAAAATTCATCAAAGAATTAAGGTTAAAAATGCGAATTTCGTCAAAAGTTCGGGGTAAAAAGTGCAGATTTCAACAAAGAATCGTGATCGAAAAACTTGAATTACGATTGTGGGGAAGAGAATTGTGAATATCGTGAAATGATCACGGGAAAAGAAAAAAAAAAAACATGAATTTCGTCAAAATTTACTGGACTGAGCTAAAAAATTGGAACTGGGTTTCTTTTACAAATGTAAAAAAAAAAAAAAAAAAAAAAAAAAAGTTGCGAAATGAGAAGAAGCTCAAAAAATCGTATAAAAATTTTCAGAGGAAAAAATTTTACGAACGTCAAAAAATGGCTGCAAAACATAAAAAACCAACCAACCAACCTCCAGATTAATTTTAATTTTGAGTGCTACGATTTCTCATTTTCAAAAGTTGGCAGGTCTGGTGAAGACTCATATTTAAATAGTGCAGGAAACACTGGAAATTTTAAAAAGAAAAAAAAATGATTCATTATACACTCCGTATTATTTGTTTTATTTATTTATTTATTGGTTACTAGTGGGGATGACTGAGCTAAGCTCGGTCAAAATTAGCCTTGTGTGCAATTCGATATTTTATTCTCACTGTGTCATTCTTGCTGTTTAGATACAATTGACATGATCCTGAGACATAGTGACACAAAATGACCCACTAACTGAGTTTTTTCAAACATGCGACTTAACCAATGCTCTTCTAGAACCCAAAAACAATAGAATACAAAATTTAGTCAAAATCGTTAAAGTTGTTTTATAGATAAAATTAGCTTGGCCCATGGTAACCCATAAAGGACCCACTAATCTAAATTTATCGAACATGTGACCTATCCCAATGGTCTTCCATGCTGGGAAACAGTGTAATAAAAACTTTTGTCAAAATCGTTTGAGTCATTTTTTAGATATAATTAGCTTGACCTTGACCCATTGTGACCCAAAATGACCCCTTAATTGAATTTTCTTGAGCATGCGACCTATCCCAATGGTCTTCTCAAACCCAAAAACGATAGAATACAAAATTTAATCAAAATCATTAAAGCCGTTTTCTAGATAAAATTAGCTTGACCCACAGTGACGCAAAATGACCCACTAATCTAATGTTCTCGAACATGTGACCTAACCCAATGATCTTCTCGTGCTCGGAAACAGTATAATACAAAATTTTGTCAAAATCGTTTGAGCCTTTTTTTAGATAGAATTAGCTTGACCCACAGTGACCCAAAAATGACCCACTAATCGAATTTTCTCAAACATGTGACTTAGCCCAATGGTCTTCTCATGCCCAGAAACAGTATAATACAAAATTTTGTCAAAATCGTTTGATCTGTTTTTTAGATACAATTAGCTTGACCCACTGTGACCCAAAAATGACCCACTAATCGAATTTTCTCTAACATGTGACTTATCCCATTGATCTTCTCGTAATCCAAAACAGTCGATTACAAAATTTAGTCAAAAGCGTTAGAGCCGTTTTTTAGATAAAATTAGCTTGACCCGAAGTGACCCAAAAATAACCCACTAATCAAAATTTCTCGAGCATGTGACCTAGCCCAATAGTTTTCTCGTGTCCCAGAATGGTTAGATATAAAATTTAGTCAAAATCGATTGGACCTTTTCTTAGGTATAATTAGCTTGACCCTGACCCATTATGACCCTAAATGACCCACTAATCGAATTTTCTCGAACACATGACCTAGCCCAGTCATCTTCTCATGCCTGAAAATGATAAAATACAAAATTTAGTCAAAATCGTTAGAGCCATTTTTAAGATAAAATTTTTGCTTGTATTATAAGATAAACATTTCTTTTAAGATGTATAAAGAGTTATTTCAGCTGTATGTGTGATAATTTAAAAGCTTACTTTAATAACATTAAAAGTTTACCAAAAGGAACTTTATTCACAATTCCAAAGGAAGCTTGAAAAGATGATAAACATTAATGTTTTTTCTTCTAATTTTATATTTAACACTTTTAATACACTTTTAAATTAATATATATCAACATCAATGAGCTTGATTAAATTAAAGGTAGTGTAAAACTGTCAAAGTAAATCTGACTTTACTAGAAGTTTATTTCATGAAAATCATAATAATTACAATGGTAATATTGTATTTAAATAATCTTTTACTGTTTCATAGTGGTATTGAAAAGTAAAATGTTTTGCTGTTATGAAAAACGCTTTTGGATAGGATTTTTGGAGTATTCAATTCATTTTCATTACTTAAAAAGTAAATTTTATGAAGTTCATTATTATTTTTTTTTATTGCACTGAAATTATTAAAAGCATTTTTTTTTTCTAACAAAATTACAGTGTCTTGTTATCTTTTTCATATTGAAGAGTGTGATCCTAAAATGGAAACTGCATGGTAAATTTACTGTTAATATTTTAAAAGTTGAATTCCTTTAGAATATTAGGTTATTACTGTGAAATTAAAGTATCAGAAATAAATAGTTATAGGTATTTATCAGCATTTGAAATTGCATATGAATTGTGAGAATCACACACAAAATGAAAAAATCGCATACATTGGAAAATGTTAATTGGGATATTCCCCTCCTCACAGTGTTCATATTGAACAAATTTTCCCCCCAAAATATCTTGAAAACATGAAGATAAATGCCTATTAAAAATGATTTCAAAATAAAAAAGACTGAATGAGGAATTAAAAAAAAAAAAAAAAAAAAAACTGTCTTTGCAGCAAAACAAATGTTGAGGATGGTGCAGTGTTAATAAGTTGAGGCAAGCATCAGGCATACACATCATACTCTTTTCCACAAAATGTTACCAAATTAAATAGCATCATAAGAAATGAATAAAATAAAAGACATTGAAGTTTATTAGGGTTATTTCTTTATCAACTTTTTAAATATTACCTCGGTAGACTTTTTTGCCAAAATCCTCAGTTGCAATGTTCGTAATACTAACTTGTGATTATTATTTTTTTTTTTTTTTCATTTATATTAGAACAATTGTAGAGAAACAACTTTATTTCATGTGTGTGTGTGTAAGAAGAGAGAAATCCTTTATGTAATTTCATGTTTTGTATTTTACTGTGGTGTCTTGTATATGTAATAATATTGTTTGTTTTCTGTTTATTTATTTATTACTATTATTTTTTTGTAAAGGTTTGTGAAAAAAGCTACTGCTGTTATTGCAAAATACTCTCCAACAGTTGAAAGTGCTATGTTAGGTATGGGTAAACATCTATTTTACAACTTTTTAAATAATAATCTGGTGCAGTTGTATTAGTATATAGTTGTGTTGTAATTTATATATTTGTGTGTGTATGTGCATAAGTAATAAAATAGGTGAAAAAAATAATCCATCAATTTTAAAATAGGCTTTTAATATGTTAAGTTTGTTGTAGCATAGTATGTTGTATATCTGTGAAAATGTTTTGAGTATCACAAATTTTGTTATTAAGGTATATCTCATAATGGTTTTATCCATACAAAAATTATTCAATATGCCAAAATGCTGCTGCAAAACTGCAATTTATTCTTCTACTAAACTTATATGAAAAGATTTGATCTTCCACCCTCTAATTTTTTTTTAGTTTATTAGTGAATTAATTGTATTATATAAGGAAGCACAAGTTCTTAGTATTTTACCAGTGCATCATAACAGATGTATTCTCGTGATTATATCCAGTGAAATGGTTTCTGTGAATCTTTTACATTTTTTTACC
The DNA here is from genome assembly GCA_963932465.1 of Maratus speciosus. Lineage (NCBI taxonomy): Eukaryota > Metazoa > Arthropoda > Arachnida > Araneae > Salticidae > Maratus > Maratus speciosus. Next base: position 153,677,059 of record OZ010790.1, on the reverse strand, counting down.
CCGCTAAGAATCATTATGTGCTTATTGACATTCCTGATTAAGTCCTCCCCGATTGAGTCTTCAAATTCTCAAAAGGTGTATGTGCATTTTATGTTTCAAAGTGAATCGCCAATTTCATCCTTGAGTGCACAACCAATTTATGTCTTCTGTGCAAGCAGTATACCAGAGATTCAATTTTATTTTGTTGCCAAACTATGTGAATTTTTCATTTTCGTGACAATGTTTTCATCATGCTAACAGTGTTTTCATCAAAATTACGCCTTTCATACTAGAAACACTAGTGCTGAGAAATGAAATAACTTAATAGTGTGTTCCTAAGGAGAATAGCATTATTTTATTTAGCTATTTGCTCTGGCTATAAAAAGGGTGCTACAATAGCTCATTACATCTGTAAAATATTTTTATTTATTTTCTATCCTCATTTTTACAAGTGATGTCAGTAATCTCCCAATGGGGGCTTGAGACTTCTGCAATTTTTCTGTAATGATGCTCTTAGTAAAAAACAAATTTATGTCTATTATTCACAATTAATAAAAAAGTAAAGTATAATTTTCAAAATATTATGATTTTAAACTATTCTTTTGTTCTAATTGCATACATAGATTTTTTTTTTTAAGTCATTAAATTATAGAAGTAAATTTATCGTTCAGTATTTTCATAGTATGCTTGTTTTGCATTTTAAAATTTCACTTATGTATGTCAATATAATAGCTCATCTTTCATACTTATGAAAGCAGTTGATTTTTTTCCCTCATTCATCAAAACCATGGTATTTCAAATGTTATTGTAATTCAGGTAAAATAGTTTTTTTTTTAAAACAACTGATGGCCATTCACTTAAATTTGGGAAGAACTTTGTTTTGGTGCTAGAAACGAAGATCCGATGAGTCTTCCAGAAATAAAGTTGGATGGTGATTTAAAGTTGTTTACCCTTTTTTTTTGGGGGGGGGGGGGGGGGGAGAATTTTACCTCAGGGAGGTGGGAAAAATAAAATTTTTAGTAGGGTGTCATTTATTATGTATTCTTTAATTCTGAATCGAATGACACCATACACAAGTCGATGCAATCATTTGTTACAAAGTTACAGCAGGTTTTATAAATACAAAGTCGACATTTATACTTTATGCTGGTAAACTAGCTTTTTACAGTAATAACTGATAGCCATTCATGAAAATTTGGAAAGAACATTGTTTTGGCACTAGAAATGAAGATCTGGTACTTGTTAGTTATCCCGTCGACCAAATTACTATCGCCAAATTATAAGATTAAATGCCAATAATGGTTGATCGTAAGTGTCACATTCACTTGACAACACGTGTTTACGTCATCAAGTGATTTTTATTTCGACGTTTTATTTGTATTTTTATTAATGTTATACTAATTTATTTGTTCTTTTGTTATTTAAAATAAAAATTATGTCAATTTGTATAATTTGGCGGTGGTTTGGCGATTTATATAATTTGGCGAAATTGGTCGACGGGATAACTAACAAGTACCGAAGATCTAATGAGACCCTAAAAAATTAATGATTTACTGTATTTTGAGTGCGCAAAGAGGAGCATTTTAATGCAGGTGAGGATATTTCAATTTTTTTTTTAATGAGGTCATGTGGGGTATATGTATTTCTGTTCCTTGTTATGTATTTCTTAATTCTCAATCGAATGACACTATCCGCAAGCCAATACAATCAATCATTACGAAGTTATGGTAGGTTTAATGAATACAAAGTCAAAAATTATATTTTATTATTGAGCACAGCTTTCTCACATTTATTTTACATTCAAAGTAGTTCTTTATATCATATCAAATAATATCAAACTTATTAAAGCCCTCAAAATAGCAATAATCAAAATCAAGATCACCTGAGTCTTATTCAAGGTCATTAAAGTTGTCAAAATCTGTGTATTCATAATTTTGTATTCATGAAACTATTTGTTATAATATTTAATTTAATGAAATATTTCTTATTAGCTGACTTTTATTTTTGTTGAAAATAAAAGTGTTGTAATATTGGATTTAATGAGATGTAATTTGTAGCTGAATTATTTTTGTTCAAAAAAAATATTATCAGCATTTCAAGAATCTTTGTAGAAAAAATGCATTCAGATTATAAATCTATTATAATTTCAAAGAATAACCCAGACCCTAGTTCCTTCATACCTACATGTCAAACTGTGAGCTATAAAAATAATTTTTATTCCCTAGAGAAATTTATGCTCACAAAAAAATCATATATCTTTGGTGTATCTCATTTCTGTTTTACAATACCTTCAAAATGTAAAAGATTATGCTTAAAGTATATAAGGAAAATACACATCATTTGAATAAAATAAAACAAGGGCAGAATATATTCTTCAAACTGTTTATTTGAAATATTAAAGACAAATAGAACTTTTTTTTAAGAATGCAGATAAAGTGTTCTGAAAAGTGATATATTCAACATCTTTTAAAACCGTGTGAACAGTGTTTTTTTTTAACCATAAGTATTCATTTAATTCAGCCAAGATGCTATTCACAAAATAGAATTTTTCTCATAAACTGAAATATTGATAATGTTCTTAGAACATGAAAATAAAAAAAATTCTTTTACTAGAACTGATAATACTACAAGAAAAATATATATAAAACAAAATACTTATCATTTACAGAATCCACTCCCTAACCTTGCAGATAAACCCAACAATTTTCCTTGCTACCGTACCACATTCCTCCTTTTTTTTTCTTTCTTTTTTTTTTTTTTTTAAAGACGAAGGTTTTTATAATTAGAACTTCATTATGAGCCTCACTGCGATAGGACACTAAACTTATCCTTGATAAGTATTCGACATTCGCCGTTAACTGTCCATATCACACACCATTTGTTACCCTGCCTATATGGGATATCATATGCCACACTGTAACTCCATACCTAAAAGTGCCTATATATATCACTGATTTTAATTCAATGACATCTTAAAGAAATACAGACGTATATACACATCACACTCCATACCTGCCAACGACTATTGACAGACACCACAACGACTTTTCAGCGAGTGCATTCGAATCAAAGAAAAAGTGCAGTTGTCACTTGGCGAGGGAAAAGGGTTGCCTCACTACAGAAAATTCGCCAAACAGAATACGGATGAAACCGAACACCTGAAAGTGTAACAGGCTGTGAACACAGCAAAATATTGGACTGCCAACAGGAGAAATGATAAAATTTAAATTAAACTGACAAAGATACTTTTAATCTGATATGATACCAAAGTCTGGTGATGTCACGTAAGACAAAATTGAAATGACCGAACTGAAATAATGTTCGAAGCCATCAGGCTAAATAAAAACGTAGAAATATGAAGAATTAAATAAAAATAACAATAAGTGGGCAAGCAGGGAAACAAAATAACAAGGGGTGCAGGAAAAGGAATGGGAAACAAATAAATGAAATTTAAAAAAAAACTTAAGTGATCAAAAGAAGATAAAAGTGAAATGTGGTAAAATTACCACACTCGCCCACAACTCCACAAAAGAAAAAAGGGAGAAGAGGAAGTGCAAGGCAATCATTGTACTTACACAAAACATTTTTTTTTTTAAACACAACCTTGGAAGAAAAAAAAAGGAAACAAAAAAGGAAGAAAAGGAAAAAGAGTGGAATCCAATTACAAAATAAAATACCAAGGAAAAAAAAATTACCAATCATACATATACACATTGCATATCATGAGAAACGTAACAATCATAAATAACATAAACAAGTTGGAAATTGCTCGTCAAACGTGGCAAATGAGGTGCGTTCGTACTATAACTAGTTTTATAAATATTTTTGATTGCATATTGTACTGAATGTATATTTTAGTGCATTTCAATAAGTGCATATCCATATCCATATCCTTCTGTTGTAAAGGCTGAAATATCGTTAAAATGCACTTGAAATATTTTTTTTTCCCCATTGGCCGTCATGTAAATGGAAAACTTTTGACTGTCCCTGTCATTAAGCTATACATCCAATTTTCATAAAATTTGAAATGACTTAACAAAATTTTGCAACAATTGTATATTTAAAATTTCAGACCATTCGGTCGGGTAGTTTTTGCTCTGTTATATGTAGACGGACGGACAGCCAGATGGACTGAACGACAACTTTAGGTGCTATGTATTTATATAATTATGAATGCACCTAAAAATTATGTCACTACAAAGTTTAAAAAAAAAAAAAATTCCCAATACAGCTTTTGTATATATATAATGCTACACACAAAAAGAAAAATGTTATATGATGGATATTACTGTCATGAACTTAAGTTATATACAGACAATCATTTTATCATTAAACATTATCAAAAATGTAAAAAAAAAAAAAAAAAAAAAAAGTCAAATATTACAACATTGTCAATAACCTTTTCTTTTTATATGAAATACCATGGTATCTTATTACAACTTTTTTTTTTTTTTTTTTTTTTGAATGAGTGGCCATTCTAAGGAAACCCCAATCACCATAATTTCTAAAATATTTATAACACAATATTTTTTTTTATCATAATAAGAAATAGCTGCTGTGGACCTAAAGCCAACTAGTATTTATTTCAACACCTTAGTACTATCTTACTTGTAAAACAACAAAGTATGGTATATACTATGCATAATATTCTTTGATTTAGCTGAATTATCAAGAGAATGACAAACAATATTACCCTCTTCACAACTATGTAAAATTCAACAGGTGATCAAAATTATGTTGTATATTAGTATACAACTTATATACACCTAAACAATTTAAAACAGAAATGTTGTTCAAAGATGAGAAGGGAAAAAATATATATATATTGTTGCTGTGTTTTTGAACAAAACATATAACTTGGAATATTTAACAATATGAAGAAAAAAAATCAAGAGAAACTGTAGTAATGCAATAAAATGTATCAATAAACATGCATGCATATTAGTAATCATGTATATGCTTTTTAAACTAATATTAAGAAAACTTACAGAATTAAATATTTTATATATATATATATATATATATATATGTGTGTGTGTGTGTATATATATATATATTAATCATATATATATATATATATATATATATATTAGGGTGGAACTAAAAAACGAAGTTTCGAATTTTATATTCTAACTAGCAGGCTATGCCCGCTGCGCTGGTCAATATTTCCAAATGAACCTTGGATTAAACTAAATGGTGAATTTGAACTTGTATTTTAAACAATATGGACCTTTAGCTGTACCTTGCTCATTACTGAAAACGATGCGAACGCCATTGCGATATAATGTTATCTTAAGCGTTGGACAAAATTTAGCTGTTAAGAAGTATTTCTTTTAGTTGATTATAATCCGCGCACTTTTGGTAGGGTAATGAGACCGTTATGACAACAGGAATTAATAGCTCTATAACTAATCAACATATAATGAAATCTTATGTACTAACACCATTCCTGAAAAGTCATGTAAAAGGGCCACTTGTAACAAAATATGTTCTGTAGATTTTTTTAAAAAGGCTAAACTTTCATAATGAGGTTCACTTAATTTTTGAACTTTTACTGTTGCTCTATAACTAAGTACCCTTGAACAATATGTATACACTAAAACCTTTCCAAAATTATTACCTAACTAATTGTGGTATATCCTACGAAAGTATTATAAACAATCGGAATGAAATACAAATTTCTGTTGTAAATATATAGTAGATGATGATGATGCGATTTTGTGTAATAGAATTCATAGTAAAGTTTTCGCTTCAAACAAAAACGATGCTTTCAACATTAAAGCTAATACACCAATATGTGAAGTATTCGATTACGGAAGGTTAACTTGAATTCTCATGAGCATCTACTCAAAGAAAAGTGAATATGTGGCTTTTGTGATACTTTTATGTCAGCAGGGCGCAGGTAATAAATCAATAAAGATTGTTTTCATAGCATATTCTTATTTTATTATTTTCATTTAAAACACAAACCTTTCACTCATTTAATTTAAAATGCATGCCTTATACAAATTTCATTTAAAAAACTGAAAAGATAAATAATAACAGGAAATAATGCCATAATTAAAAGCAAAAAAAAATATTTTTAATTTACATACGCAAAATGTAACTACTGCTACTGGGAATTTTTAAAATGCTATCAGCGAGATGTGCGCACGGTTGTTATAAATGTACCCATTTTTTCTTTTTATCGAGGAGCAATTTATAAATCGCACAATATTATTCCAATTCCAATTTCTTTCATTGAGGAACCTATGACCGGAAAAAATGGAAAAAGACTCTTGTAGATTCTTCGGATGACGGCATCTGACGCCATAAACCGAGTTTATATATATGACAATAATTTTTAAGTCGTTACAAACATTGCTTTCATACTTAAATATTTTCATTGGTACTACTTGTTATCCCGTCGACCCATTTCGCCAAATTATATAAATCGCCAAACCATTCGCCAAATTATATAAATTGACATAATCTTTATTTTAAATAACGAAATAACAAATAAATTAGTATAACATTAATAAAAATACAAATAAAACGTCGAAATAAAAATTACTTGATGACGTAAGCACGTGTAGTTTGTTCAAATTCAAGTGAATTTGATATTTACGATCAACCATTATTGGCATTTAATCTTATAGTTTGACGATAGATTTTTGGTCGACGGAATATCTAAGTAGTACCTTTTTCATTTTTGTTTTATAACGCTAAATTCTCAGTAATTTTTTCTCTTTTATTTTACATAAAATCACTATTTTTTAAAAAAATTAAGATGCTTGCATTTTTATTTCAAACTCATAGAGCCGTTTTTATTTTTTAGCCAAAAGGGTTGATTTGAATTTTTTCCGTTGCTAGAGTAACGGATGTAATGATAGATATTTTGACGTTTAGATGCCAAAGACACCGCCAAATTAGAAAAATATGAAATGTGTCATGAACTGTTCGACTTATAAAAATTTATTTGGTAGCATTCGATTCAGCATACAAAACTACATTAAAATATGCTATCATTTGACGCATAATTTTGATATTCGATTTTTTACCCCTCCCCGTGCAAAAACCATTAGGGGTGACACTTTAGAAAATCCTTTCTTAGCAGAAGTTTATGTCATAAGAAGTATTTTTACCACGATTTTCAAGATTTTAGGTTCAGTAGTTTGCGCTGTGCGTTAATTAGTCCCCTAATCCAGACTTTATTTTATATACTATATTAGATATGCGATTTTGCGGTGAATCGATGATCGAAAATTAGTCCAATATCATTTGAAATATTACATAACAGAGGAGAAAGTACGAAGAAGAAATGACGAATTACAAAAGACTTGTAATTTTTTTTTTTCAAAATGTTGAATTTTTCCATAGTAATAACGTATTAAAACATAAATTTCCTTAAAAATTATCTTTATTTCCTAGACTTCGAATCTGTGAATTTTAATATAAATAAAATTGGCGACATGACTTGAGAAAATAGATAATATTTGCTTAAATAAAATGGGTAATATTCGTTGATCTGAGTTCGAGTTTATAAATATCACATGCTTTCGGAATTACGGCGAAAAACATTTTAAAAAGTATGAAATTATTTTACAATATGTATGTGTGGCAGAAATTCACACTGAAATTTAAGTATTCGATTCCATTTTTAAAATATTAACTGATATCTATATAAGTTACAATTGAATATGAAAATGTACTCAAAAAATGATCTCTTTCACCTAAAAAAACACCATTTGTGAGAACATCCTCAAGCTAATGTCACGCTTATGCATTTTTAACTTAAAATCGCATTGTTTGTCGACAAAAGAAAAATAAAAAATTGTAAAGAAACAAATAGTAATTACACATGTGACTCACAATTACATCTGCTTGTTTCTTCTATAAGTCACGTGATGGGACAATTAGATATAAAAAAAAAAGAAAAGAAAAGAATAGAACAGAAAGAAAATGTCCTTAAAATTTCAACTAATCAAATTTTCAGATTCGTTTTCATATCTAACGCAAGCGATAAAGAGCCAAATATTGCGTATCAAGTGTAATATTTCTTATTAAATTAATTTTTAAGCATTACAAATATTTCTTTCAGGTTTTGATTAAATGTTTCCGTTTTTTAATATTATCACTCATTAAAACGGATTTTCTTCTTCTTTTTTTGTTTTTTTTTTTTCATTTAAATAAAATTAGTAACAGTTTTTCTTTTATTTTTCGAGGTTTAATAGCCGTTTCAATTTTCTTTATCAACGATGAATTTCGCCAAGAAATAAAATGGTAACCTTATCGCCCAAAATAACAGAATTTTCCGTCATAATTCTAAAACTAATATAGATAGAATAATGTGTTATAGCTTAAAACCTTCCCTGAAACAATACCTATCTAACGGTATAGGTTCCGTAAAAATCCATGCAGAAGAACTCGAAATCTAGGCGTTAGGAACGAAATTTCCGTTTGGATTTTATATATATAATAGATAATAGATTTTATATATATATAATAGAATATATAATAGATTATGTGTTATGAACTATCTCAAAGTTTAAAACAGATCGCATTGTTAGATTTCCTAATTTTAACAATATCGCGTTATGTTAGTTCCACATTCCACCACCAGGGAGCGCACTCTATTCTTAACGAAAGCGTATCTGAACGAAACTCCTTCATGCAACCTTTCCGTAGATACATGAATCGGGAGGGTGGCGGTCTTAACCAATAATTTAAGATAATTGCTGAAATTACTACGAAAAATATTTTAAAGGGGCTTCTACGCGGGCATCTAATAGAGTTAGGGGAAATCGGAAGACGTCAAAATAATCGCGGGGAAAAGTTTGCTTGGGTGCTTCGGAGCTACTTTTGGCGCGAGATCTAAGCTCTACGACCAATAGGAGCCCAGATATTTAAGGAAATATGAAGTAACAAAGTCCAAAATAATAGAATTTTCCGTAATAATTCTTAACTAATCTAGGTAGAATGATGTGTTATAGCTTAAAACCTTCTCTGGAACGATACCTATCTAAAGGTATAAGTTCCGTAAAAATCCATGCGGTAGAACTCGAAATCTCGGCGTTCGGAACGAAATTTCCGTTTGGATTATATATATATAATAGATAGTCATTATTTTTTTCCTTTTTAACTCCATAAAAAGAAAATATTTTTCTTTTAATTTTAAAATGATATTTTCCGGTTCCTCAAAGCGCCTGATTTTCCCTAAAAAACGAAAAAAAACCAATAATTGGATGAAAAAATTTTTAAGCTTATTGTTAAATTTATATTTTGCAAAATTAAATTAATTAAGTGTTAATGTCCTGTAATAAAGATAATAATTTAGTTTGAGTGCCTTAGAAAAGTTAGCCCCACTTTATTTGACTTTTGTAGAAGCCCGTGTCGTGGGCGTCGGCTTTCATTGTCTCTGATTTATTTGGCTGCGACACATAACAAGTTAGTCCGATTTAACGTGTGTTAACAGTTTCTTTAATTATTTTTCAATAAACATTCAGTGTCAAAAGTGACAAATTCTGTTAACGTACCTAAATCTAGATAATTGTTGAAGTGTCCTGTATTCCGTGAACCAAAACAGTTAACATTAGACTGTCATCTTTGACGAACATATGAAGATGTTATGAAACATTATTTTTGGGTTCAATTTAACTTAAAATCTGGCAGCTGGAATCTGGTACACACTATTTCTAAAATATCTAAAGCTGTTGATGATACAATTAAAAGTGTATTGCTGAGACCTTCAATTCCGACGGTTTCTGATACACAAATCATAAAAAAATGATTAGAGACTAGCGTGAGAAATGTCAAAATTTGAAGGAAAATATTAAGATTAGAAAGAATAATCCCACATCCAATATAAAATTGCAAAATGTTAGGTAATCCTGCAAAAAAAATTTCTTTGTGTAAAAGCACTAAATATTATCTTGTATCAGAACAAGAACGTCACTTTCTCAAAGAACAAAGAGAGATGGGATAATGGCAATAGGATCAATAGATATAAAAACTACAAAAAAAATGTGTAGCAAGACTGGAAAAGGAAATATCAAGGAAAAAAGTTATTTTAAAACAAAAAAATGATGTTTTGATTGAATGATCGTCAAGTGTAAAAAATAGTTCGAAGGAAATAGTTCAATCGGTTATTTTTCTAAACCTGAATTTGATAATCAACAAGGTGAAATAACCGGAGTATTAGACAGAACTGCAAATATTATTGCAAATGGCACCTTAGAAGATATGGGTATTTCTGATGATAATAAAGAAAAGGTAACTGAAAGAAGGACTTAAAGACAAAGAGAAAAGAGAAAAGGAAGAATTTGAAAGAACAGGAAAGACGAAATGAGTTAATTTTAGAAGGTTAGTATTTTGATGGCAGAAAGGATAACACTATGATAACTGAAGCAGAGGGTAAAAAGTATAACTAAGAATCATTAAAGATGAATACCTGATCTTAGTTCAAAAATCAGGATAAAAATACATTGGTCATATTTCATTGATATTTTCTTCTTATATTAATATAGCCACTGCAATTTTGGTGTATTTTCAAAAAAAAAAAAAAATAATAATAATACAGACATTTCAAGTTTGAAAGTTATTGGGTGAAACAGAAACGCCTTTAATGCAGGATGCAAATCTGGAGTTGTTAAAACATCGGAAGCAATATCCTAAAAAACTTTATAATGGATAATTTGATTATTACATGCAAATGACCTTTTTTCTTCGATACTTATTTCAACATCTTCCTGGAAAAACTACGGGTACAAAAGGATTTTCTGGACCAGTAGGAAAGCGACTAGAAAAAATGTGAACATATTGAAATTATAGACAATAAAACCATTGATCCTATCTTGACGAACTGATCGGATGAAGAACTTTAAAAAAGTACAAACAGGGGAATACACCTGAATTTTAGATTTTCCTTGTCATACTCAAACAGTGGAAACGTGTGTCAAAATTGTCCCGTGAGCTGCGTCAACCGTCTTTAAATATTAAGCAAAATATGGCTTAATCTTGGGAAAGTTGAATTCCCACAATGTAATGACAAAGTTTGCCTAAAAAGACAGTAGGTTGAATATCCAATTGAATTAATCCATAACAAAGGGAGGTAAGGAGGGTGGAAGTCGATATTTAACCACCTCCTCGTAGTGACTTCTGGATAGTATATGCTAAATAAAAGTAGATATGAGCTAACAGCTACGTTGTTTACTTTAAGTTTCTTTATACTGAAATTTCAAAACTTTGACATCCTTGAGGAACCGGAAAGCAACTTAATTTAAAAAAACCTTTTCAGCCAAAAGTTTAGACATCCAAAAAGGAAAAAAGTTTTCACTATTACACATTAAAACAAAAAAGTTTTTTTTTTTACCCTATACTTAAGTTCCACCCTAATATATATATACTAGAAAGGTAGCCCGTCAAAAATGACGGAAATTTAGATATAAAGATATATACAACTCATGTGCAAGAATATGAGTTTTCTAGCTTGTTCCGCAGTGATCGATGAAAATAACACATTTTAAGAACGAAACCCATTTATGAAAAACTGTGTACAGTAGAAGACCACTAATCTGCACAGTTTGGTTCCAAGTGTTATGCAGATTTGAAGCTTTTTGCGGTCATGTCTATTCAATCTTTGTTTACATTTTTTAAAATTCATATATTAGACAACTTAGATTGTTGAGCCTTAAAAATAAATAAATAACACACTTGAAGTAAGGTTAAAAACAGGGATGAGATTTCTGCTTTTTTGCACACCAGTATATTCTTAGAGAAAATGTTTTTCTGTTAAATTGTAAAAGTCTTCCGATTAAATAATATAACATTTTATCTAACAAAATACTGGTGTGCAAAAAGCGGAAATCTCATCCCTAGTTAAAAACTATTAAATTATCGTATACGATTTCATGAAATGGTATTATATGGTATTATATCTGTGTGCTTCACGATCTTGGTTACGACGTTGGCGAAATTGGCTGCAACTTGTCATAATCCTAATAGTGTGGGCCGCTATAACAAAAAAGTAACCAGTTTTTAGTAAAATTTCTGATATAAAGTAGCTTTCAAAATCTTGTGTAAAATTGCACGCCGTTCTCGTGTTATGTCAGTCCTAGGAATAATATTTCTAACACTGAAGATTTTCCATGTATATATGGAATTTAGAAAAGCTTCTCCAAAAGGAAAGTCCTGAAATGACATTGTAATTCCTCTAACTTCAAAGTTTAATCGGGCCCTGATGTTGAGTACTGAAATCTAATAAATACAGTTATTTTGAATATTATAACAGAATAAACAGTTAAACTTATTTAACTTAAACCCGCTGTTACTTCCCGATGTTATTTTTTAGTATTAAGAAAGAAAATTATTTAAAATTTTCAAATCATGCATTTATGAATTTTTTCCGTCTTTAATAACTAAATAGTGAAAAAATAGGCTTTTGTTCTGAGATCATAAATATGGCAATAAAATAATGTAACTAAGAGACATTGCAAAATTGAATCTTTGTGACTACAAACCATAAACAAACGATACCGCCACCATTTTACCTACTATGACGTCATTAGAATATTGCCCATGGATTGTTGGAGAACTTACTTTGTTAATGATTACCTCAATGATTTAATATTTTTGACGTTTCACGATGAATGAATCACTTGTGTTTGTTTAGGTTTATGGAATGAGATATTAAGCTGTGAAACTAATTTCAATTGAAGTTATCCAAGGATATATGTATTTTTAATCGAAATTAAAAACAATGCTTTGATCTCGAAATAAAAAGTTTTGGTTTGTATAATTTGTTATTTCTGTTAATTATTTAAGTACTTTTCCATTATAGCGCATTTTTAAAAAAAGCTTGGCGCGATTCGGGCATCAGAAAGTGAGATATGTTGCGAAAATATATAAACAGCTATGAAAACAAATCTAATAAACTTTTATCTTTGTTTATATGTGCACTTACATGCATAAAAAATCGTTTCTAAATATATATAATTTTTTTTATATACAAATTACGGCACAGATTTCAGATTGAACCGGGATACCTAACTGGCGCCAAAATGGTGTTATTTTGCCTGCTATGGTAACCCGGCTATTGTTTTTTATTTATTAATAAATTGTTTATTTACTTTTATTTTCTGTTTTTTAATTATATAAACTGCTTTATTCTATAGTTATTATTCAAACTTTTATTTATTTATAGTTATTTCCTTTTCAAAATGATAGCAAATAATTGAAAAATATATAAGTAACTGGTATTCGAAAGCGAGATTTCTGCCAAATTGGCGTCATAGAAAAATCACGCCAACCCCCATGCGTATATGACATCTGTGCAAAAATTACTTCTGTTTCTTTATAAAAATGGGTAAATAGCTATTTTTATATTAAATTGTCGGCACAGATGTCATATACGCCCATATTGGCGCGATTTTTTTTTTTGACGCCGATGTCATATACGCACCGAGTACTTAACTGGCGCCAAAGTGTCGTTATTTTGCTTGTAATGGTAACCCGAATGTTGTTTATGCTGTTGATGTTTTCACCAAATTGGCGTCGGAAAAAAATCGCGCCAATATGGGGGGTATATGACATCTGTGCCAAATTGTATACCTATGGAAAAAATTGCTTGTGAGTATGAAGCAGTAAATAGGTTGCCAGAAAATACGTTGGCAAACTTCTTTCTCGCCAAGAAACTTTTCTCTGAAGTATTGTACATATGTACTGATTGCTAGAAATGCATTTTTAATTATGATATGCGCTTTTATGTTTCACTACATTTATGCATACTATACTGTGTGTATAAATGCTACAGTTCATATGCAGGGCTACACAATAGAATTCGTAAGGGTTACTGCGTATGAGAATAAATTGCTTAAAGGTGGTTTTTAAAGGAGTTATGCATTTTTACGCTGAACTGCATTTAGATTCGTAAGAAATGTTTGTAGAATATAGATAAAATGATATACATGGTCACGCAAAGAATTGGATACATAACCGTCTATGGATGATAATATCTGGAAATGTGATTTCAGTAGTTTTAAGAGTAGTTTAAATTAAAATTTAGCTAAAAAGTGGCATGTAATATGTTATGCTATTGGCTATGGGCGGTAACTGCTGAAATCAATAATTTTTTTATGCGTTTTCTAAATGTTGACTTAGTTATCTTGGTACTTCTTAGTTATCCCGTCGACCAAATTACTGTCGCCAAATTGTATGATTAATTGCCAATAATGGTTGCCATTAATTAATTAATTAAATGCCAATAATGGCCAATAAAACCATTAATTCGACGTTTTGTTTGTATTTTTATTAATGTTTTACTATTGATTTGGCGATTTATATAATTTGGCAAAATTGGTCGACGGGATATCTAAGAAGTAACGTTATCTTATTTACCTTATTTCCCTAAATAACGAAGTTTTGTTAAAGCATTTAGGATGTGTTGGAAAGTGTTTCATATTCTATGCTTAACGCATGATTTTTCTTTCTTCTTTAGTCTTATTTTGCATTTATTTAATTCTTAATTTTTTAGTCTTATACTGCTTTATAGAAACTTTGGCACAGTTGTCATATACGTTATCATATATTGGCGCGATTTTTTTTCCGACGCCAATTTGGCGAAAACATCAACAGCATAAACAACAACATCCGGATTACCATATCAAGCAAAATTACGACACTTTGGCGACAGTTAAGTACACGTTGTGTATATGACATTGGCGACAGAAACAAAACGTGCCAATATGGAGCGTGTATGACATCTTTGCCGAAACTTTAACATTTAATGTTTAAACTCTTCGCTCCCCTCCCCTTGCATATAGTGCAAACTATAACACGGATAGCGCAAAATTATAGACAGTTTGGTACTTTTCCACTGTAGGGGCTTTGGCATTTTTAAAAAAAAGCTTGGTGTAATTTGGGTGAGATTTGGGTACTTTTCCGTTATGCGGACACCATTGTCGCGAAGCGTAATAGTTGGCGCAAAATCGTGAATTGAAGCATTTGAAAAATAAAAGAAAAACCATTGTCGAAACTTAAGTGAGCATTTAAAAAATATAACATTTGAAAATTCCAGACTTTTAGGAACTATTCCATCAAATCACAAATATATACTTAAAATAAGTGAACAAATAACTGCTATAAAATAAAGCAATAAAATAAAACTCATATTAAACTGCTGACATAAAATTATAAATATCTTTTAGCATTTTGAAATAATTGGCGCATTAGTATACATTTTGGCATGGTGTCCGTATAAAGGAAAAATATCGAGATTTGTTGTCAAATCATATAAACAGCTATGAAAACAAATTTGATGAGCGTTTTTGTTTGATTTATATGTATATTATTGATGTTTTTTATGTACAAATTACCTCTGTTTCTGTATAAAATTAGAGAAACGGCTTTTTGTTAAATAAATCGTATAAATATCGAAAAAAATGTGTGTGTATATAAAATGAAACAGCGAATAGGTTCCCGGAAAATATGTTACCAAATTTCCTTTTTCGCCAAGACACCTATACTGGAAAAGTACCTAAAGCACATTAAAATCGCGCAGTTAGGCGCTCACACAGTACACCGTTGTCTATTGGCGGTTATGTTATTAGTAGCATCGGGAGGAAGATGTAAAGATGTACTTTAAATTCTCACCCATAGATTTCGAAAAAAATATCTTAAAAGAGTGGAGTTTAAATTAAATTTCGGTGACCTCCATTATGAAAGATTAATGGTTTTAAATGAGAATTTCGCCAAATTAGCCAGCTATCGCCAAGTTGGCTAACATTTGGCGCTACTGTGGTAACCCTGCATTAATATTTTTCAACAATTACTCATTTCAATGAGGCGGTCCTACCGGAATAGTGAGGGACACACAGAGACTTGGATTTTATATAAATAGATTAAAGAATAATAGCTACCAACAACTGACAGGTTTCTTTTCTTATTTATTTATTTTTACTTTATACCACTTAGATACATCTGAATACTTGTTATACAGCAACTTAATATTGAACAACTATTATAATTAAAATAAATTATTATTGTAATCTACATATCATCTTAAAAAAAAAAAAAAAAAAAAAAAAAATTGAGAGTTGCAAGTGAGACTACAACATGAATAAAATAATAATAATAAAAAAAAAAACTTTATACAATACAGCCAAAGGCTATTGCTATATTCTTAAGAGAGATAATTAAATGTTTAATTACTTGTAACTGAATGTTAAGGATATAAATTAAAACAATACTTAAACAGCAGGATATCCAGTGATAATAGAACTTACTACTCTGACCAGCAGAAAAATATACAGAACATTCTATTATCATGCCTATAATGTTCAAGTGCACAATTAAACACAATAGGATAACGTGTCTAGACAGCAGCTGAAAAGTAAAAAGTTAATACTGGAAGTCATTGTATGGCACAATTTTTTTATGATTAGGTTGTAGAGCAATGAGGATCTAGGCTGCTGAAAAAGTTCGACCGTGGATGGATTACCATAAAATTGTTGAATATTTAAATTAATGGTGTTCTTAACCTTAGACATTTTGCAAATATGTTAAAATTAACACAGAAATAAAATCATAATACAGTAGAACCTCGATCCATTGTTTTACAAGGGGTACATGAAAAAAAAAAAAAGATGAATGCAGGTAAATGATGAATTTGGGTTAACATCAAAATACAAAAAAAAACAATGTTTATGCATTACTAATGCATGCAATGTATACAGTATACTAATAAATACTAATTTTTTACTTGCCAAACTGTAGAAGAAATAAATCGAAGTTGTAGGAAATTGATATTTATTTTTAAAAATCAAGTAATTTTATGTTGGGGTTTTCGTTCATTTTTTATATTAAACAACAAATTTTCAAGATGTGCAACATTTTTCTGATCATTTTCTGTAATTTCATGTGCATATATAAAAGTTCGTACAGTTTCAAATGCCGTAATTTCATCAGACAGACTTCGCACTGGTGTAGGCTCAGCTTCTTCGGCATGAACATTATCCTCTGCTTCTTCACCATTATTTTCCTTTTTTGAATCATCGCACAGTTCTCCTATGTTTAAGACACCACATGTCGCAACATCTTGATCAATGGAAATATAATCGCTAAATTTCACACCGAATACACCCTCTGCTACGCACAACAACTCTTCATCTGCATTATCGTCACCATCTTCTTTTCCTTCTGTTGAGCATTCATCATCAATTTTTCGCCCAAAACTGCATTTCACGAAACAATTCTGAATCGCTGAAGAGGTTACTTCATGCCATTCTGATAGGACAAAATGAATAGCCTGCAAAAGGTCTATTTTTAGAGTAGATTCTTTTGCTTGTTCCATGACACATAAAGGTCTTTTCACTAGCTTTATCCAGTAAAATTGCTTAAAACAGTTGATTATCCCGGCATCAAGGGGTTGTACGACAGATGTACAATTAGCTGGGGAAAATCTGACTTCTATATTTTTCAAAGACGACATATCTGGTGCATGAGCTGAACAATTGTTAATAAATAGAATGATTTTCTTTTTTGAGTGCCGATTGATCTATCAAAGTCATGAAGAAATTTTGTAAAAATATCATTTTTCAATCATGTTTTGGCATTCGAAAGACAGACTTCTTAGAAAGGTAGTTCATTTACATTCTTGAAGAATCGAAGTCTAGCAGATTTGCCAATAACAAGGGGTACTCATTTATCAGAACCGTCCTTATTTGTGCATAGTAGCACTGTAAGTCTTTCTTTGGACTGTTTACCATCATGACAAGATTCCCCTGTGAACGCTAGCGTTCTCTCTGGCAAGCATTTATAAAGCAGGCCTATTTCGTCAGCATTGTAGATATTACAATCCTTGTATCCTTCTAGTAACTTCGGAAGTTTTTCGAACCACATTTCTATTTCACCAGTATTTACTACATCAGTATTTTACTTTCGCCGCATAATTTCCTGGAAATGGCGAATCCATGGTGAATTTTAAAACGTGAAATCTACCCATTTGATGCAGAAAAAGTATCCATGCCATATGAGGAGGCTATTTCAAGTGCCTTCTCTCAAAGAATATTCCCATCCACAGGAATATTTGATGCACGAGCCTGCTTGTACCAAGCGAAGAGAAGTCTTTCCAACTAACTTTAAGTAGACATTTTGCTAGTTTTTCTCTTTTTTGCAGAAGTTCCATGCTTATCAGCCTGATCTCTAATTTCTTTCTTTTTCGAAATTATCGAATTCAGGGTTGACGATGGTATACCTAAACGCTTACCGATGCTCATTTTCTTCTCAAAAAAATTCCTTTCCACCTCATCTATGATTTGAAGCCTTTCTTCTAAGGTTAGGATTTGTTTTGCCATTCTTAAAATTCAAAAAACGCATAAAATTTAAGGCAGAACGCATTAAATTGATAGCTTACACTCTTGAAATTAAATATCTGCACTGCGCACAACAGATTAACCAGGAATTAAGCAGCTATCCGAAGTGGATACATCCAACCTTCCCTTTACACAGAATGGAATAACCCATTCTCCAAACAAGAACACCTGTTACGCATTCAATTATTTACAGGTACATACACATAGGTGCCAACCTCAAAGTAATCTTCCGTAATACCTGCTTTAATTTGACCGTGGTTTAATACATTTCGAACCAGAAATTTTTTTTAAGAAATGAAATTAAATATGTTCCACGTAGAAACCTGGAATTAAATAAATAAGCATTCAAGAAATAAACTTTCTGGTTCGAAATGTGGTTAACCTGGGTCAAATTAATCCAGACATTACGGAAGATTAGTGGAAGGTTGGCAGCTATGCATACATGTCACAATATCGGAGCTAATCACTGTTAATAATGTTACTTTTATTCATAATTCAATTTACTTGAACAATCTTTCACCAAATCAGAAGATTCTGATATAGAAATCAAGAACTCTGTATTTTTATGTTAGCGAGACGCATGTGATAAATCGACAAATGTGCAATAATCGCCATAATGTAATCGCCAAAAATGGCATTATTTCGATTGACATGGTAACCCGGCTATTGTTGTTTATTTATTACTAAATGTTTATTTACTTTTATTTCTTTTTTAAAATTATATAGATTATTTTGTTCTATAGTTATCAATTATTTTTTTTTTATTTCCTTTTGAAAATAATAGAAAATAATTAAAAAATACGGTACTACTTAGTTATTCTGTCGACCAATTTCACCAAATTGTATAAATCGCCAAACCACTCGCCAAATTATAGAAATTGACATCATTTTTATTTTAAATAATGAAAGAGCAAATAAATTAGTATAACATTAGTATAACAAATAAAACGTCGGGCACAGATGCCATATTGGCGCGATTTTTTTCTGATGCCAATGTCATATACGTAACAGGTACTTACCTGGTGCCAAAGTGTCGCTATTTTGTTTGATATGGTAACCCGGATGTTGTTGTTTATGTTGTTGATGTTTTTGCCAAATTGGCATTGGAAAAAAATTGCACCAATATGACATCTGTGCCAAACGTCGAAATAAAAATCACTTGATGACGTAAACACGTGTAACTTGCTTAAAGTCAAGTGAATGTGACATTTACGATCAACCATTATTGGCATTTAATCTTATAGTTTGGCGATAGATTTTTGGTCGACGGGATAACTAAGTAGTACCAAAAATACATACAGTGAAATACGTTTAACACGAAATGATATAGCGGTCCAGACAGTATACTATGCAATTTAATACATTTTGTTTCTTTTAACACAAAACAAAAATCGTTTAACACGAAAAAAAATTCATTTTCGATCTAGATAGTTTGAGTTGAAATTGGTAAATTTTGTGTTAAAACCACTAAATTTTGTGTGAAAATCAGTGAATTTCGTGGGGTTTTTTTTTTTTTTGTAAATTAGCTTTTGTTTTATGAGTACAATTGCTGGGAAATTGGTGCGAAAATAAACTGCTATTTCGCTTCAAATGAAGATGAAGTTGCTTCATGTAGGTGATGAAAAATAAGGACGAAAACAGAAATCTGCAAAGAGTTTGTTTGACATTGCCAATTCTACTTTATTAATGATAATAAAAACAGGGATCCTATTACTTTAATGTTTGAGCGCAGTATGTTTAAGCCAGAGAGGAAATGTATGAGAACCGCAAAGCACGAAGATTTAGAGAAAGCCTTGCTTATTTGATCTCAGATGAAAAAGACACTTCAAAAAAAGATATCTGATTTTTTCTCCAAAAAAAACAATATTTTTTTACTTGCTTTTTATCCTAATGGATGCAACCTGCTAATAGTTTAACAGGAAATTGAAATAAAGTTTGACGACGTTGAAAATATTTGAGTTTTTTTTTTTTTTTTTTTACAAATCTTTTAATGCGAAATTCTTTTAACACGAAAAAAAAATTCTGTCCCCTCAATTTCGTGTTAAACGTATTTCACTGTATGTAACTGGTATTCAAAAACGAGGTTTTCGCCAAATTTTCGTTTAAAAAAAAAATCACGCCAAACCTAACTTCAAATCAATGTTTTAATTTACCACTCGAAAAAAAAAAAAAAAAAATGCTAATTGGCGAGTTGAAAAAAAGCTATTGGTGAGATTTGCACCCGGCTAGCGTAAATGTACCAAGAATTCTTTGTGACCATGACAACTTTTATGTAGTTTTATTCGAAAAAAAAATTTTGATTTTTTAATCAAGATGACAGCATCAACTGATTCGGCCTTAAATTTTTGCAATCAAAGGGAATTGAATGGAAACCCGTTTACAGGGAGATCTGCACAGCTTTTTTCAGTATAATTCAATCTTCTCTAATATTTATAAAACCTTCAGATTAGCGGGTGTTTAGATTCTGCAGTGTCTGAACAGGGGTTGGTGAGTATAGCTTGCAGGGGGCAGAGCCCCATAGTATATATGTAATCTTGAAATTAGAAAACAAAATTTAATTTAACACACCATTTTCATCCTATTTTGCATGAGAAGAAACTTATCAAGAACAAAAACATAAAGATCAAGTTCCACTAAATCAAAATACTTACTTACACACACTTAAGGAACACTTTTTCCTTAAGAACAGCATGTCATGATATACACATAAATCACAAGTATTCTTTTCATGAAATATTTAGAACAAAAATATTTTTGAGAACACCTTGCCTAACCTTTACTTTTTAAACAAAATCACTATAAATAGAAATTCTTCTAAAGAAAATAGTCACTGCACCAAGTGTTATAATATTTAATTTAATGAAATATTTCTTATTAGCTAACTTTTATTTTTGTTGAAAATAAAAGTTTTATAATATTGGATTTAATGATATATAATTTCTAGCTGAATTATTTTTGTTGAAAATAATATTATCAGCATTTCAAGAATCTTTGTAGAAAAAATGTGTTCAGAATTATAAATCTATTATAACTTCAAAGAATAACCCAGACCTTAGTTCCTTCATATCTATATTTAGTCAAACTGTGAGCTATAAAAATAATTTTTATTCCCTAGAGCAGGGACGCCGAACCTATGGCATGCTGCAGATTATTTTTGGCATGCGTAGATTCAGGTTCTACACCAAAATATAGCAGAATTTCACAAAATACAATAATTAATCTTGATGTTGTCTCTGTTTATCTGAATTCGATTAGTTTGGTTGGTTGTCATTGTCATACAGATTGAAGAAACTGAAATATAACCTAAAGTATCCCAATCTAGCTCAATATTGGTTCACAAAATTTTAAGAATAAAAGATAATTAGGAGGTTATCGCAAAAGAAAGATTAAAAGGCATTATAAGCAAAAATATAGATGGTAAAATTAAAACAATTTAGAATTCAATTTCAGTCACTAAAAGCTGTAGATGCTAGCGCTTGCTATTTTGACAATTATTTCTGCAAGACGCTATTTTCGGAAATAAATAATATGAGAAACATCTTGTCAAATGAGTCGTATTCAGTTGCATTCTCTTAAAAATAACTAAGTACAAAACTGATATAAATTATTTGGGATCCAAGATAAGAGAACAGAAATAATACTTTTAAATAAATTTCTAAAATATAATATCAAATATTACCCACACTTTTTTAATGCTAAAATTTTTTTAAGTAACTTTGATTCATTATTATTTGATCCATTAATTTTTTTTTAAATTATTGGCACATCATGATCACGCAAAATATAGCCCCACCAGTGGCCGAGAGGTTGTAGAAGGGAGGTGCTGGGTTCGAACCCAATAGCGCCCGTCGGCCTAGTCGTTTTGGAGTTTTCGTGGTTTTCTTCGAGCCATGGATTTTCCATGCGTATGTACGGATTAGGTTCCCTTAGAAAGACCCCCACGGAAGGCACTTTTCCCCGGGCCTATATCCCTCGTGTAGATAATTGGCCGTCAAAAATCAACCCAATCCAACCCACGCAAGATATATTTTTGGAAAATTTTGGCACGTGGATGTGAAAAGGTTCACTGCCTCTACCCTAGAGGAATTTAAGGTCACACAAAAAAAATCCTATATCTTTGGTGTATCTCATTTCTGTTTTACAATACCTTCAAAATGTAAAAGATTATGGGTTAGTATATAAGGTATGGGTAAAGTATATAAGGAAAAATCACTTGAATAAAAAAAACAAGGACAGAAAATATTCTTCAAACTGTTTATTTGAAACACTAAAGACAAACAAAACTTTTTTTAAATTTTTTTAAGAATGCAGATAATGAGTCCTGAAAAATAATATGTTCAACATCTTTTAAAACTGTTTGAACAGTGGGGTTTTTTAACCATAAGTATTTACTTAATTCAGCCAAAATGCTATTCACAAAATAGAATTTTTCTCATAAACTGAAATATTGATAATGTTCTTAGAACATGAAAATAAAAAAAAATATTTTACTGGAACTGATAATACTACAAGGAAAATATATACAAAACAAAATATTTATCAATTACAGAATCCACTACTTAACCTTGCAGATAAGCCCAACAATTTTCCTTGCTACCATACCCCATTCCTCCTTTTTTTTTTTAAGACAAAGGTTTTTATAATTAGAACTTCATTATGAGCCTCTCTGCAATAGGACACGAAACTTATCCTTGGTAAGTATTCGACATTTGCTGTTAACTGTCCATATCACACACCATTTGCTACCCTGCCTATACGGGATATCATATGCCACACTGTAACTGCATACCTAAAGGTGACTATATATATCACTGATTTTAATTCAATGACATCTTAAAGAAATACAGATGTATATACACACCACACTCCGTACCAGCCAACGACTACTGACAGACACCACAACGACTTTTCAGCGAGAGCGTTCGGATCGAAGAAAAAATGCAGTTGTCATTTGGCGAGGGAAAAGGGTTGCTGCACTATGGAAAATTCGCCAAACACAATGAGGATGAAACCGAACTAACACCTGAGAGTATAACAGGATGCAAACATAGCAAAATATCGGGCTGCCAACAAGGGATAAAAGGATGCCAACAGGAGAAATGATAAAATTTAAATTAAACTGACAAAGATATTTTAAATCTGATATGATACCAAAGTCCGGTGACGTCACGTAAGACAAAATTGAAATAAACAAGCTGAAATAATGTTTGAAGCTATTGAGCTGTATAAAAACGTAGAAATATGACAAATTAAATAAAAATAACGACGTGTGGGCAACTAGGGAAACAAAATAACAAGGGATGCAGGAAAAGGATGGGGAAATAAATAAATGAAATTTTAAAAAAACTTAAGCAATCAAAAGAAGATAATAAAAGTGAAATATGGTAAAATTACCACACCATTCATGACTTTGTATTCATAAATCTTGCCTAACTTTGTAACGAATCATCATATTGACTTACAGATGGTGTCATTTGATTCAGAATAAAAAATACATAAACGATATCCCACTGACCAAATTAACAAAAGTCGAATTCTCTACCCTTTCTCGAGTTAAAATGCTCCCTTTGTCCCCCAAAACATGGTAAAGCAACTTTATTTTTCATCATCAGATCTTCATTTCTAGTGCAAAACGATGTTCTTCCCAAAATTTCATGAATGGGCATTAGTTGTTACTGTAAAAGCTAATTTACTAGCATACAGTATAATTGTCGACTTTGTATTCATAAAACCTGCTGTAACTTTGTAAAAAATTATCATATTGACTTGTGATGGTCTCATTCGATTCTAAATTAAAATATCTGTATTAATATTATAAAGAAGTAACGTTTGTGCGTTTATTTATAGGGGGTAATCTCTGGAACTACCGAACCAATTTCAAAAACAATGGTAGCAAATTAATGGTAGCAGTCCTTGTTCTAATTGCCGAAACGTCAGTGAAGGCTTACTGTGGAGAACCGAAAAGTTTTTGGTTTCCGTCTGTCTGTTTATTTGTTAGTCTGTCTGTCCCACGATAACTGCCGTAAAAAGCGTCCGATTAGCTTGAAATTAAGGATGCATGTTGGTGAGGTCACCGGATTTAGCTGTATAGTTTTTGGTTAAATTTGGTTCATTCGTTCAGAATATATAGAACATTTTATTTTCTGCCTTAATGCTTTCCTATAGCAATTCAGACGATTTTTCAATTTTTATTTGTTGAAAGGAAATGGCTCATATGATTGAAAGATTTAAATGATAAATTATGAATGATGGAATTTCCTAATTAGAACCATACATTATTAATATTAGTTTGAAATTTTGTGTATACATTTGTCAGAGTTTTTAAATTCAGTGTATATCTTATGGAGTGATTTTATATATGTGTTCCAATAATATAAAATATTTTCTTTTTTTAATTAATTTTTTGTTAATCACATATTTCATTGTCTTAATTTTCTTTTAACTGTTTCCTAGCAATGGAAAGGTGAATTTGATCTCATATATCAAAAATAAAATGAATACGCTTTGAGGTTGAAATAAAAGGGGCTTGTGTTATGATATTAATTCTTATTATTTAAAAAAATGTTACTAATATCTCACGGTTTATCGTCTGGACGCAGCTAACAGAAATGTTTAATTTTTAATCGAAAATTTCAATGAGAAAAAAAAAACTTTTGAAAAGCACCCTGATAGTAAATGTCAAAATTATGCACCGCAGATTTATCGCTGTCGAAAAGGACATCATTGTATCTGGAAATAAATATTTTCATTCTTAAAAGCCAAACATTAACTAGATTGCCTGAAAAAATATTTTTGGACGAGTGTTAGTTCTTAATGCCGCCTCATTTCAGAAAATATGAATGAAAATTTTTTTATCTTTAAAAGGAAATTACATTGTCATTCGTAAAACCTAAACTTTTAATATAATTGCGTCAATGTAAATCCTTTTCTGCCCACCAGTATTGAAGAATAAGGCTTGGAAGTGTAAAAAGATTTACGATAATCATTAGCGCAATCAATAAAAAGTTACATATGTAAATTAATGAGACCACGGGGTGTTCAGGAGGGCGGAGCCCCCCTGAATACTTTATTATTTTAAAAAATACCAGAATTAGTAGATCATGAAAATTCAAAATATCCTTCCATAACAACGTTTTTAATTTTACGCTTCTAATGTCTGAAAACTTCGTATTTTTTATTCTTATAAATAATTACGTAATTTGAAATCTTTAAATTGCGGTTTGCAGGAAATTGAATATTACTAGAGTGTGTCTAAAAACAATGAATTGTAGATCTGACGTTGAGGCTCCTGATCTGCAGATTTACTAGTATAGACTATGTTTTATGTTCCTGCCACTACCCCCAAGGGAGTGGAGGAGCAAAAACCGTTCTAAAAATGTGGTTTTTATGTTACTGAAGGGGCTAGAAACTTGAAATTTTGCATGGTAGTTACATAAGATATAAGTGCTCTCTAAGAACAGTTTCTAAAAAAAAATCCAAATTTAAAAGGAATGAAAAGGTACCAAAAAGTTCTAAAAATGTTCTAAATTACAATTTCTATGTTAATCTCAGGAAATACTAAGTGAATTTCAAATGTAATGGTTGCAAATTGATAGTGTAAGTGATAGTGTTTCAACATAGATGTAGTGGCACCAGCATAAAATATAGCCTATGGGGTTGCTGGACCAAAAAACATTCTCAATTCCGATTTTTGTGATACTGAAGGGGGTAGCAACTTGAAATTTAGTGTGGTAGTTATAAGATGTAAATGCTCTCTAAGAATAGTCGGAAAAAAAATTTAATTTAAAAGTAATGAAAATGTGCAAAAAGCATTCTAAAAACCTTCTAAATTACAATTTTTATGAAATCTCAAGGAAATACCGAACTGATTTCAAACGTAATGTTTGCAAATTGATGGTTGTTACATATTGTATCTAGTGATGGGCGATTCTCGAGAATTCGACAATCGAGAAAAATCGTCATCCAAGTTGGCCATCCAAGTTGAATCTCTTTTCATCTGAAAAAATGTCTTGCATCCATTCGTCCTTCCAGTGCATATGATCTTTAGCCTAGATTAACCTCCGTTCTTTGTGTTCTTTTTTCAGTAAAGAAAATCTGCACGTATGTCGGCACACAATGTTTTTTCTTTCTTTTATATGACGATGTACTGTATCCTTTGGGATCATACCATAAACTTGTTGAGAAACTTATCGGAGTGACATTTTTTGCGACGAAACAAGTCGCATGATCTTGCGATTGAGTCTAGTGATGGGCCATTCTCGAGAATTCGGCAATCGAAAAAAATCGTCATCGTAAAAAATCACAATCGATACAGCCATCGATTAATTCCTAGAATCTACAATCGAGATGTTTTACAATCGATTATAACGAGAAAAGCTAAAAACAGTTATTGGAAAACTTAGCTATTATTCTGGCCGACAATTTCATAGTAGTGATAGGGCTTAGTGATGGGCGATTCTCGAAAATTTACCAATCGAAAAAAATCGTTATCGTAAAATACACAATCGATACAGTCATCGATTACTTTTGAGAATCCACAAAGGAGAGGTTCTGGAATCGATTATTGAAATCATTGTTTTTACATATATATAAGGCAGATTTTATTAAATATAGGGTAACTGAAAACAGATGGAATAAAAAAACAACAAACCAAAGGGATGCTATAAAGGAGCCATAAGACTGGAAAAGTCTTGTAAGGTTGCCCCCTGGTTGAAAAAAGCTGAAAAAACACGAGTAGCTATGAAGCGGTAAGGGGAGTTTAAATATCAAAAATTAGAATTTTTCGGCAATTAGCACCAAAATGGCCAAAAAAATAAGAATAAAAAGCACCCCCTAGTGGCAAAAACATGAACTAAAGGATGATAAAAGGGATCAAAATTTTTTATTGATTTTTCTACGTCATTTGAGATTGGATCTTTAATTTCCCCATTTTTAGAAAGTCTTCGACTGGAATACATTAAACGAACCACCGCGGGGAGCAAAGTAGAGGGGGAGGGGCAAGGAAAGTGCATAATATGAATAAGTGGTCACAGGACTTTCCAACGATATGTCACATGAGGGTTGTCGGCTAAATTTAGAAAAGTGCCCCGCGCGGAAGCAAAGTAAGGGGAGGGGCGCGGGCGATATATAAAATGAAATAGTAGTCACATAGCTTTCCAATGATATATCACATGAGGAGTGTCAGCAAATGATAGAAAAGAGTCCCAACTCCCAGGATTCCAATTATCGTGCCCCCCCCCCCCCCGAAATATACCCTGCCCATCCTTCTCTTTGAAATTTTCATATATTAAAAATTATTTATCGGAGGTCTCCGTAAAAAAATCCGATCTAAAATGTTTAAAAACGCTACGATTTTAAAAAAGTTCGAAAAGTTCCTCTCTCGGGCCACCAAACTAGGGTGGGAAGAAGAAAGGCTCATAATATGAAAGAGTAACTTTCCGATGATATACCAAATGACTGGTCCAAAAAAAGTTTAAAATCTACCCCTCCCACGTGGGTTCCCTCTTTTATCCCAGAATATACCCGGAAATCACGCAGCCCCACTTTTAGAATTTTATATTTAATAAATAATATTTATCGGAGAGCTCCATTAAAAAACCTCATTTAATGAAATTTATTGTAGAAATCTCTACAATTAAAAAAAAAAAAAAATTCACCCTCGCACCGCTCCCCCTTCCCCACCCCCCTTCCGTAATTCAACTCTGGGAGGAGAAAGGTTCATAATATAAAAGAATGGTGAAAGGACTTTTCGATGATATGTCAAGGAGAGGTTTGGTAAAAGTTTGACAATTACCCGCCCCCCCCCCCCCCCCTTTGTCTGATAGAGATACAAACACTGTATTTCTCATTGCCTCTTACCATCTCCTGTCATAAAACCTCATTTCACAAACTTCATTTTTAAGTTCATTGTCATTCATTTACTTTATTTACATTTATTTATTTCTTAAATAATGACAGTAATAAATATTTCTTAAACTTTTACCTACCCTCTCTATTGATTCTAGACAATATCCAGCTGTAATAAAAGTTTCCTGACCCTTTTATCATCCATAGTAATTCATACCATTTTGCCGTTTTTAATTTCATTTCATTACTGTACTTCACCGGCAAAAACTTTCTTTCGACTACGTTTCAACTTCCGTGACGATATTTCTCCCGCCAGATGGCGACTTAGAATATCGTTTTCAAATCGAATCTTTCCATCGAATCTTGCTTTGCATCGATTCGATGCCGTTCTCTGATTGGTTCGTTCATCTGAAACGACGTTTTCAATCCGACCATTCTTATATAAATATACGATTCCAATCTTAATAGGATGCACTTTTATCTTCCTTTAATGGAAGAAATATTTCAAGTTACTGAACGTGCCTGGACCACGTTCTGGATGTTGTATGTTAGTTTTATCTGTATAATTATGTTTTATCGTAAAGTTTAATTCTGTGATATTTTCAAACAACAATGTCTGTTCTCATATGTGAAACATCGTCATCAAGGTCTACAAAATGTCTGTTTAAAATGAATGCTGCTATTTGCTACTAATGTCAAGTCTGTGTTTGGAATCAAAAATAAACTGTCTTTATTTTGTTTAATCTGCATACGTTTTTACTTTGCCTTCATAAAGATCATAATACCATTTCTACATATTCACTTCCAGGATAATCCTTTTCCCAGCCAAAAGTTTCCATATGCGTTATCTGCTTTATTTAATTACATTTTAACGTGCATAATCATCATATATTTTAAAGTGTTATGATTAAAGCACATTAAAGGGTTATGGTGGAAAGAAAGGGAAAGCCTGAAGAAGTTTGAAAAAGTGGAAGTTTTCAGTTAAGTGAGCGATCTTTACGTTTTGTTTACATTTTTAAGTTGCAGTTTAATTACGAAATATGTTGGTTTTCAGTTATTATTTGCAATATCAAGAATAATTATGCAGTTTTATGAAGATTTAATTTAGTTTGATAAATAATTGGTTTATTTTCACGAACTTTTACTTTCCTGATTTACGAACTTTGCCCTTTTGATTTTGCCGACTTGTGATTCAGTTTGTTTTGAAATAACTTTAATTTGCAGTTTTTATAAAAGATACCAAGAAGATTTATTTTAGTTTACTGAAATTTTGAGTTAATTTTGCTGACCTTTCACCTGTTAAAGCTGAACTTTAATTTTTGATTGCTGAACTCTGTATTATTTAACGAATAGTTTTGCTGATTTCCGAACTTTTTTTTTCCGTTTTTCATTACAATTTATTATGGCAATAGACTATTATTTTTATGATTTAACATTATGAAACTTTTATGTTAAAATTAGTAATTTTTTTTTCTTCCAAAAACAAGTGCTTGACAGAGGAAGAAGAGCTGATCATTAAGTGGGGGCAGTCATACTGTGGTTACTAAAAGTTTTTTTCTTATTAAATTTTGAAAATTTTTCCTCTTTTCCCAAAAATGGCCACTAACATAATTGATAAGCTGAGCTCCAGAAATTACTCCACATGGAGCTGTGATATGAAATATCTACTACTTGAAAAGGGCCTATGGGAAATTGTTGAGAAAAAACAGAGTGTCCCTGAAGTAAGTACCACAGTCACTGCTGAAGACGTCGAAAAATTTAAAACCCGTGCAAATAAGGTTCTATCGCTGATTTACCTTAACATTGAACCTGAGTTCAAACGGTTAATAGCAGATTGTTCTGAACCAGTAGATGCATGGGAACGCCTTCATAAAAACTTTCATCCAGACTCCCGCACCCACCATATGAGAGTCTTCAATAGTTTGATGGAGGAAAGGATACGACATGGGGAAACAATGAATTTATTTGCAACAAGGCTGAAGAAAATATTCATGGAAATTAAACAAATTGATAAAAAATTTTCCGAGAATTATCTCAGCTATCAGTTTCTACGTTTTCTTCCATCAAAATATGACACATTAGTACAGCAAGTTTTGGCCAGGCCAGATGATAGTTTTAAATTTGACCTCATCGTCGACGAATTAGTTGCTGAGGAGACCCGTCAAAAATTACGTGACAAAGATGGTGCAACATATGTTAACATTTCCAATACTTATAAAACGGCTGAAAAGCAGTCTTCTGTAAAACAAAAATCTACTTTTCGTAAGATTCAACGTAGAAGATGCTGGAGGTGCGGCAAACCAGGGCATCTACAAATAAATTGCTATGCCAGAGTCCCAGGTAGCCCTCAGCGTTCAAGAAATGTTTCTCCTGTGCCTTATAGACGTTGCAGTTCTAGAGAAAGATCGGGTTCTCGCCATCGTCATCGTCACCGGTATTGCTCATCAGAAAGACGTTGCACTGATTCATCATCTGACCCGTCTGCTGACTCCTTCACCGACTCCTATGCTGATCCCTGTGATGACACTCCTGACATATCACCTGTTGCTCCCAGAGGATCCAGAAACCGGACTGAGATCATGTAATATTTTTCTTTGTCTCGGGGGGGCTTTTGGCACAGTGGAGCTGCACTGGGCCCCAATGATTCTGTCCCTCTCTTCTAATGCTGAGGGTAATCGAGATTACGTTGTAGAAGTTGCACCTGAGGTTATCTCAGGTCCTTCCGACGATTCTCAAGATTCCCCGCTTGGGAGGGGGGGGGGGGCAGGGATTTGGAGTCCAGGTGCATTTTTTTTTTAAAACCACTTTTCCGAAGGTTTCCTTGTCATTAAATGTTAATTCGATTTCTGAGTTTGGAACGTTGGTGAGATGAGCCTCTTAAAGTTAATTTTTCTGATGTAATATTGATTTTAAGCTAAATATGTTTTAAGTTTAAAGTATCTCATTCATATATAAATTTTTCATATAAATCGTACCTCATTAAATGCTATTATGGTGAATTGAATTGTAAAAATTGTTTTTTTTAAGCTTTCTGTCGCTACACTGTACCTTCGGAAATTGTTATTCACAAGTGTTAAGGGATTAGTGTAGACGCTTGCTACTTAACTTTGTTAATTTGCCTATATGCATTTTTTTTTATATCATCAGCGTCACTTGATCATGCCATAAGTTTTAAAGAATTCTTTTTAAAGAGGTTTATTTTACATAACAGTTTTTAATATTTGAAAGACCTCCATTATTGTGATTAACTGTGCTTATACATTGAAATTTATTTTATGCATATCATTAATTCTTGCTTTGTTCATCCTAGGCATCTAGAGCGCCATCCTTTTTATGTGGTTTAATTGATTCTGGTGCACCAGAAGACTGCGAGTTGTATGAATGAGCCCTTTATTCATTTATGAATACGTAAGCTAGTTAGTTTGTAAGAGCCGTTAGTTCCTGTCTTTCGAGCCTAGATGTCTGGAATATGAATCATCATTAACTGTTTAATTATCTACATAATTTTTTTTTTTATATAATTGTAATAAAGAATTGTATTTAATGTAATATAGTGATCAAGTTGTCATATTGAGCTGATGCTGACATTTCCAAATTGGAAATTGTTAGATTTTTGAATTGGTACGTATTCATCTTTTTTTTAAGTAACTGTGTGAGAATTTTACATTTAACATTGTTGGATCTTTTTAAACCTTCTGTCTGGATTACGTCGACCTCTGGTCTTGGACTTAGAAGGTGTACCTTATAGCCAACAAGCTTTCATTAAATTGGATCATTTTCTTTTATCCAGCAAGTTCTCCATGCATTACTACTTCATTTTTCAATTTAAATTGTTGAGATCATCAATTGTTAAACTTTTCTAGTTAAATTGTTAAAATTTGTTAAATTTTTCCTAGTTAATCTTTTTGAAGTATTTAAAACTTCTCTTTAAACTTGTTAATGAAGTTCAAACTTCACTTTTTCAACCATTTAGGTTGTTTCAATTTTTGAGGTTCAAAATTGAACCATTTTTCAAGTCCTCATATTGGGGGGGGCATTTAAATTTTTTTTGGGGGGTGTAACGTTTCAGGTTTGCACTTTAAAGTTATAAATTTTCAAGTTTAAAAACCCTTCCAGTTTATTGTCCATTATTATTATCCAGTTTTTTTTAGTTTTATGTTGTTAAACTTAAAATTTTGTGAAGATGCTGTTTGGTGATAGTCTTTGGATTTTTTTTTTTAAATCCTTCGTCTTTGAGTTTACTTGTTTTCACAAGTTATCTCTTTTTAAGAGACAATGAGAGAAGGGGGGCATTTGATAGAGATACAAACACTGTATTTCTCATTGCCTCTTACCATCTCCTGTCATAAAACCTCATTTCACAAACTTCATTTTATTTTTAAGTTCATTGTCATTCATTTACTTTATTTACATTTATTTATTTCTTAAATAATGACAGTAATAAATATTTCTTAAACTTTTACTTACCCTCTCTATTGATTCTAGACAATATCCAGCTGTAATAAAAGTTTCCTGACCCTTTTATCATCCATAGTAATTCATACCATTTTGCCGTTTTTAATTTCATTTCATTACCGTACTTCACCGGCAAAAACTTTCTTTCGACTACGTTTCAACTTCCGTGACGATATTTCTCCCGCCAGATGGCGACTTAGAATATCGTTTTCAAATCGAATCTTTCCATCGAATCTTGCTTTGCATCGATTCGATGCCGTTCTCTGATTGGTTCGTTCATCTGAAACGACGTTTTCAATCCGACCATTCTTATATAAATATACGATTCCAATCTTAATAGGATGCACTTTTATCTTCCTTTAATGGAAGAAATATTTCAAGTTACTGAACGTGCCTGGACCACGTTCTGGATGTTGTATGTTAGTTTTATCTGTATAATTATGTTTTATCGTAAAGTTTAATTCTGTGATATTTTCAAACAACAATGTCTGTTCTGATATGTGAAACATCGTCATCAAGGTCTACAAAATGTCTGTTTAAAATGAATGCTGCTATTTACTACTAATGTCAAGTCTGTGTTTGGAATCAAAAATAAACTGTCTTTATTTTGTTTAATCTGCATACGTTTTTACTTTGCCTTCATAAAGATCATAATACCATTTCTACATATTCACTTCCAGGATAATCCTTTTCCCAGCCAAAAGTTTCCATATGCGTTATCTGCTTTATTTAATTACATTTTAACGTGCATAATCATCATATATTTTAAAGTGTTATGATTAAAGCACATTATTGTCCACTCTCGCGCCCACCAGAATTCACTCACCTTCCTCTTTGAACTTTTTGTATTTAATAAATAGTATTTATCTGAGTCTCCAGGTATGGGGCAGCTTGGCAGAGCTAAAATAAGAGAAACATTGAAAATTCGGGGCAAAATGACACTAAATTTAACCGTAAAGTTTGAAACTAGGACTATACAGAACTGAATACATAAACCACTATGCTTCATAACCCACATCGGTTAATAGCAATAAAAAGATAAGTGCCAGTTAAACTGATGGCATTGAGCTCACAGGTTATTCACACTAATTGCATATTATACACTTATTTCAAAGAATAATGTCCCTCAAAAAATAAATGAAGGGAAATATCCCCCGTTTGCCCCTTTTATACTTAACCAATGAACCTCCAAATCTAATCAGGGAAACTCCTTAACTATAATAAATCAGTACATCAAATTTGAAGCAAATCAGATAATTCTGCATGAAAAAAAGAAACATATCGCTAAATTAAGGGTGCTCTAACCAATTTAACCCTTTTATACTTAACTAATGAACCTCCAAATCTAATCAGGAAAGCTCCTTATCAGAACGAACATAGAAAAAAAAATTAAAGTAAATTGAATAACTCTCCATGAAAATCCATTTATCTAAATTAAGGGGAGGTCACTTGCCCCCTTTTCGCCCTTGTATACTTAATCAATGAACCTCCAAATCTAATGAAGGAAGCGCCATATCGGAATAAATCAGTATATTAAATTTGAAGCAAACCGAATAATTCTGCATGAAAAACCGTTTTATCTAAATTAAGGGGGAGACTAGCCCCTCCCCTTTATACTTAACCCATAAACCTCCAAATCTAATCAAGGCAGTTTCTTAACATAATAAACCGGTATCCCAAATTTGGAGCAAATCGAATAATTCTGCATGAAAAACACATTTATCTAAATTAAGGAGGGGGTCTATCCCCCTTTCCCCCTTTATACTTAACTAATGAACTTCCAAGTTTAATCGGGGAAGCTCCTTAACATAATAAACCGGTATACCAAATTTGGAACAAATCGAATAATTCTGGATGAAAAACCCATTTATCTAAATTAAGGGGGGGGGGGGGGGGCGGACCAGCCCCCTTTATCCTTAGCCAATGAACTTCCAAGTTTAATCACGGAAGCTCGTTAACATAATAAACCGGTATACCAAATTTGGAGCAAATCGAATAATTCTGCATGAAAAGCCCATTTATCTAAATTAAGGGAGGGGGTCCAGCCCATTTCTCCCCCTTTATACTTAACCTGTAAACCTCCAAATCTAATCAAGGCAACTTCTTAACATAATGAACCGGTATACCAAATTTGGAGCAAATCGAATAATTCTGCATGAAAAACCCATTTATCTAAATTAAGGAGGGGGTCTACACCCCTTTCCCTCCTTTATACTTAACTAATGAACTTCCAAGTTTAATCGGGGAAGCTCCTTAACATAATAAACCGGTATACCAAATTTGGAACAAATCGAATAATTCTGCATGAAAAACCCATTTATCTAAATTAAGGGGGGGGGGGACGAGCCCCCTTCTCCCCCTTTATCCTTAACCAATGAACTTCCAAGTTTAATCACGGAAGCTCCTTAACATAATGAACCGGTATACCAAATTTGGGGCAAATCGAATAATTCTGCATGAAAAACCCATTTATCTAAATTAAGGAGGGGGTCTACCCCGCCTTTCCCCCCTTCATACTTAACTAGTGAACCTCCAAGTTTAATAAGGGAAGCTCCTTAACATAATAAACTGGTATACGAAATTTGGAGCAAATCGAATAATTCTGCATGAAAAACTTATTTATCTAAATTAAGGAGGGGGGGCAGCCCCCTTCTCTCCCTTTATCCTTAACCAATGAACTGTCAAAAGTAATCAGCGGAAGCCTTATCAGAATGAACATAAAAAAATTGAAGCAAATCGTACATTTTATTCAAGAGTTATCGCGTTACGTACATACATACGTACGTACGTACATGCATACACACAGAACCGACGGGTACATTAGCTCTCAGGCTTAGATAGCCTGTGAGATAAAAAGAGATTGGGTAAGCAGATGGACTCCTTTGAGAAATTATGACTTAAACCAGAAATGCGGTAAGTTTGACTCTGAAAGCTTCATTTCCATCTCGCATTTCGGCAAATCTTATCTCGATGATTTTTCCAGCATTTCGACGCTTCTAGATGGGAATCTGCTCGATGGTTGGTTCTCTCGCGGTTTTAAACCTTTCCCGATGGGAAGCCTCTCGCTGGTTTCTCTCGTCCTTTTCGAAATCTCCCAATGAAAAGCCTTTCGAGGATTTTTCTCGCGCTTTTCAACATTTCGCTATGAGAAGCTTTTCGAGGATTTCTCTCGTCCTCGGCAGAGAAAAAAAGTAAGAAAATTTATCGAGAGTACCAAGGGACGAGATAGAGAAAGAGGCATGACAATGAGCTGTGAAATGAAGCCCTAATTTTCAAAGTTTCTCTTATTTTAGCCCTACCAAGATGTCACATACCTGGAGCCCTCCGATAAAAATTATTTATTAAGTATAAAAATTTCAAAGAGGAAGGTGGGCCGGGTGATTTCGAGGGAGGAGGACGTGAGAGTGGAGTCATGCGGGGTGCAATTTTAAAAATTTTACCGAACCCTTCCTGTGGCATATAATCGAAAAGCCCTTTGACCACTCTTTCATACTATGAACCTTTCTTCGCCCAAAGGGGGATGGGGAAGGGGCGATCAAATTTTTAAAACCGTAGCCGATTTCTATAATAAATTTAAATATCACTTTAGATGTGGGTTTTTTATGCAGTCTTCCGGTAAATATTATTTATTGAACATAAAAATTTTAAAGTGGCGGCTGTGTGAATTCCGGGGCGAATGAGTGGGGCCACGGGGAGAGGGAGGGGGAGCAATTTTCAAACTTTTTTGGACCAGTCATGTGATACGTCATCGGTAAGCTCTCGAATGACTCTTTCATAAAATGAGACTTTCTTCCTCCTCTCCCCAATTTGGTCCCCACTGCGAGGGTAGTTTTTTTCCGTTTTTATTATTTTAGATCGGATTTTTTTATGGAGCCCTCCGCTAAATATTATTTATAATATATGAAATTTCAGGACACTTTTCCAAATTTAGCCAAGACCCCTCATGTGACATACCGTTGGAAAGGTTTGTGACTACTTATTGATGCTATGCACTTCTGGTGGCCGCCCCCCCACTTTGCCCCCCCCGGAGGACACTTTTCCAAATTTAGTCAATACCCCTCTTGTGAGATATCGTTGAAAAGGTCTGTGACTACTTATTGATGTTATGCACTTCCAGCGACAGTCCCCCCCTACTCTTTGCCCCCCATGGGGGACACTTTTTCAAATTTAGTCAAGACCCCTCGTGTGAGATAGCGTTGCAAAGGTCTGTGACTACTTATTGATGTTATGTACCTACGGTGTCCCCACCACCACTTTGCCCCCTCCCCGAGGGCACTTTTCCAAATTTAGCCAAGACCCCTCATGTAAGATATCGTTGGAAAGGTCTGTGACTACTTATTGATGTTATGCTCCTCCGGTGTCCATCCCCCCATTTTGCCCCCCCCCCCCAGGGGGACACTTTTCCAAATTTAGCCAAGACCCCACATGTGAGATATCGTTGGGAAGGTCTGTGACTACTTACTGATGTAATGCACCTCCGGTGACTGCCCCCCCCCCCCACTTTTCCCCCACGGGGGTGTTTTTCTAAATTTAGCCGAGACCCCTCATATGACATATTGTTGGAAAGGCTTATGACCACTTACTCACGTTATCCACCTCCCGCACCCCTCTCCCCCTTTGCCCCCACAGGGAGGGCATTTTTATAAATTCAGATCCAGACTTCTCATGTGACATATGGTTGGAAAGGCCTAAAGACCTGTGATGACTTAATCATATTATGCAGCTGTTGTGCTCCTCCGCTCGCTTTGACCCCTCCCCCAAGAGATCTGGTCCGAGGTTCATTCGTTTCGATATTATATTTTTTACAAGATTTTGTAGTGCGTGCACACCACACCTGCCTGCTATCATATATTAGTGCCGTATATAGCGGGTAACCTGTTCGTGATTTCATATTACAAGATTACGTATAAATTAGGGGCCCCGATTAAAGGAGGGGCCCGCTAGCGGTCGAAGTCACCTAGTCTTTATTAACATCGACTCATTCCAGTTCACCCGCAGACGATTCTTGATAAATTCATGACGTATATAATACATAATATATGATTTATAAAAGAAATTTGCAAACTGTAGTCATCGAGAAAAAATTTACACAATCGAAAAATATCGAGATGTCCATACAATCGAGAAAATCGAGAAAAACATCTCGTTATCGCCCATCACTAATTGTATCTGTGTTTACATTTAGATCCACTAGATCGCCATACCAGTCTACATGAGTATTTGGAATAAAGTTATGTCGCTATGTAAGAAGTTGTGTTTTGATTATTATCTGAATATTCTTAACTCTAAAGATCGTGTTAAGCACGTCAAAGATGTTTGATATGGTGTTAGAAATTTATAAAGTTTCTCCCGTGCATGTACGGGAAACTTTATCGTAGAATACGAAATTTTTCATCGAATTAAAAAGGTTCAGAAATCAGAAGTAAAAAATGGCTAATAGTTTGTCAACAATCTCGCCTTTTGTATCAAGTACGAATCCATCAGAAGCATGGAGATACTGAAAATCGGATTTTCAAGATTATCTGGAAGCTTTAAAATGTAGCCCAGAGTCGGAAAAAACAAAATCCGCTCTGTTTCATCATGTATGTGGAAAAGAGCTAAAAAAGCAGTTGTGTGCGTTCGATCTTCAACCGTCCACTGATGCGGAAGATGTTAGTTTAAAACAGATCCTAGAAGAATTTGATAAATATTTTAAAGATTATCAAAATGAAGTGTATGCATCCTTCAAATTTTAGAAGAATATTTTTCTGATTATTATTATTCGTGACTTCGTAGTGCTGTAGTCAAATGCAATTATGGTGCTGTACAAGACAGAATGCTCCAAAATAAAATAATTCAAGGTCTTTGGGATAAGCCACTACAAGAAAGACTATACGAGAAACTAGTAGAAAAGAAAAAAGTCTTACAGATATTGTAAGTGAATGCAAAGCAGTTGAACACAGCAAAGCTCATGTTTCTGAAATGAACCCTGAGAACAAATCTATAAATGCTATGAAGCAAGCAAAAAATCGCTCGACGGTGCCTCAATTTCTGCAACATAAAACTAATCGTGATCAAAAGAAGACTTGTAGATTTTGTGGAAGATATCATGAACTGAAAAAATGCCCTGCATATGGTTCAAAATGCAAGAGATGTGATGGGAATAATCACTGGGTGATCGTGTGTAAAATGAAAGTGAAGAAAAATCATGATTTTAAAAGAGTGAATGCGATTGAAGAAAATGATTCTGACATTGTTTATATTGGAGAACTAAAATCCCTTCATCAATTAAATTCTAAAAATTTAGATTCGGTTTGGCTGCAAAAGCTTATAGTCAACAATAATAAAAAAGTGATATTCAAGTTGGATTCCGGATCTAAGATATTTAAAAGAATTTCTCCTCTAAACTCCTCCAAAACATTCTTTTGTTCTGAACGCTCTTTCCAATGTAAATCTATACGAAATAACACTTTATAATAATATATTAATTTCAAATGCTAAAAGGTGTAAATTAAAACTTTAAAACCAGTAAATATACATTTTAGTGAACATTCGAAATAAACGTATTTTTACTGATTTTAAAGTTTTAATTTACACCCTTTAGCATTTGAAATTAATATATGCTCTTTCCAATGATTGAAAAAAAAAATTATACAATTCTGCATGCGAAGGTACTGGAATAGTTAGTGTTTTAACATTTTTTAACAAATTTTCTAAACTACAATTTGATACCTCAGAAACAGTTTTTACTACTGCTTCACTGAAATTATGTGATGCTTTTTTCTGAATATTAGTAAGTTCTAATTGTTTTTCTAGCTGCACAAGTTTAATTTTTTTATATTCTGGTGCTGATTCTCTTTCTAACCTTCTGAGTCACGGATTCAACAATCATTTCCAGAATTTCATAATTAGTTTTATAAATTTCACTCATTTCAATTAATTCTTTTAGCAAATTTTTCATTCATCCTTGTATGTACGGTAAGCTCAAGTTCTTCTGCTACCTCGATTAAATCATTCTTCCTTAATTTTGATAACAACATTTTGATTGAAAAGAGAATCCAAGTAATTACAATAAATCAAAATCAAACTCAACACAGTTAAATTAAAAATTGAAACTAAACTCAACAAAGTTATAAAATTTACAATCTGAAACAACCCACAAAGTTAAATTTCAAATCGAAAACAAACGTGACGCCTTTTTTAAAAAAATTCCTACTATTAGTTCACACTCTCCCTATATTTATTTATTTATTTATTTATATATCTTGTTCAAATTTTCAGTCGTTAATAAAATACTTATTATTCATCTTATCAAGTTGAAATAAATTTTTCTAAACTTGTACTGGATGACAATTGATGTTAATACAGTTTTTTCAAATATTAATTCATTAATTAAATTTTAATTAATTAATTTTTGTTTTATATGGGAGACAAAATGGCGGCCTTTGGTTATTGAACAGCATTTAATGCATCTTCATATCTATAAGGGGGGGTTACTATAGGGGGACCCTGTTCTGTCACCAAATACCACCAAGTTTGTCGTCAACTTGGCGATATATCGAAAAATTTGGTGACCAAAATGAGTCGCCAAAAGTGACGCTAACTTGGCGATATCTCTAATATTTTGCCGAATTCCCATAGACTTCCATTGTAAACCTACTTGCGTATAGAAAGTCAGTCAACAAATTGAGATATTTTAATGCAACAAAAACTAATATTAGCTTAAGGGATTATATTAAATTTTTCTTTGATGACGTAAGTAGGAATTGACTTTAAAAACAAAATTTTTATATTACTTGTTTTTACTTCTTTTAACCCTTTATGTACTGAATTATGATTTCATGAACATTTTATCTCCTAAAGCATTTTTTGTGAACGGTTTGCGGTACATTAGAAGATTTACATAATCATTTACTAAATTTTAGAAGGATTCATTAAATTTGAATTTATAGGGATTTTGTGCAATATTTATAACCCCACTCAAATAATTTATTTTAAATATTTTTTTTAGTATTTTGTAGAATTTAGAAATGTACAAATATAATGTTCTTTCAATAGAAATATAGAAATATTTCTGAATTGAAAAATACTCCCCGCCCCCAATGCCAAAAAGCTGAAAAAGATGCAAAGGCAAAATAAATCATCCTTTTAAAAATACTTTTGTTTTGTGTAACCCATAATGCTTTTGGAACAAGATAAAGTAATGTATTTATAACTTCTTCTAAACTGTATTTATCGATGTATTAAATTAATTTTATAACAAGTTATTTTAATGGTACTTATAAGTAGCGTCAGTAGATAAAGGGTTAACTTTAACTACTTTCATTCACAGTCACTTGTCTTTAATTTTTAACTCAGTTTGTTCAGATCAACTGCATGAGACTATGCATATCAAGTACTATATTTCTTAAAAACTAAAACATTTTATTCACAGCGGATCAACTAAATCCTACACTTTCTATCTCTTGCAAAGTTCTGACTCTCTCAAACAGATAGAGCAAGAAACAAAAAACGAACACCTGCATGCCATGAAGGCACCATTTTAGAAACGAAGGCAAATACACAATTCCCACTCTAAAATAATGCATTTGAAAGGGAAAGCAATAATAAAGAATAAAATTATTTTCCTTTATCAGGAATAATTTTTGTTACAATATATAATTATATATTTTTCTAAATTACACAAAGTGAAATTTTGTCTTTCATCATCAGTGATGTTTTTAGTGAGGAAAATGTTCTTTCAACATCTACTAATGTAATAGAGAATGCAACATTTACAGAATTTTACATCAGACAATTTGACTTCTTCTGGTAGGTCATCTCTATTCCCATTAATGAAATTATTTATCTGTTTAAGCTTCAGAAATCCTCAATTTTTATTTAACATTTTGTTAAGTTTTTCTTACACTTTGCATCCCATTTCTCTTAGACTAACGATATATGATATCTGACTTTTTTATTTGTGTAACTGCATCATTGAGAGAAATATCATGCATTTCCAATTTTTGCAGTGTCTTGTGTAACCATGAAAAATGATTTTCAATCATTTAGAAATCGGTAATATTTTTTTAACATTATTATCAGATAAAATAGCCTTTGCAATAAATAAAACTCTGAACTGTCAAATGTTTTAACCATATTTTGTATTTTATTTCAATTTTTAGAGTTCTGTACTCAAAAAGTAAAAACGGAACAGATCAGTCCTGTCTCTGTCTGTCACAGTCATTTTACTCGTAAACTATGCAATGTGGAAAGTTCGAATTGGGGAAGTAATAAAGACTATTGACCCACATATTTACCGATTATTAAACATTCACAAATATATTAAAGAAAAATATAGAGGGGTTAATTAAGTTACTTGAAAAAAAAATATTTTCTTTGTATATCATGTAGGGTATCGTGTAAAAGCTGTCCACATAGTTTTTGAGAAAAGCGCATTTTTCCGTTACACACAAATTTCGATTTGCAGGCATTCAGCATAGCTGTTGAGGAGCGCTTGAGGTACCTATTGTAGCAGAAGTATAAAAGCATTGTTGATAATGATTTTCGAAAAAAATCATCAATAATTAGCCGAGATATTAACCTTTACGGACACAGAGGGTTTGGACATACATAATAGGGTGAAGCGTAGAATAAAAATTTTTTAATTCAAAATCGGCCCGGTGTTCGAAAGTTGCGTATTGTATTGCTTATTATGTAAAAAAAAATTCTGCCCCCTGAATTGATATCTTCATGCGGCCCAAGGGACACGAAATCCTCGAATTTTAGATAAATTACGCTAATTTTCCTGAGTTTTAATAGCTATTAAAAAAAATTAATTTGTTATTGGTCCATTGGGGATACAATGCTATTATCTCCCCTTACCATATGTAAAAAGTTTCAAATCTCTTGAACATCATCTTCATGCACCCCAAGGGTGGGGTGAAATCCCCGAATTTTAGCTAAATTACGCTAAATTTCCTGAATTTTAATAGCTATTAAAAAAATTAATTTGTTATTGGCCCATTGTGGATACAATGCTATTATGTCCCCTTACCATATGTAAAATGTTTCAAATCTCTACATCATCATATTCATGTGCCTCAATACGGTTAAAACATTATGCAATTTGACAAAATTGGACTTATTTTAGGTTTGCTTGAAGATACTGTTGCATAATAAAAATCAAGATTTACACAAATTTTTATTAATTTCGGCTATATATGTTTCTTTTCCATATTTCCATTTAACTCCTCAGTCTTAATAAGCATCAAATAATTATAATAGGTAAGAGTAATATGAGTTTTTAAACACTTTGAGTTTGTACATTGTAATCGCGTTTTTTATATGAAAAGTCTCTCTCCTGGAACGTGACTCAATTTGAGTTCGAATGTATCCATCACTTCTTTCATATCCATATACTGCTTCAGAGACCTCAGCTACAAATTTAGCAGTTCTCTCAGTTGCTTGTGTGTGACTTGGCAATTTCAACAGTCTTGAAAGGGGTTTAATCCCTGCACCTAGTGCACCATACTTGAACCTTTCAATTTCTTCTGTCCGCAATCTGCGGGTAATTGCAGTCTCCATTCGTTCTTTCACATCCCTCTCTAATTTTTGATTCCTATCAATTGAATTGACACAGTCTTTTGCTTCAGAATTTATTTTTGGAACCGTAATCTTCCTGAAATTCCTGTTTTGTAGATGACTTTGCTGCTGGCTTTGACATCATCCACAATGCTGATGTTGATACTTCTTAAATAAAGTAAGATGGGAATGTGAGACGTTAAGGCAGGATATGTCATCATCACAGTGGAATTTTTGATTAACTGCAATGTTTTTTTTATGACCGTAAGGACAATACGTTGTTTCAAGAAAAAATAGGAAATTATTTCGAATCATCCTTAGAAAAGAAGAACACATATCACTGTTACAAGCGCCCATTTCTGTTTATATTGAAGTTCTGTTTATATTAATTACATGCATCTAGAGTCGGATTTGGGGGATATTATTGACGTTCTGATCCAGAAAAACAACTATTTCGCTCATGAGGAAAACTCCTTGCTATGTTAGCAGATGATAGGAAGCACAGTAGGGAACTGGTATTTAGACACATAAAAGTAGAAAACAATGAGAGCTAACTGAGAAGACTGCTACAAAACAGGAATAAAAGGAAGTTTAGGTTTCCAAAAATAGATTTTGCAACAGCAGACTATGTCAATTTAATTAATGGGAATCAAAGATTAGAGAGAGATGTGAAAAAGTGAATAGAGACTCCAATTACCAGGAGATTGGGGTTAGAAGAAATTGAAAGGTTCAAGAATGGTGCTTTAGGTGCCAGGGTTCGTACGGTCGTTGAAAGTCCTTAAAAGTGCTTACATTTTTCAAAGGAAATTTTCGGTGCTTAAAAGTACTTATTTTCATGCAAAATCTGAAAAAAGTCCTTAAAAGTGCTTAATTTTATTCTCATATTCTTAATCAAAGGTGAAACTCTTCTGCATTTCTTTTAATTTCTGATTTTAAAAAAAATCTTAATCCTGCCTTGCCTCCCCTTCTTCTGAAATTTCACTTCCCCCTTCATAATATCAAAGTTAAAAACTTCATTTTTTTAAAACCTTTTTCTACTCTCAGGGATGTAAGAACTGCGCCAATGGCGCCAGACGAAGCCAAAATCGC
Source organism: Maratus speciosus (assembly GCA_963932465.1). NCBI lineage: Eukaryota > Metazoa > Arthropoda > Arachnida > Araneae > Salticidae > Maratus > Maratus speciosus. Next base: position 153,632,801 of record OZ010790.1, on the reverse strand, counting down.
TTTACTGCGCCAAGCTGCTACAAAACAGCTATTTTTTTCCATTTTGCTCCAAAACGTACTTAGTGCCAAGATGAAATTTAGCACGATTTCGTCGATCCGAGAAACAAGAAAAAATCCATTTTTAACCTTTTTTTAGGCATTGATTTTTTTTTAGGCCTTTAGGATTGCGTCAAAAAAAGCAAAAAACCGCGGTCAAAAGATCTCGAAAAACACGCGATGTTTAGTTTGACAAATGATTACGAAAAAACGTGAATTTTGTCAAAGGATCGCTAATTTCGTCAAAAACGAACAAAACGCGGTCAAAAGATCGTAAAAACGATAATTGTGTTAAAAGATGGCGAAAACACACCTCAAATTTCATCAAAAGGTTGCAAAAAAACATAAATTTCGTCAAAAGATCGCGAAAAAAGCGAAAATTTCCTCAAAAAATCGCGAAAAGCACGAAAATTTCGTCAAAAGGTCGCTAAAAACGTGCTTTGTCGAAAGATCGCAACTTTCGTTAATAGATCGCGAAAATCGCGCGAATTTTGCCAAGGGATCGCTAATTTCACCAAAAAACGAACAAAACTCGATCAAAAGATCGTAAAAACGCTAATTTTATTAAAAGGTGGCGAAAAAAACCCGCAAATTTCATCAAAAGGTCGCAAAAAACACACGATTTTCTTCAAAATATCTTGAATAACACGTGAATTTCGTCAAAGGATCGCGAAAAAAAACGTGCCTTTTGTCAAAGGATAGCTGACTTCGTCAAAAAACGAACAAAACGGGGTCAAAAGATTGTGAAATAACGCGAATTTCGTTAAAAGATCGCTCAAAAATACGCAAATTTTGTCAAAAGATCGCGAAAAATACGCAAATTTCATCAAAAGATTGCCAAAAATACACAAATTCCTTCTAAAGATCGCGAGAAACACGCGAATTTCATCAAAAGATCGCGAAAAACATACAAATTTTGTCATTGCGAAGAAAACCCTGTTAATTTTGTCCAATTACTTTTAAAAACGAACAAAATGGGATCAAAAGATTGTGGAAAAACGCAAATTTCTTTCAAATATCTCGAAATCCTCACAAATTTCATCAAAAGGTCACAAAAACCGCAAATTTTGTCAAAAGATTTAAAAAAAAACACGCTAATTTTGTCAAAAAATAGCGAACTGTACACTGATTTCAACAAAGAATAGCAAAAAAAAACGCGAATTTTGTCAAAAGATCGCGAGAAATACGCGAATCTCGCCAAAAGATCGCAAGAAATACGCAAATTTCATAAAAAGATCGCGAAAATACGCAAATTTCTTTTTTATTAGCATTAGAATTTCAATTTGCTCCAAAAATAGTTTTTATTGCTACAAAATTAATTTTTGCTGCTACAAAAATAGATTTTACTGCTCCAAAATTCGATTTTTGCTGCAGTTACTCTATTTCTTACTTTATACTGAATAAATAATCTGTCCTAAATTTCAGTAACAATTCATTCCATCACATTTCATTAAAATTTCATCTGAATTTCACCCTCAAAATTTTTCTTCCTCCGTTTTTCTTTGCTCCCCCACAGTACTCAAAGTTTAAAAACTCTTCGAAACTGTTTAATTAAAAATTTTTTTGTTTTGTCATTTTATTGCCACAATAAATAATCAATCAAGATTTCAGTTTTTGATGTAAATCGCCCAACAGGTGGTGCTGCTATGCTGCATATTTCATGATTTACACCATAGCTATATCTCAAGAACTAAAGCAGGAATTTTCATCAAACTTCAGATTCAGATATATCTTGATAGTTATAGTTGCTGATTATGGTTTGGTGTTAATCTCCCAACAGATGGCGCTGCTATTCTGCATTTTTCACGATTTCTGCAATAGCTATATCGCAAGAACTAATGCACAGATTTTCATCAAACTTCAGATTCAGTTAGATGTTTACATAAGTTGTTGCTGATTAGGTTTTGGTGTAAATCACCCTACAGGTGGCACTCTTATGCTATATTTTGCAGGATTTGCACGGTTTTAACAATAGTCGTATCTCAAGAACTAATGCATGGAATTTCATATCTTTAGAATCCTTATGAGGGGCATAGACCATTTAATTTTGGCACTCTGATAATGAATTTTGTAGTATTAACATGTATGAGATAGAAGAAAGTTTTGGGATTGGCACATCTGACTAGTTTTTTTTCTGCCGTATGTTATTTTAAAATTTTTAAAATTTCTACTGCCACATGGGGAAATTCCCCCCCCCCCCTTCCCGTCCATTTGAATATTTAAAACTTTTACAAAAATGAAAGAAACCCTTTATTAAAAAATGCATGTTATAATTTATTAGTTTATTTAATTTGAAGTCCTTAAATTTTTTTGGTTTTGGTCCTTGAAAGTCCTTAAAAGTACTTGATTTTTATTTAAAGAAATGTGTACGAACCCTGGGTGCGGGCACCGAAATTCTTTTAAACCTGTTGAAATTGCCATGTCACACACAAGTAACTGAGAGAACTGTTAAATTAGTAACATAGCCCTTTGAATTTGTATCGAGATATGAAAGAAGGGAAGGATAAATTGGGACTTAAATTGAGTCATGTTCTAGAATGAAGACTTTTGATACAAAATGCGATTACAAAGTACAAACTGAAAGTATTTAAAAACTCGTATTACTCTTACCTATTATAATTATCATTTGCTTATTAAAACTGAGGAGTTAAATGTAAACATGGAAAAGGAACATATATTGTGGTCGAAATTAATAAAAATGTCAAACATTTATGTATATATTGATTTTTATTATTTAATAATAGCTTCAAGTAAACCTGTAATAAGTCAAATTTTGTCAGATTTCATGATGTTTTAACACTACTAGGGCGCATAAAGATGATTTTCAAGGGATTTGAAATTTTTTACATATGGTAAGGGGACATAATAGCATTGTATTCACAATGGGCCAATAACAAATTAATTATTTTAAGTAGCTATTAAAATTCAGAAAAATTAGCGTAATTTAGCTAAATTTCGGGGATTTTGCACCCCTTGGGACGCATGAAGATGATGTTCAAGGGATTTGAAACTTTTTACATAAGGTAAGGGGACATAATAGCATTGTATCCACAATGGGCCAATAGCAAATTAATTTTTTTTTATAACTATTAAAATTCAAGAAAATTAGTGAAATTTAGCTAAAATTCGGGAATTTTGCACCCCCTGGGGCGCATGAAGATATCAATTCCGGGGGCAGAAATTTTTTTTACATAATACGCAATACAATATGCAACTTTCGCACACCAGGCTGATTTTGAATTCAAAAATTTTTTTTCTACGCTCCACCATAATACATGATGACAGGGTGTGTACTCTGTCGTACATAGAGTCTGGGGTACTATGTACCATCGGCTTTTAAAGCCCAAATAACAACTTTTAATGATATAATGCATATGCAATGCTTAGTAGCAGTTTAAAAGCAATAAACATCAAATTGTTATAAACAGAGTAATTTAATTAGAATTAATTACATAAATACTATGGGATTCGTGACTAGTTTGCATTGAGTGGATGCCTCAATATTCCTCATGTGTCTTTAAAAGTTAATTAAAAACCTATCTGGAAAAACATTGCTCAGGCCAAGGCAGTGTGGCAACTTTGCGACCTCCTTTCAAAGCGTGCTTAGCATAATGCCAAGTTTAAACTTTGAACAAGGGTTTTGTTTTAGCTACATTGTAAAAAGAAAAGATTATTGCTACACTGAATTTAGTTTTATGAAATTACTATTTTGGATATTTCTGACAATGACGTACGCAGCGTAAGTCATGATATATGGCTGATGTTTTAATTAGACATTCCGAATTCTCACCAGAAAGTTTTAACTTGTATTTTTGTTTTACAAGATGATTGATTTTCCATAAATAAAGTAAAAGAAAATTACCAATTAAATTTTTGTGGTGTGAATTCAAAATTCCTATTAAAAAAAATTCCCAGATGCAGCAACACTGGTGGCTAGTGACATATATCCACTAACAGCACCAGAGGTTAAGTATGAACTACTTTTATTGTCAGTACTGAATTAAGTTCATCATAAACAGATTAGGATAAGAAAAAAAAAGAATTAGATAGAATAGCAATATTTGATATTATTTAGGCTTCATATCTTTTTGAACTGCTATGGTTTATCTATTCATACTTGTCTAGCATACACCACTATACCCAACCCTATGTTGTATAGTCTTTTACAGAGTTTTATTATTCTTTTAGTAACGATTTTTTTTAATAATACGGTTAGTAATCCATATATTTATTGTACGGAACCCTCTGTGCACGAGTAATACTCGCACTTGACCATTTATTCATGTAAAATATAGCTGTTTGAATCCAGGTTCTCCATCTTGTTAATACTGGTTCTGGTGGTAGCAGAATGCCAGGATACATTTCCTTATAAAATTTTAATTGCATTGGTGCTTTTAGAAATATTTACTTAACACAAAAAATAATTTTATTTACTGACTCACAATTTTCGCTTATTTGTTCAGCGACGCGATGAACGAGCCAACCATGTCACATAGATAAAATTGGGATAGAATGCTTTTAATGATTTTGCAGATTTAATCATATATGGAGCAGCATCACTAATAAATACAAGAACCTTCTCACAAAATGTATCATTGTCAGGCCACAAATTGTTCAAAGAATCTTGTAGTAATAGAGTGGTAAACTTTTTCAAGTTTTCTGCTGGCAGTGAGATGCAGATGAGAGGATTCAATGCTCATTTTCCCACACATAAGATGTGCTATATAGCGACCACACCTATCAGTTGTTTCTTCTGCACTTATCCACATTGCATTATCGCCAATGCCACTTTCAATCTCATTCATAACTTCCTTATACAGTATAGCTATAAAAAAAATTCTCAGCGATAATTCATTAGGTACCAACTTTTTGATACAGTATTTATCAGAAATTCTTTGAAATTGGAATTATTGAATTTTTTTAATGGTATATTACTTCCAATCATTGCTTCACACAAATCCAAAGCAAAGTCATTTTTTTCTAGAATTTTTCTTCATTATTTGAGGCTGATCAATTCGTCAAAATGTCTTTGATGGGTTATTTTTACTACTCTTTTTGGATATGTGACTAGTAGTTTTTAAATGTTGATCAACTTGGAACTTCTTTTCATAAGGCATATTTTTTTCATGTGTTATATGCTGTATTACTTCACCATCACATGCAAGTTCTTTATGCCCTTTTATCCATTTCTGGATCAAACAACTTTTATATGATTCAATTTTAGTCATTTTTCTACAGTACAGTTTTTTATTTTCAAAAATAACTTCTTACCTAAAATTTTACGCTATTAAATGATCCATGTGAGATAATGGATGAAAGCCTTTTAAACATAAAATACATTCCTTACTTCCTAGCCCCAGTATATTTCCAAATCAAGAGCATTTAAACATCTTCCAATAAAACAATTATTTTGTCTCCATGCCAGTTTCCCAGTTGTGCATTAATCAACTTCTTGTCTGGTATTTGGAAGAAAATGTACATTTATATATTTTTTCTTTTATCAATTGAAAACTATTCCAAATGTGCACTTTCGGTGAATTTTAGAAATGCATATGCAGTTGCATATAATGCAGACTCTACTGATGATGTATATTCTTTTTCTCTTTTCCTTTTTGATTCACTGTACATTTTTTTCTTTTTTAGTCTTTAAATTTTAAATTTTATTTTCTTTGGCATTCAAAATTTTGGCATCCAATTTCTGTGAAAGGTTTTTATTTATAATGAAAAGAAGGAAAGTTTTTTCAACTGGATAAATTATCTTCAAGGTTGGAGTAGCACAGTTGAGGTTTATTCCAACAGAGTGAAAAATGTCCAGACCAGGACTCGAATCTGGAAACCTTGGCTTGCGGTGTTGATCCTCTATCTATTGAGCTATCTGGATGGTACCTGCCTGGCATAATTCACTCTTATTTGTTGGACATGACTGTGAACTACAATAACACGGGAACTCCTGTATACCATGTAATTAGGTCATAATGAAGAGAAAGACCTTTCTCTCCATTTTATTCTACTTCTGAGTAGTTTTACAGAAGGCTGACCCTGACAGACATCAGTCAAAAACTAATTATTCAATTAAATTGAAGATTTTTCCCATTTTGACACTTTCACCCCCTACTGTGAAAAATTAAAATTTTATAATTCTGAATAAAACTCTGATAAACAAGGGAATACACTCTTTTTTAGTAAAATACCTGTTAGGATTCTCCACGACACTTCCAAGCACATTTGCAATAATGAAGGAATAAAAGATTGCAGACTCTTAAACTCCAGCCTGACGTTAAGAGTAAAATTGTATCTTAAAAATAATAATAATTCAGGAAAGTCAGGTCTCCTTGACAAACTTTTCTTTGTGTTTACTTGATTTACATCTGGCCATGACTACAATCAAAAATGAAACCAAAGGGTGAAATAAATTGAAGAAGTGATTAGCTATATATCTCACCATAATCTAAATCAGAAAGATGTCTTAAGAAAAATAAATGAGGCCTTTTTAATTACATTTATATATATATTTTAGTGGTTTCCTTTAAATCAACTCAAACAATTTTGATGAAAATCACAGATTTAACTTTTTTGGAACTAAAAATTCATCTTTTAGTGTATCATCTGTGTGGGAAAAATCGTTTTCATGCAATACTTGCTCTTTGGATATGTGGAAATCTTTGCAGAAAGCAATGTGTGCAAAAACTGCCAAAAATTGAAATTAAATGCAAAAATGTTGTAAATTTTCTATGCTATGCAAACAAAAACAGCTTATTATGTTATATCTGCTCAGAAAAATAGCAAAAATGTAATTGGATTCACTGCTAAGGTTGACATCAAATAAAAATGATGCTAGCAATAGTATTGTTTTAATTGTGTAAGGATTAAGGATATTAAATGGATATTAATTATGTGTAAAGATATTAAATTTGCCAGTTGGCCTTAGATGCAATTATGGAATTTTTCCCCAGGAAAACAACTGCAAAAAAAGTTTTCCCAGTTTCCCTGAGTGAAGCTCAGTCCAAACAAGTAACTTAAAACGTATTTAACTAGTCTGAATCTATGATAATTTACATTCCATTTGTTGATTTAATAGATTTCTATGAAAATTGTATTAAAATTAAAACACCCTTTACTTTTGTGATGGCTTTTCCCCCCTTAATGAAATTTTTATGTGTATAAGGAGTAAGGGGCATTAAGATTGTAATTTTATCTCTTTAGGGCATAGATTTCAAACATCACTATTGCCAGAGCCAAAAGATGAGATACCTGAATCTGAAATCATGGCTTTTATGACTTCAGTCAGTGCTTTATTGAAATTAATGCAGGTACGTAATAATGTTTTTATTGATTATTTATTATCATGGAATAGAGTTCAACTTTTTGTCAAATAAATATGATGAAGCCATACGTAAATTTATTGAATTGTTACTAATATTTTTATTGTAAGCGTTTGTTTTTAAAATTAATATTTACTTTAATTTATGATTTACACCTTTTTGAAATTTCTTGATTTAAGCAAAAGTTTAACATCTTTTACCTGTTTTGCTTGCATCATGGCTAACTTCTCCCTTATCTATAAGGGAGACATGAATTCTACTTAAGGGGACATACACCTTTTTAATTCTCAAAAAAATTTATTTTTTGAAAAAAGTACATATCGAAAAGCAATATCTTCTGAGTAACTTTTAAAATGAACCACACAAAATAATTCTGATAATTATGCTAGTTATGACTGAAAATGTGTCAGATGTTCTCAGTGTAAGTAATGATGAAAAGGATACTTTAAAGTAATTTATCTTAAAAGTAAAAAAAAAAAAAAAAAAAAAAAACATGCTTTTTTAAAACGGCATATATTTTTCTTGAACTATGTAATATTTTTACACACAATCTCTATGTATTTATAGATTACTAGGGGGCTCTGCCCCCCTGCAAGCTATGCTCGCCAACCCCCCTTTCAGACACCACATAGTCTAAAAACACGCTAATCTGATCGGTTTTTAAAATATTAGAGAAGATTGAATTATACTGAAAAAAGCTGTGCAGATCTCCCTGTAAACGGTTTTCCATTCAATTCCCTTTTATTGCAAAAATTTAAGACCGAATCAGTTGCTGTTAATACATCCAGTGGTTGTTTCAGTGTTTGATTAAAGAGGATCAGTTAAACATTTGAAAAGAAGCTAAAATAAAATGATTTAAGTGTACAGAGTCTTTGTCTCCCGGTATTTTAAAACAATTTCTATAACAATAGCCTAAGTCATATGACTATCATCAACAGTTCTTGGCGGACAACTTCGCTTTTTATATTCCAGGTGCCATTTTGGTACTTTAATGTTAGCCAGGCGCAGGTGATAGGTACGTGAAATATTTATTCTACTGCCATCATTTCATCTATATATTATAATAGTCCAAGTCATGTAACTACCATAAATATATATGTTCTGATCCCTTCGCTTTTCGTATGAAAGTTTGGCCCAGATATCATATACGGCCCCATATTGGCGCAATATTTTTCCTACGCTAATTTGGTGAAAACATCAATAGCCTAAATAACAACATCCGGCTTACCAAATCAAGCAAAATAACGATACTATGGCGTCAGTTAAGTACCCGTTGTGTATATGACATTGGTGTCAGAAAAAAATTGCACCAATATGGGTCCGTATATGACATCTGTGCTGAAAGTTTTCCATTTTAATTAAAAAATCAAATTTCTTTTTCGAATAAAACTACATAAAAGTTGCCATGGCTGCAAAGAATTCTTGGTACTGCTACGGTAGCTGGGTGCAAATCTCGCCAATAGCTTTTTCAACACGCCAGTTAGCATTTTTTTTATTTTTCGAGTGGTAAATTAAAACATTGCTTTGAAGTTGAAATTAAATGTCATGGTTTGTTACATCATTTAATATTTGGCCAGATGTGATTTACGCACTGGGTTTGGCGTGATTTTTTTTTTTTTTTTAACGAAAATTTGGTGAAAACCTCTTTTTCGAATACCAGTTACATATGTATTTTTGGTACTACTATGTGACATTCACTTGACTTTAAGCAAGTTACACGTCTTTACGTCGTTATGTCAGTGATTTTTATTTCGACGTTTTATTTGTATATTTATTAATGTTATACTATTTTATTTGTTCTTTCGTTATTTAAAATAAAATTTATGTCAATTTGTATAATTTCATGAGTGGTTTGGCGATTTATATAATTTGGCGAAATGGGTCGGCAGAATAACTAACTAGTACCGTATTTCTTAATTATTTTCCATTATTTTTAAAAGAAAATAACTAAAAAAATAATTAACTGTAGAACAAAACAATTTATGTAATTTAAAAAAAATAAAATAAAGTAAATAAAGATTTATTAAATAAACAACAATAGCCGGGTTACCATGTCAACCAAAACAATGCCATTTTGGCCCCAATTAGGTACCCCGGTGCGTATATGACATCTGTGCCTAATATTTTTCTTTTCGTCTCATTTAAAAAAAAAAGGGAAGAATTGAAAGCCATTTATTGTAAATGTTTCAGTTTGTATTAAATAAAATGTTAATGAAATACAAATTGAATTATGAATAAAAGTAACATGATACATTTCTTAGCATACATTTAAGGGAGGCCAAACTGGTCGCCAAATTATTATAAAATAGTAACCTTTTCTAAAATATGAAAAAAAAATATCTGTTATGATTAAAATTTGAGTTGCCATCATTAGAGAAAAGTATATAAAATCAGAAAAAAATTAACATTTCGAAAACTAATTTGAATTTAAAAATTCTAATACCAGTTTTGAGATCTGCAGATCAATACGGATTTTTGGTGTTAATTTCATCACAAAGTATTCCGTATTTTTGGAGAAATCGTCGTGAAACATAATCAGTTGTTTAATCAGTCGTTTCATAGAATCGTTACATAAATTCGTTTCATAATATCTGTTTCATTAGGATTTTATATATATAGGGTAGATATCTTTGGATAGGGTGTCAAAAATTTTATAATTGGATGATTTAAATCCATGATTAAATTGTGATTTTAATCAACTGATTTTTTTTAAATGATTGATTAAAATCATAAATTTTCTAGATGTTTAAAATAGCATAAAAAAGTATTAAAATCTAAGATGAATATAATTTGGAAAATTTCTGTTGGTTCGCCTTATGAGTAAACAAAAAAAACTTTGAATAAATTTTCTGAACTTAATTCCTTAGGCTCGTAAAAAAATAAGTACAATAAATTTGTAAAAAGAAAGTATTTATTTGGCATAAAAAGCATTTCATTTAAAAATTATATTTAAATCTAATATAATTTGCAATATCACTATGTCCTTTAAGTAATTAAATTATTCTTTCTTTTATATAAAGTAAGCATGGCACGTATAATAAATTTCTACAAGTAAAAGAATAAGTAGCCGTGTCTTATTTTCTCATTCTACTTCTGCAATAATAAAGTCATAGCAAATTGAAACTAAAGAAGAATGAAAGAATTACATCTGCTCAACAGCTATTGTAAAAGAATGTATAAGAGAAAAAGAACTAATTGATATTAAAGCGTTAAGCACAACAAGAGCTTCTTCAGTTGAGTTTGAATGCATGTTCTTAGAGATTAAAAAGACAGCAACATTTTTAATTTTTTTTTTTTTTTTTTTTTTTTAAACACTGAATACGGTATAACCTCGAAAATCCGGCATCGTCAGGATTGAGACTAGGCCGAATTTTTGAAAATTCCAGATTTCTGGAAGAATATCAAACATACCACCGATATTCTGAATGATGCCATTAATCATAATTAAATTCATAACCAAGTGAAAATTATGTGAGAAAAAAAGAAAATTTAATATTTAAAAAACTTACTTTAATTGATATTTTCTGTTACAAAAAAAAATTATGATAAACAGTGAAGTTATTTCTCCTCATGTAATTTTCTGAAACATCAATGTCAATTTTATTTGCTTTGATTTTTTTTTTTTTTTTTTTTTCCGTTCTTTAACAAGTTTCTTCTGTAATTAATGCAAGTGAAGAATATCTATTTCCGAAATACAATCTAAAGCAGATAATTAATTCTCCAGTCAAATTTATGCATTTTTCCATTGACACCTTTACTTCTGCTGGTTACTTGTCCTCTGAGATGCGGCTAGTGGTATCGGGAGGGGAGGGGGTTCCATTTAGTACTATCACAGGATCTCTCTGTCTTTTTAAATTTTCCATGTTATTAATTCGTAAACAATTGCTATCTTTAATTTCCTCGTAAGTTGGAAGTGTAATAAAAGGGAGGGGAGATGACTTTGATGCCGGATTTTTCAAGTTACCAGATTTTTGAGGTCACAGGGTCACACTGTACTAATAATTTCCACTGAGTGGTAATAATGGCACTATTTAATATTTTGAGGATTTCAGTCTTTTCTTATATTTACTATGTGTGTGTGAATGGATGTAACTCATTTTCATAATTATTTTTTTTGGTCAGCATACACATACATATGTGTAAGTTTAAGTTATACATAGGCAATTAACACTAATTTTTCTGAGTGCAAATGCAAAATGAGTTGCAGATGATATTGTTTGTTTTGTTATTTGTGCTACTAACTATGAAATTACTTTATTTTCAGTTTTAATTTGGTAATTACTTACTGCTAGGCCATTCTTTAAGAGTACAGCACACTGCCCTTTTTTAAAATTTGCAAAATGTACCCTGCTTTTTTTTAAATATTGAATTTTACCTTTAGTTGTACCCAGAGATTTCCTGTAAAATACTTCTCCATGCCACAGTAATCCTAAATACATGTACCCAAGAACGTAACTCTTTAGAAAAACAGGATTTTATTAAATCATGTTAAATGAATTGTGTTTTTCAATTTGTAATTCATAAAATCATTGAAAATTAATGTGACTTTATTTATCATATTAATAAATTATATATATATTTATATAAAATCCAAATCTCTGTGTGTCCCTCACAATTCCGGTAGGACTGCCTCATTGTAATGAGTAATTGTTAAAAATTACTAATGCAGGGTTACCACAGTAGCGCCAAATGTTGACCAACTAGGCAAAATATCGCCAAATTTGGCAAAAAAAATAAGTAGTCATATATGATGCAATCTTGGCGATAGCTAGCTAATTTGGCGAAATTCCCATTTAAAATCATTAATATTTCATAAACGAGGTCTCCGCAATTTAATTTAAATTCTGCGCTTTTAAGGGTTTTTTTTTTTTTTTTTTCAAAATCTAGGGGTGAGAATTTAAAGTGTAATACGAAAATGTACGTCTTTACATCTCCATCCCGATGCTACTAATAACATAACAACCGATAGACGTCACTGTACTGTCTGAGCTCCTAACTGCCCAATTTTAATGTGCTTTAGGTACTTTTCCAGTATAGGGGCTTGGCGAAATAGAGAAAAAATGAAATTTGGCAACATATTTTCTAGCAACTTATTCACTGTTTCATATATACAAGTAATTTTTCAATACTTATACAATTTATTTAATATAAAGAAGCCATTTAACTATTTTTGTATACAAACTGAAGTAAATTATACATAAAAAACAACAATAATATAGATATAAATAAAATGTTTATAGACTATAGATATAAACTTAAAAGTTCATTAATTTTGTTTACATAGCTGTTTATATCATTTGGCAAAAAATCTCACTTCTGAAGCCCAAATTATGACAAACTTTAAAAAAGTACGCCAAGGCCAAAAGTACCACGCTTCATATAGTCAGATACAAAAGTTAAATTCTCGGTACTTTCTACTTTAGGCGTCTTGGCGAAGAAGGAAAATTGGCAACATATTTTCTGGTAACATATTCGATGTTTCATTTCAACAATTTGCACACATTTTTTTTTTTTTTCAATGTTTATACAATTTATTTATCATAAAGAATCCATATATCTAATTTTATAATGTAGACATGACCTGTAATCCGCAAAAACTCTCAAATCCACACAATACTTGGAACCAAGCTGTGTGGATTAGTGGTCTTCTACTGTAATACAGTTTTTCATAAATGAGTTTCGTTTTTAAAATCTGTTATTCTCATCTATCACTGTGGAACAATCGAGGAAAACTCATATTCTTGCACATGTGTTGTATATATCTTTATATCTCATATACCATTCTTTCTAGTATATATATATATATGAAAGGATAAAAATGAAACCCTTTTTTCAACTTAATGTTATAAATTTCTAACTTCTTTGACATTGATTGATGTAATGAATATTTAAAATCATAAATCCCAATAAACTAGCATTATGACATTTATTGGGCTCATAAAATCAAACTAGAGTTAAAATAAACATTAAATGAATACTTAACAACATAAATAGTGATTTACTTTTCCAAATATGACAGTTGATTATATTTAGACTATAAATTCTAATTACTTTTCCTCAAATTTGACAGTTATTAGATTCATGATTACTTTTAAGTTAATGTCAAAATAAGATTACATTTAAATCCTCTCCCCCTTTTATGTACATTTAAATCACCAAAAATTAACTTTTAAACACACAATAAAATACATTAGGTAATTTGAATAAAACCAGCTGTATATGTTTCAACTCACATCATCAGTGTATAAAATCTATGTATAAAAACAATATCCTCCAACTACATGCACAGTAAAAACCCAAATGTCTGTAAACACAGTACCGAAAGACCATAAAGTTCCAGCAGCCAATGAAATCAAAGCGGAAGTGAAGTATCATGGCACAACAAATCCACCCAGAGAGTTGAGATGTAAGGTACACTAGACAAATCATTACCCAAGGAGTTTTTAAGTCTATGAATATGAACAGCTTCAAAAAAGTCTAAATCTAGAGGAGTAATGCATTTCTTGATAATAGTAGCTGAGTCAACATTGAAATTATGTCCCCCCCCCCCACCCAGCAATGAGAAGCAATAGAGGATTTTTGCAATTCTTTATTCTTTACATAGTTTATGTGTTCCTTGATTCTGTAACGGAGTTTTCGTTTAGTTTATCCAATATAGGACAAACCACATTGACGTTGAATATTGTAAGCACCCCAATAATTTTGAGGAGGAATTTTATCCTTAAGCTGTGAAAAAGTTAATCTATTAATTGGTTTAAAAACCACACTAAAATCATAATGTCTTAAGATATTAGCTATTTTAAAGCTAATACTATTATAAAATAGTAAAATGATAAGGTTAGAAAAAGAAACCACAGTAACAGAAGAATCAGGATTATTAACACATTTATTAAGACTAAATATTGATATAAGATAAACTAAAACCACGATCGATAGCAACAGATCTAATATAATTTAATTCTGCGACAAGGGAATTGTTATCTGAACAAATTAAGCGAGCTGTATTAATCAAATAAAGAAAAGCTGAAGCTTTTTGGGAAGTGGGATGACATGAATTAAAATGGGGAGGGGGGGTGAGTGTGACAGCAAAAGGTTTACAGTAAGCACAAGTATCAAATGTGTTAAGCTGACGAATGACCAACACATCAAGAAATGACAATTTATTATCAATTTGAACTTCATAAGTAAATTGAATAACTGAATCTATTGAGTTCAAATAGTCAATACATTTTCAACAAAAAAATGAGATAGGTCTAAGAGCGCAAAGGAATAATCCACATATCTACAATAAAATGGGAAGTTGATAAGGTTAAACATTTTAACCTCAAAGTAATGCATATATAAATCGACTTGGAAAGGACTAACAATATTACCTATTGCTAAACCACTGACATAGAATAAAATTGGTTTGAAAATTGAAATGAATTTTGTTTTAAACAAATATTGAATAACTCAATAATGTGATTGATTTTATAATCTGTGTAATGAAACTCTATTAATCTAACAGTGAGACTTAGAAGTGCACTTTGAACAGAAACATGGGTGAACAGAGAAGTAACATCAAATGAAACCATGCACAAAGAGGGAGAGGGTTTTGATTTACAGAAGAACTAGAATTCTTAATAGTTTAAATATTGGAACTTGAAAGAAATGAAAAGCATTTAACTAAATATTTAGCTAGAGGGTATGAGGCAGAACTGATATTGGATACGATAGGATGTAGGGCAACACCAATTTTATGAACTTTAGGAAGAATGTAAAAACGATTAGTTAGCAGTAGAAGGAATTAATGTCATTTTAATTTTGTCATCAGTACAAGGAGAGGTTTTTATAAGTTTTCTAGAACTTATTAGATCACTGTCGGAAGGATCGCAATTTAATTTAACATATGGGCTGGATTGTAAAAGATTCTGCACTTTATCTAAATAAACTGTTTTGTCCTTATTTGGCTTCCATTATCACCTTTAGAAATAACAATAGCATCATTAGATTTTATAAAACATAAAGCTTCCTTAAGGTCCTTTGTGATATTCAGTTTAAAATTCATGACATTTTGATCAACTGTATTTTTAATGAGAGCCCTACTAGAATCCTTTTGAGAACTAGATAGTTTGCTAAATTTGAAGCATCTTTCAACTGGAACAATAAGGGTAAGTTAGGACATTTACGAAAAGAAAAAATATAGTTAAGTTTGAGAGCTTTCTCTTGTGTAGGTGACAGTTGTGAAGTTGAAAGATTTACAATAGTGTTACTATTGACTTCTGGAAGCCAAGGGGGGGAGGGGGGGGGGGTAGGAGCAAGAGGGAGTAAATTTGAAAGTTTTTTTACTAACGAAAGTTTATGAAAAGCAGAGAACTTGACAGACCAGTACCACGATAACTGACCAAGTGTGTCGAAATTTTACACTGAGTTTCCAAGAAAAAGATGTAAATGCAAAAATTTCTTTTTCAATAAAAGTGAGCTTACTACAAGTATCCTGAATAATGGTGTGGAGTAACAATTACTTAAAGGTATGTAAAAATTTCGATAGACGTTTTATCAATTTAATTTTAAAACCCAAGCGAATAAAACCAGGAAAAACACCAAGACGTTTACAACTACATAAAAAATTCAAATGATTCAAAACTTTTTCCCATCTTAATCTAAGTTTGTAAAAACAATTAAGATCAGACATGATAAAAAAAAAAAAAAAAAAAAAAAAAAAAACAGGTCCGTTGCAACCAAAGATAGTAAATAAAAACTTGTGGAAATATAAAATGTCACAATAAGATTACATTTAGCCCATCAATCCCAATTAGTTTTTCTCTAAGCGGACATTTATTAAAGCATAAATAAACATTTGTGTCATAGGTGGAAATTACCATTGGTGGTGCAATCAGGCTTGAGTCAAGCCTGTTGCCATCACAAGGCCACACCTGTTAAAGAACATTGAGCCACTTAAATTAAAGTTTCCTCCCAAATTGACACTTTCACCCTCTGCTGTAAAATATTCTAAATTCATAACAAAACTCATGTGTTCAGCTGAAGAGCTCACTTTTTTAGAGATTTGAACTTTTTCTAACTGACAAGAATGTGAGCCAAGAAATATATGGTATCTCCGGCAGACTCACGAGTACCTTGTACTGCAAATGTGCCAAATAAACGAAGTTTACTGAAAAAGCGAGGTCCCGAGTCAGTTATTTTATCTATCAGCCACGTCACTTAATTATCACCACCTGCCAAGTCCCTACATATATATATACAGGGTGTCCCTAAACTCATGGTACATACGCTAGGGGGTGATAGAATACATCAAGACAAACAATATTAAATAGGAAACTAAGGGTCCCAAACGTCTTCTGAAGGAGATAGGCGCCTTTAAAGTTTAGGCACCAAAATTTCAAATGATTATAAAAAATGGAAAAATTGGTCGATTCGTTTGCAGTTTTCACTAAAACTATTCTTTATGTCAGTATTTTCTTGAAAATAAATTTTAAAGTTACACTTCAAAAAATGCCAATAGAGGGCGCTTTAGACTTTGGAGTAACCAACAACTATTTTTTACCGTTATTTTTTGTATCTCATTACATGCTTTCAAAATCTGAATCATTGGGAGTGGTTAGGTAGCGCAAACTGAACTGTGTTCAGGAGTTAAAATTTCAAATGATTATAAAAAACGGAAAAATTGGTCGATTCATTTGCGGTTTTCACTAAAACTATTCTTTATGTCAGTATTGTCTTGAAAATAAATTTTAAAGATAAACTTTTAAAAATACCGATAGAGGGCGCTTTAGATATTCTTTATGTCAGTATTGTCTTGAAAATAAATTTTAAAGATAAACTTTTAAAAATACCGATAGAGGGCGCTTTAGACTTTGGAGTAACGAAAAACTATTTTTTACCGTTATTTTTTGTATCTCATTATATACTTTCAAAAGCTTAGACTTAAACTTAAATTTTGAGCTCAAAATCTGAATCGCTGGGAGTGGTTAAGTAGCGCAAACCGAACTGTGCTCAGTAGGGGGGTTCAAATTTCAACTCATGAACACAGTTCAGTTTGCGCTACTTAACCACTCCCACCGATTCAGATTTTGAGCTCAAAATTTAAGTCTAAGCTTTTGAAAGCATGTAATAAGATACAAAAAATAACGGTAAAAAAGTAGTTGTTGGTTACTCCAAAGTCTAAAGCGCCCTCTATCGGCATTTTTTGAACTGTATCTTTAAAATTTATTTTCAAGAAAATACTGACATAAAGAATAGTTTTAGTGAAAACCGCAACGAAACGACCAATTTTTCTGTTTTTTTATAATCATTTAAAATTTTAACTACTGAACACAGTTCAGTTTGCACTACTTAACCACTCCCAACGATTCAGATTTTGAGCTCAAAATTTAAGTTTAAGTCTAAGCTTTTGAAAGCATGTAATGAGATACAAAAAATAACGGTAAAAAATAATTGTTGGTTACTTCAAAGTCTAATGCGCCCTCTACAGCATTTTTTGAACTGTACCTTTAAAATTTATTTTCAAGAAAATACTGACATAAAGAATAGTTTTAGTGAAAACTGCAAACGAATCGACCAATTTTTCCATTTTTTATAATCATTTGAAATTTTGGTGCCTAAACTTTAAAGGCGCCTATCTCCTTCGGAAGACGTTTAGGACCCTTGGTTTCCTATTTACTATTACTCGTCTTGATGTGCTCTATCACCCCCTAGCGTATGTACCATGAGTTTAAGGACACCCTGTATATATTTTTTTTCTTGTTTCTTGTTACTAAACATATTATTAATATATTTCCTCTTGAAATAATGCCCTTTTCTACTCAACTAGTGCTCTTTTTAGCACCCTGTCTCTTTTTCTTTCTAGAATGAATTACTAAATGATGATTCTAGATTGAATTTAGTAATCTAGATGATTACTAAATTACTGATTATCATTTTAGTAATTAAAACTTAAAAATGTATGTTATTTTCCTAATTAAAGTTAATTGTTTAACGCGAGAGAAAAAATCCTAAAAATCCAATTTAATTTCTTTTTTAAATCTGATTTTTTCTTATCATGATTTTCTTTTTTCACCCTATCTGTGGATGACATTAGTTTTATTTTCCCCCCTGTTTTTTGGCAAGTTATTAAATTACAGGTTTATTTTCTATTAAATTTCTGACGTAATACAGTATCACCTACTTCTAGTGAGTAGATTCTACAGAGTTGGGCAAATTTGTAATTCCAATTATCTGCAATGTAATTACAGTATAATTGTATGTAATTAATTATAGTTCAAATTACATGCCATAAAAAATTCTTGCATCACTGTAACCGGAACCACCCCATCCCATTATTTGACAAATTTTCTGTATTTGAAAGTGTGTAACTATAATTAATTACATGCAATTAACCTGTAAATACACTGTGGATAATTGAGATTACAAATTTGCCCAACTCTGTATCTAATATTATTATTCTCCGGGGTGGGGGGTGGGGGGGGGGGGGTTCCCTACCTCACAAAACCCTGTTTTGTTTATGTGGTAGGATGGTTTAGTGTATCAGCTTACCATTTCAAGTTATAAATTATAGATGAATTTATTGATAATACTTAATCGAAAAGTTTTGTAGTATTATATTAAAAGTAAAATAAAACTTAATTAAAAAATTTAATTTAAGTAAAATTTCTTCTCAATTTTCTTCCATTCTGAGATAAATTCATTAAGTAAAAGCATAAATTACTTGTTTATTCAAATTAGGAGTGTTGGCACTTTGTCATTAATCCGGCACTTCTCATCCTACTGTGGGTTATTGTACATATGGATTACTACTGAATACTTAGTTTGTTTAACTATTCATACAGTTTTGACTTGTGGTTGCAGATCGTGTAAGAAATGATGATATTTAATTTTGTGTATGTTGACTAACCCTCAAGAATCATTAATTAAATTTTAGCTTTGAATTTGATTAGCATTGTTATTAAAGATACAGCAAGTTAAAAGTAGGTTACTATTTTTGTGGTGGTTTTTTTTTTTTTTTTCTTTTCTTTTCTTTTCTTTTCTTTTTATTTAAGCAAGCTGCTGATTCATTTTGAAAGATGTTGATAAATTTTCAAAAGAAAACAATTTACAAAATTTGTGTAAGTTTTCTTCACCTTGAAGAATTATTTCCAATGCGTTGATTGATTTGTCTGTTAACATTTATTTGTGTTCAAATTCAGCTAAGTTTATGTTTTACAGTGTATGTAAAGTATGTCTTAGTTAATAAAATTGTTGATTTTATCTTAAAATTTTGAATTATGAATTTTTTTTTTCCTTGCACATACAAATTTGAATTCTCTTTCACCATTTTTTATGTCACAACT
Organism: Maratus speciosus; assembly: GCA_963932465.1. Taxonomy (NCBI): domain Eukaryota; kingdom Metazoa; phylum Arthropoda; class Arachnida; order Araneae; family Salticidae; genus Maratus; species Maratus speciosus. Next base: position 153,613,117 of record OZ010790.1, on the reverse strand, counting down.
TTTTCACTGCTCTGCTCATTTTCCATAATTATCTCTATGTTTTATTTTTGAAGTTGGAGACCAAAAACCTAACAACATCTTAAGACCAAACCTAAATTTGCGTATAAATCCAGCTACACGCATGTACACACACACACAAAAAAAAAATAATAATAATAATAATAATAATAAAATAAACTCTGAAAAAAAATGCAATACTTTAGACTTTATGTTAAAAAAAGAAAATATTCACAAATTTAGATTCACCTTAAGATACAGATGTAATATATAAATTCATGAAGATTCCATGCAAAAATAATTAGTAGTCGAAAAATCTAGCACAGAGTTTCAAAAAAGCATATTCTTAACATTTGGAGATGAGACTTTAAAGCATCCTTTTAATCACAACTTATACATTCAGAACGCCTGACACATTTTTAATCTAAATTAGCATTAAGTGTTCATTATATGCTGGCCATAAAAATGAAAAAGTAAGTATAAAAGATGAAAGTAAGAATTGAGGTTTTTTATTTAATAAACATGCTATTTATTTACAGAAAAAAAGTTATAGTCAGTGCTTAATTTTCAACGGAGCTCAGTTTTGGTACTTCTTTGTTTTAATTGAATATTTAAATTTTAGTCGGAATTCACCAGAGCTCAGAAATACTACACCCCGGAGCCCAGCGAAACAGCACTTCTGAAAATTTGAAAGCTACATTATCTTTTCCTTTCCCTTCTATCTTTTGCATTCTTTCCTAACACAGAGCTTACATATGTGTCGTAATGTGTTGCACATGTTGGAGCATCAGGGTTTTAGTGCAGTGGTATACACTGTATACCTTCTGGATTTTTTGAAGGAACTTCATATATCGTCTTTGTTTATCATTATCCCCCTTCATGTATCCCCTAAGTAGCCTACTTCTATCTAGTGCTCGCAAGTGTAGACTCAGTGGTTTCCGAATGGTGACGAGGAATGCCAGAATCAAACTCAATCGTATGTGTCACATTTATTCGTAGTAGCTTTCATAGAAGTAGAAGAAAAATAGAGAGGAAATGTGCTGATTTGGTGTGAAGCCAAAATTGAAACCCCAAAAGCAGTTACAAATCAGTCCACACACTTACAATTTGCATCAGCATACCTGACCTTTAAAACTGTACAATGATTCAGGCCTCATCCCATGTACTTGTTCTGTTTATGATCAAATGCTTTCAAATTCGGGCGATAACTGTCTTCATATTAAAAACCGTTTTGACGGTATACTACATCTCTATTGTACTTAGAACTCTCTGGATAATGTTATGTTTACTCACTGCTTTCTGTTTGTTCATGTTGTCAAAATATGCTTACTGATCAAGTTTTTAGCTGCATGCAGTGCTTAATTTACGCCGAAGATCAGAGGACCTGCAGCTCCTGTAGTTTTCTCTTTTTAGTGAATATTTAAATATTAGTCAGAACAGAACCCATCAGAGCTCATAAATGCTCTGCACCGAAGCCCACTGGAACAGCCCTATGTGTTGGGTTTTGCTAGTTTATACAAAGAAATTCATGGCAAGTAAGATTTTGTGTAAATTCCCCACTCCTCATTCTTGATATAAATGTTTCTACTCTGTTCATTTTATAGATTTTATTATGTACATAGATATAGGCAAAGTATGCAGATGACAAAATTGCTTTAATTTTTGCAAATAATGTATGAAATATAAATATGCAGGTAGAAGGGACGGAGGGGTGGGACTAGGCACTAGGGTTGTTATTATTGCAAAATATTAGATCTCCGTAACTTTTTTCCTTAGAAATTAAGCACTCTAGTTATAGTTATACTTTACAATAATCTTTATTTTATTTTTTCCTATTTATCTCATGAAGGTTTCTTTGCAAATAAGGAGATACTCATTTTACAGCAAAAATTACATAAAATTAGAAAAATTAAGCCTGAAAGTTTAGGTGCTCATTACATGTCATAATAAATGGTACGTTTTGTTTTAAAATCGAAATTTGAATATTTAATAATCATATACCCTTACGTTTCTCTGTTGTCTCTCTTATGTTAGTAAAGTTTATTTTTCTTTTGTACTTTTATTATATTAGGCAATGTATTGGTGATAGTAAGTGCATACTAGGGTTGTAAAATCCTTCATTTCCCAATTGCAGATTTCCTTTTTTAGCCCACTGTTTTCTGCACCCTCCCTTTTTATAGTCAAATAGCTTCCACAGAAAATATGTGATTTAATATATGTTGCTAGCCATCATTTTCCAACAATATGTTCCTTGCAGATATTTTTTCTCAGTCAATTATTTTATAGTTTAAAGTATGCTCCAATCCTCCATGACGAGTTTCTCTGTTACTTAAAATTTCTATCGTTTTTATGTATATAACTGCAAATAATTTTAAATGTAATTGAGAAAAAATATTTGATAATGCAGTAGCCCTTTGTTACAATTGCTCATACCAGAAGAGAAAAAAAAGAGCAAATCTGAATGTGTGATGCAAGAAAAAAAATTTAAAAATTAAGATTATTACAAACAAGAAAATGTTTTATATTTGTCTCCAAAATATTTTTTTATGTGCATATTATAATTTTCTTAATAAATAATTCCTTAATAAAGTTATAAATAATTATATGTATTCTAATCAAATTATGTATAAGTTACTTAAAAAGAATGATTAAAGTAGAACTTATTTTTTGTGAAAGACTTAAAAAGAGCAATGTATCCAAGTGCACAATATAATGAGGGGTTATTGTATTGCTGTTTATGTAAAAATTATCTCAAATTTTATTAAATAACTTTAAATACCTTAAATTGAATTTTATTCAATATCTAGTACAGTAAACTCAATACAGAAACTCTTTAAGTTAGAACATATTTTAAATTGTATAGAGAATTGTGTAGTTACATTTTTCTTGAAAATTTTAGAATAAAAAATATGTATGGTTTAACTAAAGTAAATGTATTGAGAATTGTATTAAGTTATTTAAAAATTATCAACGTAACACTTATACTATATTTTTATAATTCTTATTTTTAGTAATAAGAATGTTCTTTTCCTATGATGATAAGAAGTTATTTATGCTATTTTACTTTTTCATGGTTGTTTTAACTTTTAATTTTCTTCTTTTTCAGGGTGAATTAGTTTTAATGTATGGCATTATTCCAGAAAAAAGTAAGAAAATTGTGTTTGAAAAAGTTGTAATGCAGTCGATGGAAAATTTGGTATCAGAAGGAGATGTGAGTTTGTTCTCTTATATTTTAAATATACCTGCCTACTTGTATTTTCTTGCTAAATAGTTTTCTCACCTCCCCCTTTTTAAGTGCGTTCATAATTATATAAATACGTAGCACCTACAGTCGTCATTCAGTCCGTCTGTCTGTCCGCCTATAACAGAGCAAAAACTACCCGATCGAATGGTCTGAAATTTTAAATATATAATTTTTACAAAATTTTGTCGAGTCATTTCATATTTTATGAAAATCGGATGTATAGTTTAATTACAGGGATAGTCAAAAGTTTTCTGTTACATTATGGCCAATGGGAATAAATTATTGCAAGTGCATTTTAATGATGTTACAGTCTTCCGAATGGTCTGAAATTTTAATTGTTGCAAAATTTGTTGAGTCATTTCAAATTTTATGAAAATCGCATGTATAGTTTAATGACAGGGACAATCAAAAGTTTTCCGTTTACATAACGGCCAATGGGGAAGAAAATATTTCAAGTGCATTTTAATGATATTACAGCCTTTCGAACAGAATGAAATGGATATGGATATGCACTTATTGAAGTGCACTAAAATATGCATTCAGTACAATATGCAATCAAAAATATTTATAAAACTAGTTATAGTACATTTGCCACGTTTGACAAGCAATTTCCAACTTGTTCTTTTTTGCTGGCATGATATTGTTTTAAATTAATATGTTAAATTTTTAAATTGTCAACCAGTGTGGTTGGAAAAATTAAGATAAATAATTCTCAAGAAATATTGTTATTCTCTCAGAAGTTTTTTTGAGATTTTTTTTTTCTTTCTTAAATAATTTAGATTTGTGTTTTTGTTTTTCTCCTTTGAAAATATTTACCAATTTTTAAAAATTAGGCCTATTTTTTTAGAACTTTAATTAAAATTTTATTTCATATTTCTTTTTTCTACATTGACTTAGTCTCACCTGCATTATGCGGCATTGAAAATCTTTTGTGAATGTACTAAAATCTATTAAAACTGAACCCAATGGATTGCTGCACAAAATGGAATAATGATCCTGACAAAAAGAAAATTATCTTCTATTGTTATAAATCTAGTGTAATCTGTTCAACCTGAATAAATATAACAAATTATCAGGTCAGAACTTGTCTTTAATCATTGATGATGATCATTTAATCGTGAAACTGATATTTCATTATCAAGAATGGAAAGTTACAAGCAGAATAGATATAGAATAAGCAGATATAAGTTTCTAACTATAAGCATATGACACCTTCCATTATTTCATTGAAAAAAAAAAAAAGTTAAAAATTAAGCATTTTCAGTAATCAATCTTGACCTAGATATCATTGTGCAAAAACATAGATTTATAGAATATTCTAATATAAATGTAAGCTAAAAATTTAGAAACAATGAACTGAAAATGGATTATAGATTGTGTATTAACCATATTTAAAAAAAAAAAAAAAAAAAAAAAAACTTTTTGAATTTTAGACAATAAGCAAAAAAATGGAATTTTTTGAGTATTTTCTTTTTTCATTATTGTTTGATTGTGCTTTCATTTTTTAAAAAGAAACTATACATTATTTCATTTAGTAAATGATACTGTTACTACATTATTTCGTTTAGTAAATGATACTGTTACTACATTATTTCATTTAGTAAATATATTTGTATATAAATGTTTTTATTTTAGCAGTTGTGTTGCACATATCATATGCAAAATATTTTCATATTTTGTTATACAGTATGGGACCCGTTATCCGGAAACCCCATATCCAGAATGCTCCAAAATCCAGAATGCAAAATGATAACTGAAAAATAATTTTTCCTTTCAAAAACGTAAAAACCTGCAATATTTTTTAATGGTGTGAATGAGCATGAAGTTGAAGACTTTAAAATTTAAAAAGAGAAAGAAATTATTACAGATCTTCTGGACTAAACTAAAGAACTTTCATGTTCAGAAACTCAATTGTTGGATCAAAAACCAGTAGAAGATTGTTGATGATGATACTCCTGTAAGTGATCAGTGCAGTGGCACTGGCAGTGAGATTTGTGGCATAATGCCAAGGAATATTTCTAATGGAAGTGAAGATGATGGCAAGCAGAATGAGGTGGTAAAAAGATTTCAAATAAGCTATTAATGTTTTTTCAATTGAACAACTGATTTGTGGAATGCAACAAACAAGCTACTCCCTCAAACAGCAAATCATGGCAGTGTACAGAAGCAGTTAGTGCAAAAGATACACTATAAGCAACCAATCTTAATAAAAATGTTCTAAAAAACCAAATCAAAGGATTCTGCTCTCTTCTTATATACTAATTTGAATTGTAATTTAGAAGGGTTTTTTATTTTGTGTAAATAAGTTATTAAATTAACTAATTTATAATTATGTATTTTCATATATTATTCATATTTTAAACATTTCATACCGTTATTTTATACTATTCTTAACATTTATAGTAAAGTGTTATAGTACGGAAAAACACCTTATCCAGAATATCTCAGGTCCCAAGCATTCTGGATAACGGATCCTATACTGTATTTACATATATTAAAACCTATTTATTCTTAGTACAAAAATATGACATGAGAGTTTTTTGATAAAGGAAGTATTTGCTTAAAAGAAAACTTCGATAAAGAAATATTTCTCCTGTCCCTTATAATTCTATTTTAACTTTTTACAATCCAAATTCAGATCCAATCCAAACATATTTTATTTATTTATTTGCCTTTTTATGCTTTCCATTCGGGATTCTCAGGAGAATTTTTTGGAAAAATGAGTATGAACTCTCTTTAAGCATTCATGAGATTTATCATAAAATTTAGTTCTCTGATTTTCTTCTTTACAGTTAATTGTTAATAGGGTAAAGAAGAGTGTAACCAAGCATGAATTTTCTGCTGCATTAAATCTCTTTCCAATACTTCGTCATTTAGTTACAATTAGGATTGATTTTGAACGATTATTTCAGGTATGTAAGAATTATTGTTACTATTGTCTAAAAAATTTTATGTTCTTTCAAATGTATTTTTATATTTATTTTTATTTAAATAAACTATTTCTGTTGCAGGGATGTTCTTCTTCACTTTATGACAAATTACAAGGTTTCATAATCACTGTTCAGGCAACTGTAAGTTCATTCTTTTGATATTGTTTACATCTCAGATTTAGAATGAATGATTTTTTTTTTTTTCTAGAAATATTAAAAATGTAAAATGTATAATATTTGTTACTTAATATACTAACAGTATTTTTTTTTTTTTTTTTAAACAAGTACTCAAAAAAAAAAAAGTCCCTTCCTTATCCCTTACCACCACCCCTTCCTCTTTCTCATCTGGCATTATACTTGAAAACTTTTTAAGAGTTCTTAGTTTATACACAATTCCCCTTTATAAATTTTACAACTAAACTTTTTTGTGTATTTTTTTATTTAAGCTTTTTGTCATAATGTTAACTTAAAATTAGCATGAAATCCAGTGTATCTTGTAACTAATATAAAGTATTGAGCTTTAGCTTTGGCATTGCAAAGAATCACGCTGTTATAGGTTTAACTGTTTGTATGAAATATATTTCTTTTTAAGGTGTAGATATTTCCTTTGACTGTTGTCTATGTTGACACTTTATTAAAGTCTTGATTAGTGAAATAAATAATGGCAGCAGTTTAAGAGTAAATATTATTTTAAAATCTTTAATTAATTGTTATACTTAGAAGCAAAAAAGATTATTAGATTACTCCAGAAGCAGGGTTGGGTTTTGACGTCAAAAACTGGTTTATGACATGACAAGCATCAAAAACTGGTTTAAACTGTCATAAACTGGTTTAAACCGTCAAAAACTGTCATAAACTGGTTTAAACCGTCAAAAACTGTCATAAACTGGTTTAAACCTTTGAAAACTGCCAAATACATGTAACACACTAAAACATTTTAACAACAATAGGTAAACGTTAAATAAGTCAATGATTTATGTAATCTTTTATTTAAATTTTTTGTAATTTAATAATTAAAAAAATTAAACTATTAATGTCAATAAAATATTTTTATTTTTTGGAATTTTCAATCAGAGGAAAATCATTTTGTACAATTAAATAATCCGGACCAATTTTACCCTGCAGCATGTTGCAGCACACAACGTGTTTTGCACATTTATTTACGCTCAAATGATTTCTGAGTTTAGAGTGTATGAAGCGTTAGAAAATAGTCTGTCTCTTAATTGATGTTGAGCTAGTAGGACTTGATAGCAAATGCATTGCTAGATGAGCAAGTTTTGAAGCAGGCTCCAAAAGCTATTGCATTTAATGATACCTTTCCACCAAGAAATGGGGTCCTCCCTATAGCACTGAAATAAAAAGACGGGAAAGGGGTTCTTTAGCTTCATACACAATCAGTATGGGTAAGCATCCACAAATTCTCTGTGTAGCTCAAGCACGGGCTGAATCAACTGATACATCAGTCAACCTTTGCCCCTGATAATTGGGATACAAAATATAAGCCAAACAATGGTATGGTTTCTATTATGCAGTTTTTCAATATGTGGCTTAAGGGAATTTTTTTTTAGAAGACCAAGCCAATTTTGTTCAGTTTTAAAATCAAAAACATATTTTTATATATTTAAAGAAAGCATGTTTTAAAAAGATTTTGGTTTTAAGCTTTTTTTTTTATTAATTACTTTTCTTATTTTGTAAATGTTTAAGATTAATAATCCAATTTCTATTTTGAATGGAATGGTTATTGCCTAGACTAGAATAACATTGATGCACATTATCTTGTTATATATACAAAAAAAATCTGCACTTTCTAAGTTTTTTTCTTAAAAAGTCTAGCTAATGCTTTAAGCTCTCAAAAGTAAGAGAAATTAAAATGATTTTAAGTAAGAGAAAAATCTACAGTTCAGTTGAGCTTAATGTCTACTTTTTTAGAAAAATACGATTTTACAAAAAAAAAAAAATTAGCTTGTTAAAAAGTTGCACTTAACAATAATACTTTACTGTGTACTAATTATTGACATACAGTAATAGTGAATTTAAAATATTACGTGTAATGTTGTCATTTGTGACATTTAATGGGAATTTTTACAAATCAATTTAGTATTTGAGGTTTTTGACATGAAGGTTTAAACCATGGTTTAAACCCAACATAAACTGACACATGTCAAAAACCTGCCAACCCTGTCCAGAAGATAAGTCAAATCAACTCAACTTTTGTTAAGCTAAGTTTTCAAAACAGAACAATGGGATTGGGTGTGTTAAATTAAAAGAGTAATAGATATTAAGATTGAGCTTTGTGCAATATAATAGAAATGTAGAAATACCAATGTTAAAAGCACCAATAATTTTAAATTTTAAGCATACCGGTTTCAGTAGCATATAGCATACCGTCCTCAGTACTGAGGATGGTATACTATATGCTACCGAAACCAGTATGTTTAAAATTTTAAAATATTAGTGCTTTTAACATTGATATTTCTACATTTCTATTAAATTAAAAGTGTATTGGATAACTGAAGTAGATTTTTGACTAAGGTCATTTTTGCATCATCATTTTTTTCTTTTATAAATGTGTTGCAGTTAAAAGTATTTTTTGTTCAATACAAATAACATTTCTTTACATACTTCTTTCAAAGTTGTTTAGTTTTCTTGGTACTTTTCGGTTAGCCGGGCGCCAGTGTTACATATACATATGTATATATGTGTATATATACAACGTATGTATATACGTATATGCATATGTATATACAGTACAAAGTCTAAAGTTCAGGCACCCAAAGTTCGGACTTTCCAGCAGCAGTATTCAAGAAAAAAAGTGAAAAAACAAAATTGTTCTAACAAAAAAAGGGTCTAGAGCAAAGAAGCTTTATTACTGAATCTTAACTCATGTCTATATACAGAATAAAAGAAAAATGTCTTAAGGCTGTTCTTAACTGCTCTGCTCAACAAGCGGAAAACATTTTGATACATTTACAAATTCATTTTTTAACGGAAAGGTGTAAAATTAGAAAGCCTGGCCATGGAAGCGATTTGGAATTGAACTATTTTTTCCATTTTTTGATCAATCAATCAAATACCTATTGAATTTTAAGAAGACATTTTGATTACGTGACAAATATGTTTTTCGTCCGCTCTGGAGTGCTCTTTCTTCCTTCGCATGGAAATTCGGTTCAAAACGCTCACTTTGACACTATTTTCTGAAAGATCTATTGCGTTTGCAAAAAGATGAAAAAAAACAGCTCAATTACTACTTAGTTTCTGAACAACACCAGCTAGTTAAATGCATTTCCAAACAAAAATAAATTAAAACTTAAGTCAGAAAGGTGCCTTTTTCCATTTGAGAACAGCCTTAATGATATACCTAAATTAATAAAGCAGCCCACATTAACTTAAATGTTCAATAGTTAGAAAGTTACAATTTCTTCTTAAATTGTATGTTTCCTTAAGGTGTTCTCAACTGCTCTGCTCATCAAACGCAAAATGTTTTGGCACATTTACAAGTTTATTTTTAATGGAAAGATATAAAATTGGAAGGCCTGACTATGGAAGTGATTTGGAAACAAACTCTGTTTTCCAATTTTTGATCAATAAATTACCTATTGAGTTACAAGCAATTTTGATCATGTGACAAAGACATTTTTCACCCTTTCTTGAGTAGTTATTCTTCTTTCGCGAGGGAATTCGGTTCGAAACGCTCACTTTGATACGATTTTCTCAAATATCTATTGTGTTTGAAAAAAAAAAAAAAAAACTGGAAAACAGTTCAATTACATAGTTTCTGAACAGCAACACCTGCTTGCTAGTTTTATGCATCTCCGAAAAAAAATAAATTAAAGTTTATGTCATAAAGTTGCGCTTTTGGATTTGAGAACAGCTTTAAATAAAGGTTTTTGTTTTACTTTTTATTTTGTTATGATTTATTTAAAGAAAATGATTGTTTAATTTAGTATTAATAGTTGTTATAATCAATTTTTAATATATGAACGTCATATTTTGCTTTTTAAGTAGTGAAGTTTCTTTTTATTGGAAATACAATATTTTTGATGACCCAAAGCTCGAAAAAATCCGAAGTTCGGATTTGGTAAAGTCCCGAAGATTCTGGACTTTAGACTTTGTACTGTATACATATATGTATGTATACACAGCTCATATTCAAAATATTAGAATAATTATTTTTTTTTTACAAATTGAAAATATTGTTTGGTAATTTAATATCTTTTAATGCAAATATGCAAACGATATTTTTATTAAGAACTTATTGTTGATTAAACTTATTTATTATCTTAAAATTAATATCATTTTTTAAAAGATTAATTGAAAAAAAATTATTTTGAAAAGTCAAAATATTAGAATATTTATTCAAGTGGTTCAAAATATTAGAATATTTCACATTAATTCTCCTTTAATTATCATCAATTGATAACTAGTGGCATCATTGATTAAATTCAGACTGATTTTATTTAAAATCAGTATTCTTTTTGCAGTTTGTTTGTTTCTTCGTCTTATAATGGGTCATGTGAGTGGTATTCCTGAATCTATTGAACTTCGTCTGGTTGATTTGTATTGGCACAGTAAAAATCATTGTTATATAATGAATTATTTACATTGTTTGCAATCAAGCGTTAGTAAAATACTAACACAACATTTAAAAAAAATGGAAAATTTCAAAATAATTGCAGAAAGGACGGCCGAAAACCAAAAACATATGCTAAAGATAACAGGAAACTGAAGTGCATAGTTAAGAAAAACCGTTTTAAAAGTGTGCGATTCTTGCACCGAAAATGGAAAGAATAAGGAGTTGAAGTTTCTACATCGGCAACATTAAGACATCTCCATAAATTTAAGTTTGAATCTCGTGTACCGAAAATAAAACCTCTCATGACTGCAAAACAAAAGCGTATAAGATTGAATTGGTGTAAATCAAGACTGTGATGTCTGGAGCCGTTTAGATTAATTTCTCTTTCGATTCTTTTGGCGCCAACGCCATACGTCACGTGGTATGCGGGCGCGCGCGGAGAGAAGGGTGGATATTTTGTTTTTTCAGAGTAAAAGTGATTTTGGAGAAGGGTAGCCGAGCCGTGCATGTTGGCCGGCGTGTTTTTTGGGCTTGTGAAAACGGAAGTATATCGGGTGCTAAGAGCACCAAAGGATTATAATTTGAGTAGTTTGTAATACAAGTTAATAATATAGTGAAGTGTAGTTCGTGGAGTTTAATATGAAGTTTGTGCACCTTGTGAAACCCTTTCTTTTTTCAGTGTAAATAGTCATCATCATTGTGTCGTCTTGTAGTGTCTTCATGTTCGTTTTAAATAAACTTAATAATCTTTGCTTAAAAAAGAAGTGCTATTTTTTTAACAAGATATACACAACGTGGGATGGTCAGAGGAGCGGCGCCGACTTTACACGCTCCATTTCGAAGAACCAGAGATATTATAAAAGTAAGCTGCATGTTTATTTATTTTTAATTGAAGATAGTGTTTGAAGATATTTTAAATAGATAAAGAGAAAAGTATATGATTTATTTTTATGATTGATTTAAGCATGTCAGAAGAAAGTTGCAATTTATAGTATCACATTTATTGCTTGATTTATTTATTTAAGATGATAGTATCGGTTATAAGTAGAGTTTATTATAAAAGTGTTTGAAATTGAAAAAGAAAAATGTTTAGCATTAAAGGGCTGAAAAAAGAAGATTTAGTTGTCGTCGCGACTGAATTAGGATTAAAGGTAGAATTAGAGCATAGAATTGTAGATTTGAAAACACTCATTGAGGGAAGCGACCAATTTGCTAAGGATGCTGAATTTGTAAAGGAATTTTTAATTACTACTGTATCAGATAGGATAGAAAAAGAAAAACGTGAAGCCGAGTTGCTCAAAATCGAAAAAGAAAATGTCAAATCGGAACAGAACACTGCTCTAGAATTAGAGAGAACAAAGTTAGAAGTCATTAAAGCTCAATTAGAAATGGCGAAGATAACAGATGATAAGAATTTGGATTCGGGGGGGGATGGACAAAAATCCCATACTAATTCTTTAGAATCTTTATGTTAAGAAGTGTTAACAAGCTTATTTCCCAGTTCTCAATGCCTCTAATTATTTTCAATAGTACATTAACCTTGGTAGTATAATTTACAGTTCTTTATTTATAATTTTTATTTTTATTAAGATCATTTCATTTAAATAGTATAAGTATAAAGTATTCTGAAATTAAACTCACCTTTTATCTTGCGTTCATTCTTTTAATCCTTTAGTTATTTATTCAGCTTTATGTTTCTTTAGTTACAGTTCATTGATAACGCCGTATCTTTATTTTTACAACTGCAGATGTTTACGTTTTTCCACGCGACATGGTAGAATTTACGAGAGCGTATGACGTGGTGTACTTTTCTCCTGACAGATGGCGGGAACGGATTTATGAATGAATTAGTTGACGTAGTTCGTCACCGGCAAATCACCATCTCGTAGATCATTCTGGAGAGTGGGCGTGTCGACACGTGCCGTTCCAGCTGCTGTATTTAAAGGGGTTAGTTGGAAGGAAATGTTACTTACTTGTTTTATCTACCAATGTTCTCGATACGAGAATTGCTTTAAGCGTTCTCGGGATGCTGTATCTGATCTTGTGGTAAACATTTAAAAATCATGCGGCTTATTTTTATTTTTCGTTCTGTTTTTAAAATCATCTTTTAAAGTTACGATATTTAAGCTTTTCTGTTCTTCATGGCTTCTAAGTTAAAGTGTTTAAAAATGGCTGTTTTGATTTAAAGTGATTCATGGTTTATTCATCAATATTTGGTTTATTTTTAAAGACTGTTTTTATCAAGATATTTTACTGTAAACTTTGGATCTTAATAAAAGAAGTTTAGGCCTGGAGCTTTATCTCATCTGTCAATTTACTTCATCCACTTTTTAACATTTCTTCATTCAACGTACTTCATGATTTTTTCTCATTTACATATTTTTAGAAATCCATCCTCCGATCTACTTCCACTGTTGAACTCTGCGTTATCAACATAATTTTTAATCAGTGTTACAAGTGTAAGATGTTGGGGAATTGGTATTAGTGCTAATCCCTAACAGTTTAGGTTATGGGCAGATAAGTCCAGATTTGAGGATATGGATCAATGGAGAGGATTGAATTTGATGATCTTCAGTTGGCCCTTTACCCTTTATAGAGGTCTATGAGAAATATTTAAGTTAAAAAGAATGACGCAGCATGATTAAAAAGAGGGGGGGGCCGAAGATTTAGTACGTGTCTGAAAAAAAAAAAAAAAAAAAGGGAAAATTTTTTTGAAGAAGATTATGAAGGAAGTTTTTTATATTTTTAAATTCTAGTTTTATCATTCATCTTCATTTATTTATTTTTTTTTTGTTGATGAAAAAAAAAAAAATGGCCGGCAACACAATAGAAAAGCTGAACTCCACGAATTATGCTGGATGGAGTATTGACATGAAATATGTCCTAATTGACAAAGGACTATGGGACATTATAGAATCCGGTAAAGAGGAGCTGGTCCCGAGTAGTTCAGTAACTGAATCAGATGCAAGCGTTTTTAAACAGCGGTCAAGGCAAGCTCTTTCGGCAATATTTTTGAATATTGAGGGAGAATTTAAGCGTGTAATTGCTGAATGTACAAATGCTGTTCAAGCTTGGAACAAAATTAGGTTACATTTCCATCCCGACTCTAGGTCATTCTTGATGAAGTCATTTAGTGAATTGATAGAATGCAGAAAGAAGGAAAGCGAGTCGATAAGTATCTTTGCAACTAGATTAAGGAGGCTTATGAGTATAATTAAAGAACAAGATAAAGAGTTTAACGAGATTTATTTAAGTTTTCAATTAATACGGTATTTACCACGGAAATATGATGGTATTGTGCAGAGTATCTTGAGGTGGTCCGAAGACGAGTTTAAGTTTGAAAAGATAGTTTTAGAATTAGTGTCTGAAGAGACCAGATTGACTGTTCGTGATCAAGATAGTTCTAAGTACGTGCCATCAGCTAATAGTGTAAAATGCAAGAAGAAACCTCGTTTTTATAAGAAATGTTGGCATTGTGGGGTTTCTGGTCACGTTCGAAGCAAGTGTCGCAAGTATCTGAACTCTCGTTATAATCCTGATCGACAGAGCTATCCAACTTATGCAGAATCTTCACCAAAATCCAGGAGTTCTTCTGATTTTTCTCCGACTGTGCCCAGAGGTAGAGGATCTCACCGACGTGATTATCGTGACTCATCGACTGATTCCACTGCTGGCCGGAGTTTTTCTCGTGATTCCAGACAGTATCCTAGATCTCCATCGCCCAGGCCTTACAGAAGATCCCGTAATTTTGGAAAGAATCATGTATCCAGACAACAGCCCAGAAAGCATGGAGCAGATATAGAGGACTTTCCTGACAGCTCACGTAAGTCAACTTATGTTGTATCTCAAGCCAGTTTATGTAATGCATCGGATGTTGACACCTGGATCTTTGATTCAGGTGCTTCACATCATTTCTGTTCTAATCGTAATTTATTTGTTAAATTTTGTAATGTTTCAGATGAACAAATGAATGTGGCTGTTAAGGATATATCTTTTCCGATTGAGGGTAAGGGAGAGGTAAAATTACGCTTTGGACAGAGAGTGTTCACCTTTACGGAGGTGATGTACTCGAGCCAACTAAGACGTAATCTAATCTCTGGCCCTCAGTTGGATAAGAGAGGCTTAACATTTCTGGGTGGTGGAGGCGTAATTGACATCATGAGGGGAGACATCATTTTATTCAATGCATTTTTGAAAAATGGGTTTTATCAGCTTTTCCCTAGGGCTCCTAAACCTTTGAAAAATGTATCTTTTGAATCTAATTCTGCGGGTAATGCTAAACGTATGAGTAAAATGCAATTGTGGCACCGCCGATGTGGGCATATTAGTCCCTCTGTTTTGATTCATACGTGTAAAGAAAATGGGGTCCGGGGATTGGTTGATCTGAAAGATAACGATTTTCATTGTGAAGTCTGTAAGTTGAATAAGTTTATAAGACCTTCATTTAAACCCATTGGCAGCATTCGTTCTGAACATCCCTTAGAACTTTTATTTGCGGATGTTTGGGGACCTTGTAGAACTGTTGGGAGAAATGGGGAAAGGTATTTTCTTTCAATTATGGACGACTACTCCCGTAGAGTTTCAGTATACCCAATGAGATTAAAATCGGATGTTTTTGATATTGTCAAATCTCATATTACTCGTGCAGAAAATTTCTTGGGTAGAAAAGTAAAGAATTTTAAGTCTGATAACGGGGGTGAGTTCGTCAATGATAATTTTGAAATATATTTTGATGAAAAGGGAATACATCACGAGTTGACAAATCCATTTTCTCCCCAACAGAATGGGGTCATTGAAAGGTTTATGCAGACGGCTGTCAATGGAGTCCGTACTATTTTGGCTGAAAGTAAATTGAATCCCAGATTTTGGCCAGAGGCCTTAAAATATTTTTGTTATACCTGGAACCGTGTCTGTCCTAAGTCTTTAACGAAGACTCCTTTTGAATTGTATGGGGGCCGAAAACCATCTGTGAGGCATCTTAAACCTTTTGGGACAACTGCTTACGTGGGAATTCCTCACCAGAAACGTAATTCAAAGTTAGATCCAAAGGCAAAAAAGGGCTATCTTGTGGGTTATGCTTTTAATACCAAGGGTTACCGGATTTGGATACCTGAAGATGATCAAATTGTTGAAACTATTAGTGTTACATTTAGAGAGATTCCTGAGGATGTTCCTGGAGGCAGTGGATTCGTGATGGGCCCGGGATCTTGTGATCCTTTTTCCATTGACTCCGGTGATAATCAGGGTGAAGATGCTGGAGGAGTAGATTCTTGGGGACCCTTGAATCCTCCCGGCATACCACCGGATTCCCGGGTTAATGGGGAGGGGGTTGCGGATTCCGAGTCTGATTCCGAAGCTGAAGACGTTAAGACCCCTATTTCCTCCAAGCGAGAAGTTAGGTGGTTACGTAAACCCGTAGTGCGATCTTCCAGGGACAGAACAGATATTTATTATTTTGAGGAAGGTAAAACTAATAGATTAAGATCACCTGCAGAAGTTGAGAGGTATTGTAATGTAAATGGTATTAAGTATGATCCAAATCTTTTTGATTTCAGTGGCTCAAATACGTATGCTGGTTTAGTCCCTATACATTCTGAATCTGATGACGAGAACTCTGATAATCCTGAATCTTCAAATATATCTGCATGACTAGACAATATAATAATTCCTAACTCTTTTAAGCAGGCTCAGAAATCTCCGCAGCGTGCGATGTGGTTTGATGCAATGCGAAAGGAAATCGGGGTTATGAACGAACGGTCGGTTTCGCATTTGGAGAATTTGCCAGGAAACGTGACCCCAGTGGGCTGTCGGTGGGTATACACGGTCAAGAGGGACGAAAGAGGACGAATCGCTCGTTTTAAGGCCCGTTTGGTGGCCCAGGGATTTAAACAAGTGAAGGGCGAATCGTATGAGGAGTCCTTCAGCCCTGTTGTAAACTTTGGAGTGATTCGATTTTTCTTTTCCCTCTTAGTATCGTGTTGCGGATGGTCACACGTTCAGTGTGACGTAACAAGCGCCTACCTATACGCCCCGCTACGGGAGTCTGTTTTTATGTCACAACCGCCCGGTTTCGTTATCCCCGGTAAAGAGCATATGTATTGCAAACTAGATCGAGCGCTGTATGGGCTGCATCAAAGTGGCCGGGAGTGGTATTATGAGATCCATAAAGTTTTATTAAAGATTGGTTTTAGGAAATTTGAGTCATGTAACTGTACTTACCTTTTTGATTCTGATATAGTTCTGCTACTATACGTTGATGACTTCGTAGTTTTTGGAAAGTTTAAGAAGAAGATTGACATAATCCTGGGTTTGCTTGGAAAGAATTTTGACATCAAGCTTTTAGGAAGAACACGTAAACTTTTAGGGGTCGAATTTGTTGAAAAGGGGAATTCATTATGTATACACCAGTCTAGTTATATCGATGAGGTGTGTGATAAATTTAAGAATTTTCGAATTCCTATTTCATCTCTCCCTATTAGTAAGGGTGTTATATTATCTAAAGTTAATTGTCCTTCTTCTGATTCCGAAAAGGGGTACATGGCTCGTTTTCCTTACAGAAGCTTACTGGGTTGTTTATCATTCATTGCCAGTAGAACCAGGCCAGATATTAGTTATGCGGTTAATATATATAGTCAGTTTCAGTCTAATCCGGGTATTTCACATTGGGACGGGTTATTACGGTTGCTTGGTTATTTAAAGTATACCCGACACTACCATCTCCGGTTACGGTGTAACGAGGAGAAGTTGGTTGCCTTTTCTGACGCTGATTTTGCGGCGAATCGGGATGACCGAACATCGGTTGGTGGGCAAATAGTCATGGTCGGCAGTTCCCCCGTGGACTGGCGTACCTTTAAAGAAAGGTGCGTCAGTTTATCCACAATGGAGTCGGAATTTGTCGCCATGACTGAGGCCTCCAAAAACCTGGTTTGGTTTGACCGGATCCTGCAGGAGTGTCGGGATAGAGCAATCATACGCGATTTAGGTATCAAGTCAAAGCTTTATGCAGATAACCAGGCGGCCATTAATTTTGTAAAATCACCTATAGAAAACTATAAATCTCGTCATATAGATGTCAAGTTATTTTTTATTAGGGATTTAATTTACAGTGAAGATTTTGATTTAGAATATATTCCTAGTAAGTCAAACCTCAGTGATGTCTTTACGAAGCCTCAGACCAAACACGATTTGTTAATTTTTGTTAGAACTGTATTTGATACAGGTTTTTAATGTTTAAATAGTTTTTCAGATTGTTTTTAGATTTCTGTTTGAAGTTTTTTTTAGAAATCATACTGCGTACCACCATTTTTCTTCAGTATAAGATTTACGTGTATTAAGATGTATAAAGTTTGTAATCCTGTGTACGTGGTGAGTGGCCATAGCCATTTACATGGTTTAGGCAAACGATGTTTAGCAAGTTTTTATCTAGCTTTTTATGAAGTCTCTTGATCACAATTGTTTTTCATTATCTTTTTCGTCTAGCTGTTAAGCATTTAATTCCCATCCAATGGTGGAAATGGTGCCTCTTACCATTCTATTCTTGGGGGTTCGAGCAGCCCACAGTACCGTTTCGGGTGGGTGGTCCCTTGGGAGACAAATGCCAGAGAACTTTCTGAGGTAGTTTGTGTGAGAGGTAACCGCCACTGGCGGATCTGCTGCGGGCATTGTATTTTTGATTTTGTGAGTCCCTAGTTTTTATATATGAGAATGTCACTAGTCCCCGTTTATCAGCTGGTTGGGAGAAGTATATGTAACTTAATTTTTAAAATATTTGGATATATCTTTTTAATAGTTTAAAGTTTCTGATTAATCTGTTTGAAGTTTAAATATATGTTATATTAAAGTTAAAGTAATAGAAATTAAGAATATGAATTTTTGTTTAGAAAATCCAGTTTCTCTCCTTTGTAGCAATAGTTTTTTTTTGAGGTTTTATGTTTTTAAAGTTGTTATACCTTTGTTAAGTCTTAAGTTGGATTTGGTACTGTTATATTTATATAGAAGTTTTGTTACAGGAATATATCTTATGATAATGGACTATTTTTGTGTTGATTATGTTGTTTCTAATAGATCTTTTTATTTGCAGGCATCTGATATCTTCAATGTGAATACTTGTGCGAATGTAGGTAGAGAAAATGGATATTGCTGTAAGATGTTGTCTGTAGATGGATAAGTGTACAGCTATTTATTGTTATGTCTTATTAATCAGATGCCAAGTTATTGCTTAAGTTTGTCATTTTTACTGGATTTTGGAAGCTACTGGGAGAGACTGATGAAGTTACTCTAGTTAATTTTTCTATCTTTGTTCTTGTTAAATAAAAGTTATTTAAGTTTTGTATAAATTTGCATATTTAGCTGTGGTCAAGATGACGGAGTTGGCTAGTATGTATAGTTTCAAATTGAAACGTTACTTTTATAAGTTGGTACGTATGTTGATTTTTCATTGTGATATTTTTCAATTTGTTAAATGTTTGAATTGTGTTTATATTGTTAGAAATTTAAATTTTGAATTTTTGTAAAGAGGCCATGAATGGATTTAGGCAAGTTTTTATGCTGGATCTTTTGGCTTTTGACTTTGAAGTTTTTGGTGGTCAATTGGTGGGATTTCGTTTGGAAATTTTTGTTGGGCATTTCTCGGTTTTTAATGTTAGTTGTTAAATTTAAAGCATTGGGAGTTTATTAATGCTTATTTCTTGTTAGTTGTTAGCCATTATTAGGCATTTCTCATGTTAAGTGTTAGGATTAATATTTCGTTTAGTTTTGTTCATTGTTTTTAACCGTTTTTATAGAAAGAAGGTGTTCCATGGTCAGTGAAGATTTTTAGATCTTTTATTTTTCGTTTTCGATTGAGACATTGAGAGGGGGGGCACTTGTTAAGAAGTGTTAACAAGCTTATTTCCCAGTTCTCAATGCCTCTAATTATTTTCAATAGTACATTAACCTTGGTAGTATAATTTACAGTTCTTTATTTATAATTTTTATTTTTATTAAGATCATTTCATTTAAATAGTATAAGTATAAAGTATTCTGAAATTAAACTCACCTTTTATCTTGCGTTCATTCTTTTAATCCTTTAGTTATTTATTCAGCTTTATGTTTCTTTAGTTACAGTTCATTGATAACGCCGTATCTTTATTTTTACAACTGCAGATGTTTACGTTTTTCCACGCGACATGGTAGAATTTACGAGAGCGTATGACGTGGTGTACTTTTCTCCCGACAGATGGCGGGAACGGATTTATGAATGAATTAGTTGACGTAGTTCGTCACCGGCAAATCACCATCTCGTAGATCATTCTGGAGAGTGGGCGTGTCGACACGTGCCGTTCCAGCTGCTGTATTTAAAGGGGTTAGTTGGAAGGAAATGTTACTTACTTGTTTTATCTACCAATGTTCTCGATACGAGAATTGCTTTAAGCGTTCTCGGGATGCTGTATCTGATCTTGTGGTAAACATTTAAAAATCATGCGGCTTATTTTTATTTTTCGTTCTGTTTTTAAAATCATCTTTTAAAGTTACGATATTTAAGCTTTTCTGTTCTTCATGGCTTCTAAGTTAAAGTGTTTAAAAATGGCTGTTTTGATTTAAAGTGATTCATGGTTTATTCATCAATATTTGGTTTATTTTTAAAGACTGTTTTTATCAAGATATTTTACTGTAAACTTTGGATCTTAATAAAAGAAGTTTAGGCCTGGAGCTTTATCTCATCTGTCAATTTACTTCATCCACTTTTTAACATTTCTTCATTCAACGTACTTCATGATTTTTTCTCATTTACATATTTTTAGAAATCCATCCTCCGATCTACTTCCACTGTTGAACTCTGCGTTATCAACATAATTTTTAATCAGTGTTACAAGTGTAAGATGTTGGGGAATTGGTATTAGTGCTAATCCCTAACAGTTTAATTAAAAGTGTTAGAACTCTGAGTATGCCAGTCCCGACTAAACCGGAAGCGTGGAATTTATTTTTTAGTTCGCTCGAAAAGGCATTCGAAATGAAAAATGTTTCGGAGGAGTTAAAAGTTGAAATTTTACTAAATTTAGTGGGTGAACGTGCCGCATATTTATTAGTTTATGTCAATTCAAATGAAATGAAGAGTTATTCGAAGGTTAAGGCTTTAATTTTAAAGGAATTTCAACCTACTCCGGAAGCTTGTCTAGAAAATTTCCTTACGGCAAAAAGAATGAAAAATGAAAACCATTTACAATTTGCAAGCAGAATCCGAGCTAATTGGGAATTTTATTGTCAGCTCAGGAAAGTAAATGATTTCGATACGCTTAATGAATTAATTGTTACCGATAGATTAATGAGTTCATTAGATTCAGAAACGCGGAGTTATGTTAAATTAAAGCAAATGGATGACTGGTTAAAACCACGCCAAATCGCGGAATTATGCGATAATTGGTTTACTTCAAAAGGTAGAGCTTTTTCGGAATTATATAATAGACCTATAAAGTCCTTTCGTAACTATGATGAACACGGAAGTGTGAATCATGGGAAATATCTCCCACCTCATATCAGAAATAATGTTCTTTCTCGCGAAAGAAAAACTAATGACATTTGTAGGCTATGTAAACAAACAACTCATTTATGTTTCTGCCCGAATAATAAAGATAAAAATAAAATGGGGAATTTTCGAAATCAAGCGAAAAAGGAATCGGGTATAGAGAAAAATAAACATGATGATAAATTAGTTGCTAAAGTGACAGCTTTATGTTCTGAGAATGAGGCAATAAATACGCAAGCTTTGCAGTATCAGGATGTGTTGTTAGGCGGGCGGAAAGTGAATACATTGATCGATAACGCGGCCGAAATTCCAGTCGTTAATTCAAATCAAATACCGGATTCATTTAGAAATAATGAAAGTTCAAAAATTCAATTGATATCTGCCTTTGGAGAAAAAATAACCGCTGACCTTATAACTTTACCTATAGCTTTAGATTCCGGAGACTCAAATAGTGTAGTTAACAGCGTAGATGTTTTGTTCGCAGCAACAGATAAATTATATGGGTCATGTATTATCACGCCAACGATTTATGAATTATTACGATCAGTTCAGAGTGGAGGGGAAGAAAATAGATTAGATGGTGTGTCTACGGAGGAGTTGCAGTCAGAAAGGGGGGAAGAAATTAAATGTGAAAAAGCAGAGGGTACTGAAATGGGACAACAAAGTATGAGTAATGAGAATTTATGTTTATTAAGTCAAAATGAAACTGCAGGAAAAGAGTTAATGATTAGCTGCATTGAAAAGAAAAATAATAGCGAAGATTTAAATGTGGGTCGTCAATCAGATGCGAGTATTTACAGGGCGCAACAGAAAAGTTGCGAATCGTTACAGGGAGCTTTCAAAGATGCAGAAAAAGAGAAAAATGGGTTTGTTATGGTAGACAATTTGCTTTATCATAGGGAAAAAGTTTCGGGAAATCAAGTTATGCAATTAGTGGTACCAAAGGTGAGGAGGGGGGAAATTTTAAAAATTGCGCATGAATCAATTTTCGCTAATCATCTTGGCATGAAGAAAACAAAAGAGAGAATTCGTTATTCATTTTTTTGGCCAGGTATGTCGCGGGATGTGGAAAAATATTGTGCGTCGTGTAAGGATTGCCAACTACGGAGCAGGGAGAGGGCTAGCGATCAGATACCCATTGTCCCAATTGAGAGGCCGGAACTTCCGTTCGACGTTGTAAATATTGACATAATCGGAAAAATTGAACCTCTGTCAGCGCGTAGGCATCAATACGTACTTACTTTGGTAGATCAACATTCGAGATGGCCAGAGGCAGTTCCGTTACGGACGATTACGGCTAAAGCTACGTGCGATGCATTGTTAGAGATATTTATGCGGACAGGAATACCCCGCGTAATAGCGAGTGACCAGGGTAGAAATTTTATATCAGGGTTAATACAAGAGTTTCATGCTAGGCTAGGGGCGGCTCCTAGATTTGCTACGCCGGGGCACCCACAGAGCTCGGGACTTGTTGAACGATACAATCAGGTATTGAAACGTATGTTACACCATATAATTCGTAGTGACCCTAAAAATTGGGATAAACACATCCCCTATCTATTATTTGCGTATAGAGAAATTCCGAATAGCACTACGGGCGTATCGCCATTCAAATTAATGTACGGAAGGGAGGCCAGAGGGCCACTGACGATATTAAAATCTACATGGGCAGGCGAAATCCCACTACCTATAAATCTAGGAAAGAGCGCGACCGAATACCTCCAGGAGTTGAAAATTAATTTGGAAAGGGCGGCGGAACAAGCGGCAATAGTGTCGCAGATCAAGCAAAGCTCGTATGCGAAGTACGCTAATCGAAGAGCGATTTACAAGGAATTTAGACCGGGGGACCAAGTATATTTATTAATTCCGGACTCCACGAACAAACTTTACGCGAGGTGGACAGGGCCAGCCGAAATAGTGGCGCGATGTAACCCTGATTCTTACAAAGTGAAATTAATGAACGGTAATGTTAGAAATGTCCACGTAAATAAGATAAGAAAATTTACTCCTAGGGTACAGGCGGTGGGTGTGATCTTCGAAAATGAGGAAGAATTAGGGGAGGTCCATCCCACCCCCAGTACGAAAGATAACTCCGACCTATTCAATATAGAAGAAGTTGATTTAAGTCATTTAGGAAAGGTGGAGAAAGAAAAAATGTTAGATTTATTGTATAAATATAAAGAATTATTTTCTAGAAAAGTGCAAATAGCTAAGGTAGGAGAGCATAAAATAAGAATAAGTGACGCAGAAAAGAAAAAGCCGTATGTTTACAGAATCCCTGAGACCTTGAAACCTCAAGTAGATAAACAAATTGAGGAGTTATTGGAACTAGGTCTGATTGAAGAAAGTGAGGCAGAAGCGCCACACCCAGTAGTTTGCGTAATGAAGAAGGATGGGGCCTTGCGCCTATGCGTAGATTTTCGAGTGCTTAATGCAGTTACAGTGACTGATGATTTCCCAATGGAAAATGCCACCGATCTATTGTTCAGTATTGGCAGGGCCAATGTCATAACTACAATAGACTTATTGAAAGGGTATTGGGCCATACCACTAGAAGAAGAGAGCCAGAATCTGGCGTGTTTTAAAACTCACAGGGCTCAGTATCGCTTTAAAGTAATGGCCTTCGGGCTCAAAAACGCAGCTGCGACTTTTCAACGAGAAATGAACAGAGCACTGTCCGATTACAAGGAGTTCGCCAGAGCATATATAGACGACATAGCCGTCTTTTCTGAAACATTTGCTGAACATTTGGTGCATCTAGAAAAGATATTTTCTAAGATATCAGACTTAAGATTTTCAGTCAACTTGAAAAAATGTGAATTCGCGAAACCGCAGATCAAGTACTTAGGACATATCATCGGGTCCGGCAGCCATCGGACCGACCCCGGAAAAGTGGAGGCTATTCGAAGGTTAGCAGTGCCTCAAACGAAGAAACAGTTGAAAAGTGTCCTTGGTCTATGTAATTATTATAGAGATTACATTCCTAAATATGCTGAAGTAGCATATCCTCTAACAGAACTGACGAAGAAGAAGAGTCCAGAACAGTTGTGTTGGTCAGAAGACCATGATCGGGCGTTTAATGAGTTGAAAAGAGGTCTTATCGAAGCACCTAGTCTACATACTCCCGTTATAGGAGTACCATTTGTCATCGAGTGCGACGCATCTGCAATCGGCATCGGCGCGTGTTTATCGCAGCGAAAAGACGGAGTACTGTATCCAGTGAGCTATGCCAGTCAAAAGCTCACTAAAACTCAACAGGCTTGGCCGACGATCGAAAGGGAGGCCTATGCGGTCATCTGGAGTCTCAAGAAGTTCGAAACGTGGATTTTTGGTTCACCTGTGGAACTTATCACCTATCACAACCCACTAACTTTCATCACCAAAAATGCACCCCAATCTTCCAAACTGCAACGATGGGCACTAGCACTGCAAAAGTATGACATTGTGATTTCGCATCGACCAGGTGCCAAGTTGATAAATGCAGACGCACTATCTAGACTTGAAACTGTTGAATAAGAAAACAAACTGTGAAAAACTTTCATGAACTATTTGATAAGTGACTGTTTACTCTAAAGTTTTGATTCAAAATTTATTTAGTGTGTTACTACAACCTTTGTTTCCTTTTTTTTGTTTTATTTATTATTGCATTTATTATTGTAATTATTAAGTATTAATTATGTTTTATATTAGTAGATAAGAAGAGTGTTAATAAGTTGTGCTATAGGCAGCGTGTCCAGATTCTTCAGACATGTAGTTTGTATATTTTTTTTTTATATGTATTTGTTAACTTTTATTTTTATTTGGGTAATTTGTTTAAAAAAAAAATGGAGTATAAGGACGTCTCCAGACTAAATTTCAGATAGAAAATTGAGGGACCCCCTCCCCCATTTTCAATCTTGGGTGGGGGGTGTGATGTCTGGAGCCGTTTAGATTAATTTCTCTTTCGATTCTTTTGGCGCCAACGCCATACGTCACGTGGTATGCGGGCGCGCGCGGAGAGAAGGGTGGATATTTTGTTTTTTCAGAGTAAAAGTGATTTTGGAGAAGGGTAGCCGAGCCGTGCATGTTGGCCGGCGTGTTTTTTGGGTTTGTGAAAACGGAAGTATATCGGGTGCTAAGAGCACCAAAGGATTATAATTTGAGTAGTTTGTAATACAAGTTAATAATATAGTGAAGTGTAGTTCGTGGAGTTTAATATGAAGTTTGTGCACCTTGTGAAACCCTTTCTTTTTTCAGTGTAAATAGTCATCATCATTGTGTCGTCTTGTAGTGTCTTCATGTTCGTTTTAAATAAACTTAATAATCTTTGCTTAAAAAAGAAGTGCTATTTTTTTAACAAGATATACACAACGTGGGATGGTCAGAGGAGCGGCGCCGACTTTACAAAGACGTTTATGGTGCAAAGATTGGAAAAATATATTATTTAGTGATGAAAGTATATTTTGTGTTTCATATGGTAATCAAGGTATTAGAGTTTGGAGAATGAAGCAAGAAGCATTTGATAAAGAAGGCCTTAAGCATTCTGTAAAATTTGCTACTAGTGTCATGGTTTGGGGTTGCATGAGTGCAGAAGGACTTGCACACTCAACAATGAATACTCAGATTTCACGAAACTTTCTTTGTTTTTGACGAAACCGTTTCCTGGGAAATGCTCAGAGCGAATATTTCGTCAAATTGATGAAATTACTTTCTTCACTTGCTTGACGATATAAATTTTGTCAAAAGTTTCTGTTAGATTAAACATGAGACTGAACATGAAATAGTAATAATCACATTCAGTCACAAAATAAAGATAAGGTAAAGCTCCTTACCTTTTAATTGTAGATCGTCCACTTCGAAGCAGGTCAGTTTCTTCATTATATACATTTAATAGACGTATCCAATTTGTGATGAAATATCTTTCTGATTTATCCTGTAATAAAAAACTTTGTTTTGTTTTTTTGTAATTAATAAGTGTAATTTTAATTCCTAATGTATCCGATGGATTTTTCAGGAACGTTCAGATAATCCTGGTTAAACTAATATTTTATATCATTTTAAAATACAAAATTGGAGCATACACAGGGTTCGCACAGACTCCTTAGACTCCTTGGAAACTCCTTAGAAATGAAAACATTCCCAAGTAGTACTTAGAACTACTTAGATAAGCAAACCACTACTTAGAAACTCCTTATATTCTATTGCGGCTTCGGACGCAAGCGATATTGCTGCCGAGGAAAAAAAAATCGCGATTGAAAAATTCACGGTAAATCTTTATGCACGTCATTCATCTGAAGCACAACATTGATTGGGTAGGGTAATCTTAATAGCAGGGCTCCCACTAGGTCCGTTTTTCAATTATTAAGTCCGTAAAGTCCGTTTTTCGACACTGTTAGCCGATCTTTATTTTAAATTTTATCGACGTTTGGCATTTAGCCAAGAATCTCTGAAAAATCGCGTTTTTCGCAAATATGTTCCAAAAAAATACCGTCAAATTTCGTCATTCGATCGCGGGAAAAATTCGTAAATTTTGTCAAAGGATCGTGAAAAAACGTGAATTTCTCCTACAGATCGCGGGAAAACTCTGATTTCTTAAAAAAGACACGAATTTCTTAAAAGACAGCGAAAAAAACGCGAATTTACTCAAAGGATCTCGAAAAAACGCTAATTTCGTTAAAGATCGAGAAAAAAAGCAGATTTCCTCTAAAGATCGCATAAAACGCGAATTTCCTCAAAAGATCGCGAAAAACACGCGGATTTCCCCAAAGGATCGCGAAAAACACGCGAATTTCCCCAAAGGATCGCGAAAAACACGCGAATTTCCCCCAAAGGATCGCGAAAAACACGCGAATTTCCTCGAAGGATCGCGAAAAACACGCGAATTTCCCCCAAAGGATCGCGAAAAACACGCGAATTTCCTCAAAGGATCGCGAAAAACACGCGAATTTCCTCAAAGGATCTCGAAAAACACGCGAATTTCGTCAAAGCATCTCGAAAAACACGCGAATTTCGTCAAAAGATCGTAAAAAACACGCGGTTTCCATCAAAAGATCGCGAAAAAACGCCAGATTCGTTAAACAATCAAAATAAAACGCGAATTCCATTAAAAGATCGCGAAAAAAGCGAATTTTGCCAGAAAGTCGCGAAAAAAACGGAAATTCTTCCTGTAAATCGTGAGGGAAGAAAACGTGAATTTCATCATAAGATCGCGAAAAAAATGCGAATTTGTCAAAATTTCACCTTTAAAGAAAGCGATTACCGCTGTTCTAAAAAAATAAATTCAAAACTTGTTATATTTTTTCTTGTATAGCATTTAGCATTCTTTTTTTTTTTTTTTTTTTTTTTTTTTTTTTTTTTGTCTTCTAAAATTTTCTTTAAGATGTATCATGCATGTGATATACATAAGTGTTTAGGGTTTGACTAATCTCTATTTATATGACCTAGGGGTGATTTTAGTCAGAATTTTCCGAAAATGTAAGGCATTCATTTCCGAAAAATTTTTAAAAAATCGGTCACCAATCCGAAAATTCGGACATAGTCGCCGAAAAAAATAAATTTTGTCAATCGTTTGCAGAAAAATAGCCAATTTCGTCAAAGGATCGCGGGGTGAACGCCAATTTCGTCAAAGGATCGCGAAAAAACGCCAATTTCATCAAATAAGCGCGAAAAACCCCGCAAATTTCGTCAAAAGATCGCGAAAAAACCCACAGATTTCGAAAAAAACCCACAAATTTCGTCGAAAATTGCGAAAACCCACAAATTTCGTCGAAAGATCGCGAAAAAACAGCAAATTTCGTCGAAAGATCGCGAAAAATCGACAAATTTCGTCAAAAGATCGCGAAAAAACCCACAAATTTCGTCAAAAGATCGCGAAAAAACCCACAAATTTCATCGAAAGATTGCGAAAACCCACAAATTTCGTCAAAAGATCGCGAAAAAACGCGAATTTCGTCAAAGAGCCAAGGAGAAAACGCATAGCTAGTGTCAGGGGTAGATTTCATCCCTCCCCCCTCTCTCTGGTGTAACTTTTCAGAAGATTTGCTGTGAATTTCAGATTTTTTTTTTTTTTTTACTTAGATCACCCCTGTGACATGACCATTGGTAACTGCATAAAAAAGTAGATTGTCAATTTTGTATTTAAACTTACGAAATCAATAAGCAATATATTGGTGAATACTGTGCAATTTCAGCACTAACAATTATATTCTAATAGAGTAAAATTTGTTTTTGAAATGTTTTTCTCTACAAATTGGGTATTAAAAATTGGAGTGTGCATACCACATAACGATGCAGCACATTAAAGCAACAACAAAAAATGGCAAATGCTTAAAATTTTTTGAACTCCTTGGATTTTTTCTTCCCAACCCTGTATGAACGCTGATACATCTTTGCTCCCTTCTGATTACATATCTAAAAGCACACTGAAGAAATTATAACTTACACAAAAGGATTATTGATAAATGATTAAAATAACAAATAAAATTAATCTTGATTATAAATATGAACAAAATACTTAAAGTCATAAATTAAGAAAATAGTTCTTTCATGTGTCACAATAATAGTCATTTAATTTGAATGTTTTGTTTCTTATCCACATATTCCACAAACAGGAAGTAATCTTAGTCTTTATTTATGATAGCTAAAGTGTTTTTTGAATGACAGGAAAAAACAGTTTATCTTGATTAATGATGAGTTTATATAATTTTGAAAGAGATTAGCTTGTCTAACATGATTGATAGTGTTTATTTAATTCTGAAAGAGATTAGTTTTTCTAACATGCCCCCTTAATTTCTTCAGATTGATGAGTCAAACAAGTTCATTGAATTTCTGTGATTCACTAATTCAGGTTTGGGGACTGGTTTAGTTAGTGCATCAGCAATCATATATTTCGATGGACAGCACTTTAATTCAATTATTCCATCTTCTTTGAGTTGTTTTATGGCATGGAAACGAATGTCAATATGTTTAGTTCTTTTTGAAAACTTCTCACTTTCAACCATTTTAATACAACTCTGGTTGTCTTCATATAAACAGATAGGTTTTGTTTGTGCTAAATCTAAATCTTCCAGGAGTTTCAATAAATAAATAATTTCTTGCCCTGCACCTGCAGCTGATACATATTCAGCCTCTGCTGATGAAAGAGCAATGCATGACTGTTTTTTTGTAATCCATTGAATTGGATTATTACCTAAGGTAAAAAGATTGCCGCTGGTTGATTTTCTTGTACTGGTGTCTCCTGCCCAGTCAGCATCCGCAAAAGCCTTTAAAATCGGTTCTGCTTTTGTGTCAATGCGCAATCTTAATTCTTTAGTACAGTTTAAATATCGTATTATTCTTTTAGCTGCCATCCAGTCTTTTTGACGTGGGGATTCATTTCTTCTACTCAATATATTCACAGCAGCAGAAATGTCAGGTCTACTGACAGATACGATATAAAGTAATGAACCTATTACCTGTCTGTATTTAACATTATTTGGCAATAAATTGTCATTATCTTCTAATCTATTAAAATTAGGTTCCATCGGTGTACCGACTGGTTTAGCATCCTCTAAATTAAACTTTTTTACTAGTTCTTCGATTTTAGCCTTTTGATTTAATTCGTAACCTTCTGCTGTTTTTTCTATTTTGATTCCTAAATAATAACTTAGTTCTTCTAGATTTTTTAATTCATATTCTCCCTTAAGTTTTTCTATTATATCTTTAATTTCGTCATCTTGTCCTGCAATCAGGATATCATCGACGTAAACAATAATATACGTTTTGCTTTCTCCTTCATTTCTAATATATAAACATGTGTCTGAATTAGACTGTTTAAAATTTAAATCATTTAATGATTTTGTTATCTTTGTGTGCCATGCCCTGGCTGCTTGCTTCAAGCCATAAATGGATTTATTTAATCGGCATACTTTGTTTTCCTGATTTGGAATAATATAGCCTTCTGGCTGAGTTATGTAAATTTCCTCATCTATGTTTCCATACAAGAAAGCCGTCTTGATATCGACATGATTAATTTTTAATTTGTAGTAAACTGCCGCTGCTATGAATGATCTAAGTGTCGTATATGAAACAACAGGGGCAAAAGTTTCTTCATAGTCTACGCCATATTTTTGATAATATTCCTTTGCCACTAATCTCGCTTTGTATTTCTGTATTCTTCCTTGATCATCATATTTGGTTTTAAAAATCCATCTGGATCCAATTACTTTTTTACCTAGTGGGGGATCGACTAGTGTCCATGTTTTGTTTTTATTAAGAGAATTTATTTCTTCTTGTGTCGCATTTAACCAGTGTTGTTTTTCTTCTGGGTTTTCAATATTTATTATGTCATTAAAATTTTCTGGTTCTTTTATATGTTCGTGTGTTGTCATGTAAACGAATCTGTCTGGAGGGATTCCTTTATTTGATCTACCTGACCGCCTTGGTTCTGATGTTAATTGTTTTGACTCACTTGGTGTGTCTTCAGTGTTTGTCACTTCAATTTCTACTAAGTTTTTGTTCTGTGATTTGTCATTTTCATCGGATTGTTTTTCTCTCAAATTTAACTGTGTTTCTACCTTTTCTTGTGCATTTTTGTTTTCTAGAAATTTAACAGTTCTTGCGATTATTATTTCTTTACCACTTGTGTAGATGCGGTACCCTTTGGAGTAATTGTCGTAACCGACAAAAATACCTTCAACTGCCTTATCATCTAATTTTTATCATTTATTTTTGTTAATATATGCAAAGGCTTTACACCCGAACACTTTAAGATAATGTAAATTTGGCGGTCGTTCATTCCAAAGCTCAAACGGGGACTTTTCATTAGCTTTCATTGGCAAGCGGTTTTGCAGGTGATTCGCCGTACAGATAGCTTCACCCCAGAATTTTTGAGGCAAGTTTGCTTCGCTAAGCAAAGCTCTCGTCATTTCAATTAAAGTTCTATTTTTGCGTTCGGCTACGCCATTTTGGCTCGGAGAGTACGGAACAGTGTGTTGGTGCTTTATGCCATTTTTTATGAGATAGTTATCCACTAAATCATTGTTAAATTCCCCTCCATTGTCTGTTCTTATACTTTTCGGCTTTTCGCCAAATTTACTACTAACTAAGGCAACAAATTCCTTAAGTTTTTCATAAACTTCTGATTTCTTTGATAATAGATACAGAATTGTGAACCTAGTATAATCATCTACAAATGTTAAGAAGTATGTTTTTCCCCCAATAGTTGGTACTTGGAAAGGCCCACATACATCAGAGTGTATCAACGCTAATCGTTTAGTGGCTCTATAATCTGCTAATTTTGGGTAAGGTGCATCTGTTAGCTTTGTTTTGATACAAGTTTCACAAGTTGTGTTATGTTTGCAATTATTAATTTGTATTCCTTTCGCTAGGTGTTTTTCTTCGATTTGTTTTATAGATGCAAAATTTTTATGGCTGAATCTTCTGTGCCATAATTCTATGCAATTAATATTGTTGCAGTTGTAAGTCTTATTTACATAGTTTATGTTTGCGCTTTCATTTGCTGTTTGAATTTCATATAAGTTATTTTTCTTTACCGCTTCCAGGCGAGTTATTCCATTATACGTTAACTTACATTTATCATTTTTAAATAAAATCTCTCATCCATTTTCTGTAGCTTTACTAACAGAAAATAAGTTTGATTCAATATCTGGAACAAATAACACATCTTTTAGTGTTATGTTGTGTATTTCACCGTTTGAAGTTACAGTTTTTATTAATGTATTTCCTGATCCATAAGAAACTAATTTGTTTCCGTTTGCAATTACAACATTAGTTTTTTCATTTGATTTAATTTCTGTAAATAAATGTTGATTATTTGTTAAATGACTGGAACTGCCACTGTCAACTATCCACGCTTTGTTATTGCGCGGTTTTATGATAAATGCACAATGTTTATTACCTTGATGATTTTCAGATTCATTGCAATCGGCATTTTTATCTGAATTTGATACATAATCATTTCTTACAGTTTTATCATCCTTTTGGAAAACAAGCGAAGAATTAAAATTTCTTTTGTAGTTTTGTTTATAGTTCGTATTATGTGAAGTATTGTTTTGTTTATTTTTATAGTTGTAATTATGCCAGCAATCTTTAGTGTTATGGTTTTTTAATTTACAATTTGAACAGTATTTTTGTTCCTTCTTGTATCCCGCATTATTGAATTTGTAACCCGCATTGTTAAATTTCTTTGTAGTTTTGAATGCTCTTGCGGTGTTTTCAGATGGTTCTGAACTATCGCTTCTGCAATTATGTTCATCAATCAATTTACTTTTAATAAAACTAGGTGTCAATTCTTCTTCATTACGGGATTCTAATGCCGTTATAAGTGTATCATATGAAGCTGGTAAGCTACACAGTAATGACGCTGAAATATGATTTTCTTTTATGGATTCACCTATTGCTGATAATTTATCTATCAACTCAAGTATGTTAGTGATATGCTTGACCATATCACCACCTTCATTTAATTTTGTGCTATACAACTTGCGCAAAAGGTATAGCTTACTTGATAAATTGCTGCGTTCATGAATTGCCTTCAGGGTGTTCCATGTATCTTTTGCAGTTTGAATGTTTTTTTACGTGAACGATCTGGCTATCCTCAATGCTGAGGTTAATTATAGCCCTTGCCTTCCGGTCCTTTTTGGACCAATCGGTATTAATTGGGTTTGGTGGTTCATCAGTAATGATCTCAAAGAGATCTTCTTTGATGAGAAGCCTCTCGATTTTAAATTTCCAAACATTGTAATTGTTCGAATTAAGCTTCTCTATTATCTGTGCATCTTTTGCAGTCGTCATTTTTTACTTCTATTACCACCTTTTAATTTTCAAATAAACCCTTTAAATTATCATATACTAATATTTAATATTTAAGGAAGGCAGCGCATCAGTCTCATAATCATTGTTAGATTAAACATGAGACTGAACATGAAATAGTAATAATCACATTCAATCACAAAATAAAGATAAGGTAAAGCTCCTTACCTTTTAATTGTAGATCGTCCACTTCGAAGCAGGTCAGTTTCTTCATTATATACATTTAATAGACGTATCCAATTTGTGATGAAATATCTTTCTGATTTATCCTGTAATAAAAAACTTTGTTTTTTTTTTTTAATTAATAAGTGTAATTTTAATTCTAATGTATCCGATGGATTTTTCAGGAACGTTCAGATAATCCTGGTTAAACTATAATATTTTATATCATTTTAAAATACAAAATTGGAGCATACATCTTTGCTCCTTTCTGATTACATATCTAAAAGCACACTGAAGAAATTATAACTTGCACAAAAGGATTATTGATAAATGATTAAAATAACAAATAAAATGAATCTTGATTATAAATATGAATAAAATACTTAAAGTCATAAATTAAGAAAATAGTTCTTTCATGTGTCACAATAATAGTCATTTAATTTGAATGTTTTGTTTCTTATCCACATATTCCACAAACAGGAAGTAATCTTAGTCTTTATTTATGATAGCTAAAGTGTTTTTTGAATGACAGGAAAAAACAGTTTATCTTGATTAATGATGAGTTTATATAATTTTGAAAGAGATTAGCTTGTCTAATATGATTGATAGTGTTTATTTAATTCTGAAAGAGATTAGTTTTTCTAACAGTTTCATCAAAAGAGGGTTGGTGGTGCCATCTGTCGAACAGTTTGGAAGCTCCTGCATTTACTGACAGGAGGAAGAAAAAATTCACTTCTCGTTTTTCTTGGGGAGATTCAAACCCGCGGCCTTTGACGTGGGAGAACTTTGCTCTTCCGACCTTGCTACTGGGTACTTGTATAGATGTGCTTTTAGATTGATGTAATAAATTCTGCTGCATGTTTATATTTTTATAAGGTAGATTGTAATTTTATCGGTGCTGCTGTAATTTCTGAAAGTTTTAAGTAAGGCTAATTTATTATTATGGTTTGCTCATGGTCAATGAATAATTATAATACGGCTTGATTAATTAATTTAATAGTGAAATTTTCTTTGCTCAATGAATGATTGGAATATGGTCTGGTTAATTTGTTGCTCTCAAATAACGAATTGTGAAGTGCATATTGTGTGAGATTTTATCACTTTGAGTAGATGGATAAGATTTTAACACTTTACTGTTTATAAAAGGGAGAGGGATCAATTATGTTTATTTTTAATTTGATTGAAAACAGAATATACTTCTAAGTTTGAAATTTCATTGACCAAATTTTCTTTTTGAATGATTTTGAAGAACATGAGAAATTTATTCTTTTCGCATTAAATCATAACAAACAACGATGTATAAATAAATAAATAAAAATAATAATAAGCATCCCTATAAATTTTAACAGCAAAAAAAATAACTAATGAAGACACAATAACTACCAGTGTTTCAGTATTTTCTGAAAGGCACTAAAAAGTGCTTTTTAAAAATAAATTATTACAGGACTAACATAAACAAGCAAATATCTGCTTGCTAAAATCGCAGGATTTGAGGAGGTACAGCAACTGTTTCCTTAAAATGCATTGAGTCTGACCGTGATTGAAGAGAAACTTTTGTTAAATATTTGAGTTTCCGCTTCATTAAAAGTCACGTGATGTTGATAGGAAATGATCGTCAAAAACGACGAAATACAGCTCAAGGATTGCTGAATTGTCAAAAGTGAAAGTTTTATTTCTGAGTGTGTAGAAAGTTATGCATCGTCTATGAAAAGGTTAACTCTCAAGAAATTTTGGAATATTACATGATTCCATCATCAGAAGATTTATTTGAAGATGATTTCATCTTTCAACAAGATTTAGGGTCACCGCATACCTCGGTGTCAACTAAAAATTGGTTCCTTCAACGCAACATTAACAGGGGTCGATGCAGATTTTTATTCTTGCAGCCCATTTTGTGAAAAGTAGAAGTTATTTTTGTGAATTTTATTATATTTTTGTGAAAAATAACATTTTGTAACGAAAGTTGAAATCCTGTTACTAAAAGAATTTATGAACAAAAACATTCTTTAAATCCCTTTGCTAAAGTTTTTGTTTTTCGTGATGTGGTTTTATTTACAAATTACACATTTTAAAACAGTTTTTATGAAAAAGAATGTTATGTAGAGGGTCTATTTTATTAAAAGGAATTTTGTGAAGGGACCTGTTTTATTAAGTTTATTTTTGTGAAGAGGCCTGTTTTATTAAATTTATTTTTGTGAAGGGGCCCATTTTATTAAATTTATTTTTGTGAAGGGGCCCTAAATAGGCCCCAAATTTTGTCTGCATCGACCCCTGATTAAGGTACATCCTTGGCCACCAAACTCACCAGACTTGAACCCATCGAAAACTTATGGTGTATAATGAAGAAAAAACTCCAAGAAAATCCTCCTTCAAGTAAAACTGAGTTAGTGGCATGTCTATTTGGACTAATATTGATAGAAATGTTTGTAAACACCTTGTATATAGTATGTAAGATCGATTGTATGCTGTTATGAAAGCTAAAGGGGATGCTACAAAATATTAACTACCATTTATTTCATATTTGTAAGGTAATATTGTTGTGTAAAATAAAATATTCTAATATTTTGAACCAACCTAAATTTTATTCTAATAATTTGATGTCTTTCAGAAAGCTGTATAGCTAATTTATTGTACCGTATTTTATATTTTGTAAATGTTAAA
This sequence comes from Maratus speciosus, assembly GCA_963932465.1. Lineage (NCBI taxonomy): Eukaryota > Metazoa > Arthropoda > Arachnida > Araneae > Salticidae > Maratus > Maratus speciosus. The sequence goes on along the minus strand of OZ010790.1, from coordinate 153,577,256 downwards.
ATCTTATCTAAACATTCCAGATTTAATTTATAAGAAATTTAATTGCATTCATTTAGTATCAAAAATAAATAAATGAAAAGTAATTTTTCCTTATTATTTTTTCTGAATTATTCTAATATTTTGAATATGAGCTGTATATATATGTGTATGTATAACACTGGCATCTAGCTAACCGAAAAGCACCGTTTTCTTTTTTAAAGAACACATATAAAATGTCACTGCATGTCATTATAGATTCTGCAATAAACTCAATTTGGATAAAATCTGAGAATGTATAATGTTTTATTGATCTTTTTTGTTTGTGTGCATGTGCAAAAGAGAGAAGAGAAGAACTATTGAATTTATATTTTCTTTGCATCTTTAAAAATTTCTAAATTTATTTTTCAGATTAGTAAAACGCTTGAAGAATTTATTGAAAGTATAAAAAATGATCCTGATACCAAAATGCCAAAAGATGGTACTGTTCATCAACTCACAAGTAATGTATGTAATTATTAGTTTATTTATTTGCTGTATTATATTTTTGTAGTATTGCAATTCATTGATTAGATAGTAAAAGAATCTTGTTATTTTTATTTATTCATTTTTTGTGGCTGTTTGTATTTAACATTAAATCTCATTATATATAGTAACTGTACTACACAACATTATCTGAGCTTGTGATAATAATCTTAAACATACATAAAGTCAGTGTTAAAATTCTTTGTATTTTTAAATGAAAATCTTTCCAAACAAACCTAATGTTGGGAGCCCACCGCTTTTGGCAGCATACACCCTCAAATTTGTATGATTTTATATTTTAAAATGAAAATCTATCCAATTGAACTAAGGGCACCTCATTATAGTGATTGTCCATTTAATTTATCATGTTTACACACATGTGAAACTTTCAATTCTGACCAAAAGTTCCTCAGAAAACCTAAATAATATAAAATATTCTCCCCCTCTCCCTCTTTTAAAACTCAAAATAATATCTCTCTTTGTTTAAAAAAATATATATAAAAAACATTTAAAAATTAAGTCATTGAAATTTATGAAATTTCATGAAAGAGCAAAATGCTTACACTGTTAATGAAAGTACCTGAATAATTCAAAATTATCTGATAACTTCATCTGTAGAATCTGTGCATCAATTCTGTTTGGTTTGGTCTCATTTATAGCACTTGATTGAGTAAAACATTATTTATAACACAATTCATTTATTATTTACCAAATCCTTAGTTTAATTTGTGTGGCTCTCGAGTTTTATTTGGAGTATTTCTGCCTTTAGATATAAGATAAATGCAGTTCAGATTCTTTCAAAAAGAATCTTTTTTGTATACTTTTTATAAAGTATCCCTTATGCAAGTTGCCTTAAGGGGAGATTCCATTTTATTGGGTCCAAAAAATCAATTTGGTTTTCTTTTCCTTTTAAGCATTTAGAATAAATACACAGTGTAACATAGTGTTAGAGCAAATCATCAAGATAAAATTACATAGAGAGAACAATGGCAACCTTTTTCTGGAGCAAAGATAAAGTCATGTGACATGCAGATGTCTTTCTTTCTTAAACTTTTCCCAATGTCTTTCATCTATTTGTTTTACATGAAATTTTTCCAATAAAATAGGTAGAAAGTTTTGTTTTTATTTTATAACTGATAATGATAATGTACTGCAATGGTTATGAATGTAACTCAAGATTTGTTAAAGGTTGGGGCATAACTTTTCATAGGCAAATTTTAGATTTATTTTAAGATAATAAGAGTAATTCATACTTTAGACAGTGTCATTATTTGATAATACAGTACAGAACCATTTATCCAGAATGGTTGGGGTCAGATGTATTCCAGTTAACTGGATGGGCATTAAAGCAGCATCCATTTGATAAGTTTTGTGGAATATATGTGGTTGTGGCATTATTTCTGATTTTAAATTACTAGATGGATTAAAAATCAAATGCAAGAAAGATCAAAATTTAATTAGAGTTTGAAATAAGGTAATTTATGGGAATCCCTTGGGAACAAAATTTTTTCTGTTTCCTCTGTATAAAAATTAAAACATCTAAAATACAACTAAATATGTTTCCATTTCAAATAATGTTGTCATCAAATTATACAATTGTTTTAAGCGATGCATATGTCAAACTGGCAGTATATGACACTTTTTTCTGCAAAGATTCTGAAATCAATCTATTAGAAATAGCATTCTGGATAACTGGTTTTCCGGATAAATGGTTCCATACTGTAGTTAACATTTTGCCCTGCAAATGAAGCATATTGATATTTTAAACAAATTATTCTGAAATTATATATGTAGCTTTATTGTATGTAAATTAAATAAGTTTTAAATTATAATAATATTATTATATTCATTTAGACAAATGAGAAACTTTTGTTTTCTATCTTAGCAACATTTTTTTACAGCAATTTTTATTTTTTTTTCCTCATGTAATCCTTATAATATTATAAATGCGAAAGTGTGTCTGAAAGTTTCAGTGAAGTCAATGTCAAAACAGATGAATTAATGCCTTTGTACCTTTGCATATAGATGGATTATAGCCCAGAAATGAATATAGGCTGTGTTTTATTTATTTTATTAAAATATTTTTCTTAATAATTCAAAATTTCCTTTTTCATACAGAATCAATTAACAATCTTCCTAAAATTTAACCCTCTTTCTTTTTTCGTTGCCAAAAAATGAAAACCCAAAATAATAATTCCTCCTCAATAATTAATTTTCAATTGAAAGATTTTCACAAGAAAAATGAAATTAAAAAATTAAGAATTAAAAGAAATAAAAGAAATATATGAATGTGATGTCATATCGGAAATAAAACGTAAATTTTCAGGTATTTCTAATAATAAAAGGTGCATGAATTTTGAGTAAGTACGGAAAGGAGTTGAATATTACGTAAATATATGGAAAATAAACGGATATGCTTTGATGTTTGAAATTAAATGGGATTAAGTTATGGTATGGATTCTTATTATGTAAAGAAATTTATTATCAATAATACTTGATGATTTATCGTCTATGCATGGTTAACATAAATATATTTAATTTTTAATTTTAAATTGAAATAAATTAAAAAAGAAAGGTTAAAAAGAAAATGGATAGTAATTGTTAATAACATGCGCCACAAAATTATACATGTCGTAAATGATATCGTGATTAGCGAAAAATAGTTATTTTCAATAACAAAATACCCAATATGAACTTTAAACACTCCTAACTTTTAAAATAATTTTATTTAGTTTTTTTCATTCTTAAAAAGTAAAAAAACTAACTTGACTGCCTGAAAAAATGATTTTTGGCAAGTTTTAATTCTTAGAGCTGTTCAGTTCTGAAAATTTGAATAAAAACATACTTTATTTTTTAAAAGAAAATAGCATTTTCGGTTCTAAAACCTAAAGATTTGATATGATTGTGTCAAAGTGATATAATTTTCACTCTTCCAGTATCGAAATTAAGGATTGGGAGCTCGAAATATATTGGAAACATGTTTGTAAACCGCAGCTTGGCATCCAGATTTTAATTCCACATTTCTTTTAGCTTTAAAAGAATAAAAATAGATTGTGTTGTCACTTTTAAAAATAGTTTTTTATTTTAATAGATTTTTTTTTAAGTCTTATAAGATGCAGTGTATACATATACAAATTGTATGTATACAGGATGTCCCAAAAATGTTGAAATTTGTTTTATTTTTTTACCTGTTGGAGATAAGTTTGTAACGTAAATTGCAAAAGTGTTCAAAATAAGGTTAAAAAAAAGATAATTTTAATTATGTAGTTCTCACAATATTTTTCAAAAAGGTAAGATTTTTTAAATTTCATACAACACCTGTAGACAAAATTGGTATATTAGAAAAATTGTCCTTTTGTTATAGCAGAAACCTGCAGTATCTTTTTCTTCATTTCCTTTGTTATTAATTATCGATCTATTAAGGATAAGAAAGAGTTTTTGTTTTAAACGTGTGTATGATCCTTGTATATTTATAGATATTCTTTTAAAAAATTACCAATAACAAAAACAGGATTTTTTTTTCTTCGTGTGACTTTAATTGAATAGTCTGTATTGAATGTGAGGGAGAGGGTGGAAATCACCAGACTATTAATTTTATTTGATTAACTGTACAATATCATAAAATTCCTTATGGGCTCAAAAACTGTGAAACAGTTTATATTTTTGCATTTAAGATTTCAAGCAACCATAAAATATTGCATTTTATTCATTCTTAATGTTCTTTATGTTTTTTAAGTTTGATTTTTGTGTTTTGTAATATTCTTCTCAGTTTGAAAATAATAATATATATATTTGCCGCACAGCAAACTGGACTTTGATAAATTTCCAAATATCCTAAATGAAACATATTCAAATAAAAATAGTGATTGCAAAATATATTTAAAATATATATATTTAGCATGAATTACTTTTACTTTGAATTCTCCTAAGCTAAGAGTGATGAAAAATTGCCAGTTTTGGAAAGTGTACTCTGAGGAATACTTAACACATGTTTGTTTCATTCTACAAGGCCTCCCCTGAATGGAGAAGTGCAGGGGATTTTTTCTAACTATAATGTAAAATTTTGTTTTAGCTATAACTCTTAACATTTGATCACTTATTAGAGACTTATAAAAATCTTAAAATCTTTTTTATTTGGAAAATAATTATTATTTTCTAGGCTATAATGTTGTTAGAGCAACTTCAAGATTTTCAAGACATCTTGGGTTCTGTCTTAGTTTTACAAGACATATCTTTTGCATCTTCAAAAGACAAAGGAAAGTTGGCATTTGCTCAATATATTAGTAAGTCATCATTTTTATTATCTTAAAAAGTCTATTCATTTTATGCATTTCTTAAGAAGTTAAATGCAGTGGAACTTCCATTTAACAAAGTCCCTATTTAACGAAATTTTCTGCTGAACCGTGTCTTTGAATGCCATTAACATGTAAATTAATCTCCATATTACTAAAAATATACTCTATATAACAAAATTCATTTCACTGTTGTGCATGTACAACTTTCAGATGGAGAGGTTGGTGTTGCGATGAATGTATGAATTTATTTTAATGGATTGTATGAAAATAAAATTCTTATTTATTTACTCATTTGCTTTCAAAAGATGAAATGCTAAAAGTTTCCAATACAATAAGAAGGGGATTCCAGTTTCACAAAAATAGTAGACGTGTTGTTCGGATATTTACAAATGTGTGAAAATTTTATGGTGTATTTTTTTTATAAGAGACCTGCACAAAGTAATATTACAGAATTTTTTTAAGTTAAAGATTTGGAATACTAAGAAAAAAAAAAAGAGAGAGAGAGAGAAAGTACACTACGATTCAGTTTTTGTTTACCTTTCTTTATTATGTGTTTATTTAGACATTATTCTAATTTAATTTTTCTCATATGTCCACATTGCATAAAAAAAGTTACTGCCAAATTAAAATAAAATGTTTCCAAAATTTCTGTTTTATGTATATTTTTCATTTTATGCATGTGTATTTTATTATACAAATTTCATAAATCTAAGTTGATCTCTATGTAACGAATTTTCTTCATAACAAAGTTTTTAAGTGTAATGATGAGACTTCATTAAATGAAAGTTTCACTGTATTAACACCAGAACGGCCAAAAAATCTTACCTACTGGATTGGCGGGAAGGGGTCATTTTGACACCTCGATGAAGCTACTGAAATAACAATGCTAAAACAATTTTAAATGCCATACATTAGCAAAAATATGTAATTTTTGTGTATTTCATAATTTATATTTAATATTACTCGATAATTTATTGAATTTTTAAAGTACTGTATATGTAACGTCTACAGGGCAATTAATTGGATCATACTACAACTACTCAAAAAACTCATTAATTTGATGTAAAAATTGATTTAAAATAAATGTTTTCACAAATTAAAACTAATGTTAACTAAAATAACATACAAATTTATAAAATAATATATATATTTTTTTTCATCTACTTACTCGCTGAATGATTCACTCTCTAAATCCATAAATGAGAAACGGGTTCTGTTGTTTTAGTTATTTCATTATATGGTCATTCCACGCCAAATCAACCAGTGACTCAACCTGACTATTTCAGATTTTAATTAAACTGCCAGGAATCATTGTCCCTGATGATATAAATGAGAATATATTTATATATATATATATTTTTTTTATCTCATTAAATTTTCATACAATTAATTATTTAAATTTTGAAAAATCATCATTTTTTGGCTTACATAAATGTCTTCAATTTTGAATTTCTCACGTTCTATCTGTTATGTTGTAAAAGCTTTACATAACATTCCTCACTTAAAATTTACATAAATTTAAATTTGTTTATTTTAATAAACTACTTCAAATTACGATCTTTCAATTTGACAGCAAATTTTACTAAGTTTTTAAATACTAAATTCTAATATATTTATTCTTAATGAGTTTATTTTGAAATCACATTTCTTGTATTCTATTAGTTTTTCATATTCCTCTGGTAAAATTTCAGAATAGGTGCTAAAATAGTTTGCCAGAGAAACGAGATTATAATTCCTAGACTTCTCTTTATTTTTAATGGCTTTCTATTCACATCGTGTCTCAAAAAAGCAGTCTTTTTAGCTCAGAAAATGTTCTTATCTCGAAATGCCGGAAATTCCATTCTACGTCACAAGATGCAGGCATTTATTTCATTCCCGCCCGTTCGAATGTTGCCATTCCACGACGATAATTTCGCACTAAAAACATTTTCCCCCTGTTCACGTTCGATAGATCGTCTCTTGGATTCGATGGATCGTCTTTTGGAGCATTGATAAAATGTTATGTTGTAAAAGCTTTACATAACATTCCTCACTTAAAATTTACATAAATTTAAATTTGTTTATTTTCTTTATTTTAATAAACTACTTCAAATTACGATCTTTCAATTTGACAGCAAATTTTACTAAGTTTTTAAATACTAAATTCTAATATATTTATTCTTAATGATTAAACGAGATTATAATTCCTAGACTTCTCTTTATTTTTAATGGCTTTCTATTCACATCGTGTCTCAAAAAAGCAGTCTTTTTAGCTCAGAAAATGTTCTTATCTCAAAATGCCGGAAATTCCATTCTACGTCACAAGATGCAGGCATTTCTTTCATTCCCGCCCGTTCGAATGTTGCCATTCCATGACGATAATCTCGCGCTAAAAACATTTTCCCCCTGTTCACGTTCGATAGATCGTCTCTTGGATTCGATGGATCGTCTTTTAGAGCATTGATAAAATGTTATGTTGTAAAAGCTTTACATAACATTCCTCACTTAAAATTTATATAAATTTAAATTTGTTTATTTTCTTTATTTTAATAAACTACTTCAAATTACGATCTTTCAATTTGACAGCAAATTTTACTAAGTTTTTAAATACTAAATTCTAATATATTTATTCTTAATGATTAAACGAGATTATAATTCCTAGACTTCTCTTTATTTTTAATGGCTTTCTATTCACATCGTGTCTCAAAAAAGCAGTCTTTTTAGCTCAGAAAATGTTCTTATCTCAAAATGCGGAAATTCCATTCTACGTCACAAGATGCAGGCATTTCTTTCATTCCTGCCCGTTCAAATGTTGCCATTCCACGACGATAATTTCGCACTAAAAACATTTTCCCCCTGTTCACGTTCGATAGATCGTCTCTTGGATTCGATGGATCGTCTTTTGGAGCATTCTTATTGGCTGTTTTCGCTGAGAGTATACTCAGAATTTCTGCAGGCATTTCAAAAAAGAGTTCAGTTCGTTATTTTTGCTAGAAGGAGAAGGTTCATAGTTTTGGTCCGGGAAGCTTCGCCGTTGGGCCAGGATGCCCAACGGGCGCCTACTTTTCCACTCATGAGCATTTTAAGGAATGCGTAACTCTTCTTTTTATAATTTAACTCAACATTAATTATCCATCTTCACCACTCTACAAACAGAGCACAGATTGTGCCACTCATCATTTTTTTTTAGTGATTCAACGATTGAATAACGGATATTCCCCGAATTTTTGATTTTCTACAGATTAGATATGTTTTCATCAGATTGATTCTTGTGACTTGTGATTCTTCAAATGATCAGACTCCTGCTATAACTCCTTTGGAGTTCTTTCTGATTTCTTGGAATAATCATTCCTTTTTACAATAATTCATCGCATCACCTTAACACCATAGTGTTTGTGTTTTTTCATGATAAAACAATGTATTTACAAAAGAATTCTTCATTCATATTTCAGTGTATTAAATAATCAGAAACTATCAATTTAAAAACTTTACTGACTTTACTTGAAATAAAAACTAATTACATCATGAAGATGAGTTTACTATAAACGATACCCATATCTATAAACCTAATTGTATACAAAATATATAAGTTCATTAAGTGTCGTGATAAATCACACTCATATTTTCAGAATTGGTATTTTATATTTTTTAATTCCTACTGGATCCAGTATTAATAAATTGAGAATGTTTTGGTGAATAAAATTTCTGCAATATTTAATCGTCTTAGATTGTTTGTGTTTCTTGGGGTGAGTAATTATTTTGTTTTCCTTTTTCAGTTTTAATTTAATTTAATTACGATGCATATTAGTTCTCCACTATACTTTATGGCCGTAGTGTGATTTTGGGAGGTGTGAATTGGATTTATTTTGGTTCAATTTGAATTTTTCAATTGAATGTTTGCTCCAATTTACATATCCCAGAGTCACATTACACTATCGGGCTTAGAAAGTTCTATGATCCTATGACCCCTCATTTTAAAGAGAATTTCATAAGGTTTGATTTGATATGCAAGTTGACTATGCTTCATTTAAAAAAAAGAAATTTTTTTTTTTTTTTTTTTTTTTTTTTTGAATTAAAAAAAAAATTTGTTTTTTTAAAAATTTTGAAAAAAATGTATGTTGTTTGCAATATTATAAACTTAAATTTTTTTAATTTTTAGAGTGGGATCTCAATGGGATCAGGAGTTATTAAATAAAAGCTATAGATTACAATACAAATGATCATCTAACTCTAGCTAATTTTGCTATTTATTAATTTTTTGTATGGTAAACTTTAGCTTTTATTTCAGAGCTCCTGATCCCATGGAGATCCCATTCTAAAAATTTCAAAATTTTAAGCTTATAATATTACATAAAACATAATTTTTTTTCAATTTTTTTAAAAAAACACTATCTAAAAATTTTTTAATTTAAAATTTTTTAAAAATTTAAAAATTATTACTTTTAATGAAGCATAGTCAACTTTCATATCAAATCAAACCTTATGAAATTCTCTTTAAAATGAGTGGTCATGGAACTCACTACGCCTGATAGAACTTGAAAAAATCAAAATTGAAAAGATTTATGTAAGCCAAAAAATGATGATTTTTTACAATTGTATGAAAATTTAATGCGATTAAAAAAATATATTCTCATTTATATCGTCAGGGAGAATGATTTCTGGCAGTTTCATTTATATATAAGTGTAGCTGAATCGTTAATATGTTAAGCATTTTGTTTGAATATTTAATGAATTAGAATATTTAATGTTTATAATACTCCAAATTGTACACACGTATTAGGAATTAATTCAGTTGTAACAAAAAAAATTTTTAACAATTTTTCCAGTACATTTTCCACATACAACTTTGTAACACGATGCACAAAATTCTTGAGATTTGTTTCCATTGCATCTCTATACTTGACATTTTTTAACTTTATATCTACTTTATTTTTGTGGGGGTTTTTTCTAAAGACTCAGGAAGGATCTTTGGGAGTTTTGAAGCCATAAGAACCGTTCTTAACACATCTCCTAAATTTAATAGAAAATCTCTTTTACTGATGGGCTTGCCTGTTACACTTTTATAAATTATCCAGGTGTTTAAAGCTGCATTATCCAAAATATTGAAAAATATATGTACAGGCCATCGTCTAGAAGCCGATTTCATGGAGTATTTTCGGCATATCTGATCCCAAATATCCACACCATACTGTTTTGCGTTGTAATATTCTATTGAATCAGGCAACTTCTTGAGACCGTCTTCAGTTTTTATAGTAGAATGTAATGAGCTCAGTAGAAAAACACTTTTTTTTTCTTTTGGCTTGATAGATGGCAAGTGTCATATTATAACGTTCCACTATCTTCAATGAATAAAGAGTACTGTGCATATTTTTCAATGATATAGGAATTTCTCTTCTGTTCTTTTTCATTGTGCAAACAAAGTTGTATTTTTAGCTTTTAGCATTTCTACTAATTTGATGCTAGTAAAAATAGCTATCTGTCACAATATTCCTCCTTTCGTTTAGATGGGGATCTGTTGACTTCATGACAACATTTTCAGATAAACGTAATTAAGGATTTGCTGTTTCATCTTTTCCTAAATAAGGAAATCCATTCAAGGGGTATTCAGTATCAACGTCAACAGATCGCCAAAATTTTATTCCAAATTTATCCGGCTTATTTAGCTTACACGTAAATTATTGCGTAAATTTATATCTAGCTTTAGATGGGAACAATTGTTTATCAACTGTAATATTTTGTCCTGGTCGGTAGCATGTTTTGCAATTTTTAATAAATTTATTCCACATTTCAGATGCAAGAGTAAATTTATCAGTCTGTAATCTGCTAGATCTTGTTGTCTTTTTCAAACCTCAAAATTCTTTTTCTTTCTCTTGAGGTAGTTTCTTTGCAAAATGGTATTCCTCATGCCTCGGACGACAATGAATATAAATCTAAACCCTTTGCTCCTATTGCTCCTCGAACATATAGTATAGCAACAAAAGCAGCTTTGAGTGCAAAGAGTATTTTACTAAAGGGGTCAAAACGAACACCCCCCCCTCCCCCCCCATCCGCCGTTCTAAGAATACAAGCCAATATTTCAAAAACTACCAAATTTAGAAAGCTGATTTTTTTTTTTTTAATATATGTTACCTATTTAGGAAAAGTCAAAAAATTTCAAACGATTTCTTCCAAACAAACAAAAGTAATCAACGGACGAAAGTACTCAGGTGTCAAATTGACCCCTACCGCCGTTCTAGTGTTAATGTTTTTATAATACTTTTGTATTTTTAAGTGAATGATTTATAAAGAATCCTGCTTTTTACTTTTATTCTATTAAAAATATAGAAAATTCTTAGATCAGTTACTTTAAACAGTGTTGTTTATGAAAATAAAGTAAATAACACAAAAAGAAAATCTGCTTTCGAAAAATTGTTAAGTGTTCATAAAGAACGATTCTGCATATTGTAATTGTTTAAATTTTACTTTCTTATCACATACTCAAAAGTAATACTACAGTAATACGCCATTGTAACTCTCCTCATAATATTGCTCATTCATTTGCATTATTCTTTTTTTGTTTTAATGCCTTAAAAAATTTCAAAATCTACATGTCTTGCTTTTTAAATAACTTTGTACATGCAATTACAATAAATGTAATTCCTTATTTTATAAAGTTTTCTACTTACAAGTTAGTATTTGTCTTTTTAACACTTTCCAACATAGTGGAAAAGTGTTTATGATTTCAGTTTGTCTCTCTGTGCTCTAACTCAAAAAAATATGCTCAGATTGACATGTAATTGATATATATTATTGAGGTTGGCATGTTTGGTATGTTTTGGAGGTTGGTCATGCCTAACATGGCCGCAATAAGTTGCTAAATTGCTTTTCTCAAGGATAAGTAAGAGCCAGAATCACCACCTTAGTGTATTATATACAAAGATATATTGTTAAAAATAATTATTTTGTTTTAGTGTATTCTAAGTAAAGCAATAATTGTTTCTTTCTTATCAGTTCATAAGTTATTGTAGCAGCAGTGCATTAGTTTTCATATACCTGTTTTGGTATTTACAGGTCTTGAGATATGGATTTTTTATATCAAACATTACTTTGAATTTTAAGCATTTTCCTTAAATTTTCTTCTACTTTCAAAATTAACATTTTATTTATTGAGTATTGAATTTTAATTTACATTTCTAATATAAATTAAAATTTCTGTCTTACAACAATTCCAACTTATTTAGATATCTGTGTAATTTATTTATAACAACAATAAATCAAATACTTCATTATCATGCTTATATATTTATCTATTGCCATTTATGTAGCGAGAGTTTTGGCTGCCTTACTGTCAACTCTTACAAATAAGAGTGAAACTTATAATGATGTTTATTTAAGAGCGATATTTCGAATGAATAACCTGCATTATATCGTCAAAGCTTTGCAAAGGTTTGTTGAATTATTATTATATTTCTTTGAGAATTTTATGCTTTTCAATTTTGTAATTTTGTTTTATTATGTATTTAGAATTTTTACTTTTTTATTGTAATTTATTCACTTAATTTTGTTTCAAGATATAATTTTTTAATTACTTAAAGTGAATTTCAAGAATTTTTTGTCTAAATGTTAAAGGAAATCTTGTGAGAAAAAAATTTCACAGTAGTCTGAAAAGTAAGCACAGTTTGATTCTTTTTCCCAGATAGACAGTAATCTGAAAGATCTAAGCATATAAAATATTTTTATTTCAGCAATAAAAATTTTCTTGTGTAACAACAAATTTTAAGCTGTGTAGCTTAGTGATCAGTGCTTCGTGCTATCACACTACAGATCCAAAGTTTGACTCCAGTCTGGGCAAGATTTTCTCAACCTTTCATTCCTTCGGGGTCGATAAAATGAGTACCAAGTTTGCTTGGGAACTAAACACTGGGGGTCCCATATTAGGTTGTCCACCTGGCTGGTACATATGCTGCATAGCACCCCAGGCCCCACGGTCAAGAATACAGAGTTGAGCACTGTAGGCCAAGATCTCTAAAGATTGTAGCGCCAAAGAGTTTAGTTTAGTTCATACTAGGGATGCAACGAATAGTGATTTGGACGAATACCGAATATTCGGCAAGTTTTAGGCCGAATACTGACTTTATTTTTATTTTTTTTCAATTTTAAAATCAAAAATTAAATTAAGAACTAATTGAAATTAATTTTTTGCTTGAGTGTTCAAAAATCATAACAGCTGAATGTATTTTTTGTAATATTTTAAATACTTTAATGCCTATAAGATAACATATGACTTTCGTAAATAATAATTTAATTCATAGTTTTTTATTTAATCCATAGATAATTCTAGTAATTTATATATATTTTATCTAAAATAAATACTCATTACCTCTGTAAAAATAAAACTTTTTTTATTTTAGTAAAATCATTTCACCCCCCAAAAATAAGAAGTTGCATGTGTCCTCTGTCTTTTTATATCCTTTCTCATTCAACTCAAACTTAGTAAATTTACATTCTGTATATAAAGAAAAAGGTTATTTTCTTAAAATATAATTATTCATTCCATTAAAATATAATTATTCTTTTCTGCTACCAAGATATACATTTCTCTTTTCTTTCTCTCAAAAGTAACAAGTCCCTCATAATCAGGGTTCGCAAAAACACGTTTTTTTTTTGTTTTTTTTTAACCCAACCCACATGGGTTTTTTCTTGTCTTTTCTTGTCTTACCCAATTTTCCCTGAGGAAAATTGGGTTTTTTCAAAAGTATAATATGTGTGATATTATATTATTGTATATTACATTATTTATATATTATACATACTATACAGCAAAAAAAATATATTGTTCCCTTATCATATATAATGAAGCAGTAAGCTTTAAAAATCCAGCTCAAGTGTTTTCAAAAACTTCTCGGTGAATTTTTTTTTCAGATTTTATCATTCGATAGAGAATATTCCCGCAGTGGTTTATGCGTCAAATATACAGGGATAACTATGATTTTTGGTAATAAATTTTGTATTTTATTGATATTTTCCACAAAAGGGTTGCTAGTGATTATATTTTGGTGATATTATCTTTGGTTAAAGATGGAAAGGGCTATATCAATTAGAAAATAATGTCGCAAATAAAAGAAAAAAACTTATTTTTTAATTTTAAAAAAAGGAACAAACAAAAATCCTTTTAATGAGAGAGAAATTTAAATAATGAAAATAATTAATTTAAACATGAAATAAATGTTCGTAATGTTTAAAACTGAATTCAATATGAACTATTTTAATAAATACAACATTTGGTGATTTATTGCTTGGGCCAGGTTAAGAAAAATGTGTACTACTTGATTATCCATCGACCAATTTTTCCAAATTATGCAAATCATCAAACTATTCACCAAATTACACACATGGAAGAAGTTGCCACTCTAAAATTTTAAGAAAGGAAAATTAATGAATTTAAATTTAAAAAATCATTAAAGAATAATGTTACTTTTTGATGACGTTCACTTATGGCATATAGCGACATACCAAATATATAATTTGATTTTTTTTAGATAATTTCGGACAAAAGAATACTAATAGTTTACTTATTTAGATGCAGAATATTAAATTTTTCCAAACCTTTCACAATTAGCCAAAATGTACCTTTATACACTCAGGAAGTACCATATATAGTGAGAGATTATTTTCAGAAGCAGGTAACATTTACGAAAAAAAAAAAAAAAAAAGAAATAGACTATCACTTGAGAATGCTGAATTATTATTATTTCTGCATCGCAATCTACGTTTATTGAAAACATTTTAACTGTTTTTAAGCCAAATATAAACATTATAATGCTATTCTTAAAAAAAATATTTAAAACATAACTGCATTCTAATTAAAAGAATTTAGTACTTACATTTCTTTCATTATTTAATAAGAAATAGTAACACACTTAAAAAAAATCACTTAAATTATATTTAACTTTTAAGCGTATTTTACTAAAAAAAACCCTTAACTATTGCAACATATATGACTAAATATCTTATACATATAATACATCTATATCTAATCAATCATATATTTATGTTCGTTATAGGTATAATTCAAAATATTATTGAAAGAAATATTTTTTTTATGTAACAAGGGATAAAATGTTAAACTTCCCATTATGATAAAAAAAAAAAAAAAAAAAAAAAAAAAAAAATTGAATTTGCTTGTACAGCTGTATTAAAGCAATTTTGAATAGATTAATTTTAAATTTAACAGATTATGTTAGCTTATTACAGATACTTTTTGTACTTACTGATACAGCATAAATTTTTTTATCATGATTCCTGAATTAGCCTCTTATATAAAAATGGGTAGATAAAACCCATTCGGGGTATGAAAGTTAATGGGGAAAAAAGTGTTGTTTCATTTCAAATAAAATTTTCATTATACATGATGAATATAAATTGCCAAATTAAAAAGTTATACTGTGTAAATATAAAAACATTTATTACAATATTATTCGGCCAAGGCCAAATAATGGACTTGATATTCGGCCGAAGCTGAATATTCGGCAGACAGGCCAAATGGGCTGAATATTCGTTGCATCTCTAGTTCATACTAATTTTTAAATAAGGAAAAAGTAACCTCAGTCTATATAAAATTCACCCTAAACTTACTGAGCATTAGAACCATATTTTCAGCTAATACAACAGCTATTTTAGTTTACTTAATTCAGCAATTTCATTTTGCATTGTTTGCAGCAATGTTTAATTGTTGAAATTAAGATTTTCATACATTATGATTTTTGAAATTTAAATTATATGAACAACATTAAATCTAACAATTTTTTGTTTACACAATAAGGAAAGTTCCAATTTAATAAAACTTAAATCTATTTTCAGTTGTATAGTCATGAAAAAAAAAGTAAACATCCCCTACTAACTCTGCGACAAATTATTGTAGAAGAAAGCTACTGGAACCAAACGATTGGAAATAAAGTCTACTTATAAATGATTTATATAAAATTTGCTGAGGGGGTGACATCTAAATATCTAAACAAACCCAAACTTTTTTTTTTTTCAATAGCAATACCCAAGTTTGATGCCATAAATAAATTCTACACCCATCAATTAACCTAAATACAAATTTTCATGAAATCCGTATGGTTAGTTTAAGATAAATTAATTATTTTAAAATGAGCATATCTTAGGGTCTGTATCCAAATTGAAGTTAGGTAGTCGATTGTTGAAATGCTACAGAATGACTATGTCACTTCCATTAATGTATTATTTCTTGTCAATATGACCATTTCACTCGTTTGATATGTTTCTACTATTTCCAGACCAAATGTTTTAGTAAAATAAGTAAAATATATTTTTTTTCAAATGATGCTTTTCTGCACATCTTAAACCATTATTTTGACATTTTTTAAGCATAATTCGAAAACTACTTGGAAGAAAAATTTCAAATTGAGAATTCGCATAAAGCAGGACATAATATAAATGTATCAAAAAAACTGTAAGTTGCAATTCATATTTTTTTTTTATATTAATTTCATAATTAATGTTATAAAATTCTTTTAATTATAAATTCAATGTATTTATGTTTGGGTTTTTTAGCATTATAACCACACAAAAAATTATCACATTAGGATTTTAAATTTCTGGAAATATTAATAAAAATATGAAAATGTAATTTAATATTAGATGCTCTAAATTTTGAATGTTTATAATTGAAAAACTTATTGTCCAAGTGACTTTAAATTTCGTTTCTAAGCATAGTTTGAACCAAAGATTCAACATATATTGTCAAAATTGGGTGTTACTAATGAAAAAAAAAAAAAAAAAAAAAAAAAAAAAACTAGTCTGGATTTTGTTTGTAGATGGCCCCCTAAGCAAATTTTATATACATAATTTAAAAATAGACTTTATTTCCAATCGTTTGGTACAAGTAACTTTCTTCTATTATAATTTTTGTTTCAGTAAAAAGTCTTATTTCACAATATTTATTGTAATGGTTTGATTCTTGAAACCCAGAATTTCTATTTACATTCTTTTATTTAACTTGTTTTTTGTATGTGAAGATGAAATTTTGTAATCAATTATTCATTCACTTCCTGATATGCTATAATTATGAAAGTTATGTACATAGGCAGGTGCACTTCTGATGACAAAGCAAAAATTTAAATATTTTTAAAAGTTAATTATCAATTAAGGATTTAATAATTATCAATTAATAAATTGATTTTAAAGCATTTCTCTATTAGCTGGTTGAAGGTAATAAATCACAAAATAATCTTTATGGTTTATGGTTATAACTTTTTGTGCGTTGCAAAACAATGAAATTAATTATGCTCCAAATTACTCTCACCAAAATATGCCTTTGGTTATGAAACCGCAACAACAAAAGATTTTAAACACTAAAAAGTAGAAAATATAAATTTTAAAGATAGAGTTTAATATTGTATTTTAACAAAAATTTTGCTGGAACTATATGAAATGTAGCCATGAAATTAAGTATGATTTTTAAGATAAACATTGAATACTTTTAAAAGAGTGTTTTAATAAAAACTATTTTCATTTTGTACTTTTTTACCCAAAATTTCTATTTTCACTTACCAGTGTTATATAACGGTTTCAGTTACATGTATAACTTTAAAACCGCTAAATTTTGGTGTAAGATGTAAAGAAAAGTATTGATTTATATCTTAAAGCAATTTCTAACTGTGCACCAAAATCATCAATACAAAGGTAAATTCAGTCTATTTTCTACAAAAATAGATTAATCTGCAGACTCATCAAGAATTTAAAAATTATGGTTATTGTATATGTCTATTGTTTAGATAGTTACTCCAGTTAAAAAATGTAATAGAATGTTATTTATGTAGTTTATTTAAAATGTATTTCCATGCATGTAATATTTTTCATAATTTTTTCAAACAGATCTTTTCCTTTAAAGTTAATAAAAATTAGGAGAGACTTAATATGTAATTTTCCTTTTCAGATTTTCTAAGGAATTTTTTTTAATATTTTGTTAATATTTTCTTCTTCTTAATATTGAAAAATACATAAATGAAATCATCTTATTATTAAAACTTTCTTCCTATAATCTGTGTCAGCATATAGTTAAAACATGTATGAAAGGATAATAAAATAAAGCCTTTTTTTAAATTCAAAATTTAAATTAAGGTACAAATTCTCTTTTAACTTTAAAATCTAATGCTTAAAATTAAATTTGCCCCAGATAATTTTTTTTTTTTCCAGCCCAGCAATTGTTACTTCCAAACTTCAAATTCTAACCAACTTTAACCTCTTCAATTCCGAAGCTAAAATAATAATACAAATGCTTATTCATTGTTTTTTTCCAAACAGAATTACATCGTAAATGACAGAAAAAATATCTTTTCTGAAATTGATCCTTTAGGCGCTTAGTATTTTAGGTTAAAAAATATGGATCTAAAACTACAAACCCCCTTAAAAACATCAATTTAATAACCATTAACCTAAATTAATGCACTCACAAATTTAAGAGCTTTAAACAAGTAAATAATATACAAATCCTCAAAATTTTTTATTAAAAAAAGATTTAAGTTAAATACTTACGAAAATTTCTCACTTTCTTGGTCATACTGTCTTTTGTGCATTTTTAAGCATTTTGTAAACTCAGATGAAAAGAACATTTATTTTATGTGGGAATCAGCTTAGATGCTGCTATTTATTCATTTGCTTTGAATGCAGAAAACATTAATCTATTAAGAAGTGATGTGAAAATGTAAAAAAATCGGACATTTTAGTTTTTATAAGGAAAAGAACAGAGGTCCCTGTATGGGGACTCTCGGACCGAATTGGTTAAGATGAAAAGGGCTGAAATAAGTGCTACTCTCTTTTATCTGTGATTAGATCTGCGAGAGCTATTCCCAGGAAATCCTGCATGGACTGTCCCAGGTATGCTGTCAATGAAAAATCCTAAGCCAATCATTAATAAGGCTACACATAGTTACCCCCTACTGGTAAAAATGAGATTTACTTTAATAAAAACAGATGAATGATTTAAAAATGGCACTTTTTAGTAAAAAGGATGCATTAAGTTATTGGGAATCCATATAACAGGCCTAACTGAAAATGATCTTAGAGTAACAGAAGACCTAGTAAAAGTCAGGTTCTCCAAGAGAACTTTGTCTTATCATTTGGCTTTCATCTATAACTACCAATTAACATAGAAGGATAATGTAAGTGGAGGACGACCATAATATTGCATAAAGTCAGTAATATTGTACTGTGCAGCCTCAATATCCCAATAAATTTTGAAATATGATGGTGTCAACTATGAATCAGCTGTATTTTCTGCTATTGACTTGGATTTTTTACTGTCATTAGACTTATTTTTTTAACCACACTCAAAGTTTTTGAGGATTCATTTTATCCCAAATCCTGTTGTTTCTGGAACTTTGCTGGATTGGTTTCTAAACTTGATCTGTCAATTTATAAAATTTAAAAAGCATCATCATTAAAATTATTGATTGTAAAAAGTTAAGGTTAAAAGTTAAAAGTAAATTAATCTGGATTTACCTCTATATCAGCAGTCATATACACATTTTTGAAAATATTAAACTTTTCCTATACAGAATTTGATGTTCTGCATGTTATCTAATGAGATGGTCCCTCAAATTCCATAATTTTATTCCACGTTACAAATCTATAAAAGCTGTTTTTCCACTCAATTCTAAGCATTCAGTATGAAATTATTCGTGATCTAATAAGTTTTTTTTATTTAAATATTTTGGTTAATAGAAATCAGCAACATTATTGACAATATGTTTTAACATAAGATAATTGAAAAGACATTAAAAATATTAAAACTATTATTTGGCAGTAACATATAAAGGATTCAACTAAGACCAAAAGTGTTTATTTGTGTATAAAGAGAGGGGGGAACAAAAGAGTTATATTCTAGAAAAAGTATAAAATGGAAAAATTCCTTTTTCCATGTCCTTTAATGCAAAATTCTGCCTTAGTTGTTCATCAACTCATTGCCATCATGTGTGATGACAATAGAAGATTTACCAAAATCAAGCATAGATTTGTTTCATAGCATGATTGATT
This sequence comes from Maratus speciosus, assembly GCA_963932465.1. NCBI lineage: Eukaryota > Metazoa > Arthropoda > Arachnida > Araneae > Salticidae > Maratus > Maratus speciosus. The sequence goes on along the minus strand of OZ010790.1, from coordinate 153,557,442 downwards.
TGTTCAATTGATTGTACTTATATCATTAATAGTGCAATGTAGTGCAGCATTCGTTAGTTCTAAAATGTCATTAAATTTATATATATACATTTATTTTACTTTATTAATGTTTACCTAATTTTGATTTTTCAGAACTGGTTTATTAGAGATTGTGCACATACATAATCCTGGAATCGAAGGTACTTACAGTGATCAGATAAGGGATCAGAAAAGAGTCTATTCGCAGAGGTTTGTTTCATAATACCAATAATGTTTGTTTAAAACTGTTATTATTATTTTTTAATCTTTGTTCTTTGTTTCATGTGTAAATATTAAGATTGTGGAAAGAGAGGCGGAGCATAATATATTTCTCAATTTTAAGAAAGGTTAACATGGTGAAAATGAACATGAATTTTAATGGTTGCTTTGTGTAAGAAAGAAAATATATATATATATATATATATAAGTATCTTATTTTAATAAATGAAATTTAATGGCTGATATATAAATTGGGATACAGTGACCTCTCACTTATACGCATTTGAAGGAATTGATTTAAAATCGCACATAACTGAGAGCCGCGCATAACTGAGAGAATGTTGATGTAGTATTTCTTTATACACATTATGGGGGAAAAAAGCATTTTGCAATATAAGAATTATGATTAATAACATTTTATAAAATAAAAAAGGTTTAGTATATCGTACTTTAAAAAAAATTCTTACACTTTCACTATAAAAATTAGTTTAAAAAAATACAATAAACGTAAAATTTAATTTTACGTAGAAAGAGATATAGTACTTACAAAAGAAAAAAAAATGCTAATTAGTCCTCTTTAAAGAAGTCATCAATGGCCGTTTGTTTTTGCTTAGTTCGTGTTTGTATAACGACGTTTTCTAATGCATTAAAGTGCGTCATTGTATTTGATGCTACATCAGCATTTTGAAGGTAACATCTCAAAGTGTCCAGGGCTCCTAAAGCAGCAGCATAAGATGGGACAATCACAGTATCAGTTTCATCATTATCATCCTCTTCTACTTCTTTTTCAGAATTCACGTCATCAAAAACAGTTTCAATATCTCTTATTGCCGTTGATGTTAAGTTTTCATCAACATTGACGAAATCTTGAAAAGAAAGAGAATCTTGGCTTATGCTGTTCCATTCTTCCACATCTACGTTAAAATCATTGCTGTCGTTTTCATTTTCCTGTAATGGAATAATTTCAACATCATTTGAATGAAAAAAACCCGCCTTTCTAAAGCAGTTAGAAATTGTTGTGGCTGTTACATTATTCCAAGAGGAAACCAACATATGCATAGCATCCAGAATCGAAATTTTCTTGAATTCTTTTTTCTGCTCTAGTGATATGAACATTCTTCTCACCAAATCTTTCCTATATTGCGCTTTAACTGACCTTATAATACCGAGATCTAATGGCTGAAGTCTGCTAGTACAATTTGCAGGGAAAAATATAACTTGTGTATGTGTCAGCAATGTGTCAGCAATGGCCTACGACAGCAGCCATTTTTGTCTGAATTCTTGTTCGTTTCTTCGCTTGTGTAGAATACTCACTGTTCATTTTTTTGATTGAGTCCTTGTTCTTTAAAATCCCTCTGAGCGTTGATTCTGGCAAATCGAATTTTCGAGCTAAACTTATTTTTGACAGTTTAGAATCATTTTCTGCTACTCGTATAACCTCCATTTTGAACGATATTGTTAACTTTCTTTTACTCATTTTTATTGCACAAAGAAAACAAAAATAAAATCCAGATGCTACCGTAATAGCAAAGACGGAAAGAAACACGCGAGTAGATTCATAAAAATAAAAGAGAAAAAAAGAAAAGAAGAAACCATTAGAACTGAGGGGAGAGGGTGAAATGTCTAATTGTAACAACCTATCCACCCTTTCAGGCGCCGCAGAATGGTCTTTTGACCTTGACACCTGCAGAAAAATTTTTATAGATAAAAAAAACTTTCGAATGTAATTCATAGTTTGTGAATTGCGTTTTATTTTCGCGTATAACTGAGAGAGACAATTCAAAGTTCCGCTTATAAGTGAGAGATGTATAGCATTATTTTCCTATTCCTCGTGACGGGACCTTACGAAATTCGCGTATAACTGAGAGGCGCATAAGTGAGAGGTCACTGTATTTGGATTATGTAAATAAATAATTGAGATTTCGAATAGCAGAATAAAATAATTAAATATAATTTATGGTCCATGGTCCAGATGGTATTAGTGGAATGAATGTACAATGCATTATTTAATAATCATTATAAAGAAAAATAGAAACCTGCATGGTGGATTACATGACAATAAATGCAAATCACTCACCTGAACTATGATAGTGCTACAGCTAAAAATTCAGTATATCCAATATAAACAGTATTGATGTATCTAAGTTTATAATTTGAAATATTTTTTAATTACTTTAAAACATACAATAGACTCTCAATAATTCAAAATTGCAGGGACAACAAAGATAGTTTGAATTATCCACATTTCGAATTATTGTAAGTGGTTAGAGAAAACAAAGCTACACGGAGAAGCATTATATAAAATTTCATTTCTAGATAAAAGCTTTTTTTTTTTTTTTTTTACTGTTTATGCAAATACAAAAAATATTTTAAATATTGTTAAATTGAAATTAAATTAGCCATTCTCTAACAACTTAATTATTTTTTAATCAATTACACAAAGGAAATATATGAAATACCATTACATACCACTATGGAAAATATTTATCCAGAGTCATTTGCTTATTGTTTTTAGCCTTAAGTACTAACTTTTCTATTTGCAACAAACAGTGTAGTTCCTTTCCTGAAGATGTTTGCATTTATATGAATTTATGTAAACATTCAATAGACTGAGTTGCAGACTGTTCTATTGGACGTGAGAACAGTTCATTGCTCGATGTGTCTTCGGAATCCGAGATTTCATTACACATGTCAGGAATTGCTTTCGCGATATCTGAATTGCTAAGGCTTTCACTAACTTCTATGTTATTATCAACAGCCATGTAATCTGTGAAAGATACATTTTCACAATCAGATGTTTTTCCAAAATTTTGGAAAATTTGCATCTTCACATTGAAAATTCATACATGCTTTTTCAGAGTATTCTATCTGGCTTTGTATAAATCCAGCGTGTTTAAAACACTCTGCTATTGTTGACTCTTTAGCAGCATAGAGATCATTTTTGGCAGTCAGTACAGTAATATAATTTTCCTTACAATCAATTGCAAACAGCATTTGCTGTAAAATTCTTTTACCATAGTGAAATTAAATTCCGTATTATGACCTGATCCATGGCTGTAATTTAGATGTGTTGTTTGGCAGTAAGTATTCTACTCAGATAGATTTTAGTTCAGGAAGTTTGCTGTGACTAGGCACTTTATTCAGAAAAAGAAGAATTTTGCATTTTTGGAGCGAAAATTTTTTATGTAGTCCTTTCAGCCAATTGATGCATATTTCTCGTGGCATCTATGCTTTAGGATTTGATGTGTATTCAACAGGTAATGTCTAAATTCCTTTAAAACACATTGGATTTAAAAATTTCCCAATAACAAGTAGTTTGAGCTTTTCTATCCCATCCATATTGGTTCTGGCCACTACAGTAATCCTCTCTTTACTACATTTACTGGCTGTACACATCTCATTTTTAAATGTCAATGTGTTATTTGGCAAAAGCCTATAAAATAAACCATATCAACAAAGTGTTGAGTTGTATTTTGAGTGTACTTCAGCTCAAAAAACGAATTAACTTTATCATTATAAAACCACGATATGACATCATAGCAAGGGTGTCGATAAGACTATCAAACGACACTGTTATTAGTTTAATGTCATGATGTGATCAATGTTCGGCCAATCGTATGTATGTTCTTTAATTTTTCAGAGATTTTTGGCAACTCAGTCTTGTTGGGTCGCTAAATTTATGCAAAGGTAATAAGTAAGTTTAAATGCTTTTAAGACGTTGGCCGAAGATCGAAGTATGTCTTTTCGAGTTGGTTTATCTCATGTAAGGATTATTAAGAAAGGTATGTTTTACTGTGCATGCAGACTATTATAAAAGTTAGAGATGCTGTTAGTACGAAGTGTTTTGAAATCATATTTCGTTCTTTTAATATCAATGTTAATGTAAACATATATGACGTGTGGAGATGGTGCTGTTTTAAATGTTGTTAATAAAAATAATGTCTCCGAGTATATCTGATTATTCTCTGTGGAATTTAAGACTTTCACAAAAACTCTGCTAGTTTATTTGTTGTGTTAAGTTTACAAATATGAGATAAGATGAGAGGAGGGGGACATCATTGGGTTACATGCCTTGTGCCTATTAACCTAGACCCTAAGTAAGCAGAGAACCTGAACTGTTTTGAAAAACTAATCATTGATATATCTACGTCTATTCCCAATTTGATTCCAGGCAATTGGTCAACATGGAAAGTTCATATAAAAGTTCTACTTCTGCAATATGGTTCTTTGGACTTTATTGAAAGTGTCGACAAAAACTTTGATGAGACTAAGCTGACATATAAAGAGAAACTCGACCGACAACTGAGAAAAGACACACACACAAAAGATACACCTTCATTTATGTAAATATAAGTAATGACCTCAGTTCTCTCATTTCTACAACTACCGGTGGAGTTAAAGCTTGGAATGTGTTAAAAGAACATTTTGAACCTGCCACAAGAACCTGAGTGATAAAACTGCTTGATGACTTCTTTGATAACAAATATAAATCCAGTGAGGACATTGGACTTTTCTTGTGCTGAGTGGAAGCGGTGGCATCACGCTTGAGAGATGCTGGTCACTAATTGGACAACCTTTATCTTGGCTTTCAGATGATTTGTTATTTTCCAATGGAGTTCCAGGGTACAGTGCTACAGATTTACAGATGGAAAGACACTGAGTTTACTCCTGATAAAATTGAGTCTAAACTAATACTGAAGGTAAGCAGATTACAGTTGATTAAGCAGAACTTGGATATGACCTAGGCACCATTCCTAAGGGATGATTTTCATCATGATGTAGCCAGTTCAAGTAGATCCCGAATGGAAAGTGTGCCTGGTAGTTTTTGTAAAGGTAAAGGTAAATCAAGCTTTAAAAATGTTACATTTAAGAAATCCAATTATAATAATGTTAATTCTAAGCAAATAGGGCCTGGTTTCCGTTGTAAAAAATATGGTAATTTAATTTCAAAATGTAAGGAAAGAACTCCTCATCATGGGTTTAAAATAGAAAATAGTAAGAAAATAGTAATGTAGAAGTAAAACATTACTATTTAATAATAATGTTTTACTTCATGTTAATGTTAGAAAATAGTAATGTAGAAGTAAAAATTGGTAATACATTTAAAAATTTGAATGTAGTTTGTTGGAATATTTTTCCAAACGTGAAGAGGCAAATACTAGTGTATTTGACAATAATTATGAAAACATATGGTTTGTAGATACGGCAGCCACTGCCCTTTTCTGTAACAACAAAAAATTATTTCTAAATTTAAATCTTGTAGCAGACATTCGTATGACACTTGCTGTGGGGGAAAAGGAAAGTGGTGTTGAAGGGGTTGACACATAAACTTTTTTTAAAAGATAAATGGACAATTTAATGAGGTTCTTTTGAGGAATGTACTGTATAATCCTAATCTAAGACAAAATTTGTTATCTGCTTCTAAATTAGAGAAAGGAGCTCATTTTGTGGGAACTAAGGATAAGTTTTGGGTTTATAATTCTGATTGGCAAGAGGTATTTTTTGCAGTTTGGCATTATAATTTGTATTTTCTAAAACCTTCCAAATATGTGACACAGTTTGAATCGGTTAACATAGTTAACTCTGCAAATACTGTTAATACTCATAGAGATAAATCGCAGCTAAATGCACTTTGGCGTGAATGTTTTTGCCATATTAATCACCAATATTTGATAGATGCTAGTAAAAATAGTAGTGTTAGAGGCTTATCCATGTTGACAGAGGTAGAAGAACACTGCATCCCTTCTACGTTAGAAAAATCTAAGAGTATCGTTTAAACAGATGGGGGCCGTAACATCAAAACAAGCATTAGAGTTATTACATATGAATTTATGTAGGCTGATACCTGTCATGTCTCAAGAAGGAAACCGATATTTCTTAAGTATTATAGATGACTACTCTTGAAAAGCGACTGGCTTTCCAATACGAAATAAGTCTCATGTGTTTCAGATTTTCATAAGGTATCAAAATCAAGCCAAGTGTTTCCTAAAGAAGAAAATTATTGCCATAAGATGAATGGAGGACTTTAATTTTGTAACCAGGAATTCGATACATTTTGTGAAAAACAGGGTATAAAACATGAGAAGACAAACACGTACAGTGCGGAACAGAATAAAAGCTAAACCTGTGGCTCGACAATCCATGAAGGATCAGGGCCTACAATGCCCAACTCTGTTTACTTGACCCTGAGCCCCGAGGTGCTATGCAGCACGTGCCCCAGCCAGGTGGTCAACCCAATGCGAGACCCTCAGTGTTTAGTTCCCAAGCAAGTTTAGTACTCATTTTATCGACCCCGAAGGGATGAAAGGTTGAGTGAACCTTGCCTAGCCGGGAGCAGAACTCACGACCTGTAGCGTGGCAGACAGGCATGCTGACCACTACGCTACTGGGCTTCTTCTAGAACAGAATGGGAGGATATAATTTAACAGCAATGGATTAAGTAAAAAGTTATTAAATTCAAGTGGAGTACCACAAAAATTTTGTGGGAAAGCCGTGTTGTGTTTCACGTATGTTTGGAACTGGGTGTGTCATAAAGGTAATAAACAAACGCCATTCAAGTTATATTCTGGTAGGAAACCATCCATAACTCACTTAAAATTTTTTTGGCTGCTCTGCATAAGTCAGTGTTTCTAGGCAAACTAGAAGAAAATTAGACATGAGAGCTAAACTGGGAGTCATGCTTTGTTATGCTCAACAGACTAAGGGTTATTGCATTTGGTTAAAGGACAATGATAAACTGGTAGAAACCATAAATGTTAGATTCGACGAAATGAAAAAAATTTTCAAAGTACTTTCTGATCCAAAAGTTTTAAAAGGTCCAATATGTAATTTTACTGTTCCTGAATTTTCAGATGATGAGGACATTGATCCGGTAATTGAGACAATAGTTGATAGACTAGAAAATGAGATCTAACCGTGAGTACATCTACCCAGTTGGATAATTTAACCCCGTGTCCTGACATTCAGTGGATTCATTAAACTGTTCCACGATCAGATAAAAGAAGAATTGATATCTATGATGGTGTAAGTGGCGCAAATACTCACTTAAGATACCACAATGATTTACAGTCTTACTGTGATAAACACAAAATTGAATTTGACAAAAAAATGTTTGATTTCAGTGGAAAAAACACTTCATCAGGATAGGTTTCAGAACTCATGAGTAAAAATGAAGCAAATTTAATATCAATTCAAATTCCTAAAAGCTATAAGCAAGCAATTAAATCACCTGAGGCACCTGAATGGATAAACGCAATGGATCAGGAAATAAAAACAATGGAAGTTCATAAAGTTTGGATTTTAGTTGATCCTCTTAAAATGTAAAAATGTTGGGTAATCGATGGGTATATGTATACACCTTAAAGTATAATGAACAAAATGAAATTATAAGATACAAAGCCTGTTTCGTCGCTCAAGGCCATAACCAAATCAAGGGGGAGACATATGATCAGGTGTTTAATCCAGTTGTAAATTTTCCTGTAACTCTTTTTTACCATATTTGTATGTTTTTTGAAATGGACTGATATTCAGTTGGATATAAATAATGCTTATTTATATGCTAATTTAGATGAAACCATTTACATGAGTCCATCAGAAGGTTACAAGGTTGATGAAAGTAAAGTTTATTTGTTGAGAAAGGCCATTTACTGTTTGCATCAAAGCACCCGTCAGTGGTTTTTCGAACTAGATGAATTTTTGCTGAAAATGAATTTTGTTAAACTGTTTTGGTGTAATTGTGTATATTCATTTAAAAGTAATATCATACTAATGTTTTATGTAGATGATATCATTATATTTGGTAAAATTAAAGAATAGTTACTGAGACAACAGTTTAACTTTAATTTGATTGGTAAAACTGGAAAATTCCTAGGAATAGAATTGGAAGAAAAGGAGGGAAGATTATTTATTCCTCAGCAAACTTATATAAAAAAGATTTGCAAATTGTTTACAAAATGTAAATTTTCAGTAAGTTCACTTCCTATTTAAAAAGTTCAAGTTTTTTTTTAAATTAGGCTCTCCTCAAACTAGTGATGAAGTACACGAAATGTCATGTTTTCCTTACCAAAATTTAATAGGATGTTTTTCTTTTACAGAAAATAGAATGAGACACGACATAATGTACGTATTGAAGATATTTTCACAATTTCAAGCGAATCCTGGTATTAAACACTGGTGTGCTTTGCTAAAACTCTTAGGGTATCTGCAGTATACTAAAAGTTATAAATTAGAACTTTCAAAGATAAAATTCTTAAAGCTTAAATGTTTTTCTGATTCTGATTTCACTGTTAATACAGAACAACAGAATTTCAATTAGGGGATATATTACTTTTATAGATGAAACACCAATTTCATGGCGGATATTTAAACGCAAATCAATCGGCTTATCTACTATAGAAGCTGAATACCTTACACTTACGGAAGCCACAAAATAATTAATGTGGTTAAAAAACATATTAGAAAACAAAAGCCTAAATTTAAGATTGAATGAATGCTTACTCTATTGTGATAATTAAGCAGCAATCAGTTTCTCACATTCTTCTATAGAAAACGCAAGAACGAAACATATAGATATTAAATATCATTATTTGCGAAACCTAGTTTGCAATAACATATTTAAATTGCAATATATTAGAAGTAGCACTTATCCGGCAGATATTTACACTAAACCACTCACAAGAGAGAAACTTTTGAAATTTTGTAAAATGATTTTTGTAGTTATAATTTAATGGGGCTTAATTAGTTAGTTAAAGCATTTGGATGTGCAATCTCTCAAGGTTAAAAAAAAACAAAACACTTTAAGGTTTATTTTGGGTTAGTGCAATCTCAGTTAGTATAACTCTTCCATTCCTGATTTTGTACTAAACTGATAAATCAATTTTTTGAATATGAACTTTTTTGAGATGAATAACTTAATATGTAACATTTTCATTTAAAGGAAGATTCCTTTAGAAATATAAAAAAAATCTACCCTATATATATAAAATCCTAATGAAACAAATTTATGAAACGAATATATATCTATAAATCTACCCTGATTATGTTTCAAGCGATTTCTCCTAAAATATGGAATACTTTGCGATGAAATTAACAGCAAAAATCAGCATTGATCTGCAGATCTCAAAACTGGTATTAGAATTTTTAAATTCGAATTAGTTTTCGAAATATTAATTTTTTTCTAATTTTATGTACATTTTTCTAATGATGGCAACTCAAATTTTAATCAAATTGGTATTTTTTTTTCATATTTCAGAAAAGGTTGACATGGTAACCTGGCTATTGTTGTTTATTTGATAATAAATGTTTATTTACTTTTATTTATTTTTATAAATTATATAGATTATTTTGTTCTATAATTATTAATTATTTTTTTATATTTCCTTTAGAAAATAATAGAAAATAATTAAAAAATACGGTACTGCTTAGATAGTCCGTCGACCAATTTCGCCAAATTATACAAATTGACATAATTTTTATTTTAAATAGCGAAAGAACAAATAAATTAGTATAACATTAATAAATATACAAATAAAAAGTCGAAATAAAAATTACTTGATGACGTAAACACGTGTAACTTAATTAAAGTCAAGTGAATGTGACATTTACGATCAACCATTATTGGCATTTAATCTTATAGCTTGGCGATAGATTTTTGGTCAACAGAATAACTATGTAATACCAAAAATGCATATGTAACTGGTATTTGAAGACGAGGTTTTCACCAAATTTTCATTAAAAAAAAAAAATCACAAACCCGCTGTGCATACATGACATCTGGCCAAATATTACTACTCGAAAAAAAAATGCTAACTGGCAAGTTGAAAAAAAGCTATTGGCGAGATTTGCATCCAGCTAGCGTAACAGTACCAAGAATTCTTTGCAACCATGGCAAATTTTATGTAGTTTTATTCAAAAAAAAATTTTTGATTTTTTTTAATCAAAATGGAAAACGTACGGTTCCATATTGGCGCGATCTTTTTCTGACGCCAATGTCATATACGGAACGGGCACTTAACTGGCACCAAAGTATCGTTATTTTGCTTGATATGGTAAGCCGGATGTTGTTGTTTATGCTGTTCATGCATTCCCCAAATTGGCGTCGTTAAACAATCGAGCCAATATGGGACGTATATGACATCTGTGCCAAACTTTCATATGAACGGCAAAGGGATCAGACCGTATTTGCTTATGGCAGTTGATGACTTGAACTATTATAATATGGATGAAATGATGGCAATAGAATAATATTTGGCGACTTATCACCTGTGCCTGGCTAACATCAAAGTACCAAAATGGCACCTAGAGTATAAAAAGCGAAGTGGTCCGCCTGGAACTGTTGATGATAGTCACATGACTTACGCTATTGTTATAGAGATTGTTTTAAAATACCGGGAGACAAAGACTCTGTATACTTAATTTATTTCATTTTAGCTTCTTTTCAAATGTTTAACTGGTCCTCTTTAATCAAAAACGAAAACAACCATTGGATGTCTTAACAGCGGCTGATTCACCCTTAAATTTTTGCAATCAAAGGGAATTGAATGGAAACTTGTTTACAGGGAGATCTGCACAGCTTTTTTCAGTATAATTCAATCTTCTCTAATATTTTAAAAACCCATCAGATTAGCATGTTTTTAGATTCTGCGGTGTCTGAACGGAGGTTGGCGAGCGTAGCTTGCAGGGGGCAGAGCCCCCTAGTATAAATATATTTTCTGTGTTTCAAAATAAATGTTTTATTTAATGCTAATATGTGTTTAAAATGAATCTCTCATTAAATATGAAATTAATGCATAATTTATTTTTAGTAATACAGTAAAGTCATACTGCATTTGTATTTGTGAGTGAAGCTGAAAAAGGGGGCTGATTGTTGGCATTAAAAGAAAAATTAACCGTCAAAATAAATTTCAGATATTTTAACATGTTCTAAAGCAACTTAAAAATAAAAATATAGTGAATTTCTGATATAATAATATATTAGCAATTCACTATATTTTTATTTTTCCAGTTTCACTTACATATCAACAAAGAGTTGAGTTTTATTTTGAGTGTACATCAGCTCAAGAAACCAAAATAGCTTTATCGTTGTAAAACCATGATACGACATCATAGCAAGGAGTATGTATGTTCTTTAATTTTTTAGAGATTTTTGGCAACTCCAGCCTTGTTGGATCGCTAAATTTATGCAAAGGTAATAAGTAAGTTTAAATGCTTTTAAGACGTTGGCCGAAGATCGAAGTATGTCTTTTTGATATCAATTTTGAATGAGACTTAATAATTATTAATAATTATATGTCGTTTTGAGTTTGTTTATCTCATGTAATGATTATTATTTAAGAAAGTGCTGCCGGTATGTTTTACCTTGCAAGTAGAATTTTATAAAAGTTGGAGATGCTGTTAGTACAAAATGTTTTGAAATCGTATTTCGCTCTTTTAATATCAACGTTAGTTTAAATGTATGTGGTGTGTGGAGATAGTGCCATTTTAAATGTCGTTAATAAAAATAATATCTCTGAGTATATCTGATTATTCTCTGTGGACTTTAAGACTTTCACAAAAATTCTGCTAGTTTATTTGAGTTAAGTTTACGAATATGAGAAGAGGAGGACATCAAGTGTAATGCGCTCAGTGGTTTTCACAGTCAAATAACATCTTTTACTTTTGATTTATGCACCTGTTTATGCCAAAGCTGTAAACAACATTCCTCAAATTCTTGAATGTGTAGGTATCATTGCCAATACCAGTAATAACACAAAAAAAAAATCAATTTCATAACTGTAATGGTCAATTGGCAAAGCAATAGCCGAGTGCCTGGATCTGACTACAACCATCCTGATTGGCTGGACTCAAAATTCTTAAAATGGTTGCTGTAAAAATCAGGTAAAATGGTTCAAGCAGTTGATTTTGAAGGAGCAAAGTGTAAAGAAGCAGTTGGAATCTCTGAGCCCCAGTCTAACTTTTGAGTTTTTTCAGTTAAATATTGATTTGCTGTTCTCTCTTCATAAACATTTCTTTAAATACTTCTGCTGATTATTCCTGTTTAGTGATCATCATTTTAATAATTTTCCATTAAAGACTGGTTGTAATATTGAAAATTTTTATCCCTTCGAGGAACCTGTCATGCTGATGCTGCTATGTATTTCGCCATGATATTGAAGGATTATATCACTTCAAGGGGTCTGTTAAAGACTTTCCGTTAAGCTAAAAAATCATACCCCATCAAAGATCAATCGTAATGCTGAAAATAGTCAAATCACGATAATGCTGCTGTAGATTTTGATAGGAGTTTGTTCTTGGAGTAGCTGGGGATTTAAAAAAAAAATAAAATAAATCTGTCTGATTTGTGTGCAAAACAGATTTTCTTCTAAAATTCAAAAATCTTACATTAATACAGTAATCCCTTAACATTTGCGAGGGTTAGGTTCATGGAAACCTCTGTGAATGTCAAAATCGTGAGTGTTGAGAGATGAGACTTATCTCTCCATGCATAAAAGATGGTTAGATTTATGGGTTTTTTTTAATGGAAAAAAGCAACTGAAATGCAAAAATATATTTATTAAGCAATAAAAAGTACATGCTGAAAATATATTTGAATAATTATAAATGTACAAAGTTTAGTTGCTAGTTGGTGGCTGAAAAAATTTATCGATATAAGATTGTGTGGAAGAACAGATCTTTTGTTCATGAATTTCCATACAAAGAAAAGTTTCGGTCTCGATTTCGCTTTTAAATTTAAGACTCCTTACAAGTTAAGGATCGCATTCTATTGCTTTCTAAACAAGTGGTTGTTGAAACTTAAAAAATTTCCATACAATTTTTGCAGAATAATTTTGAATTTTAGGCATCAAGTCATGTTTTGGGTTTCTCGGAATTATTGATCTATATTTGGCCTCAATACAAGGGTTGAAATTCTTGGAACTTAGGCTATACAGTACAATGCAGCTGTCCAGTGTCAAATAGTTTAAGAAATTAGTAAAACAAAGCAAGTTTACTTTGTTAAAAAAATATTCTTTATTCAACAAAATTCGCAAATAACCAAGTTAAGTATTCGCGAATGTTGAAATGTTCATTTTTTATTTCACAAATAATGAAAACTCGCAAACATTAAATCTGCGAATGTTAAGGGATTACTGTACTTCAGTTTTGACATCTTCATAGTGATTTTCATTTGTGACTCGTGAAGATCTTAAATTATTCCATTTTATCAATTTATTCATTGGAGCAAATTATGAACATTTGTATTCTTCAGATGATCAAGAATTGAACATTGGATTTCTAGCTGAAAATTTGAGAATTTTACTTAGCTACTGGAACTATATTGATGTCATGAACTAGACTGATAAATCAAGTAAAAGAATGAATTATATTAACACAGAAATGATGATGTATTTGTATAATGGTATTCTATTGCTTATTCAGTTGATCCGACTCCGCTGATTTTGGAAGCAGAAAACACGAGCTCACATTTTAATGTATTTATTGGATGACAACACAAGACAGACTTACAAAAAACATAGAACGAAAAAGTAAGTAAAAAAAAACATGCGTCTGGAAAACGCAGAATGGCGCCACCTCTCTTTCAAACATACTGGGGCCCGATGTCTTTTAAGACATCAATTACACATCATTTTTTTTTCAGAATACAACAGAAGTTATTTATACAGAATATCACTTAAACAGAAAGTAATACATACCTTACAGTTATACAGAAGTTATTAAATATAATACTTACACATAAGAGAAACACTTGATTAACTTTAACCTTTATACAATAACAGATAATAATGGAATAAACAAATTACTCATTTAAATTTTCACTCATTAATAGCACCAATTTATAAATAGGTCTGGTTATTTCACCATGAGCAGTTCTTAATTTTACAACATGAACTCTTTCAGGACTGCCCTGGTAAACTTGCAAAACTCGACCCATTTTCCATTTTAATGGGGGTAAATTTTCCTCTTTTATAATAACCAGATCATTAATTTGCATATTTGGATAATTTTTTCTCCATTTGCTTCGTATTTGTAATTGAGTTAGATAGTCCTTTTGCCACCTTTTCCAAAAGGATTGTGATAATTGCATAACCAGTTTGTAACGTTCTCTAAGGGTAATCCTTTCAGACCGTATGTCAGGCTCCGGTAATGCTTTTAGTTCAGTTCCTATTAGAAAATGTCCAGGGGTAAGGGCTGACAAATCCGTAGGATCGTCCGTGACTGGAATTAATGGACGAGAATTCATTACCGCCTCAATTTCCGTTAAATATGTATTGAATTCTTCATAACTCAGAATTTGCTGACTGATCACCCTTCTCATATGATATTTCATAGTTTTTACAGCGGCTTCCCAAAGTCCACCGAAATGAGGTGCGGAAGGAGCGTTTGTTCTCCACTGGATACCTTCATCAGCAAGATATTGTCCAACATTTTGAGATACCCATGCTTCCAATATGTGTCGTGCTCCAATATAGTTTTTTCCACAATCGCTGAATAACTCTTCGGGTCTTCCTCTGCATGCAACAAATCTTTTTAACGTAGAAATAAAAGAGTTCGCAGTTAAATCATGTACGGATTCCAAGTGCACAGCTTTGGTAATAAAGCAAACAAAGATGCACACATATATTTTTGTAGGACGCATATCTCTGCCACGTCTAGCATTAACATGAAAAGGACCGGCATAGTCAGTTCCGGTTTTCGAAAACGGTTTGCCTGGATTCACTCTTGAATAAGGTAAATCTGCCATCATTTGCTTTGAAAGTTCTGCGCGATGGCGTATGCAAATAACACAACTTCGGATTATTCCAAGAATAGCGACATGGGCTCTAATAATCCAGTACTTTTGCCGCAAGAATGAATGGGTCAACTGCAGTCCACAATGCAGGTATTTCAAATGAAAATAGGTGATTAAAAGCTTAGTAATAATGTGGTCCTTTGGTAGGAGAATCGGGTATTTCACAGTGTCGCTCAAATTCGAATGCTATATTCGGCCACCTATTCTAATTAGTCCTTTACTGTCCAAAAACAAGCTCAACTGGCTTAACTTATTCGATGGTTGAAGACACTTCTGCCTTTTTAACTGTTCTATCTCATTATAGAACTCGCTACTTTGCACTGATCGCATAATTGAGTTATGGGCTTTAAATAATTCTTTCACTTCCAGATATGGTGTCAAAACCTTTGATTTTCTACAGTTGCCAACAAACCTTAAACACCAAGCAACTATTCTGAGCAATTTATTCCATCTATAAAATCTATTCCAAAATTCCTCAACTACATTCGATTTGACAACCATACTTGTGACCAAAACTGCCTTCTCCTCATTTTCTATAGAATTCCTATCCACCTGTTTCACTTTTAATTGTTTAGGCCAATTTTCCTCACTTTCTCGTAGCCAATGCGGTCCGTAAAACCACTTTTCGTTGCCAATTAAACTTACGACAGATATGCCTCTAGTTATTAAATCTGCTGGGTTATCCTCAGACCTGCAGTGAAACCAACATTTCGGATCCGTTTTCTCTTGTACTTCCATAACTCTATTGGATACAAACTGTTTCCAACGCTTTGGACATCCTTTGACCCAATACAAAGCTATCTCCAAATCTGTCCAATATACCGTTTTAGTTATCAGATCGTCAAAAATACTACAAATATATTTTCCAATTCGAGCACCAATCAATACTGCCATTAACTTCAATCGGGCAACGTGAGTTTCTTCAGAGGAGCGACTCTATTTTTTGACATGACAAATGATACTTTTACCCTACCAAATTCATCCCGATAATGAAAATAAGCAACAACTCCATAAGCAATTGGCGAAGCATCACAAAACACGTGTAATTCAATACCCGTAACTTTATCATTAATGTGTCCTAACAAACAATTCCTACCGATTTTTATTTTCTCTAGCCCTTCAATTTCCGAACACCACGCTAACCACTTCTCCTTCAGATCATCAGGCAACTCTTGATCCCAATTAATACATCTTTCCCAAATTTCCTGCAACAAGCGCTTTATTCTCACAATAAAGCGACCGGCAACACCAATCGGATCAAAAATCATTGCAATCACTCTTAACACACCTCGTTTTGTATTTTTTATTGACCCCAAGCTATCTGTCAACAATCTAACCTCTAACGATAAAACATCATCCTCAGGATTCCAGTTCAACCCTAATACCTTCAACTGACACTTTTTACCAACGTTTAATCCATTTTGTTCCCATAATTTTTCCAAATCAGAAGAGTTTGACCTTAATTTTCACAAGTTGAAACTACCTTCCCTCAAAATTGAAACAGCATCATGAGATAAATTATATGCCTCATCTATACTTTTAGCACCGGAAAATAAATCATCGACCTATAATGATGTATTTAACATATGCACCGATCTAGGTTTATTCATTTCATACTTTCGAATGTGATTCTTAATAGTTCCACTCAGAATAAAAGATGAAATTTTACACCCGAATGGCAATCTATTCATATGCATAATTTTATAATCTGTTTCATTATTGTCAGCAAATCAAAGAAATTTTAAGAATTTGCGATCTTCTTCCGCTTTTTTTATCATTAAAAATGCCTTTTTAATATCACCGTTAAATGCGATCTTAAATTTTCTAAAATTGAATATAATATCTAGTACATTTGGATTTAAATTCGGGGAAGTTTCCAAACAGTCATTTAATGACAGATTTTCTTTCGATTTAGAGCTACAATTATACACAACGCGAACTTTAGTCGTCTCTTTATTTGTATTTACAACAGCTCGATGTGGCATAAAATACTCATTATCATCCCTGCCACATTCTTCAATTATTTCCTTACTCATCTGTTCATTTATTATTTGTTTATACTCATTCGCGATTTACTCACTTTTATCAAAACATTTCCTTAAATCATCAAATCTCCTTTTAGCTAACGTGAAATTACTCTGCAACGCAACGGGCGAGTCTTTCCATAATAATCGTGTCTCATAACAACCGTCATTAAACTTTAGATTATTTTCAAACTGTTCAATAAGACATTTCTCAGTAATAGATAATTCATCCTTATCTCTTATACCAAATTCTCTAAATCCCATAACATCTGAACATCTGTTCCCAAACTTAAATTAGCAGATACTATATTTACACAACTAGATTTATTATCTGTCTGCTGACAGCCTTGAAGAGTATATCCAAATATCGTCGGTACACAAGTGAGCGTTTTATTTACTTTCTGAAAGCCACAGTTCTTAATAATGTTCCAAAACATATCCCCTCCAATTAGAATGCTTATTGACTGATCAGTATTTTTACATTGATCAGCTAAAATTATCCCATTGCCTTTCAAAACATCCTGAATTGCTACATCTGGTACGCTGACTGGAGCCGCAGTTATTGTATCAGTAATTAATGTCTCTATCTCAATAAATTGCTGACTGTCAGTTCTGCTCGTTAATTTCAATTTAACAACGTCATAAATTTTTTCTTTCGCTTTTTCATAACCAAAGCAATAAACTGATAATCTTTCTTTTCGAATTGGTTTTAACTTTAAAAAATTCGCTAGGGATCGCGTACACCACGAGCGCTCCGAACCATTATCCATTAAAAGGCGGGCGATTTTAACATTTTTTGTTTCATTAATGGGACTAACAATCACTGAGCATGTTAATAACAAAATATTTGACCTTGAAACAGAAGAATTACATTGCATAGTAATAGAGCTATCCGATTCAGTATTACTAGTATCTACATTCAGCGTTTCCTTTTGAACATTATTCTTACTACACAAAATATAATTATGAAATTTGCTTTTACAGTATTTGCATTCAAATTTTAATCTACACGAGCGGCTTTAATGAGCCTTAGAAAAGCATTTGAAGCATCTATTTTCTGATCTTAATTTGTTTTTCCTATCTTCTACTGTTTTATACTCACAAAATTCATGCTCCGCACTGTCACAAAACACACAGCTCTTTTTTACGTTTGACACGTAATTCCTGGTTGCGGTTGGTCGTATCTGATCGAATATTCTATTATTAAACTTTCTAAAATTGCCTTTGTATTCATTATTACTACTCTCATATTTTATCTTGAAAGGATCAGATTTTGATGGAACTAAATACGTTTTTTCTCTCGATTGAATTTCGTTGTCTAGATAAGTATGTATATCCTCAAATGTATAGTTAATCGGATATTTTCTATTAAACTCTAGAACGAGGACTTTTGGAATCCTATCTAAAATTATGGGTGCTAATAAACTGCTAAATGTTTCCTTTCTAACGCCCAAGGCTTCTAAATTTCTAATTTGATTCTCAATTCTATCAAATAATTTTCTTAAGCCAATCATATCTTGGGAATTATGAACAGCAGGAATTCTCAATAAACCGTTCATGTGTGTTTGTATTAATGTATTTGTATTACCAAACCTATTCTTAAGAATGTTGATTGCCGCATCATAATTTTGTTCTGTAATTGCTAGCCCAGCAATCGAACTCGCAGCCTGACCATTTAAATAAGATTTCAGATAATTCAGTTTATCTATTTTCGTAAGATTAGGATTTTTATCAATAGCAGATTCAAATTGACCATAAAATTCCAACCAATAAGCAGAGTCACCATAAAATGGTTTAATATTTAATTTTGGCAATTTAACAGTTATTTCGTTTATTGAGGGTTTCAGTTCAATTATTTCGGGACCTTTCAATTTTCCAATTTGAATTTTTATTCGCTGTTTCCATAAGCAAATATTCTCACAATACTCAATTGAGTTCGCTACCTCACTTTCGATATCTTTAACGGGAAGCAAAGCTTCAATTTCTTTATTTAATTCATTTAACGCATTTTCCTTATCTACAATTAACATTAATTTTTCATTTAAAATATCTACACTAACAGAATCTATTTCTTTAAACAATTCTTCGATGCTGTTTAACAATTTTGTGGTCGCGGTTCTAACTGCTTTCCGTTTACTCTTACTTTTTTCTAGATCAGACATTTCGCTAAATTCAACAATACTACTTAAACAACAACAATTACACAATAAACAAATTTTCTTTCAACATACAACATAAAATACAATAAACAAAAATCAACAAAATAACAAATTTTCCTTCTCTACTACACAGCTTTCAAACGACAATACCATTTCTCAAACTTAAATTATCCCCAAACCTAAACATCTCTATACGAAGACAAATAAAAACTTTATTCTCCCTACTTATTTCTGACAAACATTACTACAATACCAAAATCGAAACGAAACTAACACTCACCTCTGTTATCCACAAAATGTTCTGTGAAGTTACATAATCCTAGCGCCGAATACATCTGTTTTTTAAAATCCCGAACACATTCTCTTTAAATCACTATACTTTCAACTTCCACAATCAGCAGGAAAACTAACACTAACACAACAATACCGCATGCCCTGACACCATGATCCGACTCCGCTGATTTTGGAAGCAGAAAACACGAGCTCACATTTTAATGTATTTATTGGATGACAACACAAGACAGACTACAAAAAACATAGAACGAAAAAGTAAGTAAAAAAAAAAACATGAGTTTGGAAAACGCAGAATGGCACCACCTCTCTTTCAAACATCAGTGACTAAGTTACTCACAATCTAGTGTTCTTTTTCAGTGATCATGATGATTGCATTCTAGTCTTTATTCAATATTTATGTTGATGAAATACATATAAGGTATATTTCTTCATTTTACCATGTGATGGATCCATCTTTCAAATTTAAAATATTCAATTTTTTTTGTGGAATGTTTAATTGGATGAAAAATTTCTTCATTGAAAACTTCATCACATCATCTACACCCAGTGGTGAGCACATATATTTTTATATTCATGATTATTTACAAAGGTATTTGTTAAAATCTATTTACCATCAAATTAAAACATTAAAATATTGTTTAGTAAATCTAAATGTGTGAATGGTAAGTTTGGGAAATTAAAGTAATTTTGTCTAATTATTATTTTTAAATTCCCCAATGCAAGGCTTTATAGTTACAATTATTATACGGTCTTATCTTGGGTTATTGAATCATGGGTATATTTATTATCTATTTCAGTAATATTAAGATAACATTTAAGTAATTAGCATTCTTAAATTCACAATTATAATTCGTTGATTTTTCTCTGTACTTGTTTTCCAACATCCATAATTACTTATAATAATGTAATAACTTACAAATACAAATACAATACATTGTAATATTTACAATAATGTAATAACTTACATTAGCTATTTTATAAAAGCAGATTTTCAAATATATAATTGATCTTACTTAATCAATCTTGAAAACAGTTGTTGCAACAGTGGTGTATGCGGTCTTAAGAATCAGAAAATTCCTCAGATAGATGGCTACCTGATTACAGAAGATTGTCACTGATTGTTTTTGTATCATTCAATCCTCCCTAATCGGATAATCTTTTTAAAACAGAGTAAATTAACATGTTTTTATAACCTTCTGGGTCTGGATGGGGGTTGGCGAGCATATCTCATTATTATTTAATAAATAAAAAATACAAGGTGACCCAAAAATTATTAGATGATTTCAAAAATTAATAATTTTTCCTCTCTTTTAGATTTATCCTTCTCTTTTAGATTCTCCTGGACACTTGGGAGTTTTACCATACAGAAATACATGGTTGAACAAAAAATTATTTTCAAAATCAACAGTCAGTTATTGAGACTTAAACACAAATATTGTAATATGAGAGATCTTCCCTCAGTGAGGACAATATGCAATTTCATGTTGTGGCAACAAAGTTCTATAACAGATTTACCATGCACATGTAGATTCCATTATGACTTAACAACTGTGCATATTGAATGTGCAGTACTTAAGCATTGGTTTAAAAATTAAAGTATACCTGTGAACGAAAAATATAAAACAGAAACAAAGGGTGTTTGTGAATTCCAAAGTAATAGAAGAATATTTCTATATTCATGTGCCGTGTTGAGATTATTCAAATTAAAGTCCTGATGCCTTTTCTTCATTTTATTAACAGCAAACTTAAACACAACAATTAAAATATTTAACTCTTTAAATAAACTTATAATAAATTCCATGGGAGCATATCAAGCATGGCTCCATTTTCGAGATAAATTTATTCCATCTGATTGAAAACAATAGTTTTCTCACCAGTTCGGGATTATGACGTAGTCAAAACTCCGCCCTGGGTCACGTGATCCAATAAATTCTCAACATCCTGCCCCACCATGAACAACATGGGGGTTCATCAAAATTTTTCAAGAAAGTATATCATACATAAATAACTTCAATACAAGTAACCTGGTTTTCATTTAACAAATAATACTTCATATTTCTCAGAAAATCAAATTCTTACATAAATTTTAAATTAAAGTAATGTTAAGTTATTCAAGCACATAATTTAATATAATAGTATTCAAGATCAATATAGTATATTCCAAGTACAAAATTAAATTAAATTATAAAGAAACAATAACATATCCAAGATAATAAATATTCAACAGTGAAACCAAGTGAGTAAAGGAAACATTTTAAAACACTCAAATATTTTTCGATATTCTATCTAGATTAATCGTGCTACTTTGATAACAATATTCTATATACTCAGTCCGAGAATGAATACAAACCTAATAGAATATTTAACCATCAAATTTAAATCAAGAAGACAAGAAATTGCAAATATAAAATTCAAGAAATAATGCAAGTATAAAATTCAAGAAATAATGCAAATATAAATATATACATTAGGGTGGTCACAAGCAACATGGGAAAAATTTTTTTTAACGTTTTCTTCGGGGAGACCCTCCTAAAAGTTGCCAATTAGTTAGAAAATGAGATTGGCAAAGTTTCAACTGAAATGAATAACATTAACCCGTGCCTAATCGAGGTTTAGGTCTTGAAAATTTGCAGTTTTTGGCAAAAAATTGTCGTTTTTCTTTCTTTACGTGAAAACTATTTGTCTTAGAAACCTGATTCTTGTTTTATTTCGTAGAAACAGTTGTTGCCTTAAACTTTTACTCTCATCAAAACTTATATTTAATGAATATTAATATTTTTCAGGTCAGCTCGTGAACCATACCCTCAAACTCTGCATTTTTGAAACATAAGTGAAAAATGACAAATTAATAATTTTATTACTTTTGATAATTTTTTTGCATTATTTTCATTAATAGGTAAAAATAAATGAACAATTTTTGCAACTTTAAAAATATTTTATGAATTATAATTGATTATTAGTTATCTAGTTTGTGTCTAATAAGAAAGAGCTTCTCGATTTGTGTTGCAGTTGAACCTCTGAATTTCTCTTTTTATTACAAGGCTGTTTTGTTACCTGCTATCGTTATCTATTTTTAGAATTGACGAAACATTCCGTAAAGCCCCCCCCCCCCCCCCTTTTGATATGATGACAGAAATGTAAGATTTTTTTAATTGGCCACTTGTCTCATCAAATCATCGACAGTAAGCTACCAAGTAATCGTCAAGTTTTATGTATTTTATTTTATAATATTCGCAAAATGAAACTGAATGCCAGAGAAGCTGCTAGATTTAGAGTACATCCACCAGTTAACCACAGACTTTAATTTTAAGTAGAAGTGCAATTGACTCCGCAAATAACTATTTCGTAAACAAAGAACTCAGATCATCAAAAACAGATTTAAAAATTCCGGTTTAGAGAGAACTGTTATTCACTGGGATGGAAAACTGCTTCACCATTTTTTGAATAAAGAAAATGTAGAGAGGATAGAAGTTTTAATTAGTTGTGGGGATGAAGAACAGTTACTACGAGTTCCACAGCTTGAAAATAGTATCGGAATAATTCAGGCAAAAGCTGTATTTTCAGCAGTTGAAGAGTGGAGGAAGTTGGTAAAATCCAGGCAATATTTTTTGATACAACTGCAGTAAACAACGGTCACCTCAGAGGAACCTGCATTCTTCTATAGCAATTGTTAAAGCAAAAGTCTTCTGTATTTACCATGTCGCCACCCTAATCTAGAAATTATCCTAAAAGCTGGTTTTGATTGTAACGTGGGAATAATCACTGCTCCTCAGCCAGATATTTAAAAAAAACAATTCTGATTGGGTGGTTTAAATTAAACCAGAGTAAATATAAAAATGCTATTGAAGATGAAATAGTAGATATAAATAGTTAATTCAGAAGAAATTTCAAGTTTTCTTACAAGGCCTTTTAAAAATTAACAGCTCAGGGATGATTATAAAGTGTTTATCCAACTTTAATTTTTATAGGACTCCTTCCTACAAAAGACTTTTTTCAGAGCACCTGGTGCTTTTAATCATGTCAGATGCACAAGCAATTTATTCTCTCAAAATATATTGTCATAGATAATCTCTCAATAACAAATTTAGAAAAAGAAGGTATTAAAGACCTTTGCTTATTTCTAATCAATATTATGTAAAATCGTGCTTCAATATTCCCACTCCCACTTTGGACCCCAATCCAAGACCTGCAAATAATAAAATCACTTGTTCACAACAGAAAAATTGATAAATAGGTTGCAGACAAAGCACTCGTTAAAATGATAAACCATCTTTGGTATCAACTATTATTTAAACACAATCAAACTGATTGTTAAAGTTATCATACGAATTGAATATTTCCAACCGAGCGAAAAAATGCCCAGGCTGGGAATCGAACCCAGATCCTTGGCTTACAAGGCCAATGCTTTTCCATTTAAGCTAACTGGGCCGACAACCAGCCAGCATATTTCGCTCAGATAACCTTATTGGTAGTAACATCTGGTCTGTCATGTAGACAGCTCAACAGAATAAACCGCAGGTAAAGGAACTCCATATAAACGATGGATACGTAGATCAACTATTATTTAAACACAATCAAACTGATTGTTAAAAATTGAACACAATCAAACTGATTGTTAAAACACAATCAAACTGATTTTAACAATCAGTTTGATTGTGTTTAAATAATAGTTGATCTACGTATCCATCGTTTATATGGAGTTCCTTTACCTGCGGTTTATTCTGTTGAGCTGTCTACATGACAGACCAGATGTTACTACCAATAAGGTTATCTGAGCGAAATATGCTGGCTGGTTGTCGGCCCAGTTAGCTTAAACGGAAAAGCATTGGCCTTGTAAGCCAAGGATCTGGGTTCGATTCCCAGCCTGGGCATTTTTTCGCTCGGTTGGAAATATTCAATTCATCTTTGGTATCTTAACTCGGATCAAGTTGCATTTTCATTTTTAGATGATACTTTGGAAAAAAAAAAATCAACATAAGCATGGCTGTAAAATTAATGTCATTTGAAGAAGAAATGATGAGGATGATAAGAATTTAACAAAGAAGTCACTGTTTTTGTTTCATCTCAAACTATAAAAATTTTTAAGAGATTTTATATTAATAAGCATTTTTTAAATACTGATCCCAATGTATGGTGTGAAAATAAACCTTATTTGAAAGCAAGAAAACAGTGAATGGTTTTAAAGTTGTCAGTGACACAGCTAAAAGGGGAAGAAAATTAACCAGAGATTTCAATTCCTGTTTAACAAAAAACGAAAAATAAAAACAGTATATGCTAAAAGTTGTACGTGAATGTAGAAAAACTTTTCCAGATTCTTCAAAAGCCACCTTATCTAAGCCATTTACCACCTTAATCCTTTCTGGCGCAGTGGTCCCATGTCAAGACTACCTAATTTTAATTCCAAACTTACTTGTTTGTAAATTTAGGTGTAGTCAATTATTTCATTATTTTACGAACAGAACTTTTCTGTACTGGAAAGGGTTAATGTGACAATTGTAAGGGATAATAATTAATTTTCTTTATTATGCTTCCTTTCTTGTAACACAACTTTAATAATAAAATGCATTTGAGCATATTTGTTCTAATTTTTATAATTTCTTTGCACCCCCCCCCCTTTTTTTTAATTTTTTCAGTTTAAAATTAGATTTTTTTTTCATTTTCTTTGGAATTTTTTAAAAATTAGTACTTTATCATGTACAAAATGAAAAACAAAAGGGGAAAAGCAGATGAAATGGAATGTTACAATGTTTTTTTTCACATTTACATAAAAATCAATTTTTAGGATTCGGGTGAAGTCTGGTCCTGAAAAATGCGCATATGTCTAAATTTATACATTTTTAGAAATAAAATGGTGTGTGGTTCTTCAAAACGAAGCTTTTTTATATAAAATGAGACCTGAATTATGTTTCTAGGTTCAATTGTATTTATTTTATGGAGGGAAAAACAGCATTTTTTTGCGAAAACTCATGTTTTTTTCAAACTTTAACCTCAATGAGGCACGGGTTAATATTATCCAAATGAGCTAAAACTTTGCCATTCTCATTTTCTAGTCTATTGGCAACTTTCTGGGGGGTCCCCCGGAAAAAATTCAAAAATTGATTTCTTGTGACCACCCTAATATACATATACATTTCAGTGATACTTACTCAAGATATATTCCTATAAATAATATTAAAAAAAATTACGCATCATATTGCTTAAACATTAAATATACATCATAATAATGTTCTAGAATGTTCTGTTATTGGGAAGAAAAAAAAGTTTTACTTTCAGTTCTGGAGCTCCAAATTGTACAAGTCATTTAATAATTGATGATTCAGTTTTTAACTTGCAAGCCCTCACCTTGCCATCTCTTCCAGGAAATAACTCTAGAATTCTTCCTAATTTCCAAAAATTTCTAGGTAAATGATCATCTTTGATCAAAACTACATCGTTAACTTTAAAGGATTGGTGTTAGTATTAACCGAACTAGAATAAGCTGATCTCAAATTTAACAAATACTCATTTTTCCATCTAGACCAAAAGGATCTCATTAACTTTTCTCGATAATTAAAAGCCTTTATAAAAATTTTCCTAGAAGAGAAGTTTGAATCAAGTTGAAGTCTTACTGGAGGTAGTGAAGAGATTCTTTTTCCTAAAAGAAAATGTGCAGGAGTTAAAGCAGTTGTTTCTTCAACATCACTTCCAACGTAAGTAATTGGGCGGGAATTTATCATTCCCTCAATTTCGAGAAGAACAGTATGCAACTGATCCACAGTCAGAGAGGACTTTCCTAAAGTTTTCTGCAGAGCAACCTATACAGTACGAACCATATGCTCGTAAAATCCACCCCACCAGGCGGCTCGTTCAACAATGTACTTCCACTTGATTGAGTTCAAAGCACAGTAATTTTTTACATCTTGATGATTGACAATAGACCACAGTTGTTTTAATTCCAGATCGGCACGTTTAAAGGTACGTACATTATCTGAAAACACCACAGAACGCAAGCCACGTCGTGCAATGAAGCGTTGAAAAGCAAGAAGAAAGGTTTCTGTAGATAAATTGCTGACAAGTTCAAGATGAATACCTCTAGTCACTGCACATGTTATTAGAAGAATATAATGTTTGGTATCATCATATTTCACAAATAATGGTCCGGCAAAATCAGCTCCAGTGACTGAAAACAGAGCTGCTTGTTCCACTCGATCAGCAGGCAGTGGAGCAATCATCTGTTTTCCTGGAGAAGAATTGAATTTTCTACAAATAATGCAATTTTTGAGAAGTAATTTTATAGTTTGTCTGGCTCTTATTATCCAATATTTTTCTCTTAACTGTACTAACGTGTGAGATACACTTGAATGAAATACTTTTTCGTGAGAATCCCAGATTAATAATTTAGTCAATTCAGATTTAGAAGAGAGTATGACAGGATGCTTTTCATCCGCTGTCAATTGGGATTTTTGTAATCTTCCCAAAACTCGCAATATATTTTGATCATCTAGAAAGGGATTTAAACACAACAAATTGGAGTCCTTTGGGATAGGTTTGGCATTCTTTAAACATGTAATTTCATTAAAATAAAATGCATTTTGCTCAACTTTTATCCAAAACTGTTCAGCATTATTTAATTCGTCAGACGTAAGAGTACCTTTGTAATCCTGTTTTCTTTTAAGTATATCTACAAAGCGTAGGACCCAAGCAGTGACCCTTAATAATTTTCTCAAGTTGTTAAATCTGCCAGGATCAATAATTTTTTCATAAGTTATTGCTGAGCTAACTATAACTTTAGACTTATACTCGGATTCAATATTCGATATCCGGATGTCAGTGGGATCAAATTCAAACGCTTTTACCGTAGACCAAACGTTTTCTGGCTCAGTCAACCATTCAGGGCCATGCCACCATTTTTTTTAGTTTATTAAATCATTACTAGATAACCCCCTGGTCAACAAATCTGCCGGATTGTGTTTGCCTATGCAATGTTTCCAAGAACTGGGATCTGTTAATTCCTGTATTTCGGTGACTCGATTGGAGACAAACTGTTTCCATTTGGACGGTGTGCCTCTTATCCAATGTAGGACTATAGTAGAATCACACCACAAAATAATCTTTCCAATCCACTTAAAAATTTCCTTCAAGTGTTTAACAAGTCTTGCAGCTATTACAGCTCCCAATAATTCTAATCGAGGTAATGTTAACTTTTTAAGCGGTGCTACCCGTGCCTTAGAAATTACAAAACTAGTGTTAAAAGTGTCATGTGATGTTTTATACCTAAAATACGCCACTGCTCCTAAGGCTTTTAATGAAGCATCTGAGAATACATGTAACTGTATATTATTTCCATCCACAAAATCGGGAAAATAATATCTAGGAAAATTGATTTTTTGTAGTTCCTTAATTTCGCTACAACACATTAGCCATCTGTCCTTAATTTCTCCTGAAAACTCTTCATCCCATTCCAAACTAAGTTGCCACAATTCTTGCAGAAGGCACTTTATTCGAATTAAAAAAGGAGAAACAAATCCAGAAGGATCAAATATTTTTGCAGCTACATGAAGAACATTTCTTTTGGTACATTTAAATTCATTTAAATTTGATAACACTGATATTAAATTCAGGGACAATGTGTCTTCCTCATTACACCAACTAAGACCTAGCACTTTCAAAGATTTATCAGAATGTTCATTTATTTCAATTTTGGGATTGGAGTTTTTCCACAAATTTTTTAATTCTTCAGAATTTGTGTCAAATTTTTTCATAGTCATGTTCGCGTCTTTCAAAATAGAAACAGCATCAGTAGATAATTTAAATGCTTCTTGAACAGTGGAACTTCCATAAAAAAGGTCGTCCATGTACAGAGATTTATTTAACATTTCATGTGCGAGAGGATGTGTAATTTTATATCCCTTAAGATAGGTTTTGATAGTCGCTGCCAAAACATAGGGCGAACTGGTGACACCAAAACAATGTCTATTGAAATGATACATTACTACGGGATGAGATTTATCACAGTTTTTATAGTATAAAAAGCACAAATAATTTCTGTCACATTCGGAAACTTATATTTGTAAAAAAGCCCTGGCTATGTCACCACAAAAACCTATTTTATATTCTCGAAATTACAAAATAACATCCACTAATTCTGCATTTAAATTTTCCCCCGAAAGAAGACATTCATTTAAACAGTAATTAGTTCCTTGTTTACTACTTGCATCAAAAACAACTCTAGTTTTAGAACTATCAGAACATTCCCTAAATACTTCTCTATGGGGCATTGTATATTTATTTACACAATTCTCGTCTCACATTTGAATTATCCCTTCTTTCAATTGCTCTTTCATTACCTCATTATATCTGTCAAATAATGATTCATCCCTATCAAATCTTTTTTCTAAGTACATAAACCTTGTCTTTGCAATATTAAAATTATCCCTTAAATTATTTTGCATTTCTTTCGATTTCCACATTAGAGGTGACTCATATCTGCCATTTACAAATCGTAAATTGTTTTGGAAAACATTTAAATTATCAGAGGCTAGTTTTATTCCTTTATTACACAGAAATGATTCTGTTTCCCATAAACAAGTCAAATCTTTTTCTTTAGATGAGCAATAGACATTTAAACACTGAACAGAATTGCTTATTTGATTATTTGGCACCTGTCCAACTAGCGTTTCGCGGAAAATTGATCTTTGAAAATATAATTGCTTGTTTATTTTTGTAAGCGATCCAGACAAAGTTTGATAAATATAATTGGCACCTAAAAGAATTTGAATTGGATATTCTATTTCAAATGTATCAGCCCATTTATATCCTTTAGAGATAATATTTTTTATTTGTGGATTTACATTTTGACACAAATGAGTACTGCATATTTCATTGGTAATTAAAGCTTCAACATTAATAGATTTGTAAGGAAAAAATCTACTTTTTAAAGTTATTTTTACACATTCAAATTCGGATTCAGTGGGATTTCTATTAGAAAATGTGTAAATGAAAAGTTTTTCCTTTCTTAAGATTTTTGCATTTAACGCATTTGCTAAATCGCTTCAAATAAATGTCTTGGTGGAGGCCGAATCATATAATATTCTAGCGATTAGTTTTTTAGATCCACTTTCAACTTGAACACACGCAGTTTGAAGCAAAGTGGTATAATTTTTCCTCAAATTTTCTGACTCGTGGACCGATGACATAATGGAGTCATTTTCCTGAACTCGATTAACTTCTTTTAATTCAGAATCTTGATTTTGGACTAGTTTTTTAGATTTTGTTTGGGGGCAAAACAGGTAGTTATGTTGAGAACTATCACATGTTTTACAGTTTTGAATTTTAACTTTACAAGCTGACTGTAAGTGTTTAAAAAAACACCGATAACACCTGCCCTCTTTCTTCAGTTTGTATCGCTTTTGTTCGTTTGTTAGGGTTTTACATTCTAATCCAGTATGCGAGTTAGAACCACAAAAAATACAAGCATTTTTAACAATTGTATTCAATGCAGCCGCTGACGGAAAATTATTTTTTATTTTTAATTTGCTTTTAGGATATTCAACTTTCGAACGAAATGTTTCCTGACTTTTGACAGAAAATCCTGAAATAGAATTTGCAGCTTCCCTAGATTCAGTTTCAAATTTGATAAATTTCATTAATTCGTTAATATCACCCGCTTTGTTGGGGTTTTTTTTCCTATGGAATTCTACCACTAAATTGTGTGGTAGTTGTTTCAACATTATTGGGATTAAAAAATACCCAAATTTTTCTGAATCAATACCCATAGCTTGTAAATTTCTAATACTGACTTCACTTTCGTCATAAAGACTCCTAAGCCCTTTAATATTTGAAGAAAATTTAACAGGTTCAAGTTCTAAGAGTTTATTGACAAAACAACTAATTAATTGGTCTTGTTTTCCATATCTTTCTTTTAATAAGGTTAAACAAGACTTATAATTTTCTTCTTTCAAAGCAAACCCAGCAATTGTTTTATAAGCTTCACCAGTTAAGAAAGACTTCAAATATAAAAATTTATCAACAGTACTTAAAGATTCATTTGAATCAATAGCGCTTTCAAAACTGTTAAAAAATTCCAAAAATTTACTTGGGTCACCATTAAATGGGGTTATATTAAGTTTTGGCAAATTAACCGAGATTTGTGACTGTGAAGCAGTATTAAAACTAGAAACATTATTACTCAGAACAGATTCAGCTTGCTCGACCTTGAATTGTTTCAATTTAATTCTGATAGTAGATTTCGAATCAGATATTGAGTCGTCATATTCAAGTGATTTTTGAATTTCCGTTTCGAATTGTGTTGCATCAGAAATTAGTTCCTCAATTTTTTCATTTAGCGTTTTAAGATCATCCTGTTTTTCTTGCAGATTTAATAAATATTCAGATAGTTTACATTTATCATCTGTACTTTGAGTATCAATAGTCGATATAAAAGTGTCTATAGTTGTGATTAATTTTGTACATGCCGATCGAACAAGCTTCCTCTTTGCTTTCAACTTATCAATCGATTCCATTTTACAATAATGATAATAATAATAAAAAAATGTACAGTACCTTTTATTCAAACTTACTGTTTGAAATTATCCTACAGGGTGAGCCCGTCCATGCGTATTTAATTCATTATAACTGAATATTCCCTTGAGTTCGCAGACTTCGGCACCATGTGAACGAAAAATATAAAACAGAAACAAAGGGTGTTCGTGAATTCCAAATAGAAGAATATTTCTATATTCATGCGCTGTGTTGAGATTATTCAAATTAAGGTCCTGATACCTTTTCTTCATTTTATTAACAGCAAACTTATAAACTTATAATAAATTCTATGGAAGCATATCAAGCATGGCTCCATTTTCGAGATAAATTTATTCCATCTGAATGAAAACAATAGTTTTCTCACCAGTTCGGGATTATGACGTAGTCAAAACTCCGCCCTGGGTCACGGGATCCAATAAATTCTCAACAACACCAATTCTATTTTTTGTTCAATTGTGTATCTCTGCATGGTAAACTCTAATGTATCTAGATTCTAAATCTAAAGGATACAGAGAAATAATTAACGAAATCTAATCATCTGAATCCGCCTAGTGACTGTTGGACCATCCTGTATATATGTATGTGTGTCCAAAAAATAAAATAAATGAAAATAAAAGTTTTTAAAGTTTTAGGCTTTCACTTAAAAGGAAATTAAATCATTCCGTCTTTAGATGTTAAAGGACAAAAAAGATTTCTGATGTCTGTCATTATCTAGAAAATATTGACCTTACTGTTTTTATGAATTATATGCTACTATCTTTATTTTTAAAATACTACTTTCTAATTTGTGTTTTTCCTATTAAAGAGCAAATTAAAATAAAATTTTCAGTTGGAGTCGTGTCTTGCATTATGTTATGGAAGTTGACAAACCTATATCACAAGCAAGAGCTTCATTGAACACTGCCTCTCAAGTCCCTACTGGCATGAAGGTAAAATAACATAGTTTTGTCATTTCAGCTTTTTTCTTCACCTTTTTTGCAATTAATATTCATCCTACTGCTCAGATATCATATCATGGCTTACTTTCATGAATAATCTTTGTTGCCTAATGTTGTTACTATTGAATGTTATAATTATATGTGTACAAAAAAAAAATAATAAATAAAATAAAATAAAGAATTAATAAATAAAATTGAAAAATGCAATTATCTTAGTAGCTCAGTAGTTGAACAATGCCTTATTAATTGTTCTTCTTTTTTTTTTTTTTTTTTTTTTTAAATCACAGCCTTTTGCGATTGAGAAATTCTAAAATTGTCAGGTCATTGTTTTGTTTTTTTGTTCTTGTTGTTGTGTTTTAGGGGGGGTGGGGTGGGGTGTATGTTTTTAAAATAAAAATGAATAAATAATAATTTACATGTGAAAAATAAGAAATGCTATGATATCAATTAAACTTTGTTATTTATTAACTTTAAAAACTATGATACTGATTTACTTTTTTAATTTAGTTTAATGTTTAAAATTATAAAATTTGATGGGGTGAAATTCACAATAAAATGTTATTGTGTCTCAGAAAAAAAATAATTACAAATAGAATAAGAGTTTAGAGAAAACTTTTATTCATTGTGATAATGTTTGAAAATTAGAAAAATTTTAATTATTTTTACAGAGGCTAAAATTCAGGACGGGATGGCAAGATTCCCACCAAAAATTGTGGAAATCACCTCCTTGAAAAGTGTCAGGTTGGGAGACTCCCACCTGTGGAATTCGGTATGTTTGTCAATCTCAAAAATTATAAAAGTCACAAAAATGTTGCAAATGAAGTTATTAGACTACAAAAAAATTAGGCAATAGATCGTAAAAAAAGTTTGAGTTTCATCAACTGGATCATACATCACAGAAAGGTTTACATTGTTCAATCCTTCTCCATCAACAACATGAATATCATTATTTATGTTATACTTGCTTTAGTAAAATCTACAGTATGAGAGGAAATAAAACTGCATTATCTTTCTTGCATATCTTTTTATATTTTTAATAGACGTTTTGTTTTGACTGGGTAAATGAATACATGAATTCACCACTGAAGTTATTAAATCTATGTGCTGTTTTATCAGTTTAAATTGCTGTATCAGTAAAGAACTAGTTGGATGTGCCAATCCCAAAACTTTCTTCTATCTCATACATGTTACAGAGCTGCCAACTGCTACAAAAAAATCGTAGTTTCTACGATTTGGAGATCAAAACTACGATGCTACAAAAATACGTCTAAAACTATGATTTTCTGCAAAAAAACACATTTTTTTTTTCCTAGATATGATTTTTCAGTCTGCACAGCATATTTTTCAGGAGTGATTCTGTTCTGAAAATTTAAAGCCTTCAGTTCCGGAAATTTTAAAAAATCGGTCATTAGTCTGAAAATTCAGACATAGAAAAAAGAGCATAAAAAAAAATGAGCTGGAAAACAAACTTCTTAACATAAAACCCTCTTAATGGATATTAATCTCAAGTGAATTGTATTTCTGTAAATACAGTGAAGTACGTTTAACATGAAATTGAAGGGGCCGAAATTTTTTTCCATGTTAAAAGAATTTTGCATTAAAAGATTCGTAAAAAAAAAAGAACAAAACTCACAAATATTTTCGATGCCGTCAAATTTTATTTTGATTTCCTGTCAAACTACAAGTAGGTTGCATTCATTAGGATAAAAAACAAGTAAAAAAATTTTTTTTTTTTTTTTTTTTTTGAGAAAAAATTAGATTTTTTTTTTTTGAAGTGTCTTTTTCAGCATTCTGAGATTTAACTTGTTTGAATAAAATAAACAAAGCTGTCTCTAAATCTTCATACTTAGCGGTTCTCATACATTTTCTCTCTGGCTTAAACATACTGCACTCAAGCATTAACCTAATGGGATCCTTTTTTTTTTATTATCATTGATACAGTAGGATTCTCAATGCCAAAAACTCTTTGTAGATTTCTGTTTTCGTCCTTTTTATTCATCAACTGCATTAAGCATCTTCATCTGAAGTGAAATAGCAGTTTGTTTTCGGACTGATTTCTGAGCTATTGTGCTTATAAAAAATAAGCTAATTTACAAAAAAACACACGAAATTCGCCGATTTTCACCCAAAATTCA
The DNA here is from genome assembly GCA_963932465.1 of Maratus speciosus. NCBI lineage: Eukaryota > Metazoa > Arthropoda > Arachnida > Araneae > Salticidae > Maratus > Maratus speciosus. The sequence goes on along the minus strand of OZ010790.1, from coordinate 153,523,350 downwards.
GTGGTTTTAACACAAAATTCACCAATTTTAACTCAAACTGTGTAGATCAAAAGCGATTTTTTTTTTCGTGTTAAACGATTTTTGTTTCATGTTAAAAGAAAAAAAAAATGAATTAAATTGCATGGTATACTGTCCAGACCGCTATATCATTTCATGTTAACCGATTTTTCATGTTAAGCATTTTCGTATTAAACGTATTTCACTGTATTTATATCAGGAATTCCCTTCCTTAGAAGCAGGGGCGCTATTCCAAAATTTCTTGAGGGGTAGTTTTTGAAATAGTGTGGGCAATTTGGCCACAGAAAAGGAAAATCCAGCATAATAAAAAATGCTCTGCAGTATTTTCTTGCTCCAATTCTTTCACAAGCTTCTTATTCTTCCACAAGTATTTTTTTTAATTTTTTGAAAGTCCGCGATTTTTTTCTTTTATTGAAAAATATCATGAATTTCTTCAAAGATCTCAGAAACAAACAGCTATTTTCATCAATTGGTCACTGAGAAAAGTCAAAAGATTGCAGAAAAAAATCGAGAATTTCGTCGAAAGATTGCACAAAAAAAAAAAATCACGAATTTCGATAAACGATCAAGGAAAAGTATTGCAAATTTTATTAAAAGTTCACGGAAACAAGTAGCGAATTTTGTTAATTGGTCATGGAAAAATACCACGAATTTTGTTAATTGGTCCCAGAAAGATATCATGAATTTTGCTTATGGGTTGCGCGAAAAAAATCGAGAATTTTGACAAATGACCGTGTAAAAAAATCAATTTCGTTAATTGGTTGCAGAGGAAAATAAATTTCGTCAGAGGATTGCAGTAGAAATGTGAATTTCGTCAGAGGATCGGGGAAAGAAAACGCTACTTTCGTCAGAAGATCATGGAAAGAAAACGCAAAATTTGTCAGAAGATTGCGGTAAAGAAACGCGAATTTTGTCAATGGATCGCAGTAAAAAGCGTAGATTTCGTCAAATGATTGCTATAGAAAAACATGAATTTCGTCAAACGATTGTGGGGGAAAAAATCATTAATATCGTGTGAAACGTACACGGAAATTTTTTTTGTCAAATTTCGCCTTTCTGTCCCTTTTGTCAAATTTACTGCATTGGGCTAAATGATTGAAACTGGGTTCCTTTTACAAATTTCAAAAGAATGCTGTAAAACAAGAAGAAACTTTAAAAATCGTATAAAAGTTGCAGGGGAAAAAATTTACTGTATTGAGCTGAAAGACTGAAACCGGATTCCTTTTGCGAATGTTAAAAAATGACTGCAAAACACGAGAAAACATAAAAAATTCGCAAATAATTTTGAAAATAGCTGTAGGAATTCCAGATCCCTTTTACTAATGTAGAAAATTCGCCATGAAACGCGGAAAAAAACTGACTCATAAAACATTAAAATAAGAAAAGTCTCATAATCATGGTAAAAATCATAACAATGGCTTCGAGGTGCATAACTTCAGATATGGAGGTACATTCCTGCGAAATCTTGCAGCTCTGCGCAGTTAACTCTCTGCAGTCTACCCGATTTGTTGCGTAAGTGGCACCGACCAACCAACCTTTATATTAATTTAAAATTTGTGTGCTACTATTTCTCATTTTCAAAGGTTGGCAGGTCTGTGTTAATACTTCAAAATTTGCTATCACAGTGACAAAATTAAATGACAATGTATGCCAATAATGAGGATTCTAAAGGTATATGTTCGTTCAGTGGTAACCATCCCCCCCAAACCCAATGATGCAAATTCCCCCCCCCCCCCCCCCCCAAAAAAAAAATATCTTCATTCATTAACATTGACCTCCCCTCCCCCTAAACAGAACATCAATTGTAAAATATATTCTACTGATAATTTAATAATAGTTTTCTTACGTACTATCACACAAACATGAAATAAAAGTTTTAACAGCGTAATAAGACATATATTTTATTATTAGTAATCTGATTGTTTATGTTTCCATTTTTATAAGTCTTGGCCAGTCTCGGACTGGTCCATCGGCCCGAAGGCCGGTGCGCCCTCGTCCAGAGAAACTTTCGCGCCCTAAGTGCCTAAGCCGCTACAATATTTTTTCACTCATTGTACACGTACATTCTGATTAGCATACTAAATTTCGAGAATTCATTTAGGGATAATCAAAAATTAATAGAGAGACAGCACAAGAGAGATATTTTTTATTATCATAAAGAAATTAAAGATATATCATAACAATTTCAGGATCGGAAACCAAAGAGACATCTTTGCATGCGATTGAAAGAGAAAACATGCACCCAACGAGAGCTTTAAGCCATGGCGCCCTGGACGAAATGTTTTTCATCGCTTCTTTGAACGATACCGTTTAGATTTTTACCAAGTATTTTGCATATTTCCAGAACTTTTGCTTTTAGTACCTTGCCCCATCTCCCTCCCACCCCCCACCCCCCGGTGTCTTATAGCCCTGAATGCACATGTAATCGTGCCTTTTGAAAAGCAACTTGAGAAAAAAGAAGAGAAATATCAGAAGACAAAAAACTTTTTGGATCGATTTTGATTGGGAAACATGATATTTCTTTTCGGGGAATACAAAGTTGATAATACTTTTGGATTACAATCCTACAAGCTGTGGGATCTCGCGGTCAACGTTTTCTCATTCACAAAATGTACCATCATTTTTGGGTAATAATCCTCGCATTATTTAATGACTGATTTTCCATGATTAAATAAGTATAAGGATATTCTAGTATGTGTTTTGAAACAAAAAAATTGTTTAATTTAATCAATCGAAAAGCGTTTCATTAAAAAAAGCAGCGACTACTATTTAGAAACTATGATACAGTTTTTGAATAAAATAAACTTTTCAACAACAAAAAAAGAAAGACTTAAATGAAATATTAAAATGTTTTAATAAAAATATTTTTTTAAATGTTTTAATAAAAATATTTTTAAAATGTTTTAATGAAAATATTTTTTTAAATGTCTTTAAAATGTTTATTTATTTTGATTTGTGTTGAATTTCTAAAAAAGTACTGAACTAATTTTGATGATATTTAAATGGGATTAGTAAGAGAGTATACTCTTTCAATTAAAAAAATATCATGTGGTTCAGTCGCGTAGTTTCGTAGTAATCGGTGAACATACATAAAAAAATACATATGTGTCGAAAAATACATATGCGTCCTCCTCTTTTGTTTGAAGACGGTTAAAAAATACTGGCTACGTGATCCTGCAGTTTGTAAATACAATCCCTGAGGCACTTCTCTCAATTATGGAAACTTAAATATATCCCTTAATTTCTAACAATGATAAAAAAAAAATTCCAAATCATGGGAAAAGAGTGCTGATAATAGTAAATTTATTCAAATATTTTAGCTATTTTATACAGCGACTTTTTTATGGTGTACTTTTCTGTAGAAACCTTTTTATAGTGCGATATCAATTCAGTACTTTATGGATCCTTTTTTAAGGATACAAAATACCTATTATTTTCACAAGCACGTATTATTTTCATATTCATTACATTTCCTAATTCCAATACCCTATAATATGTGGTACTTTTATAAAAGAATGAAAGAAGGGTGAGATTTAGTTTTCAAAATTTGTATTTCCATACAGAAAGTACATTTTCGTTCTAAACGTAAATATTTTTTTAACGAAGTTTGCATACTGAATTTTTCTTGTATGTGGAACGAGACACCTGCAGATACCACATTTAAAAGTGCTACTTTGTTAATAATATTAATAATAATAAAACAGTAGTAAATAAAAAATAATTGCTGTCAGATTCTAACAATTTATGACAATTCTAACTGGCTTGATAACTAATTCATATTACGTTAAATAAATATATATATAAAAGAATAGGTTGAAGCCCTTAGCAACAGCACAGCAACTTTATTTGGCGCCTAGTGCAAAAAACCTTTTTAGCTTTTCTAAAGAACGTCAGTGCATAAATGGTGATATAAGTGGGGGGGGGGGGGGAAATGTACGAAATTCTGCTAAAAATAATCGTAAAAAAATATGTAGGTACCAATAGACTTGAAATAATATCTACAATTTGTTGTTATGTATACATTATGTTTCCAAAGTCATCTAATTATTAAAAATTGTGACAACTTTGAATTTTCAAACAATAACACCCATTTTAGCCCGGAAAAAGGCATAAGTTTATCTGCATTGTTTTAAATCTTGATAGGATTAGAAGAGTTTAAATTTGAGGATGTTAAAGTTAATCCATTTGAGAAACTTAATTTGTATCTTCATAAAAGTTATCCGATTGATTTTTGATTAATTTATTAAAAAGATATACTGAATAGACCTAAACTTGTTCCAGATTTTTTTCTATTGAAAAACTATTTTTAATTATGCAAACTATTAATAAAGCCATATTAAAAAATATATTATGAACAAACCACAATTGTTAAAAACATCGATGTGTGCAGTTCATTTGAATAATTAGTTTTCGAGGTATAGAGAATTTTTTTCTTTCCATAATTTAAGGGGACCATATTCTGTTATCAAGAAGCAACAGAAAAAAAAAATCTTAGAAACTTACCAGAAATATTTTGTAGGATTTTCTTTGCTGTAAAGTAATTTTTTAATAAATTTAGAATTATTGTATAATTTTACTGATGACTAATTGAGTGTTTTTGGTACTTTTTCTTGTAAAATCTACAATTTATTTTCCGAATTTTAGGGATAAACCCCTAACACATTTTGTTTTATAACTGTATTAAGATTTAAGAAAAGCATATAAACTTTATCAATTTCCTGGGTAGCAAGGAACTAAAATAGGGTGTCAAAAATGGATGTTACAATTTGAAAAATCAACATTCGTGCATTTTTTATATGTAGACAGCCTCCAATGCAAAAATTTTGAAATGCATTTAATAGTAAATATTATTCCAAAACAATTGTTACCTACATATTTTTCATATGGTCATTTTCAGGAAAATTCGTAGGGGTGATCACTTTTTTAATCCAAAATTCTATCAGCAAAAAAAGAAAGCCCTAGTCTTGATATCAGTCATCTACATACAAGATATGTTTTCAACTAGCTGGAACTTTTAGATATTACCTCATTTGTTTTAAAAAATTGCGTAGTATTGTGTAGGTTTGATGGCACTCTAAAACTGCACGGAGAATATAGGAAAGTCCTCTATCAAGATATAGATATATCATCAAGTTATTATGAAATTATATCTATCAAGTTAGAGATATATTTTAAGCCGTTATCATTACTTGGTGCTATGCAAGTGTGTCAAATCAAATCTTGTTAAGCCAGATATAACACAAGCAAATAAAATTGACTTGGAATTCGTTAAAATTTTTGCGCCCTCTGAAAATCCAAGGTCTGCGCCCTTTACATTGACCCAGTCCAACCCTGGTCTTGGCTGACAAGCTCGTGTTAATACATTCACTAGGCTCCAGTTTTCACTGCATTATTTCAATTAATATAATTCTAAAGATATAATGCAATATTAATTACTGAAATAATGATTAATACTCTTAATGATTACATTCATATACGTAATCATTTTTTTTTTTTTTTTTATGTTTGAAAAATCAATTCTTTTTAGCCTTTAAGATAAAATACAGAGAAAACAACGTTACAATTTTGACCATTAGCTCGTTAGCCGGATGATATGAAAATTTAAATTTGTTCCAACATCAGTGATTGTGCTAGAGATCTGCACGGGCCGGGCCAAGCTTGGGCCTATTTTCACTCACAGCACTCAGGTCTGGCGGGGCCCAGGCCATATTTTTCTCTGAAGGGCCAGGCCTAGTGACTACTCTTTATGGGCCTGACTTTTTTCTGGAAGAATCGGGCCAGGACTAACTTATTTTTTCTGTACAGAGCCGGAACTGGTTTCTTTCCTAGTCTTCACAACCCAAAATTTTCAAACCTAGTTTTGAGCCAGCCCGTATGAAAATCATTGTCTCGGTGCGGCCTGTCCGTTCAAAGGTCAGTAAAATTAAGCCTGGCCCTAAGATTTTTGCAAAAAACGCATACCTTTTTAAATCGCCATTATTCTACAATTAAGGGCGCTGGTCACTGGCGAAAAATATCGCGTTCAGCTCATATGCTGGACCGTTCCTACCCCCCTGCCAGCTGTCAGAGAGGCGTGTACCTTTAATTGCCGTGAAGTCCAAGAGATCTTATCGGTTGTCTGTTGACAAAATTTATGAGCCAGTAGGAACGGAAAGTTCTCCTATAGCAGCTATTTTTGTTAGTAGGGAAATATTAGTACTTCAATTTCTTTTGCAGTTTTTAAAATACACGAGATCACATTGAACAATTTTACTGTTATTGTTATTATTATTATTACAGCGACGCAACCAGGAATTCCATCAAGGAATAAGTTTCAATTGAATAATTTCGACTTTTATAAATGCCTAAATTTTAGAAAATGTTTGATAAAAATTTAAATATGCAATAAAAAGTGATCCAATGTCATTTTGCTGTCTAAAATGATTTTGATGTTTCACCTTACTTTATATTATGTTTATTATATGTTCATGTTTACCTTCAAATTTAACCATCCTAAATTTTAAACAAATAATTATTAAATCAACTTGTCTATGACTCGTTTTCATAATTTATTACGTAATATTCAGTGTTTGTGATTTTTTTCTTTTGTTTATGCAAAGCAACATTAATTTACTACTGAAAAATCAAAGCACAATTGATTATAATTAATTACTGCAATATGTATTTTTTTTTATAAGTTTGTTTATAGATAAAAATATTGTTATAAATCATCAGGTAAAGAAAATATGGACAGAGTGAAGATTTTAGTCTGAGTTACACATTCATTTTTTCTATATGATATATTTAAGAATATTTCACAAATTTATTGAACACTTTAAAATTCGATATTTCGTTGAGATTTTGGACCTATTTTTATGAACGATAATAGATACAGCCATCGGTATTTCTCACTGGGTAAGACAAAGAAAATCTGTTGAATTCTCAATGTATCCCTCCCCCCCTCTCCACATAAAAGCGCCCAAAAAATAAATAAATAAATAAATAAAAGGTTGTAAGAGAATTTTATCAAAATATCTCCGATTATCGAAGTTATTCAATATATTGGCACGTATTTAAGTATTTATATAATGAAATTAAACTACAGTGCAAAATGCACATAAATAACACCAAAAATACTTCAAGTAATGTTTTTTAATACAGCTTTATTTGACAAAAGCATAATATAAGATTTCCAATAACTCATATTAGCGGTCATAAATTCAAAATTTGAAAGTTATTTCATTTAATTTTGATCATCTTTTAATAAAATTAATATTATTAAGAAATATTGAAAATTACGAATTCCAATACATGTAACGATATCTTCATTAATTCTCTATTCAATCAAAGGATACAATATTAAATATAGATACAACATACATGCAGCAATGTATATACGATTCACAAAGACAAAATATCAAAGTATAATATTAATATGTATAGAAATGAGGAAAAATCATTAAATGAATATTAGTATTGCGCATGCTAAGTACCCCTCCCCCCCCCTCCTACTCAACCTTGCTCCCACCCAAAATATCCATAACAATATTAACTGAAAGGAAAGTAAAAACATAATATGTTTGCTCTGCATATTTAAATTTTCAAATAATATTCATTTTTTTTTTAATTACGTGATTGTAAATTTTAATTAAAGATCTGGAATGCTTCCTCAAAAAATTATTATTATTATATTTTCCCCCGAAGCTTTGTTAACCTTGCCTTGAGTTTGTAAGAATTTTGTTATATTAAACAAAGAAAGTACTATACTTTCTGTATGTATATAGTTACATCCGAATGTAAATATTACCCGAACTTTCTTTTTTTTACAGAGTATTTAAATAAAGCACATATTTTTTTTATTTTACTTTTTTTTTATATGTAGATTAAAACTTAACGCTAAAAATTATTTTTAAAACATTAATTACCCAAAATATACCATAGTAGTTTTCTCATACATTAGGAAAGTTCACAGCTATTTTCCACACATTTTAACAAATTCTTTTCTTTTCTTTTTCTGATCATTTTTCAAAAAAATTGACATTATTAACAAATATCCAAAATTTCTAAGCGCAATACATATAATTAATTTTCAGTTAATTCTGACATTGTCATCTATTCAATTAAAGGATACAATATTCAATATAAATGCAACAAAGCTGCAGCAACATATATATGATTCTCAAAAACAAAATGCCAGAGTATAGAGTGCATATTAATACATTGTACAAGTGAGACAAAAAAAATCATTGAATGAAAATTTGTAATGTGCATGCTGAGTTCCCACCCATCCCTCGACTTACTTCCACCAAAAATATTCACAACAATGTTAACTGAAAGTGAAAACAAGAAACATAATATGTTTGCGTTGCATATTTAAATTCTCCATTAATATTCATTTTTTTTTTTAAAATTATGTGATTGTAAAATGTGTATGTTTAAAAATGTGTGTGTTTAAAATGCTCAAAAAGGAAACAAAAAAGAAAAAGTTGACTGTGATAGCGTGACGCACCGTATACAGGGGGTTCACTCTCGATTATGTTCAATGGCTGATTCCTAAACCGTTATACATAGACATATAGTTCCAATTACAAAAATGTTTTAAATGAAGTAAAGAAGTATTTTAAAAGCGATTTCGGTCAATAAAAAGATTTTTTTTTAATATGAAAATTTATTTTTTATGCGGTCCCCCGCCCCGGGTCCTATAAGTAATATTTAGTAAATTTTTCCTATATTACACTGACAAGTAAGACAAAAAAAAAAAAAAAAAAAAAAAAAAGAGCAATTATTCCACGATTAAAACTGACCAAATAATAGCTGTTTAAAGTTGGAGCATGTTTTTTGCTGCGAAATAGCGGTCATTCACAAATTTAGTAGAAATATCGTCAGCTGTATTAAAAAAAAAAAAAAGTTGAGAGAAAAATTGCAATATAAATTTGAAATCTATAATCATTCCGACATATTAATGCAAAATATACAATTTGTACTAAACAAATAAGAGGGGGAAAATAACTGAATTTTTGTTAAATAATATGGTGAACAGCAATAGCCTCATTTCTTTACAAAATTATACATACAGTAGAAGATCTTTATAACGCAAACCTAAAAACACAAGGTTGTGCGTTATATAGAATTTTTCGTTATATGGATCACTTCATTAAATTGACTTTGTAAACATCGCCAAATATGACTAAAACATATCAAAATACATTAGAATATCTTTATACTGCATTCCTTGTTACCAAGAGTTATCCAAATTACTTTATAAACATGATCCAAATATAACTGACACAACCATCCCTTATATTAGACATTTTCAAAAATGTTTATTGTAATAATAGCATTTTTTTTTCAGTAAAAAGGTCTTAAATTAGAAGATAAAGTTGAACTAATGTATCAAATTTAGTCCTCTAGAGAGTAGCAATATTTTTTAATGTGAAAATGCAGGTGCTTTTTAACTGCAAAAATCCTTGTTTACATCTGAGAAGTTATGCATTATATGGAGAATTGAGTTATATAGAATTGTGTTATAAAGATCTTCTACTGTATTATAAAATGCTATTAGGTTGCAAAATTTGAGTTGTGTTATGTTCCTTAGCTTTTGATAATTGACTCTATCTTATATATATATATATATATATATATATATATATATATATATTCAATTAAAAATTTAAATATAAGAGTATAGTTTTAATACGTAAAAGTAAAAATATATATATTCATCAAATAATAAGAAAGAAAAATCATGCTTCAAGCATAGATTATAAAAGACTTTCCAACACTTCCAAAATGCTTTATCAAGACTTCGCCATTTAATAATGTAAATAAGATAGCCAAGAAAGCATTTTAGAAAGCACATAGCACATTTGAAAATCGGATATCAGTAATTACCGTCCACGGTCGAAAAGGTACTTGAATTCATCTGTGGAGCTCTGTATATGATACATTTGTACATTTTTGTACATGTTCATGTTATTTGTATATATTCTACACAGTCTGCTAAAATTTAGTATAATAAAAAAACGCATGACACAGTTGAAAATTCACTATCAATATACGGAAACGTACTTGCATTCTATTGTACAGCCTATTTTAGGACATTACCTATACATTTTTATGCATGTAATATATTAAGTTGAAATTTAATTCAGGCAAAAACACCTTTGTCCACTCCTCATTTTTATTTATTTATTTATTCTGATACTCTGCCACAACCTCCTTACCTCTTCCAAAATGTTTACACCCCCCCCCCCTTCCCTTCCTTTCATTTTCTTCCTGAACACTAAGTTTACAATACTATATTATTTTGAAATAACTATTTGTAAGTAGTCTTCTAAACATCTACTTCCACATGCCGACCCCCCCCCCCCACGCCGTTTGAATGCTTAAATACTGTATTTAAGAAATTGCGACCCTGTATTTTAAAATTGCCTATTATAATTCAATAGTTTATAGATCTTTAAATATTTTTTGTTTTGATCCTTGAAACTCCTTGATTTATATTTAAAGAAATGGATTTAAAAAACATTTTGTGAAAAAACATAAAAGGTTCAAATTAAAATTATTACTTTAAAAATAAGAGCAATGAGAATTAAGATTTTTTTTTTTTAAGTTAAATGCAATTTGATGTATTTTTCCGTTATAATAACTAATCTACATAGCTAATATAAATAATCTAAAATTGAATATAAGTACTTACAACGTAAACTATGAAAAACTATAATAGAAATTATTAAAAATATATTGGAAAATTATTGAAATGAACTATATAAAGATTTAAAATAATCAATTTAAAAGCATGGAAAGAAATTTTGGTTATAAAATTACGATTTCTGATAATTAAATGCACTTAGGCAGGACCCGACCTCCGAAGCTATGGGAAGCACAGCTTCATTTCGGTACCCCCTTTCATCCAAGAAGAGTTTTCGAAATTCAATATACTTGGAAACTCACCAATGCTATAAATATTATTCCAAAGAGTGCCTCATTTGAGTCCACATATAGCTAATAAAACTTTTTTTTATGTTCCCTTATATATACTATGAACAGGAAAATTGGACACAATCAAGAACAATATGCAAAAATGATTTTGCATAGTATCAACATAAAAATGTTGAATTCAGCAAGTACCGTATTTTATGGAAGAAACGCTGCACCCCTCAAAATTGGTCTAAATAAGATTAAAAATATCGTAAACGCCACACCTGTGGGAACACTACTTTTGTCGACAGTGTCTCATTGACCTAGCTTTAATCAAAGTTTTCTGAACAGTGTAGAGTGCCTCATTTTTAATAATTTAGGATTTTAAAATTTTATTTAAAATATTTAAATCAGGTTTTAAACATTTTTATGTAATTTTTTTTTTAATTAAGAAGACGTCAATTGGCATTAAATCCATCCACAGCGCGGGACGCGGACCCTCTCCTTAGGCGCTCCACATTTTTTTAAGTAGCCGTCGCAATTTAGCACGCTTTTTACGTCGCATGCACTTTAGCCCCTTTTTAGCTTCAACTTGAAACACTCAAACTCTGAGTTGTCAATATCTGAGTGGAAGAGTAGTAGATTTTCTTTGTCCACCTGTATGGTTCAGTTGTTCAGTATCATCATCCGAAATGTCACAGTTTTCATAATCGGTGAAGTCAGAAGGTTTCGCGTTGTTGAGCAGGGGGCTTGGGAACAGTCTTATAACAATATATATATTATTATTCATGGGATTAATGAATTTTTATTTTATCCCAATTTTATGCGCGCGAAAAAAAAAAAAATCATAAACGCCGCACTTGACAAAAAAATAACTTTCAAACTCGTAAACGCTGCGGCGTTTCTTCCATAAAAAACGGTATATGTAATGCTCAGTATAAAATATCAATATTTTGAAATACTTCTTTCAATTTTGCCAATGGTTTAAATTACTAATATTTTAATATTGTGCATATTCAACTCAAATTAAATATTATTCAAATTCAATATGTAAAATAATAAACATACATTTAAAATAATGGACAAAAAACTAAAAAATTGTGATCATGTGGTTTAAACTACTGGTGTATTACATGAAAAATTAATTTGCTATGAAAGATATTTTTATGAAACATATATATACATATATATATATATTAATGGAATTAATTCAATATAAATTTTGGAGTCCGCTGCTTTCTCAATTCCGTGTCTCTTCAAAATTTTCTAAGGGAAGCAAAATGCGTCTTGTGTTGGTTGAAACCTTCTGCCTACTTCCCCTACCCCCCCCCCTAGTGTCAGGAGTCGAAGCAGACGCGACGGGGCGTCCTTTCGCGTAGAATGATGAATTGCATCGTGGGGGAAGACACTGAAATCATCAGAATAGAAATATATGCGCTTTGTTTTAATTATAGCTCCCTCCCTAATTAATTGAAATGAAATATTTTTATATCAATGGATAAATTAGAAACTGTACATTTTTTCGTGTTTTTTTTTAATTTCCAAACGACCTAATAGAAGTGCCAGAATTTACAGTTTAATGAGAGGTAGAAATTATTTTGGTCATGCTCCAAATATTTCATGTAAAATCAAATATTTAAAATTATTTTTAATATAAAATGAAAACTAGGATGAAAAGTGACAAGTTTTAAGAATTGCATACAGAAAACAGAATTCAAAAATCTCAATTTTTTCATGAGATATCCTTAGAAAAGTGAGAGAAAATATTCCCATAGGTTTACATGGAGAACGGAAAACGAGAATGTAAGTGATCAGCACCCTTAAGCATTAATATTTATTCTTTTTAAGGAATAGTAAATTTCTAAGCTAATTAAAATATAGTAAAACGTGTGAAAAATAGCCTGCATATGATGGAATCCTGTTTTAAACTGAAAAACGTGTTGATCCATGCAAAATTAATATACTAATACGTAAGAAAAGAATATATAATACATTTACACTTGTTAAGAAAGGAACTTGTCTATAATGCATTATTCTGGGTCTTAGTCTGTTAGTCTTGGTCTACTCTGAGTCTTGGAAGATTTTACTTGTCTCAAACTTATACACTTTCCATGTACAGGCTCTATGACAGACAGACAGACAGAGGCGTGAGACAAATAGTGTTTTGTCAGATGAACGAAACCCAAAAAAATGACAAAATTTTGTAAGACATTCGGAAACTGGTAGAAAACAAAAATGCATTATTATCATCTTTCCCTGCCAGCTGTCTGTAAATTCCACTATTTAAAAGTATTGGAGGAAGAGATGGCAGCAATATATTCTGGTTTTCTACCAAAATGTAAATCTGCCTAACTTAAAAATTTGAATTTTATTCTGTCTTATATATTTTGTTGGATTATTACTGTACATTTGGTATATACTTTTTGGTAGATTTGAAAATATCCAGTCGCCACTTGCCACATGGCAAATGAACAAAAAAATGTGGCAATTAAATAAAATAAACCAGCTCCTTTTTTTCATAAACTTATAAAATGTATTCCAACTTATAAATAGTTTGACACACATTTTTAGGGTTTTGTTCATCTGACGAAACTCTATTCGTCTCACTCATCTGTCCCTCTGACTGTCACAGAGTTCATTCTCAGAAACTGTATAAGTTAAACTTCAAATTTTGTATGTATATAGCTGAATACCTCCGATCACATGATAAATCATAAAATTTTGAAAAAGTCTTATATTATTTTAATTAAAAAAATGCATTTAATGACATCCGACCATTTTTGTGCTGTAGATTTTAAAGCAGAACTTTAATTTCAGTCTTTCAAGCAGGCTAGGTGGCTCCGTGGTAGCGCATTTGCCTGTAATCAAAAGGTTCCTGGTTTGAAGCTCAGCGTCAGAGTTTGAAATTTTTTCAAGGGAATAGATTTCATTAACTAAGAGAATTTTTGGAAAAATTTTTGCCATTTTAAGGCCAAATATTTTATCTATTATTTTTTTAATTAAAAAATTATTTTTTTGAGAAATTGCGAAATTTTAAATTGACAGCATTTCATTGTCCAATGGATTTAATTAAAAGAACTTTTGTATTTGTTTGCCATTTTAAGGGTTTATTTTTTTCTTTAGCTAAGATTAAATAATATAATTAAATATGCTTTCCAATATACAAACATATACTGTTTCAATTGTCTGAAAAGCAGTTCTTGAATATTCTTAATTTAATTTTAAAAAATCTTCCATTTGTAATTATTTTAAAATTAAGTTTAATGGTGCTGCTATCTATGTTCCTATTGAAAAGAGTTAAAGATTTAATAATTATAAATTAATGATTTGGATTTATTAATTAACACTAAACGTACTGATATTTTTTTATACCTATTCCTACCGGAAGGGGTCAAATGACCCGTATATAAAAAGTTATCTATTTTACACGATGTTTTGCGAAAAATATACCAGTTGATACACTTTGGTGTATGAATAAAACATTTTTTTCAAATAATTATTACAAATTGTTTATTTATTAAAGTAAAAAAAATATATAATTATGCAAAAATTTTAAGAAAAATTAATTATTTCAAGAAATTTGAAAATTTAATAAACAAATATTGTGCAAATTTCTTTTATGTTCACCACATATTTTTAAGATTATTTCGTTCTCGATATAATCTGAAATGTTCAGACTAGAATCTCACTCGGAGTAAAGCCAATTTCTAATTATACCATCACACATTAACCCTTTCAAGGACGGTGTCCTTAAAAAAATACACCTAATTTTAATTCCAAAATTGACAGTTGGCACCAAGAATATTCAATTAAAATTTTCCTTTTATAATGTACATGAAAATAAGCAAGTATGTATTTTCTAATAAATTTGTTTATAAATTCTGGTGTCAGTTCATTATTTCATCAGTTTATAAACAGAATTACTCCACGCCGGAAAGGGTTAACAAATGTGATGTAATACAGTAGAATAAATTATGTAATAGCAAAAATATGCAATTTACTGATGTTCTTACAAAATAAAACATTTATATCTTTATGATTTCACATAAATTTATTCAGAGGTCAAATGACTCCTTGCGAGCCTAAAATATTTTTTTTCTAGACAAAAAAAGTAGTTCGGAGATGAGGCATTTTAAGGAATAATATGATCATATATTTTAATAAAAGTCATGAAATATAAAGAAATTTCGTAATGTTTTAGTTTAAGAAATTCAAAAAGAAAATTCAAAAAGGGTCATTTCACCCCTCGCTGTAGCTTTAGTGTTAAAGGATAAAGTGTTTTGAAAGGAATATTAAATGAAGCCCTCTTTTCAATCACACTTACCCAGTTGTTTATACTCATCTTGGTCTTAGGACTCTCAGATTTTGAGTGACCAGTTTTAACAGAATCTCTGTTAACTGTTGTAATCTGTATAAGGAATTTTAATATGTTTGATTTTAATTTAATTCAACAAGAATTACGATTGTGAAAAAGTGATTACTGAGTTGCAAAGTCACAAAGGATCTACTAGCCATTGCCTAACTAATTAAAAATTTCAGTTTTCATGTCTACTTTTTAGCATAATTTAATGCATAATTTCCAGACTCTTGGGTGAAAATTTTATACTGAGTTTACTATTTTTACTTATAACATTTTTCTTAATATTTTCGTTAAACTTTTTTTTTAAAGATCCATGGAGCATGAATCAGAGTTGGTGCCAAAATGTTTTTACAGCAGAAAACGAAATGTCATGGTTAACAATGAAATATTTATTTCTTTGATGAAAACTAAAAAAAAAATTACTTCACTGGAGGCAAAATTGTGACATTTTTATAATCTTTGAATTCTATATGTACTGAAATCGTGGTTCCAGTTTTTGATAATACAATGGTATTTTCAAATCATGGTTTCGCAACAAGATTTTTAATGCTGCATTTCTTTTTGACCAATTTGAAAAAGTTTATTGGCATTTTCGGACTGATTTGTGATATTTTTCCCCAAAGACTTGTGGAATAAGTACAAAAAAATCATACAACATAACAATAGTTTATAGAAAACTGAAGGTTACCATTTCCTGCACTACTTCAATAGAAATCTTATTTGGTAAGTGAGAAAGAACATGGAAAAGTATGAAGAACACTGTATTTTTCCATAATAAAATGAAATTGGCTCTTTACATGTTTGGATTTTTTTTTTATATATATACATCAAATATGCCATAAGGTAGAAAAACTTTTGGTCTGTTGCTGTTATAGCAGCAATTGCAAAATTGAGGTTAAGAAACTGTTGTTAATTGCTGAGGATTATAAACAGACATGAAAGCGAAACTTGCTAAAGAAATGTATTGTTTTTTATAAGTTAAAAACTTACAAAAAAAATTTAAAACAGTTAAAAGTTATAATTTTAAAAGTTAATTCGAAAATTGTTCTTGGCTTCTATACATTTCATTCAATTAGCAATCAATGCCTTTTTTTCCCCCTTTATTTTGTGCTCCTGTGTTGCAGTATGTGTGAGAGAATTAATATTTATAAAAATAGCTTAAGAAATAGTATATATATTTTTTCATAGGTCAAAATAAAATGAGGCCTTATAGCTTTAAATTTTGTTTCTGCATACTAATTTTCTTTAATCTAATGTTTTTTTTTCTCTTTTTTCCAGTAGAATAGGGATAAATTATACTTTTAACTCTTTTCCTCCCAATTGGAAAAAATAACTTGGATCTGTGATGTTTCACATTTAATTTTTATTGTTTATAAGAAAATCTGTTTTGATTTGATGATTTAAATATATGTCAGATTTTAGAATTTGTTTGTTGTCTTTTGACTTTCAAAGGCATTATATATATTTATGGGATTTTTTTTTTTTTTTTCCTTTTCAGTTGAGAGATAAAGACAAGCAAAATATTAAAGATAAATTTGCAGGTTTCAACAAAGAAATGGAAGAAATAACAAGAATTCAAAAAGCATATGCTGTACCTGATGTTCAATTGAGGGAAAGTTTGAAAAGGGATAATAAAGAATTCATTCTTCCCAAGTACACTATGTTTTATGAAAAGTAAGTCTATACATTATTACTTTTTCTTTTCTTATTATAGAAATATTCAAATAAACAAATAAGTCTGTATTTTTCTTTTAAGCTTAATACCATGTACATTTCTAACAACACTAACAAAATATGTATTTGTTAAAATTTCTTGGCTAAGATTACTGTCAGTATTGAATTCAGACACTTTTCTCTGGGAGGTATTTCTGTGACTCTAGTGGGGGACATTAGAGAGGTGGGAAATTGCACTCTTTGACCTTTAAAAACACAAAATCTCAAATCTTCGGGGGGGGGGGGCTGGGCCACCCCCTGAATTCAACACTGATTACTATTATTAAGTATTCCTTGATTTGTGATTTTGTAAAATACTAAAGTTAATTCAATTATAATTCTAAATTATTTTACTTGAAATTCTGTGAAAAGCTCTACTTTATTTAATTATTTGTGCAACATGCAGTATGAATGTTTAATATATATATATATATATATAATATACATTCATATATAATTTTTCTTCTAAATTTTATTTTAATTTTTATCATAATATTTTACTTTTAAGACTATGAATTTTAAAAATATATATATTCATAGCTATCTTAATCTTAAAAATCAGAAAATGCTTTAAATGATTGATATTTGAATTGCTATAATATATGCTTAACTGGTGTGTCTAATTAATGTTAGCAGTACTACATAGATTGCATATTTTTTTTTACAAATTCAGTTGCATTTTTTAATTTAAAATTCTTTTTTACTAATAATTAATAATGCATTAATACTAGTTAATCATTATTAGCTGTAAGATAAATTTACCATCATGATTAAATGCATGTGAGATATTCTGTTATATCATACTTTTGTTAGGTCAGGCCCATTGTCCCAAAGGACGAAGGGATCATTAGCAAACCATTTTGCCCAAAAAGCCTGTCTTTTTCTTACGCCAGATGGTTATGATAATTTTTTTTTCATTTTTTCCAATAGAGAGGGGAGGGGGCAAAGGAATGAATTTTGGGGGGAAGCCAAATTTAATTGCCTTACTAGCTTTTGATTGATATCCGGGCCTGTGACCTGTGATGACACAAGACCTGGCCACTGCCTCGAGTGCACCACAAACCACACCCAAAATAAAGTTGTGTTAAGATCGTCAATTTCTATCTTAAAGTTAATTCAAATTTGATGCCTAAACATAATTAAACAAAAACATAATTTGAAGAACAAATTTAAAAAAAACAAAATTTATTTCCTACATTGTTTAAGCCCGAGAAGGGACAGATATTAAGATATTTCATTCAATTAGTTCTACATTTAATGTTAAATTTTTGTAACAAATTAGTTAAGCCAATTGAAGATTAAAAAATGAAAATAAAATTCATACAATATGATACTTAAAACACCCTAAAAAATTAGATTCCGTTCAAATGAAATCGAAATAAATCTTAGACTTCTTCCATTTTTAATTGAAAATATTTGTATTGCAGATTTTGTATTATGTTTATGACAATTGTGCATAAAATGATAAGATGCATGCAAAATACAAAACTTAAAAAAAAGTCTAAGATTTATTTCGATTTCATTTGAACGGAATCTAATTTTTTAGGGTGTTTTAAGTATCATGTTGTATGAATTTTATTTTTATTTTTTAATCTTCAATTGGCTTAACTAAGTTAAAACATGAATACATTAAAATGATTCTCAGTTTTTATTACTAAAATAGGTGCTAAAAATACAATTAACAGGTTTTAAAACATTAAAACCAATAATCAGATGGTAAAAACTTCCCGAGATTTCTGATTCGAGAACCATCTGATTATTGGTTTTAATGTTTTAAAACCTGTTAATTGTATTTTTAGCACCTATTTTAGTAATAAAAACTGAGAATCATTTTAATGTATTCATGTTTTAACTTAAAGTATTAAGGTGAATGTGTCGTTTCTCTTACATATAGTTTTCTATATATATTTAATTGGCTTAACTAATTTGTTACAAAAATTTAACATTAAATGTAGAACTAATTGAACGAAATAACTTAATATCTGTCCCTTCTCGGGCTTAAACAATGTAGGAAATAAATTTTGTTTTTTTTAATTTGTTCTTCAAATTATGTTTTTGTTTAATATGTCAAGTTTTTTAATAACTACTGCACTCAGACGAACACATTTCAAAATTAATAGAGAGTATCATCATCAGGCTTTGATGTATGCGGTATTGCATCACAATGTGGGATGCAGTTTACCAATGTGTAATTCAAAATGTTTCACCACTGTAGTAATGCAGGTTGCGGTAGTTTGGACAAAAACTTCTAATCTGAACACAAAAAAAAACATAAAAAATTAACTTCACTTAAATTTAGATACCCTATTTCCCACTCAAGAACGCTATGAATGTAAATGTAAATTGTGTTGAATCCTTACTGCTAATATTTAACTGTGATACAGTAAAAAATAAAAGTTTTACTTAAATTTTTAAGCCTTATTCTCTCCCAAGGGGTGATGTAAACACATCAGAAAATTATTACCTAAGTTTAACTTGGGGTATAAATAGTTCTCATCTCGGAAAAAAAAATACATTTTAAAATTTAACTTATGTAATTCCCCACTAAGCTCGCTACCTGCATAAAAATAGCTATCCATTAGAAACTTTTTACTAAAATATAAACTTATTCTGAAAATATCCTTTTTATTTCCACAATGATGCCATATTCACCTTTTTAATTTTTGAAAGAAAAAAAAAAAACTAGCTCAATTTAATATTTCACGTGAAAATCTTTCAACTAAAAAGAAATAAATTATTATTACGGCTTTTGAAATTTTTGCAACAATGAAGTAAAAATGTTACATTTTCTATGAAAAATGTCCGTTGATTTTCAATGAAAAAAGCGAAAATTGGAATTATTAAGAAAAATATTTGAATAATGTAAAAACAAATTGCCCATATTTCTCTCTGGGTTATAATTCACTCATATGCAAAGGCATTTTACCATTCATTTTGACCCTGATGTCAGGCAAACGTTTTTACACTTTAAATTTATAATATCATTAGAATTAGTGGAGAATAAAAAATGAGTGGCATCAGGGACAAAAAGGTGGGAAGAAAAAATGAAAAAGTTATGATCTCCATAGGCTTTTCCATGTTAAATTAACATTGAGAAGTGACACTGGAAATAAATAAGTATTGTGCTGCCGCGTAATACTTAAATAAATGTGGGACTGAGAAACAAATTTATCAGGGGCAAATTAGGTTTAAATATTAGATTTAAAAGTTAGAAAAAAAGAACTGGGATTATGGACATTTTGACATTATGGACATTTTTGGGGGGGAACATTTTGAATTTTGATTTTTATTTAAATTTTGAGTTTTATTAAATTTTGTTTTTTCCTTTTCCTTTGATATATGAGCTTTAAAATAAATGTTCTAGGAAACATAAGAAAAGATGGACATTATTATATAGATTGTTTATGAGAGCTTATCATACAGGTATTTTATGCATAAAAATAAACCTTTTATAAACTGGAATAATCTGAGAAGCTTATATTTGAAAAAGATGCATTGTAGTTAGAACAAGTTCATAAATAACTTGTTAATTTGTCTTCTTAGCTTAACTATGAATTCATTTGCTTCTTTCATTAGAAAATACTTTAAAATATCTTTCTCTTGGCAAAAATACATTAAACAGCGTTTGTACAAACTCCTTAGACTTCTTAGAAACTCCTTAGAAATGAAATAGTCTTCAAGGTATACTTTGAACTCCTTAAATAAGCAAAATACTCTTTAAATTATCACTAAACAAAATTTAGTATTGAACAATGATTTAATTGAACTGTACAAGAGTGGAAAATATAACTTATATGTTATGCAATGAATAATACTGCATGCATAATAATCTTTCTTAAGTGTATATGACATGAAAGAAATTAGCCATTAAAGGAAATAAAATAAAAATCTTCTGTTTACAAAGCTAAAGTTCAAGTAATTACTGCCATTCTAAAAAAGAAAAGAAAAGAAAGAAATTAGCTTTTTTTGTTTTTGTATGTGCTGCATGGATTTTTTCCTCTTCAAATTTATTTTTAAAATCTATTATGTGTCGATGAGCATTTAAGGCTTCTATATATATGACCATTTGGTCACTGCATGTAGTTCACTGATAATTTTGTATTGAAATTTATGAAAACAGTAAGCAATTCTGCACAAATTTAGTACTAACCATAAAATTGTTTAATTTTTTCTGTCCTATTTATAAATCTTTAGTAACAATAAATAATTAATCATCTAATAAACTTCCTACCCTTCATAAAATTCCTGCTTCTCCTCGTTTGTCTCCCTTCCCAGCTCACAAACTTAAAAATCTTTAAACCTCTTTAATTCTTTAAAGCTTTCCTTGCTCTGTCTGTTACTTTATGCAACATTAACAGTAAATAATCATTTAGCATTCTCCACCCCCCCCCCCCATACACCCTACCTAAAATTGCCTATCCCCAAAACTCTTTTTTTTTCTGCTCAGTTGTAAACTTTTAGTAATAATAAATAAATAACCAGTCATCTATTCAACCTGTTTCCCCCAAAAAATTTTTTGCTTTTCTCACATTCCTCAGCTTAAAATCTCTAAAACTTTTCTGTTCTATTTCTTTCTTTGTTGTAACAATAAATAATTGATTTACTAAATCCCTCCTCTCACCCCACCGCCTGTGATTTATTCCCCCCCCCCTTCTTCCCTCGTACAAAGTTCAGAAAGTTAAAGTTCTTTTTATATTTAATTATTTTTCTGCCCTATTTGCAACTCATCAAATCAAACTCTGATTATAAAAAAACTCTGATTATATTCTCCCCCCCCCCCCCCTCCTTCTTATACTTTGCAAGGATCAATGTAGTCAAATAGTCATCTTAATTCTCCCTTCTAAAATTTTAGATTCCCCCTTCCTCTCCTTTCTTTTTCCTCCTGCACACTAAGTTTACAATCTTATTTTTTTTCTGCTGTATTTGTTATTTTGAACTAACTATAAGTAATAGACTTCTAAATTTTTACTGAAACATGTTGAAATCCTCCCACCTCCCTACCAAAAGTTGTATTTACAAAAATTAAACCCTGTATTAAAAAATGTGTAATATACTTCATTAGTTTATTTAATTTGTAGGTCCTTATTTTTTTTTTTTTTTTTTTTTTTTTGGTCCTTGAAAGTCCTTTATTTTTATTTAAAGAAATTTCTACAAACCCTGTTGTTATAACCAAGTTTGACTGTATTTAAGTATGCTCTTGCTGCAATATTTGAAACTTTGGAATATCATCTTTCACATAATTTGTAGGTTATTCAGTGTATGGTTTAAGAGAACCGTGTGAAACTGAGACCGTTTTTGTTTTTTTCTTTTTTAATCTCTCTGCAATTAGACTTCTTTAAATTAATTATAGCGTGTAATTTGAATGTATTTCATTTTGTGAAATTCTTTTAATTTCTTTACATTTATTATGTGTTTTTCTGTTTCAGATATATTGATGCTGGGTTTACTAAGAATATTGATAAATACATTAAATATACTCCCAGTGACATTTCCAACATAATAGATACATTTTTTGATGCTGCTGCTTAAAGGCTACCATCATACATTAAAAAGTGATATGCAGTAAAAGATACATTATCCTTTAATGTACTTTTTGTTCTTATATTTTTATAGAGATCATTCCTTTACTTGCACAAATTATGTGCTTTGTAAGATTTTGCATTCAACATTAATGTGAATGTAAATAAAATAATGTATTTTGTTGCCTTTATGTTGTTAATAATTTAAAACTTCAAGAGAAAAGGTTTTCATTGTATTGTGTTTCTGTGTAATGTTCATAAACCAAATATATTTTAAAAACAGATTGAGAATATTAATGAATACACAAGTTTTAATTTAAAAAAAATAAGTGTCTGGAAACTTTTTTTCTAAAAAAAATTCAAGTTAAATAGGATTTTTTTATTTTTACTTCATATTGTACAGGGAAGAAAAAGCTTTTTCATATTTGAAAGTTAAAATTTTTCTCAGATTTTTAATTTAAGCTATACTAGCCCAGTAAATTTAGGGTTTGATAGCTAAGTTATTCATAATGAGCTGAAAATTTCAGAATTAGCTCCTTATGAGAAGTAAAAACAAACCTTAAAAGTATCAGAAGTTCTCATGTGTGCTTCCATCCAAAATGGCCGATCAAAGATGGCCGCTCTTTGCATCGTCCAATGTTTTTTTTTTTTTTTTTTTTTTGTTTTGCATTTCTAAGTCATATATCAATATTTTTTTTACTTCTGAAAAATTTTCTGACCTCTACTTACACCTTGTTTTAATGCATACATAGGGCCTGACTAAAGCAGGGGCACCATGCATGTGCCCATTTCTGGCATGTGCCCCATGCCAGAAAAGGCCCTCAAAAGTTTAAAAAAAAAAACAAAATTGCTAAAAAAAGAAAACTCTCTGTTGAGGTTTTTTAATGGTCTTGTAAAAGAACCTTAAGGTGTAGGGGGTCCTGCAAAGAGATTCCTGTCCAGGCCTCAGTTGATCAGTCGAGCCCTGTACCTAGTTCTTATCAAAATAAAAGCTACGAATGAGTTGTACATTCATTTATTTGTCGTCAAATTAATAGAATTTCATTGCCCTTAGCCTGTTTTGCCTCATACTTAAGAAACTATTGACAAGTCATCTGTATGTTTGTAATCCTATTTGTGAGGATTATTTTTAAAATTTTGTTTTAAAAAATGACAGATATTCCATTTTTCTATATAGAAATGTTTATCAGAGGACTGTGATGGAAAAAAAAAAAGAAAGAAAGTTAGAACAAATTTAAATTATTTATTACAAGGCATAAAAATTTAAATCCAAAGTAAAAGTACAATAAAACATTATAGTAATGCTTGTAATAAATAAGCTAATAATCTTGTGGTAAATAAACTTAAAAACAAAATTACCAGAATGCCACTCATTCAACGTCGTAACCATTATCATCGTCTTCAAATCTGTTAATAGGACGAACTGAATTTATGCATGTTTCTCCTAAGCAAGAGGTACAAAACCTAGAACAATGGAGAGCTGCCTTATTGCACTGACATCTTTCATCACATTCCCTTGCAGCAGTTATTTTGCAATCACAAGAGATAAGCTGCAGAAGATCTTCAGGCGCTGCGGGAAGTGTTGAAGGTAATGGGTTTAAATCTGGCCTTCTTTCATGAACCATCCCCATTCAGTAGGATCTAGGTTGTTTCCCAGCCACTGTTGGACTTGAAGATAAGCCCGAAGTGAATGCTGCAAAGTTGCTGCACTTGTTGGTGGAAGAACAGCCAGGTTAAATTTTGATGAGAGATTTTTGGTTACTTCTTTATTGTAACAGATATATCGCAGCTCATCTAGGGAGTCAACTTTCTCCCCCCAAAAAAGGTTTTTCATGAATATCTCCCCAATTTCAATTACCTTTTGGGGTTTAAGGTGAGGACTGTTGAATAAGGAAGTCAAAGAAAGCAGCTCATGGTTTTGCTTTATCAATTTAAAAGCTGAGGATTTCCCCTTCCTAAAAATTGCCGATGTGGTATCACATCCAGTTGCTGCATGTAGGAAGAGAATGGAATCCTTCTTTGGGCCAAGTGATTTTTGAATTTTAAATATGTTATAGCATTTTTGTTCGCGAGGTCGTAGAAAGAAGAGTGGTTTTCCTGGGTTACCTCGTGCGATGAGAATGGTCAGTAGATCTGTGTCAGTACCAACTACTGTGACTAATCTAGAATTGGTCTTACTTGAATTAATTGCTGTTGTACAGATTAGTGCATCAGCATCATCATCCGCCTGTAGGGCAGTTATTCCTTCGGCCTGGAAGTAGCCCATGACCATTCGAATAAGCCTAGCCTTGTTCTTGGAGTAGCTTGTTTGGTTGTGGTCACCATGTTTTCGTCAAAAGCAATAGTTGCAGACATTTTCGACATCAACCTTCTTTGCCTCTCCACACTTTTAGTTGATAAGGCACAAGTGTACCCATCAAAAACAACTGCTTCACATGGAGAAAAGTGTTTCTGGACAAATCTAACATATTTGAGGCATATATCTTTGTAGGTGTCAGACTCATTCCAAACCAATGCATGCAAAAGAAATCCTCCATCTACAATAAACAAACAAGTTGGTAGAGGTTCAATGCAAGGCTCAGTTGTTTCAATGATAGCAGCTAAAGTTGATTTAACATTCTTCCTCATTGAAACTTCATCAAAGAGGGAGGGAGGTTGAGGAGCCAATTCGTATTTGAGGTAATCTCGTAGATTTTCATTTGACTTGAGTACAGCAGCAATCCTGGTAAACAACTGTAGAGGATTGAATATCACAGTTGAATTCCTTATTATCAATGTGTTATTTGTTGCCGATATTGGTATAACTCTTTTTTACCGTTGAAGTTAAACTTCCCCAAATGAACATCCTATGATGGAAGACAGTAAATTTTCATCACCTTTCTTTGCATTGTCACAGTTTGTTTTATCATCAGCAACCAGTCCACTAGCTATATTCATCAACAAATGTTTAGGACATTGATTATTGAAAGGATTGTGAAGCAGTAGCCATTCGGATAGCTTTTTCAAATCAGAATCATCTCTTGATTGTCTGGAAGGCCGAAATTCAACATGTTGTTCTGAGCATACATAAGTTTTTTCGCAAAAATCTTCTAATACTTCCGATACTTTCATGTTCATTGGGCAAGAAGCAATCCATCTGGACAAAGTAGAATCTTCCATTCCTCGGCCATGTGTTAAGCCTCCTGCTACTTTTATGGATTTCATGAGACTCTGCTCTATTATCATGTCTGGTGCCACTCCATGCCCTGTCTTTTCTGTGAATAGTAAAATAACCATCAACAATTTTTTTAAATTCATTGCTTTCCATTTTCTCCATCAATTCTTCCATTTGCTGAATATATAAATGGGCACATTTGGCATAAAAAATGTGGCCGTGAAAGTAAGTCATCATGGATTTAATGCTATAAAAATGTAATTCCCAGTTCCCAACTCGATATGCTTGAATATAGAAAAGAATAAGTGTAATCTGTTCCATGTACTGTAACCACAGCTTGCCAGTTCTAGAAAAGTCTCTGCTTTCTGCAGCTGTTTTAATAGAGTTGATCAACTGTTTAATGCAGTTGTTGTCTTGAAGATCTTCAATACGGCGTCCATTTGTCACCATAAGTTCATGAATAACATCTCGAATTTTGCTTTTAGTATTGTCGTCTAACTCGTGCAGAGAGTGTTGAAGAAGTTTCCCATACAGAGTTACGTATGCGAGAAAATGTGCTCTTAAGGCTCTCGAAAAAGCATGCCCATTCATCATTTTCTCAATCGTTTGCTTCGAATACAACAATTCCCACAGCTCCTCGATTCCACTGCCTGCCATTAGGTATCCAATAGTACCCAAGTAAGACATGAGAAGATGGAACCCACCAAGACGCACGACAACATTTGCCAGAGCAGCTCCCGTTTCTGCTGCTGTAACGATTTGCATAGCTTTCCAAAACAGGGGTTGATCATAAGTCACTATACATGTGTTTTGTCCCAGCTTTTTACATTCTTCTGCTGCATAAACCAGAGTTGAATATATTGTATTTATGTCAGAGGTAGGGTGGCTGAAAAACGGAACAGGAACAATACTACTAGTGTTGTATTGCGTGGTGCTAATATTCTTGTAGATAGCATTCATAAAGCCATTCCACATAGGCTCTGGTGTATTTTTAACAAGATGTAACCACAACCACAACCTATTGGAGAACTTGGCCATTTCTAGATTTGTGACATTCTGTTGGTTGATTAGAATCAGTTTCACTACCACATGAGAAAGACCATTACTGCTTTTGGAGGGACAGGTTAGAATGTCCGTTTTTCCTAGTGCAGCTATAGTTTCTGCTGAAGGATTTTTCAGTCTTGGGAATCTGGTATCAGAAACTAACTGTTCTGGTGGTGTACTTATTCTAATACCGCCCATACAATGGAAGGTATTATGCCCATCTAAGGTCCTGATATTGAAATCGGCATTATCAAATACCCATTGTGTAAAATGAGATACGGTCTGTGGAGGGACAGCATTCATGCAAGAAAACTCAAATCGCCGAACCTCATTATAACTAGCAGACATTCCCAAACTGTGCAGAATGTCTATAAGTTGTCGGGAGGCAAAATGGCGAAGGCAGTAGACTCCACATGCAACGAGGAGAGGAGATACAAAAGTTTTTGGCCTTGTCATTGAAATAATTGAATGACAGACCATGATTCGTTTTTTCTGTACTTTGTGACTCATTGTTTTAGATTTAGATATATTATCAATTAATAATTTTAGAGTCTCTGGAACAGAAAAGCATAAATCATCCAACATGTTCTCAGGATGAGGATATGTTTGGTTGTCATACACCTGAGTCTGGATGTCCTCTCTAATAATTTTGGCTGCCATCATAATAATCCTCTTTCTCTCCTCAAACTCGTTCTGTTCCCTCTTTTCATACCATGTGTCATAGAAGTTTTTTGACCCATCCTTGAATGTGAAGACTACATCCTTCCCAAAACCCTCACGTCTGTTGACAATGTTAACACGTTCACCATACTTTTTATTAAGAAGATCTTTGATTTGTTGGCTGCTATAAATTTCCTCTCCCCCAGCAGTTAATTCGTTAAGTTTCGAGAACAGCTCTTGGCCTGAATATTGACATTCATCTTCCTCATCTATGAATTCACAAAGTTTATCAAAAGCAGATCTCATCCTTATGTTTACTGGCCTCCCAGCAGTTTTATCAGTAACAGGATTTGTCAAAAAAGATGCATAACAGTTTTCATGATACCTGCCTTCAGCTGCAACTAAGTCAATGACATTGCTAATTCTTCTCAAAACTGTTTCACCTTTATCGTCTTTACGCTCTTCAGCTTTCTTTTTTAAACTGTTTAAAGACTCCAAAGTCTCTATCTGATGAACAACTTTTCTGTACTTCTTTGCTTTTTTTGTTTCTACTTTAACTGAAGCCTCTTCACCGAAAACAAACAGTGGGTTTTAAAATTGAAACCCATGTCATTAGTTCTCTTTGTAGGTCTCTCACAAACTGTAGCATGGTTTCGTTGTGAAATCTCCTTAGCGATCAAAGATGGCATGGTGTAATATTTTCTGCACTCTGAATGTACAGTTAAACTGTTGACATCTGAAAAATATTCGTGTAATCCATCCTGTCGTCTTTTACTAGTATTGAAAAGGGTTTGAAGGCCCCTTGTCACTGTAACTGTTTTACCAACATTCAGTGCTTCACCACAAATCACACACAGCAAATCACAATCCATTTGAACTATATTCGGAAATAAAAAGCTAAACGGAGCAAAAACAGAAGCGAAAAGGACCACACACAGTCAAGCCTTTGGCCGAAACAAACTGTGATCAGAGCCGGCGTCAACAAATTCACATTCCTCTCCAACCCCTTCCCATGTCTGTACGGAGCGCATGTGTAGGAAATTCCTTCATTCACTACCTTTTATTCTTATTAGCAGAGCCGGCGTCAGCAAACTCACATTCCTCTCCAACACCCTCCCATGTTTGCATGGAGCGCATGCGTAGGAAATTCCTTCATTCACTACCTTTTATTCTTATTCTTATCTGCATTTTTTTTTTTTTTTTTAATGCCTGTGTGAAAATGTAGGTGAAAACTCCAAAGAAAAAAGCGATTTTTATTTTTTTAAATAATTTCAGTTTAAATAAATCGTATTACCGTACATTTACAATTTCTTTATTTTATAAACCTAAGCTCATATTCAAATTAGCATACTTGCTGACTGCATTGGTTTCCTTAGAAGCGAAAAATATTCACTTTTGACGTAAATATGCAGAATAACATCCAACAAGGCACAATTATTTGGCGACCACAGTTGATCTGCCATTTTGGATGGAAGCCAACATCGAATTTTTTGAGACTTTTCAAGATCCATTCTATACATATCCAGCAGCTAATCCTGAAAATTGTAGCTCATTATAAATTTCTTAGCTATCGACCCCCTTTTTGGTCTAAATTTACTGGGCTATACTAACATGTTCATTTCTTCTTTTTTTACTGTTAGTATATTTACTTAAAATATTTTATCATGAGTACATAAAATAAATATTATTTTATCATTCTTTAAAACCTCGCAAGATTGATAATTTTTTACAGCTAACTCATATCATCATATCTTCTGTCTTTTCACCAGAAGTATTCCTTCCATTTTTAGATATATACCAAATATCAAAAGCTAGCTTTTAAATCATAATCTTTATTATTTGAGTAGATTCTTCTGTTTTACTTCAATTTACTGTCTTAAAAAAGGCTATGTTCCAATTATGATTTTTCCAAACCACTTATTCATTAATATAATAATAATGCCTTGTTCTAACTATATTTTTATTATTTTCTTGAGATAGTGCAATAACATATATATGACTGAATAGCAAAGAAAATATTCAATGTTCGTAAACAAACGTCTTTTCTTCGATAATTAATTAAACTTCTTGCTGCTAAACATCACATTATTTCCCATATTCAAATATTGTAAATTAATTAATTGTAAACTTAGGGAAAAATATAAACTAGAGTAAAGTTGCAGATGAATGTGTATAGTCTTGTAAAATGTCAGTATTGGTTATTAAAAGTTAATGAAATTCAGCTTCATTAAAAATTATATAGTAGATTCTGATTATTTGGAACGCCATTTAATTGAGACAAAGTGTCTAGAACAAAATGGAAAAATAACATTAATTTTAATCTTGATAATTAGGGTAACCGCTTTATTACAACGAATCATTCTAAAACCAATCAGTTCCAATTAACCAGAATCAACTGTATTCTTTTTTGATGGAGTGGAGTCACATTGGCAAAAGCAAAACACTCTACATAAAGTGTTTTTGTTTTCAAAAATGCTTAAAGAATTTCATAATTTTTAGTCTTTGTTATCTGCATTACATACAGATTTATGAAACAATAGTTTTATTTCAACTCATGTTTACCCATGCTTATTCAAAAAGCACGGAACACCAAACAAAATGGTGACTGTTCAATCTCATAAATTGATTGCATCCAATGGAAGGTTATGAGCAATCTTGATTAATAAAACATCAAAAGTAAATCAAGGTTCTTACATCTTTTTGTAAGGACTTTAGTACCACTATTTCTGAATAGCAGGAAAGAAAAAAAATCATGCGTCAACCATAGATTATGAAACACTTTTTAACACATTCAGAGTAATGTAACAAAACTTCACCATTTAATAAGTTGAAATAGGATGTCTAATTAAGCCATTTGGAAAAGCATAAAACATTTGAAAAACCAATTTCAGCAATTCCCATCTAATGTCGGAAATTATCTGAATTCTTTGAGTAGTCCTGTATATGATGTATAGATTTGTATCTATAAACTACGTGCATGCAAAAATTTAGTTCAGTTGGGAAATACATATCACAGTTGAAAGTTCCCCTTCAGCAATTTCCACTAATAAGGAGAATGGTACATGAATTCTTTTGTGCAGACCTGTATACGAATATAGAATTTATGCACAACGAGTAGCATTCAAAAAATTAGTTAAATTTAACAGTGCATACCGAAATTGAAAATACTCTTCCAGCAATTATTGCTTGAAGACAGTACTGTAACCGATTTCTTTTATGTCTCCCTGTAAATGAAAGATAAATGCTATGAACGCCCCGTAGTAATCATCTTGTAGTGAAATTCAGTGATTTATATCAATTTCAATACATTTAAAATAGCATAATGTCATCAAAATAAACTGCAAACGTTTTTTTCCATTGACCATAATGTAGCAGAATTCTTTTGAGTTACCTTGTAAATTAACTATTAATGCTACACACTTTATATTCAATTCCTAACATACCATAGTAAACATCATTCACATATATCAATTGCATGAAAATCTGAGTATTTGCACAAGTTAGAGCATGGACAGACATACGGCCAGACAAACTGAATTCGTAAACACTTTTCAACTATGTTGGAAAGTGTTAAAAAGCTTAATGCAGTCAGTAAAAAATATCCATGAGGAAAATTGCTTTATTAATGAAAAGATATAGGGGAGGGTTGATACATTGCCAATTTTTCTCAACAAATGGCATTAACCCCTTGAGGGGCAAGCAAAAATGACTCTAAATATTGTATTCTCACCGGAATAATCGAAAAATTTTATTTTTAAATAAGGAAAAGCAATTTTCAACGATTTTTCTCCAAAGTTAAAAATATAAAATTTAGTAAATATTTTCTGGTGAGAATCTTGTTTATATTAGGTGGGATATATTTTATCCCACCGCCCCTCAAGGGGTTAACAGCCATTCTAACACATGTAAAGGCTTCTTTTATTTGCAGAAGCCATCATTAGCTGGATTTAGCAGTGAAGAACTGACAACTTTTCTTTTAATTTAATTTTGAAGATTTTTAGACTGTCAATGTAATTTTTTTCAAATACTGATTTTCTTTCATAATTCTTATTATTGTGAAAATAATATCTTGTAATTTTTGTTATTTATAAAGCACATTGTTAGCATTAGTTTTACTAGAAAGTAGATTACCATTTTGCAACTGCACTTAAACAAAGTGATTGAAAATCCAATAAGGCATAATAGGAAAAAATGATACATTAGTACAGGGGAGAAATTATACACTTGTATATTTAAAATTTAATAGTCTTTTTAAGATGCAAACTAATATAGGACTATAATATTCATTATTGTTTTACAGCAAGAGCTACTGAAATTGGTAAGGAGGATTAATTAGTAAAGCTTTTCCGAAATCATTTACTCCAACAAACATTTTATTTTCTCTGGATTTTAAAAAACTGAAATTTATCGTTTTGATCTTAATTGTTTCGACAATACATATTCTTTTACCCTCTACATCTTCTTGTGATCATCGCAACGAAACCAGCGAGTTAAAGTTTGTTGTTTTACATTTGCAAATTGCCATTTGCATATGCCATTACATTTGCAAATTGCCATTTGTTGAGAAAAATGTAATCAGTTATCTACTGACACGGCAAATAAAATATCTTTAGATGAAAAAGGGCGGTTGCATACCAAATGTACAAGTCTCCCAAGGTCATTAGACATTATTCCAAAGAAAACACTTCAACCACAAAGGATGGAAAACGTAAAGTAAAATCTTTAATATTGATTGATACGATTGTCAAAAAAAAATAAAAAAAGCTTGATGAATAACTTAGTTAGAAATTTATTTTTGAAAAAAGTGTGTTAATAGGATTGTTTAAATTTTTTTTATAATAAACATTTCTGAAACAAAAATATGTCAATGCCATGTCTTTAAATTTTACTAAAATATTTCACGATTTATCATTAAAAAAAAAATTGTATGACACAAACATTGAAATTGTCTGCAATTTTTTTTTTTTTTTTTTTTTCAGTAGTTTTACATAATGTTTCAAATCTCCCTTGCAAGTGTATCAATCCTCCCCAGTAATGGGGAGATTTTATACTATAGTAACCATTGAAAATAATTGTGATATATTTTTTGAATGATTATTTTTTTAATTCACTATATTTTTTAATAAACAAATAGAAGGTCACTTTATAAGAAAAAACGAAAATTTGTTGAAAAATAGCTTTCTAAAGGTTATAAAAAATTAGTAAAAAAAAGTATTTCTCTCCTACCTCCCCCTATATATGTATATGATGAGCTGAATATAAATACGTAACAATCTCCGCTCTCGTCTGGAATCAATGCACTGCGGGCAACACACCGCTAGCCAGCGACATGTCACTTCACCAGCCATACACCACTTTCGATACGTCCTCACAACAACTGCATGTGAACAGCCCAACAAATGCGCTGTTTCTGATATCGACGTTCCTAGTCGCTGAGTCATAACGATTTGACCTTTATAAAAGTCTGGTAAATTTGCTGCTTTTCCCATTATGTCATTAATCATGGTATGTTTTGAAATACAATGCCTCGGAGCTTTGTATGCTCCAACATCAGCCGTGCACATGCTGTGGTTTTGTTTCTGGGTAAGCTCATTGTTATAAATGGAGGGTGGTCATAATGTAATGGCTCTCCGGTGTAATTTAAAAAAAAAAAAAGCATAAATCTCTTAGGCTATTTTATGTTATAATTTTGAAAGTGTTTACTTATGCAGATATAGATGTAGTTTTTTTTTTTTTTTTTTTTAATGTATCATTGAAAGCAAGACTAACAATATTTCAAAAAATACCGAGAAGTGGAAAATGCGTCAAGCAATTTCTTCCCTGAAGAAAGCATGTAATTTCCGCTAGTCATCAATATATGTTTGACAGTTTATTAGTAGAGTTCGATCGAATATTTGGTTTCGTTTTCGACCCAAAATCTTAGTCTCGGCCAAAATACCGCCAAATACTCAGTCAGAACCAAAACTAATAAAATCTTGCTTCTTCCTTCAGGAATTTCAACATTACTCATCGATTTGAGCTCTGTCGGCTCATATATGACTGTTTTTTATTGCTATGAACTTCACTTGGAGTAGGTCAGTCTTTCATAAACAAATAAAATACAAATCACAGTTCCATAAGAATAAGTCCCTTTAAACGTTTAAGGCAGTTTAATCACACAACACATTGTACAACACACACAACATAAATAATTAATGATTTCACACGACTTTATGCCAGGTTATCTTGCACTTCGGTCCAGTCCAGAATCAACATTCGTTCTGAAGTTTTTCCCTCGAGATAGGACGATGGCTGTTAGTGGCGTAGCCAGGATTTCTTTTCAGGAGGAGTTCAGAATTTTCCTTCACATTATATATACTATACTAAAACCTGCCAAGATGACATCGTAAAGGTGGTGAAAATTTCTGTTTTAAGCAGGTTTTCATGTTAGCAGGTGTAATTGTATGGAAGAATTCAAAGGCAGCTTTCTCTATTTCACCAAGGCCCCTATACTGGAAAAGTACCGAGAATTTAATTTCTGTATCCGACTATGCAAAGCACATTAAAATCAGGCAGTTAAAAGCTCAGATAGTACAGCACCATTTAGTGGCGATTATTTTATTAATAGTATCTGGATGAAGATGTAAAGACGTACATTTTCAGGTATTGTACTTTAAATTCTGACCCATAGATTTTGAAACAAAACCTTAAATGTGCAGGGTTTAATTTAAATTGCGGTGAGGTCGATTATGTATGATTAATGGGTTTGAAGGGGAATTTCGCCAAATCAGCCAGCTGTCGCCAAGTTGCATTCATATATGGCAACTTATTTTTGTCACCAAATTTGGCAATATTTTGCCAACTTGGTGAAAATTTGGCACTATTGTGTAACCCTGTCATTATTACTTTTCAACACTATGTTGACGCTCTATGTTTTGAGTATCTATTCTTTCCTAAAACGAAGAAGAGCAGACGATATTCTATTTATGCTTTATTTATTTAGCTGCTTTTTTTTGTTTTTTTATCGTACTTGTATTGGTGGCCTTATCTTAATCTATGCTAGATGGCAGCACTAAAGTTCTCTCCATGGTAACTATACATTGTTTAGATTATAAGAGAGTTTTGTTATAATTTTTAGGGAAATGTGGTGTACATTCTTGTGCGCCTGGAGGTATGTGGAAAGAAAGGATGCGAGATGGGGGGGGATAGTGTTTTAGTGTTCTGAGGGTGTTATTCTCAGTTTTTATCTGTTACTTGACTTGTTCAGTTGCATAATTTTGGCTCTAGCTTTAATTATTTTGTTTTTTAATATCTAATTGTATATATAATTATTTAACAGTTTTAAGCAATTTATCTTATTTATAATAACTTGTATATAGTATAATTTTATATAATATATTAATAAAAATATTACTATGGAAAGTTTTATTAAATTTTATAAATACAGGGTGTCCATAATTAAACGACCCTACTTTAAAGTTGTCTACAGACAAAACTATTGTTCATAAAGCTGCTAAATTTTGTGAAAGACATAATAAAGGGATGGGAATTTGTTTAGGCTAAAAAAAAATAAAAAAAAAATAGTTCAAAATTTGACCAGTAGAGGGCAATTTTTAATAAATTGCATATTTAGCATTAGATAGTTTAGAAATTTTATTTATTAACTTAACCTTATTCTAAAGACAGCATTTCACGACATGTTCCTAGCGTTTTCCAGAACACACTGCGGTTAACTGTGTCTTACGATTGCAGATAGTATCTGAAAATTATGAAAGTCATGCAGAACATGTTTGGTTATAACAAAATTTGTTAAACTACTGTAAATGTTTGCTAAGTGTGTAATTATTTAAAAAACGGCTTCCCAATTTTTTTTTCGCTCAAACAAATTCCCATACTTTTATTATGTCCTCCAAAAAATTTCACAACATTCTGAACAATAGTTTCGTCTGTAGACAACTTTAAAATAGGGTCAATTAATTATGAACCTCTGTAAATAAAATTTCTAAACTATTGTAATGCTAAAAGTGTAATGTATTAAAAATCGCTCCCTGGTGGCGAAATTTTGAACTATTTTTATTTATATATTTTTTTTTAGATTAAACAAATTTCCATGCCTTTATTAGGTCTTTCACAACTTTATGAACAATAGTTTTGGCTGTAGACAACTTTAAAGTAGGGTCGTTTAATTATGGACACCCTGTATATTTAATTTCAATCACTTTACAAAAATTATAAAATAATAATTATCATTTGAATATAAATTAGAATATCAGAAACTTAAATATAATTCATTTCAGATCTCATTTTTAAAATATCATTTTCTTTATTATTATCAAGCTATAATAAATAATCATTGACATTCATAGTATTTTTTTTTTCCATAGCATAAAAACTATTGTCATGTATTAATTCTTTTATAATAATTAAGTTAAAATGTTTTATTTATAAATAATAATGTTTAAAAACCACATATGTAGTTATTTATCTGATAACTATGCGAAATTTGACTTTCCATAAGACTTTTAGCATTAGTGTGAAATCCTGCAATTTCATTGGCTATCGCTTCACCGATAGCCAATGAAACTGAACCGAACTTCTTTCCGCTGAAAGGACAAGTATAAGAGTAAAAATACTGTGTAAAGCCGGCACAAGTTATTTTGGTAAAAAAAAAGCATATGAATGATCTAGCCCAGTGGTTAAGACTAGGGCTGGTTAAGATTTTGCATTTGTAATCCTAAAATTGTGTGTTCTGTCCTCTCGCTGGCGTTTTCACTTTTTTAGAGTTTTGTTTTGATTTTTATTAAGTCAGTCAGTTAAAATCAGTCTATCTTTATTACCAGTACCTTTGTAATTTTTTTTTAATCAATTTGATTTTTTAAATAAAATAATTAAATTTAAAAAATCATTTAATCTATTTTTTTAATAATTAAAGTAAACATTAAAATGCAATAATAAATCTCCTAGGTTTACATTAAAAGTATTTTCATGTTAGAACTTTTATAAAGTTCTGATCATTTTAAATTTGTCTATTACTATAGTAACAGATAAAAGTAAAATTATCAGAACCTAGCCCTAACTGTACCAAATAAATCTTAATTTAGAATGTTTCCTGTTCCTTTCCCCCTTTTAAATTTCGAACTTTTTAGAAACCATTCTTAGTGAGCATTTACATCTTAAAAGTAACCACTAGACCAAATTTCTAGAACCAATGATATCGCAGAAACTGCAATTTTAGAACGTTTTTTGTTCCTGCATCCCTTTGGAAGTTGTTGTTCCGATGTAAAATATAGCCTATGTTGGAGCGGAGATGGTCACAAGCATTTTGCGAACATTATTACTGTTCCACTCCACACCTAAAAAGTAAAAATGTAACTATTATAAGATCATTTGTGTGTCTCAGGGGCGGATCCAGAGAATCGTTTTTGGGGGGGGGGGGGGGGGGGCGATACTGAGTGACATATAATCAACGCAGTCATAACTTCTGTTGCTCAAATCATTCCTTGCAGTTAATTATTAAATGAATATGAAATAATTAATGCGATTTAAAAATATTACAGACTCGATTATCCGACATCCGATTAACCGAAACACTCGGTTATCCAACACCCTTTTTATATAATCCCACCCTCTCCTCAAAATATGGTTTATTGTTGCTTTTTAGGTCATAAAATTAAAAACGTTAGGGTGACCGAGCCAATAGTTGATCAAATAAGGTCGGTGCTACGGGGTTTTTATTCTATTTCCTTCCTTTTAAGTTTTAGAAGTAAACTAACATTATTGCTACAATCCTTAATGAATATCCTATCATGAGCAAAAATAAAATCTTCTGAAATTAAATAGCAACAAAATTATAAGCAAATAGTTTCTTTAATTGCCATTTCTCCAGTAGTTGATCAATCAATGAAATATGTTGAAAATTCCAAAATTAATCTTTAAAATATCATGCTTAAGCTGTGATTAGCAATAATTCATATAAAACTATTATTTGAAATAAGCAAGATGGAAGTGGATTATTTCAACTTACCGTAATAGTCTCCAACTAATCAAAAACTACATTTTTACAATTTCTAATTTAAAAAAATCATAAAATTGCTTCTCTTATAGCAGGCAGCTGACAACAATGTGACAACAGGTGCTCCGACATTCAAACAAAAATATCATGTTTAGTGCCACGTGTAAAACTCATTTCCGCCTGAAATGGCACACTATTTCAAAAATTTGATCAACTACTGGCGAGATCACCCTATAACAGTATTTATTAAATGTCTTATTTTTTCTTTTTCCTCTTGTACTATGGTAATTATTTATCTTATTTTTTGTTCTTTTAGTTATAGTGAACAACATTAATAACACAAGCCTGCCATGATTGTGTTTTTTAACTTTTGATAATTGATTTTGGTGTATTTTTTAGCACTGAATCCGAAAATGACCTTCATTTTTAACCATCAAGTCACGATTTTCGCAAATCGTAAGTTTCAAAGTTAAAAAGTAAAAAATAGCGAAAATCTCACAAAGCCTTAACAAAAGAAGGTAAATGTTCTAAATGCATCTGCGACAAATTTTCCAGCCTTATCAGCCGCCAAAGTAAAAGAGGATATCGAGATGAACCCCATACAGAGGATTAAAAGAAAAGCGGGAAGCAGAGCATGAGCGGTTCAAAGAAACTTCCACGCATGGAATAAAATTATAAAGATTTTAAATACACAATATTTTACATGTTTAACTATAAAAATCCATGTATGAGCAAAAAAAATGAATAAATTATGAAAAAAAGTTACGTCTATTTTATAGTAGCAGATTTTCGCAATATTTCGATTTCTTAAAAATTTGCGATTTGTGAAAAAAACTGACGTGATGGTGTGGTAAAAAATGAAGGTCATTTTTGGATTCAGCACTAAAAAATACATAAGAACCAATTGTAGAAAGCTGAAAAACATAACTATCACATCCATGTTTTAATATCAGATTTCTGAAAGAGGATAATCTCTGAAAAAGGATCCCCTTCAGAAATCTGAAGGGGCCTTAACATCCTTGAAAGTCAAAAATGTCATCTAAGTGGTGTATATACCTCTCCACATGCGCGGATCCAAGGAAGGGGGGAGATCGCCCCGATCGCCACCCATCCCTTGGATCAAAAAATATAAATTCACCGATTATCGCAAACTTCGACAAATGCTCGCCGAAAAGAATCATTTTTGTCAATCGTTCGCAGGTCAAAAAACGCGAATTTCGTCAAAGGATCGAGCAAAAAGCGCGAATTTCGTCAAAGGATCGCGCAAAAAAGCGAATTTCGTCAAAGGATCGCGCAGAAAAGCGAATTTCGTCAAAGGAACACGAAAAAAACGCGAATTTCGTCAAAGGACCACGGAAAAAAACGCGAATTTCGTCAAAGGACCACGAAAAAACGCGAATTTCGTCAAAGGACCACGAAAAAACGCGAATTTCGTCAAAGGATCACAGTAAAAAACGCGAATTTCGTCAAAGGATCACAGTAAAAAACGCGAATTCGTCAAAGGATCAAAGTAAAAAACGCAAATTTGGCCAAATAATTAGGGGAAGAACGTTAATTTCGCAAAAAAGCGCGCAAAAATACGAATTTCGTCAACAAATCTCGGAAAAAATGCGAATTTCGTCAAGGAATTGCGAAAAAATGCGCGAATTTCGTCAAAGGGCAGCGGAAAAAACGCACAATTAGAGATTCTCCTAGGCGCGCATCCATGGGGGGGGGTTCTTACGGGGCGCTCCCCCCCCCCCTAAGATATAAATCCAACGCTTTTAACGGCAGTTTTCGCGGAACAGACATACAAGCAAACGAAAACCAAACACTTTCCGGGTGTCAATGGTAAACCTCACTGAGGTTTTGGCAATTAGTGAACAAAATAGGATTATGTCCTGTCAAAAGGCGCCATAATTTTTGACACTATGGGTTGAGGTGCGGGATGATGCCACTTCGTGTACCTTTTGTTGAATCTCTACAACAGAAATTGACAACGTTATGCGGATCCCTTTAAGGTGTTGAAACTTTTCCTTCTTTCAAAGAAGCTGCAACTCTAATTTCTGTATAACGATATTTTTGAGGAGTTCTTTATTGTTTGAGAAAAGAATGGGAATCATAGCAATTTCCAAAGAAAGAAAGAAACAAGAAAAAAAGGTCCTTTGAAAAATGCAATCATCTTAATGTTTTCTGAAGAAAGCCACTAATGTGTAAAAAATGTCCTGTTATTGCCACCGACATTGGTAAATTTCAAGGGGTATTTGATGAATGAACAAAAAAGGATTATGTCCTAATCCTAGTCAGTTAAAAGCTAAAATGCTTATGGTGTGTTGATTTCTTAAAAACCGACTTGGTAAATTTGTTCTTCCCTTCTGTGCCCCGATCGAACCCCCCCTCTCCCGTGGATGCGCGCTTAAGGAATCTCCTCCCGCGTGCTAATTGGCGAAATTCGCGTATTTTTTCGCGATTCTTTGAAGAAATTCGTATTTTTTCAGAGGTCTGTTGACGAAATTAGCGTTTTTTGCGCGATTCTTTCGCGAAATTAGCGTTTTTTTCCTCAATTTTTTGGTGAAATTCGCGTTTTTT
The DNA here is from genome assembly GCA_963932465.1 of Maratus speciosus. Classification (NCBI taxonomy): domain Eukaryota; kingdom Metazoa; phylum Arthropoda; class Arachnida; order Araneae; family Salticidae; genus Maratus; species Maratus speciosus. The sequence continues at coordinate 153,483,424 of OZ010790.1, read as the reverse complement.
TCTGCAATCCTTTGACGAAATAAGCGATTTTTTAACGAAATTCGCATTTTTTCCGCGCTTCTTTGACGAAATTTCACTTTTTTCGCGATCCTTTGACGAAATTGGGTTTTTTTGCGCGATCCGCTGACGAAATTCGCGTTCCTTTTGCGATCCTTTTACCTGCGAACGATTGACGAAATTGATTTTTATCCAGCGATCATTTTCTCGAAATTCGCGATAATCGGTGGATTTATATTATTTGGGCGGGGGGGGGGGGCGATCGCCCCAATCAGCGGGGGAGTTGAGGGCGCTCGATGTACGTAAATCGAAGAATCATCCAAGAATTGATGGTAATGATTTTCGAAAAAATGTGTTGGCCGAGATATTAATTAAAAATCCATCTAGTTAACATCATCACGGATCAAAACAGTGTTGCTACTTTGAGACCTCCTTTCGAAAGGTGCTTGGCACAATACCAAGTTTAAACTTTGTACAAGATCTTTGTTTTAGGTAAGGCGAATCATAGTGATAAGCAACATTTTTCATTCCAACTGAATTCAATTATTGAAGATAAATCTTAAAAAAATAATTCATATAATAATTCCAAGATATTAAAAGTCGGTAATTTTGAAACAGCAATCGCTCATAATTCAATAACTAATTCATTTATAATGAAAAACTTTTCAATTAGAAATCACTTGAATAATCATGCCTGCATATGCTTTTATTTTAAAAAATGAATCGGAAAGTTTGTTAAGCGTACTTTAAAAAAAATTGCTTTAAAATTGTCTACTATTACGTGAAATATGATTGACAAGTGACTTTTCGTGAGAATCTCTGCGACCCTTTCCAAAGTGTCGTTGGTTCTCTGCCATGTTTAAACTTTGTACAAGGTCTTTGTCTTAGAGTGAAAAATATTCATTGGGATTCATTCAAATAGAATTAAATTATGGCATGTGGTATTGTTATACATACACGAGAATATTGTCTTTGACATGTTATGATATTTTGTATGGAACCCTTTGTACGCGAGTAAAATTCGCAAACGACGATTATCTTTTAAAATCCGTTCGGTAGTTCCAGAATTAACACCTACAAAAACAAAAACAAACGTTACTTATTTATAATATTAGTAGATACGACTTCAGTTTGAACCCGGATATTTTTAACAGTAATAAAGATATTTTAACGAAATTTCCAACAGATTTACATTACTTAATGTCAAATCGATGTCATGTAAAGTGCTGGAAGTGCACAGTAATTAAGTCAACAATACCATGTTTAATATCATCTACATTCCAAAATATGGATTACCTAATTGAGTACTAATTTGACGTGAATGATGATAAATTCCACCAATTCTCGTGATGCATGGGCGTACCCAAGGGGGGGCTAGCCCCCCCCCCCCCCCCGAAATTTTCGAAAGTGATATGAAAAAGTGCTGTTTTTTGCGTCTTTCTTTTGTGGATTTTTTTTAAAAAATTTTCCATCATACAGCAGACTAGACATTCTCATTAGTGCCATATTAGCCCACATTGACAACAAATAAGAAAAAGAGGGCTGACGGGGTTACAGCCCCCCCCCCCCTCCTCCCGAAATAGGCGAAAAATTAAATGAAAATGTGTTTTTTCCTTACTTTAAGATAAATCTGTAATTCTTTCTTCTTTCATATAGCAAAGTAGGCATTCTTGTTAACACCATATTAGTCCACATTGACATCACATACCCAAAGATGGGGACGGGGCAAATGGAATATCAGCCCCCTCCTCTTGAAAATGAAATGAAAATAATAGTGCTGAATTTCTGTCTGTTTAAGATTTTTCCCCTATTGTTCAACAGACTATGCGCTTCCTTCGCTTTAGTTCTATGTTAGACCACATTGACACCAAAGAAGAGAAAGGGGGTTGATGGGGTTACAGCACCCCCCCACCCCCCCCACCCCCCCAACCAGAAATAGTCGAAAAATTAACTGAAAAAAGTGTTTTTTCCTTACTTTTTTAAGATAAATCTGTAATTTTTTTCTTCTGTCATACAGCAAAATAGTCATTCTCGTTACCATCACATTAGTTCACATTGACATCACAATCACAGCATACCCAAAGATGGGGAGGGGGCTGGTGGAATTACAGCCCCTCCTCTTGAAATAGTCGAAAATGAAATGAAAAAATAGTGCTGATTTTTTTCTGTCTGTTTGAGATAAATATGCATTTTCTCCCTTATCACTCAACAGACTAGCCGCTCCCTTCGCTATAGTTCCATATTAGTGTACAGTGACATTACATTATACCCAAAAAGGTAGAAGTGGGTTAATGAGGTTACAGCCCTCTCCTAAAAAAGTCTAACATGAAATGAAAAAGTGCTGATATTTTCCTTTTTGTTTGAGATAAATTTGTATTTTCCCCCTATCATTCAACAGACTAGCTCAGTGGCGTAGATACATATTCAGTGCCCTGGAGCAAGTAAAATTTGTGCTCCCTATTGTCACTCGAAAAAGTTCTGTGCATTTTTGTTTTGAAGTTTAAAATTTATATACTATTCTTAATTCGATTTAAAACCTTACTTTTATTTGAAAATCAAAGTATTTCAACAACGTATTAAATACAAATAATTAAAAATAAATAATGAATAACGAAACAAATTATTCTGTAAGTACGGAGCACCTACCAATATTTGCTGCGCATTGGGCGGGATTTTCGTGTCACATCTCCCGTGAACTGAAATGAAAGGACTTGCGCGAGTCAGGAAAAGGAATAATGTTTTTCCATCGGCTGTTATGAATTTGTGTATATTTTTGATGTGTTGTGTTTGTCATTGTGATTGTTTGAATAAAGTGATGTAAATGTATTAAATTAGTGCAGTTTTATAAGTAGAATAATGCTCTCGGCCATCCCGGCGAACCTAGATTCAGTTCAACATAACAGAAAGGGTAAGCGATTACCTTTATTAAGTATTAAGTAAAAATAACTTTTACATTATTGGAATACTTTGAGTTGACATTATGGCGCCCGTTAACAGGGACGCCGGTTTATAAAAGGCCGTGATTATATATTTTTGATCTATCGGACTATTATTGGTAGTATATTACGATGGAAAATTTAACGAAAATCAGAACTCCGTTGCGTACCAGTTTTACGAAAGCTGCAAATAGGACGAAGCTTTAAAAGCTAATCCTGTTGATTTCGAAGAAATAGAAATTTCTTTTACGCTTTTAAGCGATAAATATCAGAATCTGCAAGCTGCAGATAATGAGATATTAGATTTACTTTCGAAAGATGATAAAATAAATCAAAGTGTTTATGATAAAGAATATGATAATATAACTTCGTATACGGATAAGTACATCACTTTAAAAATAAAGACTGAACGAATGCAGAATTCATTGAGTAATTCACATACTGAAGCGGTAAATAAAAAAACTGTGAGGTTACCAAAATTGGAATTAGAAAAATTTGATGGATCGATAAAAAATTGGTTGAAGTTCTGGTCTATTTTTAAAAAGATACATGAAGACCCAGAATTATCGGATGAGGATAAATTTGTTTATCTTATTCAAAGTACGACAGAAAAATCTAGAGCGCGTGATCTTGTAGAGAGTTTTCCGCCAACAGCAGAAAATTACCCTTTAGTGATTGATTGTCTTAAATCTCGTTTTGGTAAAGACGAACTTTTAATTGAAGTATACGTACGAGAGTTGTTAAATTTGGTATTAAATCATAATAAGAGTAATATAGTAAAATTATACGATAAGATTGAATCGTATTTAAGATCTTTGGACACATTAGGTGTCACTTCAGATAAATACCCCGCAATGTTATACCCTCTTGTTGAGAGTTGTTTGCCAGAAGAAATTTTAAAAATATGGGAACGGCATATTAGTTCTCTTTTGGTAAAAGATAAAGAAAAGCGAGAAATTAATAAATTAAGTTGTTTGATGGACTTTTTGAAGTCGGAGGTTGAAGGAGAACAAAGATTGGCAATCGCCAGAAATACTTTTGATGGTGGGAGAGATTCACATAAGAAAGCGAATAAGCAGTATTCTGCGGAAAATAAAAGCGAATTTTCAACGGCTGCAGGGCTTTTAAACACAAATGTAATTCATGAAAAGAAATGTATTTTTTGTGAGAAAAAACATATTTCTCAAGATTGCTATAAAGCTAAGAAAATGAGTATTCAGGAGAAGCGTGAATGTGCAAAAAGGGCTGGTTGTTATTTTTTATGCATTAAAAGGGGCCACGTTAGTAAAAATTGTCGCAGTAAAATACAATGTTTTATGTGTGATAAATTTCACTGCATAATCATGTGTCCGAATTCGTCACTTGAATCAAAAGTAGAAACTCCTAAGCCTGTCGAAAATTCTAATTGTGTACAATCGAAAGATCAAACACTGACTAGTCAATCTAGTTCATCTGGGGTATTGTTACAGACACTCCAGGTCTATGTAAGGAATCATAATGGAAGTTATATCATGAGAGCTTTGATAGATACAGGTAGTCAGCGATCGTATATAACTTCCAAAGTTGTTAGATTATTAAAGTATGAAAGTTTAGGAGAAATTCCAGTAGTTCATAGTTTATTTGGCGGTCTTGAATCCCTCCAACAGAAACATCGTCGTTTTAAGGTTTATTTAACTAGCTTAGATGAAAAATATAATTGTAATTTCGAAGTTCTAGAACAAGATAAATTATGCGGTGAAATATCCAAGACGCCACAAGGACCGTGGATGAAAGATCTCAATAAAAGAGGAATTAAATTGACTGATTGTGATAATCACATGTCACAGGCATACGAGTCAGAAATTCACCTATTAATAGGAGCAGATGTGGCAGGAAAATTATTAAATGGAAAGATTCAATATTTACTAAGTGGACCTGTTGCAGTTGGTACACATTTGGGATGGACGTTAATGGGTAAAATTCCCCAAGTTCCACAAGTAGCTGAATCTTATCTTTCAATCATATCTTTACTCACTGGTGACATTAATCTTCCCGATATGTGGAGTTTCGACTGTATAGGAATTCTAGATCCCGTTGAAAGACAAAATATGATGGAAATGCATGAAGCTGCGCTTGAGCATTTTCAATGTAATCTGGAAATTAACAGTGCAGGAAGATATGAAATATCATTACCTTGGATCAAGTCACATTCTGTACTTCCCGAAGGAAGACAAACAGCAGAAAGAAGATTAAGAAATACCATTAAGAAATTTAAAATTAAGAATGGTGAAATTCTAAGATCGTACCAAAGACTTTACCCCCTTGAATTTCAACATGAACAACAATTTTTACTACATGAGAGATCCATTCCTGATGAACCTGACAGTTCACCTCCTCTCCCGAATGATCATGACATGGGATGTGCTGATTCTACACAACCATCAGACTATTCAAAAGCTGAGAAAGATTGTCCAGACAAGTCAATGTATAGAACCAGATGCAGTCGAGTAATGAGACCTGTTAAAAGACTAGACCTATGACTTTGGTTACTTTTCTGATGTATGTGACCTTGGTTGCATCCTTTTCTAAGAATGCAAGGTGGGAGGATGTCACATCTCCCGTGGACTGAAATGAAAGGACTTGCGCGAGTCAGGAAAAGGAATAATGTTTTTCCATCGGCTGTTATGAATTTGTGTATATTTTTGATGTGTTGTGTTTGAATAAAGTGATGTAAATGTATTAAATTAGTGCAGTTTTATAAGTAGAATAATGCTCGGCCATCCCGGCGAACCTAGATTCAGTTCAACATAACAGAAAGGGTAAGCGATTACCTTTATTAAGTATTAAGTAAAAATAACTTTTACATTATTGGAATACTTTGAGTTGACATTTCGTTTTAAATGCGTTTTTTAATCGGACCAGTACAATATGCCACCCTTAATAATATCTGTTTTTCTTTTCAAGGGTTTCGAACATTGTAGAATACTAATAAAAAAGAAAACACTATTGTCAAGATTTTTTTTTTACTTTTCGCATATCGATGAAATACGTTTTTCTGTTTTTAGTGCCAGAAAATACTAAAATTCAAAATAACATAACTGGGTAAGTTTTGGTCTTTCCAAAAAGAATGTATTATTTACCTGTTAAAGTAAGACGTAGATTTTTGTAAATTTAACGTATAGAACCCAGGAACGGAAGAAAAATGTTAATCTCGTAACTTTTAAAAAATAACTATTTTGTTTTGACATAAATTTCTTTTAAAAGGGTGAAAAATAACCTTGAAACTTTTTACTATTGGAACTATAATTCTACAGCTAATGGTTTAGAATATTATCCAATGAACAGCGATAAAAGATACCATCCGGGTTCTCCACTGGCTTTTGACTAATCTGAACAATTTGGCTAATCGCAAAGAAAAAAAAAAAAAAAAACCCTACCCAAATTCAAATAATGGTAGTAATAGATTTATCGTAAAACAAGAAGATTATCAAAACACAAATAATGACTTACGCAGAAAAGGTCTAATCGTACAATAATATCATGTCGCCGAAACAACAACAACAAAAAAAAAACATCTCTTGCAATTTTGGCCATTTTAATCTTTAATTTTCTCGCCTTATGAAACATTTTGGCGCAGTGATGATCGGCAACGAGAACCCTGCACTCATAGGCGTAGCGTCGGGGGGGCACGGGGGGGGCGTGTGCCCCCCCCAACCTTCTACACCTCGGGCGCCAGAACAGAAAGCGTAGGGGGCGCCAAATGAAGATTTTTTTTTTGTCTTTACACACAAAAATATATATGAATTTATATTGAATTTGCATAAAAATGTCTTACAGCCGCAAAATCCAAAAGTAAAACTGAACCAAATGCATTGAAATTTACAAATATATAAAAAAGATTCATCTATAATAGAAGACTGCAAATGAATTGGAACAAAGAGCTTTTCTTTTAGGCATTATTCTTTCTCCAATTCCAAGTGTACCGAAAGGCGAAGGGGGCGCCAAATGAAGATTTTGTTTGACTCTGACTTTTCTCATGAAAAGATTCCATGAAGACTGTTCAATTTTTTTCTCTCTCTCCCTGAGCAGTGTTGAGCTTTCATTTTTCCCGTCTTGATATGAGCGAGAACGGGTGGCTGCCCGAGACAGGTTCGGCTAGGTGGGGAGGCCTACCAATTGGCTTTAGCTCAACAAGCCCCACCCAGGCTGCCCGGGACAATAAAAACTAACGGGAGAAGGAGTCAGGGCTGAAACTAAGGGGGGGAAGAGGGGGGATGTGCCCTGGGCGCCACGCGAAGGGGGCGCCAGAGGAAAATTTGGTTTACCGTTTCATACAATATATATATGTGCGTGTGAAATTTGTGTAAAAAAATATTTTTTAGCTGAAAAATCCAAAAGAAAACCTGAGTAAAGCGCATTAAAATTGTCGTATAGAAAAAAAGATTCGCCTACAATATACAAGACAGCAAATAAATAACTCCATTCTTTTTCTTATAATTATTTTTTACATGCGTATCCCCATATCTGGCTTTAGATGGGGCGAGGTCAGGTGACTGACTGGGACAATAAAAACCAAGCGGTCGAAAATTCACAAAATGAAAAGTAAAAATTTAATAATTTTGCTGTTGTTTTGAGTCACACGTAAATTTGAAAATTAACTTTGAGAATTAAATTTGAAAAGTTGAGGAAAGTATGTAGACATATCAATCTATAAATAAGAAGAGTGATATAAGTGATAATTCCACAAAGTTGGTGTTAATCCTGGTTTTTTAGTTCCTAAAACAATGGGACTCATATCACTATGACATTAAAGTATCTCACTTGTAATAATTTGTAACGCTACAACAGTAAAATTTAGAAATATGAAATATTTCTATAATGGAATATTATCTTAAATGAAAACAACTGCATGGTTCCAACAGAAATAATACCAACTATCTGCTAAGACGGAAACCTGTATAAAGCGGAATTATTTCCGTTTCCTTTCGATTCTTTTAACAGGTTTTAATGAATAAATATTTGACAAAGCTGGTTATATATTTCAATATTATTACGCATTTCACTGCTACACATTTTAAATTTTAAAATAAGTCCTTTAATGGAAACTTTCGTAAATTTCTCTTTGTAAATTTACTTTGCGGAGGAAGGAGGGGGGCGCCAAAATCCATGTTTGCTCGGGTGAAAATATAGCTAGTTTCGGTCCTGTAAGGAGTGCACTAAGGAAAATGCTTTAGTAAAAACTTTTAAAAGAAAAAAATATGAGTATAGCATTTGCAGGGACAATAAAAAATCTCCCACAGGGCGCCATGGCTAATAAAGGCGCCTCTGCCTTTATCCCCCAAATGATTTTTTCACTTCCTTTTTGCCTCCTTGCCCTTGAACTTCCTCAGTCAGTCGACAAAAGAAAAGACGAATTTCGACAAAAGGTCGTGGAAAAATATCGCTAAATTCGTCAAAAAATCTCTGAAACAAATACCGAATATCATTTTCGTCAATCGGTCATATAGAGCAAGAGCCCGTGAATGCCAGACCTTCCTTATTTTATAAAAGCTGAAAGTTTCTCAGCGCAAGCTTCCAACACAGGTAGGGACGATGGGCTATTATGAAATTTGGGTCATCGTGGTTTTGGCAGGTAACAGGTAGCAAAGTTATATAAAATACCAACTTAATTTCGTCAAATAATAAAGCGTAATTTTTTTATATTTTCTTCGAAATAATATTATAAATCACGTCCTCCATTGCCAGACACTTAATATCGTGGCAACCCATTGCCAGACACCCTTAAACTTTAATAAATTGAAACTGCACTTACGTAATAGTATAAAAGCTGAATTTCATACATGTTACTTGGTTAACTATTACAAGATGTTTCCTCAGTAGCCAGACAGTTTCGATAGTTCTAACCACTGGCCAGACAAGCATATACGGTGACTGTAAGTACGATCGCGAGGCTATATACGTCCGAGTAGGTGCCAATGAGGTTGTTAATTGGATCGATCGAATAATTTTATTATGTACTTATTTATGAATTAAAAATCTATGTTTATAATGTTATTGATTATAATTTTCATTTTGATAATTGTTAAAAAAATAAACGAAATAAATTAGTAAATGTTTTGGAATTTTGCGAACTTTATGTTTAATATTCAGTTTCATACATAATTCGATATTTCATTAAAATTTGACTGTTTATTCATATATAGCGTTAAAAAATCTCAGTGAAAAAAAAATAGATTAATTGTATTCATAGCCATTATATAAAAATAAAAGGAAATATGGATTTATAAGTTTATTATTAGATTTTAAGACATGTTTAATGATTTTATTCATTTTCATTCTTATAGCCGATATCTTCATTATCTTCGTCACTTCTACTCCAGTCCGTTGCTTGATTTTTTTCAATATTGACTTTATCGTTAGTTTCTGCAAAAATATAAAAAAAGTTAGTGCAATTGTGTATAGCTAAAAATCTATTTATAATAATTTGAAGTAGTATGTATATACTTGAGAGAATATTTAGTGAATCTCTGATGTAATTTGGCAACTGATCTCCTTCAAGCCATTTAAAAGGGTACTGGTTATTTTCTTGTACCCAACCATTATTCTCTCGTAGATATATCGTTGGAGTTTTCTGGTGAGCATTGTTCCAAATGCTAGATATGAAGTTTGCTCGCAAAAATTGCTATAACAGCTCGGTTTTACAGGGTGGCAGACTGCTGGTATCAAAATTTCGGATTATTTTACGGTCAAACGCTTCATTAACATCTGAGACAATGTAGATATTGATGAACAGTTGAAGTCGAGCAGCATCAACATCAAGTATCTCACGAACATTGTATACCTCACATATAAACTGCTGTATAATATCAAAAGTGTTTTGTTGTTCATCATTATTTTCAAATAATTCTTTGTTACCGAATTCGATGAAAGCTGGTTGGTATTCTTCTGTTTTTGTAAATATTTTGTAATTTGCCTTTTCTGAAAAACGCAGGATTATAATCACAACCTGTTATTGCATGAAATCCAGGCAAACTCTTACAAATAGATTCTCCGAACTTTGCGTGTATCTTTGTGAGGCCTACATACCTCATGTTGTTTCCAGTACCTGTCAGAATCCAAATAAGTGAACCATTTTGTAGATAGTGCATAAGGCCAAGCATGATAGCAGCAATGTCAGATTTGATACTTCTGATTACTATATTCGCTTGATTGTCAATGGTATGCGCATGATATATTATTTTCGTATCTGCGTCTTCATATTCTGGATATGATAATTCTTCCACAACTTTTGATACTATGTTGTTTGAGTTATTAACTACGAAAGAATGACACTGTTTCAAATTTTTGTGAATGGTTTTGTTACCAATAAACGGCACCATTTCATCAGTGGCCCAATGCAAGATGAAGAAATCAACAAGAGCTTGTTTAAAATTTGAATTTTTTACTTCTTTCGCAAAATCACTCGGCCGAATTTGACCAGGCCCAGTTATGGTGTACTTCAATTGTGCAGATTCGAGTCGCTGAGAATATTCGTAATCTTTGATCGATGGAAGTTCTGATCAAATATAACGTCAACTCTTGACGCTTGCAATTGAATTACCATTTGCAACATTTTTTAGAAATGCTTCCACATTTTTTTGGAACTTTTTTCATAGTATGCAACAGAAAGGGGCCATCAATTATTAGGACATCTACGTAAGGTGGTGGCTCATGCTGGAGCCCTTTTTCCAAACACTTCATTAAGGCAGATTTATCCGTCTTACAAATAGTAAAATCCAAATGGCACATTGACAAAGGACTGTGATAATTGGGTACGATAAAATTTTCGAAATATCCAAGGATGTTATAATATAAAAAATATAAATATATATTATATATAATTAATATTAAAATATCCATATGTTCATGGATATTCCCAGCATATGTCCAAACAGATCTCGTCGAATTCTAACCTCTTGAATTGTACCACCTACTCGAATTTTCTTCTTTTTCTCACCTGTTAATAATTTTTTATCTTTTGAAAAAATATTAACAGGTGTGTTTTCAATAGATTTTTGAAATCTACTAATATCTATAAGACATTCAGAAATGAACGTTTTCCGTACACATTCACCATTCTTCTCAATATTAAAAAGAAATGCTTCTACCAGTTCTGATCCAGATTTACCAGATGAAATGTTAATCAATTAATCTTTAGGTACTTCTAAAAAGAGATTAATAAATTGATCGAAGGTGGCAATAAATATCCGTAATTGTTTGATATTTTTCTGAATATTGTGCTGATTCAAACCCGCTGAAATATCTTGGTGAGAATGTAGTCCTAATTCTTGATAAACTTGAATAATTATCGTAGATCTTATATCGTGGTTTCGAGCCCACCGTTGCGTTGGCGTGCCGAAATTGAATTGGTGAAGTGTATAACACCCGTAAACCTTCTTGCAGCATAAGCATTTATAGTCTGTTCTCCATATAAATAGGTTGCCTTGAAAACAGCTTGGTTGTCCTTTTAATACCAAAGCAACCTTGTTTAAATCCTTCATATAAATCTAGATGGCTTTCTGCTACTTTCACAAGTTATCATAATATTTCACAGTCCATCGAGCATAGCTCTGTTGATTACAGTTAAAGAATAAATTTGTAGTTTTAGGCAATAGTGATTTGAAAAGTTCGAAATCTCCAGTACGAATGCTTCGTGATAGATGTAAGTTGTGATCAATAAGATTAATGTAAATCAAATAAAATTGTTGAGTTTTACCAGACTCGCCATTGATACTTTGTTGTTTGTAAATACAGTAATCAATCATAAATTCCTTCAGCTCTTCATTTTCTATGTGGAATGATATTTTATAGTTTTGCAATCTTTGAAGTTCCTTTACATTTCATCTGTTAAACACGTGCTATTAATTTTCAAAAAAGATTTGAAATATAGTATTTCCAATTCTAATGCCACCAAAGGCATTGCAACATTTTGCAGCGGTTGAAATGTTTTCCATCGAGAAATCCACCCACAGAACCATTTTCTGGCAAACTGCTTTCCACCATTACGTTTGTTAAGCCACAGTCACTTTTCACCTTACCAATTGCCTTAAATTAAGCCATCATAATGTGAAACGGTCCTAAATGTATAAACAAATATCAAAAGTTGGTTTTTCTGTTGCTTGAATTTGTAGGGCTACTTTCGCTATTACTTGTATGGATGATTGATTTAATTCATGAGTTATTTTTTTACTTTGATGCATGGTTTCCAAAACTAAAGAGTTACTAATTGGTGAGGTATTGATGGGATTTAAATAAGAAATGTGTTGTTGCGGAGTATCACTATAAATACGGCTATTAAAATCAACCCACATAGGTACATCAGGTGATTCTACCGCATGACTAATCCTCCAGATGCTATCTATTTCTGTGTACAATTGTAAATTTCTTGGGACTATATTTTCAATTTCATCAGCCGTTGATTGCAGATCACTAGCCATTCATGTTTTTTTTTTGGATATGGAATTTCCTCTGAAGATTCTCGTCGAAAGTTCTTCATTTTCTTTTCTTTTTGTGTGGTGAATTGCCTTCATTAATAGGAACCGGTGCTTCGGATATTCCTGATTCTCCGGATGTATTTAACTCAATGTTTTGATAAATAATTCCTAAGGTGTCATGTAAAGTGTCCTGTACACTCGTAGTTTCAACAAAATGGTCAAAATTATCAAAAGCTACTCCAGTAAAAAGTTCAGGTGCTTTAATTTTTTCTGGGCATAAATTAGACTTTTCAATTGAAGTATATGTGGTTTCTGTTTCAAATTCTTCGACACGTTGATAGCTAATGCAATGACCATATCTATTGATAATGTCAATAATTTTTCTGCTGCTCGTTGAGCTCTTCAGACTCATACCCAGCATAATGTGCTTTGATGTCATTACTTGATCATTATGAACTCCATAAAAAACATCTTGACAGTAAGAGCGAACTTGAACACATTTTAGACTAGTTTTCCGTCTTTGATTACATCCACCAAAAAGAGTGAAGAAGAAGTCTAATAATTGTTGTGGTAATGAAACTTCACCTGTTATTAATTGCTGTGTTGAAATATTTTTGGACGTTATTTTTTTCTTGTCAATTTTCAGTATAGTTTTTAGTAAAATTGATGCAGCTTTTTTAAAATGTTTTCTGATTGTAAATTTTCAAATATTTTATCATCTATTGTCGTGAAATAATTGGGTGCTAATATCTTTTTATTACGGATTGTAAAAAAATTAACGTCTTTAGAGAATATTTTCATTATTTTTTCTTTCAGATGGTGTGTGGCAAAAGTAGCATTCAATGGAATTTTCTTCAATGATTTTCTCCAATGAATCAGTATATAATTCATGTAAATGTATCAATAAATAACAACGCCCATTCTTGATTATATTTTCCCCTATGATGTTACTAATTTCATTAAGTTTTTTTATGGTAATTTCGATGATGATGCCAATCACTTAACAGATATTTTTGTAGAAGAAGATATTTTATTATTGAAATGAACTCTACATTCGGTATGATAATATATTTTTGGGCCGACAAAATTTTCTAATATAATTAACAACTCGTTATACTCTCCTTTACCTTCTGTCAGATATTATGCGCGATTTAAATTGGTCTTTATCATTTTCATGAAATAGAAGCATTTTTGATCGCATTTGTTTCGTTTTTCTATTACAAAATACACAAACATTTTTACATGTATCAACGCTAGTGTCACTTTCGATCGAACTATTTACTTCTGAAATTAAATCATTATTTTCACTGCCTTCTTCAAGTTCAGAAATGTCTACATGTTCCTGAGGAGTTGAAGGTTGAGGTTCTATTGATTGAGGAGCAAAAGGTGGTTTTGATGCTGCTAAATATTCTGTAAGTGACGGCTGTGAATGAGATGGTTCTACGGTCAACTTAGGTAAAAACGATGTAGGTGAAGATGAATAGTCTATAGCTATACTTGCTTCTTTTTCTGTTTCTTTTCTTTTCTCTGTTTCAACGGTTTCTTTAGAACTTTTATATTCAGAGGTGAAATATTTTTCCATCAGTCCTGTAAATGCTTTATAACATCCCCTGTGATAAACATTGTCCATATATTCACTAGGTAAAATAATGTCCGTGTATTTGAGGTTATGTATTTTTCGCAGTCTCAAAATTGATTGACATTTTCTCAATGTCTCTTCAGAAAACAATATCATTTTGTCATTACTTTTTTTTACAAATAACACAAATTAATGTGTCTCCCATGAAGATACTTTATCAAAACTGAATCACATTTATTTTATAAACTTCACAAACAAATAGTAAAACGTGTACTGTCAGTATAACAGGGTTCGTACGGATACCGTTATTTTCAAGGCCCAATATCAGAATTTTTTTATACAAAAATAAATCTAGTTTAATCGGACGAATTTTCGCATTATTTCAGGACAGATTTTCCATAAGAAAATACTGGTACCGAAGAATTTATTATTAATGAAATTCAAGCACCCGTAGGAACCCTGGTATAATACATGTACTGAGTAAACGACAGATTCGCAGTGAAGTTGGCCACGTGCCAGCACTTGCACTTCCTCTTAAATGCAGCAACCTCAAATAACTGGCGCCAATTTCAGAGCCAAGAGGAAAGGGGAAAAATCTCCGTTGGGCGCCTAGCTATATTGAGACTCTAGTGCATTGAAAAGCTAGTTCCACCATATATGTTTGTCTGGCCAGTGGTTAGAACTATCGAAACTGTCTGGCTACTGAGGAAACATCTTGTAATAGTTAATCAAGTAACATGTATGAAATTCAGCTTTTATACTATTACGTAAGTACAGTTTCAATTTATTAAAGTTTAAGGGTGTCTGGCAATGGGTTGCCACGATATTAAGTGTCTGACAATGGAGGACGTGATTTATCATATTATTTCGAAGAAAATATAAAAAAATTACGCTTTATTATTTGACGAAATTAAGTTGGTATTTTAGATAACTTTGCTACCTGTTACCTGCCAAAACCACGATGACCCAAATTTCATAATAGCCCATCGTCCCTACCTGTGTTGGAAGCTTGCGCTGAGAAACTTTCAGATTTTATAAAATAAGGAAGGTCTGGCATTCACGGGCTCTTAGACTAATAGAAAAATTCATGAAATTTGACAAAGGATCGTGTAAAGAAAATCGTGAATTCCACAAAACGATTGTCGGAAAAAATGCGAATTTTGGTAATTCGTTGTTGAAAAAAATCGCGAATCTCCTCAAAGGACCGTGGAAAAATATCTTTAATTTTATCAAACGTTGCGGAAACAAATAGCGATTTTCGTTATTCGGTCACAAAAAAATCATCACATATTTCGTCAAAAGAATGCACAAAATATTACGAAATACGTCTAACGATCAAGAGAAAAAAATTGCAAATTTCGTCAAATGGTCGCGGACAAAACGACGACAGGGGTGATTCTGAGTAAAAAAAAAAAAAAGAAATCTGAAATTCACAGCAAATTTTCTCAAAGGTTACAACAGAGGAGGGAAAGGGGGGGAAATCGCCCGGCCCCAATTATGCGTTTTTTCGGCTGTCCTTTAGCGAAATTCGCATTTTTTCGCGATCCTTCGACAAAATTTGCGTTTCTTTATCGCGATCCTTTGACGAAATTCGCGCTTTTCCTTGATCTTTTGATAAAAATTGCGTTTTTTGCGATCCCTTGGTGAAATGTGTGTGTTTTTCGCGATTCCCAGACGAAGTTTGCGTTATCTCGTGATCCCTTGTAGAAATTCGTGTTTTTTCCCGCGATTCTTTGGCGAAATTCGTTTTTTCTGCTATCCTTTGAAGAAATTGGCGGCTATTCTTGTGTGAACGGTTGTCGAAATTGATTTTTTCGGCGATCATTTGCCGAAATTCACGATATTTTTTATGCCCGAATTTTAGGATTGATGACCGATTTTTTAAAATTTATCGGAACCGAATGCCTTAAATTTTCGGAAAATTCACAACAGAATCACCCCTGAAAAGACGCGAATTTGGTCAAATAATCGCGTAAAAAATCGAGAATTTAAACAAATAATCAAGAATTTCGTAAGTCGGTTTTGAAAAGAAAATCACGAATTTCGATAAACTATCGCGGAAAAGAATCGCGAATTTCGTCAAATGATATCTGAAACAAACAGCGAGTATCATGAATTGGTCGCGGAAAAAAATATATATCGCGAATTTCGACAAGTGGTGGCGGAGAAAAAATTTCCCCACTTTGTCGCAGAAAAATTCGCGAATTTTGGCAAAGTATCGCGGGAAAAAAATCGTGAATCCCGTGAAACGATCGCCGGAAACAAAAACACGAAATTTGGCAAAGGATCACGGAAAAAAAAAAATTATGAGTTCTGTGATACGATCGCCCCCCAAAAATTGAGAAATTTGCAATAGGTCATAGGAAAAATTGCGAAATATCCTTCAACGACTGTAGCAAAAGATAGCGAAAAGAAATAACTATTATCATTAATCGATTGGGGAAAAAATCGGGAATTTTGCAATTCGTCGCGGAAAAATTGCGAATCTCCTCAAACAACTGTAAAAAAATATCTTGAATTTTACCAAAGGTCACGGAAACAAATAGCGATTTTCGTCATGCAGTCGCGGATAAATCATCGCAAATTTTGTTAAAAGAATGGACAAAAAATTGCGAATTTCGTCTAACGATCATAAAAAAATTGCAAATTTCGTAAAATAATCGCGGGCAAAAAACAAAAATTAAAAAAAAAAAAAAAAAAAAGAGATTTTAACCAAATGATTTCGCAAAAAATCACGAATTTTATAACTCGGTCATGAAAAGAAAATCACGAATTTTGACAAACGATCTGGAAAAGAATCGGGAATTTCGTCAAAAGATCTCTGAAACAAATAGTAACTGCCATCAATCGTTCGCGGAAAATATATATCGCGAATTTGGACAAGTGGTGGCGGAAAAAAATCGATTTCGTTAAAACGTAGAAAAATTTGCGACATTTGGCAAAGGATCGTGGAAAAAATCGTAAAATCTCCTTCAATGATTATATAAAAAGATTTGGGAAAAAATACGTATTTTCGTTAATAGACTAAAGGGGGGAGGGGGCGAAATCGAGAATTTTGGAATTCGTCCCGGAAAAAATCGCGAATCTCTTCAAAACAACCGTTGAAAAAGTGTGATTGGGAAGATTACTTTACAGGTGCTTTGAAGAAAAAGATCAAATATTTTCAGTAAAAATAGTCACTGAAATCCGGAAAAAGTCGCCTTTTTTCTTGAAATAGCCGCTTTTTAATGGTTTTCGGCCTAAAATAGTCGCCATAGCCACCAGTTGCTGAAAATAGTCGCTTTTAGTAGCAAGCGGCGGCCCTGCAATTGCATGTTAAGAAAAATCGAAATTTTTTGAGAAATTGTGTCGAGCCGAACCGAGATTGATTTAATTGATTTTTTCACGGGTTTTCATTGATTTTTGTACGAGACGGGTCTGGTCGTAAACTGTGAAAATATAAACGGGCCGTGCCCGGGTGGAACTTTTAATTTTCTCGCCGGGCTAGGCCTGGGCCTTGGAATTGCGGTCCGTGCAGACCTCTAGTGTGCCCTCCAGGGGCGTGCAAAGAGCGGGCTAAAGGAGCGGTCGCCCCGGGCGCGAAATTTACGCTGCAAACCACGGTTTTGTTTATTCATTTTTCGGGGAATTTCTTTTTCTCTCTTGATCATTTTATCCCCTGTCGCTAAACATCATGAAATCTCTAACAAATAAATGCAATTTTCTTTTATGTTATTTAGTTGTTCTGAATTCCTAAATTAAAATTAAACCTTTTAAAGTTCCAAAATAAACGCGAAATATTTATTCGATAGAATTTATTTATGTTTCTGCACTTTATCAATTTTATTACACCTATCACAAAAAGAAAGATCTTTTTTTTTGGGGGGGGGGGGGGCGCAAAATTGAAAATTCGCTCGGGGCGCCGTTTTCACTTCGCATGACCTTGGCGCCCCCCCAAAATTTCTGGTCACGCTACGCCTATGCCTGCACTCCCTTATACAATACTCAAGATTGCAATTTTTACTTTCCGTACACATACAATGTAAGGAAGGAAATAGGAAAGCATTGTAATCACAAATTTAAATGAAAATAATGGTATACTTTACTTTTTCAAATACTCTCAGTCCATTGTCATATTTTTACAATGACTAGGGGGCTCTTCCCCCGACGAGCGACGCTCGTCAACCCCCGTTCAGACACCGCAGACTCTAAAAGTGCGCTAATTTGACCGGCTTTAAAAAGATTTCGGAAGATTGAATTATAATTTAAAAAACAGTGGCGATCTCCCTATAAACGGATTTCTATTCATTTCTCTTTGATTGGGGAATTTTAAGGCCAAATCCGCTGCGGTACTACTTGATTATCCCGTCAACCAATTTCGCCAAATTATACAAATTGACATAAATTTTTATTTTAAATAACGAAAGGACAAATAAATTAGTGCAACATTAATAAAAATGCAAATAAAACGTCGAAATAAAAATAACTTGATGGCGTAGACACGTGTAACTTGATTAAAGTCAAGTTAATGTGACATTTACGATCAACCATTATTGGCATTTAATCTTATAGTTTGGCGAATGATACATTTTTGGTCGACGGGATAACTAAGTAGTACCAAAGATAGAATCGCTGTTTTCGTCTTTGATTAAGTAAAATAAGTTAAACATTTTTAAATAAGCTAATATAAAAGGAATTAAGTAAACAGAGTCTTTGTCTCCCGGTATTTTTTAACGAAGCGAAAAGAAAGTTCTTTTAAATAAGACATTTTAAATTAATCGTTTTTAATCTGACGTAATTTTGACCAAACTATTATTTCTCTTTTTAATATTCACGTGAAAATACTTTTGTTAGAAATGAAATATTATCTTCGCTTTCCTAACAAAAATAGTTGAAAAGTATCCTCTCAAAATATCAAATAAATGTCTAACGGAATTTCTAAATTTAAACTGTTTTGCAATATTATTTTGAATTCATTTTATGTAATAACTGTAATGTGAAGTAAATATGACATAATTTCTCCTATTTAAGACTTTTAACGCATGTTAATGAATTTATTATTTTACAATTTCCTTTCTCTCTTAAAATTCACGTGTAAGTATAGTTTTTATGACGTAATTTTTAATAAGTTCCTGCTTTTTGTACATAATTATTTAATTCTAATTCCAAATGTTTTTTCTGTTTATAATAGTCACGTGTAAATAAATTTTTAATTTATTTACACGTATAAATATATTTTTTTTTTTTGAAGCAAACATTGTTTGTGCTGTTTATACAGTTGGCAACAGTTTAAATTAATATGACTTTCTAAAATAAAGTAAAAAATATCTCTAGAAATGCTGAAAATTTGAATTTAAAATAGAAATAAAACCTCAAAAAAATGAGTTAAATTAAAAAAAGAAATACAGTCTGCACACCGGGAACTTCAAACGTATAAAATGATTAAATTCCCATGAATAGTTTTTGCTCTTATAAAACTTTTTTAGTGGAACGATTTTGTCCAACTTTAGCATTAAATATCTCTTAAAATAATTCTTCGATTTGAAAACTGTCTGCATCAGCGTGTTTATTAAACATTTCTGTATAATACTACCGATTTTCATATTTTTGAATGCATTATTTTTCTTAATATTAACGAAGAAAGACCTCCGGTCACAAAAAAATTCAAAGCCGGCGGCGGTGACAGCGGTAGTTACTTTTTTTAGAATAGAGAGAAGAGAGATTCAATATGTATGCGTGTATGTTAGAATTTAATCACGTTTTTAGATTCCCAGAGCACGATTTGATGTGTTTTTGGTGATGTCGGCAGAAACGTTATAAATCTGTCATTAATTTTCGAAGAATTCGGCCGAATGTTTTGGTATCTAAACTTTTTATCAGCCATTCTGCGACGATAACAAATGAATATTTTCTCTTATATCTCAATTAAATCATTTTTATTGCTCATGTTCAGCTTATATCTGTACAATAACGTTTCACCACGTAGAAAGTGTCGGCTCGATAAAGGGTTCACAATCACATTGCTATATCATTTCAGAAAAAAAAAAAAAATTATCTTTGTTTAATCGGTGAAAATTCTACGATTAAAACAGATCAAATTTTATACTCCAATATTCTGGCAGAAAAGTGATTGCGAAACCCTGAAGAACAGCTATTGCACGCAGGGTCGGACGCGGTCACTGTGAAATACGCAGACCTTAGATTTTTGGAGAGCAAAACATTTTAGAAACTCATTATTTTACCACGTTGCTAGTAGAAATCAACAATATCCATTACCATTCCAGTTTTTCTTTCTGTAGATGCTTTCATTTTCAGAACTGGATCAAAAATTGAAAGCATCTTTACAGAAAAAAAAGAAAATCGAATAACCTTTTAGACATCAATGTCATATATTCCACGATTTTTTTTTTTAAGTGTGAAAAATTGAAATGTAAATGAGAAATTTGTAAAGAACGCTGCCATTGGTTTAACATTAGCTTGAAATTGACTAATGTAGGATTCTAAGTATACAGAATTTTAGTACTAAATAAGAATGTTCTGATTAATTAAACCTATTTTAAACTTTTTTTTTTTTTTTTTTTTTTTTTTTTTTTTTTTTTTTTTTTTTTTGCAGTGGGATGATAAAACGTCTTAATGCTGCTAGTAATATTAAGAAATGTGTAAATAGTATTAATTTGATTTTAAAACCAAATATGTTTAAAATAGATTTTTATATAGTAAACTCTGTCTAAAGGTCTGTGCAAGACATATTTTCGTCTTATGCAGAATGTTCTGTAAACCCTAGCAAAAGGGAATAATCGAAGGGGTGCAAAAGAACCTTCAAATTGGCTGGAAATTCTTGGGGCAAATCATGTCGCCTTTGGTAACGGACAGAATTACAGAATATACATCAGATTTTTAAAGATTTAAATGGTCCTCTGAAACAAAGAGACTTTCAAGAAAAAAATTCTTCTACTTTGGAAAGAGAAACAAAAATCTTTAATAAAAAATTCTTCAACAGAGTACTTTCTTTATTATTAAATAATTTAAGAATGTTCAAATCTAATGCTTGTGCACCGACCAACAGGTCGGTTGCCCGGCGGGCCAGTCTGAGCCTGCCAGAATATGAGTAATTTAGTAAAATCCTATTTTTACCCGCCTGCCAAGAAGGGTTATGTGTTTCAAGCGTATCTGGGTATGTGGATTTCTTTATACCCTCGAAACATCCCAACGGCTGGATGGATTTTAATGAATGAGGTCTCTATCGATTCTTCTTAACAGTACGATGATTATAGGCTAGGTTTTGTTACTATAAATTCAAAATGGCGGTAGATACAAAAAAAAATTCGCACCATATTGAGGGCATATCATTGGATAGGTCTTTCAAAATGAAGACGATGTTTCATTGACTATTTTACAGTCAGAAGCTCCGTTTAAATATGACACAACCTGGAAGTTGTGTAGATAGGATCTCTAGCTTTACTGCAACTCTAACCATCATAGACATCTATAGGCCTCATCAAAACAATGTTTATAGATAGGAACTAATAATTAATCACAACTTAAAAGTCATCAATACAAGTAAATAAAAAATAGGTAAGTAATATAAAAAAGTAGTTTCACATTGATGAGAAATAATTAATTAGTTCGCTTTTTACGCAGTCGGGTTTTTTTATTTTTTAAATTTAATTCCTTTTTTTATGTATAGGCCTTGTTTCAGCGCAGACAAAATGAAAATTATGTCATTAGAAAGATGTTTAAGCTTTATGAATGACAGTGCATCTTTTCTTTAAAATTCGAGGTCTTTATCAACAATGGAAATATTTCCCTTTTGAATAAAATTAGGACATAAGTTCTTATTCATTTCTATGCTGTTTTGAAAATGCTGAAAATACTTTTCTAAAAAAGGGGGGTAAATTACATAGGCGATAATCAGGCCCTAACGAACATTGAATTGTTTTCTCTTTTTGAAGTACAAGATCAATTCTGCATTTGAGATTTGCATATTTTCAAAATCTCAAAAACAATACGCACATAATTTTATTTGCGGCTTCCCCACGCCCTATTTTTTTTTAAATCTTAAATTAACTAAATAGCTAAGGCATTGTTGTTACATCGTTATTATAAGTTTTACAGCAGTGGCTTGTTTGGCTGACATTATTTCCGTACAGTAATCATCATAATAAATTTCTAAAACATTTTCAAGATAAATGTATCAGGAAGATTACTGTTTGGAAATGGTGGTAGCCAATAATGTGATCAATGAGAGTCCTGTAAATAAGTTTCGATTAGTTTAAGATTTGAAAATCTTCAACTGTCGTCTATAGAAAAGTTACAAAAAACAGGCATACTGACACGGTGTTGGAGAAGTTACTTGAAGCTGCAATATGGTATGAATTAAAATTAAAACTTCGTGAATAAAAGTAATTTCTTTTAACTGTGTATAAAAACATGTTTTAAATCGAAATAATTGACCTTTATCACGGTAGAAAGAAACGCACAAAGAGAGTAGTAAATAAACAATAGTGAGGTTAAACAAAGTAAAATATCACAGGAATATGCCAATTATAACAAGATTCCTCTATAATATTTGATTGATAATGAAAAAATATGCAAATATTTTTGCAAATTTTTATTTCGCTCTTTCTAATTTTGCGCCCTTAGGATTGATGCGCCTGGAGCAGTTTGCTCCAACTGCTCCACGGTAGCTACGCCCCTGGACTAGCTGATCTCTTCTCTTTAATTCCATGCTAGTGCACAGTGACACCACATTATACCCAAATAGGTGAAAGGGGCTAATGGGCTACCCCCTTCCTAAATAGTCGAAAATGAAATGAAAAAAAGCCTGATTTTTTTCTTCTTGTTTGAGATAAATTTATAATTTTTCTTCAGCCATGCAGCGAAATAGCCATTCTCGTTAACTCCATATTTGTCCACGATGACATCACAGCATACCGAAAGAAGGGGAGGCGGTTGATGGGCTTACACACCCCTCCTCCCGAAATAGTCGAAAATGAAATTAAAAAAAATATTGCTTTTTTCCTTTCTGTTTGAGATAAATTTGTATTTATTTTTCTCCTATCATTCAACAGACTAGCCACTCTCTTCTCTTAAGTTCCATTTTAATCCACAGTGATACCACATTATACCCAAAGTAGAAGAAAGGGGGTGATGGTCCAAAATAGTCGAAAATGAAATGAAAAAAGTGCTGATTTTTATTTTCTTTTTGTTTGAGATAAATTTGTAATGCAATTGTTTTCTGCAATACAACGAACTAGGCGTTCTGGCTAGTTTCATATCAGCGCACAGTTACATTACAGTATACCCAATGAGGGGAAGGGGACTAATGGTTTTACAGGCCCCCCTTTCGAAATAATCAAAAATGAAATTTTAAAAAAACCTCCTGTTTTTTTCCTTCCTTTTGAGATAAATCTTTAATTTTTTTTCTGCGACGCAGCTATTCTGGTTAGTCCTATATATTAGTGCACAGTGATGCCCCAGCATACACCCAAAGAAGTCGATGGAGACGAAGGTTATGAGGTTACAGCTCCATTCCACATCCGAAGGTTTTTTGATGAAATTTGCGTTTTTCCGCGGTCCTTTGAAGAAATTCGCGTTTTTCTGCGGCGTTTTTTCCGCAGATCTGTGACAAAACTCGCGTTTTTTTCCGTGATCCTTTGAAATTTATGTTTTTTCTACGGCTTTTTGACGAAATTTGCGTTTTTCCGCGGGTTTTTGATAAAATTCGAGTCTTTTTCGCGGATCTTTGCGAAATTCACGTTTTTTTTTTTTGCGAAATAGTTCGTCGAAATTTGCGTTTTTTCCGCGGCTTTTTGACAAAATTCGCGTTTTTTCTCGTCTTTTTGATGAAATACGCGTTTTTTCAGCGCTGTTTGACGAAATTCGCGTTTTTTTTTATGAAAGTAGCATTTTTTCACGAAAGTAGCATAATTCCCGTTTTTCTGTGGCTCTTCTTTGTGACCTTGCTTTTTCTTTTTTCTTGCGATCCTTTAACGAAATTCGCGTCTTTTTCGCTTCCCTTTGAAAGAATGCGTGTTTTTTTTGCGATCCTTGGTCGACATTCGCGTTTTTTCTGCGGCCCTTTGACGAAATTCGCGTTTTTTCTGCGGCCCTTTGACGAAATTCGCGTTTTTTCTGAGGTCATTTGCCGAAATTCGCTTTTTTTTACGCAATCCTTCATCGAAATTTGAGTTTTTTTTCATAGCTGTTTGACGAAATTCACGTTTTTATGTGGCCCTTCTTTGTGATCCTGCTTTTTTCTTGCGATCCTTTAACGAAATTCACGTTTTTTAGCGATCCTTTGTCGAAATTTGAGCTTTTTCTGCGATCCTTTGTCGAAATTTGCGCTTTTTCTGCGGCCCTTTGACGAAATTTGCGCTTTTTCTGCGGCCCTTTGACGAAATTTGCGCTTTTTCTGCGGCCCTTTGACGAAATTTGCGCTTTTTCTGCGGCCCTTTGACGAAATTCGCGCTTTTTCTGCGGCCTTTTGACGAAATTCGCGCTTTTTCTGCGGCCCTTTGACGAAATTCGCGCTTTTTCTGCGGCCCTTTGACGAAATTCGCGCTTTTTCTGCGGCCCTTTGACGAAATTCGCATTTTCTCTGAGGTCATTTTCCGAATTTTTTTTACACAATCCTTCGTCGAAAATTGCATTTTTCCCGCGGATTTTTGACGAAATTCGCGGGTTTTTTCCTCGTCTTTTTGATGAAATTTGCGTTTTTCTGCAGCCTTTTGACGAAATTCACGTTTTTGCGTGTCCCTTTGACAAAATTCGCGTTTTTTTGCAATCCTTTACGAAATTAGCTTTTTTTCGCAGCCCTTTGACGGAATGCGTGTTTTTTTGCGAACTTTTTTCGAAATTCGCGTTTTTCCGCGACCTTTTGATGAAATTTGCGTTTTTTCTGCGGCCCTTTGACGAAATTCACGCTTTTTTCGTGATCCTTTGTCGAAATTTGCTTTTTTCCGCTGGTTTTTGACGAAATTAGCGTTTTGTTCGCGGGCTTTTGACGAAATTAGCTTTTTCCTGCAGCCTTTTGACGAAATTCACGTTTTACTATGGCCCTACTTTGTGACCCTGCTTTTTCTTTTTTTGCGATCCTTTAACGAAATTCGCGTTTTTCCGCTTCCTTGTGACGGAATGTGTGTCTTTTTAGCGATCCTTTGTCGACATTTGCGTTTTTTCCTGTGGCCCTTTGCCGAAATTTGCGTTTTTTCTGCGGCTTTTTGACGAAATTTGCGGGGTTTTTTTTCGTCTTTTTGATGAAATTTGCGTTTTCTGCGGCCTTTTTGACGAAATTCACATTTTTTTCTGTGTCCTTTTGACGACATTCTTGTTTTTCTGAGGTCATTTTCCGAAATTCGCGGTTTTTTTTCGCAATTTTTCGTCGAAATTTGCGTTACCCTTTTCCGCAGATTTTTCATGAAATTCGCGTTTTTTCCTCGTCGTTTTGATGAAACTTGCGTTTTTCTTCGGCCTTTTGACGAAATTCTCGTTTTTTCTCGATTATTCGGGGATCATTGACGTAATTCGCGTTTCCTCCGCGAGCATTTGACGTAATTCGCGTTTTCTCCGCGAGCATTTGACGTAATTCGCGTTTTCTCCGCGAGCATTTGACGTAATTCGCGTTTTCTCCGCGAGCATTTGACGTAATTCGCGTTTTCTCCGTGATCATTTGACAAAATTTGACTTTTTTTTCGCGATTATTTGACAAACTTCGAATTTTATCTGCGGCCCTATGACAAAATTCCGGTTTTTTCCTTGATTCCTTAAGGGGACGAGGGACCTTAAAAATAATTTTTTTATTTTTTGTAAATTTCACCTTAAATATTACTCAAAGATACATTATATGCATTATGGCATGCATTTATTACAAAAAAAAATTTTTTTTAGCGTCATTTTTGAGAAAAAAAGTGGAATTTTACGCGTCGTTTTAGAAATCTCCGAAATGCCCCATGCGCGTTCCATATCAATGAAAATCCCCAATATTTTTATAAAAGTTTGGTTTATATATATAAATAAAACTGTGCATCGAATTTTATATATTTGAATATAAAAGTTAAAAAAAAAAATTGAAAAATTTTGAAATTTTTCGAAAAAATTTCAAAATTTCAGAAATTTTCAATTTTTTTCTTTTTTTTTGTAAATTTCACTTTAAATATTACTCAAGGGTACATTATATGCATTATGGCATGCATTTCTCACAAAAAAAAATTAAAAAAAATTTATTTTTGAGAAAAAAATAGCATTTTACGTGTCGTCGTAGAAATCTTCGAAATGCCCCCTGCGCATTCCATATCAATGAAAATCCCCAATATTTTTTATAAAAGTTTGATTTATATATATAAATAACACTGTGCGTCGAATTTTATATATTTGAATATAAAGGTAAAAAAAAAAAAAAAAAAAAAAAATTGAAAATTTTCGAAAAAATTTCTAAATTTTAAAATTTTTCAATTTTTTTGTAAATTTCAATTTAAATATTACTCAAGGGTACATTATATGCATTATGGCATGTATTTATCACAAACAAAATAAAAAAAAACTTATTTTTGAAAAAAAAATGGCATTTTATGCGTTGTCGCAGAAATCTTCGAAAAGCCCGCTGCGCATTCCATATCAATGAAAATCCCCAATATTTTTTATAAAAGTTTGGTTTATATATATAAATAATTCTGTGCATCGAATTTTATATATTTGAATATAAAAGTATTTAAAAAAAAAAAAACTTTTGACATTTTTTGAAAATTTGTTTTAATTTTTAATTTTTTTTTTTTTTAACCTTTATATTCAAATATATAAAATTCGATGCACAGAATTATTTATCTATCTATATTATAAAGGACAAACATATCTGTGCGTAACGCATACGTCATTCTGCGAATGGCAACACTTTGAAATTTGAAATGAAATTTCGGTTTTGCAATTTTCCCTACTGCAAATTTTTAAACTTCTAGACATCGCACAGATTCAGTTTTTACACCGTCGTATAAGGAAAAAAACGCTCTTTTAAATGAAATTTGTTTGAAAGCTGTATCTCAATTTATTTTGGAGATATTCATTTTTTTATAGTTTTTAGTACCAATTTTGTAATTGTGGCAACTGAAGTACTCCATTTCTATTAAAAGTAAAGGGAAAATAGACATGGTTAATTTATTTTTATTGATTATATCCTTATTGATGCCATTTTCACATTACAAAGTAACTTTTTTCTAATTTTTGAACAGAAAATGACGCCAGCCATTAACAAAAATACGCATTCTTCTTCATAAATTTAAAGATTGAAGAAGATATTTCAATATTTTTTCATTACGCTGATATTGAGTTTCAGGCGCTAGGCAATATGATTCAGTGAGTAAAAATGTCATATTTAAAGCAAAACGATCATTTTCTTTGATAAAACTAAATATTTGACCAATACTAAATGGTCAATACTATGGCAACTAAAGGCAAATTTCTGAATTGTAAATTTTCGCGGGTACTGAGATTAGAACTTAAATTTTATGCGAATGTTCACATGAAAAGTTGTATCGGACAAACGTGACGTTAAGTTTGGAAATATATCCATTTTAATAATGTATTGCGCGTTAAAATACTTTTAAATTGTGAATTTGAGTGGAGCGTATGTAAATTTTGAGAATATGAAAATAACGTACAGTTTAGATTTTTGGGGGAAATTTTTATGATGTGACAAAGCGAAATCCTTTTCACTGATTTTTCATCCCGTAAAAACAAACGTAAGAGCCTCAATCGATAACTTCAACACAATTACTCATTTTTATTACGTATTCTAATACAGTTTAATTTTTCAATAATTTAAGCAGTTGAAATTTTTGAAAATAATATTTTGGCAATTTTAGGTTAAAAATATTATTTATTTTAAGAGTTAGATAACCAATGCAAGAGGAATTTTTTATTGTAATTATTTTTGTAGGTTTATTATAAATTCGATCTAACAGTTCCATTCTAAACATTTTAATTCGTCGAATTTCGACGGGTTCCAGCTCGTATGTATAAAAGAAAGTCTGGATTTTGTATTAATCAACGCGCAGCAAAAACTACTGAACCTAAAATCTTGAAAATCGGGGTAAAAATACTTCTTATGATATAGAGTGCCGCTAAGAAAGGATTTTCCAAAATTCCACCCCTAAGGGGGGTAAGAAAGAGAACAAACTTAAAAAAAATTCCTTAAAAATCTGATTTTATAGTTATTTTTCAACTGATAACATATTTTGGTGTATTTTTGTATGTTGAATCGAGTGGTACTAACTAAATTCTTTTAAGCCCAATAGTTCGAGAGATATATAATATTTTTCTAATTTGGCACTATCTTTGGCGCCAAAACCTGAATTTCTCAAGTGATAATTTCTAAAAACTCATTCTTTTCATTCTGTTACTATAGCAAGGGAAAAAATTGAAATTGAATAATTTTTTAACCAATCCTTTTGGTTAAATAAAAACAACTTTGTTAATTAGAAAAAAAATTCAAACTCCTCAAAAACTAAAACTAAATAAATAATAATAATAAAAAACTGTAGTACTTTTTCGTTCTAATTTTCGTCGCGATACCACGCCAAAATGTATGGTATCGCGCCATTTATTTCAACCC
Organism: Maratus speciosus; assembly: GCA_963932465.1. Lineage (NCBI taxonomy): Eukaryota > Metazoa > Arthropoda > Arachnida > Araneae > Salticidae > Maratus > Maratus speciosus. Next base: position 153,454,876 of record OZ010790.1, on the reverse strand, counting down.
TTATCGTGCAAACGATTTTTATTACAAACCGTGCCACACATTAACATTTGATAATTATTGAACGTGAATATTTTTATGCAGGAATTATTAATGATGGAATTTATTTTATTCCATCATAATCTCGCAAAACTTTTTAATATGTTATTTTTTGAATAGAAAATATTTATTACTGATACTGATATAGATTTTACCATTTCGCAGTTATCTGATGATGAGGAAGCTACAATAAAATTATTTCAGAAGTTAGGAATTATACATATAAAAATGTTTTGTTCAAAAAAACATGAATGTCTTCATTGAAAGATTGAAATGTTTACTGCAATGTGTGACATACGTATTACGTACGCCATGCTTCAGTAGTAAAAGACGTTTACAATTTCAAGATTGCAGTTTAAATTGACTATATTTTATTACTTGCAAAATATTTATTTATTCTTATATTTTAAATATTTATTTTGGTACCCGTCGACCAATTTCGCCAAATTATATAAATCGCCAAACCACTCGCCAAATTATATAAATTGACATAATTTTTATTTTAATTAACGAAAGAACAAATAAATTAATATAACATTAATAAAAATACATTTAAAACGTCGAAATAAAAATCACTTGATGACTTAAATACGTGTAACTTGCTTAAAGTCAAGTGAATGTGACATTTACGATCAAGCATTATTGGCATTTAATCTTATAGTTTGGCAATAGATTTTTGGTTGACGGGATAACTAAGTAGTACCATTATTTTTATTGATTTTAAAAAAAATGGTAGGTCAAAGTCTGTAATTTTCAAAAGTTGCATGTTTTAAATGCTCATTTTTTTATCAACAATTTTTTAACCATTTGGAATAATGGTTATTGTTCTCTGTGAGGGTAGGAAATCAAAAACATATCTGAAGCGTTTTATTGGATGAAACCGCATTTTATTCGTTTTCTGATTGGTTTTTACGGTAATATATATTTTCCCTTTACTTTCAACAGAGATGGATACTTCTGCTGCCACTATGACAAAAAAGTAATAAAAACTACCAAAAAAAAAAATTAATAACTCAGAAACAAATTGAGATACAGCTTTCAAACAACTTGCATTTAAAAATACATTTTTTTTTCTCTATACGGCGGTGTAAAAAGTAATAGTGTGGGATGTTTAGAAGTTTAAGAATGAAATTTCATTTAAAATGGGTCGTCAGATTTCTTGGAAATCTGGCGATTTAAAAGCCTTTTCTGGAACAGCCAATGAAATGCTTGGATAATACGTAAGTTTCAGGAAATCTGACGAGTCGCAGGCAATTTTTGTCGCTTGCAATTTTTAAGTGTAATAACACTATTAATGTTTAATTCATGGCGTACGTAATGTACGATCATCTACGTGGGATTTTTTGTGTATTAAATTTTAGTCTCTGAAAAAAATCATTTTCCAAATGGTCGTTGTAATTTGTTAAATTGCTTTTTTATTTAAGTTTTCAGTTAAGTCAAAATATTTTATGCGCTATAAACATTAGCGAAATTGCATTTTTTTTTCTAATGTATCATTTCATTTTTGTGCCAACTATTACGCTTGGCGAGAATGGTGTTGGCATAACAGAGAAATCCCAAAACAGTTACTGATTTTATTTCAAATGTAAAAAGTCCTTCCGGCCAGTGCCGGGAGGAAGAGGTAGCTTTCATAATCCTTATTTTAAAAAAGCCAACTTATATCATGCAAACACACGAAGCTCAATTTAGTGGAAACCGAATATAGGAGATTCAATACTAATTTTTATCAATATAATCTATATATATATTACGCTAACGTACGTGGCACAGAAATCGAGATTATTTGTTATTGTCTAATGGCAACGCCCGAGAAACGCATCTCATTGGTTATTGTGAAAAGTCCTTTGGCAGGATTTAGGGCGATCGGGTTTATTTACATTTTGCCGTAGAGGAAAAAGCTCCATGATGTTTCCCTCTTTCGCTGCAATAATATCATTCGAAATGCCCATAAAAGATCTCGGTGAATACTTGAAAGTGAAGAAGAAGCCGAATTAAGAACAGAAAATTGAAATAGATTGAATCGGGTATAAAGTTAAACACAGAGCATAAGCGATCGCTAAAATAGGCTTAATAACTGCGGAGTGCACGCGTTGCTTCTGAAATCCAAATTATTGATTTAAACGTTCCGGGGGGCACAACTGTGGAACTTTGAGTAAAACGTGCAATTTCTGTAAAGTACTATATTGGAAATGCGAATTAATCAGCAGCAAGAAATTTAAAAATATTGTCATGACGTCAAGTAATTTTGTTTACTTCCCTCTGTACGGCTATGCGATTCGAATATTCGAATTTCAGGTTCATTTAAGAATATTATTATGGGCCCACCAGAAGTAAGATACAATAAAATCTGCTTAGACGGAAACGACCAGTGATAAATTCCGTTTTATGCAGGTTATTTAAATTGAACAAAGCATAATAACATTTTTAAGGAGAGAGGGAAGCTTTAACTTTTTTTTTTGTTTATTGCAGGATTCCATTAGAAACAGGCTTTACTCTATTAAAAAATAAATTTGCTGGATGGTACTTTTTAAAACATTCTATATAGTAATATTTGCTTACAATTTTATTATTTCTTTTTCAATTATTACAGTTTATGTTGTATTTGTAATTGCTTTTTCATCTAAAGATTTTAAATAAAAAATTAAATTATTGAAAATATAATTAAATTTTAATTGAGAATTCATCAATTTGGAATAAAAAGAGCATGAGACATATAAAAATGAAAAACTTAAACTGTGAATTTACACAACTTTGGAACTGAACAAGTTCTGAACACTTCGGGCCCTGGTAATTTCCAGTCTCCACTCCCACTCCCCTCTGTATGCACCTGCGATGAAAATTTCAGATTCATTTAAGATTATTATTAAGGCCCGGGAAACGCCGGGCGGGTCAGCTAGTGAATGAGAATTTCGCGAAATTAGTCAGCTTTATCCAAGCTGCTTTTCTTTAAAGTAACTTATATTTGGCTGCCAAATTCGGCAATTTCTTAAAGTGCCTGTCATTTTAAGACATTATGGTGGATGAGGCTAAGCAGTGAACTTGGTCGAGACCTTAGTAATTTCTGTGCACATGCTCACTGACATCGGAATCGGTTAATATATAGCAGTGCTGTCGCATGCAAAAAATCAGATTTTTCAAAATGTCACCCACAATAGAAATTGAAACTGCTATATCTGAGCCATTTTTTAAGGTAAAGACAAACAAAAAATGCTCCTGAATCCTTATATCAAGATCAAATATTTAAGAAAGAAACCTTTTTCAATTTCTAATTTTTTTGCACCTCACTTTAAATATATATATATTTTTTTATTTAATGGCCGCCATTTTGAAACAAGATGGCTGATGAATCTGGCCAGAGAACTTGGTCGAGGTGTTGATGTATACTATCCACATGCCTTCTTACATCGAAATAGGCGAATACGTGTGTTATCGCGTGACAAATACAAGATCGTTTCAAAATGTTAGCCATGCTAGAAATTCAAAGTGCTATAAATCAACCATTTTTTAAGATATCAACAAAAGAACAAATTTTCAGAAACAAAAACTGCTCCGGAATCTTTGTATCAAGGCCAAACACATAAAAAAAATCTTTTTCATTTTCCAATTTTTTAATACCTCATTTTGAATTTTAAATTTAATTTTTTTTAAATGGCAACCCTTTTGAAACAAGATGGCGAATGAAGCTGGCCAACGAACTCGGTCGGGACATTGGTATGTACTATGTACAGATCAATTTACATCCAAATAGGTTCATAAATACGCCTGTTATCGCGTGACAAAAATCAGGTCGTTTTAAAATGTCAGCCACAAGAGAAATTCAAAATGCTATTACTCAGCCATTTTTTTTCAGATATAGACGAAAGAAAAACTGTTCCGGAATCTTTGTATTAAGGTCAAACACATACAAAAAAAATATTTTTCATTTTCCAATTTTTTGGTATTTTATTTAATTTTTTTTATTTTTTAATTTTTTTTAAATGGCCGCCATTTTGAAACAAGATGGCGGATGAAGCTGGCCAACGAACTCGGTCGAGATATTTGTATGTACTATGTACACACCAAGGTACATCCAAGTCGGTTCATAAATACGCCTGTTATTACGTGAGAAAAATCAGGACGTTTCAAAATGTCAGCCACGCTAGAAATTCAAAATGCTATAACTCAGCCATTTCTTAAGATATAGACGAAACAAAAACTGCTCCTGAATCTTTTTATCAAGGTCAAACACATAAGAAGAAAATATTTTTTCAATTTTCAATTTTTGGTACCACAATTCAAATTTAAATTTTTCTTAAAAATTTAAATGGCCGCCATTTTTAAACAAGATGGCGAGTGAAGCTGGCCAACGAACCCGGTCGAGACATTGGTATGTACTATGTATAAACGAAGTTACATCCAAATCGGTTCATAAATACGCCTTTTATCGCGTGACAAAATTCAGGACGTTTCAAAATGTCAGCCACGCTAGAAATTCAAAATGCTATAACTCAGCCATTTTTTAAGATATAGACGAAACAAAAACTGCTCCGAAATCTTTGTATAAAGGTCAAATACATAAGAAAAAAATATTTTTCCATTTTCAATTTTTTGGTACCACATTTCAAATTTTATTTTTTTTTTTTAAATTTTAAATGGCCGCCATTTTGAAACAAAATGGCGGATGAAGCTGGCCAACAAACTCGGTCGAGAGATTAGTATGTACTATGTACACACCGAATTACATCCAAATCGGTTCATAAATACGCCTTTTATCGCGTGACAAAATCCAGAACGTTTCAAAATGTCAGCCACGCTAGAAATTCAAAATGCTATAACTCAGCCATTTTTTAAGATATAGACGAAACAAAAACTGCTCCGGAATCTTTGTATAAAGGTTAAACACATAAGAAAAAAATATTTTTCCATTTTTAATTTTTTGGTACCACATTTCAAGTTTAAAATTTTTTTAAAAATTTTAAATGGCCGCCATTTTGAAACAAAATGGCGGATGAAGCTGGCCAACGAACTCGGTCGAGACATTGGTATGTACTATCTACACACCGAATTACATCGAAATCGGTTCATAATTACGTGAGTTACAGTGTGACATAGGTCAGATATATATATATATATATCAATTTTGAACGGAGGGTGGTTTCGGGGTCTGGGGGTCATGATCGATGAAAATATACCAAAATTTTTTGAAATCGCTTTCCTCCGAAAGGCTGCAATAGGTAGCTTTTTTGTAAAGAAAGCTACCTAAAAAAAAAAGGGTTTAATGAGCAATAAATATTGTAAATATGACTATAACTCAGATTCTACTGAACAGAATTTTGTAGAACTTAACTGTTAAATACTAAATTTGGTTTATAGATGGTTTAATGTAAAAACCATCATTCTAAGTTGCTATGAGAGTTCTAAACTCGATTACGAAAGATTTCAAGTCAACTAATTAAATGCACAGTAAGTTAGATAATATTTCAGTGATTTTTTTTCAATATTTATCATATCATTCTGCGTTGTTTAGTTACGGAGCTATGCGGAAAAAGTTCTTAGTGGTACAGTAAAAAAAAATTGGAAGATATACGCTACAGAGAGAGGATATACTAGACAGTATATATGCTATAGTTATGGAAGTTGAGCTGAGTTCCTTAAATTCAGAAGTGATGCGGTATATACCTACCCCTACCTCTGAGAGAGTTCTATAATCAGGGGTTAATGCGATTATGAAATTTATATTTAACTATCTCTTTATATATATAATGCAAAGAGAAATTTCATTCCGGCCGCTTAAATCTTGAGTTCTGCTGAATAGATTTTGACGGGACATACATTGTTAGTTAGATAATTTTTCAAAATGATGTTAGTATAAAATATAACGTTCTACGTTGCTTAGTTAAATAATTATGGGGAAAGTTCTAAATCAGATGAACCCAATTTTGAAAGATTTGCTTTTTTTAAAGGTTCCGCTTAATGTTTTTTTTATGGGACTTAAACTGTTAATTAGATCATTTTTAGGGACGGTTTCGGTACATTTTCCAGTTTAAAAGATTCTGCTAAGTGGATTTCGATGGAACTTGATCGGTTAGTTAATTTTTCAGTGAATGTTTTTGTATAAAGCACATATCATTTGCTTAGTGTTGCTTGGTTGTTAGGTTGCTTGATTGTAGAATTATAGATGAAAGTTCTAGAATCAGGTGAACCCAATTATTATGAACGATCAGCCTTTTCAATAAGTCCAATTAACAGATACTGATGAGACTTGCATTGAACTTTTCTTGAACGCTTTTAGTATATTACATATTGTTCTATTGTTCTTTACCGAATCCTACACTAACAGATACACTAAAGAAATTGGTCCTTAACAGTCTAAATTTTGTATGACTCAATAAAATATACGGTAGCGTAATGAAATTCATATTGCTTTCAGCAATTCGGTTGGATACACCAGGTAAATGTCCATATTGCTTTAAAACGCATGATCAAATTCACAGATATATTTTGTTTCATTCAAGATTTCTTTTGAAAAACCGACCAGCGTAGCGGGCGAAGGCTGCTAGTATATATATAAACCAAACTTTTATAAAAAATATTGGGGATTTTCATTGATATGGAATGCGCATGGGCATTTCGAAGATTTCTAAGACGACACGTAAAACTCCATTTTTTTTTTTCTCAAAAATAATTTTTTTTTTAATTTTTTTTGATAAATGCATGTCATAATGCATATAATGTACCCCTGAATATTATTTAAAGTGAAATTTTCAAAAAATAAAGAATTGATTTTTAAGGTTTTTTAAGGTCCCTCGTCCCCTTAAGGAAAGTGGAGATTTTTTTTCTGCGAACGATTCACGAAATATTTTTTTTCGGCGACCATTTGTAAAAAATCGCGATATTTTTTTGAGTCCGAATTTTCGGACTGATGACCGAATTTTTCAAACTTTCGGAAAATTCGGAACAAAATCACCCCCCCCCCTGCCCCCCCCCCCCTTCTCTGGCTACGGCCTTATTGGCAAAAATGATTTCTGTGTAAAACACAATTCAACGTGTTTCGTAAGATTTAGAACATTATGGAAATTTAAGTCAGCCCCCCCCCCCCCCCCGAAATAAAATCCTGTGTACGCCACTGTCGTGATGTTACATTCGACAAAAAGCAAGGTAAGTCTATTGAAAAGTTTGTTAAAATGGCTTCATTATTATTAGTAAAGTTAAGAACAAGAATTCGGGATAGTCTTGGAATATCCTTTCGTATCGTCCTTTCACGCATAATTGCGGAAAAAACATCAAGATTTAATTCATTAAAAAGACTGATTACATTAACCGGTGATTCAACTAACCGGCGAACACCTTTAGCAAAAACTCAACACCCCCCCCCCCCTCCCCCAGAGTCAAATTCTGGCTGCGCCACTGCGTACGGGGCGCCAACCAGTGGAAAGGGCATCCACGAAAGAACCAATAAAGGAATTTTAGATTCTGCATGCGCCGGCCCTGCATAGCGTGCTGGTGCATGGGGGCAAAGATTAAATTAGGAGCCGCTGAAACATGCTTTTATCCACAATTTCTACTCATTAAAAAAAGGATTTTTGTGAATCGGCGTCCCATTTTAGAGTTGGTATCACTGGGCAGCTCCATTGTTTGTCCTTTCGATAATCATACTCCAAGTAGAACAAGTGTTTCAGGCACATCCTAGCCAGGCAATGCCTTTCCAGAGCAAGTCTCTCTTCCCCACCCTCTAAGGAAATTGTTGTTGTCCGAAAATTTTCAGTATAATCAATGAACTGCAACAGTATAATTAATGAACTGCATTTCAAATCTAGTTTCATTTTTTTAGTGTGTATTTATTCCATGCGACTTGAAATAATTAAAAAAAAAAAGAAACTAAGGTTTTTTCATCAGTGGTACGTTCTCTTCTGTACCCCTTGAACCTCCCGTGATACATTCTTTTTTGTTTTGTTTTTATGTTCATATTTATGAATATCATCTTAAAAGGGGTCATTGAGAGGGCACCCCTGATGTAAAAGACATTAAACTAGTTTCTATTCTTACTACAGGCACACATGTTTCAAAATCTTCCGCATTCAGGGATATTTCATTCAGCCAGAGCCTATGCTAGATTTTTTTAATTTATGCCCCCCCCCCCCCCCCGGAACATATGGTAATAACGTCATAAGAAAATATAATTGCACCATAATAACGCGCTGTTTCATTGATGTTTCATTATAACTGTTTTCCAATTTCTCAAACGGTTTTACCATGAAAATTTAACCCTTTTCAAAAATTGAAATACTTTAAAATTTATTCTTACTTCATATGAACGAAATAACGAGACAAGATAACAGTTTTCATCTTACATGTTCCTACTTCTAGTAATTCTGCTTCTTTTATTGTAGAAATATTCCAAACTTTTAACAAAGTTTCTCCTTTTAAATAATTAACTTATAATTATTTTCGGGCAATACCACGCGTTGTGCCTTGAGTTTCACTTTTTGGATCGTAATATTACATATGAGGACTGATAATTATCCAATTTTCATTATGAGACTGAATTTTACAATTTAACAAATACAAATTCAAAGAGAGGATTAAATTAGGAAACTTTTATCAATTTTTAAACCACTTTAATTTAATATCTTAAATAATTAATAATAATATTTATAAAAGTTACGAATGTAAAGGAAAAAAAATCCCTGCGGGCTCGGCACAGGAAAATTTCGAAGTTAAGTACTAATTTCATCAACAAAAATTAAATCAAGATTAGAGATAAACCCAATTTAACAATTTGGCAGCTTTTGAGGACCTAAGATTTTTATCAGAATCATGTTATCGGCTGAATTCAAAAAAATATTTTTCGTGCTCAACAACTCGAAATTTTCTGACACATTTTCAGACTCATTTTTAAAAGAAAAATACATTAGACTTGTTGACGTAATTTTCGAAAAGATTCAGGGTGTGAAAAATCTCAAAGATTTTTTTTATTTAAATCTGATTTTTTTGATTAAAATTAACTAACGACATGGTTTTAAACTTTGAAGGTTATAACATGCCATTTTCAATTGTCTTATAAATACAATTAAGATAGACACTTCAAAAATTTTTATGTATATGGGGCATTCTCAATCTTTTGACTTTCATGTCCCTGAATAATAATTTTTATTTTAATACACTGTTTTTTTTTAAATTTCATATACTGGGGAACATCCCATTGCACGATTGCACAGCCATATTAACAAGATAAATAAGTTTTGGATGATGTTGGGGGTTCAAATACCAGGAAAACTCTTATACCGTCTGTGATATCCGCTCGACTCCACTAACCATCCCAGGTGTGTATTCCTCGTTAAATATAGCACTCCTTTTTTTTAACTCAGAATATTTAGTTTATTTACAAATCACAAAATGGCATTATATGACGACACAAATGATGATAAAACTGTGTACAATGAAATAATAGGTTTCACAAGATGCACAACCACTTCACATTTCACTCCAACAACTACACTTCACTATATTATTAAATTATTATATTCCAGTGCTTATAGCACCCGACACACTTCCGTTTTTATTACAATGTTTCGGTTTCTCATAAAAAAAAAAACACCTGCCGCGCTTACATGCCGGCATCCACAACACTTCCTCCTTTCCACACCTCAAAAACAGTCTCCACCCTACCTCTCCGCGCACCCACACATATCACGGGTCAAATGGCGCCAGAGAAATCAAAGGAAAGTTATCCAGACGCCTCCACATATCACACCCCCCACCCAAGATTGAAAATGGGGGAGGGGGTCCCTCATTTTCTATCTGAAATTTAGTCTGGAGACGTCCTCATACTTTGTTTAAAAAAAAAAAAAAAAATTACCCAAATAAAAATACAAATTTATAAATATATATAAAAATATACAAACTAAATGTTTGAAGTAGTCAGGGCACACAGACTCAAACTCTTCTTACCTACTAATACAAAACAGAATTAATACTTAATAACAACAATAATAAATGCAATAAACTAAAAAAGAACATATAAAAGATATAGCTGCAGGAACAAATTAAATTAATCTTAACACTTTAAAGTCTAAAACAGTTTGGAAAGTTTTTCACAGTTTGTTTTCTAATCCAATAGTTTAAAGTCTAGACAGTGCGTCTGCATTTATCAACTTGGCACCAGGTCGGTGCGAAATCTTAATGTCATATTTCTTCAGTGCCCATCATTCAGCAGCCCATCGCTGCAGTTTAGAAGATTGAGGGACATTTTTGGTGATGAAAGTGGATTGTGATCGGTGGTAAGTTCCACAGGTGAACCAAAAATCCACGTTTCGAACTTCTTTAGAGACTGGCATAGCTTACCGGGTACAGTACTCCGTCTTTTCGCTGCGATAAACATGCGGCGATGCCGACTACAGATTCGTCACACTCGATGACAAATGGTACTCCTATAACGAGAGTATGTAGACTAGGTGCTTCGGTAAGTCCTCTTTTCAACTCATTAAACGCCCGATCATGCTCTTCTGACCAACACAACTGCTCTGGACTGTTCTTTTTCGTCAGTTCTGTTAGAGGATATGCTACTTCAGCATATTTGAGAATGTAATCTCTATAATAATTACACAAACCAAGAACACTTTTCAACTGTTTCTTCGTTTGAGGCACTGCTAGCCTTCGAATAGCCTCCACTTTTCCGGGGTCGGTCCGATGGCTGCCGGACCCGGTGATATGTCCAAAGTACTTGATCTGCTGTTTTGCGAATTCGCATTTTTTCAAGTTCACTGAGAACCTTAATTCTGATAACTTAGAAAATATCTTTTCTAAATGCATCAGGTGATCGGAAAATGTTTCAGAAAAGACGGCTATGTCGTCTATATATGCTCTGGCGAACTCCTTGGATTCGGACAGTGCTTTGTTCATTTCTCGTTGAAAAGTCGCAGCTGCGTTCTTGAGCCCGAAGGCCATTACTTTAAAGCGATACTGAGCCCTGCGAGTTTTAAAACATGCTAAATTTTGACTCTTCTTCTAGTGGTATGGCCCAATGCCCTTTGAGTAAGTCTATCGTGGTTATCACATTGGCCCTGCCAATACTGAATAACAGATCGGTGGCATTTTCCATCGGGAAATCATCAGTTTTCGTAATCGCATTTAGCGCTCGAAAATCTACGCATAGGCGCAAGGCCCCATCCTTCTTCATCACGCACGCTACTGGGTGTGGCGCCTCTGCCTCACTTTCTTCAATCAGACCTAGTTCCAATAACTCCTCAATTTGTTTATCTACTTGAGGTTTCAAGGCCTCTAGGATTCTGTAAGCATAGGGCTTTTTCTTTTCTGCTTCACTTATTCTTATTTTATGCTCTCCTACCTTGGCTATTTGCACTTTTCTAGAAAATAATTCTTTATATTTATACAAGAAATCGAACTTTTTTGCTTTCTCCACCTTTCCTAAATGACTTGGATCAACTTCTTCTATATCGAATAGGTCGGAGTTATCTTTCGTACTGGGGGTGGGATGGACCTCCCCTAATTCTTCCTCATTTTCGAAGATCACCCCCACCCCCTAGGAGTAAATTTTCTGATCTTATTTACGTGGACATTTCTAACATTCCCGTTCATTAATTTCACTTTGTAAGAATCAGGGTTACAGCGCGCCACTATTTCGGCTGGACCTGTCCACCTCGCGTAAAATTTGTTTGTGGAGTCCGGAATTAATAAATATACCTGGTCCCCTGGTCTAAATTCCTTGTAAATCGATCTTCGATTAGCGTACTTCGCATACGAGCTTTGCTTAACCTCCGACACTATTGCCGCTTGTTCCGCCGCCCTTTCTAAATTAATTTTTAACTCCTGGAGGTATACGGTCGCGCTCTTTCCTAGATTTATAGGTAGTGGGATTTCGCCTGCCCATGTAGATTTTAATACCGCCAGTGCCTCCCTGGCCTCCCTTCCGTACATTAATCGGAATGGCGATACGCCCGTAGTGCTATTCGGAATTTCTCTGTACGCAAATAATAGATAGGGGATGTGTTTATCCCAATTTTTAGGGTCGCTACGAATTATATGGTGTAACATACGTTTCAATACCTGATTATATCGTTCAACAAATCCCGAGCTCTGTGGGTGCCCCGGCGTAGCAAACCCTGATACAAAATTTCTGCCCTGATCACTCGCTATTACGCGGGGTATTCCTGTTCGCATAAATATCTCTAACAATGCGTCGCACGTAGCTTTAGCCGTAATTGTCCGTAACGGAACTGCCTCCGGCCATCTCGAATGTTGGTCTACCAAAGTAAGTACGTATTGATGCCTACGCGCTGAAGGAGGTTCAATTTTTCCAATTATGTCAATATTTACAACGTCGAACGGAAGTTCCGGTCTCTCAATTGGGACAATGGGTATCTGATCGCTGGCCCTCTCCCTGCTCCGTAGTTGGCAATCCTTACACGATGCACAATATTCTTCCACATCCCGCGACATACCTGGCCAAAAAAAGGAATAACGAATTGAATTCTCTCTTTTGTTTTTTTCATCCCGAGATGATTAGCGAAAATCGATTCCTGCGCAATTTTTAAAATTTCCTCCCTCCTCACCTTTGGTACCACTAATTGCATAACTTGATTTCCCGAAACTCTTTCCCTATGATAAAGTAAATTATCTACCATAACAAACCCGTTTTTCTCTTTTTCTGCATCTTTGAAAGCTCCCTGTAACGATTCGCAACTTTTCTATTGCGCTCTGTAAATGCTCGCATCTGATTGATGGACCCGCATTTAAATCTTCGCTATTATTTTTCCTTTCAATACAGCTAATCATTAACTCTTTTTCTTCAGTTTCATTGACTTAATAAACATAAATTCTCATCATTGATACTTTGTTGTTCCATTTCACTACCCCCTGCCTTTTGATATTTAATTTCTTCCCCCCTTTCTGACTGCATCTCCTCCGTAGACACATCACCTAATCTATTTTCTTCCGCTCCACTCTGAGCTGATCGTAATAACTCATAAATCGTTGGCGTGATAATACATGACCCATGTAATTTATCTGTTGCTGCGAACAAAACATCTACGCTATTAACTACACTATTCGACTCTTCGGAATCTAAAGCTATGGGTAAAGTTATAAGGTCAGCGGTTATTTTTTCTCCAAAAGCAGATATCAACTGAATTTTTGAATTTTCATTATTTCTAAATGAATCCGGTATTTGATTTGAATTAACTACTGGAATTTCGGCCGCATTATCGATTAATGTATCCATTTTCGCCCCCCTAACCACACATCCTGGTATTGCAAAGCTTGCGTATTTATTGCCTCCTCAGAACATAAAGCTGTCACTTTAGCAACTAACTTTTCATCATGTTTATTTTTCTCAATACCCGATTCTTTTTTCGTTTGATTGCGGAAATTCCCCATTTTATTTTTTTCTTTATTATTCGGACAGAAACGCAACTGAATTGTTTGTTTGCACAGCCTACAAATGTCGTTAGTTTTCCTATCCCGAGAAAGAACATTATTCCTGATATGAGGTGGGATATATTTCCCATGATTCACACTTTCGGTTTCATCAGTTGCGAAAGGATTTTATCGGTCTATCATAATTCCGAAAAAGTTCTACCTTTTGAAGTAAACCAATTATCGCATAATTCCGCGATCTCGCGTGGTTTTAGCCAGTCATCCATTTGCTTTAATTTAACGTAACTCCGCGTTTCTGAATCTAATGAACTCAATCTATCAGTAACAATTAATTCATTAAGCGTATCGAAATCATTTACTTTTCTAAGCTGACAATAAAAATCCCAATTAGCTCGGATTCTGCTTGCAAATCGTAAATGGTTTTCATTTTTCATTCTTTTTGCCGTAAGGAAATTTTCTAGACAAGCTTCCGGGGTGGGTTGAAATTCTTTTAAAATTAAAACCTTAACCTTCAGATAACTCTTCATTTCATTTGTATTTACATAAACTAATAAATGTGCCGCGCGTTCACCTACTAAATTTAGTAAAATTTCAACTCCTCCGCAACATTTTTCATTTCGAATGCTTTTTCGAGCGAACTAAAAAATAAATTCCACGCTTCCGGTTTAGAAGGAACTGGCATACTCAGAGTCCTAACACTTTTAAAGATTCTAAAGAATTAGTATGGGATTTTTTGTCCATCCCTCCCCCCCGAATCCGAATTTTTATCCTCAGTTTGGATCTTCGCCATTTCTAATTGGGCTTTTATGACTTCTAATTTTGTTCTCTCTAATTCTAGTGCATCGTTCTATTCCGATTTCACATTTTCTTTTTCAATTTTGAGTAACTCGGCTTCACGTTTTTCTTTTTCTATTCTATCCGATACCGTAGTAATTAAAAATTCTTTTATAAATTCGGTATCCTTAGCATATTGGTCGCTCCCTTCAATGAGTGTTTTCAAATCTATAATTCTGTATTCAGATTCTACTTTTAAGCCTAACTCAGTTGCGACTACAACTAAATCTTCTTTCCTCAGCCCTTTAAAGCTAAACATTTTTCTTTTTCAATTTCAAACACTTTTATAATAAATTCTACATATACCAGATGCTATCATTGTAAATAAATAAATCAAGCAATAAATGTTATGCTATAAATAGCATCTTTCTTCTGACATGCTTCAAACAATCATAAAAATGAACTATATACTTTCCTTTCGTCTCCTTAAATCATCTATATAAATATACAAACTCATACTAATAAATCACATTCTATATTCAAATATTTCTTATTCAGATTACTTCAATTAAAAATAAATAAACGTGCAGCTTACTTCTAATAACAGCTGTCGTTCTCGAACATGACAGCGTGTGATATACGCTCGATTCCACTAACCATCCCAGGTGTGTATTCCTCGTTAAATATAGAACTCTTTTTTTTTTTTTTTTTTTTTTTTTTTTTTTGTAACACAGAATAGTTAGTTTATTTACAAAACACAAAATGACATATGACGACACAAATGATGATAAAACTATGTACAATGAAATAATAGGTTTCACAAGATGCACAACTACTTCACATTTCACTCCAACAACTACACTTCACTAGTATTATTAAATTATTATATCCCGGTGCTCATAGCACCCGACACACTTCCGTTTTTATTACAATCTTTCGGTTTCTCATAAAAAAACACCTGCCGCGCTTACATGCCGGCATCCACAACACTTCCTCCTTTCCACACCTCAAAAACAGTCTCCACCCTACCTCTCCGCGCATCCACACGTATCACATGTCAAATGGCGCCAAAGAAATCAAAGGAAAGTTATCCAGACGCCTCCAGATATCACACCGTCCTGTGTTCCTGATGCTGATTTAAGTTTAGAGCTGTCTGGATAAAATTGTTTCAATAAAAATAATTCGATGTAATTTTTTTCTGAAACTGGAACTATTGTTTTATATAAATATGTAGCTAAAAATTAACCTGCACACATTTTTAGAGTTTTTTTTTTTAACTCTGTCCCTGGGTTTTAGATTCTTTACCGTCCCTCTTCTAAAATTAAATAGAAAATCATTTCAGATGCATCCACAGAATTTTTGAAGTGAAAACTTCTTTAGGCGCGTTGAGCTTTTTTTGAGATGGGGAAAAACTACTGATTTCGAGACACTGTAACGTAACCGACATGCTAGCATTTTGACACATAGACACTAGCGCGCCAAGCGGTGAATGACAGGAACTTTTCCCTCTTCAGCTCAATCCGCAAAAGAAGAAGGAAGCCAAAACTCACTTTTTCTCCCGGCGTATTGCTAAAACAAATTATTATTTTGTTTTTCGTCAGTTAAAAGGAATTATACCGTATTCGTGACCTACCTATTTCGTGTAACTAAAAACCGATAACGCTGTATTTTATCGTGTTGATGGTCTGGTCAATGACCAACAGTATTGGCGGGAATTTCGATTACGGAAGATAAAATACGGGGCACAGATGTCAGATACGCACTTGGGTACCTAATTGACACCAAAATGGCGTTACTTTATTTTACAAGGTAACCCGGCTACTGTTGCTTATTTATTAATAAATTGTTCATTTACTTTTATTTTATTTATTTTTTTAATTGTACAATTGTTTTGTTCTATAGTTATTAATGAAATTATCGTTTATTTATTGTTGTTTACTTTTTAAAACAATAGAAAATAATTTAAAAATATATATTGTAACTGGTATTGGAAAACGGGCTTTCGCCAAATTGACGTTAAAAAATCGCGCCAGTCCTGGTTCGTATATCACATCTCTGCCAAATACTCGGTTTTTTGATTTTTCGACTTTTTATCCAAAATTTCCGGATTTTTTAAACTTTCCCTTTCATTGTATCCCAAACACTACCTTCATACCAAATTTCAAGATTCTAGGGATACAGGACGTACCTCTGAGTTTTGATGATCGGTGAATCAGTGTCGAAAAGGCGAAAGTTTAAGTTCATATATCTTCTGAAATAAAAAAGATAGAAACGTGAAATTTCAGCAGTTAGTTCCATTTCCACATTACTTTAGATTTACGAAGTTTCAAGTTTCTGGGAATCACCAACACAAACTATATTGGGGGGGGGGGGTCAAAAGTACCCTGAGTTGCTTCCAGAAAAAGATGCTTACGCATAGGCGTAACCAGCCTTCTGAACGGGGGGGGGGGGTGCCCAGACTTCTTAACCTGAACATGTTGGATACAAACAATATCTTATATGGTAAAACCTGCTAAAACGGTATCTTATAAAACCAGTCAAATTTCCGTTTTAGACAAGTTTTCATCTTAGAAGGTATAGTTGTGTGGTATTTCTTTTAAAAAGAGCTCAAACGCGATTTTTGTTTGCGTGAGGCGGGATGAGAAGGGATTTGTACGGAGGTGTTCTAAATTAAAAGAGAAATTAGCGGACTGTTAACATAAATGTTTTAATGAAGGCTAATGGCGACTTGTTGCCGCAGAGGTTGTTCCTCTTACACTGATGCGTACTCAACCCGTGATCCGGGTTCAACGAAAGGGTTACATTAAAAGGATTGATTGCCAATTGGCATAGATGCTGGGGTGGTGTTCCGTCGCCAAAGGCGAATTACAATGTTTGTTACAGATAAGGAACATCCCGCCCGGCGTTGAAATATTATATTTCAATATGTATAAAATGCAATACAGATAAAAAAAACACACAACATAGTACAGGTTATAGGCAAAAGAAATAAACACAATGAAACACAATTACAGTCCAGATTGTTGTCAATTATTGTCATTTATGGGTAATATGCTTATTTGGTTAACAGAACGTTTAAAATTGCCCTTAGCGGTGCGTAGTTCTACTACTCTGACCATTCCGTCAGCACCTGGGATTGCCTTAGTAATGCGACCTAGAGACCAGGTGCAAAGTGGGAGTTGAGTGTCCTTTAATAGGACCAACATGCCTGGCAAAATATTTTGTTTTTTAAACATCCATTTGTTTCTCTCCTGTAAATTACTGAGATAATTGTTTTGCCAGCGTTTCCAAATCGTTTGGGTTAATTTTTGAGTCCTTTGCCACTTGTTAAGCAAGTTATCCTTTACCTCCATCAAATTAGGTTCAGGAATTAAATTAAGGGGCCTGCCTATGAGAAAGTGGCCTGGAGTTAACACCTGAAGATCGTCAGCATCTGTGGACAAGGGACAAAGCGGTCGCGAATTTAAAATCGCTTCGGTCTGTGTTATTACGGTTAGAAATTCTTCGATCGTGAGATGAGCTGAACCTACTGCTCTTTTCAAATGGTATTTGAAGGCCTTAACTCCTGCCTCCCCAAAACCACCAAAGTTGGGTGCTCTAGGAGGGGAGAATTTCCAGTTTTAATGCCTTCTGAAGCTAAAAAGTTACAAACTTCATCACTAGCTACAAGTTTACGCAAACGCTTCAGTTCTACTGAAGCCCCAACAAAATTTGTAGCGTTATCGTTAAAAATTACCGAGCTCCTCCCACGACGAGCGAAGAATCTCTTTAGCGTTGCTATTATCGCCTCGGATGTCAAGTCGGAGACAAAATCCAAGTGTACAGCTTTAGAGGCCATACACACGAAAATGGCAACGTATATTTTCTGAAAGGTACCCTTTCTCTGACCCTTATATTTTATTTCAAAGGGGCCACACAGATCTAATCCTACTCTGGAAAATTGTGAACTGGGCGTTATTCTTTCAGGAGGGAGATCTCCCATTACTTGATTAGCCAGTATAGGCTTAATTTTAAAACATTGTACACATTCATGTACTACCTTGCGAGCTGTGTTTCTACCGCTAAGAGGCCAATATTTTTGGCGCACAGTGTTCAAAAGAGCCTGGGGCCCGACATGAAAATCTCGTACATGATAATACTGGAATATGATTCTCGTTAAGTGACAGCTCGCTGGTAGCACTATAGGAAATTTGTGATCAAATGGTAAGTTAGATTTAGCCAATCTACCTCCCACCCTTATCAAGCCATTCGAATCAATAAAGGGGTTCAAAAATTTTAACTTACTTGAACCATGCACCGAAGATCTCCCTTTCAGGGCAGAGATTTCCTTTGCAAAATACATTACCTGCACATGCTTAATCAAGCACACTTCTGCCCCCATCAATTCCTCCAGTAACAGAGGGCCTGTTGCAGTTGCTACCTTTTTACACTTTAAGGAAAACCTAAAAATATATGCTACAATTCTAATTAATTTGGGAAAATTATTTGTTAAAGTCAACAAATTATCAAAAAAATTAATGTCCATCTTGTTAATTAAAGTCCCTTGTCTACTGGCTTTAAGTTCATTAGAATAATAACTGTTCGAGCAGTCAGTAAGACTAGAAACAGGTTTCTCTATTGCTTCTTTAAGAATTTGAAGTGGCGGCCCATTCCACCATAGTTCACTGGAGGCAAGGTTTTTCACATCCATTCCTCTGGATATCAGGTCTGCGGGATTATGCTCCGATGGAATATGGTGCCATGGAATGTTCCTTGAAATGTCTTTTATTTGCACTACACGGTTGCCGACAAAAGTTTTCAATAAATGTGGAGCAGTGTCCATCCAAGCTAAGGCAATGGTCGAGTCTGAAAATAGTCGCACAGCATTCACCTGTTGCTTTAAAGTATCTAAGGCCTGACAGGTTAATTCTGCAAGAAGAAGACACGCTGATAGTTCCAAGCGGGGTACGGTTATCACCTTTGTAGGGGCCACTCGTGACTTGCTGCAAAGAAGGTGACTAACCGTTTCGTTGGAGTTAGATATAGTTTGCACATAAATAACTGCACCGTATGCCTTTGAAGAAGCATCGGCGAAGCCATTAAGTACCACTGATTGGACGTGCACCTTTAAGAAGCATCTCGGTACGTTGATGGACTCGAGCTCTGGTAATGTTGCGATAAAGGTTTCCCATTGTTTGGAAATTTGTGAAGGTAAAGTATCGTTCCATTGTAATTTAAGCAACCACAATTGTTGCATGAATATCTTTGCCTTTGCAATCACTGGCCCTAAGAGACCAAGAGGGTCATAAAGCCGGGCAATTTGCGATAGCACCTCTCGTTTGGTGAAAGTACTTGTTACTTTAACGTTGACTTTGCATGTAAATGTATCGCTTGAACTGTTCCAAAGCATGCCTAAAGTTTTAACCGTTATTTCTTCGGAATTTCTATCCAAGGGAAATATCTGATTGTCAGTAGATTAGACCTTATTAGTACACCATTTATGCAAAATCATCCCTCCCCCTCTGAAGGAGTTGTGTTAATTCTGCTTGCATTAAATTCCTTTAAATTGGATCACCCCGACAAGCAATCATCCATATAGAAATCTTTCAGTACAATATTGGGAGCTAACGGAAAAGCTTTTTGCTCATCTAAGGCGAGTTGTTGCAAGACCTTGGTGGCCAAAAATGGGGCGCAAGCCGTTCCATATGTGACCGTTGATAATTGAAAGACCTTAATCGGGGATGATGCACTGTCTTTCCACAGAATTTTTAGGAATTTGTATTGGGACGGATTTATCTCCATCATTCTAAACATTTGTTTGATGTCGGCGGTGAATGCATAAATGTGCTTTCTAAATCGAACCAATATCGAAAAGAGATCGTCTTGTAGCACACCACCCTTGCACAATAAATCATTCAATGAGTATCCATTACTACTTTTTGCGCTTGCGTCATATACGACGCGCAATTTAGTTGTCGCGCTAGATGGTCGTAAAATTCCGTGATGGGGTAAATAATAGCCGTCCTCAAATTCATTAGTTTCCTCTATTTCATGCATGTGATTAAGAAACTGATATTCATTAAGAAATTGTGTATATAAATTCCGCATTATAGGGTCACGATCTAGACGTTGCCATAGATAATTTAATCTTTTCAATGCAACGATTTTTGAATTTCCTAAATTGGGCTCAGAAATTTCCGGTTTGAAAGGCATTTCTACGACATATCTGCCATCCGAATTGCTAAAATGCGTTTTATCGAAGTGCCTATTGCAATATACTAACTCTTTACTATCACAAGTCTTTAAATTTCCCACCTCTTCTATCTCCCAAAAAGATTTCAATGTGTTATCTAAAGCTTCTAAATTTTTCGTTAAGAAACAATATTTTTTCGTATTGTTTACTACATTGTTATACACACAACCAGAAATTCGATAACCAAACACACTTTTTACACACTGTAAATATAAGTGCTTTCCTAACTTTATTTTGTCTGCCTGTAAGAATTCAAAGAACAGTTCCGCACCTAATAAAATTTCAACCTTATTTGGAATAAAAAACTGTGGGTCAGCTAAACAGATGTTCGAAGGAATGTTTAATTTTTTTACGTTTATTTCCTTTCCAGGAATGAAATCTGTGATTCTCGGGATGATCAACGAGTCCAGATTCCATCGCAAATCGCCTCTCTTATTATTAGAGACACACGCCTTCACTTTAGATTTCAAGGACATCGGTGAATTATTAAGACCTGAAACGGGAATGTTAATTGATTGTTTTTTCAAACCTAAGTTTCAGCTGCTCTTAAACTTATAAAATTAGTCTGTGAGGCACTATCCAAGATTGTACGAAAAGGCTGATTTATACCATTAATATCTGCTATATAAACAATCGCAGTATTTATTAAGACAGATTTATGGCTCTTTTCATGTGAAAAAAATGAATGAACTACATTTTCATTTTGCGCTGAATCTCCGGAAGCTAAATTTCTATTAATTGCCTCTTCAGCAGCCAGACTGTTTATAGATTTTGAAGGCTCATAAATTCGAACATCTGGTGATGAGTAATTATGCAACGAAGTATGATGTTTGGAGCTGCAAACAAGACATCTGCTCTTTGAAGTACATTGATGAATTATATGAAAAAAACTAAGGCAATTAAAACAAAGCTTATTTTTCTTTACAATGTTTAGACAATCGCTTAGTTTCATACTTTTATACTTCTCGCAATGATATGTTGGGCGACTTTCTGTTTTACATAAAATGCACATTTTATTTTGTGGTTTGGTGGTACGGATAAGTAAAGATTTATTGGTGGTTTTTGAAGCATTCGCAGAAGTAATACTACTTAAAATTTGGCATCTATGCTCTAAAAATTCTAAAAATTCATCGAAATTAGGCACTTCCTTATCCTTTAGTGTTAATTCAAATTGCTTACGAGTTTCTCGATCAATTTTTCCTAATATTATGTTCAACAAAATAGCGTTTGAAAAGGTGTCTGTATCGAATTCTGTGGAATATTTTGCAACCTTCTCTCGCGGGCTTCTCTTAGCCAGGCGGGCGCCGCGAAGGATCACGTGACGTTTGAGAGAATTGATATTAAAAGACATTTTTTCTTTCTTGTTCCTTTTTAGTTGGTTTTGTGAATGTAAAATATGAACGCAGTAAGTAGACTGCATTTTTTCTCTTGGTCTTCTAAAATTAGAAGAAATGTTGTTTTAATTTTAAAAGGAAAATTTATCTCGAGCATAAAATCATGCTATTGTTCTTTATGGCTTCTTAATAGAAGAAAATAGTTGCTGGAAATTTAATTGTATTTAGAATCATGACTTCTAGAAGGAGCAAAGCAACTAAATATGTTTCATCTGTAAATATGTAAATAATATACATTATGTATATATTCGAACTGTAAATAATAATCTACAAAAGTTCTAGTGATAATGATTATTTACAAATGATAAACACAAAAGTAAAAACTTTTATTTGTGAAATATGATGACTTTAATATGATTTAAATGGAATCTTGACTTCTTATAATAATGCTCTCCCTATAACAATTTCGTGAACTGTGATTTAATTGTGGAATAACTTGAAATTCTTCAAGTTTTTGGTGCCTCAACAACCGGGAAAAAAGGTAAGAAATACCTTTATTATTCTGCATGACTGTTGACTTCTTGAAAATATACATTTTTCATGATAATTTATTTTGAAAACTGAATTTAATTTTAAACATGGATAAGACAGATAAACTTAAAAGTAAAAAAGCTACTGTTCATGCAGCCATTACGAAATTAATCACAAAATGTGATACATTATTATCTGTTGATATTGATAAGACTGATTGCGATTCTTTAATGGAATCGTTAGAGCTCGTAAATGAAAAGGAAGCTCAACTAAAGGAGTTAGATTCCGAAATGGATGAGCTAATTCAGGAAAAAACTGAATATGAAAAAGAACTAAAATCGGTAGAAGAATATTCTGAAAAAATATCCAGTTTGAAATCTAAAATTAAGATGAGGCTTAAAAAATGTAAAATCGAAACTGAACCAAAAGTTGTACTAGAATCAAGTAACGGTTCAAAAATCGGAAGTAAACCAGTTTCGGCAGTGAAGCTTCCTAAACTTAACATAGAAAAATTTTCTGGTGATGCAAGCCAGTTCTTAGAATTTTTTAATTTATTTACTAGTGCGATAGATTCAAACGAATCGTTATCAAAAATTGAAAAATTCCAATACCTGAAATCTTTGTTGTCGGGACCTGCATATAATATTGTATCTGGTTTTGAACTGACAGATCAAAATTATTCTACTTGTTTAAAATTGTTAGAAGAGAGGTATGGTAAGCGGGAAAATATCATAAACTGTTACATGAATAAAATTCTAAATCTTGAACCAGTGAAATCCTCTAACAATGTTATTTCTTTAAGGAAGCTGTACGATAATATTGAAACTAGTATGAGAAATCTTGATGCGTTAGGAGTAACATCAGGCTCTTACAGCCATTTATTACTACCAATTTTATTAAGGTTATTACCAAAAAATTTGATACTAGATTTCCATCGAAAACGTGACCCCGATAAGGACTGTGAAGTCACCGATTTAATAAATTTTATTAAAACGGAATTAAGATGTCGTGAAGCTACTAATTTAGTAAATAATTCCCAAACCAAGGCTTATGAAATCCTAAAACCAAATATGAAAATCCTTCAAGTAAATATCAATATTTTCCTCAAAAGAAAAATATACCTTCAGCTGCTGCTTTAAATACATCTACAAAACAGTTTTGCATATTTTGTAAGTCTTCTGATCATGTAGGACTAAATTGTTCGGAATTCACTGACGAACAAAAACGATATAAATTAAAGAAAGAAGGTCGTTGTTACAAATGCTTTTACAAGTCCCATTTATCAATTAATTGTAGAACAAAAATTAACCCTTGTTCCAAATGTGGTAACACTACCCATAGTACTTTGTTTTGTTTTAAAGAAACAGCAAAAGAAAATCCTGAAAAAGAAATGAAAGGTGCAATTGTATCTATGATGTCAGAACAAAAATATAAACAAAATAAATCTACATTATTGCAGACTTGTACAGTTTCTGTGTCTGCTGGTAAGGAATGCTTGTTGGCTCGCGTTTTATGTGATAGTGGTTCAGAAAAATGCTTCGTGAAGAGATCGCTAGTACAAAAATTAAAATTGAAGCCATTGCGAAGAGAAAATTTATTAGTTTATCCTTTTGGGCGGAGACGCCCTTATGAATCTTGTTATGAAGTAGTTGCTCTAGAATTATCCAGTGTTGTGCAACCTATTAACTCGATAAATATCGAAGCTCTTGTGGTTGATAATATAACTGGAGCTTCTGTGAAAACACTAGAACCAGAACTTCTAGACATAATGAGAACAAGAGGCTTTAAGCCTGCTGATACAGGTCTTGAACAGGAAATAAATATTTTGCTAGGGTCTGACTTTTTGTGGAAAATATTAAAGGGAATCGAGGGAAAATTGACAAAAGAATTATACGTTGCAGAAACTATTTTCGGTCATACGGTGCAAGGGCAGATAGAGTCGAATAAAAAAGAAGTAGCTTGTTTGCGTGTTTCAGTTGAAAATATAAATACCCAACTGAAAGCATTTTGGGATCTTGAATCAATTGGCATTGCTGAAAGCAATGAAAAGAACATTACCGATTATGAGGTAATAAAAGAATTTAAAGAAAATCTAAAATTCGTAAATGGGCGTTATGAAGCAAAATTATTGTGGAAAGATTCTCGCGAATTACTTAGAAATAATCTTGAAGTAGCAAAGAAGCGGTTTTCTAGTTTAGAAAATAAATTCTTGAAAAACTATTCTTTATTTAAAGAATATAACTCCATTTTGCTTGAGCAGTTTAATGAGGGTGTAATAGAACTGTGCACCGAGAAAGATTCTAATAATTCCTATTACATGCCACACAGACCTGTTATCCGTGACGACAAAACTACAACAAAAATGCGCATAGTCTATGATGCTTCTTCCAAATATGGTGATTCTCTATCATTAAACGAATGTTTGTATCATGTCCCTAACTTGAATTCTAATGTTTTAGATGATGGAAACATTCCTGTTTCGAGTTTCGAACCCCCAAATACTTCCTTGAAAATTTTAGCATTGATCTGGATCAATACAGAAGATACATTAGGACTAGAATTACGACCCTTGTTAGAAAAATTAAATAATGATTCTTCTACTAAACGCAATGTTTTGAAAATTGCAACTATGTTCCTTGATTCAGCCGGATTTATTGCCCCTTTTGTTTCTGGTGAACTAGAAAATGATTGGCAAAATTGGCTTTCAGAAATCCCTGATCTCGCTCACTTGAAAATTCCCTGGCAGTATTTTAGCAACCTGATCATTGAAAAGGAGCATCTCCAGTTGCATATTTTTCCTGATGCTAACCCTAATGTGTATGTTCCTGAATTTCTTTCCTTGCCTGAAAATCTGTGGCCTAGTGTTAAAATTGTTGCTACACAATTACCTGATGTTTCTAAAGAGAAGTCTCTAAAATCAGCAACCATTTCTTGTGTTGTTCAAACAAATAAAGCTGATGAAATTCCTATTTTTAATCTTGAAAAATATAGCTCCCTAAAGAAATTGTATAGAGTAACTGCTTGGCTATTTAGATTTATTTCTAATATAAAATTAAAGGTAGAAAAAAGAGATTTTTCAGAATTATCAGCTGAGAAAATGTTACATGCTGAAAATTTTTGGTTAAAGCTGGTGCAGGAAAAAAGTTTCCCTGAAGTTACAAAATACTTGAAATGTAACTAAAGTATCCCTAGTGAATCGAATCTTCTACAGTTAAATCCTATGTTGTCAGATGATGATTTGCTGTTGCTACGAGGACGGTTACAAAAGTCTGATTCCTCATTTTATGAAAAACATCCTGATGTGATTCCTGCAAAACATAAATTGACTGAATTAATCGTGAAAGATGCACATGAAAAAGTTTTTCATTCAGAAGTGCCCAGAACATTAGTGCAAACTTGTGAAAAGTTTTGGATTTCAAAATCTAGCCAGCGCATAAAATCAGTCCTAAACAAACGTGCAATCTGGAAGAAATCTAACGCACGCCCTGGTGAACAAGTTAGAGCACCTCTAAAACATATCTTGTGTTTACCTACCATAAAAGTGAACGATTTGATTTTACTAGCAACCAAAGAATCTTTAGTGAAATGCTTCCGTTTACGTGAGACTCTTCAGAATCATTTCTGGAAGCGCTTGAAAAATGAGTACTTCTCAACTTACAATCTGCTCACTACACGGACCAGAATAATACTTCTGACTTTGAAATATATGATGTGATTCTTATGCATATGAACATTATATTAAAAGACCTATTAATTCTTGTGTATAATTTAGAAGTAAAAACCTTTGAACTTTATTATTAATAGATTCAAAAAACTCTTACTTGACTGAAAAAAAAAAAAACTTTGATATTATTAGACTAAAAAACTCTCATGGACATTTGACTAAACAAATCTTGAACTCTTTTTGTTATTGACTTTAAAAAAAAAAGATTTTTATTTTTTTTTTTTCACTTAAAAAAAAAAAAAATGTTTCTTGTTTGATAATATTTCTAATTTTTAGTTTAATTTTTTTTGTGATGAATATTCTAGAAAAGTTGTATAGATTTAAATTGTTCTTTCTATTTTTAGTAGCAGAAACATCTTGGCTAATTTTTTAAATTGTTTATTATTTTATTGAAGCCCAGTATGTAAGTATATATTTTGATTTTGTATTGTATTTATGTATAGTGTAACTGATAATTTTTTAGAATAATTTTTATTTCTACTTTAATTATTTGAATCCCCATTTTGATGAACCCTTGTTCATCGGGGGGGAGTTTGTGGAATATTTTGCAACCTTCTCTCGCGGGCTTCTCTTAGCCAGGCGGGCGCCGCGAAGGATCACGTGACGTTTGAGAGAATTGATATTAAAAGACATTTTTTCTTTCTTGTTCCTTTTTAGTTGGTTTTGTGAATGTAAAATATGAACGCAGTAAGTAGACTGCATTTTTTCTCTTGGTCTTCTAAAATTAGAAGAAATGTTGTTTTAATTTTAAAAGGAAAATTTATCTCGAGCATAAAATCATGCTATTGTTCTTTATGGCTTCTTAATAGAAGAAAATAGTTGCTGGAAATTTAATTGTATTTAGAATCATGACTTCTAGAAGGAGCAAAGCAACTAAATATGTTTCATCTGTAAATATGTAAATAATATACATTATGTATATATTCGAACTGTAAATAATAATCTACAAAAGTTCTAGTGATGATGATTATTTACAAATGATAAACACAAAAGTAAAAACTTTTATTTGTGAAATATGATGACTTTAATATGATTTAAATGGAATCTTGACTTCTTATAATAATGCTCTCCCTATAACAATTTCGTGAACTGTGATTTAATTGTGGAATAACTTGAAATTCTTCAAATTCCAAGACCTTTAACGCTCTCAAATTCTTTTTTACCTGATCTAAAAGGTTTCTCAGTTCTTTAGCTGACTCTTGTTTGATTACATAAAGATTTATTATATTTTTTATGTGGCAATCCACAATAATTCTTTTGTTTTCATAGCGCTCTCCCAGCTCTCTGAAGAGTGAGCTAAAGGTGTCATCTGAGGTTTGTAAACCTTTCGGTTCACCCGTTAATGCTCCTCTGAGATAAAAAAGTTTTTCGTTGTCTGTTAAATGAGGATTGCTATTGATCAATTCATTGAAGGTGGTCTTAAATGTAGACCATTCTTCAAATTTGCCACTAAAAATCGGAAGTGGAATTTTAGGGAGCTTTATGCTGACCCCTCTGGCAATAACTTGATCATTAACATGGGATTTTGATTCAGATGTGCTGTCTATTTTACTATTTTTTTCTTCATTTTGTTTGTGAAAAGATGATTTAAGGTTTACCTCTAATTTCTGTATCTCCTCATCCAATTGCGAGAGTTGTTCTTCCGTTTCCTCAATTTTTTCTTCGTCCATGATTTTGTAGTATTCCTGTTTGATCACTTCGAATTTTTCTTCGATTTTGTGAAGGAGCTCTAGTTGAGCCTTGGTTTCCGCAATTGAGAAGCTTTTTCCCTCGGTGGCGTTTACGATCTTCGTTAGCTGGGCCTTGATGTTGGCACGCCGCCGATTTAGTGCTGTAATGTCCGAGTCTGCCATCCTTTCGTCTTGTTGACGAAATTGACATAAATTAAATTAAATTTGTTTGCGCTGGTCTTACCTCCGGCTCGACGGACCAAAATGTACGGAGGTGTTCTAAATTAAAAGAGAAATTAGCCGACTGTTAACATAAATGTTTTAATGAAGGCTAATGGCGACTTGTTGCCGCAGAGGTTGTTCCTCTTACACTGATGCGTACTCAACCCGTGATCCGGGTTCAACGAAGGGTTACATTAAAAGGATTGATTGCCAATTGGCATAGATGCAGGGGTGGTGTTCCGTCGCCAAAGGCGAATTACAATGTTTGTTACAGGTACGGAACAGGATTCAAAGCATCAAAACTAGATCTAATTTTAAAAAAGAAAAAAAAAGAATATGTAAATCTCCTTGCAGCACTCACATAAGACAGTGACTAAGGGTGGTCACAAGAGTAAAATTTTTTGGCACCTTAACTTCTTATAAAGATTAAAAATAGCCTTTAATCATGCTGGAAACTTCTATAGGCACAGGGGAACACTGCATGAGATCTAAATTTATCACAGTCAAAGTGTTGTACATGAAAGTTTGCGGGATGATAAATCTCAGATAATACATGCGGTACACCAGTACATACATACGAAAGTTTTTCAGAATGTGACTCCATGACTTCTTAGGGATCACCGGAGGGACCCAAGAAATTTTGGAGGAAAGTCTATACAAATAATTCTTTTATTATTATAAATAATTATAATATTCATTAATATCGTAATTTCCTGGCTATAATCCGTGGATCAAACAATCATGTTTCGATCCAAAAATTTTATTTCATTATTGAAGTTAAATATTTATTACTATTTAACAAGTTACTTTTTATCGAACAAGATTTCTGGGTTCGAACGTAATTGTTTATCCGCAGATTATAGACCGGGAATTACGGTAATTCATGTTTTTACCACAAAATGTGTCGAATATATTAAGTAGGTCATGATAATATACACTAAATTTTATCAAGATAAAAATCTATATCTGTAGCTATAATGATGTGACTGTAATAATAAAAATAGGTGCTTGTCTGTATATGTGTGTGTGTATGCGCGAGCGTTCAACTCTGTAAAAACAATGCAACCCGCACAGCCGTAAGATTTGACAGGACCTGTATGCCTGAAGTCATGCATATCGAAGACAATTTCTGGAATTTTTCAATTAATGTTTTATGCGAATTTTTTCGCACTGTTCGGCATTTTTTTTTCAAAGTAGTAAAAAAGAATCCGATTTCAATATTTTATCCAGTATAAACTTTGTCTTCCTTTCAATAAAGTGTTTTCGAGATTCTTACAGCGATTTTTCAATTTTTAACAATTTTTTAGTTATTTTTAAACGGCATTTCGTGGTGATTTTTTCTTTACATTCCTAAAAGGAATCTGGTTTAAATCTTTTACCCAATTACTTAATTTCGTTCCCTGTAGTTTTTTAATCTTTCCCGAATTTTTAGCGGTGGTTTTCGTGCTTTGAGGCGATTTTTTTACTTTTTTTGAAACAGAAAAACTCTCCGGTAATTTTTGCAATTGCCGTGATTAAATTCGAATTGGGAGCATGTCAAATCAGTTCTTATAAGAAGGCTGAAAATTTAATTTGGCTCGAAATATAAAACGCAGTAATTCAAGATTCGCTTCTTTCGAGGCAGAAGTCGTAGCTTGCTCGGAAGTACGTTGCCGAAGGCAGTCCCCACCTCAATCCTAGGATTGTTTAATTCTACGTTCGTTAAAAAAAAAAAAAAAAAACCAACGAAACTCTACTAGTCATGAACTTTTCTTTGAGGGATAGGGTTTGAAATAACGAGCGGGATCGCGCGATTTGCGCACAGAAAAGGAAAGTCCCGCATAATAAAAATGCTGTGTACTATTTCCCCCCTCCAAATTCTTTCACAAACCAGTGATTCTTCAGTGAGTATTTTAAAAATTTTTTGAAATGCGCGATTTTTATTTCTTTTATGGAATTTTTCAAAGTCAATTCGTGAATCTGCCCCGGAAAAAACGATCGTGGAAAAATATCAGTAATTTCGATAAAAGAACGCAGAAAATAATCGCGAATTTCGTCAAAAGATTGCGCAAAAAATTACGAATTTCAATAAACGATTGACGAAAAATTTTTGCAAATTACGTCAAAATGTCGCGGAAAAAAGTACATAATTTTGTTAATTGGTACGGAAAGATATCGAGAATTATATCGATTGGTCGCGCAAAACTTATCGTGAATTTCGGCAAATGACCCTTGTAAAAAATCAGTTTCGTTTAATCGGCCGCAACAGAAAATAAATTTCATCAAAGGATCGCGGTAAAAGCGAGAATTTCGTCAAAGGATCGCAGAAAGAAGAAACGAATTTCGTCAAAAGATCGTAGAAAGATAACGCGAATTTCATCAAAGGATCATGCTAAAGAAATGCCAATTTCGTCAAAATATCGCGATAAAAAACATGAATTTTTTCAAAGATTAGTGATGAAAAGTGCGAATTTCGACAAAAAATTGCGTAGAAAGACGTGAATTTCGTCAAACGATTTTGGTAAAAAATTATAAATATCATGAAATGATCGCAGAATAAAATCGCGAATTTGGTCAAAATTTACTGTACTAAACTAAAAGATTGAAACCGGGTTCCCTTTTCTTACTTTCAAAAAAACGCCGTGAAACGAGAAGAAATTTTAAAAATCGTATAAAAATTTTAAGAGGAAAAAAATTACTATATTGACTTGAAAGACTGCAACCATATTCCTTTTACGAATATCAAAATATAGCCGCGAAACACGAAATTGAACCAACCAACCAACCTCCAGTTTAATTTGAATTTTCTGTGCTATTATTTTTCCTTTTCATAGGAGGCAGGGTATGTACACTCCCTCCTATTTCCCCTGGCTAATCGCATTTTAGAGTATCGTTTCACATCTGCCTTTCCTTTCAAATTTTTTTGCTTTTTTCTAGATTTTAAACTACGAAAGCAAAGAGACTAATAGTTTCTATCCTCGTCAATAGAAAGAACGGTGTTACAAAATATCTCCCCCAAACAAAAGACGTCAAAGTGGGATTATAAAGCCATCTTTTTGACTTACTATGACTAATACAGATTCTTGTAAATATTCTAGTTTTAAAAAAGATAAATAACATAATTTTCTTAAAAAAAGAAAGAAAGTAAAAAAGAACGTGGGTTTCTTTTTTTATCACATTTCAAAATGTTATGTGTTGTTATATGGCTGTTAGTTTTCTGAACTAAGCTAATTTGCTAAACTAATTAAACTCTGCTTTCATTTCTTTTTTTCTTTTGTAGATTTCGATTTTTTAAAATAATTGTGCTCGAGTCTGCGCAAGCGGGGGGGGGGGGGTGCCCGGGCACCCAGGGCACCCCCCCTGGTTACGCCTATGTTACGGCTGTGCTTTCAAGACTTGGCAGGGGCACTGCCGTGTCCCCAGATGCTTTCATTAGTGCTGCTACACAATTCAACGCATAAAACATTTCCTGACGATTAAAAAAACACACACGCAATTGTTGAAGTTTTCTCTTCTATTGGCACTCCCGGAGTACCACTGTTTTTTTTTTTTTTTTTTTTTTTAAGTTTTTTCTCATGCAGAAGTATGCTAGAGAAATAATGTCTAAAATTCTTTGGCAGGAAATTTCATAGGCGTAACCAGCCTTTTGAACGGGGGGGGTGCCCAGACTTTTTAACCTGAACATGTTGGATACAAACAATATCTTATATAGTAAAACCAGCTAAAACGAATCCTATAAAACCGATCGAATTTCCGTTTTAGACAGTTTTCCATCTTAAGAGGTATAATTGTGTGGTATTTCTTTTAAAAAGGGATCAAACGCGATTTTTGTTTGCGGGAGTGTTGAGAAGGGGTTCAAAATATTAAAACTAAATCTAATGGTAAAAAAAAAGATATGTAAATGTCCTTGCAGCAGTGATGTAAGACAGTGACTAAGTGTCATCACAACTGTAAAACCTTTTGGCACCCAACTTCTTATAAAGATTAAAAAAGGCCTTTAATCATGCTGGAAACTTCTATAGGCACAGGGGAACACTGCATGAGATCTAAAATTATCTCAGTCAAAGTCTTGTAGATGAAATTTTGCCGGATGATAAATCTAAGATAATACATGCGGTACATCAGTACATGTGCACGAAATTTTTTCAGAATGTGACTCCATGACTTCTTAGGGATCACCGGAGGGACCCAAGAAATTTTGGAGGAAAGTCTATATAAATAATTATCATAATATTATAAATAATTATAATATTCATTAATAGCGTAATTTCCTGCCTATAATCCGCGGCTCAAACAATCATGTTTCGACCTAGAAATTTTATTTCATTATTTAAGTTAAATATTTTTCGCGATTTAATAAGTTACGTTTTATGAAACAAGATTTCTGGGTCTGAACCTAATTGTTTGATCCGCAGATTATAGGCCGGAAATTACGGTAATTCAGGTTTTTTACCCCAGAGTGTGTCGGATATATTAGGTAAAGCAGGTCATGATAATATACACTAAATTTTATCAAGATGATAAAAATTATATTATCATGATACGACTGTAATAATAAAGATAGGCGCTTGTATGTCTCTGTGTGTGTGTACGCGCGCGCTCGCTGAGCTCTGAAAAAACAATGTAGCCTGCACCCGTAAGATTTGACAGGACCTGTGTGCCTGAATTCATGCATATGGAAGACAATTTCTGGAATTTTTCAATTAATTTTTTATGCGAATTTTTTTTGCATTTTGCGGCAATTTTTTCAAATAATTAAAAAATAATCCGATTTCAATATTTTACCCAGTAAACTTTGTCTTCTTTTCAATAAAGTGTTTTCGAGATTCTTACAGCGATTTTTCAATTTTTTAATGTTACCTTTAGAGGGTTTTTTCGCATTTCGCGGTGATTTTTTTTTTTTTTTTGACATTCCTAAAACGAATCCGGTTTAAGTCTTTTACCCAATTAGTTAGTTTCGTTCCCTGTGGTTTTATAATCTTTTCCGAATTTTTAATGCACTTTCTAGCGGGGGTTTTCGTGCTTTAAGGCGATTTTTTGACATTTTTTGAAGAAAAAAAAAAAAACTCTCTGGTAATTTTTGCAATTGCCGTGATTAAATTCGAATTGAATAATGTCAAATCAGCTCTTATAAGAAAGCTGAAAATTTAATTTTGTTCGAAATAAAAAACGCAATAATTCAAGATTCGCTTGTTTCGAGACAGAAGAGGTCGTAGCTTGCTCGGGAGTACGTTGCCGAAGGCAGTCCCCCCCCCCCCTCCTAGATTTGTTTAAAAAAAACTAACTACTTCTCTAATAATGAAGTTTTCTTTCAGGGGTAGGGTTTGAAATAACGCGCGGAATCGCACGATTTGTGCACAGAAAAGGAGAGTCTCTCATAATAAAAAATGCTGTGCAGTATTTCCCCCTTCAAATTCTTTCACAGACCTGTGATTCTTCAGTAAGTATTTAAAAAAAAAATTGGGTCCGCGATTTTTATTTCTTTTATGGAATTTCTCAAAATCAATTCGTGAATCAGTCCCGAAAAAAATTGAGAATTTCTTCAAACGATCGTGGAAAAATATCGGGAATTTCGATAAAAGAGTGCAGAAGGTAATCGCCAATTTCGTTTAACGATTGCGCAAAAAAATTACGAATTTCGATAAAGGATTGACGAAATTTTTTTTCAAATTTCGTCAAAATGTTGCGGAAAAGAGTAGAGAATTTTGTTAATTGGTACGGAAAGATATCGAGAATTTTTCCGAACGGTCGCGCAATACTACCCCGAATTTCGACACATGATCTCCCTGTAAAAATATCAGTTTCATTTTCGTCAATCGGTCGCAACAGAAAATAAATTTCGTCAAAGGATCGCGGTAAAAACGAGAATTTCGTCAACGGATCGCCGAAAGAAAGCGCGAATTTCGTCAAAAGATCGTGGAAAGAAAACGCGAATTTCATCGAAGGATCGTGTGCTAAAGAAATGCCAAATTCATCAAAATATTGCGGTAAAAAATGCGAATTTCGTCAAAGGATAGCAGTAAAAAACACGAATTTTGTCAAAGGTAAGTGGTGAAAAGTGCAGATTTCGACAAAAAATCGCATAGAAAGACGTGAATTTCGTCACACGATTTTGGGGGAAAAATGTAAATATCATGAAATGATCACAGAATAAAATTGCGAATTTGTCAAAATTTACTGCATTGGGCTAAAAGTTTGAAACGGGGTTTCTTTTCCTACTTTCAAAAGAACGCCGAAAAACGAGAAAAAACTCTAAAAATCGTATACAAATTTTCAGAGGAAAAAAATTACTATATTGACTTGAAAGACTGCAACCATATTCCTTTCAAGAATGTCAAAAAATGGCCACGAAACACTAAATTCAACTAACCAACCAACCTGCAGATTAATTTGAATTTTCTGTGCTATTATTTTTCGTTTACAAAGGAGGCAGGGTATGTGTCCCCACCCCCAACCCCTTTACCTCGGCTAATCGAAATTTGGAATTATCGTTTCACATTTGCATCCCCTTTCATTTTTTTTTTTTTTCCTTCTTTCTTGACTTTAAACTACCAAAGCAAGGAGACAAATAGTTTCTATCCTCGTCAAGAACTTGCGTTAATTTCTCATGAAATTGCAGAAACATGCAATAGAAAGAACGGGGTTAAAAACACCTCCCACAGACAAAGGACGTCAAAGTGGGATTATAAAGCCACCTTTTTGAATTACTATGATTAATACAGATTCTTGCAAATATTCTAGTTTTAAAAAAGATAAACAACATAATTTTCTTTTAAAAAAAAAGAATGTGGGTTTCTTTTTTTATCACATTTCAAAACTTAGCCGTTTAGTTTTCTGAACTAAACTAATTGAACTTCTTTTTTCTTTTGAAAATTTCGATTTTTTAAAGTAATTGTGCTCGAGTCTGCGGAAACGGGGGGGTGCCCGGGCACCCAGGGCACCCCCCCTGGTTACGCCTATGAATTTACTGTAGAATTTAAATCAGCATTTAAATATCAATTTCAAGCATCGTGCGTTTATTGGTAGTCTCACCAAAGATACTATACTCCATATTCTTTGGTCTCACCGTCCCCAAGGTTTATTCCTGCACTTTTCGAGGTAAATCAAAAAATATATATATACTAGAAAGGTACACCGTCAAAAATGACGGAAATTTAGATATAAAGATATATACAACTCATGTGCAAGAATATG
This sequence comes from Maratus speciosus, assembly GCA_963932465.1. Classification (NCBI taxonomy): domain Eukaryota; kingdom Metazoa; phylum Arthropoda; class Arachnida; order Araneae; family Salticidae; genus Maratus; species Maratus speciosus. The sequence goes on along the minus strand of OZ010790.1, from coordinate 153,419,806 downwards.
AGTTTTCTCGTTTGTTCCGCAGTGATAGATGAAAATAACACATTTTAAGAACGAAACACATTTATGAAAAACTGTACAGTAGAAGACTACTAATCTGCACAGTTTGGTTCCAAGTGTTATGCAGATTTGAGGCTCTTTGCGGTCATGTCTATTCAATATTTGTTTAAATTTTTTTTAAATTCATATATTAGACAATTTAGATTGTTAAGCCTGAAAAATAAATTACACACTTGAACAAAGGTAAAAAACTATTAAATTATCATATACGATTTCATGAAATGGTATTATATGTACGTGCTTCACGATCTTGGTTACGACGTTGGCGAAATTGGCTGCAACTTGTCATAATTCTAATAGTGTGGGCCTCTATAACAAAAAAGTAACCAGTTTTTAGTAAAATTTCTGATATAAAGTAGTTTTCAAAAACTTGTGTAAAATTGCAGGCCGTTCTCATGTTATGCCAGTCCTAGGAATAATATTTCTAACACTGAAGAGTTTCCATGTATATGTGGAATTTAGAAAAGCTTCTCCAAAAGAAAGGTCCTGATATGACATTGTAATTCCTCTAACTTCAAAGTTTAATCGGCCCTGATGATGTTTACTGAAATCTAATAAATACAGTTATTTTGAATATTACAACAGAATTAAACAGCTAAACTTATTTAACTTAAACTCGCTGTTACTTTCCGATGCTATTTTTAGTATTAAGAAAGAAAATTATTTAAATTTTTCAAATCATGCACATTTATAATTTTTTTCCGTCTTTAATAACTACATAATGAAAAAATATGCTTTTGTTCTGAGCTCATAAATATGACAATAAAATAATGTAACTATAAGAGACATTGCAAAATTAAATCTTTGTAATTTCAAACCATAAACAAATGATACCGCCACCATTTTACCTACTATGACGTCATTAGAATATTGTCCATTGATTATGGCAGAACTTACTTTGTGAATGATTACCTCAATGATTTAATATTTTTTACGGTTCACGATGAATGAATCACTTGTGTTTGTTTAGGTTATGGAATGGGAAGAGACTCAAGGGTGAAAGGTTCCATTCTCCCATTGGTTGAGAAGAAACAAGAATCCCGCGATTAATTCTCAAGGTTACAAGTCCTGATAATTGAGAGTGGTAGACAATTCTAACTAACAAATCAGAAGGCACATAGCATTTCACCACCAAAACAAATCGCCAAGTGTCACTTGAGATTATTTCAAGTATTAAGTTGCAATCATATTAAATTTACTTTACGACATGTAAGGAATTTTAATTTATTTCTCATATAAAGTGATTCACGGAAAACAATGATATGGTATTTTTTAAAATATCCTTTTTTCCCTGCAAAAAATTGATAAAACTGACTTTCTTTTAAAAAAGTAACTAATTTAAATATTTTAGACTTATTATTTTGTAACTTACTTTTAAATTACTCATTACATATATTCCTTTTGTATATACAGGTGTATGTAAATTTAAACTAAAAAAAAAATAAAAAACAAAAACATATCCCATATTTTAAAAGTATAAAATTGATATTTATACGAAAAGTAAAATTTAATATTTTTTTTATTTATAGCTTTGCATCAGGAGGACAGAAGCCTAGGGGATCCCCTAAGGGGCCCCCCTAGGGCCCCCCCCCCCCGAAATAATATCCTGGCTACGCAACTGCATTTAATTACCTATGTGTTTTGACTGTAGTTATGTGTGCAAAGCAACAGTAAACTCAAGCACCCCCCTCCCCTTCCTTGATAGCTGATGTGTTTTTTAAAAATAAAAAATTATATAAAACAATTAATAAAAAAACTCAGTCAAATTTTATCCATTTTTTTTTTTTTTTTTTCCATGGCACTTTGTGTGCGTAAATATAAATAATTAAATGGCCAAACTAGTACTCAAATAATCAAAATTGCCAGGAAGGAATTTAGATCATCTAAATTCTACCTTGCCCGTATAGTAATTTGCAATATTAATATCTATTTATTATTACTGCAAAATAACAAACAGGGCAAAAAATAAATAAAAAAATAAATAAAAAAATAAAAAAATAAAGTATTTCTTAGATAGTTAGATAGTGAATGAAAAAGGTCAAGCTAAAATAAATTATAGTTCACACTTGTAGTGAAATATAATGAAAAAATAAATTAAATAATGACATTTTTTTTTTTTACACACCCAAAAGAAAAAAAAGTTGGAACCAAAAACAATAATATCTGAGCAATAATTACCAAAAACTATAAGAAGTTTTTATAATGTATTTTGTTCCATTAAATATTTCTAGTTAATGATTACTTGGATTAATGCCTGTAACTTAGTTTTCAAATATTTAGGGTGGTAATAGTGAAGGGGAAATTTTTTGATAATTTTTTTAATAAAAATAATTTATGTTTTTGACTGAGTTTTCAAATAATATATATATATATATATATATTGTTTTAAAAAGTAGTTTATTAGAATTTTTTAATAAAAACAATTAAAAAATTTTTAGCAAATTTTAATAAAAAGTACTTAACAATTAACTATTGCAAATTGATTTAAATAATTAATTACTTATTAAGTTAATAATATTATTAATATAAATTCATAAATTAATAAAATTTTACTTTCAAATAAAATAAACTGAATATAGTTATGTATTCAGATATATTGTTAAATAATATAACCTAAAAATAAAAATATTTTATATAAGTGTAAGAAATAACATTATATTTTCAAAAATATTCATTTTAAGGAATTGAAATAAATAGCTTTTAAGTAATATGAGTTTTAAAAATTAATTTCATTAACAGTATTTTATACATAATAAAAAATTACAAAGCATTTGATAATAAAGTAATAAAGTTTTTCTGTATGAAAAATACTAATTAATTTTAAAAGAAAACTTTGATACATTAATTTTGCTAATTTAATATTTATCTGATACTAAAGTTATAAGGTAAAAAAATAATGTAAGTTTAGGAGATATTATTATTGAATTACAATAAATGCTCACTTTAATTCATAAAAAAATAGCTTATATGAATTTCAAAATTTATTTAAAACTAAATTTTATTTTATTTAATAAAAATTAAATTTCAATTTTATTTAATTTAATAACAATTAAAACTTAATTTAATCTAAATTTTATTTAATTCTCTAATTGACAATTAAAAAAATTGGAAATGAACTGATAATAGAAGCCTAGAAATCTTTATTAACTAACTTAATAAAAATCGAAACAAAACACAAATAAAAAATACAAAAGCAACAGGGAGGATAGAACTCGCCTACTTAAGTTTGCTAGACAAGCGTGTTAACCACTGGACAACATCGTCCACACAAAACTCTCACCAAAATCGCATGAATTAACTAGGTACGATATTTCTCAAAGTGCTTGCATTTCATCGCCAAATCATCCCTGCGAAGCAGACCAAGACCGGTTTCTGATCAACCAATGAGAGAATGGAACCTTTCACTCTTGAGTCGCTTCCATGGAATATGGAATGAGATATTAAGCCGTGAACCTAATTTCAACTGAAGTTATCCAAGGATATATGTATTTTTAATCGAAATTAAAAACAATGCTTTGATCTCGAAATAAAAAGTTTTAGTTTGTATAATTGGTTATTTCTGTTAATTATTTATTTAGGTACTTTTCCATTATAGCGTATTTAAAAAAAAAGTTTGGCGTAATTCGGGCATCAGAAAGTGAGATATGTTGCCAAAATATATAAACAGCTATGAAAACAAATCTAATGAACTTTTATTTTTGTTTATATATGCACTTATATACATAAAAAAAATCGTTTCTAAATATATATAATATTTTTTATATACAAATTACGGCACAGATTTCAGATATGAACCGGGATACCTAACTGGAGCTAAAATGGTGTTATTTTGCCTGCTATGGTAACCCGGCTATTGGTTTTTATTTATTAATAAATTGTTTATTTACTTTTATTTTCTGTTTTTAAATTATATAAACTGTTTTGTTCTATAGTTATTATTCAAACTTTTATTTATTTATAGTTATTTCCTTTTCAAAATGATAGCAAATAATTTAAAAATATATAAGTAACTGGTATTCGAAAGCGAGATTTCTGCCGAATTGGCGTCAGAGAAAAATCACGCCAACCCCGATGCGTATATGACATCTGTGCAAAAATTACTTCTGTTTCTTTATAAAAATGGGTAAATAGCTTTTTTTACATTAAATAAATTGTATACATATGCAAAAAATTGCTTGATAGTATGAAGCAGTAAATAGGTTGTCAGAAAATACGTTGGCAAACTTCTTTCTCGCCAAGAAACTTTTCTCCGAAGTATTGTACATAAGCAATAATTGCTAGAAATGCATTTTTAATTATGATATGCGTTTTTATGTTTCACTACATTTATGCATACTATACCGTGTGTATAAATGCTACAGTTCATATGCAGGACTACACAAAAGAATTCGTAAGGGTTACTGAGTATGAGAATAAATTGCTTAAAGGTGGTTTTTAAAGGAGTTATGCAGTTTTACGCTGAACTGCATTTAGTTTACTAAGAAATGTGTGGTGTCTGAATAGTGACATTTACTCCATGGTTTCTATTAATATCCTGAGCGAGCTAAATTCTGAATATACTGTGAACGAGATTATGGAATAAGTATTGTCAAGGCATACTTGGATACTATATGTATCTAGTAGGCTATGGTATTGTATATATAAATGGCTATGTTTAGGTGGTATGCCGATTGAGCATACAGTGAAATATGTTATATTTATTCGTGTAATTTATGTCCGTGTTGTCTTAGTAAAGTGATGTGCATCCGTGTTAAAACCTTGTCTTCATTTCTAAGTAGATTAATACCCACGCAAACAAGATAGGACAGCTGGCGACGATAAATAAAAAATAGATCTGTACGAAGACGGCTAAAGGTAAAAGTTTCATTTTCATCTTTTAATTAAATTGAATTATGGAACAACAAATACAAGAATTGTTGAAACAGAATCGGGAATTGATTCTTGCTCTTCAAAATAAAGAGAGCGTTTCTCATAAAGTAACTGTTCAATTTGAAAAATTTAATGAAGAATATGAAAATTTCGATAGTTTTTTCGAAAGATTTCTCACATACTTAGATGTTCAAAAAGTCCCGGAAGACGTTAGGGCTAAAGTGTTTATTTCTTCTCTAAGTCCTAAATTGTATCAGTTACTAAAAAATTTCTTGTCTCCAGAAATTCCTTCTGCGCAAAGCTTAGATAAATTGAAAGATATTTTGAAAAAGCATTTGACCCCAGAGCCATTGATTATACCTTCCCGACATAAGTTTCTGAATCGTAAACAGCATGAAGGGGAGAGTATTAATAATTATATAGCGGAACTCCGAGCACTAGCAATTAATTGCGATTCTGAAAGTAATATGTTAAATATCATGTTACGTGATGTTTTGGTTAGTGGATTACGCGATAAAATAATTCTAGATAGATTATTTGAAGAAGATAATATAGATCTGGATAAAACTTTGCAAATGGCTTTAGCTATGGAAAAGGCATTTAAGGGGGCAAATGATATTATGGGCCGTGAAATAAATGTAGTTCATGCAGTAAAGAAACAATGGTATAGAAAAACAAACTTTGCGGAAATCTTTATTTTGCACGCGATGTACAGGCACGGATCATGTCAAAGAAAAATGTAGATTTATTTCGAGTAAGTGCAACTTTTGTTCAAAAATTGGGCACATAAAAAAGCGTGTTTCGCAGCTAAGAAGGCGAATGCTAGACCAGTTAAACAAAAACAAGTAAATTTAAAGGAAAATAATGTCCAGGTTCCATTATTTGGTTTAAATACCACTGATTGTACATTACGCGAGGAAGAACCGAAACGACCTCCGATAATGATTACTCTGAAACTTGACGGAAAGATTTGTTCTATGGAATTAGATACTGGTGGAGCAGTCAGTGTTATGAGTATAAGTAATTTTAGAAAAATTTCAAAGAAACAGATTCAACCCACTGATATAGTTTTTAAAACATAATGGTGAATCATTAGCACGTAGGGGTATGTTACAGTTAGAGTTCAATATAAAAACCAGATTTCGGATTTGAACTTATACATTGTTAAGGAGAACTTGGATACCATTTTTGGCCGTGAATGGCTTCACAAAATTAGTCTAGACTGGAATGCTATTAAGGCATTAAGAGCTACGACTAAACTGAACTTAAAAGATCTGTTGGAACAATATAAAGATATTTTTGATGATAAACTGGGGGAAATAAATAATTTTGAAGCTAAGCTCGAACTTAAACCGGATGTTAAACCATATTTTGCAGAGTTAGAACAGTTCCATTTGCGTTAAAGAGCAGAGTTGAAGATGAAATAGATAGATTAGAAAAAGAAGGTATTTTAGAAAGGGTTGAAAGCTCTGAATGGGCAACACCAGTAGTACCAGTCGTAAAATCGGATGGCAGTACACGATTATGTGCCGATTATTCCGTAACCTTAAATCCTAATTTAATCGTACCACAACACCCTTTGCCACGATTAGAGGAGATATTCGCAAGTTTGAATGGGGGAAAACAATTCTCAAAATTAGATTTCAAACATGCATATTTGCAAATGAAGGTAGATCCAGAAAGTCAAACTGTTAACAATAAATACCCATAAAGGATTGTATATTTTCAAGAGACTAATGTTTGGGTTAAATGGAGCGCCTGCAATTTGGCAGCGGTACATAGATGGCTTGTTCCAAGGTATGGAATGGGTTAAAGTATTCATGGATGATGCTAGAATAACAGGAAATGACGAAATGTCACATCTTAAAGCTTTAGAGCTGTTTTTCAAAAAATGTAAAGAGCATGGTCTAAAACTTAATCTAAGTAAGAGTCAGTTCTTTCAAAATGAAATAAAATTTCTAGGTCATAAAATAGATGCAAATGGGATACATAAAACCGACGAGAAGGTTTCAGCAATCTTAAAAGCTCCTGTACCTAAGAATGTACAAGAAGTGAAGAGTTTCCTTGGATTAGTAACGTTTTATGGAAAATTCTGTAAAAATTTGGCAACTATAGCAAATCCTCTTAATAATTTGACAAGAAAAGATGTGAAATTTAAATGGTCAAAGAGTTGTCAAGTTGCCTTTGAGCAAATAAAAAAGGAAATTTGTTCAGAAAAAGTTTTAGTTCACTATGATCCGAAACTTCCCTTAACGTTGGCAAGTGATGCATCTCTAGTAGGTGTTGTTTGTGTCTTGTCTCATCGATATCCAGATGGGTCTGAACGGCCAATAGCTTTTGCATCCAAAACCTTAACGAGGACTGAACAGAAATATTGTCAAATCGACAAAGAGGCCTTAGCAATTGTATGGGCAGTAAAAAAGTTTTACCTGTATCTAAAAGGAAAAAGGTTTACGTTAATAACTGACCACAAACCTCTAGTAGCAATTTTTGGATCGAAACGAGGATTACCCGTATTAACAGCTACCAGATTACTACATTATGCATTAATTTTGCAATCCTTCCAATTTGACATAGTTTTCCGAAAAACCAATGATCATGGAAATGCAGACCTTTTGTCAAGATTGCCTAAAACTTCGGAAGAACTGGAAGTGAAAGATGACATTACCATATTCCAGATGTCACAAATTGAAACGTTACCAGTTACTTCAAAGGAATTACGAGAAGAAACGTGGAGAGATGAAGAATTGGATCCACTTTTACAAGCCTTACAGAAAGGTCAGAATTTGCAGGGAAGAGAAGCACAATATACCATTGAAGATGGATGTATCATGTACGGACAAAGAGTGTGTGTTCCGAAGAAATATCAAAAGCGTGTTCTGGAAGAACTGCATCAAGGACACTTAGGCATTGTTAAAATGAAAGCAATCGCAAGATCATTCGTCTATTGGAAAGGGATTGACAACGATATAGAAGAAGCAGCTAGAAATTGCGCTGATTGTGCCAGACACAAGACTGATTCAACAAAGGCCAAAGTTCATTACTGGGAGTATCCCAGCATGCCATGGGAACGTATACATGTTGATTTTGCCGGTCCTTTATTTGAGCACATGTTTTTGGTGATAGTTGATGCTCACTCTAAGTGGTTAGAAGTATATCCGATGAAGATTACCACAGCGAAGAAAACAACTGAATGTCTACGAAACAGTTTTGCGAGATTTGGATTGCCATTAGTTCTTGTCAGTGACAACGGACCACAATTCTCGTCTGATGAATTTCAGAGATTCATGCGAAGGAATGGTATCAAGCACAAAACTTCCGCACCATTTAAACCATCAAGTAATGGCCAAGCTGAACGCTATGTCCATATGGTAAGGCAGTCGCTGCGAGCCATGCAGAGTTATGAAGGAAGTATACAACAAAAATTGAGTACATTTTTGCTTCAATACAGAAAAGCACCAAATGCAACAACAAATCACAGCCCAGCTATGTTATTTTTAAAAAGAGATATCCGAAGTAGGATTGATTTACTATTACCTCAACTACAATCGAGGATTCAAGAAAAAGTACGAAAAGGAGTATATGAATTTAGAGATAGAAATTTTGACATCGGTGATTCTGTAGCAGTACGAGATTATAAATCGGCAAATTCGAAATGGAAATTTGGAAGAATAATTAATAAAGATGGTGTCCTTCATTATACAATCGATGTTCAAGGTACACTCGTAAGACGCCATGTTGACCAAATCCGTCCAGTAGGTGAACAATTGCAGAAGAATTATTTTACATCGAATGAATATCGAAGATCTCCATCGACAAAGTTTAAAGAGACTTCTTCAGAACCGGGACATCTGAATACTGAAAGTATTATTGTTCCGATCTCCAGTGACAAACCTGTAGCGTCACCTTCAACTGCTGATGTCCCGAGTAAGGATCTGACTTCCCCAACCCATCAGTCCAATAGTTCATCATCAGTACCTGCTACGACAGATGCTCCACCGATTCAAGCAAGCCCGACTATGATACCCCGACGTTCTCAGACCACCCAAGAAGCTTGACCTGTAAAGGGGGAGGAGATGTGGTGTCTGAATAGTGACATTTACTCCATGGTTTCTATTAATATCCTGAGCGAGCTAAATTCTGAATATACTGTGAACGAGATTATGGAATAAGTATTGTCAAGCCATACTTAGATACTATATGTATCTAGTAGGCTATGGTATTGTATATATAAATGGCTATGTTTAGGTGGTATGCCGATTGAGCATACAGTGAAATATGTTATATTTATTCGTGTAATTTATGTCCGTGTTGTCTTAGTAAAGTGATGCGCATCCGTGTTAAAACCTTGTCTTCATTTCTAAGTAGATTAATACCCACGCAAACAAGATAGGACAAGATGTTTGTAGAATATAGGTAAAATGATATACAGGGTCACGCAAAGAATTGAATACATAACCGTCTATGGATGATAATATCTGGAAATGTGATTTCAGTAGCTTTAAGAGTAGTTTAAATTAAATTTTAGCTAAATAGTAGCATGTAATAACGGTACTACTGGCTATGGACGGTAAATGCTGAAATCAATTTTTAAAATTTTTTATGAGTTTTCTAAAATGTTTACTTAGTTATCTTATTTACCTTATTTCCCTAAATAACGAAGTTTTATTAAAGCATTCAGGATGTGTTGGAAAGTTTCATATTCTATGCTTAACGCATGATTTTTCTTTCTTCTTTAGTCTTATTTTGCATTTATTTTAATTTTTTAGTCTTATACTGCTTTATAGAAGCTTTGGCACAGTTGTCATATATCCCCCATATTGGAGCAATTTTTTTTCCGACGCCAATTTGGCGAAAACATCAATAGTATAAACAACAACATCCGGGTTACCATATCAAGCAAAATAACGACACTTTGGCGACAGTTAAGTACCCGTTGTGTATGAAAAATTGTAATGACATTGACGTTGTAATGACATTGGCGTCAGAAAAAAAATCGCGCCAACATGGGGCGCATATGACATCTGTGCCGAAACTTTAATATTTAATGTTTAAACTCTTCGCTCCACTCACCTTGCATATAGTATGAACTATAACACAGATAGCGCAAAATAATAGACAGTTTGATACTTTTCCACTGTAGGGGCTTTGGCGTTTTAAAAAAAATGCTTGGTGTAATTTGGGCATCAGAAAGTGAGATTTGGGTACTTTTCCGTTATACGGATACCATTGTCGCCAAGCGTAATAGTTGGCGCAAAATTAAAATCACGTGAATTGAGGCATTTGAAAAATAAAAGAAAAAATATTGTCGATACTAAAGTGAGCATTTAAAAAATATAACATTTGAAAATTCCAGACTGTTACGAACTATTTCATTAAATCACAAATATATACTTAAAAAATTGAACAAATAACTGTTATAAAATAAAGCAATAAAATAAAACTCAAACTGCTGGCATAAAATTACAAATATCTTTTAGAATTTTGAAATAATTGACGCATTAGCATACATTTTGGCATGGTGTCCGTATAACGGAAAAATATTGAGATTTGTTGTCAAATCATATAAACAGCTATGAAAATAAACTTGATGAGAGTTTTTTTTTTATATGTTTATTTTATATATATATTATTCATGTTTTTATGTACAAATTACATCTGTTTCTGTATAGAATTAGAGAAAAGGCTTTATGTTAAATAAATCGTATAAATATCGAAAAAAAAATGCGAGTGTATATAAAATGAAACAGTGGATAGGTTCCCGGAAAATATCTTGCCAAATTTCCCTTTTCTCTAAGGCACCTATACTGGAAAAGTACCTAAAGCACATTAAAATCGCGCAGTTAGGAGCTCATATAGTACAGCGTCGTCTATTGGCGGTTATTTTATTAGTAGCATCGGGAGGAAGATGTAAAGATGTACTTTAAATTCTCACCCATAGATTTTGAAAAAATATCTTAAAAGAGCAGAGTTTAAAATTAAATTTTGGTGACCTCCTTTATGAAAGATTAATGGTTTTAAATGGGAATTTCGCCAAATCAGCCAGCTATCGCCAAGTTGGCCAACATTTGGTGCTACTGTGGTAACCCTGCATTAGTATTTTCCAACAATTACTCATTTCAATGAGGTGGTCCTACCGGAATCGTGAGGGACACACAGAGACTTGGATTTTATATAAATAGATTTAATTTAATCCAATGCTAACAACTGTTTCTAAAAATCAATGAACATTGTGGCTATCACTTAGTCTTAACATGATTTTCCTAAAAATAGGTGGTGATTTTCCTTACCGTTCCATCCTTAACGTCCCTTTTTCCCCCAACACCATCCCCATTCTTTTACCTTACCGTGCCTTCTTTAACACCCCTTTAAGACAATGTTAGACAAAAATTCTGTATTAAAATTACTACATTGTTGTTGTTATTTCTTATTTAAATGTCCTGTGGGTACTATGCGAATTCCTTATAAGTAAAAATTTAGAAGCAAATAAAAAGTTATAGGGATAAAATGGTAAGGAAAATTAAACTCGCAAGTTTAACTTAAACCTCAGTTAAATAAAAAAATTTTCGCTGCTGACCATTTTTTCTTTATTTTGAATCATTAAGGCATTCGTCTATCAGATTAAAATGTTATTTGAGCAAGTTTAATTTTGTCAGATTTTTTTCCCCAAAAGTCAAAAGATTGTGAGAATACCCCATATAAATCTTTATACTTGTTTGTGTAATGATTACATCACTTACCTTAAGAGCTGTCAATAAGACACCATTCAAAGTACCATCCATTGCCTTAATGCACCATTTCCAAAACAAATCCCATCATATCATATTATTTTAAATATATGTGATTAGTACAATATATATAAAAAAATTACTTGTAACAAATTCAAGACTAAACCTAGAATAAGCATCCAATAAAGTACTAGTGAATCCTTTGCTCAATTTAACTAATATATATTTTCACATGTTTAAAGCTCAAAATAAAATTAAAAATACTAATTTTATAGCTGGTCATGTTATAAACTGGTGTTAACTAAAATAATAAAAAAACAATTTCTGTTAAACTCTTATAATACAAACTCCTTACACTGACATTTTTAAAGAAAACAAGTTGGAAATTGCTCGTCAAACGTGGCAAATGAGGTGCGTTCGTACATAGCTATTTTTATAATTATATTTTGCACCTCATATTGTACTGAATGTATATTTTTTGCACTTCATAAGTGCATAGTCTGTAACATCATTAAAATGTACTGCAATAATTTTTTTCCCATTCCCCGTAATGGAACGGAAAAATTTTGACTGTCCCTGTAATTAAACTATACATCCAATTTTCATAAAATTCGAAATGGCTCGACAAAATTTTGCAACAATTATATATTTAAAATTTCAGAACTTTCGGAAGGCTGTAACATCATTAAAATGCACTTGCAATAATTTTTCCCATTGGACGTAATGTAAAGAAAAACTTTTGATTGTCCCTGTAATTAAACTATATATCCGATTTTCATAAAATTTGAAATGGCTCGACAAAATTTTGCAACAATTATATATTTAAAATTTCAGAACTTTCGGAAGGCTGTAACATCATTAAAATGCACTTGCAATAATTTTTCCCATTGGACGTAATGTAAAGAAAAACTTTTGATTGTCCCTGTAATTAAACTATATATCCGATTTTCATAAAATTTGAAATGGCTCGACAAAATTTTTCAACAATGATATATTTAAAATTTCAGACCATTCGGAAGGCTGTAACATTAAAATGCACTTGCAATAATTTTTCCCATTGGACGTAATGTAAAGAAAAACTTTTGATTGTCCCTGTAATTAAACTATATATCCGATTTTCATAAAATTTGAAATGGCTCGACAAAATTTTTCAACAATGATATATTTAAAATTTCAGACCATTCGGAAGGCTGTAACATCATTAAAAGGCACTTGCAATAATTTTCCCCATTGGCCGTAATGTAAAGAAAAACTTTTGACTGTCCCTGTAATTAAACTATACATCCGATTTTCATAAAATTTGAAATGTCTCCACAAAATTTTGCAACAATCATATATTTAAAATTTCAGACCATTCGGTTGGGTAGTTTTTGCTCTGTTATATGCAGACGGACGGAGAGACGGACTGAACGACGACTATAGGTGCTACGTATTTATATAATTACGAACGCACCTAAAAAATGGACAAGTTATCAAGGTAATCAATTATATTTATTGGTACTTTAAATCAGGAAATTTAATCATGAAATTTAATAAAAAAACTAAGTTCTTTTAAAATACAAATTCTTTATATTGACATTTTCAAAGAAATGGACAAGGTATCAAGGAAACTACGGCAAATTTAATGCTTTGTAGAGAAAAACTAATTTTCCTGCTTTTTCGTGACCATGACCATTTTGGATTGTGGTGCTTAAGTTCAATCTATTTTTCTTGAAATTTTTTTAAAGATAATTTCAGGCCCACTTGATGGTCTAAGACATACATTAAATAGGTTTGTAACAAATCCCTGTTGGTCAGTGGACAAAAAAAAAAAAGGAAATTCTTCTTTCTTATCTATTTACTCTGGAGTACTTTTCAACTTCCCATTCAATAGAATTTTCACATATCTCTTGATGTTTTTTCAGTCATGCGACTAATCCCATCATTTCTTTCCCACAGTTTTTTGCATTTAGCTTTCAGACCTTTGCCTGAAACCCTTGATATCTCTGAAATATAAAGCTATATGGGATCCTTTTTCCTACCAGCCATTTTGTTAAAAAAAAAAAAAAAATCCAATTTGTCCTGTACTATATCAAGTTTCTCTATCTATAGTTCACTAACTTGTAACTTTAAGCAAAGAGCTTGTAACAGTTGATTCAAGTATTTTGGACCAAATCTTGATGCAAAACAGGTATGTAATTCTTCCCTGTTGGTCTGTGGACAAAAGAAGGAAATTCTTCTTTCTTTTCTATTTACTCTGGAATACCTTTGTTATCCCATTCAATGAAGTCCCTCTCCAGGTGACTACAAAGAAAAGCATTCAGAGAAATTCTGTTGAAAATGAAAGATCATTCTTTCAGAGTGCATTGAGAATGTACTTTTTTTTTGGGGGGGGGGGGGGAAGGGGGGGGTGCGATTTAAATAACATGTACTCTTTCCAAGATTATTTTAATTTAGAGTATAGTTAAAAATTAAAGAAAAAAAAATGTGATTTTAATCAATGGTTTAAAAAAAAAAAAAAAGAAAGAAAAAAGTGTGACTTAAATCATGATTAAAATCAAGCTGGTTTAAATCGGCGTACCCTGAAGAGATTTATAAGCAACCAGTGTTTTTAAATTTCATTCAATCAATTAGAACTTGATTTATAAACAATTATTTTCTCAGTACAAGTGTTCGTACGGGTACCGTTATTTTCAAGGCAAAATATTAGTATTTTTGTATAGAAAAATAAATCTAGTTTAGACGGACGAAATTGAGCCTTATTTAAGGAGAGATTTTCCCATAAGAAAATACTGGTACCAAAATTTTTTTTAGTCTGGAAATTCAAGGACCCGTACAAATCCCGAGTACAGCCATATTTTTCGTTTCCAGCACTATCACTTCGGTAAATTTGGTTCAAAAGGCCCACTTTGACAGCATTTTTTGAAATATATTCTGCTTTTATTAAAAAATCGACCTATACGGCACATTATATAGTTTCTGTGTAAGAAAGCCTGCCAATTTAATGCGTTTGAGATAAAAAAAAAAAATGAATTAAAAAATGTGTCGGAAAATAAGCAGTTTGTGGATTTGAGTACACCCTTAATACGATAATTTTTTCTTCAGCCGCTATGTATTTTTAATTTGTTTTTGCTGTAAGAATTGATCCTATCAAAAACTTGTCAATGTAAAAGTTGTAGATAATATTAAGATTTATGATAAATTCATACGGATTTGATATCTTGTGAATGGACGAAGTTAGATATTTTTCTTCAACTCCCCCGCCCCCACGCCTTTTTTTGTTTTAGTTTATTTTTCCGGTAAGAATTGGTCCTATCAAAATCTTGTCAATATAAAAGTTGTAGACAGTATTAAGAAGATTTATAACAAATTTAATTGGATTTGATATCTTTGGAATTCACGAAGTTATGAATTTTTTTTCTCCGTAAAACCCTATTTTTTCCGCCTCTTGAGACCAGTTTTAATTTTATCAAAAGTCTGTCATACATAAATTTTTGGCCCTTTTCTAGAAGTAATAACTACTTTAAAATTATTCGATATGTATTATAATTAAAAAAATATGGTTTTTTTCTGTTTTCACAAAAGCTCTCCGTATTGCCACCCCCAAGTTATCGTGTCCATAAACAAGTGATATACAGTGCGTCTCATAAATATAAAGACACAGATGTTTTTGAAATTACATTTTATTAATTCAGTTAAAAGAAATTAAATTTTATACCTCATATTAAGAACACTGAAATGAATCTCTTATAGGGGTTTTAATTTAAATAAAATAATTTCGTCTCGAATAAAAAATTACGCTGTCTCATAAATATAAAGACAAACT
This sequence comes from Maratus speciosus, assembly GCA_963932465.1. Lineage (NCBI taxonomy): Eukaryota > Metazoa > Arthropoda > Arachnida > Araneae > Salticidae > Maratus > Maratus speciosus. Next base: position 153,404,347 of record OZ010790.1, on the reverse strand, counting down.
TGAAATTACTTTATATGCAAATTTTTTTTCGAATGCGCAAGTACAGAATTAATGCGCACGCGCAGAAATACACTTTAACTTACTCAAACGAACAAAGTTGTTTGACTTGTTTCAATTGCAAAGATGTCGTGGAACATTGAAATTTCTAAAGATGAAATTTGTAAAATACGTGAATTTAAAGCTAATGGCTTAAAAGTTTGTCAAATATGTAAAAAAAACTGGGAGAATCAAAGCTGCATGTTATAAAATTTTATCAAAAACTTACAATTTATATTCGAGAAAGCGATCTGGCAGACAGAGAAAAACTAGTGAAAGACTCAATCGCAAGATCATGTGACTTGTTTCGTCGCAAAAAATGTCACTCCGATAAGTTTCTCAACAAGTTTATGGTATGATCCCAAAGGATACAGTACATCGTCGTATAAAAGAAAGAAAAACATTGTATGCCGACATACGTGCAGATTTTCTTTACTGAAAAAAGAACACAAAGAACGGAGGTTAATCTAGGCTAAAGATCATATGCACTGGAAGGACGAATGGATGCAAGACATTTTTTCAGATGAAAAGAGATTTAACTTGGATGGCCCAGATGGTTGGAATTCCTACTCGTACGACTTAAGACGTTAATCTCGAACCCTCTTCAGTAGGCTGAAAGGGGGACGTTCTGTTATGGTTTGGGGTGCCTTCTCTTTTAATGGAACTACGGATATTGCTTTTCTGGAAGGTAAATAGACATCTAAAGAGTATATCGAACTGCTTGATAGTCAGTTGTTGCCAATTGCTGAAACTCTTGGTGGTCGGAATTATTTGTACCATCATGATAATGCATAGATTCACACATCAAGTCTCACACACACACACAAAAAAAAAATGGTTTGCCGATAGCAATATTCATGTCACGGTGTGGCCCGCACGTAACCCTGATTTAAATCCAGTTAAGAATCTTTGTGGCACTCTCGTTCGCAGTGTATATGCATCTGGAAGACAATTTTTCAAACGTCCTTGAGTTGAAAAAAGAAATCGAACGAAGTTTGTTTGATATAAAGCCAAAATAGTTATACACCTTAATAAAAAACATGCCAGCTAGAATATTTTCTGTCATTAATAAGAATGCATTATTTATTGGACGGTAATTCAAAAGTATGTAAAATGTCTTTATATTTATGAGACACCAAATTTATTTACATTTATCAATTTTCGATTTGAAATTATTTAATTCTAATTTAATTTACTGTAAAATGTTTTCTTGACACATACTTTTCATTATATGCATAAATATAATTTTGAATACTGAATTATTAAAATATTATTTCGAAAATATCAGTGTCTTCATATTTATGAGACGCACCGAATATAAAGTTTTTAACTGGAGGTGGTTTGCGGTTCTAGTGGTCACGATCGGTGTAGATCTGCAAAACTTTTTCAGAAATTTCAACATAGGGGAGAATGTAATAGGTAGTGCTTCTTACGAAATCTACCTAAAAGGACGGAAATCAAACAATTTTCCTTCTTTGTGAGTGCGGGGGTAAGGAAGGGGCACCAAGATGTGTGCTTGCACGGGCACCAAAAAGCACTTGGGCCGGCCCTGATTAGATAGCCCTTTTTTTGTCGAATTTCTTTAATGACGGCATCTTTTTGCTGCATTTGTGTATTATTTTGCGATAATGACATCCTTATGCATGCTTTACTGTAGATGTTTAAGAATGGATCGTAAATGTGGAATTCTTAAGCGGATGCGAATGACGTCATTTTACATAAAATAAAAGTGTGTGCTTTAAGTCTTAAAATTGAAATAGGTTTTGTACTATTTATATAGTATACATATTTTTTTCATCGGGGGCGACACTAAATTCTGAAAAAGCAGAATTCCTGTTTTCTAGTTTTTAAATTATTCTTGAGACAAAAAATCTTTATTAATTTATGATAGGTTATTTTATAATTTTTTTTATTGTAAATATTATACAGATAATCGAATTAAATTTTTAAATTAATATGACTTAGAGTATTTTTCTAATAAATAAATGTATTTAATAATTAAAGTGTAATAATATTTTCTTGAGTCAGTTAAAATCAGTTGATCTTTATTACCAGTTCCTTTGTAATTTTTTTGTCAATTAGTTTTTTTAAATAAATTTAAATTAAATTAAAAATTTAATCTATTTTTTAAGTTAAACATTATTAAAGTAAACATTTATTAAAGTGCAATAAGATTACTTTATAATTTTTTATTATAAATAGTATAGTAATTTTTTACAATAAATTGAAATAATTAAAAAATTCATTTAATCTATTTTTTAATGAATTTAGGTTATGTTATATATTATTATATTAGGGCATTTTAATGAATTTTAGGTTACTTTATAAATTTTTTTACTGTAAATATTATACTAATTTTTAATACATTTAAATAATTAAATTAAAAAATTCATTTAATCTACTTAATAATTAAAGTAAACATTTATTAAACTGCAACAATAAATCTCCTAGGCTTACATTAAAATTATTTTCATGTTACTGATCATTTTAAATTTATCTATTACTTAGGTTACTTTATAATTTTTTTTTTATTTTAAATATTATACAGATAATTAAATTAAATTTTAAAACTTATGACTTATAGGGTATTTTTCTAATAAATAAATTTCTATAATAATTAAAGTGTAAAAATAATATTTTCTTAAGTCAGTTAAAATCAGTTGATCTTTATTACCAGCTCCTTTGTATTTTTGTTTAAATAAATTTAAATAAGTAAATTAAATTCATTTAATCTATTTTTTAATAATAATGTAATAATAATATATTCTTACCTTACATAAAAAATATTTTTTGTTGGAACTTTAATAAATTACTTCTGCTAATTATATATAACTTACTAAAGTGTTCATTTCTCAAAATTAAGTATTATCTTTCATATATAAAAATATTTATCAATTTATCAGCTGCTTTCTAATTTTTTTTATTGTATATTCATAACTACTAAATTCTTATCACTTATAAACTGTATGTTTAAAATGAATATTTATTAAAATTTAATTTTAATATCTTTTAAACTTTCATGAAAAGTACTTTTATGTTAGAACTCCAGTAACATATAAATAGCAATTAATAGAATTTATTAAAATATTCATGTTTAAAAATTAATTATTTATCATTTATAAATTACATTAATAATATATGTTTCAATGATAATTTAAGCATTGAAGACAGTAAATTACTATACTTTAAGTAATTGAATGTGTAGTAAAAATGCAACAAAAACATATGTATATATCTGATGTAATAGTTATTATTCGCAAAAGTTTTATTATATATGTACATGTTGCAATAAAATTGTAATATACATCAAACACGAACAACGAAAAATATTATGCTATTAATTACAATATATATATATTTAAAATAACGATTATTATTATGGAGATTTTTGTTTTTATCTCTATTTATTAAATTATTATCTGTAGCTTTACAATTTTTATTCGAAATCCAATACTGTGATTATAATTTTACTTCATATCTACTTACTTAAATGCAATAATAGTATCTTTTAAATTGACATAGAAAAATATTTTTATATATCTAGATGGAACTTCAAATACTTATTTTTACTTAAACTGCTAAAATTTTAACATTTTGATTGCAAACATTTGAGTAAAAATAAAAAAAGTTATAAGCAACTTATAACAATCATTATTTTACCATAATTTAAGTCCATGTTGTTTTAGAGTTGTTGATAATTTTCTTACTAGAAAATTAAATCAAATTTTAATTATATATTATGTTATTAATTGTATAACAATTGATTTTGTGTTTAGTATGAGAAATATATACGCTTTTTTTTAATGCATCAAGTTATTATTATCAAGAAATACAATTGATGAAATGAGTAGCAGCGCTGCTAGCATAATTTCCCCCCCCCCCCCCCCCAAGTAAGTTCGTCGTTCCGAACCGAAGCTCGCAATCTTATGAGTTGTTGGTTGCTCAGTGTGCAGCATGTTGTTCAGCCAGTTTTGGAGACTTTGCACTATTTTTGAGAAACTACGTTACAAACAAAATAAAGCAAAACTGCGTTTTTTACAACATAATGGGTAATCTGTTGAATGTTATTCAATTTATTTTGTATAATTGTAAATAACGATTTAGTAATATGTCTCAATACTTTTTCAATTAATTTTTTGAACGCTATATTTTTTTATATCCAAGTATACTTAATATTAATTTTTATTTATTAAATAAAGACGAATGAAAGATTGATTTTTTTTTTTAGCTCTTTGTTATAAAATTTATTTAATTTCTTTTTAATGAATGTACTTAGGCAATATTGGGTTAATTTGCTTTTAGAAGGATGCTATTTAATGTATTTTGTATATTTATAAATAGAAATTTAGTAATACTTTCCTTCAGTTATTTTTTTTTTTTATTATTATTCATTTGAAAAGAAATTTGTCCCTTCCTGAACAATGAGCATTTTACTGGATTCAGAGATATTTCGCATCTTTCGCTGGTAAACTTCGTTTTGACAAGTTAAAAATAACATTTACTCTGCTTTGATTTGCCAAAAAAATAAGTCCAGTATTCGCTTTTATAAAACACTAATATAACCATTCTACTTTCCATAAGTAGAGGCTACAATCTTAAGGGGTCAGGTACCTTTGAAAGTGTCCAAATATATATTTTTTATTTAATAGTTTATATTAAAATTTCATTAAGGAATATTTAAAAAGAAACCCCACACAGACATCCACTTTAGAAGGGAAGTTATGACGAAAACAGTTTGAGCTCTCTTTATGTTATCAAAAGCAACTGGATCTTTAAAGTCAATTTTCTCAAAACGTTCATTTTTATCATTGCGCGCATGATTTCTAAGAAATGGCTGGATAGAATTTCATAAAATTTTAAATGAAAGAGTAAACCTTACAGATGCACAAAATGACCTATTATTTTCATCAAGTAACAAATTTAGAAATTATGACAACTTTTCTACAAAAATAATTTCAAAATGAGATTTTTTATTTTACAATTTTTTTTTCAAAAACTAATCATTATATTTTTTTCAGTGTAGGTCATTTTAAAAACATATTATATCTGTACTCAATAAAAAATTTGGAGCTCAGTCTGACAATAAAATTATGAGTAATCATGCTCGCAAGACATATAAGGTGAATTTGTTTATTAAGAAACATTAAATTTCAAATGAAGTTAAAGAAAACTTTACATGCATCTAGACTTTTTTTTTTTTTTCAGAGCATTAACAATTAGCCTATGTCTCTTTTAGAGTGTATTTAAAATTTCATGTCCAAAAGTTAATCAGATGCGTAGTTATAGCAATCCATATCAGTGTCTCATTTGCATGCATTTTCTCAGCTTCAAAGGTACCTGACCCCTTAAAAGAATGAACTCATCACTCCAAAAAGGAAACGCCGCTCCATACTTTAGTACAAAGTAATGTTTAATGAATCTCTGTACTACAAGACAAATTATTTACAGGAACTATACATATTTACATGGGCAAAGCTCAGAAGAAATCCACTGAAAACATTTTATCATTTTCCTCCTCTTAAAACAATCTCCGGGGAATTAAAAAAACAAGACAGCTTGCATTTCGAACACCTGTCCATGGCGCGTCTCAGAATTCTCTGCGGTACAGGTAATCCGCAATGAATTATGGGAAAACCCCATTTCGCAGCCCGCTAAAATTAGAGTCTGTCGTTTAGTGCTGCCATCTAGGAGAGCAATATTTAAATATTTGTTACACTAATGTTTTACTCAATATATAACAAATATTGTTCATTGTCTGGAAATGAACTAATGAACAGGCAACATCAAAACTGAAAATTTCGGGTGTAGTGATTACATGGAGAAGTTTGGTAATATAATTAGATACCGTTCCTGCTACAAAAAGCAAGCAGGAATCCTGCTTTCAGAATTTAGCGTCGCCCCCCGATGAGCAAAAAAAAAAAAAAATCTTACATTTATTTCAAAGTAGCACATATTTTAATTACTTTTTTCAGTTATGAGAAAATGGCAACAAAGATATAGTAATTTACTGTTTTCCTTTTAATTTTTTTTTTACAAAAATGGAGTACTTCAGTTGCCACCATTACAGAATTGGCATTAAAAACTATAAAAATATTAATCTCAAAAATAAATTGAGATGCTGTTTTCAAATAAATTTCAGTTAAAAGTACTTTTTTTTTCCCTTACACGGAAGTGTAAAAATTGGAAATGTGCGATGCTTAGAATTAAAAAAAAAAAAAAATTGCAGTAGAGATGATCAGTATTGAATCGTACAATGGATGCATCTGCTTTTTTTGTACGGCCGATTTATATGTAACGTATAGTTATTTTTTTTAGGGACGACACTTTAATTTTTGCCTAAAAGAAATAGAATATCGAGGTTTAAAAAAGGCAAAAAAATAGAGTTGGCAAGAACATTTCCGATATCCTCGCTTGCGCATGGAATTATTTTGAACTAGCTCATTTTCTAACTTATAAAAATAAATACACATAGAAATACGAGATTTTATAAGAAATGTGTCAGCAAAATGTGCTCTGAAGGCATTTTTCGATATTTGTATGAGTTTTTTTTCTTTTTTTTTTAATTAATTTAAAGTTTTCAAAGAAAAAAAAAAGATATTTTTCTTTGCTGAACAACGCGAAAATTTTTGCCACATTTTCTGACTTATTTTTAACCCTTTCACCGTCCGAGGGTTTTGCAGTATTTTTATAGGAATACTTGTAAATCCCAGGATATATATTTTTAAAATATCAGTTTGATGCTATAATATCTTTAATATCACTACTTTCTATATAAGGTTCAAAATAGAATTCTGTTTAAAATATTTTGGTCTACAGCCATTTTAACATGATTTCTAGGAACGGAAAAATCCGAGCCAGACGGTTAAAGGGTTTTAAACATTAAAGCTCGATACTCAGGCCCTTATTTTCGCATGGGCAAATCGGGACTTTGCCCAGGGGCCCCCAAATCCATATATTAATTTATAAAATATTTACCTTTTTTCCCCCAATTACAGCTCTGAAATTTTTCAAATACAAATTTCATCTTTAAAAGATTCTATTAAACTTTCTGAAAAACAAATTTCATTTTGAACACACACAACTCAATGCTTTTGCAAAGCTAAGCTCAACCACTATTAAATGAGAAATAATATTTTGATTTTAATAGATTGTATTAGCAATGAACATGAGATAAATTTTCTTCAGTATTGAAATTTTTTTCTTTTAACTTTGAGTAAATATGAAAAAACACAAAATTGCCATCTTTTTTAGATTTATTGAAAAAACATTTTTTACTTGTGAAGTAGAATGCATTTCATTTGATATTATACTGTGTGTAGCATAACTTAAAAAAAGGTAAAATAAACTAACTTGATATCTTGATAAACTCATATTTACATGTTAGATATTAGAGTATTTGACACTCCTCCGTAAGTTGAAGTTATTAAATTAGTCTTAAAATAATATAACAAGTTACTAAAGTTATATAAAAGAGTTTTGCTCTGAAGTAAGAAAAAAGAAAAGAATATTTTTATTAAGGTAATTAAGGTTATTAAGGTGTTATTAAGGTAAGGTAAGGAAAAATTTGCCTTATTTTCTATAAAATGTATTCGGAATTCGTTGAGCCATTTTTAAATTTTTTAATATGATTTAATGTTTTTTTATGTATTTCACCGATTTTTTAACATTCGTAAAGGGAATTTAATTTCAATATATTATGTTTAATATGTCAAATTTTGCTTTCTGCGAGTTTGAAATTTTTCGCTTTTTAAGGTGATATATTTATATACAGTGTGTCAATAGTTTAAGCACAATAACGATTTAAAAAATATATCACAATAATTCAAAGTTTGCTTGATCGTACACCGGAGCAGGCGTAGCTTCTTCGTATGCGCGCTTCGAAGTCAATGGAACATGAGTAATATGAATACGCACGTGGTTTTTGCTCTCAGTCTGCAGTCCTTTTACCACTAAATACATAGGCGTAACCAGGGGGGGTGCCGGGCACCCCCCCCCCCCTTACTCAGACTCAAGCACAATCATTAAAAAAAAAAAAAAAAAAAAAAAAAATCTGAATCTACAAAAGGAAAAAGAAGAAGTGAAAGCAGAGTTCAATTGGTTTAGCAAATTAGTTTAGTTCAGAAAACTAACAGCCTAAGTTTTGAAATGTGATAAAAAAAGAGACCCATGTTCTTTTTTTTCTTTCTTTTTTTATTTTAAGAAAATTAGGTTGTTTATCTTTTTAAAACTAGAATATTTACAAGAATCTGTATTAGTCATAGTAAGTCAAAAAGGTGGCTTTATAATCCCACTTTGACGTCTTTTGTTTGTTGGAGATTTTTTTTTAACTCCGTTCTTTCTATTGTATGTTTATGCAATTTCATGAGAAATTAACGCAAGTTCTTGACAAGGATAGAAACTATTTGTCTCTTTGCTTTCATAGTTTAAAGTTTAGAAATAAGCACAAAAAACTTTAAAGGAAATGCAGATGTGAAACGATAATTCCAAAATGAGATTAGCCGGCGGGGGAGGGGGGGGGGGGTACGCAGACCCTGCCTCCTTTGAAAATGAAAAATAAAAGTTCAAATTAATCAGAAAATTCAAATTAATCTGGAGGTTGTTTGGTTGGTTGAATTTCGTGTTTCGCAGCCATTTTGTCAATTCCTACTATTAGCTCACACTTTCCCTATATTTATTTATTTATTTATATATTTATCTTGTTCAAATTTTCAATCGTTAATAAAATACTCATTATTCATCCTATCAAGTTGAAATAAATTTTTTTAAACTTGTACTGGATGACAATTGATGTTACAGTTTTTTCAAATATTAATTAAATAATTAAATTTTAATTAATTAATTATAGTTTTGCAAGGGAGACAAAATGGCGGCCATTGGTTGTTGAAGATCAATTAAAGTTTACATAGGGAGACCCTGTTCTGTCGCCAAATACAGCCAAGTTTGTCGCCAACTTGGCGATATCTCTAATATTTCGCCAAATTCCCATAGAGTTCCATTGTAAACCAGATTGCTTATAGAAAATCAACAAATTGAGATATATTAATGCAACAAAAACTAATATTAGCATAAGGGATTATATTAAATTTTTCTTTGATGACCTAAGTAGGAATTGACTTTAAAAACAAAATTTTCATATTACTTGTTCACATAAAGTTTCGTAAAAGGAATATGGTTGCAGTCTTTCAAGTCAATACAGAAATTTTTTCCTCTGAAAATTTTTATACGATTTTTAGAGTTTTTTCTTGTTTCACGGCGTTCTTTTGAAAGTAGGAAAAGGAACCCGGTTTCAATCTTTTAGCCCAGTGCAGTAAAGTTTGACCAAATTCGCTATTTTATTCTGCGATTTTTTTATGATATTTACAATTTTTTCCCAAAATCGTTTGATGAAATTCACGTCTTTCTACGCGATTTTTTTGTCGAAATCCGCACTTTTCACCACTAACCTTTGACAAAATTCGTACTTTTTAGCGATCCTTTGGCGAAATTCGCATTTTTTAACGCGAGATTTTAACGAAATTGGTATTTCTTTAGCACAATCCTTCGATGAAATTCGCGTTTTCTTTCCACGATCTTTTGATGAAATTCGCTTTTTCTTTTCGCAGTCTTTTGACGAAATTCGCGCTTTCTTTCTCCGATCCTTCGATGAAATTCTCGTCTTTACCGCGATCTTTTGACGAAATTTATTTTCTGTTGCGACCGATTGATGAGACTGATTTTTTTACAGGGAGATCATTTGTCGAAATTCGGGATAGTTTTGCGCGACCGATCGGGAAAATTCTCTATGTCTTTCCGTACCAATTAAAATTCTCAATTCGTTTCCGCGACATTTTGACGAAATTTGCAAAAATTTTTCGGCAATCGTTTATCGAAATTTTTTTGCGCAATCTTTTGACGAAATTGGCGATTTTTCAGCACTCTTTTATCGAAATTCCCGATATTTTTCCACGATCGTTTGAAGAAATTCTCAAGTTCTTCAGAGACCGATTCACTAATTGATTTTGAGAAATTCCATAAAAGAAATAAAAATCGCGGACTTCAAAAAAATTTTTAAATACTCACTGAAGAATCACAGGTCTGTGAAACAATTTGGAGAGGGGAAATACTGCGCAGCATTTTTTATTATGCGGGACTTTCCTTTTCTGTGCACAAATACCGCGATCCCGCACGTTATTTCAAACCCTGTTCCTCAAAGAAAACTTCTTTACTAGAAGAGTTTCGTTGTGTGTTTTTTTTTTTAAACGAACATAGAATTAAACAAATAAAGGATTGGGGGGGGGGGGGGGGGACTACCTTCGGCAATGCACCCCTGAGCAAGCTACGAGCTCTTCTGTCTCGAAACAAGCGAATCTTGAATTATTGCGTTTTTTATTTCGCGCCAAATTAAATTTTCACCTTTCTTATAAGAACTGATTTGACATTATTCCAATTCGAATTTAATCACGGCAACTGCAAAAATTACCGGAGAGTTTTTTCTATTTAAAAAAAAAAGTCCAAAAATCGCCTCAAAGCACGAAAACCCCTGCTAAAAATCGCATTAAAGATTCGGAAAATATTAAAAAACCACAGGGAACGAAATTAACTAATTGGATAAAAGATTTAAACCGGATTCCTTTTGGGAATGTCGAAAAAAAAAATCACCGCGAAATGCGAAAAAGACCCTCTAAAAATAACATTAACCGTTCAGGACCGACATCTTATTCGAATTTTATTCGTTTGGCACCACTTTTTGTCAATTATTTTACTTATTTTTATAAATCACGAAAATCTCGTAACTAAGTAAAATCAATTTAACTTTTATTTTTTACTTGTATCAAACTCAATAGTTTTAAGCACTTTTTGAGGGTGCATATATGCACCCATGGTCCTCAACGGGTTAAAAAATTGTTAAAAATTGAAAAATCGCTGTAAGAATCCCGAATCTCGAAAACACTTTATTGAAAAGAAGACATAATTTACTGGATAAAATATTGAAATCGGATTCTTTTTTACTAATTTGAAAAAATTGCCGCAAAATACGAAAAAATTCGCATAAAAATTAATTGAAAAATTCCAGAAATTGTCTTCGATATGCATGAGTTCAGGCGTACAGGTCCTGTCAAATCTTACGGCTGTGCGGGCTGCATTGCTTTTTCAGAGTTCAGCGCGCGCGCGTACACACAGAGAGAGACAGACAACCGCCTATCTTTATTATTACAGTTGCATTATGATAGTATAATTTTTATCATCTTGATAAAATTTAGTGTATATTATCATGACCTGCTTTATCTAATATATTCGACACATTTTGTGGTAAAAACATGAATTACCGGTCTATAATCCGCGAATCAAACAATTATGTTCGGACCCAGAAATCTTGTTCCATAAAACGTAACTTGTTAAATCGCGATAAATATTTAACTTCAATAATGAAATAAAATTTCTGGGTCGAAACATGATTGTTTGATCCGCGGATTATAGGCCTGAAATTACGCTGTTAATGAATATTATAATTATTTATAATATTATAATAATTATTTATATAGACTTTCCTCCAAAATTTCTTGTGTCCCTCCGGTAATCCCTAAGAAGTCATGGAGTTACATTCTGAAAAACTTTCGTGCGTATGTACTGGTGTACCGCATGTATTATCCGAGATTTATTATCCGGCAAAATTTCATCTACAAGACTTTGGCTGAGATAATTTTAGATCTCATGCAGTGTTCCCCTGTGCCTATAGAAGTTTACAGTATGATTAAAGGCCTTTTTTAATCTTTATAAGAAGTTAGGGTGCCAAAAGGTTTTACACTTGTGACCACACTTAGTCACTGTCGTATGTCACTGCTGCAAGGACATTTACATATATATATATATATATATATATATATGTTTTTTTAGATTTAGTTTTAATGTTTTGAAACCCTTCTCACCCCTCACGCAAACAAAAATCGCGTTTGAGCTCTTTTTAAAAAAAATACCACACAACTATACCTTCTAAGATGAAAACCTGTCTAAAACGGAAATTCGACCGGTTTCGTGGAGTTCCGCTTTAGCAGGTTTTACTACATAAGATATTGTTTGTATCAAACATGTCCAGGTTAAACAGTCTGGGCACCCCCCCGTTCAAAAGGCTGGTTACGCCTATGAAATATCAATATTTTAACATGAAAATTGTACACAGGGCTTGGAAACATTTAAAACTGAAAAAATTTAGAGTTCGAATAATAATTTTTTTTTTATTAGTTTGTATATGTAGTTTGTATATGTATTTGATGGTAGTCGATGAAGAAGAAAAAAAATTAATGACGACTCACTTGTTCAGATCCGTCAATCCATTGTGGTGCTAGACCCAGTAGCAGAAAGTTATGGTTGTGTCTGCGACAGCAATTCAGTGGGATGAAAATTGTCTGCGGGAGTAGCGTGTTACATTTTCTTATGTACAAACATTATGAGTGTTAAAATAGACAGCGTTCTTACTGATTAATACCAAGGGTGATTCTGAGTAAAAAAGAAAAAATTGTGAAATTCACAGGAAAATTTCCGAAAGGTTACAACAAAGGGTGGGGTGGGGTGGGGGGGGGGGGGGGCTAGGGAGCGAAAATCCACTACCGGCACGAATTATGTGTTTTTTTTGCACACTATTGATGAAATTTGCCGTTTTTTTCGCGATCTTTTGACGAAATCTGCTGTTTTTTGCGATCTTATTAGGAAATTCCTCGTTTTTTTCGCGATCTTTTGACGAAATTTGCCGGTTTTTCGCGATCCTTTAACAAAAATGAGCTTTTCTTCACGATCCTTTACGAACTTCGTGTTTTTTCCTCGATTCTTTGACGAACTTCGAGTTTTTTCCTCGATTCTGTGACAGAAATTTGCGTTTTTTCGGCACCTCTGGGACGAAATTAACGTTTTTTCGGCACCTCTGGGACGAAATTAACGTTTTTTCGGCACCTCTGGGACGAAATTAACGTTTTTTCGGCACCTCTGGGACGAAATTAACGTTTTTTCGGCACCTCTGGGACGAAATTAACGTTTTTTCCGGGATCTTTTGACGAAATTCGCGTATTACAGCGATCCTTTGGCAGAAATTTGCACTTTTTGCGATTTTTTGACGAAATTCCGCAAATTTAATTCCGATCCTTTGACGAAATTCCGCAAATTTAATTCCGATCCTTTGACAAATTTTCCTTTTTTCGCGATCCTTTGACATAAATTTTCCTTTTTTCGCGATCCTTTGACATAAATTTTCCTTTTTTCGCGATCCTTTGACATAAATTTTCCTTTTTTCGCGATCCTTTGACATAAATTTTCCTTTTTTCGCGATCCTTTGACATAAATTTTCCTTTTTTCGCGATCCTTTGACATAAATTTTCCTTTTTTCGCGATCCTTTGACATAAATTTTCCTTTTTTCGCGATCCTTTGACATAAATTTTCCTTTTTTCGCGATCCTTTGACATAAATTTTCCTTTTTTCGCGATCCTTTGACATAAATTTTCCTTTTTTCGCGATCCTTTGACATAAATTTTCCTTTTTTCGCGATCCTTTTACAAAAATTTTCCTTTTTTCGCGATCCTTTTACAAAAATTTGCGTTTTTTCGCGATCCTTTTACAAAATTTTGCGTTTTTTCGCGATCCTTTTACAAAATTTTGCGTTTTTTCGCGATCCTTTTACAAAATTTTGCGTTTTTTCGCGATCCTTTTACAAAATTTTGCGTTTTTTCGCGATCCTTTTACAAAATTTTGCGTTTTTTCGCGATCCTTTTACAAAATTTTGCGTTTTTTCGCGATCCTTTTACAAAATTTTGCGTTTTTTCGCGATCCTTTTACAAAATTTTGCGTTCTTTCGCGATCCTTTTACAAAAATTTGCGTTCTTTCGCGATCCTTTTACAAAAATTTGCGTTTTTTCGCGATCCTTTTAGAAAAATTTGCGTTTTTTCGCGATCCTTTTACAAAAATTTGCGTTTTTTCACGATCCTTTTACAAAAATTTGCGTTTTTTCACGATCCTTTTACAAAAATTTGCGTTTTTTCACGATCCTTTTACAAAAATTTGCGTTTTTTCACGATCCTTTTACAAAAATTTGCGTTTTTTCACGATCCTTTTACAAAAATTTGCGTTTTTTCACGATCCTTTTACAAAAATTTGCGTTTTTTCACGATCCTTTTACAAAAATTTGCGTTTTTTCACGATCCTTTTACAAAAATTTGCGTTTTTTCACGATCCTTTTACAAAAATTTGCGTTTTTTCACGATCCTTTTACAAAAATTTGCGTTTTTTCACGATCCTTTTACAAAAATTTGCGTTTTTTCACGATCCTTTTACAAAAATTTGCGTTTTTTCACGATCCTTTTACAAAAATTTGCGTTTTTTCACGATCCTTTTACAAAAATTTGCGTTTTTTCACGATCCTTTTACAAAAATTTGCGTTTTTTCACGATCCTTTTACAAAAATTTGCGTTTTTTCCGCGATTGTCTTACTAAATGTGTTTTTTCCTCTATCCTTTGATGAAATTAAAGTTTCTTCCGCGATTTTGTGACAGAAATGTGCGTTTTTCTTGCGCCTCTGGAACAAAATCCACGTTTTTTCGGGATTTTTGGATAAAATTCAAGTTTGTACAGCGATCTTTTGGCAGAAATTTATGTTTTTCGAGATCTTCAGACGAAATTCCTCCTTCTTTCCGCAATCCTTTGACATAAATTTGCGTTTGCTCGCGATCCTTTGACATACATTTGCGTTTTTTCGCGATCGTTTGACTAAATTTGCGTTTTTCCTACAATCGTTTCGCTAAATTCGCATTCTTTCCGCGATCCTTTTACTAAATTCGCATTCTTTCCGCGATCCTTTTACAAAATTCATGTTTTTTCCGCGATCCTGTGACAGAAATTTGCATTTTTTCTACAACCCTGGGACGAGATTCATGTTTTTTTTCCGGTCTCTTTTAACGAAATTCGCGTTTTATAGCGACCCTTTGGCTATAAATTACCGATTTTTTATGTGAACGATTGCCGAAATTTGATATTTTTCGGCGACCATTTGTCGAATTCGCGATATTTTTTGTCAGAATTTTCGTACTTTTTTTTTTTTTTTTTTTTTAAGGAAATACTTTTTTTTTTTTCAAGTTGGCAAATTTATCTGCAAGGTCCAAAATATCGCCTCGCGCGTCTCGAACTTTCTGCTACCGGGGTGCTAGAGCTCATTATCTGGTCTTATATACATAGACTATATATACTTGGAGAAAACCTACCAGAGAATTTTACACATTTGACTGAATTGATCAATTCATCTAGGATTTGCAGCATATTTTGAACCTTTCAAGGTTTATTTAAATCTAAAGGTATATACAGGGTGGTTATAATTGAACTGCCCCTATAAACAGCATCCTACAGCGCAAACGGGTGAACGGAATGCAATGAAATTTGGTATATAGACTATACACGAGATGCACTCACGGAATTTCGAAAAAAAAAACTTTCAAAATGTCCACCAGATGGCGCTTTTTCCGAAAAAACATTAAATGTAACACAATCGACCAAAACGGAATACAAAAACAATATTAACAATCCAGAACAAGAATTATGAGTAATAAAATGTAAAACCGGCTGTTTTGGCCGTTTATTGTGTTAAATTTAATGTTTTTTCCGGAAAAAGCGCCATCTGGTGGACATTTTGGAACTAATTTTTTTTTTCGAAATTCCATGAGCGCATCTCGTGTACAGTCTATATACCGGATTTCATTGCATTCCGTTCACCCGTTTGCGCTGTAGGATGCTGTTTATAGGGGAAGTTTAATTATAACCACCCTGTATATTACGGGACTTTAAATTCAATTTTTCCTAGGAAGGCAGTCTCCCTATCCCGAAAGTTGAGATTTTATGCATTTTAATGGACAAATGTGCATCCTCTCCCTTACGGAACTGTAAAATACCCCCCCCCCCCCCCCAAATCCCGACCGAAGCAGTCAAAAAATCGCTCCCGCCATTCAACACTTTACCCAGACAGAAAGAAAAAAGCAAAATTTTACCGCAATTCTGCCAGTAAAACTGGACTTACTATATGTTTTTTGGGTCGCTGAATCCGAATTTTTAACTTCCCACCAAAATTTCCCTCGACAACCCCCCGAATTTTGGTAAAATGACCCCCAAAAAAGGTTTTTATTAAAAAAAAATCAATTTTATTGTTTTAAGGAAAAAAGTATCTAGAAATTCAGAAAGTAGACAAAATTTGCAACAAATTAGATATATGACATTATGACTTAGGATGAACGGGGATCTGCCACGGAACATGCGCGCGGTGCTGCGTGAACTAAGTTGCGGAATTCCACTTAACCACTCACGCGTTTACATTCGCCCTCCCATCTCCCCCCCTTTGAACTTTCTCTATAAAGGTTTACTTTAAGTTTTTTGGGTGCTGAATCCGAATTTGTAACTTCCCACCAAAATTTCACCCGGCACACCCCACAAAAAATTGACTTTTTGAAAAAAATTTGTTTTTGAGAAAAGCGCGTGGGGAAAGTTCCGAGGCAGCCCCCTCTCTCCCTGTTTATCCTACGTCATAATGTCATATATCCTATTTGTTGCAAATTTTGTCTAGTTTGAGTTTCGTAATGCTTTTCTCCTAAAACAATAAGAAATTTAAGTTAATAACAACTATTTTGGGGGGTTTTCGGGGGGGGGGGAAATTTTGGGGGTAAGTTAAAAATTCGGATTCAGCTACCCAAAAAACTTAAACGTTATAAAGTTCGGAGGGGAGATGGGAAGTCGAATGTAAACGTGTGAGTGGCTAAGTGGAATTGAGCAACTTAGTCCACGCAGCACCGCGCGCATGTTTCGAGGCAGATCCCCCCTTCCCCTAAGTCATAATGTCATATATCTAATTTGTTGCAAATTTTGTCTACTTTCTGAATTTCTAGATACTTTTCCCCTAAAACAATAATAAAATTGATTTTTTTAATAAAAACTTTTTTTTGGGGAGGGGTTGGGGGGTTTACCAAAATTTGTGGGGGTTGCCGGGGGGAATTTTGGTGGGAAGTTACAAATTCGGATTCAGCGACCCAAAAAACATACAGTAAGCCGATTTCCAGAACTACCATTAATTTTGCTAGGTAAAATTACATATTGCCTGGACTAAAAAAGAAAGCGTTGGATCTGTTAAAAATTTTGACTTTCGGTTTTCGAAGGATTTATAGTTTTAGAAGATCTTGTCTGGAATACGATTTGACTATTTTTATACATTGTCAGTCAGTCTGTATTTGTCTCTGACAAAAAAAATTGTGAGCCGTCTATTTCAAGAACTAATGCATGGAATCTGTTGAAACTTTAGATTCAGTTAGACCTTCATATAAATTTGTGCTGATTACTTTTTGATGCAAGTCTACCGGCAAGTGGCGCTGCTATGCTGCATTTTTCCGATTTTCGCAATAGCTCTAACTCAAGAACTAATGCACGGATTTTCACCAAACTTCACATTCAGTTAGACGTTGTAAATTGTTGCACATTAGATTTCGGTGAAAAACGCCCAACAGCGTTGTCAGCGAGCACGGGGCGTTGTTATGCAGATTTTATCAGCAGTGTTGAGTTCAGACAATTTTCTCCGGGAGGGATTTCTGCGGATCCAGAAAGGAACAGTTCAGAGGGGAAGGGGACTGGACTTTTGTACATTAAGCATACAATCTCAAACCTTCTGGGGAGACATTTGAATGTTGCAGGGGGTTGCATGTCCCCTCGGGCAACCCCCTGAATTCAACACGTTTTTCAGGATTTAAACGATTTTAGGGATCATCTCAAGAACTAATGAACGGAATTTCATCAAACTTAATATTCTGCTAGACATTGCCATAAGTTGTTCATGATTAGGTTTTCGTGTAAATGATATAACAGGTTGTGCTGCCATGCTGCTTTTTTATCAGCTTTGAATTTAGACATTTTTCTCCGGGAGGTATTTCTATAGTTCCGAAGAGGGACATTCTAGAGTTTCGAGGGAGATTGGACTTTAGTCCATTAAGCATAAAATCTCAAATCTTCATGAGGGACATTTCAGTGTTCCGGGGGGGGGGGGGGCTCCACCTGTACCAGCCCCTGAATTCAACACTGTTTTTCAGGATTTACACGATGTTAGCGATATATCTCAAGAAGTAATCACCGGTAATCGCCATCAAACGTAATGTGTCATTGACATAAGTTGTTCCGGAGTTTTTCGTGTTAATCATGTAACAGGCTGCGCTGCTATACTGCTTTTTTGCATGATATTCGGGATAGCCATATCTCAAAACTAATGCACGGAATTTAATCAAACTTCATATTCTGTTACCCTTTCAGATAAATAGATCTTTATTAGGCTTGGGTGTATACTGCCCAACAGCTGTCGCTTTTATGCTCTTTGAATTGGGATTTTCCGTTGCGGACAACTAGGCTAATATCAGATAAACGTCTTTTTGCACCCTTTTTTCCCTGTTACACCGGCCCTACGTATGCTAGCGAAGATGTAGGGATGGCGTAAGAGCGAAAGAAGCGTTCAAAAAGGCGTTCGTCTGACATTAGCCTAAGAGGGTGTCTTCCGAAATTCAATGCTTATATTTTCTTTTAAAATGCACATACTTCAACGAACCTATGCTTTTTGAACCCCCATGATGGGCATAGGTTATCATTTAAATTTGACACTATGATAGCGAATTTTGAAGTTTTACCATTTATGAGACAGATGAAAGTTTTGAGATTGGCACATCCAACTATTTTCCCTTCAATTATTGAAGGAAAATGAAAATGATATTACCTTTAGAGACATCGATTAAAAAATTTATCGTACCGATTAAATCGAGTTGGCCATAGTATCGATTAAATCGATTAAAAAAATCGAAATCGCCCATCACTTGGTTCATTTGAATTAAAGTCAACCTTTGTAAATGTGTTCAGTTAGGTTCAATCTATCAAACATGAAATTTTCAAAATTAAATTTTAATGTTGACAAATATATATATTTCATCTTTCTTCATGGATCTAGTTGCCCCATAAAAATGGGGCAACTAGACTAGGTTAGGTCTGTTTCACACGCATTTGTTTTGATTTTTAACATGGGTATGAGGTCCTGTTTGAAAAGTGTAAATAACAGAAATTTAAACCATGCATGTCATGTAAATTATATATCAACTAAAGAACGTTGTAAGGGAAACCTTTGGTGTCAAGGTTTTTAATAAAAAGGCACCAAAATGTGCAATTAGATTTATATATATATAAATAAAACCCCACAAAAATTAAGCAATTGCTTGTGCACTTAGTATAGGTAATAAGTATAAAAGTTAGATGGGCATTTTAAAGAAAGAAAAAATGAACAAGATAAATTTGTGAACAAACGGGTACTACGTAAGTACTTAAGTATTTTATTCTCTTTTATTTAACTCAATGAAAGTTCGATAAGTCCAATAAATCATGGAGAATGTAACTATGTTTTTATAACGAACAACTATTTTTTATTGGTTTCGATAATTTTCTAATAATGTCAATGTCTTATGCATGCCTCTTCATCTATACTATCTTAAAACTTCGAGATTTGTCTATTTGACTTTAGAAATTTGGTTTGATGCCCGTCAACATGCTTCTTTAAAATTTTATTATCTAATTTTAATAAGGTGTTATATAATTTTCTTTATTGCAAGCAAAAAATTCCCCGTAGTAAGAAAAACTCCAAAAAATTATTTAAAACTGTTGGGGTAACTGGAATCCACATGGCCCAGTTACCCCTGATACATGTCCGAGTCACCCCATTCTTGAAAAATTTATGGGGTAACGAACTCTGGAACACCAGCTTAACATAAAAAAAGATAGTTTAATAAAAGCACTTACCGTATCTATCTATATCTAAACTATAAAGGACAAACATATCTGTGCATAACGCATGTCATCCTGTGAATGGCAACACTTTGAAATGAAATTTCGGTTTTGCAATTTTCGCTACTGCAAATTTTTGAACTTCTAAGCATCCCACGTTTTTAATTTTTACACCATCGTACACAGAAAAAAATGACTTAAATGAAATTTGTTTGAAAGTTGTATCTCAATTTATTTTTGAGATAATTTTTTTATAGTTTTTAATACCAATTTTCTAATCGTGGCAACTGAAGTACTTCATTTCTAATTTAAAGTAAAGAGAAAGTAAGTAGATTACTGAATCTTTTTGGTGCCATTTTCTCATAAAAGCTAAAAATAAAAATCGTGCTACGTCAAAAATATCGTCTGATATAAAACCCGGTGATTTTGGTTTTATTTAGTTTTTATTTATCAATTAAAGGATTTTTAGTTTATTGCAAAGTTGCTTTAAAAACGATACAACACTTTCTCCTTACAAAAATATATTTTAAAGAATATTTGTATGGCTTATTTTCTTAGCTTTACTTAATTCGTATCAGAAAGCTGAAAGAATGCAATTTTATTAATCCGAGTGTAATAATATTTTCCAAATTTTGAAAAAATATATATCAATGATTTCTGATAAAACATGGAGCTATTTATAAACAAACAAATGAAGGCATATGAGTCATTAGATACGAGCTTTTTGTCAAGCTTCTTGAATGACGAAATTTCATTTTTGCTGCGTTTGTGTATTATTCTGTGATAATGACGCCATATGCATACTTTTCCTCAGATGTTGTTTAAGACTGGATCGTAAAAGTGGAATCCTTTAGTAGATGCAAATGAAGTCATTTTATATAAAAAAAAAAAGCTGTATTTTAATTCTTAAAACTGAAGTTTTGTAGAAGTGGGTCATTTCACTCCAGCTGCTTTGAAATTCTTCACAGGTGAAAATACTCCAAATAACGTAATCGAAGTCACGAACTGATAAAACGCAATGTTTTTCAAAATTTTAGAGTCTGTATAGAAGAGCAGTGACATATAGTGTGCATGCTAAATCGGAAGTCTTTGTCCAAAAATGGCGATTTATATTACAGAACTTGATACTAGCCTGGATGAATTCGCTTCGTCGAGTTAGACAGGCAAACAAAGAAGATCTTTGCAATAATTTGAGGTTTAAAATAATATGTTCAAGTTTTCGTCCAAAATTCTTTCAACTAATAAAATTTTATTGCTATTCTTTAAGATATTCTACTATAATTTTATCAAAATAACATAATTTAATTTTTCATAATTTTATTTAATCCTATATTTAAAACAAGGCTGTTTTTTAGTCATTTGCCCTGAACTTTCTACTGAAACAATTTTACTAACTTTTATCTTAAACTGAAAATTGTTCATTTGTACATGTGCCCGCACTAGCTGTTTAAAAATATCCTCATTTTTATATTTTAATTTTTAAAATATTTTATGTAATTTCTTCAAAATGGCGATAGTAGATAGCTTTCATTATTGCAGAGAATAGAGAAATAATGAGGTTTATATATCTTTATTCATGCCATTTTCTGACAAAAAACAAACTTTTATTTGTATGGTTTAAATTTTGTTGCATATGGTTTAATGTCGCAAAATCCCTTTAGGGACACTCTGCATCAAAATATTTTGAACGTAAAATAACGTACTGCTTTTGAAAACGCGCATTTTTTCTCATAAAGTTTCCATATTTTTTCCCTTCTACATCTGTACTGATACTAAGTTTGAGACACTAGGCTAGGGGTGCACAACCTTTTTAAGAGAAGGGCCACTTACAAAAATTTCTGGGTTGTCGAGGGCCACATCAGTAACACGGAGAGAATTCTATTTCGGGGAGGTGATCTGTGACCTATAATCAGATAAAAAATATTGTTTCAGAGGGGTAGGGGAGTTTTACCCCTCTAGGTTCCTCTACAAAGTCTACATATCCAACTCAGCTGGCAAGAATATATCAACAGTTTATGTTTGTATATATCGCGAGGATTATTTAGAAAGAGTGATTATATTCCTTGACTTTATTCGATGGTGTAAATTTTGTTTTATTAAAATTGCTAAAAAAAAAATGTAAACTTTATGAACGGAGGGGGAGGAGTCGTCGACAAAAGAAATTTGCGATTTTTCCGCGCTTCATCGACGGATTTTGCGATATTTTTGCCCGACAAATGAAATTCGTCATTTTTCGTAGCCCGATCGGAAAAACTCGCGATTTTTCAGAGCCTGATCGACGAAATTCGCGATTTTGCCGTGCCCGATCATCGAAGTTTCTATTCTTAACTGACTGACGAAATTTACAATTTTTCCACGGCCAATTGACAAAATTCGCTATTTTTTTTCGCGATAAATTGACGAAACTCGGGATTTTTCCGCAGCCGATCAACAAAATTTTCAATTTATTCGCGCATCATCGACAAAATTCGCGACTTTCACGTAACTGTTCAACGAAATTTACGATTTTTCCGCGGCTGATCGACAAAATTCGCGTTTTTTTCGTGCCCGACCAACTAGATTCGCGATTTTTCGAGCCCGATCGACGAAATTTGTGACTTTTCCGCGTTTGATCGACGAAATTTGCTATTTTCCGTCGGTAAATTGACAAAATTCGCGATTTTTCCGCAACCAATCAACAAATTTTGTGATTTTTACACACCCGATCGAAGAAATTCGTGATTCTTAACTGACTGACGAAATTTACAATTTTTTGCCGCGGCAAATTGAAAAAATTCGTGATTTTTTTTTCTCGCGATAAACAGACGGAACTCGCGATCTTTCCGCAGCCGATCGACAAATTTTTAATTTTTCCGCGCATCCTCGAGAAAATTCGCGATTTTTCCGTGCTTGATCAACGAATTTTGCGATTTTTTCACACCTGATTGACATACTTCGCAATTTTATCGTGCACGACCAACGAAATTCGCGATTTTTCGGAGCCGGATCGACAATACTTGCAATTTTTCCATACATGATCGATAAAGTTTGATTTTTTCGCGCCCGATCGACGAAATTTGCAATTTTACCGCGCGTGATGTCAAAATTTATTTGTCCGCGCCCGACCAGCAAAATTCACGATTCTTAACTGACTGACCAAATTTGCAAATTTTCCCGATGCAAATTGACGAAATTCGCGATAAACAGACTAAACAATTTTTCCGCAACCAGCCAACGAAATTTCAGATTTTTCCGCTCCTAATCGACAAAATTCGCGATTTTTCCACATCCGATCACGAAATTTGCAATTTTTTCCCGCAGCGAATTGACGAAATCGTGATTTTTTCTCGCATCTGACGAAACTCACGATTTTTCCGCAAACGATCAATAAAATTTGCAGTTTTTCCGAGCATCATCAACAAAATTTGCAATTTTTTCGCGCATCATCGACAAAATTTCCAATTTTTTCTTAACCGATCAACGAAATTTCGATTTTTCCGCGCCCGATCGGCGAAATTTACAAATTTTTCCATGCCGCATCGACAAAATTCGCACTCTTGTGCCCGATCAAACAAATTCGCGATTTTTTTAGAGAGTCATCGACAAAATTCGCTGTTTTTCCACATCCGATCAACGAAATTCTCGATTCTTAACTGACTGACGAAATTTTCAATTTTCCCCGCGGCAAATTGACGAAATTCGCGATTTTTTCCTGCGACCTATGGACAAAAATTAAAATTTTTCCAGTTATAAATTGACGAAATTCGCGGGCCACACATTAACCCATCGCGGGCCACAGGTTGTGCATCCCTACACTAGGCGAATGCTCAAGTGAGTGAAAACTACGACATATTTAAAAGAAAACTATAATTTTCTTAGAACTAAACATTTTAACACAAATGCGTCTAAAAAACGTACATTACAGCTATTTTTACTCTCCGGTACTGAGATGCAAAGAAGTTGCTTACAATCATGACTTCATGTTGTGAGTTAAAATGATTTTAAAAATCAAATTAAAATACCCATTTTAAAAAAATAGTGAATATGGATATGGGAATTTTGAGAAGGTGAAAATGATGTCGCGTTCACATTTCACGGAGAAAAAATTCTATAATCGTGTGAAAGTGGAAAAAATTTTGCTGTTTTCATTCCGGAAAACGAGGCATATAAAAGCCTCAATTGATAACTTCATCATAATAACTGATCTTTATCAAATTTTACTGATTACCATAGGCGTAGCGTCGGGGGTGGGGGGGCAAGTGCCCCCCCCCTCAATCTTCTACACCCCGGGCGCCAAATGAAGATTTTTTTTGTCTTTACATGCAAAAATATATGTATTTATACTGAATTTGCATAAAAATGTTTCACAGCCGGAAAATCCAAAAGGATGACAACCAAATGCATTAAAATTTACAAATATATAAAAATTAATCTTTTTATATATTTGTAAATTTTAATGCATTTGGTTAATAGAAGACATCTATAATAGAAGACTGCAAATGAATTAGAAAAAAGAGCTGTTCTCTTAGGCTATTTTCTTTCTCCAATTCCAAATGTACCGAAAGGCGGAGGGGGCGCCAAATCGAGATTTTGTTTGACTCCGACTTTTCTGATAAAAAGATTCCATGAAGGCTGTTCA
This sequence comes from Maratus speciosus, assembly GCA_963932465.1. Lineage (NCBI taxonomy): Eukaryota > Metazoa > Arthropoda > Arachnida > Araneae > Salticidae > Maratus > Maratus speciosus. The sequence goes on along the minus strand of OZ010790.1, from coordinate 153,379,897 downwards.
ATTTTTTTTCTCTCTCTCCCTGAGAAGCGTAGAGCTTTCATTTTCCCCGTCTTGATATGGGTGAGGTCGGGCAAAGCCGCCTCAAGACTACAAGCCAAACACAAGGTTTCGTGACGTCACGACGCGGGGCTTAGATCAGCCATGGAGAGCACATGCGTTATTAAAACATTAATTCTTTCCTCTATATTTCAACTTATTATCACAGCATATAGGGAAAAAAATAAAAACTTATAGTTTAAAGACGCTAATTAAGTGCTTTTTAATCAATTTCGATCACTCGAACAATAATAATAACGATAACACAAAAACAATATTTATGAAATAATACCACTGTGTCAATGAAAATGTGCATCAGAATTAAAGTTACATTAAAGAAAATTCGTTCGTTAATGAAAAGAAAATCCCAAGTATTGAATTTAAAAACAAAATTTAACAAACAATAGTAAAAACAAAATTCAAATGTTCGGGGCTGGCGCCCCGAACATTTGAATTTTGTATCTTTCTATTTTACGTGCACGTGTGTTTTACTCAGCCTGATAACTTTTCAAGGTAAGTTTTATTTTCAAATTATATTTATATGCTATCAGCACAATTTTTATTTCTTGTGTTCAAAATCTTTTATTTTTAATTTCTTTGAAATAAATTAACTAGCAAATCCTAGTACGATTCTATCAGTAATACCATTTCTCAAAACGAAACTATATTATTGTAGTCCTGTTTCGTTCCACATAGACCAATAATTTAAAATGGCAAACATCCCTAAATCGTGTCAAGACTTATATCATTTAATTTGTATTTTGTCACACCATCCTCTCTTTCTAATTTGTTCAGAAATTTTCATAAAAGTCGTTGTGAATACATAGCATTTTTATGTTGTTTACTTCTTTTAAAGCAAACCCCGATCGATATACATGTATCAATTTATTGTTGTTTTTTAATCTTAAACGTTTGCTATCTTAATAAAAATTCTTTTTATAATTTTTTGTTAAATTATAAATGCTTATGTACTGCGTAAATAGAGCTATGGGGATAATGTTTTTGAATCTCCCTATTTTTGCCACAAATGTAAACAATTTATTTACAAGACTAGAGGAAGGGTTGTTAGTACCCTTATGCAAAACAGTAGTTGCCCCCCCCCCACACACACACACCTTCTTCGCAAAAATCCTATGTGTTTTCATATACATTTTAATGTTTAATTAAAAGTACAATAAATAAAATTACAATAACAATAAATAAAATTAGTAACAATAAATAAAATTATTATTCTATAATTATAAATTTACTTTTAAATCTAGTCATGAAATACTTTTCATCTCATAAAAATTGATTATTTTAAGCTTAAAAGATATGAACAAACATTTAAGAACCCACACAACATTATTTTGGAAATGAAATATTTATATTTGTGGAAGGTTTTTGTGTTTTTCGATGTTTTTTTTTATCAGCTATTACCTAAACATTCGAGGAAAATGAACATAAATTAGGAATATTTTAATTCCAATTGATGAAAGTCTTTTCTTTCTTTTATTTTTTTCTTCATATGTCAATACACTTTTTAAAAATCTATTGCTTATACCTTACATAATATATCAAACTAATACAAAACTAAATAATAATTTTCTGTTTCATGAACTTGTGTTGTTTTAGTATTATGACAGTTTTGTGATTTTTAATTTAATGGATTTTATGTGAAAATTACCCATTTCTGATAAGTAAAGTTTACAGTACGAAAATTTATTTATAAGAATACTTAATTTCATGTATACTTTAATTTTACTATTTATTATATGCAGGTTTCAAATCACTTAATATTTAATAGGATATTTACTGTATAATTTCAAGCCCGATTAAAATAAAAATATAACACAACTTTAATTTGTTTTCATTTAACATTCACTTTTCTTCCACTTTAATTTAATTTTTAAATGTGGGTTTTGATTGGCACACTTATTGTTATTTATTTTGAAATAACTGAAAGCAAAATAATTCGATTTATGTGTTTAAACTACAAATTTATATTTACATATATATATATATATATATATATGTATGTAATAATGTATAATGTCTTGTTTTTGAATATATACCAAATTGATAATTGATATTGTTTCTAAATTTCAAAGTAGAATAAATAATAGAAACTGTCTAGTAAAATAAATTTAATACTTGGGATTTTCTTTTCATTAACGAACGAATTTTCTTTAATGTAACTTTAATTCTGATGCACATTTTCATTGACACAGTGGTATTATTTCATAAATATTGTTTTTGTGTTATCGTTATTATTGTTTCGAGTGATCGAAATTGATTAAAAAGCACTTAATTAGCGTCTTTAAACTATAAGTTTTTATTTTTTTCCCCTATATGCTGTGATAATAAGTTGAAATATAGAGGAAAGAATTAATATGTTTTAATAACGCATGTGCTCTCCACGGCTGATCTAAGCCCCGCGTCGTGACCGTCACGAAACCTTGTGTTTGGCTTGTCTTGAGGCGGCTTTGGCCAGCCCCAGGCTGTGACGTCACACGTGGGGGGATGAAGGGCGTGTCTGGCTTGTAGTCTTGAGGCGGCTTTGGGTCGGGTGGCTGCTAGAGATGAGTTAGGGCTCGTTTTTTGGAGCCCGGGCCCGCCCGAGCCCGAAAGATTTTTTGTCAGAGCCCGAGCTCGATACCACTCTTTACCGATACATCTTTAACTATAATCGATTCCTTTCTCATAACAGTCTTCCGTGATTGACGTGAACCGGAAAATCAACGTAAATTACAAAATTGACACCGTTATCTTAAAGGTCAGATGCCTTTATATTAAAAGAAGAAACAGTGACTGACTGCTTCCTATCGGAATAATAAAGTAATTATATTTACTTACGAAGAAAAGTGATCTCGTAAATCTACTACAGAATCCTTAGCATGAGCAGAGTTCGTGACAAATAGATATAATACCCAGTAAAGTTATTTTCATATGAAGAATGATTATGACTCATGCGCAAATATAAGATTAAATAATTTGCAAACCTCAAGCTAATTCTGGTCTACTAAAAATCGAAGAAAACATTCTCTTTGTGTTAGATAACTAAATAAAAAATAAATAAACGATCGAATTAAAAAATATCTTCTGTCACAAACGAAAATCCTAATAAAAACAAATTCATTGCTTGTGTTTGTTTTGATTGCCGCCATATTAATTGATCGTCGTCGAAAATGCCGTACACATAAATCTGAAAACCTCACACATTTTCTTTTGAAACAGCAATCAAATACTAAAATAAATAAACACGATTTTTGTTACCCCTTCATTTTGATCTAAATAATATTGAAAAGACTTGAAAAGTAATTTTAAACGAGGAAAAAAGTTCTTTCAATCTTTTCTATACACAAATAAATAGTTTTCCGGTTTCAGAAAGAACGAGCCCGAAGGCTAGAATAAAAATAGAGCCCGAGCCCGTGTCGGGCTTTCGGACTCGGGCTGAGCCCGTCTCATCTCTAGTGGCTGCCCGGGGCAATAAAAGCAAAGAGGAGAAGGAGTCAGGACCGAAACTAAGAGGAGGGGCGGGCGAGGGGCATGTGCCCTGGGTGCCACGCGAAGGGGGCACCAGATGAAAAATTGGTTTGCCGTTTTATACAATATCCCTTTAAGACCCAACCCGCACGATCGTGCGGTTTAGACATTCATGTAAATTTTTGCTTCTGAAACAGTCGTATGTAATAAAAAACCGAATCGGACGATTGTTCTGGTTTGCAAAAAGAATAAAGTATCATTTTTTATCAACAGATGACGGTTGCAATGTTTTACTTTTAGCCGGCATGAATAGCTTTGTTTACAAGTACAACGGATACAGCTCATCATTTTATCTGTCGTAAAAAGGTAATTATCAGTAGATTTCTAATTGGTTAGATAAATATTTTTGCTTTAATGTCTAAATAAGTGTAATATAACAAAAAACATTAATTATACACTATTTATGTTGCTCGTAGGACTCAATATTTCGTTACCCGCTCAATCGTGCGACTTGGGCGTTACGTTAGTCAGTGCTACAGCAAAGGTATGAGCTTTCTGAATTTTCATCTTGATTTCCGTTTCAATAATTTTGCTGACAGCCAGAATAAAAATGAAGTATGTTATTATATAATTAATGCTATATTATTTTCTAGGGTGTTGTCATGGATGAATTTTTTTTTTCTTTTTCGGTTACTTTTTACTTATTTTTCTTTTCAATTAATAAAATTTTCTAATACATTCTATTATTTTTTATGGAATTACTTTGTTGACTTTTAACAAAGCAAAATAAAACACTTTTTCAGATGTCTAAACCGAAAAGAATTCTCACACAAGAAAAAATATTGCAATTGATGAATAAATCAGACTCTGAATTTAGTGATCTCTCGGATGATGACGAGGTTGCGGACAAAACATTTGAAACAGATTTATTAGAATGATAGTCAAGTTCAGATGAGATCAATGAAGAAAAATTTACAAATATTTCTAAAGAAATGAGAATTTTGGATCATTCTTCCTCATCAAAGTCTTCTGAACTCATTCCCCAAAGTTCTACATCCAAACCAAATAGAATGAAAAAAATAAACAATACAAATAGGATGTTAAGAAGTTCATTTCTGTACCTCATCCTAGATTTCACGCAATCGCAGGTATGTCTTTCATTTCTTAAATTTTAATTTAAAAAAGTTAGACTTATAGAAAAAATAAAACCGATACTATAGAAAAGCTTTAAAAATATGGCAAACATTTTAAAATTAATTAAAATATGAATTTTTTGAAGTCGATAAGTACATCTCGAATATTAACATTTTTTCTTCTTTTTTAGGCTTTTAGAGCCAGTAAGGATTTCCGTTGCATTATTTCATCCAATACTTCCCAAATCATCTTATAAGTAATGCTTTCACAGGAAAAGCTCAATCCGTACGATCGTGCGGGTGTGGCTTTCTCAGAAAAAGCCCATCCCGCACGTTCGTGCGGGTACTCTCCACGCTCCAGGGGGTGACGAAAAATTTTTAAATTATTTTTTTAAGTGTCATTAGGGTCAGTATGGAGTTAATGACCAGAGGAATGTAATATTTAAATATGAAAATGTTCCAGGTCTTAAAGGGATAAACATATGTGCGTGTGAAATTTGTGTAAAAAAATATTTTTTAGCCGAAAAATCCAAAAGAAAAGCTGAGTAAAGGACATTAAAATTGTCAAATAGATAAAAAGATTCGCCTACAATATACAAGAGAGCAAATGAATTACCCTATTCTTTTTCTTATAATTACTTTTTTACATGCATATCATATCTGGCCTTAGAGGGGGCGAGGTCAGGTGACTGGGACAATAAAAACCAAGCAGTCGAAAATTCACAAAATGAAAAGTAAAGACTTAACCATTTTGTTGTCGTTGTTTTGAGTCGCACGTAAATTTGAAAATTAGTATTAGGTCGAGGAAAGTATGTAGACATATCCATCTTTAAATAAGAAGAGTGGTATAAGTCATAATTCCACAAAACTGATGTAGATAGTACAGGAAGATATTTTACAATGCTGGAATTCATTTTTATGCCTACATTAAATCCAGGTTTTTTAGTTCCTAAAACAATGCGATTCATATCACTATGACATTAAAGTGCCTCAATTGTAATAATTTGTAATGCTGCGACAACAGTAAAACCTGGAAAAATGAAATCTGTCTATAATGGAATAGTGTCTTAAATGAAAAGAACTGCATGGTTCAACAGAAAGAATACCAAGAGTTATATCTGCTAAGACGGAAACCTGTATAAAGCGGAATTATTTCCGCTTCCTTTCGATTTTTTCACAGGTTTTAATGAATAAATATTTGACAAAGCTGGTTATACATTTCAATATTACGTTTTACTGTTGCACATTTTAAATTTAAGTCCACTAATAGAAACTTTCGCAAATTTCTCTTTGTGCATTTACTTTGCGGAGGAAGGAGGGGAGCGCCAAAATCCATGTTTTCCCCGGGTGAAAATATAGCTTGTTTCGGTCCTGGAAGGAGTGCACAAAGTAAAATGCTTTAGTAAAACCCTTTTTAAAAGGAAAAAATGAGCATAGCACTTGCAGTGGTACAGTAGAAAATCTCCCACAGGGCGCCCTGCCTTTATCCCCAAAAGATTTTTTCAATTCTTTTTGCCTCCTTGCCCTTTAACTTCCTCAGTCAGTCGACAAAAGAAAATACCAATTACGACAAAAGATCGAACAAAATCGCGAATTTCGTCAAAAAATCTCTGAAACAAATACCGAATATCATATTTGTCAATCGGCCAAAGAAAAATTCACGAAATTTGGCAAAGGATCGTGTAAAGAAAATCGTGAATTCCATGAAACGATCGGTGGAAAAAAAAAAGCGAATTTTGTTAATTCGTCGTCGAAAAAATCGCGAATCTCCTCAAAGGATCGTGGAAAAATACCTTGAATTTTACCTCACAGGTTGCGGAAACAAATGACTATTTTCGTCATTCGGTCACGAAAAAATCATCGCAAATTTCGTCAGAAGAGTGCACAAATTATTACAAATTTCGTCTAACGACCAAGAGAAAAAAAAATTGCAAATTTCGTCAAATGGTCGCAGACAAAAAGACGGCAGGGGTAATTCTGAGAAAAAAAAAATCAAATTCACAGCAAATTTTTTGAAAGGTATCAGCATTGGAGGGAAAGGGGGGAAATCTCCCGGTGCCAATTATGCGTTTTTTCGGCGGTCCTTTGGCGAAATTCGCGTTTTCCCGCGATCGTTCGACGAAATTTGAGTTTCTTTATCACGATCCTTTGACGGAATTCGCGTTTTTTCCCCGATCTTTTGATGAAATTTGCGTTTTTTTGCAATCCCTTGGTGAAATGCATGTTGTTTTCGCAATCCCTAGACGAAATTTACGTTTTTTCGTGATCCTTTGTCGAAATGCGTTCTTCTCTGCGGTCCTTTGAAGAAATTGGCGACTTCGTTCTGTGAAGGATTGTCGAAATTGATTTTTTCGGCGACCATTTGCCGAAATTCGCCATATTTTTTATACCCGAATTTTCGGACTGATGACCAATTTTTAAATTTTCGGAAAATTCAGAACAGAATCACCCCTGAAAAGACGCGAATTCGGTCAAATAATCGCGTAAAAAATCGAAAATTTAAACAAAGGATTGCGCGAATAATCAAGAATTTCATAAGTCAGTTTTGAAAAGAAAATCACGAATTTCGACAAACTATCGTGGACAGAATCGTGAATTTCATCAAATGATATCTGAAACAAAGAGCTAATACCATCAATTGGTCGCGGAAAAAATACATATCGTGAATTTTGCAAGTGGTGGTGGAGAAAAAATTTCGCCAGTTTGTAGCAGAAAAATTCTTTAATTATGGCAAAGGATCGCAGACAAACAAAATCGTGAGTTGAGTTCCGTGAAACGATCGCCGGAAACAAAAATGCGATATCTGGCAAAGGATCACGGAAAACAAATTGTGAGTTCCGCGAAACGATCGCCCCAAAAAACCAGGTTAATTTGCTAAAGGTCATAGGAAAAATTGCGAAATCCCCTTCGAAGATCGCAAAAGATAGCGAAAAGAAATAACTATTTTTGTCAATCGACTTTGGAAAAAATTTTGCAATTCGTTGCGGAAAAAATCGCGAATCTCTTCAAACAACCATAAAAAATATCTTGAATTTTATCAAAGGTCGTGGAAACAAATGGCGATTTTCGTCATTCAGTCGCGGAAAAATCATCGCAAATTTCGTCAAAAGAATGGACAAAAGATTACGAATTTTGTCTAACGATCACAAGAAAAAAATCGCAAATTTCGTGAAATGGTCGCGGACAAAAAACGCAAATTTGTCCCAAAAAGTTGAGAATTTAACCAAATGGTCGCGGACAAAAAATGCAAATTTGGTCCAAAAAACCTAAGAATTTAACCAAATGATCGCGCAAAAAAATCACAAATTTTGTAAGTCGGTCGTGAAAACAAAATCGCGAATTTTGACAGACGACCTGGAAAAGAATCGGGAATTTCGTCAAAAGATCTCTGAAACAAACAGTAACTACCATCAATCTGTCGCGGAAAATATATATCGCGAATTTGGACAAGTGGTGGCGGAAAAAAAATCAATTTCGTCAAACTGTCGTAGAAAAATTTGCGAAATTTGGCAAAGGATCGCGGAAAAAATAGCAAAATCTCCTTCAACGATAGTATAAAAAAGATCTTGGAAAGAAATTGGTATTTTCGGCAATCGATTGGGGTGGGAGGGGAATCACGGATTTTGGTATTCGTCGCGGTAAAAATCGCGAATCTCCTCAAACAACCGTTGAAAAAGTGCGTTTGGGAAGATGGCACTACAGGCGTTTTGAAGAAAAAGATCGAATATTTTTAGTAAAAATAGTCGCTGAAATTCGAAAAAAGTCGTGTTCTCTTGAAATAGTCGCTTTTTAATGGTTTTCAGCCTAAAATAGTCGCCATAGCCGCCAGATGTTGAAAATAATCGCTTTTAGTAGCAATTGTATGTTAAAAAAATCGGGATTTTTTGAGAAATTGTGTCGAGCCGAACCGGGCCTGATTTATTTTTTCACGGGCCGGGCTTGTTTTCACCGATTTTTGCACGAGCCGGGCCTGGTCGTAAACTGTGAAAATATAAACGCAATCAGGCCGGACCCGGATGGAACTTTTAATTTCCTCGCCGGACTGGGCGCGGGCCTGGGAATTGCGGTCCGTGTAGACCTCTAGTGTGCCCCCCAGGGGCGTTCAAAGAGGGTGCTAAAGGAGCGGTTGCCCCGGGCGCGAAATCTATGCTGCGAGCCACGGTTTTATTTGTTTATTAATTCATTTTTCTGGGAATTTCTTTTTCGCTCTCGATCATTTTTTGTCCTGTCGCAAAACATGAACTCTCTAACAAATAAGTGCAATTTTCTTTTATGTTATTTAGTTGTTCTGAATTTCTAAATTAAAATTAAACCTTTTAAAGTTCCAAAATAAAAGCGAAATATTTATTCGATAGAATTTATGTTTCTGCACTTTATCAATTTGTTACAGCCATCACAAAGAGAAAGATTTTTTTTTTCCTTGGGGGTGGGGCGCAAAATTGAAAAATCACTTTGGGCGCCATTTTTACTTTTCACGGCCTTGGTGCACCCCCCCCCCCCCCAAAAAAAAAAAAAAAAAAAAAAATCTGGTCACGCTGCCCCTATGCTGATTACATATACGATTAAAGTTTAATTTTAATAATTCGGACAACTAAGTTTTATAGAAATAGTATTTTGCTAACTCTAAGTTAAAATAATATATGAGAGCTTAGACTAACCAATATAAAATGCATCTTTTATTGTAATTTTGTAGGTTTATTATAAAATCGATGAAACAGTCTCTTCTTAATCATTTTCTTTCGTCGAAATAAAAACCTGAAGAAGTTGAACAAAATCGATGCTGTTTGTAAAAAAGAAAATTTCGACAACCATCACAGCAAAGGCAGAGTTATGATTGGGGGTGCAATGTTGACAACAGCTAAAAACTTAAGACATCAACGGTTTTTTATAAATAGCCTATTGCCAAGTTATCTCGTGGGACCAGTTACCCCCCAGCTTACCTTATATTATTCTACGTAACATGAATATCTCCTTATCCCTAACAGTTTTCTTACATAAAATGCCATATTTGAAAAGAAGATTTCCTACCATAGAAAGATTTAGTCGAAAGGTTAAATTAACTAGATTTCTACTCAAGAGTGGAATTTTCCCCGTAATACCCTCTAAAAAGGTTTTAGCTGAGACAAATTTTCCTCCTAAATCTAGGAAAAACCCACGAATTCGCAACACTGGGTATTGATAAAAGCTTGCTTTCGAACCTTGAGAATTTCTTATTTGTTCCGTTTCTGTATTGTCTTAATAGTGATGTGTTTTTTAAATTGTCTTGCATATTCTGACAAAAAGTTCTTAGTTTAGCTTATTTATTTCATATTTATATACTCCATTTCAATAAAAAACACATTAAAATAGGATAAAATTGTTATTTAAAATCAGCATGATCACACTTAAACAACAGTTTCTTTGTAAAATAGGATTCCAGCACTTCCAGAAACAGGGCTTTGCATCATCATACAATTTTTCACAGCTTTAACGGATTCTTCCGATTCACGTATACGAGCTTCTCGCAACTTGACTATTGGTGAATCTCCGCAACTGACAGACTGGACATCATCTAATAAGTCGACGGCACTCCAAAATGTTCGGCTGCTGTGATTTCGGAAGAAAATTGTTTTGCCAGGCAACTCTGGGATTGTAGCCGTAAAAAAGAGCAATATGCTACCTATTATTAAAAAACATATTCCCAGTGATAAGAACAATTTCCAGTATTCTCTCTCAAGCGGCTTAGGGTTAATAGACACAATCAAAGCACCGAACCCGAAGATAACAAAGAGCATACCAGAAACATACAAGAGAAGCTCTGGCCAAGGACTTGCACAACATTTCATTTTTGAAGATTTGAATTCTGTGGATGAACCTGTAATGAAATTAACAAAATGGTCAGATATTTTATCAGATACCAATAAAATACAGGGTGATTCAACCTACGCCCCATGGGGGCCCGCAAAGGAAAAAAGCAGGGGAGGTAATTCTTTCTGGATTATCAAATTTAAATGAATTTCCTCTATCTGCGATTTTTAAATAAATTCCAAATGATTTAACATAAAGAGAAAAAGTAAAGTATTTTTCTTCAGCGAAAGGTCTTCAAACCTCGAAAGCAGTTTTTAATTTTGTTTTTCTTTTTACCACCATATGTTTAAAACTATCTTAAGGGGAAGGGGGTTCAAGAGAGCACGCCCCAGACGAAAAAAATAATTGCTTCGATTCTTAGTTTTGAAAATAGTCGATAGAAGATTTCTTTTGAAATTTTAGTATTTCTTAGTGTTATCTACAAATAATCATTTAAAGATAAATTAGCCAGAAATGAAGTAAAATAATTTCTCAATCCAATAAGTGAGATCTATTGTCATTATAATCATTTCTAAATCATTAAGTATATTTATTCATGTTGTAATAATTTCCTAAAGCATTAAGTGTGATTTATTCTCTTTATATATTTATTCTATGCTGCGCGTAGGCGTCTCTGACGTCAGATACTTTTTCTGACGAGAATGTAATCGAGTGATAATGTTTAGTTTATATTAAAGTTTTGAATATGTAACTTGCCTTTCGTAATTTTCGACTCAGATTTATTTATCGCTTAAAAGCGTATTTATTGCTATGATATTACAGTTGTAGTTTTTATTTGATGAGTCTGTCATATATTAACATTGAATTTTAAAATAAGTTATAAGAAATAGCATTTGGCGCGTAAACGTGGGGCCGACATAGCAATTACTACTATCGATTTAAAAAGTTGTAAACTCGAAAGGAAAATTCTTAGAATATCATACCTCGTGCACGAATATAAAGTTACAGAAGAATTATCGAAACAGGACATTGATCTAAAAAGTCTTTTACAGAAACAGAAGATAAATTTGCAATATTAGATGAATGTCAGAAAAATATCAGTAGCATTCTTCTGAAAGCGGAAGGCTCCGAGAAGGGTTGTGAAGATTTTCAAGCAGCCGAAGAATATCGGGATAGGTACCTTGAGTTGAAGAAAAAATTATTTCTTTGCAGTCGCCCGTTTGTGAAAATAGGAATGAATCTCTTGAGAAGAGAAGTTTTAAACTGCCGAAGATTGAATTGAAGAAATTTAAAAGGTGATGTTAAGGACTATGTCATTTTGGTCTCAATTTCAGAAGATACATGAAGATAAAAGTATTTCGGATTCTGACAAATTTCAATATTTAATTCAAGCCGTAGTTCCGTAAAGCTTTCCAGCTACAGCTGCCAATTACCAGCAAGCGGTACATCAAATTAAAGAACGATTTGGTAGGGAAGATTTGCTCGTACAAGCCTATACATTAGGGATTTATTAACAATGGTCATGAAAAATGCCACTGCTGGTCGAGTAAAAACAGATTTGCTTAAATTGTACGACGAATTAGAAGGAAAGTTGAGATCTCTCGAAAGTTTAGGACCCCCCCCCCCCCCCAAAAAAAAAAAAAATAAAAAAATACGGGTATTTCCTGATCCCCGTGTGTAGAATCAATTCTCCCTGAAGAACTCCTGATGTCATAATAAAACGAAACTCTGAAGATCTAATGCATAAGAACGTTAGCTAAAAAAATTGTGTTTTCTTAAGCACGAAGTTCAAAGTGAAGAAATGGTTGCCTTAGCGCGCAAGGGTCATTCCATGTCAAATCATCCAGCAATTTTACAAAATGTCACCCACCATCTCAGATTTTGACGAAACTTGGTACATGAAAACATACATGTATAAGATGCTACCACGTGAAATTTTAATTGAATCCAATTAAAATATTTTAAATTATAAGCATCTGAACATGCGACACTTCTTTTTCTATGGACATTTTTAAAGTGTTGATTTTCTGTATGATTCTACAAAAAACTTCATAACTTTTTACCAAATAACTAAAATGGTTAAATTTTTCGGCGGAACTTTATATTATTTATTTCATAAAGTAATACCAATTTTTATTTTCTTTTTACAACAAATATATTTTAATTTTTGAACTTTTGAATACCCATATAAAATTGACATTTCATATATGAATTTCACAAAAATATTTTTAGATGTGCCATCCATTTTATTTTGCTAAATATTTTTTTATGAGCTCTTTATTAGTCAATCTTTTCTCAAAAAAAAAATTAAAGAGGTGTTTTTTGAAAAACTTGAGAAAAAAATTTCTTAGATTTTTTTTTTATATGCATGTATTCTGAAGACATGCAAACATGTAAAGAAATAATCTAGCATAAAGATGATCTGGAGACTGATAAACTTTATTAATATTTAATCAACTCGTAAATTCTGGATGCCCCTCCCCTTACATTCCAAAGATTCATGAGATACATATTTAGACAGATTTTTCAATATCCTGTCAAAATATACATAAGTGACATATTTTCCTAACTAATCCTAGAATTAAATATTTATTTTATTTATTTATTTTATTCTTTTTTTTTTGGGGGGGGGGGGAGCATCTTGACAGTTCTTGTCAAAATAGTTTCCATTATTAATATATGATATTATAAGAGGATTGACTTAAAACTAACATCAAGTCTTAACTTCATAAACAGAAATAAAATTATTATAAATAAATTAAGTACAATTAGTAGCAATTCAAGCTAAAAATAATGAAATTATTAAAAAAAGCAAATGAATAAAGATTTATTTTGATAAATTTTGTGTATAATTTAACAATATGTTACATAAAATTCTAGGTTATATATCTTGTAATAAAATCATAAAAATTATATATTTTTTTCTTTGTTACTGATATAATATATGCATACAAAATTTACTTACATATATGAGACAGAAGTTTTTCAAGTTTTAACCAATTTCAAATATAAGATTTATTTCTGTGCCAGATTTGCACTTTTTTTTTATATTTGAATGGTTAGAGGTGTTTATGATAAATTTAAATGGAAATAGAAATTCAACATATTATTTCACTAGATATTGCTTTTTATAAATGCTCCACTTACTATTGATTGTTTCAGTAGATTCTTTTGAAAGAGCATATGGCCATCCTGTTGCAGCAGTCAATTCAATGCGCTACATAATATATGGTTGAAGGGCACGTTGCAATAATCATTATTTGGCCAGCAAAATGAAGAAGGTCCATTGGGATGCATAAACTTTATATTTGCATCTTTTTCATCATAATCTATGCTCTGAATAATCTCAATATACCTGTGATTATGTTTTTATTACTTTATTTTTATTTCATTTTGAAGACTATAGGTGAAACAAAATGTAAACTATAAATTTATACTTTCCACATTTTTCTTAAAGAAAATGCAAAGCTTAGATTTGTTTGAATCAATATAGCTTTATAAATCAATTTATACTGGTTGTTTTTCAGTTAGTATAATGGAAATTTTATTTGAATACATAGCGGAAATTAATTTTCTATAACAGAAATAATATGAATTTTATACTTCAATTTATTTAAATAACATGAAAAAAAAGTTTTTTGAAACAAAATTATAGTTAAATTATAATATTTGTTTATTATTATTACACGTATTTTTGAAGAATTTTGAACTTTAACAATACTTTAGATATATCCTGTAAAATTAACAAAAAATTTTTTCTCAAGAATTTCAAAAAACACCTTTCTAATTTTTTTATTATTAAATGGTTTCCTTTTAAACTATATACATAAAAAAATAAGCCAAATCAAATGGGTGGCACATGTATAAAAAATGAATTACATATTTCCATATTTTTTTTTTAACTCCTTAGATAAAATATTTTTTTAAAACAATATTCGAGTTCTAAAAAAGTTTTATAAACCATTCTTTTAATAAAATACATTATTAAGAATCTCTAAAAAATATATCTAATTTTATTAATAATATTTAGAAAAATGAGCATTTTTATCCAACATTACATGTTTGACGGAAGATCATTTTCTGCAAAAAATTGAGTGAGAGGGGTATTTTTAAATGCTTGTAACTCATGAAAAACTTATTTTAAACTGAAATTTTGCGTAACAGCATATCTTTAGACATTGTTTTTGTGTTTAAAATTTCATAGAAATCTGTGACGGTGGGTGACATGGTCTGGATGAAGTGACATGGAATGACCCGCAGTGCTTCTGGTGCTAATTCATCTAATAAAAGATATAACCGGGATAATAAAATTTCCCCTCCTGCAACGGTTTCATCGCTATTAAGCACTTCTTTTGGAAATCCAGGTAAGCGAGAATTTATTTGTATATTTTGTGAAAAAAAAAAGCAGTCATCGCGAGATTGTTTTGCCGCTAGAAATATGACTTTAGAAAATAAGAAAAAGCTTTTAAAGAAAAATGCTTGCTTTAGTTGTTTTAAGCCTGACTACATATCTAAAAACTGTAGATTTAAAAGTATCTGTATTAAGTGTAAAAAAAATATATGTGCCCAGATAATATTGAAAATGCTAATAAGAACAAAAATGAAATTCATGAAACTCATTATGACAAATCATTCTAATATTGAAAATGCTTATCTTATGACATTAATGGTTAAAGTTAATGAGAATGTGGAACTAAAAATTCGCTCTATTATTGACTCTGGTTCTGGTTCAGTTATGTCAGTAAAAAAGTAGTTGAGAATATACATCTGGTTCCGAAGAGGAAAATTAAAATGACCCATTGCCTTTTTTTTGGGGGGGGGGGGGGGGCAGAGAAACCTCACTTCAAATGCATAACGTTTATTATTTAATTTCTGATTTGAATGATTTCTTTAGTTGTAAAGCTGAGGTATTCTCTGAAAATAAAATTACTAGGTTTGTGCCTAAACTTTCTAGTGTGGAGGCACTTATTGAGTTTAGAGAAAAACAAATTATTTTACCTGATCTCGAGTCTGAGGATACGGAAATTAATTTACTTTTAGGTGCCGATTTAATTGATACTATTCACTAATAAAATGTATGAAATTAAGTTCAGGTTTATTTTTGTTATAAACACGATTGGGTTGCGTATTAACTGGAAAATCCAATCAAAATTTGAATAGTAATTATGATAGTAACTGTTTTGTTTCATTTTTGTATGTAAAAAATGCTTCCATTAATCCTTTAAGATCGGACCCGCACGTTCCCTTCCTGGGTTATATATTCCATAAATGCCGGAATCGAGTGATCGTGCTGGTTAACAAACTATATTATATGAATTTTGTCAACAGATAGTGAATTATCAGTTACAAATTTCAGTTATATCATTGTTTAAAAAAAAAAAACTCAAAAAGCAGTCCGGTCTTAAAGGGTTAATGAGTTATGGGATCTTGAAACGATCGGTATTAGAAAGCCTGTAGAAAGTTTGAAAAATCAATGAGCATTCTAAAATAGAGGAATTTAAAACTAATATCCAGATGGTAGATATGAAGTTTACTTTTTAAATCTGATACGACTGAATTGCCCAGTAATAAAGAAATCGTGTGGAAGAGACAAAAAAGTGTGCGAACGCGCAGAAAGTGTGTGGGGAAGGGAGGGGGGGGGGGGTCTTATTATGAAAATGTTTTCAGAGAATGGGAAGATTTAGAATTGAGAAAGTAACGGGGGACGTCCAGAAGGGCATTTTTTGCCGCATCGGCCTATTGTGAAAGTGGACAGTGCTACTAAAATTAGGCCCGTTTTTGATGAGTCCGCTTTATGGAAAGAGTTCCTTAAATGATATTTTGTATAAAGGCCCTAATTTAATTGAGAAAATACCGGATATTATAGATAGGTTTCGAATTTATAAAATTGGTCTTTCTGCGGATATCGAAAAAGCCTTTTTGAAGATTAGCATAAACCCGAATAAGATTTTTTACGATTTATTATGTAAACGAAAAATTTATAGACATTGCAGGGTGGTTTTCGGAGCGAGTTCGAACCCATTTTTGTTGGCAGCTTCGATATCATTTATTAGATAATGTATCTCTTAATTATAGGAATATGGCTGAAAAGTTGAAATATTCGTTATGTTGACAATTGTGTTACAGGTGTTTCAGATGTTGCAGAACAAGACGAATTTATCGAGCAGGCTAGATGCATTATGTCTCAAGGTAGTTGTAATTTGAGAAATTGGGAAAGTAATGTTCAATCTCAAAATGTTTCAAAGAGTTCTGTTGTAACAAAATTGCTTGGGATATTGTGGAATCTTGATTGGGATATGCTTAAGTGTAATTTAACTTTTGATAAATTGAGTAACAATGAAAAGTTCACCGAAAGATTATTTTTGAGCTCTATGCAGAAAATTTTTGACCCGATTGGAATATTGTGCCCGGCAACTTTGCCACCCAAAATTATCTTGCAACAAATCTGGAAACTAGGTCTAGGTTGGGATTTTCCATTACCAGTGGAAATTCAAAGACTTTTCAAATAAACAATTAAATTTAAAAAATCAAAAACCCGACTGCGTAAAAAGCGAACAAATTAATTATTTCTCATCAATGTGAAACTATTTTTTTCAATTCCTACTATTAACTCACACTCTCGCTATTTATCTTCGTGTTTATGACTTCGGTTTGTCTGGCCGCGCTCTAACTCTCGTAAATATGCTCGGATCGTTCTGAAATTTTTGGATGTTAGTGACCTCTACCATAGCACGTTCCCTATTGCAAATGAAGTTTGTAGCATGCTTCGTTCATTTACAGGGACAGTCAAAAGTTTTTCGTTACATTACGGCCAATGGGAAAAAATCGTTTCAAATGATTTTTAAATGGTGTTACACTCTTTCGAACATAGTAAAATTGATATTCATTTATGAAGACCACTAAAATATGCATTCTGTTGAATATGCGGTGCAAAGAATACTTATTGTTCGTTTACAGGGCCACACAAAACAATTCCGTTCATAATGGTATAGGGGAAATTGCGGTGTATTTGAAAAGATGATATAACTTTAGGGCTTACTAAAGTTGTGGAACAGACGCCGTGATTCTAGGATAAACTAACATAGCTTAATTGGAATAAGAACAACCTCACTACATAGCGACTAGCGCACAACTGCGATCTCCGATCGCAACAAACGCTCAGTAGAGGCGCCATCTGTTGAGAGGAAGGTATTACAAACACACAACATTCCCTCCCTCCTTAAAGAAAGTACAAGATGTAAATGTCATTACATATAGACAGTTCAAAACAAAAGTCTTTTTAAAAAAAAAACAGTTCAAAAACCAACGAACAGTCTGTCAGTCTATAATTTTAGATGTAACAGTATTTCACAGAGAACAGTTCAAAAACTAACGAACAGTTTGCCAGTTTATAACTGGAGACGTACTGGTTTTACTCTTACACGTTTTGAACGTCTAATCAATGGAGTACTATTTTCATCACGAGTGAGCACTTGTGGTGATAGCACTGGGGGTTCTGCAGGCGACTTGCTCACTCTGCCTGTAGAACTTACCTCTGAGGAGAGCACAGGAGGTTTGGGAGCACAAGTGGGTACCTCAGTCTGCAAGTCAGCAGATTCTGATTGTGGTGCAGCAGGAGCTGGTAACTTAAGTGAAGTAGGAATTTCACTAGTCAGCTCTTCCTGCCTGAGCCTTAACTGGTCGATGTGCCGAGTCCAGTTTCCCATGAGGGTTGAAACCTCACACATAACTTTTCCCAATGGACGTAAAATATTGCCAGCAACCCATGGTGGGCCACGACCAAATGCACGCACCCAAACTGGGGTGCCCTCTGAAATTTTCTTTGACCCTGTCTCTTTCATCTCACATGTCTGGGTCACAGGATCTCGAATTAGGTCCAGCCGTGTTCGAAGAGGCCGACCGAACATTGCCATGGCTGGAGATATTCCCGTCGCTGCCGATGGTGTATTGCGGTAGTTGAAAAGGAATCGACACAGCCTCTCTGCGAAAGTCCCTCCAGTCATTTTCTTCAGGGCTGATTTGACTGTACGGACCGCTCGTTCAGCTAAACCATTCGAACGTGGATGGTATGGTGGTGTTTTAACCTCGGAAATGCCATTGTTAGCTAAAAATTCACCAAATTCTGCACTGCTGAAACCAGGGCCATTGTCGCTGACCAGACTTTTGGGAATGCCGAAACGAGAAAACAGGCTACGTAACACCATTATGGTTACACAAGATGCTGTACTTGAGACTTGTGCCACTTCTAACCACTTTGTTTTGGCATCCACGATTACTAGCAACATGTGGCCTTCCACTGGACCCGCATGGTCAATGTGGATCCGCTCCCATGCTTGTTCTGGCACAGGCCAAGAAGAGTACTTTGCTGGAGGTGCTGAAGCATTTTGCTGGCAAACAACACAACCCTTCACTCTTGCTTCAAGATCATTATCTAATCCTGGCCACCAAACACTGGAACGAGCATGGGCCTTTATAGCCGTTATGCCTTGGTGAGATGAATGAAACTCATCTAGTATGAATTTCCTAAATTTTGGTGGAATAAATACACGTGAGCCCCTGAAAATGATGTCTCCTTCAAAAGATAATTCATCTTTTACTCTTAGAAAAGGGTGCAGATTTTGCTCAATTTTCTTCGGAAAGCCGTTTAAGATGTAAGATTTTAGCTTGCGTAGATCAGGACATTTGTTAATTTCTGTTGCAATCAGATGCCTCGTCACTGGAGTGTCGTCTAACTGTGTCAACAACAACACTGACTCTGTCGGAGCTGGCAGATCAGGATGCTTCGTATTTAAGGGCAGCCGACTGCAAGCATCTGCATTAGCATGCAAACTACCTTTTCTGTATTTGATAGTGTATGAATATGCTGCAAGGGTCAGAGCCCAACGTTGAATTCGCGCAGCAGCCACAACTGGAACAGGCTTGTCTGCAGAAAGGAGATTAACTAAGGGACGATGATCAGTAAGTAATGTGAATGTTCGTCCTAACAGGTATTTACGAAATTTTGTTACGCCAAAGACCAGAGATAGAGCTTCCTTTTCTATATGGCTGTAATTCTTTTCAGCGTCAGTTAAGGAACGTGACGCAAAAGCTATTGGGCGATCACCATCTTCGGTTACATGAGATAATACAGCTCCAAGACCATAGGGACTGGCGTCACAAGCCAACACAACTTCCTTCTTATTGTCAAAATGTATCAGCAGTGATGAATTTCGTAAGGTTTCTTTCACTTTAGAGAAAGCTTCTTTCTGTAATTTATCCCATTTCCATTTGGTTTTATCTTTTAAGAGCTCATATAATGGCGCTAACGAAGTGGCCATGTTTGGCAGGAACTTAGCATAGTAAGTAATCAATCCGATGAAGGAACGTAGTTCATCCTTATTCTTCGGATCTGGTGTATTGACAACTGCTTCGACTTTAGACTCTAGCGGATGAAGCCCTTTACTATCAATCCGATGACCAAGATATTCAACTGAAGTCTTCAAAAATTCGCATTTGTCAGGGTTGAGTTTCATACCAGCTTCCTGTAACCGCGTTAGAACAGCCGTCAAGTTCTGTAAATGTTCAGCTTCATCTTTTCCGAACACTAAAACATCATCAAGATAGCAAGCAGCCTTCAGACCATACAGAATTTTATCAATTTCTCTCTGGAACACAGCTGGAGCAGAGGCTACTCCGAAAGGTATTCTGGAATACCGGAACAGTCCTTTATGTGTGTTAATGATGACTAGATCTTTTGACTCTTCATCCAGTTGTAACTGGCAGTAGGCATCACGGAGGTCCAATTTAGAGAAAACGACTCCGCCTGACAGCTGGGCAAATAAGTCTTCGATGTTAGGAAGTGGATACTGCTCTAATTCAGTCATCTTGTTCGTCGTTAATTTGAAATCTCCACATATCCTGATGCGGCCGTCACGCTTCAACACAGGTACAATTGGCGCTGCAGACTCAGCGGTTTTCACTGGTTCAAGAATGCCTGCTTGAACCAGCCGAACTATCTCTTGGTCAACTTTGTCTACCAGAGCATACGGTATTGGACGTGCCTTAAAAAATTTTGGAGTTGCAGAAACTTTCTTAATTAAATGCACCTTGACATCTTTCACAAGACCTAATCTGGTGAAAATAGATCTTTAAATCTTTCTAAAAGGTTCTGGAACAACAATTCAGAAGTTGGCAGATTGTTTATGGCATAAGGATGGTTTGCATTTTTAAAAACATTCATTAATTGCAATGGATAAATCCAGTTACGGCCTGCTAAATTAATACTTCCTTGTCCAACAACCATCAAAGGTAATGAGCGAGACTTTGCTTCATAGGACACTTCAACTTGAGTCATACCAATCACTTCGATAGGATGCTTAGTATAAGAATTTAGCTTAATTGAGGTTTGCTCCAAAGGAGGAAAATACTCTTTTACTTTATTAAATTCATTTAAAGGCATTAGAGAAAAGGGGGCACCTGAATCCACTTCAAAAACGAACGGCTTACCTTGGACTAGACACTCAACTCTAGCAGGTGGCAAGGTTTCTTCCATCCCTGAGATGTTGAATAGTGTGTAAGTTACAGTACAGGTACTTTATTTTCAGCCTCCTCCACTTGCACATTATGCACCCGAACTCCAGAATCTTTCTTCTTAGATCGGCAAACTTTAGCGATATGGCCAATTTTCTTACACGCATGGCAAGTTGAGTTTTTGAAACGGCATTCGCTGGACACGTGATTACCTCCACATCGATTGCATTTTTCGGTATTTTGCGTTGAAACACGAGAATTCTGACTTTTGGGTACAATATTCTTCTCTAAATGAATTTTATTTACTTCCGAGCCGGATCCGGATGCCATCCGTAGGTTGCTAGCGTCCCTGGCCGCAGTCTCCATAGTTACCGCGATTTCTGTAGCCCTCGTTAGGGTTAACTGGCTTTCAGATAGGAGTTTTCTCTGGATACTTTCATCTTGGATCCCGCAAACGATCCGATCTCGCAGCATTTCATCGAGAGATGCGCCGTAATTACAATGCTTAGCCAAGCTGCGTAACTCCGCGATGAAATTGGCGACTGATTCGCCGGCGCGTCGCACTCTGCTATTGAATTTATATCTCTCAACGATCTCGGACGGCGCTGGATCAAAGTGCGAATTCAGAACTCGAATTATTTCCTCCAGAGTCTTCGTATTTGGTGCTGCAGGCGAAAGGAGATTACGTATTAAGGCATAGGTAGTTGGGCCGACGACAGTTAGAAAAATAGCCCTTTTTCGATCTGCTTGATCGATCCCATTAGCTATAAAAAACTGTTCCAGTCTTTCCGTGTACAAAGTCCACGATTCTGCTGATGAATCGTACTCTTTAATCTGCCCAAAAGAGCCCATCTTATGCAAAAAATACGCACCAATGCGTTAGGCTTCGTACGGCGGCGTGCGCTGCTACCGGCGACCGCTTGTTAGGGTTAACACGGCGCGGCAAGATCGGCGGCGTCATTCCAATCAAGGAAGAGAGAAAAAAAATTTCTCTTCTTTTAACATCGAATCGCATCCTCGTCGACAATGATATAACTTTAGGGCTTACTAAAGTTGTGGAACAGACGCCGTGATTCTAGGATAAACTAATATAGCTTTATTGGAATAAGAACAACCTCACTACATAGCGACTAGCGCACAACTGCGATCTCCGATCGCAACAAATGCTCAGTAGAGGCGCCATCTGTTGAGAGGAAGGTATTACAAACACACAACAGATTTCAGATACTATATTGTAGCCGAATTACTGTACCTTAGTAGTGATTGCTCGAAATGCATTTTTAATTATGATATGCGCTTTTTTAGGGTTTCGTTCATCTGACGAAACCCTATTCGTCTCGCTCCTCTGTCTGTCCGTCTGTCACAGAGCCCGCTCTCAGAAACTATACATGTTGGAGACTTGAAATTTTGCAAACATATAGCTGAACACCACACATCATACGGTACGTCAAATTTTGAAAAATTCAACATAAAAAATCGTATATTTAACCCTTTGGGCTCCCACATGTGTATGTTAAACAATTCTTTCTAAGTGAGCCCTAACTAGGTTAGAGGCGTGAAATTTTGCATACTTATATCTGAACACCTCACATCAAATGACAAACCATAAAATATTGAAAAAGCCGTACATTTAACCTTTTGAGCTCCCACATGTGTATTTTAAACAATTCTTTCTAAGTGAGCCCCTATTTAGGTTGGAGGCGTGAAATTTTGCATACTTATAGCTGAACCCCACATATCATGCGACAAATCATAAAATTTTGAAAAAATCGTATCTTTAACCCTTTAGGCTCCCACATGCGTATTTTAAGCAATTCTTTCTAACTGACCCCCTTATTAAATTGGAGATTTGAAATTTTGCATACTTATAGCAGAACACCTGAGGCCAGGCGACAAATCATAAAATCTTGAAAAAGTCTTACGTTTAACCCTTTGAGCTACCCCACATATATTTTAAGCAATTCTTAAGAGAGCCCCTTAATTGAGTTGAAGACATGAATATTTGCATACGTATAGCTGAATACCTCAGACCACACGGCAAATCATAAAATTTTCAAGAAGTCTTATATTATTTACTCCTCCGGGCTCTAACTTGTATATTTTAAGCAATTTTTCTAACCTCCGCCCTTTTCACCCGGGGAGCACTTTTCCAACTTTTGCCGACACCCCTTTGACTATTCTTTCATATTATGCACCATAGCCTTACATATTTTAGTTCCACTTTTTACCGGCAGGGGGCGCCTATTTATCTCGGGTGCTATCGGCCCAATCCCCTCGACTAATATATCTACGGATAGTATATAAAACGGAGTTTCGTTCGGATAGAGGTTTGTTTAGAATAGAGTGCGCCCCTGGTTGCGAAATGTGGAACTAACAGATTTTTCAAAAGGATAAATTGTTTTTAAAGGAATATTAAACGAAACTCTGATCTGTGATCACACTTACCTACTTGTTCGCTATATTTATGCATACAATAAAGTGCGAATAAATGCTATAGTTCATATACAGAGCTACAGAAATGAATTCGTAAAGGTTACTGAGTATGAGCATAAATTGCTTAAAGGTGGGTTTTAAAGGAGTTATGCATTTTTACGCTGAACGGAATTTAGTGTACTAAGAAATATTTGTAGAGTATAGATAAAATAATATACAGGGCCACGCAAAGAGTTGGATACATGGCCGTCTATGGGTGATAATTTCTGGAAATGTAATTTCAGTAGTTTTAAGCGTGTTTTAGTTTGAACTAAATTTTAGCTAAATAGTGGCATGTAATAAAGGTACTAGGTAAACTACAGGGCTGTACAAAAGTATTCAAGTATGTTTCCATCTATTAGTATAAATTGCCGAAATATGAATTTCAACCTGTTATGCATTTCCTTGCTTAACTAAATTTTCCCATTATATATATATATATATATCAAAATACAGATCGAATACAGGGCTGTTCAAAAGAATTGGAATACATATTTGGCTATGGGCGGTAACTACTGAAGTCGGATTTTTAAATGTTTTACTTTGTTACCTTATTTCCCTAAGTAACGAAGTTTCGTTAAATCTTTCAGGGAGTGTTGGAAAGTGTTTCATAATCTATGCTGTACGCATGATTTTTCTTACTTGTTTAAACTTGTAGTGGATGACACTATGTTAATCCAGTTTTCTTTTTCAAATATTAATTAAATTTAATAATCGAGAGAGCCCTCTTCTTGATCAAGGCATTTTAAGCGCCACTCAAGAGGAAAGAAGAATGGGAGAAAAAAAGTCTCTTATTGACCTAAGTAGGAATAGACTTAAAATATTGTTTTTTTTATATTACTTGTTTATATTATTTACCTATTTTTTTTTTTTTTTTTTACTTGTATTGATGACTTTTAAGTTGTGTTTAATTGTTAGTTCCTATCTATAAACACTGTTTTGATGAGGTCTATAGATGTCCATGATGGTTAGCGTTGCAGTAAAGCTAGGAGATCCTACATACACAACGTCCAGGTTGTATAATATTTTAACGGAGCTTCTGACTGTAAAATAGTCAATGATACATCGTCTTCATTTTTAAAGACCTATCCAATGATATGCCACTCAATAGGCTGCGCAAATTTTTTTTTCCGTCTCTACCGCCATTTTGTATTTTACGGTCGCCATTTTGAATTTATAAAAACAAAACCTAGCTTATAACCATCAGGCAATTAAGACGAATTGATAGAGACCTCATTCATTAAAATCCATCCAGCCGTTAGGATGTTTCAAGGGTATAAAGAAATCCACATACACAGATACGCGTGAAACACATAACCCTTCTTTTCAGTCGGGTAAAAATGGTTCAGTGAAATAAATATATTAGAGGACGTTCATATTCCGCGATATCTTGAAATAAATGAGTCTACCGAGATGCATATTTTCATGGATGCGTGCAAAGAGGCATATGCAGCGTGCGTATTTTTTCGAACTAAAACACCCGAAGCTGTAAAAATGCAATTAGAGCGAAAGCTAGAGTTGCTCCTATAAAGTAAGCGTCAATTCCAAGTTTGGAATTAATCGCGTGTAACATTGGAGCTAGGTTGGCATATTCAGTACAACAAGCACTTTGTGGCCAGAACATGAAGACAATTGTTTGGAGTGACTCCATGGTTGCGTTGTACTGGATAAGTGAATATGGTGAATGGTTCGTTTTTGTTTCGAACAAGGTAAAAGCTAAAGATTTTTCCCACAATAACGATTGGCGCCATGTGCCAGGAAAAATGAATCCTGCGAATTTGATTTCTCGTGGGTGTTCTCCTCAGCAATTGCTAGAATCTCTGTGGTGGGAAGGACCGAAATAGCTCATTGAAGAAAGGGAAAAATGGCCCAGAACAGACTCTTGATAGCGAAACTCCTGAGATTACTAGTGAAAGGAGAAAAGTGAAATTGTGTAATGTAAATACAACAGTCAAAAATATTCCGTGGTATTCTAGGTAACTTTCAAAATTTGAGTCTATTGATAGACTAGTTGCTTGTGTATTAAGGTTCATAAATAATGTGAAATCACGATACAGTGCTAGAAAAATGGTAAATTATCAGTTGAGGAATTACAATATGCTGAAAAAACTAATTTCAATTGTACGAAGTAAGTTTTTTTTTTTTTTCAGATGTAGATTATATACCTAACTTAATCTGTTTTAAAGATGAAGATAGTATAATTAGAATAAAGACAAGAATTACAGAGCGTATTGATACATCATTTCTTATCGCCCATTCTTTTACCTGAAGACATTTTCATGGTTAGACTGATAGACCATTTCCATATAGCGAATCGTCATGCTGAACTCTCATTCTTTTCCAAGTACAGTGGAACCCGGTTAAGACGCTCACGGTTAATACGCGATCCCGCTTAATACGCGGATTTTTTCCGCTCCCTTGAACATCGCCCATAAGATTAATGCAAAAATATCACGTTTAAGACGCGAACGGTTACTACGCGATCCCGCTTAATACGCGAAAAATTTTCGGTCCTTTGTGGTAAAAAATCACGTTTAAGACGCGAATTCATTGGTGAAGATGCGAATTCCTTCTTTCTTCTCCAGTGTTTCCATTTTAGCGGATTTTTTTATTCATATAAAAAGCACTGTTTTTGTATACTAATATTTACTTTATTTAATAACAGATCAATTAAAGGAACATTTAGAAAATAGTGATAGATATTTGAATAAAAAAAAAACACTCGAAATTAGCAACACTGCAATTCTTCTTTGAGCCCGTATTCTAACATTCTTTGTCTCTCGTTTCGTGTATTTTTTATTGTAGTAGAGAGAGATACATAGAGGAATTCAGGATGCTCAGATATCTCATAAAATTATGATTAAAGATGATTATACCTGTTGTTAGTGAGTTTTTTAATGTATGTCATATCACTACTACGTTTTATAACGCATGTTATATACAAAAAAAAAAAAAGAAAAAGAAAAGAAAAGAAAAAGAAACTCGCATAGATTAAACAAATACGGCTGCTGTTGTATAATTCTTTTATGTTTTCAATGTTTTCGTTACTTTTTGCTATGCTAACAATACTTACTCATTATCACAAGTACTAAATATGATTTTAACAACTGGATTATGTTTCAAAAATTTAATATTTTTATTCTTTCTATTAAAAAAAATTAGTCTAGCAGAAAAATTATTTTTGTTGTTTTATCTTTGGTTGTAACGTATTATCGATAATAAAGCCCCATGTTTGAATCCTTATTTATTTTCAGTTATTATTCCAGTCTGTCCTGTAAAAAGATAGACAGTAAAGTTGAATACAATTAAATCTAAATCTAAATATACGTATAAGACACAATTTTCGACCATAAACATATCAATGAAAACTCTAAAGTTCATTTAGACGATTAGATGTGTAAATAAGCCCAGTTCCTGCAACATTATACAAATCACGTTTAATACGCGATCCCGCTTAATACGCGACTTAGGTCCACTCCCTTGAAACGCGTTTTAACCGGGTTCGACTGTATCTTGATAAAAAAATATTGATTTAAAGAGGTAGAAAAATTGTCCAAAAAGTTGTAAGTAAATGTATACCATGCCAGCACTATAAAGTTAAATCACGTGAATCCGATCCAGTGCCACTGCCCTTTGATCGCATTAAAGATTAACGTTTTTGAAATTGTAGGCATTAATTTAGCTGGACCTTTATTTGTTAAAAATGGAGATAAAACCTGGATAGTGCTCTATACTTGTGCAGTTTATAGAGCCGTCCATTTAGAGCTTGTCTCTTTGTCAACTGATGCATTTTTGCTGTCTTTGCGACGTTTCATCGCAAGAAGAGGAAGACCTTGAATAATCTATTCTGATAATGGTACCAATTTCAAAAAGGTGCCAATAATGATCTGTCAAAGATTGAGAAAAATTGTGTTAGTTGGAGACTATGTACAAAAACGTCTTAATTGGTCGCTTGCAAAGATTGTGGATCTAATTCCTGGAAAAGGATGGAAAAATTAGAACTGTTAAATTAAAAACTGAACATGGTATGGTTATCAGACCCATAGAACGAGTTTTCCCTTTAGAATTATCTCCTACTAATTTTTATGCTTTTCTTTTCAGCTAGCGAGCAGTAATTAAGGCGCCCTGATGGGAACAGATTCTTCAGACTTGTTGACTGAATCTGAAACAACGAGTTATAGAACCCGATTTGGCCGTGTGACCAAAATGCCCCAGAGATTTGGCAAAAGCAATATAGCAACTCAAAAGGGGGGGGGGGGGTGTTATCTACAAATAATCATTTAAAGATAAATTAGAAATGAAGTAAAATAATTTCTCAATCCAATAAGTGAGATTTATTTTCATTATAATCATTTCTAAATCATTAAATAATATTTATTCATGTTGTAATAATTTCCTAAAGCATCAAGTGTGATTTATTGCCTTTATATATTTATTCTATGCTGCGTAGGCGCCTCTGACGTCAGATACTTTTTCTGACGAGAATAATCGAGTGATAATGTTTAGTTTATATTAAAGTTTTGGATATGTAACTTGCCTTTCGTAATTTTCGACTCGGATTTATTTATCGCTTAAAAGCGTATTTATTGCTATGATACTACAGTTGTTTTTATTTGATGAGTCTGTCAGATATTAACATTAACATTGAATTAAGTTATAAGAAATACTTAGATTTATGCATTGCTTTTTTATATAGGTATGTTTAAAAATTGTCTTGGAAGGGGTGTCATGACTAAAAAATCTAACTTATTTCATGTTTATATTCTCCAATTTTAAAAAACGCAGCGTGCTACAGGCTCATTTGTTCCGAAATTTTACCTCTCTTGATTTTGTTCTATATGAGCGTCGATGCTACACACACTCTCCGAACCATCCATTGTATGTGAATGACCGAGAGATCAACAGAGGATACCTGAATTTTTAAGTACTGAAACACTTCCAAATATCACCTAATACAGCTTCAAATCTGAAAAAGATGACTATCGTGTAGGTGAAGCACAAGATTTAATTGCATTCGTGAGTTCAGTAGAACGATAATTTTTTTACGGGGGAAGTGGCGTTCGTGAAAGAAGCAGTTTATGTACCGTCTATAACAGGGTTGGCGAACCTATGGCACGCGTGCCAGAGTTGGCACGTAAGCTAATTTTTATGGCACGCGAAAAATTTAAATTTGGTAATTGTTATACAGATAAAAAACCATTTTTTATTTCTGTTATAACCAGTAACATTTTGTTCCATACTACAGACTATCACAAATAATGCAATTATGTTTTGCATGAATTAACAACATAATTTTCTTTTCCTGTGATGCTATGCAGCTTTTTCGACATGTATTTTGCTTTTCTATATGAATTTAAAAAGTTGTAATTTTCAGGTGAGTTTCGTTTGACAGTCACTGCAGTAAAATGGCGAAAGGATAAATTTAGCTATGCATATTTGAAAAAATAACAAAATATGAACTAGATATAAAGCATTTTCCATTGAACGTATGACAGCAAAAATCTCATCAATACATTCTTAGTACATTAATGCAATTTGAAATATGATAACCCAGATGTTCCATTAATAATAAGTTATAAATTAATGAAATAAAAACTCGTATTTTTTTCCTTTATTACAGTATATACCGTATAAATGAATCCTATTTACGAATTAAAAATTCATTCATTTAATGCCTGATTCCAGTATACCGCAAAACTGCAATTTGATTTTTAATTATTAATGCATGAAAGCAACTGATTTTATAACCCGTGTTTCGTATAAACATCGCACGCTTCAAAATTATTTTTGTATACGTTTGGCACGTTACACTGTTCATAGATATTGTTTGCGAAATTTCGGCACGCGCATGTGAAAAGGTTCGCCGACCCTGGTCTATAACAACTCTTGTTGGCCAAAAAAAACTTACCTTATAAGAGCTTAAACGTATCAGAGCGTCGGAAAAAAAATCTGAGTGATCAGCAAGATTTTTTATTGGGTATGAAATGATGAATGGGCCTTATGCACGTGCGTCATCAGTGGTATAGTCGTTAAAACAAGTGGGTAAGTGTGATCGCAGATCGCACAGAGGGTTTCGTTTAATATTTCTTTCAAAACACTATCATTTTGCAAAATCTGTTAGCTCCACAATTCGCAACTAGGGAGTGCACTCTATTCTAAAACGTCTGCCCGACAAAACTCCGTTTTAGAACCTATTCGCACTTATATTAGTTGAGGAAATTGGACCCATAAAACTTAAAATAGGAAAGCCCTCCTGGCCAAGTCGAAATAAAATATAGTGTGCATAAAATGAAAGAGTGGCCGAAGGGTCGTCAAATAATATATCAGATGAGGGGTTTGGGGAAAAATTGACCCCCGTCCCCTCCCAGAGCCTTCAAGTGAAACTAGCTCGCTGTAGCTTCGTTAGCGGCTAAGTTAGAAAAAAGTACTTCCGGCCAGTGCCGGGAGGAAGAGGTAGCTTTCATATTCCTTATTTTAAAAAAGCCAACTTATATTATTCAAACACACGAAGCTCAATTTAGTAGAAACCGAATATGGGGCCGTTCAAATATTACGTAAGCACCCAAGGGGGGGGGAGGGGGTTAGCGATTTGCTTATTTTTGCTGACAAGGGGGGAGGGGGGGTTTGAATGATGCTTACGTAAGACATTTTCAGAATCTCTAACTTGTAAAAAAAAAAAAAAAATTATAAAATTTCAAATTGAAAGAAAGAAATAGCAAAAGAATATTAAACTTGAAGTTCTGATGTCAGCTATTTTGACCGCACAAGGAAAACATAAACGATCTCTTTTATCTAGAGGTGACTGTTCATGTTTGATGCATGAGGGCTTATTATCTCTGAGAACTGACTACTATTTCCAATTGTGAGAATAGAATAGAATAGAATTGAATGGACCGTATTGTGACAATATTAGTTTTCCGGGAAAGCTTCCAAAACGTAAGTAAAATTCTATCTTTTTTGTTTCCGCCCCTCCTCTGTCAAGTGGTTGAACCCCATAACCATAGTGACCGACTGCTCTACTGTCTGGTGTCTCGTGAGTTTTGAAAACCTCTCAGTACAGATCTGCACGGGCCGGCCTCGGGCCTATTTTCATTCATGGCACTCGGGGCGGGCCCGGGCCATATATTTTTCTGAAGGCTTGGGACGGGCCGGGCGTAGTTACTACTCTTTACGGGACGGGCCGGGTTCGGTCCTTACTTTTTTCCTGGGGGATCGGTCCGGGCCCATTTCTTTCTGTACAGAGCCGGGACTGGTTTCATTCCAAGTCTTCAAGGCCCAAAATTTTAACTCCTAGTTTTGACGCAGCCCGTATGAAAATCATTGTCTCGGCGTAGCCTGATCCGTTCAAAGGTCAGTAAAATTAGGTCAGGCTCAAAAAATTTTGAAAAAAATGTACACATTTTTAAATCGCTATTATTCTACTATTAAACATTCAAATTTATTCTTTTTAAAGAATAGTAGATTTCTACGCTTATTAAAATATAGCTAAATGAAAATATATGAAAACATGTGAGAAGGAACCAGTCTATGACGAAATCTTGTTATAAACTGAAAAACGTGTTGATCCATACAAAATTAATATACTAATACGTAAGAATAGGATATATAATACATTTAAAACTTGCCAAGAAGGGCACTTGTCTATAACGGATTTTTTTCTTTTTTATGCAATTCCGTTTTAGAAGATTTTATTGTATAGCATTTTTCAGATTTTTAGCACTTCAATACATGGAATATGGATTACCGATATTAATGATAACGGATTCATTTACATACAAGAAATAGAGATTGATTAAAAAAAATAAATGTCGCAGCCTGCGCCACTTATATAAAAATGAAGATTATAAACATAAAAAAATATTTAAGACATATTTTTGGCCAGAACTCCTCGTACGAGACAAATCTTTCACCAAATCGACATAAAAATCAATGTTTTGTAGAAATTCAATCGGGCCGGGCCGAGATTTTAACTTTTTTCCGGGTCGGGCCGGGCCGAACTTTTAACTTTTTTATCGGGCCGGGCCAATAATTTTTTTGTACGGGCCGGGCCGAATTTTTTTCTATATGAGTCGGGCCGGGCCCGGGCCTGGAAATTTCGCCTGTGCAGACCTCTACCTCTTAGTACTGCAGTGTAGTGGTGTTTAAAATAAATAAAATCAGAAATATGTCTTCATTTCGAGAAATCTTGTATAAAAAACTTTTTGAAAGTTTCAAAAAGTCTGCATCAGATAAACCTTTGAAGGATATCCAATGTAAAACTAATGATGTGTGGCGGCAGTACAAAAGGTCTTCTAAAACTGACAAAGAGTTAGAGGTATTGGTGCTAAAAAGAATTGAGGACGAACTGCGTAAGGCAACCAAAAAGAAATCGGTCTTTCTTGATTATTTTATAAAGGTAATTATAATCAATTTATTCTTAAAATTTTAAATATATTTTATCATAACTTTAAGTTTACATAATTACTTGTAAAAATTGGAAAAAAGATAGGTAAGATAAAATGACCGTGTAGCCTTGGCAAAACATGGTCAGTATGGGAATAAATAAAGACCAAAAAAAAAAACGTCAAAAAACGAGTTATTACTTTTTAAATATGGCGTAGTCAAGCTAAGCTTTATTTTTTCTTTTCAAATAACTCAAAAATTAATGCATCCATGGGGGAAAAAAATTAAAAAATATGTTAGTTTTGTAGCAGATAATCTTCTAACTGTTTTCAAATTTTGAACCTTACTAAAAATGAAATGTAACCCAATTGAATTGAAACCAATGTATCTCAGATTCAAAAACAGATAAATAAGGTTTCCAGTGATCTCAAAAAAGGAAAAACAATCCTTAAAAAGGAAACGACAAAATGCTGAATACCAAAGAAAACATCGAACCACCAAACGAACAAAGCTTGGAGAAATCTGCCATGATAATCCAGACATTAAAAAAAAATAGATTTGAGGGAATCAGTAGGAAGACCAAGTTTAAACAACCATTATTACTTAAAGCAATAGCAGACATAGCTATTATTGGAAACGCTGCAGATGCAAAAAGAAGAAACAAGTCCGAAGTGTCAAAACTCTCGATGACTTGACTGCAAAACTGAAAAAGGTTGGTTTTGCAATAAGCAGGAGTAGAACATATCTTCGTTTGCTTCCAAAAAATTCCTCAACCATCGAGTGTCGAAGACATGTCACCACAGTGCCGATAAAACTTTCTTGGATTCTGGCTGATAATCACCGATCTCACATTGATACCCAATTTGCAGTAATATCCATCCATTATTTAGAAACTTTAGCTTCAATTTTTGGACCCATGCAAGTGTTTCTTCTTTCACATGATGACAAAGCGCGCGTACCTTTGGGAATTACAACAGCCAATAAACAGGCTATGATACTGATGCATATGGAGTATCACGTATCCTTAAGCGATCACGACTGGGTCATCGCTGAACGCCGCAAACTTATCCCATGTGTTTACGCTGGTATTGTGATTGCTCCTGGCATGGCAGGTCAAAGTAAAGCCATACATAGGTTATTCTGGTCCAACGTTAATAGCTATAAGAAGTGGGAAACACAGTTCTTCCACAGCAAATACTCATGCTCAGGATTTTGAAACTATTAACACTCAAAGATTTTGAAAAATTAGTGAAAACAGAAGAGGGTTTCATCAAACCTGTAATCATAGTAACGGTTGATGGAGATCCAGACAAGAATCCCCGCTACCAGAAAGTTATATCGTTTGCTATTAACCATTTCAAAAAGCATGATTTGGATGGAATTTTCATAGCGTGCAATGCTCCTGGAAGAAGTGCATATAATTGAGTAGAAAGGCGAATGACACCACTCAGTCGAGAACTGTCTTGTCTTATACACCCTCATAACCATTATGGTTCCCATCTCGATGAGAACGGTCGCACTACTGATGAAGAAATGGAGCAAAATAACTTAGCATATGCTGGTAAAACTCTCGCAGATATCTGGAACTCATTAAACATTGACAGTTATCCCGTTACTGCCACATATGTTGATTCAGGCGAACCAGAGTCTCTTGGTTATGACTTGGATTGGTATTCGAAGCTCGTACAAGAAAGTCAATACTTGCTGCAAATTGTAAAATGCGAAAAAAAGAATTGTTGCTCTCCTGCACGTAGTGGATTATTTCGTATATTAAAAGAACGATTCATTCCTCCTCCAATTAAAATGATACAATCGTCAAATGACATCATTGCAAGTGAAGAGGGGGAATTTATAGATTTAAGTCTCCGTCTGGCCTTAAATCTGAATAGTACAGAAAAGGGATTTTTAAAGATGCTGCATGATTATTTTTGCTCTTCCATAAAGTTCACGCATTTATCCGCAAGAACTTGTGGAAGTTGTGGCCAATATCATGCATCTCAGAAGTCAGCAAACAGACACAAAAAAATTCAACAGAGTGAAAAAAGCGAGAAGGACTGCCTTATATGACTATTGAGAATTGCTGCTCGTCGAGCAAATGAACTTATGCGCTTCGTAAAATTCATGGAAGATATGGAAGATGTTGAGTGGATCAATGAAGATGAAGTTGATAAAGATTGCATCCGAATAGTAAGCGATGAAGATAATCAAGTAAAACTGGAAACCAATATCATAACAGATATGGAAAAATGGCTTGAGCAGCCGTGGTCAGCATCGGAATAGATATTGTCATGTTCAAATTTAAATTTTTCAAATGGCTAAGTTCTTCTAAAATTGTGATCTAAGAAATTTTCTTAAATATAATTGTAAAGAAATAAAACAAGCGTTTATTATTATTTAGTAGTTATATTAGTCGAGTAGAGTTTTATAATTTGTATTGTGTCCTAATTTTTTTTAAGTAGGCGGGGGGGGGGGGGGGGGTCCAATTTTCTTACGTAATTATTAAGGGGGGGTTCGCGATTTGCTTATTTTTGCTGACAAGGGGGGAGGGGGGGTCAAAAATAGTCAAAAACATGCTTACGTAATATTTGAACAGCCCCTATAGGAGATTCAATACTAATTTTTATCAATATTGAATATGAATGAGAATTTCGCGAAATTAGTCAGCTTTATCCAAGTTGCTTTTATTTAAAGTAACTTATATTTGGCTGTCAAATTCGGTGATTTCTTAAAGTGCCTGCCATTTTAAGACAGCATGGTGGATGGGGCTAACCAGTGAACTTGGTCGAGACCTTAGTAATTGCTGTGCACATGCTCACTCACATCGGAATTGATTGATATATACGAGTGCTTTCGCAGGCAAAAAATCAGATTTTTTAAAATGTCACCCACATTAAATATTGAAATTGCTATATCTGAGCCATTTTTTAAGACAGAGACAAACAAAAAATGCTTCTGAATCCTTATATCAAGGTCAAACACTTAAGAAAGAAACCTTTTTCAATTTCTAATTTTTTTGCATCTCACTTTAAATATAATTTTTTTTTAATTTAATGGCCGCCATTTTGAAACAAGATGGCTGATGAAGCTGGCCAGCGAACTTGGACGAGATATTGATGTATACTATCCACATGCCTTCTTACATCGAAATAGGCGAATACGTGTGTTATCGCGTGACAAATACAAGATCGTTTCAAAATGTTAGCCATGCTAGAAATTCAAAGTGCTATAAATTCAACCATTTTTTAAGATATAAGCAAAAGAACAAATTTTCAGAAACAAAAACTGCTCCGGAATCTTTGTATCAAGGCCAAACACATAAAAAAAATATTTTTCATTTTCCAATTTTTTAATACCTCATTTTAAATTTAATTTTTATTTAAATGGCAACCCTTTTGAAACAAGATGGCGAATGAAGCTGGCCAACGAACTCGGTCGAGACATTGGTATGTACTATGTACAGACCAAGTTACATCCAAATCGGTTCATAAATACGCCTGATATCGCGTGACAAAAATCAGGTCGTTTTAAAATGTCAGCCACAATAGAAATTCAAAATGCTATAACTCAGCCATTTTTTTAGATATAGACGAAACAAAAACTGTTCCGGAATCTCTGTATTAAGGTGAAACACATACGAAAAAAATATTTTTCATTTTCCAATTTTTTGGTATCTCATTTTAAATTTTAAATTTTTTAAATGGCCGCCATTTTGAAACAAGATGGCGGATGAAGCTGGACCACGAACTCGGTCGAGATATTTGTATGTACTATGTACACACCAAGGTACATCCAAATCGGTTCATAAATACGCCTGTTATTACGTGACAAAAATCAGGACGTTTCAAAATGTCAGCCACGCTAGAAATTCAAAATGCTATAACTCAGCCATTTCTTAAGATATAGATGAAACAAAAACTGCTCCCGAATCTTTTATCAAGGTCAAACACATAAGAAAAAAATATTTTTTTCAATTTTTTGGTACCACATTTCAAATTTAAATTTTTCTTAAAAATTTAAATGGCCGCCATTTTTAAACAAGATGGCGGATGAAGCTGGCCAACGAACCCGGTCGAGACATTGGTATGTACTATGTATAAACGAAGTTGCATCCAAATCGCTTCATAAATACGCTTTTTATCGCGTGACAAAATTCAGGACGTTTCAAAATGTCAGCCACGCTAGAAATTCAAAATGCTATAACTCAGCCATTTTTTAAGATATAGACGAAACAAAAACTGCTCGGGAATCTTTGTATAAAGGTCAAATACATAAGAAAAAAATATTTTTCCATTTTTAATTGTTTGGTACCACATTTCAAATTTTAAATTTTTTAAATTTTTTTAAATGGCTGCCATTTTGAAACAAAACGACGGATGAAGCTGGCCAACGAACTCGGTCGAGATATTGGTATGTACTATGTACACACCGAATTACATCGAAATCGGTTCATAATTACGAGAGTTACAGTGTGACATAGGTCAGATTATATATCAATTTTGAACGGAGGGTGGTTTCGGGGTCTGGGGGTCATGATCGATGAAAATATACCAAAATTTTTTGAAATCGCTTTCCTCAGAACGGCTGCAATAGGTAGCTTTTTGTAATGAAAGCTACCTAAAATGCTTAAAAAACACAAGTTAGAGCCCAGGAGTCAATAATATAAGACTTTTTGAAAAATTTACCATTTGTCGTGTGATCACAAGTGTTCAGCTATAAGTATGCAAAATTTCATATCCCCAGCTTAATTAGGGCCCAGTTAGAAATAATTGCTTATAATACAGAAGTTGAAGCCCAAAGGGTTAATTATAAGACTTTTTCAAAATTTCATATTTTGTCTTATGATCTGACGCGTTCAGCTATAAGTATGCAAAATTTCATGTCTCCAATTTAATTAGGGGCTCAGTTAGAAAGAATTGATAAAAAAAACAAGCTGGAGTTCAAAGGGTTAAATATAAGACTTTTTCGAAAAAAAATTTATTTTTCGTGTGGTCTCAGGTGTTCTGCTATAAGTATGCAAAATTTCATGTCTCCAACTTAATTATGGGGCTCATTTAGAAAGAATTGCTTAAAATATATATATGTGGGAGCTCAAAGGGTTAAATGTAAGACTTTTTCATGATTTTATGATCTGTCGCCTGGCCTCAGGTGTTCTGCTATAAGTATGCAAAATTTCAAATCTCCAATTTAATTATGGGCTCAGTTAGAATTGCTTAAAATACACAAGCTGAAGTCCAAAGGGTGAAATATGAAACTTTTTCAAAATTTATTATCTGTCGTGTGAACTGAAGTTTTCAGCTATAAGTATGCAAAATTTCACGTCTCCAATACAATTAGGGGCTCTGTTATAAAGAAACGATTAAAACACACAAGCTGGAGTCCAAAGGGTTAAATATAAAACCATTTGGGTCAATCCATTTCAAGTGGTCCAGCACTGGTTGCTCGACGCTTTTTAAAAAATCTGAAATTTTTTGTACAACAACCCTAACATGATGGAGGTTCAAAATGACTATTAGTTTAATTTTATTAATTTTTGTTTGTGCATGGCGGCCATCTGTGTTTCATCGTCTGCAGCAATCTTCTCACAAGAAGGGTTTACGGAATTGTAAATAATTCATCATTTATTTATCCAATTCAAGTGCGGATTAAAGCAATTTGTACAGAATACGTTGGGCTAAAAATTTAGTAATGCAGTAGTTTCCGAAACTAACAGCTTATTGGTAAAACTTAAGCATAAAGTTTCCGTTTTTTTTTTTCAAAATTTGTCCGTTTACAAGAGGAAATTTTTCTAGCAAGTAAAACTGTCAACATGACATAATTTTTTTTACAAATAGGCCGAAAGTACTTGTACTCACACACCGAGTCCCAGATCTGAGACTTGCTTTCTGTTCGCTAAAAAAATCCCAAATTTTTCAAAAATGACAAAAATCGCACTTTTCAGGCTTTGATATCTCTGGTGGGGCACGAGATAAAAATCTGAATTTTTTTTTTTATATACCGGGTGTCCCAAAAAGGACTGACTGATTTTAAAATTCAATAACTTGCAAACAGTGACAGATATTTAAAAAATTCTTGCAGGAGGTTTATGCATAAGGTCAAAAGTTTTATTACAGTGATTTTCAATTTTAGTTCGATTTGCAAACAATAGATGGCGCTGTAAGCAATAGTCGCTAAATACAGGCTCGATTTTTGGTCCTTTATCTTGTTCCATGCAGAAAAAGGAGATGGAAATGTATTATCCGGGCCACGAAGTACCCAAAATCGAGCCTGAATTTAGCGACTATTGCTTACAGCGCCATCTATTGTTTGTAAATCGAACTAAAATTGAAAATCACTGTAATAAAACTTTTGACCTTATGCATAAACCTCCTGCAAGAATTTTTTAAATATCTGTCACCGTTTGCAAGTTATTGAATTTTAAAATCAGTCAGTCCTTTTTGGGACACCCGGTATAAGAGTATTGTATGGTAGTGTTATGCACAAGAAATTTCAGGATGGAGATTTGACTACAAGCTGACTGAGATATGGCAAGGGCAACATGTCAAAACAATACTGCCAAACTATTGTTTTGTTGTAGTCACAGCTAAGTATTTATCTCAGAGTGTCATTTAAATTTATGTTTTTGATTATCTTTAAACAGTAGTAACAGAAAATAAAGCCCTTTGAAAAGCTTAGCAATTAATTAAAAAAATAATTATCATTTTGTATGGTTTCAGTAATTTTTGCTGTAAGTAATTTTAGTAACTAAAAAAACCTCAGAACTTTTACATAAAGAAAATAAAATATTTTTATACAAGACCTGAGACAAAAGCAACATAGGGAAAAAGAAAAGCTGTTAATGTTGTCATACTTGTTGAGACATGATCAAACGTGTCAAAACACATTCTTGCTTGTTGGTTCAAAAACCACAATTTTGATCTTTCTCAAAATTTTATTTGTAGGAACCAAGTGTTGTCATCTCTTGATAACTTGATTGAAGATCTTGGCCCTACTGGCTCATAGAAATATACTTTGAAATCACTATGTGCAAGTCTCAATTCATTAATAATTCCTATCTTACTTCTTATGCAAAAATGCGATTTTTCTGCAGTATAAATTTTGAAAAGGCTTTGGATATCTTTACTTTCTGAAAATTACTTGAGGCTGATGCTTGGTAACATCGCATAATGTTTCATTTACAGGAACATACTTATGGTAGGAACAGGAACATACTTATGGTAGGAACAAGTTTCAGGGACTGGCCAGCAGCATTAAAATTGTGGTTTTTAAACCAACAAGCAGGAATGTGTTTTGACACGTTTGATCATGTCTCAACAAGTATGCCAACATTAACAGCTTTTCTCTTTCCCTATTCTGTTTTTGTCTCAGGTCTTGTATATATATATGTAAAAGTGCTGAGGTTTCTTTTAGTTACGAAAATTACAACAAAAATTACTGAAACCATACAAAATGTAGGCCTTAGGCATAATTATTCTTTAAATTAATTTCAAAAAGCTTTATTTTCTATTACTATTATTTAAAGATAATCTAAAAAATAAATTTAAATGATACTCTGAGATAAATACTTAGCTGTGACTACAACAAAACAATAGTTTGGTAGTATTATTGTTTTGACATGTTGCCCTTGCCATATCTCAGCTTGTTGTCAAATCTCCATCCTGAAATTTCTTGTGCATAACACTACCATACAATACTTTTACAAAAAAAAATTTCAG
The DNA here is from genome assembly GCA_963932465.1 of Maratus speciosus. Lineage (NCBI taxonomy): Eukaryota > Metazoa > Arthropoda > Arachnida > Araneae > Salticidae > Maratus > Maratus speciosus. Next base: position 153,340,401 of record OZ010790.1, on the reverse strand, counting down.
ATTTTTATCTCGTGCCCCACCAGTGCTATCAAAGCCTGAAAAGTGCAATTTTTGTCATTTTTGAAAAATTTGGGATTTTTTTTAGCGAAGAGAAAGCAAGTCTCAGATCTGGAACTCGGCGTGCGAGTACAAATATTTTCGGCCTATTTGTAAAAAAAATTATGTCATGTTGACAGTTTTACTTGCTAGAAAAATTTCCTCTTGTAAACGGACAAATTTTGAAAAAAAAACAAACTTTATGCTTAAATTTTACTAATAAGCAATTAGTTTCGGAAACTACTCCATTACCAAATTTTTAGCCCAATGTATTCTGTACAAATTGCTTTAATCCGCACTTGAATTGGATAAATAAACGATGAATTATTTACAATTCCGTAGACCCTTCTTGTGAGAAAATTGCTGCAGACGATGAAACAAAGATGGCCGCCATGCACAAACAAAAATTAATAAAATTAAAATAATAGTCATTTTGAACTTCCATCATGTTAGGGTTGTTGTACAAAAAATTTCAGATTTTTTAAAAATGGTCGAGCAACGAATTAATGATTTTCTGGACCACTTGAAATGGATTGACCCTTTTCGAAATTATTTGGCGTGTGATCCGAGGTGTTTAGCTATCAGAATACAAAATCGCATGCCTCCAATTTGATTAGGAATTGTTATAAAGGACTGCTGAAAATGCACAAATTGGAGCCCAAAGGGTTAAATATAACAATTTTTCAAAATTTTATAATTTGTGTGGGGTCATGTGTTTAACTATAATAATTCAAAATCCCACGTCTCTAACTTAATTAGGGGCTCTGTTAGAAAAAAATGCTTAAAATATACAAGTTGGAGCCCAAAGTATAGGTCAAAATTAATATTTTTACCTACTGGCCACTGCACTGATTTTTTCACTGGCCAGTTTTTTTTAACCACTAGCCAGTAACAAAGTTATGTACACTCCATACAAAATGATGTTTTTTTCTAACTATCAACATTGTAATTTACTAATATATATTACTAACCATTCGATATGACTACACTCAACTGAAAAATTTTATTTTTACTATTAATTGCAATGAAATAAATTCACAGGAAATTTTCAGAAAGGTTACAGCAGAGGACTCCCCCTCCTCGGCACTAACTAATATGCATTTTTTTGCGACCATTTAACGAATTTCGCGTTTTTTTTAATCTTTTCACAATATTGCGTTTTTTTTTAAATCTTTTCACAATATTGCGTTTTTTTTTAAATCTTTTCACAATATTGCGTTTTTTTTTTAATCTTTTCACAATATTGCGTTTTTTTTTTAATCTTTTCACAATATTGCGTTTTTTTTTTAATCTTTTCACAATATTGCGTTTTTTTTTTAATCTTTTCACAATATTGCGTTTTTTTTTTAATCTTTTCACAATATTGCGTTTTTTTTTAATCTTTTCACAATATTGCGTTTTTTTTTTAATCTTTTCACAATATTGCGTTTTTTTTTAATCTTTTCACAATATTGCGTTTTTTTTTAATCTTTTCACAATATTGCGTTTTTTTTTAATCTTTTCACAATATTGCGTTTTTTTTTAATCTTTTCACAATATTGCGTTTTTTTTAATCTTTTCACAATATTGCGTTTTTTTTAATCTTTTCACAATATTGCGTTTTTTTTTAATCTTTTCACAATATTGCGTTTTTTTTTAATCTTTTCACAATATTGCGTTTTTTTTTAATCTTTTCACAATATTGCGTTTTTTTTAATCTTTTCACAATATTGCGTTTTTTTTAATCTTTTCACAATATTGCGTTTTTTTTTAATCTTTTCACAATATTGCGTTTTTTTTTAATCTTTTCACAATATTGCGTTTTTTTTTAATCTTTTCACAATATTGCGTTTTTTTTTAATCTTTTCACAATATTGCGTTTTTTTTTAATCTTTTCACAATATTGCGTTTTTTTTTAATCTTTTCACAATATTGCGTTTTTTTTTAATCTTTTCACAATATTGCGTTTTTTTTAATCTTTTCACAATATTGCGTTTTTTTTTAATCTTTTCACAATATTGCGTTTTTTTTTAATCTTTTCACAATATTGCGTTTTTTTTTAATCTTTTCACAATATTGCGTTTTTTTTTAATCTTTTCACAATATTGCGTTTTTTTTTAATCTTTTCACAATATTGCGTTTTTTTTTAATCTTTTCACAATATTGCGTTTTTTTTAATCTTTTCACAATATTGCGTTTTTTTTTAATCTTTTCACAATATTGCGTTTTTTTTTAATCTTTTCACAATATTGCGTTTTTTTTTTAATCTTTTCACAATATTGCGTTTTTTTTAATCTTTTCACAATATTGCGTTTTTTTTAATCTTTTCACAATATTGCGTTTTTTTTTAATCTTTTCACAATATTGCGTTTTTTTTTAATCTTTTCACAATATTGCGTTTTTTTTTAATCTTTTCACAATATTGCGTTTTTTTTTAATCTTTTCACAATATTGCGTTTTTTTTTAATCTTTTCACAATATTGCGTTTTTTTTTAATCTTTTCACAATATTGCGTTTTTTTTTAATCTTTTCACAATATTGCGTTTTTTTTTAATCTTTTCACAATATTGCGTTTTTTTTTAATCTTTTCACAATATTGCGTTTTTTTTAATCTTTTCACAATATTGCGTTTTTTTAATCTTTTAACGAAATTTGTGGGGGATTTTAGCCCTTCTTTGAAAATATTTGCATTTTTTAAGATCTTTTCACGAGAGTTGCGTCTCCCCCCCGCGATCTCCTGACGGAAGTTGCGTCTCCCCCCCCGCGATCTCCTGACGGAAGTTGCGTCTCCCCCCCCGCGATCTCCTGACGGAAGTTGCGTCTCCCCCCCCGCGATCTCCTGACGGAAGTTGCGTCTCCCCCCCCCGCGATCTCCTGACGGAAGTTGCGTCTCCCCCCCCGCGATCTCCTGACGGAAGTTGCGTCTCCCCCCCGCGATCTCCTGACGGAAGTTGCGTCTCCCCCCCGCGATCTCCTGACGGAAGTTGCGTCTCCCCCCCGCGATCTCCTGACGGAAGTTGCGTCTCCCCCCCGCGATCTCCTGACGGAAGTTGCGTCTCCCCCCCGCGATCTCCTGACGGAAGTTGCGTCTCCCCCCCGCGATCTCCTGACGGAAGTTGCGTCTCCCCCCCGCGATCTCCTGACGGAAGTTGCGTCTCCCCCCCGCGATCTCCTGACGGAAGTTGCGTCTCCCCCCCGCGATCTCCTGACGGAAGTTGCGTCTCCCCCCCGCGATCTCCTGACGGAAGTTGCGTCTCCCCCCCGCGATCTCCTGACGGAAGTTGCGTCTCCCCCCCGCGATCTCCTGACGGAAGTTGCGTCTCCCCCCCGCGATCTCCTGACGGAAGTTGCGTCTCCCCCCCGCGATCTCCTGACGGAAGTTGCGTCTCCCCCCCGCGATCTCCTGACGGAAGTTGCGTCTCCCCCCCGCGATCTCCTGACGGAAGTTGCGTCTCCCCCCCGCGATCTCCTGACGGAAGTTGCGTCTCCCCCCCGCGATCTCCTGACGGAAGTTGCGTCTCCCCCCCGCGATCTCCTGACGGAAGTTGCGTCTCCCCCCCGCGATCTCCTGACGGAAGTTGCGTCTCCCCCCCGCGATCTCCTGACGGAAGTTGCGTCTCCCCCCCGCGATCTCCTGACGGAAGTTGCGTCTCCCCCCCGCGATCTCCTGACGGAAGTTGCGTCTCCCCCCCGCGATCTCCTGACGGAAGTTGCGTCTCCCCCCCGCGATCTCCTGACGGAAGTTGCGTCTCCCCCCCGCGATCTCCTGACGGAAGTTGCGTCTCCCCCCCGCGATCTCCTGACGGAAGTTGCGTCTCCCCCCCGCGATCTCCTGACGGAAGTTGCGTCTCCCCCCCGCGATCTCCTGACGGAAGTTGCGTCTCCCCCCCGCGATCTCCTGACGGAAGTTGCGTCTCCCCCCCGCGATCTCCTGACGGAAGTTGCGTCTCCCCCCCGCGATCTCCTGACGGAAGTTGCGTCTCCCCCCCGCGATCTCCTGACGGAAGTTGCGTCTCCCCCCGCGATCTCCTGACGGAAGTTGCGTCTCCCCCCCGCGATCTCCTGACGGAAGTTGCGTCTCCCCCCCGCGATCTCCTGACGGAAGTTGCGTCTCCCCCCCGCGATCTCCTGACGGAAGTTGCGTCTCCCCCCCGCGATCTCCTGACGGAAGTTGCGTCTCCCCCCCGCGATCTCCTGACGGAAGTTGCGTCTCCCCCCCGCGATCTCCTGACGGAAGTTGCGTCTCCCCCCCGCGATCTCCTGACGGAAGTTGCGTCTCCCCCCCGCGATCTCCTGACGGAAGTTGCGTCTCCCCCCCGCGATCTCCTGACGGAAGTTGCGTCTCCCCCCCGCGATCTCCTGACGGAAGTTGCGTCTCCCCCCCGCGATCTCCTGACGGAAGTTGCGTCTCCCCCCCGCGATCTCCTGACGGAAGTTGCGTCTCCCCCCCGCGATCTCCTGACGGAAGTTGCGTTTCCCCCCCGCGATCTCCTGACGGAAGTTGCGTTTCCCCCCCGCGATCTCCTGACGGAAGTTGCGTTTCCCCCCCGCGATCTCCTGACGGAAGTTGCGTTTCCCCCCCGCGATCTCCTGACGGAAGTTGCGTTTCCCCCCGCGATCTCCTGACAAAATTTGCTTTTTTCCTGCGATTTTGTCACGAAAGCTCCGTTTTTCCCCGCGATCTTTTCACGAATTTTGCGTTTTTTCGCTATCTTTTCACGAATTTTGCATCTTATCCGCGATCATTTCACGAATTATGCGTTATCCGCGATCTTTTCACGAAATTTGCGTTTCTCTGCGATACTTTGAAGAATTTTGTGATTCTTTGTCGAAATTTGCGCTTTTCCGCGATCTTTTCACGAATTTTGCTTTTTATCCGCGATCTTCTCATGAAATTTGCGTTTTTCGCGATACTTTGAAGAATTTTGCGATTCTTTTTCGCGATTCTTTGTCGAAATTTGCGTTTTTTTCCGCGGTCTTTTCACGAAATTTGTGTTTTATCCTCGATTTTTTGACGAAATTTGCGTTTTTCCACGATCTTGTCACGAAAGTTGCATTTACTCCGCGATCTTTTCACGAAATTTGCTTTTTTTCCCGCGATGTTTTAACGAAATTCGCTTTTTTTCGCGATTCTTTGACGGAATTGGTGATTTCTTTCTACGAACGATTGACGAAATGGATTTTCCTCGGCGACCATATCGAAATTAGCAATATTTTCATGTCCGAATTTTTGGACTGATGACAGTTTTTTTTTTTTTCGGAACCGAATGCCTTAAATTTTCGGAAAATTCGAGATAGAATCCCCCTTGCTACTTTCTTACGTTCGGGAGAATCGCCGATTTGGACGCCATAAATTCTGAACGAATTTCACCCTTTTCCTCCCTGGCATCGATCTTTCAGCCATCGCGTTTGGCGAGTGGTGCCCATTGAGTTTGGCGAGTGAGGACAATAAAGTTAATCGCCACGTTTTAAGTGTTACTCGACGCCTGGCGAGTGGCGAGTGCTAATTTTGTGCTATAGCTTAAAGGATTAAATATGACACTTTTTTCAAAATTTTATGATTTGTCTTGTTGTCTCAGGTATAAGTATGCGGAATTTCATGGCTCCAACCTTATTAGAGGCTGACTTAGAAAGAATTGTTTGAAATACACATGTGGGAGCCCAAAGGGTTAAATTTAAGACTTTTTCAAAATTTTAGGATTTGTCGTTTCATGTGAGGTGTTTAGCTATAAGTACTCAAAATTTCAAGTCTCCAACATGTATAGTTTCTGAGAACGGGCTCTGACAGACAGACAAAGGAGTGAGACGAATAGGGTTTCGTCAGATGAACGAAACCGTAAAAACAGAAGATATGCATTCTAAGCAGAGGGTATACCCTAGAGCAGTGGTTCCCAAACTTTTTGACTGGCGGAGCCTTTTTTAGAATGAATTTCTATGGCGGAGCCCCTGAAGCCTACCATACCCTATGTTACAAGGTAACGTTTGTTTAGGTGCATTGCTACTGAGCACAGGAAGAGGGAATACGGACAGTAATTTAAACAATTGTGCATTGTCCCAGAAATAAAATTATATTTTGAAACTGTTACTGTAATACTGAATTTATTTTCCATTATCATCAATACAGATGGAATTGTCAAAAGTTTACAAACCTAGTTAAAAAAAAAAAACTCCAAAACTCAAGAAATTTGTTCAAACATTTGCTTTACAATAAATTTTACATTAGTAGAGTGACGAATAACACATGAACGCTTAATGTGATTGGATTATTTTGCATAAACGCGTGAATTCAGGTCAGTTGATAGTAATTGCGGGCGAGTGTTTGGTTCTGCATTTAAAAGACTTCTGTATTTCGATTTAGTTTTAAAGCAAGATATTTAACTCTACTACATAAACCAGGAATTTTACTCCAGTTTTATAAAAATATTTCAGGCCAATAATTTTTATTTAAAACTATGGAACTCTTTTACTCTTATTTGTGTTTGATTTTTATTTTATGAAAAATTTCTGGTTCAAATCGAAATATTTTCATTTGGTACCACCAAATAACCGATTGTTGTTGGTAATTTAGTGTAACTTTGCTATGATATATCACATCAAAGAGGACCTCAAATTTCACCGAGTTTAAGCTGGATGTTTTTTTTTTTTATATATAAAATAACGCTGAACACATTTAGAGTCGTCGAAAGCCTTTTCTATTCGGCTGTTAAAAAATGTTTGAAAGAGTTTTTCAAAGCTGTAGGATGCCCCTTAATATTTATTTGTATAACTTTTTATCTGGTGTTGTTTTCATTCCTTTTTAACAAGAGGGGCGTAATCGATATCACCGTTTGACTCAGAATCCGACCAAGACACATTTCACCATAAAAGACAAGTTTGGTAAATGAATCGGAAATTGTGACAGATTTTCATTGCAATGATAGATACATTTATTTCATTTTGCTAAACATATCGGACAATATGCAATTAGAATTCACAATCTTCATTAGTTAAAAGTTTTGGAAGCTTTGAGTTATGATTCTTCTAATACCACCTCTGCAGTTGCAACAATTGTGTAAACGCTCATTATGGACAATACCATCTTACTTAAGTATGTAATTAGGAGGGGCGGATGCCGGGATCCAATAACTTCATACATAAGCGTAAAAAGTTTAAGAGTTCGTGATTTTATATATTTTATTATTTTAATGGAAGCATTTAACCTTTTCATAAATTCAGAAGACATTTTCCCGGGAATAGCGTCTATCTATAAGGAATGTAATAGATGGTGCTACGGTGCTTTATCCTCTCTTTAATTTTTGAAATGGCTCTGTGACCCATTATTGCTTTCGCATCAGTGCATTCATGTTCATATGTGTTTTCCTACGTATTAATCAAATAGTGCGTTGGTTTGTGGTGATCTACAAAATATGAACCTGATAGTTTTGTGAAACCTGTATCAGACTGGCGTTAGTAAGACGCTTAATTTTAATCAAGTTAATGTTCTCAAACACCGTAATAATAGAAAAGTCATGTTCCGGGTGCCCGTTTCAAAAAAGTCAGTTAAGACTTAACTTCCCTGGTCTGAACCTGAACGAGATATTAGTATATGTAACTGAAAAATACTAACAAAACTGCTAATCCAGTGATGTCAGTAGATTCATTCATTTGTAGTGCAAATTTTGTACATCTGAAGATGCTGTTAACTGTTCTTTTACGTCACCTCTTAGATCATAGATTTTTTTAATTAACTCTATTTGACAAGGAAATATTGACACTAAATTAACAACATTTTCATAAAGCAAATTCCTGACAATATCAATTTTACGAGGTTTATTAAGAGTCTTTGCAATTATATGATCTTCACAAACTCGAGCGACACATTAAAATACCAGGTAAATGCCATGGAGTCATAAGCACAGACTTAAAGGGAGCGACGTGGTCTAAAAAGGCAAACTTCTATCATTAATTATAGAACATTATTTTTGTTCTGATTAATCACAGTGATTTAAAAGGACAAAAGGAAAACTTTAAATTATTTGTGTAAGTAAGTATATCTTATTGTCTATTTTGCACCCGTGAAGCCTGCAGCTATGTCCAGGACATTTCTTATTTGTTTTAACAAGTGTGGTCATATTTTCTTTTGAAGTACTAGGGGGCTCGGCCCCCTACGAGTTACGCTCGCCAACCCCGTTCAGACACCGCATTTTCTTAAAGCACGCTAATTTGATCGGCTTTAAAAAGATTTTGAAAGATTGCATAATAATTTAAAAACAGTGGCGATCTCCTATAAACGGGTTTCTATTCATTTCTCTTTGATTGGGGAATTTTAAGGAAAAATCAGCTGTGTTAAAAGATACAATGGCTGTTTTCGTCTTTAATTAAATAAAATCGGTTAAACACTTCTAAATAAGCTAATGTAAAATGAATTAAGTAAACAGAGTCTTTGTCTCCCGGTATTTTTTAACAAAGCTAAAAGAAAGTTCATTCTGACGTAATTTTCACCAAACTTTTCTTTCTCTTTTTAATATTCACATGAAAATACTTTTGTTAGAAATAAAATATTTGCGCTGTCCCAACAAAAATAGTTGGAAAGATCATCTCGAAATATCAAATGTCTCGCGCAATTTTAAAATCTAAACTGTTTTGCGATATTATTTTTTGTTCATTTTACGTAATAAGTGTAATGTGGCGTAAATGTGACGTAATTTCTCCTATTTAAGACTTCTAACGCATGTTAATGAATTTATTATTTTACAATATCCTTTCTCTGTTAAAATTCACGTGTAAATATATACCGGGTGTCCTAAAAAGGACTGACTGATTTTAAAATTCAATAACTTGCAAACGGTGACAGATATTTAAAAAATTCTTGCAGGAGGCTCATACATGAGGTCAAAAGTTTTTTTTTACAGTGATTTTCGATTTTAGTTCGAATTACAAAAAAAGATGGCGCTGTATGCAGTAAATAGAGGCTCGACTTTTTGGTCTTTCTGTTCTTCCATGCAGTAAAAGGAGATGAAAATGTATTGGGTGGGTCCCGAAGTGCCAAAAATCGAGCCTGAATTTAGCGTCTTGATGGCAGCGCCATCTATTTTTTGTAATTAGAACTTAAATCGAAAATCACTAAAAAAAACTTTTGACCTTATGGCGACTGTAGGTTTCAGTCGACCATTTACCTAATAGACATCCATGTCTGCGAATTGATGTAGATATGCCTGTGTAGATTGCTGGAAAAATTAATATACTCACTAAAAACAAAACTTATATTGAAAATTGAAAACTACATGTGAACATTATTCGCTTGCAAACCAGGCAGCGGCTACACAAGACTGGCTGAAGTACGGTTACAGGAGATCATTTACATTACAAGTTGAGTTGCTACACTGCTACTACAAAACAAAAAGTCAGTTAAACTGGCAGTTAAAAAGTTTGCATCTAGGTTACAGGAAATATAAATAAAAAATAGTTGTCAATTCTTGTGTCCATACATTTGCACAATCACAGTTAACCCGCTACAACCTGATGCATATCCCTCCTGCAAGAATTTAAATATCTGTCACCGTTTGCAAGTTATTGAATTTTAAAATCAGCCAGTCCTTTTTAGGACACCCGGTAGTTCTTATGAAGTAATCTATAATAATAAAGAAAGAAGTTTGTGTGTGAGTGAGTGTGTCGACGGTGTTCTGAAGAGACCGTTGCACGTAGAGCTACAAATTTGGGGAAAAGGTACGTCTATTACGAAGTTTTGCACCTCGAAGCCCGATTTTCGATTAGGTTTTTTTTATTTAATTTTTTATGCGATTTTTAGCACTTTAAGTTTCGAGGCGATTTTTTCCAAATAAGTGAGAAGAATATGGTTTCTTTCTTTTAACCCAATATAGTAAATTTTGTTCCCTTTTCAAAAAAGTTTATTCGGAATTCGTGCAGCGATTTTTGAATTTTTAGCGAATTTTTTATGCAATTATTGAACAGCATTTAATGCATTTCCATACCTATAAGGAGGTTACCGTACAGGGACACAGTTCTGTCGCCAAATGCCGCCAAGTTCGTCGCCAACTTGGCGGTATTCGCCAAATTTGGCGACCAAACTGAGTCGCCAAAAGTGACGCCAACTTGGCGATATCTCTAATATTTCGCCAAATTCCCATAGACTTCCATTGTAAACCAATATTGATTACTTGCTTACAGAAAATCAACAAAGTGGGATATTTTAATGCAACAAAAACTAATATTAACTTAAGGGATTATATTAATTCGATTTTTCCACATTAGGAAAAAGAATACGGTTTCTTTCTTTTAACCCAATATAGTAAATTTTGTTCTCTTTTCAAAAAAACTTATCCGGAATTCGTACAGCGATTTTCGAATTTTTAGCGAATTTTTTATGCGATTATTGAACAGCATGTAATGCATCTCTATACCTATAAGGGGGGGGGGTACCGTAGGGTGGATCCAGTTCTGTTGCCAAACAACGCCAAGTTTGTCGCCAACTTGGTGATATATCGCCAAATTTAGCGACCAAAATTAGTCGCCAAAACTGACGCCAACCTGGCGATATCTCTAATATTTCGCCAAATTCCCATAGACTTTCACTGTAAAACAATAGGATTTACTTGCTTACAGAAAATCAACAAATTGAGATATTTTAATGCAACAAAAACTAATATTAACTTAAGGGATTATATTAATTATATTTAAGGGAGGCCAAGTAAATTATTTGCGAATAAAAGTAACATGATCTAATGCTTAGCGTGATTTCCAAAACAAATTTTAAGAGAGCCCACAGGTCAAAAGAATTAGATTTGAAACTTTTATCCAATTATAGTAAATTTTGACTTTCGTAATTTTTGAACTTTTTGTGATTTTTAATGCGATTTTTACGTTTCTTCGTGATCCGCTGCAATTTTTTGACATTCCATTTTTGACCTAAAGTACATTCTGCCCTCATTTCAATAAAGTTTATTCGGATTTCGTATAGCAATTTTCGAATTTTTCGGGAATTTTGTATGTGATTTTTAGTGTATTTTAGCGATTTGCTACTATTTTTCCACATTAGTGAAAGGAATCAACTTGCAATCTTCGAACACAATATATATTTTTGGTACAGATGTCATATTCGCCCCATATTGGCGCGATTTTTTTCGGTTGCCAATTTGGCAAAAACATCAACAGCATAAACATAATCCGGGTTACCACATCAAGCAAAATAACGACACTTTGGCGCAAGTTAAATACCCGTTGCCTATATGATATTGGCGACAGAAAAAAATCGCGCCAATATGGGGCGAATATGACATCTGTGCCATATTTTTTTCTATTTTCAAAATTTGAGAAGCGATTTAAAATTTTTTCGCGATATCTTATTGTGATTTTCAGAGCTTTTTCGTAATTCCTGCTGTTTTTTGACGCACCCAGGCAACGCCGGGCAAGTTCGCTAGTTTTCAATAAGTTCCTGCTTTTTATACGTAATTAGTTAATACTAATTTGAAAGTTTTTTTTTTCTGTTTATAATAGTCACGCGTAAATAAATTTTTAATTTGAAACAAACATTGCTTGCGCTGTTTATACAGTTGGTAATAGGTTAAATTAGTACAATTTTCTAAAATCTCTATTCTAATAAAAAGTAACTTACGCTGTCACCGCCGCCAGTTTTGAATTTTTTGTGACAGGAGGTCTTTCTCCGTTAATAGTTAGAAAAATATTGCATACAAAAATATGAAAATCGGCGGTATTAGAGAAATGTTTGATAAACACGCTGATGCAGACAGTTTTCAAATCGAAGAATTATTTTGAGAGATATTTATAGCTAAAGTTGGACAAAGTCGTTCCATTAAAAAAGTTTTATATGAGCAAAAACTATACATCGGAATTTAATCATTTTTAGATCATTTTATACATTATAATTTCCCGGTGTGCAGAATGCATTTATTGTTTAAATTTGACTCATTTTTTGAGCTTTTATTTCTATTTTAAATTCAAATTTTCAGCATTTCGAGAGATATTTTTTACTTATTTTAGAAAATTGTACTAATTTAACCTGTTGCCAACTGCATAAACAGCGCAAACAATGTTTGCTTCAAATTAAAAATTTATTTACACGTGACTATTATAAACAGAAAAAAACTTTTAAATTAGAATTAAATAATTACGTATAAAAAGCAGGAACTTATTGAAAATTACGTCATAAAAACTATATTTACACGTGAATTTTATCAGAGAAAGGATGTTGTAAAATAATAAATTCATTAACATGCGTTAGAAGTCTTAAATAGAAGAAATTACGTCACATTTACGTCGCATTACACTTATTACGTAAAATGAACAAAAAATATTGTAAAACAGTTTAAATTTAAAAATTGCATGAGAATTATGATATTTCGAGATGAACTTTAACTATTTTTGTTGGGACAGCGCAAATAATATTTCATTTCTAACTAAAGTATTTTCACGTGAATATTAAAAACAGAAATAAAAGTTTGGTGAAAATTGCGTGAGATTAAAAACATTTAAAATGTCTTTCATTTATTTACTTATTGAACAACAAACATACGGCTTGTGTGCTTGACATGAGAGCCCGCTTAAAATGTCTTATTTAAAAGAACATTCTTTTCGCTTTGTTAAAAAATACTGGGAGGCAAAGACTGTTTACTTAATTCATTTTATATTAGCTTATTTTAAAATGCTTAACTGTATTTAATCAAAGAGGAAAACAGCCATAGTATCTTTTAACAGCAGCTGATTTTTCCTTAAAATTCCCCAATCAAAGAGAAATGAATAGAAACCCATTTATAGGGAGATCGCCACTGTTTAAATTATGATTCAATCTTTCAAAATCTTTTTAAAGCCGATCAAATTAGCGTGCTTTTAGAAACTGCGGTGTCTGAACAGGGTTGGCGAGCGTAGCTCGTAGGGGGCCGAGCCCCCTAGTAAGTAAAAAATATCTCCGAAATGCTGAAAATTTGAACTTAATTTAGAAATAAAACTTCAAAAAATGAGTAAAATTAAAAAAATAATTGCATTCTGCACACCGGGAAATTATAACGTATAAAATGATCTAAAAATTATTAAATTCCGATGTACAGTTTTGGCTCCTATAAAACTTTTTTAATGGAACGATTTTGTCCAACTTTAGCATTAAATATCTCTTAAAATAATTCTTCGATTTGAAAACTGTCTGCATCAGCGTGTTTATCAAACATTTCTCTATAATACCGCCGATTTTCATATTTTTGTATGCAATATTTTTTTTAAATATTAACGGAGAAAGACCTCCGGTCACAAAAAATTCAAAACCGGCGGCGGCGGTAACAGCGCAAGTTACTTTTTTTTTTTTAGAATAGAGAGATGCATACATTACTTTGCCCTTCGTATAAAAAAAAATCAGGTTTATCTTTTAAATCAGACTGTAATTGAGCATGAAACGTGGAGTCATTGGATAATACTTCACCAAAAGTCACACTGAGAGGAAGAGTTGGGAAATTCAAATATCCTAATTTTCCTTCAGAATACAATTTCGGCATTTCTTACAGTAAATATACGTTTGTTTCTCCATTTACCGCATTTTTTTTTATTTTTATTATTATTATTATTATCGGAAAACGTAAACATAGAGCGCAAATCAATATTTGCACCGGAAATTTTAAAGAAAATATAGTTTAGTTAGTTATCAATGTATAAATACTTTTGCAACAAAAGAATCTATTCCCATTTTTGAAAGAAAAAAACATTCCTTTATGTGTTGTTTTCGCTCATATTTTCATTATTTTCCTAAAGCGCTGCGGAGACCCTCGAAAGTTCACGCGGAGCCTCTGGGGCTCCGCGGAGCACAGTTTGGGAACCTCTGTCCTAGTGTATACTATAGCTTTCATGAGAAAGAGGGTATAACGTGTTCCTTAAAAAAAAAATCCAGAGGTTATACGGCGTATAGCCCCCGTGTACCCTCCATTACATCCCTGTGCGTCATACACTTAAAAATATCCCTGTAAAATTACGGGCAAAGGTCAGTAGCAGAGATTCCATTCATACCCAGTTAAAAAAAAATCCATGCCCATCATTTTGTGCAGCCAGGGGCCTCGCTAACGGGGGGGAGCCTCCCCCCTCCCAAACATTTGCGAATGTTATTACACTTGGCAAATTTACAAACTTAGTTGGCAAATTTGTTTAAAATTTTAATAAAAAACTACAATATATTTTCTATTTCTGATAGACTTGGCAAAACTTACAAAACTAATTGGGAATATTATTGAACTTTTAACAAATAAGAACTATATTACATTTTCTAACTGTGGTAAGTTGGCAAAATTATAAAACGAGTTGGCAAATACTGAAATTTGACTTGGCAATTTAAGGTTCTCTCCTCCACCAATAAAAAGTCTTAGCGATGGCACTGTGTGCAGCCCCTAGGTTTACAGGGCAAAGATATAAGGCACTTTAAAACACAATAACACTTTACTTACTGTTCCGTAGCACGTTAGATAATCATCATAGAATCGCTTTTTTGGCGGGTTAAAAAATATGCTACGGTAGCGGTTAAGCGACATTTTTCGAAACACGACTAAAAGGCTTATACCCTAGCGGAGGAAAATGTATGGGGTCGTACCGTATTTTTCTTAACAGATGGATTCTAAGAATCTAAGAATATGTGAATTGCCCTTAATTTTCTAAGTAGTTCCCAATGTGGGGCGTAGGCCCCACCGGAGGGCAATTTCACATTCAGGGGGGGGGGTAATTTCAAATTTGTTACCCACTCATTCACTATTTTTTTTTTTGGTCAACTAGGGGGCTCGGCCCCCTACGAGCTACGCTCGCCAACCCCCGTCCAGACACCGCAGACTCTAAATGCACGCTAATTTGATCGGCTTTAAAAAGATTTCGAAAGATTGAATTATAATTTAAAAAAAAGTGGCGATCTCCCTATAAACGAATTTCTATTCATTTCTCTTTGATTGGGGAATTTTAACGCCAAATCCGCTGCGGTACTACTTGATTATCCTGTCGACCAATTTCGCCAAATTATATAAATCGCCAAACCACTCGCCAAATTATACAAATTGATATAATTTTTATTTTAAATAACGAAAGAACAAATAAATTCGTACAACATTAATAAAAACACAAATAAAACGTCGAAATAAAAATAACTTGATGACGTATACACGTGTAACAACATTTCAAAATAAGCTAATGTAAAAGGAATTAAGTAAAGAGAGTCTTTGTCTCCTGGTATTTTTTAACAAAGCGAAAAGAAAGTTCTTTTAAATGAGACATTTTAAATTAATTCTCAAAATATCAAATAAATGTCTAGCGCAATTTCTAAATTTAAACTTTTTTGCAATATTATTTTGTGTTCATTTTATAACTATAATGTGACGTAAATATGACGTAATTTCTCCTAAGACTTCTAACGCATATTAATGAATTTATTATTTTACAATATCCTTTCTCTTTTAAAATTCACGTGTATGCTTTCTATGACGTAATTTTTAATAAGTTCCTGCTTTTTATACGTAATTATTTAATTCTAATTTGAAAGTTTTTTTCCTGTTTATAATAGTCACGTGTAAATAAATTTTTAATTTGAAGCAAACATTATTGCTTGCGCTTTTTATACAGTTGGCAACAGTTTAAATTAGTACAATTTTCTGAAATCTGTAAAAAATAACTCTAGAAATGCTGAAAATTTGAATTTAAAATAGAAATAAAACCTGAAAAAATGAGTCAAAATAAAAAAATTAATGCAATCTGCATTCCGGCAAATTCTAACGCATAAAATGATCTAAAAATGATTACACTGCTATGTATAGTTTTTGCTGCTATAAAACTTTTTTAGTGGAACGATTTTGTCCAACTTTAGCATTAAATAACTCTTAAAATAATTCTTCGATTTGAAAACTGTCTGCATCAGCGTGTTTATCAAACATTTCTGTATAAAACCACCGATTTTCATATTTTTGTATGCATTATTTTTGTTAATATTAACGAAGAAAGGCCTCCGGTCACAAAAAAATCAAAACCGGCGGCGGTGACAGCGGTAGTTACTTTTTTTTAGAATAGAGAGATACAAGTAAAATTTAAAAAATCAGTTCTGTTGAATTTAAAATGTTTCTAATTAAAAGTAAAATAAATTTCAAACAAGAATAATTAAATAATCTTTTAATGTATTTCGACATCTTTTTTCTATATTATTCAAATTCCTTCAATTTTTCTGGTACTCATTTTACAATATTTCGTAATTCTTGATTATTTATTGAATGAGCTTCCTTCTTCTGATCGCTCCGCTATATGTCACAGGAATAATCTTTTACAAATAAACTACTTAAAAGTATAAATTTGACTGTCTTGAACATATTTAACATAAACATTCGAATGAACGAGTTACTACCAACTTTATAAAACTTAAATAACATTAGAAAAGAAAATGGGCAGATTGGTAAATATCTACGGCTTTAGTGCAGATCTCCAAAACAGTAAAGAAATTTAGAAGGTGATATATACATTTTATATTTTAAAGTCAGATAATACATCTGCAATTAACGATATTGGAAAGAAAAAAAAAAATGTGATGGGGAATAGTGACTACTTAAATTTTATAAAATGATAATTTTGAAATCAGGGCTGCCACGGGTAACTATTCATATTTTTGTTAGCACAGCTATTTTTTTAAAATAGCACTTTTCTGTAACATTGAGTAAAGTTGGAAAAGTACAACAAAACTTTGTATTAAGGCGAAGATGTATAACCTCGTTGCATTTATAAAATTATGTTACAAACAGATTTATGACAGAAGATCCATCTCTTTGACAGGTTAAAAAATATGAAGAGAATAGTTCTAAGGCTTTACCGCGTTTCCTCCATGTTAATAGTTTAAATACCGGGTGTCCTAAAAAGGACAGACTGATTTTAAAATTCAGTAACTTGCAAACGGTGACATATTCAAAATATATCAGATATTACAGGAGGGTTATGCATAAGCTCAAAAGTTTTTAACAGTGATTTTCGAATTTAGTCCAAATTACAAACAATAGATGGTGCTGTAAGCAATAGGCGCTAAATTCAGGCTCGATTTTTGGTCTTTTGGGAACCACTCAATACATTTTAATCTCTTTTTTCCGCATGGAAGAAGAGGAAGCCTAAAAACTCGAGCCTGTATTTAGCGCCTATTGCTTACAGCGCCATCTATTGTTTGTAATTCGAACTAAATTCGAAAATCACTAAAAAAACTTTTGACCTTATGCATAACCCTCCTGCAAGAATTTAAATCTGTCACCGTTTGCAAGTTTTTGAATTTTAAAATCAGTCGGTCCTTTTTAGGACACCCGGTAATTTTTTTAAATAGGGAACATAATTTACATATTAAGTGGGGGGAGGGACATAGTGACTTTACAGATGCTTTGGTGGGGCGTGCCCAACAAAAGATTGGGAAACACTGATAAGGGATAAGGCCGCTTATTTAGTGGATCAGGCCGTTTTTCATGAAATAAGGTTGTTGCCCGTGAAAACCTAAAGGCAAACACTCATAAATTTACAGTTTTTTTCCCGAGAGTGTACCCAAGAGCTGGCGATATCTTGATCTGCTATTTTAGCCACCAACTGCCTGAATGCTAGCATGCGCAGGCGCAAGTATAGCCAGCAGACAATTTTTATCCTCGACCCAGGACCCAGGTTGCTTACACAAGTTTTAACCGAAATTTTGCAAATTTAGTCATGTTCTCGGATACAGAACAACATTTTGAATTTATATTACAACTAGCTGACCCGCACCACGTTGCCTACTGCCGGTTATAATAACCTTAAACAAGTTTGTATGATTTTATATCTTTTGAAAAACCTTGAAAATGAAACCAGTTTCGGCGACTCCCATTGCCTTCCGCAGCGTTTAGTGTATTCGCATTCGCAACAAACTTCTTTCTGAACGAACCTGTGCCCCCGCTACCTAAGGCAGCATGTACTGGAAGTGCTCCGCACTTGCAATGTTGCAACAACCCCTTATATTCAATTATAGTCCAGATTACTCACAGTAAATTATTTTAAACTGG
The DNA here is from genome assembly GCA_963932465.1 of Maratus speciosus. Taxonomy (NCBI): domain Eukaryota; kingdom Metazoa; phylum Arthropoda; class Arachnida; order Araneae; family Salticidae; genus Maratus; species Maratus speciosus. Next base: position 153,322,372 of record OZ010790.1, on the reverse strand, counting down.
TAGAGTAAAATTATATAATTTAATAAGTATGTTCGGATACAAACTAATGAACTGGAGTTTAGAAAAATACTTAAAGAAATAAACCATAGCTAAAGAGCAGGGATTTTCTTATAGACATATTATGCATAAATAATAACAGTCCTGTGAGGAAATATTTAAAGTTAAAATAAACTGGATAAAAAAACAAATAAGCAAAATTATATATTTTTTATTATTTACGATAAAATACTAATTCTTGGTAGGGGAGATTGGGATGGAAGGGGATAGTGGGAGGAATGGGACAGTAGGTTTTTTTTTTCTTTGTGTATCTTTCTAATCATTTCATCAATCGCACATTAGATGAAGCAATGGTACCCCCAAGCTTCAGCTGAAAAAAGTAGCTAAGCTAATCTGCATAAGCTTTCGAATGTATAAAGAAAAAGATTACTTCAAGAACCAAAAGTAAATTTGCTTCATATACTTCTTTTTTTTTATATTAATGACTTGTTTATGCGTAGTTTCCCCATTTATGGAACATTATATTGTATATTATCCCTAATTTAAACTATGCTTAAAAGCAGCATTTTTGTTTATACAAGAAGTTTAACATAAAAGAAGGTAGAGGGAGGAATGGGACATGCCAGCAAAGAGAGGAATGGGACACGTCCAATTCCGTCTTTTCAATAAGATGAATGTAAATTGCTAATATGCAAATATTTTTCGGTTGTTGGTTGGTTGTATTTATGTCGGCCAATTATCAGCACATGGGATATAGGCCCTAAGGGGGGGGGGGGTGCCTTCCGTGGAGGTCTTTCTAAGGGAACCTAACCCGTATTAACGCTTGGAGATCCAAGGTTCGAAGAAAAAACCACGAAAACTCCGAACGATTAGGCCGACGGGCGCGATTGGGATCGAACCCAGCACCTCCCGTCTACCAGCTTCAAGAGCAGAACCTCTCGGCCACTGGTGGGGCAATATTTTTCGGGGGTAATAAATTATAACAAATATATTCATTTACTTCAAAATGTAAATACATTAAACTGATGATTTTTTAATGTCATCTCTGACTGACAATCCTGAATTTTCCTTCCAGTGATGAAGGTAATGGAATTTGATATTGTAGAACAAACATTATCAACCTACAATCTTTGTTAAACTGTATATATAGCCAACACTAGACTATTTGTGCCTTATCATACATTGTTTTATAGCTGTCCCATATCTCCCTGTTAGTGGAGAGGTATGGGATACATTTTGAAATTTACAATTTATTTATGAAATTGATTCTGCAAATTATGTTTCTATATTGTTCAAGGACATTAGAAAGTGTTTCATTTTGTAATCTATATATCGTAATTTTTGTTGTTTGTGTCAAACAAAGTTGATTTTCTTATTTTTATAAAAAGTGTCCCATTCTTCCCTACTCTCACCTATAGGTAAAAGTTTTGAAAGCCATTGTCGTATAATATACACGTGGCTTGAAAACTAAACTGGTAATCTTACAAATATATATAACAGAAATCATATTAAAGCATTGTTATTAAAACAATGATATAAGGAAACAAAAGATAAAACTTACTTTTATTCTTTAAAATATCCTAAGGCGCAACATAACCTAGAACTGAAAATGGCAACACGCGAAGCAGAAACACTACTAGCACAAACTATTAACGTGAAGGTCAACGGTAAAGGGAAATTACTTTGAACTACAGGGTCAGCCATATTGGCATTTCTGGAATTCACTGTGAAGGCTTTGACTATAGGGGGTGTTGACACTTGCTGGAGACAATCGGAAATAAAGTTGAGCGAATCAAACCTCGCAGTAATGAAGCCCATAGAACCCTAAAAACGAATGCACCATTAATGTTCGAAAATGTTGGTAACGGAAGTCTAAGAAACTTTCATAATACAGAAAGCAGCTGAATTGTAATCTAATAAGTTGAATGAACCAAATCCTATTGAAATTGGGCCCTTAAGAGCTGAAGAAAGAATGCTCCACCAAGCGGTGGAAGGTGCCCCCCCCCGCTCCCCCTGTAAATTCCCGAATTACTTTTAACATTAACACGATATTTAGTAAACGGGTGAAATCCCTTATCTAAAGTTACCTTTAAAGTAACGCAATTTTTAATTTACGGCTATAGTGAATAAACGTAAGTTGTTGCTGAAAAAGGTTGTAACCAGAGGCGGATTATCCATTAGGCTGAGGCCTAGGGGTCTGAGAGGTAAGAGCCCCCCTAGTGCTAAGATTTTCTTTCAGGTTTTTGCTTCGTATCAGGATAATATTTTACGCAAGAGAAATAATATGCAATGATCTATGTTTTACTCATTTCTTGAATCTTAGATAATTAACATATAGATGGTATTTGAAATGCTGCTCCTCTTAATTTTTTCGAAATTCATAAGAAAATATTGTATTCTTGTAATTTTTTGTCTTCCAGTTTGTGATGGATTTACACAGAGTTGGCTTTCTTGTGTCGGGCCGAGTTTTTATCGGCATCTTTACAGATGATACCTGTTAAAGATATTAAGTTTAAATCAAGCATTTTATCTATTTTTCGTCCGTTAATTTTTAGCGGCCCTGAGCCTATGCATACGCCTATGTATTCTAAAAAAAAAAATCATTTTTTTTTTGTGTGTTAGAGGCTCCATATAAATGTTTGTGCGAAAGTACATTAATTTGTAAATTTATACTCGCTGTAAATCCATTCTGAAAGAAAGTCTATGCAAAAGATTCAGAAATGTTCTCATAATAGCATCGTACTTGGGTGATTCAAGATAGAAGGTATGGCGTTATCGTTTAAACCGCTGATAGAAATATTTTCCCAATTGCAACAAGCACACAAATAAAGTACAGCTTTTGTTGTATAAGGCGTTATATATATATATATATATATATATATATATATATATATATATATATACGGAATTTTTTTTATGGCCTCCTCTGGGCCTAATAACTTTTAGAAAAATATTGTTCTTCGTCTAGGAAGGAAGTTTAAAAAAATCATTGTTTTTACAACCAAAGTTGAATTATGACTCATTGAATTTTATGAAATTCCATTGTTTACCTTAACTAAAAATACCTCTTTCCATTTTTTAGTGCTAGAAAAGACAAATGCAGTGGAGCACCGCTTGTACGTTTCCCGTTTATACGTTTATATCATTTATACGTTTTTTTTTAATAGTCCCGACAAAATCCAATGGATATTAACGTTAAATAATTTCATTTATACGCTTTTCCTTAAACCGCAAATTTCATTTATACGTTTTTTTCAACAAGTCAAGAAGAGAGAAAGTGTGCATTTCAGCCTCATATTCCCAACTCCCGATTGTCCAGTCCAATCTTACAAAAGGCACGTGACGTTGACCAACACCTGCCCAGTTGAACAAAAGCCGTACCCCTAAGCAATGCGAACATCCCATTTTCAATTGATAAGGGTTGTTGTGCTCTCTCCAATCTCAGCAGGGCAAGTTCTTTTCCTGGCAGCTTCAGTGTCAGGATTTGTATCATTCATTAGCGGTTCACGATGACTTCGCGTAGTAGAAAATCTCTGTCGTTGCCGGAAAAAATATGCATTTTTAAAAAAAAAGTGGATAAAAACCAACATTTAAAAAGAGTGGATCTTGCCAAAAAAATTAGGTTTTACCGGTTTCAACTTAAAACACACTAATTTATAGGCGTAAGATCATGAATGAAAGCCATCATCAAAGTGGATGTAGTGCTTCAAAAAAACTTCGAATCCAAAGCGAAAGTTCGCCGATGTTGAAAAATTGCTTTTACAGTGGTTTAATCAGTGTCGTAGTGTAAAAATTCCCATCAGCGGTCCTTTGCTTATGGAGAAAGAACGAGAAATTTCGAAGATGCTGAATGTGGAATGCGGTGCATCATTTTTTTCAGGATGGCTTCACAAGTTTAAATTAAGACATGGCATAACAAGCAAAGCTGTAAGTGGAGAGTATAGAGATGTTGATTGCGAAAAACAGTGGATGATTGGATTCAAAACCAATTGGCAGATCTGGTAAAAGGATATGAACAAAAAGACATTTTCAATGCAGATGAAACCGGTTTGTTTTATAATCTTCTGCAATCTAAAACTCTTGCAATCAAATTGGGGTACGTGTCATGGTGGAAAAAAGAGTAAAGTGCAATTAACAGTGTTATTGTGTGCCAATACAGATGGATCAGAAAAATTGCCTCCTTTGATTATTGGCAAATCAAAAAAAGCTCCGCTGCTTCAAAAATGTGAAAACATTACCAACAATGTACCAGACCAATAAAAAATCATGGATGACAATGTCCTTTACCGATTGGTTAAACGAATTAGATGATAAAAAGCGAAGCCAAAAGCGGCGAATCATTTTATTCATTGATCAGTGTCCAGCTCATCCACCTAATACGGACTTTCTAAAAAACATAGCTGTCAAATTCTTCCTTGCAAATTGTACCAGCAAATTGCAGCCACTGGATTTACGAGTCATAAAATCCCTAAAACAACATTATCGAAAACTTTTGGTGAAAACTTATCGCCAATTTAGACCACGGTGACTTCGAAAATGTGAACATTAACATCTTACAAGCTATAAATTTCATAATGACGACTTGGCAAAATGTTTTACCCAAAACGATAAAAAACTGCTTCGCCCTTGGCGGTTTTTTAACACCAGTGGATGTCAATCCTATTGAAAACACCGAACCTGATCATTTTGCTCCACCAGAAAACTGGTCAAATTTAAGTGATGTTACTACATTTGAAGATTTTGTGCAATGTGATTAGGAACTTGCAACATGTTCTCTTCAAACAATCGATGAAATGATTGCAAATGAGGAAACTAGCAGTGAAGAAGAGGATAACTGCACCGAAAAGTCACTGCCAAGTTTTTAACAAGCTTTGGCAGGTTTTAACACCATGCAAGAATACCTCATTAGCAGTGATTAGAATGATAATCTTAAGATGGCACTTTTAACTCTGAACAATGAACTGTTTTCTGTGCATTCCAAAAATTCCGTAGAACCTAAAATAACAAAATATTTTGTACATGGTGAATGACTATGAATAGTAGTAAGTTGTAAATTATAAATTATATCCGGAATAAGAAGTTTAGTATTACATACCTCTTGTATTTCATGTATTTTAATTTATCTGATTTTTTTTATTGTATGTAATTACGGAAATGTTTGTACTTTTGTGATTTTCGTTTATACGTTTTTTCATTTATACGTTTTCTTTTCTTGGACCCTTGAAAAACGTATAAACGGTGCTTCACTGTATATCGCTTTGAATGAGGGAGGGGACCCCAAAAAAGTCAAGCCTAGGGGACCGGGAGGTAATTTATCCGCTTCTAATAGTAGCTGAAGCATGAAGAGGGACCGGACCCAGGGGACCAGCGTCTTATCTGGAATATAGTTGGGTATAAGAAATTTTTTTAGCAGATTTAAAGTAGCAGGAGGACGCTAGAACTATGTTAAAGAAAATTTTATTTAAAACAATCCGATCAATTTTAAAGAAACTGCAACAAATGCCCCAAGAAGATTAATATTCAAAATTGGTAGTAGCTGAAGTACGAGAAATTTTTTGTCGTTCATGTAGTAGTTTGAGGACTTACGGAAAATCTTCAAATTTTCTAAAAAGAAAATTATGGCTTTTTTCTGCTTAAAATTACGTTTAAATCGTTTATCTTAATTGGAAAATACTTTTTTTTTCGTTTTGGTTTGTTTTTTAAAACCGAGCTTTTAAGTAATGGTTGTTACGGAAACGACTTCTTGTGAAAAAGTTTTTCTTCATGATGGGGGTTTTTTCACCATTTCTCGTATTTAAATTGTTATACGCCAAGAACAGTTAAAGGTAAATGTTTAAAGCCTGGAACATGTCTTTAATTGTTTTACTTTAATTTTGATTCAGCAAATTAAAAAAAAACATTTACTTTTGAAAATATGATTTTTTAAAGTTAAATCATTATTTTTTAAATTTTTACTTTAAATATTTTTAATTAATATATTTTTTAAATGCTGAATCAAAATTAAAAAACACTTTATTTAAATGAAATAAAATTGAAGTTTTACAAATAATATTTCGAGTTAACGATTTTAAATCACTCCACTTTTAATAAATTTTAAATTTAAAAAAAAGAAGAAGATTTATCATATGATTTTGTTTACAAATGATAAAATTTTGAAATTTTTTGTGATGGTTAACTATAACTCAAAAATTTTAAAATGTGCCCCGGATCCCCCCTTAAGGCTCCGCTTCACTGAAACTCCTCGATCGCGAAATCTCATGTTAGCCTATGCGAAAACTTTGAAGCGCGATGACTCATTAACTAATATAATTATTAAAATACCGTTTTCACCATCAGAAAGTAGACGTCAGGTGCCGATGATGTGCGTTTTTTTAAAATTATCTCCGTAAATTTTAAGTACATAAAAAATCCCTATAAACTTTGAAGTTTCCATTTGATTAAATTTTATCTTCATAAAAATACTTAAAATTTATGTAGACAATTTTTAAAAACGCACATCATTGGCATCTGACGTCTACTTTCTGATGGTGAAAACGGTATTTTAATAATTATATTAGTTAATGAGCCATCGCGCTTCAAAGTTTTCCCATAGGCTAACATGCCATTTCGCGATCGGGGAGTTTCAGTGAAGTGGAGCCTTAAGAAATTTTTAGAAAAGAAAAGCTAGCGACTGACCATTTTTAAGGTAGCTGCACAATAAAGGGCCCAACTGATAGTTAAGAGTAGGGCCTAATATGAAAACATGTTAAAAGGTCTTAGTTCTTAGCACTTTGGATCTTCATAGTGTATAAAAATTAATCATTAGAATAAAATTTTAAGGAAATGCGCAAAAATGGACCCCAAGGTCCCAGTAAAAATATAAGGATGTTGGTCCGAGGGGAGGAGTCCAAGACCCAATTTTAAACTTATGCATTGAGAAGGCGAGAAAATTGGGGGATGAAAAATGCATACCACACAAAATAATTCAAGAGGCCCGGACCGGACCCTAGGGAGCCCCAGGATTTTAACTGGAATGCAGAAATGGAAGAATAAATGGAAAAAGGGTTCTAAAAATGAAGATTGGATTAAAAGAGGGCAATTTATTAGCAATTTAGGGTGCAAAAACTTCATAGGGCCCTGTACCGGACCCCATGAGTTTTTTGCACCATAAATTAAATAATGGTCCAGGGCCTTAACTAACTGGACTTAGTTAACATTAACTGGAATGTAGTGGTTATAAAGATACTTAGTAGTTTTTAATGTAATCTGAGGACGCTAGATCTATGTTAAAGAAATTTGCAAGCGATTCGGATCATTTTTAAAGAAACTGCACCAAGGGCCTGTAGCGATCTCATCTCACATGATCAGTATACAGCGAGTTACTAGCTTAGAGTAACTGGCTTGGCCTTTTGCTCGACGCTAACGTTCTCGCCTCCTGATCATGAGATCCCTGGTTCAAATCCCATCGGCGCCACTCTCTCTAAAGTGGTGACCCGGACAAACACGCAACAACAACCTTCATCAACAATCAACTCCTCTCATAACCAACAGATGGCAGCACCAAATAAATCATCCCTTGCACCCAAAGCCTGTGAAATGCTCACAGCACAAAGCCTGTCCTCACGCGCATCACATATGCGTACGACAGCATCATTCACGAGTGCCTATCGCTCGTCAGACGTCAACAATACGTCTTTCTCACTGGGGATGGAGTGTGTAGCGATCTCATCTCACATGATCAGTATAAAGCGAGTTACTAGCTTAGAATAACTGGCTTGGCCTTTTGCTCGACGCTAACGTTCTCGCCTCCTGATCATGAGATCCCCGATTCAAATCCCATCGGCGCCACTCTCTCCAAAGGCCCTTAGAAGGCGATTAATATTCAAAATTTGTGTTATCTGAGAAATTTTCTTGTACATGTAGTAGCTGGAGGACGCTGTTAGGAAAAAGAAAAAAACTAGTGAATCCGACCATTAAGAAAGCTATAATAGGGGGGTCAACTGATAGTTGAGAGTAGGGTTCTAACATGAAAACATGTGAAAATGTCTTAGTACTTAACGTTTCAGATCTTCAATTAGTTAAAATTAAACATAGGGTAAGAATGAATCATTAGCATATTTTAAAGAAATGTGCAAAAAATAGGTAAGCGATTAAAAAGGGCCCTAGGGCCCGGATAAAAATATGACGGTGTTGGTCCGGGAAAAGAGTCAGACTCAACTTCAAAATTATGCACTGAGAAGATGAGAAAATTAGGGGGTGAAAAGTACATGGGGCACAAAAAGTTCAAGGGGCCCGAACCGGGCTCCACGGGACTATGATGTCATCATCATATATTGTCCTTTATTCTTTTAATTAATTTTTTTTCTTTTTCCTTCCATGTATTCTGTCAGTCATAAATGGATTTGTTAAAAAGTAATTTCAGGCTTATTTCTCGTCTCTTTCATGCGGAAGTAAAACATTATATAATAAACATTAAATTATCATTTTGCTCTTCGCTTGTCTAAATCTGCAAGTCAAACTATATGGGAGATTTACGATAATTGCACTCTTGACATTTCGATATTAATTTAATACTAATCTATTTTAGTTTCGTGATTTAGGTGGGTAATTTCCTTTGCGTTGTTTATAAAAGAAAGCGATCATTTTTATTAACAAGAGGGATGTTATCCATTTCTCGCATTTTAACTCAGGCAATAAATTTAAATCATAAAATTATATTTGACATCTATAATAAGTAAATTTTACGTATTGTTAATGTTTTGGTTGCTTGTTGTAATGTCGCGATTTTGTCTTTTATCAGTTTATTCGCCAATAATTTAAATTCTCTCACATTGTTTTTCTATGCAACGGATAATTTGGCGTTCGCGTAACTCTCATTTCGGCTAGGTATTCCAGTGGATGTGGCGTACATTCGATATGTAAATGTATCATATTCGGCCTGATACTCTGACTGTGTAAGACACTTTTTTTAAGCGGCCCACCCCCATCAGTATATTATGTCAACATTTCTTCAATAAAATTTTCATCTTTACTTTGTTGGATCTGTTTGCAGTCAAGGGGATTAGAGCTCACATATAGGGTTTTTGTTTGACATCCCAGTGTACTCCACTTGTACGTCTGGCCATATCTCTAATTTCAAGTGTGGGGGGTTTCCCCTTTACACAATTTGGTGCCGAATATTTTTTGACTGCGAACTTTTTTTTTAAACTTTTAATACGATGGGGTGGTGCCAAAGTTTCGATGCGGCTATCGTCCTCTTCCCCAGTTTTTGTGATGGTCCCGATGCTGTTGTCCTGCGATCCTGATTGTCCCGAAACTTTTCTGATAATATACGGAGGTTTCCCGTACCGGATACTCATGCTGTTCTTGGTCCCGAATCTTTGCTGCTGTACTGATGGATTTGCATTTCGTCGGCTGCTCCCAGGTTGCGCATCACTGCTGCTGCTTGCTGCTATGGTCCCGGATCTCAGTCCGGCTTTCCTGATTATCTCGGAGGTGTGAAGTTCGTCATGATTTGCCTGTTTTATCGGCTCCTGGATTGGCGGGACTCCTAAGGATATAAATGTGCTCCGGAATTTGTTTCACACGATGCGGTGAGCAGTGGTGGAGTGTGCGGTGCTCCTAATGTCAGTACGCGGCAAGGGGTATATTTCCCCGTGTGAGTGGTGAAACCTGAGAATACCAGTGCATAAGATTCATGGTGTCCGATGATGAATCAATGTGTTTGTTAGTACTCAAGTGCCTCTTAAATTATCTGCAATTATTTTGGGCAAATTTTTACTAATCGGTGTGCTTTTTGTTTTTAATGGCTGTTGGTGAGCGATTTTTTTTATTTTCACCAACAAGTCTGCATAAGTTAGTTATTTTTTTCTCATTTTTTTTCACAACTTTTTATATTTTTCTGGCGAGTGAGATTTTTGTTGTCGCCAGTATCATCGTAAGTGTTTGCAAAATTAAAAAAAAAAAAAAAAAAAAAAAAAAAAAAAAAAAAAAAAAAAAAGAATTTTTTTAAAAGTATGATAATACATAAATTTGAGATTATTCAGGGATATTGTAAGTAACAGATAAAATTTCTTTAATACTAATTTTGATTTTGCATATTTTTGATCGTACATAATTATGCTAGTATTATTTTGGCATTTTTGTGTGTAAATAGGTTTGATTGAATACCTGTTAATCACTGAATGATCTCTACAATTTTTATTTAGAGTGTGTATTTATTATATGTTTATTGAAAATATAACTGAATTTTTAAGTCTGCATTATTCCTATTGAATACTTTTTAAGTAAATGAATGAATATATAATTTCACTAGATAATTATAATAATAATAAAGTACTCGTAAATATATTGATGGTTTTTGTGCCTACATTGATATGGAGCTGTTTTATTCATCCAAAGTAAGTGAAAATGTTTATTTTGATCATGCACACATATTCATTAAATTTGTTTCATTCTTTGCAATTTAATGACAATTTTGCTGCTGATATTTATATTATTTTGGTAAAATATATTGTAGTGATTTTTTTAAGTTCTAGTTGGTATATATTATAGAGTTCATATTTAAAATGGCAGAGTCGCATAGTTTTAATTTTTCTGTGGATGATTTTGAGGGTGATCCTACCCTCATTAATTTTTTCTTTGATCAGGTATCAGCGTATGGCAAAATCAAAAAGTTAGATGAAGAGGAACTGGTTGTCTTTTTAAAGTCTAAATTTAAAGGTCCCGCAAAAAAATACTTAATTGAAAATGATATCCTTTCTAAGACAACTAGTTTAGACTTCATTGAGAAGGCATTTAAGAAATTCTTTGCTGTGAGCTCTACCGCCTCATCTCTAAACGATCTTAATCATTTAACCCTCTTGCCCCACGAAAATATTCGGAATTTTGCGCACCGTTTAAAAGTGTTAGTAACAAAAGTATATCCGGATATTTCTGAGAAAACTGCTTTGGATAATATTAAATTTGTCAAATTATTATGTTTGCCCTCTGCAATCAAAATTAAAATTCAGGAAGAAAATATTAAGGATTACGAAAAAGATAGAGAGCCCAAACTTTACAAGATATTTTTAGTCAGGATCACATTCTTACGAGTAGCAATTCTTCTCAGGTGACTGACAACATTCAAATACAGTTAGCGGAATTGACCGAAAAAATTAATACTTTAAGTTTTGCCGCTACTTCATCATCCCAGGAACATAAACAATCACATGAGGTCAGACAACACAAGTATAGAAAGTCTCAGGAGTTAAAAAAAATTATAAAACTCGTAATACTTATCAAGCACCGCCCCCCCGCCCCCCCAGACATCAAAATTTTCAGAGACATAACAATGAACGTTGCCAGCTTTGTTTTCGGGTCGGTCATGTCGCCACCAATTGTTTTAAATAGCAACGTGCTAGCACACGAAAATTTCATCAACAAAACAATGATTTTAAACGACACGATAATTTTAGAGACCGTAATTTAAACTCAAGGTGAGGTGTAATAGCGCTGATCTGATAATATTACACCTCAACAAATTCAAGACATTTCAGCAACAGATACACAAACCATTTTTCACACACAATTTCACGAACTTCCAAAATTATCCTCTAAAAGAATTGTTAACTCGATTGCATCGCAAACAGTCTACGATAAAAATTGCAAACAGTTGTGCTACCCAGACAGAGAGTGAAATTCAGGAACACATTTAATGTCAATAGAGACTCTCCGGCACTTCCTCTTGTAAAGGTCTCCATTGCCAATGAAGATGCTTTCTTATTAGATACTGGTAGCAGCACGTCTTTAATTTCAGTTAAACTTTTTGAAAATCTTAAACAACTTAAAATACAAACGTCTAGGCTCCAATGTTACACTGACAACGGTTAACTCTGAATTAAAATTTACAGCATGTATACGTTTCTCGTTTAAGATCAATCGTAAATTTTTCTCACATTGTTTTTATGTCGTAGATATACCAGAGTCATACAAATTTGATGGCATTCTAGGGCTAGATTTTCTACAAAGATATAACATTACATTAGATTTGTCAAATAAAATTATGCAACTCAATGACTTACATATACCGTTAACTTGTATAGAGTCAAATGATAGATCACCGGAATGCCATAATATTTCTGTAGACACTCACATTATTGAAGATGTAACGCTATAAAGTAAACTTATGTTGCATCCTGATGAAGTCAAATGTGTCACCGTTAAAACTAGTAGCATGTTACACGAGACTCCATATTTGTTCCAAAGTAATGCATTTTCTAAGGATATTCTGGTTTTTGACTCAATTATTCAGCTACAAGATACATCAGTATGAAAAGAAGATAAAGAAACATGCAACTGATTAATTTAATATTTCTGTTAAAAATATATCTAAAGAAAATGTGCATTTGAACAAAAACACAAATATAGGATGCATAACTCAAGTTGATGAAATATTTGACAATGTTAATGACTTTGAAAACATTCAGGAGGATTTTAAAAAGGACTCCATTATTTGTTAATTTTATTCAGGCTTCTCAAGAAATATTACAACAGAGGAAATTAGAACTATCCTCTTCTGATTTTAAATTAAATCATCTTGACTCACAAGAGGCAGAAAAGCTAAAAAAGTTACTGTTAGATCATTATGCTGTATTTTCTAAAAGTATGAAAACGTTAGGACATACTGATAGGTTCAAGCCTAACTTAAAACTTATTAATGACTTTCCCATAAAAACTACCTTTTCCTTTTCCCCAGGCCCTCCACAGCAAGAAGCTTCATCTCAGATTAATCAATTAGTAGAGGCTGGAATTATCGAACGTAGTTGTTCAGAGTGGGCATGTCCCATCCTTTTGGTTAAAAAGAAACCAGATGGGTCAGGAAAACAAAAATATAGACTTGTGCTTGATCTAAGAATGTTAAATAACTAGAATGTAGAATCTGGAGAATAAATGAAATAAACGGTCAAGTGCGAGTATTACTCTCGCACAGAGGGTTCCGTACAATAAATATATAAATTAGTAATTGTATTATTTAAAAAAAACCGTTGCTAAAAGAATACTAACACTTTGTAAAAAAATTATGCAAAGTAGGGTTGGGAATAACAGTTTATACTAGAAAAATGTAAATGGATATACCATGAAAGTTCAAAGAGATATGGAACCTAAAAAATATCAAATACAGCTATTCTGTATAACTCAGTTTCTTCCATCTTTACAAGAAGAAAGTATTGGATTCGTGAAAATTTTCGAATTCCGGTTTTCGACGGATGTATTCTTTTTAGGGTACAGAGGTAATGAAAAACATGTTTTTACAAAATGTCTGTCTGTGAGTCTGTCTATCTGTGTGCGACACAAATATTGTGGGCGCTCTGTCTTAAGAACTATTGAACGGAATTTAATAAAACTTTAGATTGATTTAGTCCCCGATATAAATTAGTGCTGATTACTTTTTGGTGTAAATCGCCCAACAGGTAGCACCACTATGCTACAATTTTCCCGATTTCCGCAATAGCTGTATCTCAAAAACTAATGCATGAACTTTCATCAAACTTTAGATTCAGTTAGTCCCTGATATGAACTGATCCTGATAAGTTTTTGGTGTAAATTGCCCAAGAGGTGCCACTGTAACTTAGAACTTTTCACGACTTCCGTAATAGCTCTATCTCAAAAACTAATGCACGAATTTTCACCAAACTTCAAATTCAATTAGAAGTTCACGAAAGTTGCCCTGATTAGATTTTGGTATAAATCGCCTAACCAGTGGCGCTACTGTGCTGCATTTATCAGAAAGTATTGACATGTATCAGATAGAAGAAAGTTTTGAGATTAAAATAATATTAAACTAGTCGGATGTGTCAATCTCTTATGAACTTAATTCGGTACTGACAATAAAAGAAATGCATATTTAAACTTTTGTCATTTCATAAAACTTAATTCATCATAGTAATGATCTTTCTTTCTAAAGTGAAGCTAAAACAAAACATTCGTTCAAAGTTCACATTTGGCATTGTGCTAAGCGCGCTTCGAAAGGAGGCCACAAATTTGCAACTCCGCCTTGGTCCTTGCCGCGTTTTCCAGATAGGTTTTTAATTAACTTTTAAAGCCACTCGAGGCGTATTGAAAGAGCCATTCAATGCAAATTGTCACGAATCCCATAGTATTTATGTAATTCATTCTAATTAAGGGGTCTCGGGGATCTCAAAAATTAGAAAAAATGAAAAAAAGAGACCATATTCAACATTTAATATCTTAAAATGTATATGATTTTAAAAACACAATTTTTATTCAGTTGAAAGATATAAGTACGCTCTTTCATTTTATGTATTTAAAAAATTCCAAGATGAAGAATTAGCATCTACAGGGTGCTCCAAACAGTCAGACATTTGATAAGCAGAATATTGGTATAACAGCTTACGCGAACGATTAGAAAATAAATATTGTAACTAGAATAAAAATTTTGGCGCCTACTTATACTTCAGATTATAATAATTATCCTGAGCCTAAATAAATTTGTATTTAAAGCATTTTTATATTCTTAATACAAAGTTGTGTTTAGCTAATAGAAAATTTTAAAAATTTGAACAAATTTTAAAAAAAATATTTTTTTGAACAATAAAAGGGAAATTTTAGGTTCAGTTTATACAGATTAAAATAAAACGTATGTTTTGAAAATTTCATGAAAAAAAAAAAAGTTTAGATATCGTGCGCGTTATGCCAAAAAAAGTCAATTGGAGAAAAATGACTTAACAGTTTCGAAAAGGCCGCTTAAGCTATTGAGCGGGTATAATTCTAAAAGCCATAAATTCTGTTCTAATGAGAATTTGAAGGAAACAATTATATTAAAATGTTCAGAAGAGATGGAAGATAAACATCTAAAAAAATTAAAATTAAATTTTTTTTGAAGCTTTAAGAGTCCCGAGACCCCTTGAATTAGTCTGTTTTTAACAATTAGACTTGCTTTTATACTGTTACTGGCCATTGCATTACACACATATCATTAAAAGTTGTTATCTAGGCTTTAAAAGCCAATGGTACATAGAGTACGTCGCCCCTGTCATTATGTGTGTCCAAACCGTCCATATCTTTAAGTGTTTATATCTCGGCTAATTACCGACGATTTTTTTTCGAAAATCATGATCAACAATGCTTTTATACTTCTGCTACGATAGGTACAGTCGTGGGAAAAAAAGTAAACACCCCCTACTAACTCTTCAACAAATTATCGTAGACGAAAGTTACTGGTACCGGAAGATTGGAAATAAAGTCTACTTTTAAATGGTGTGTATAAAATTTGCTTAGGGGGCCATATACATATTAAAACGAATTCAAACTTCATTTTTTTCAATGGCAGTACCCAAATTTAACGAAATATTTCAAATCTTCGATTCAAAATATGCCTAGAAACCAAATTTCAAGTCATTCGAATGATAAGTTTTTGAATTATAGGCATTCAAAATTTAGTACTTCTAATGTTAAATTACATTTTCATATTTTTATTTATATCTCCTGAAATTATGCTCCTAATGAGCTAATTTTTTGTGTAGCAATAATACTAATATACCCAAACATGAATACGTTGAATTTGCAATTTATAATTTTATGATATGAATTAAGAATTATGAAATTAATATTCGAAAAAATTATGAATTGCAACATACAATTTTTTTGATGGATTTAGATTTATTAAGTCCTGCTTTATGGAAATCCCAAATTTCACATTTTTCTTCCAAGTAGTTTTCAAATTATGCTTAAAAAACGGCAAAATGATGGTTTAAGGGGCCGTCTAAGATAGAAGCGAGTAAATTTTTGAAATTTATTCTGCTATCCTGTAATCAAACAGGTTTCATTAACGCTTAAACGTGCCTTGATCAAGAAGGCGGCTGCAGCTCTCTCGGTTAACAATCGACTACCGAACTTCAATTTGGATACAGCCCTTAAAATACGCTCGTTTTAAAATAATTTCTCGGAAACTTATGGCACGAAATGCATAAAAATTTGTTTATAGGCTAATTGGAAGGTGTAGAGTTCATTTATGCTGTCAGAATTGTGTACTGCTATTCAAAAAAAAAAAGTTATGGTTCGTTTTAATATGTAGATGGCCCCTTAAACAAATTTTATATGCATCAATTAAAAGTAGACTATTTCCAATCGTTCGGTACCAGTAACTTTCTTCTACGATAATTTGTTGAGAAGTTAATAGGGGGTGTTTACTTTTTTTTTTTTCCACGACTGTACTTCCAGCGCTGCTCAACAGTTTTGCCGAACGCCCGTAAATCGAAATTTGTGTGTAACGGAAAAATGCGATTGTCTCAAAAACTATGTGACCTACGGTAATCGCTATAATTTTCCTGCAAGGTTTAAATTAACGTCTACTCCCTCTAACTTTTTTCATAATTTTAGCTTCAGTAGGTTCGGAATTAGATGGGGGGGGGGGGGGACATTTCTGCACTACATTTTCGACTATATCTTTGAAAATGTAATACCTAAAATTAAAAGAAATGTATTTTTGAATTCAGCGTTACGAAAGCTTTCACACGATACCCCACACGACATACAAAGAAATTTTTTTTTTTTCAAAGCAACTGAATTTGCCCCTATACATTTTTACAAAATATATTTATAAATGTTTAATATAATCTGAAAATATGTGGGTCAACAGTCTTTATTACTTCCCCGAATTTGAACTTTCCACGTTCTATAGTTTACGAGTAAAATGGCTGTGACAGACGGACAGACAAGAGTGATCTTATAATGGTTCCGTTTTTAACAGTTTCCAACATAGTTGAAAAGTGTTTATGACTTCAGTTTGTCTGGCCGTCTCTCCACGCTCTAACTCTCGTAAATATGCTCGAATCGTTCTGAAATTTTTGGATGTTAGTTACCTCCACCATAGCACGTTCCCCATTTCAAATGAAGTTTGTAACATGTTTAGTTCATTTACAGGGACATTCAAAAGTTTTCCGTTACATTACGAACAATGGGAAAAAATCGTTTCAAATGATTTTTAATGGTGTTACTTTTTCAAAATTAGTAAAATTGACATTCATTTATGAAGCCCACTAAAATATGCATTCTGTTGAATATGCGGTGCAAAGCATAGTTATTGTTCATTTACAAGCCCACACAAAAGAATTCCGTTCATAATGGTATAGGGGAAATTATTTGCGGTGTATTTGAAAAGATTTCAGATACTATATTGTAGCCGAATTACTAGTAGGTAAACTTATAGGTATTACTAGGTAAACTACAGGGCTGTACAAAAGTATTCAAGTACGTTTCCATCTGTTAGTATAAATTGCTGAAAGATGAATTTCAACCTGTTATGCATTTTCTTGCTACACTAAAGTTTTCCCATTATATAGTGTATATATATACATATATATCAACATACAGATCGAATGCAGGGCTGTTCAAAGGAATTGGAATACATATTTGGCTATGGGCGGTATTAACTGAAATCAGATTTTTAAATGTGTACTTAATCTTATTTACCTTATTTACCTAAGTAACGAAGTTTCGTTAAAGCTTTCACGGAGTGTTGGAAAGTTTCATAATCTATGCTGTACGCATGATTTTTCTTACTTGTTACTTTTTAAGTACGAAACCCTAAAAAGGATCCCAAAAATGAAGATTGGATTAAAAGGAAGCAATTTTTAATAATTTAAGACAAAATCTTCAGGGGGCCCCGTACGTGGCTGGAAGGGTCCAGGGTATTAAGTGGAATATAGTTGTGTATAAAGACACTTTAATAGTTTTTAAAATAGTCGGAGTACGCTAGAATTATGTTAAAGAAAATTGCAATCGATTCGGAACATTTTTAAAGAAGCTGCACCAAGGACCCAAAGAAGGTGATTAATAATCAAAATTGATGGTAACTGAAGTCTGAGATAATTTTTGTCCTTCATGTAGTAGCTGGAGGACTTAACCCTTTATGCCCAGAGGTACTTTAAAGTACCATTAAAATAACTTTATAAAATCCATTTAATACATCGATTAATATCAATACAGTTTGTGTTATAGATACTTTATCTTATTCCAAAAGCATTAGTGGTTGGACAAAATTATATTTAAATTATAATATTCAATTATAATTTAAAAGAGCGAATTTTCATTTGCATCTCTTCAGCTTTCTTGACGTTGAAAGCTTGTGAGTGAAAAGCTTCAGTTTGGAAATATTTCTATTGTGAGAGCAATATATTCGTACATTTCCTAATTCTATAAAATACTAAAAAAAAAAAAAAAAAAAAGATTTTAAATAAAAGATTTGAGTGGAGTTATAAATTTCGTATAAAATCTCTATAAGTTTAATTAGTTTTAATTGGCAAAATTCTTCTAAAATTTATTAAAAAGAAGAATAGGACCATTATCAAGAGGTATATGGGGGGCAATTGATACACTGGTGTCCAAAATTAAGGACCAGTCACAAAATGCTAATTTTTAAGTAAGCGAATACTCAAAAGGAAATATAATTCGAATAACTACTATCCCTACAGCACAGCTAGTCCATATAGCATCTCATTCATGTTACACATGGTCACAAGTGTCACAGTCACTACGGTGAAGCAAAAAATAGGAAATTTCACATGTCTCATATGATCACTATATGTGACTCCACCGAGACGTCAATGTGACTGCTGCTTTGTGACGAGTCACCAGGTGACTTTACAATGTAGTTACATTGTGACTCATGTGACTCATTTTTAAACTCAATTTCAAAGTCATCATGAACGTTGCATTATAAGTCACCAAATAATATCACATTAGAGTCACATGGTGACTTTTTACAAAAGGGCACAATGGTGACTTCACAGTAGTCTCCCTGTCACCTGAAAGTCATCATGCGACTTTAATGTGATATTTGGTAACTTATCACAATGCAGCGTTCACGATGACTTTGAAATTGAGTCTGCAGATGGCAGTCACATGAGAGTCACAATGTAACTACATTGTAAAGTCGCATGGTAACTTGTCACGAAGCAGCAGTCACAGTGACGTCTCAGTGGAGTCGCATATAGTGATAGTTTGAGACTCATAATGAGATGTATGGAATTTCCTGGGTTTTTTTTTTTTTTTTTTTGCTTCACCGTAGTGACTGTGACACTTGTGACCATGTGTGACATGGATGAGATGTTATATGGACTAGCTGTGCTGTAGAGAGTGATTATTCGAATTTCCTTTTGAGTATTCGCGTACTTGAATTAGCATTTTGTGATCGGTCCTTAATTTTGGACACCAGTGTAGTTGAGGGCAGAACTAACATGAAACAACGTTAAAATGTCTTAGTATTTAGCGCTTTAGATCTTCAATTAGTCAAAATTAAGCATAGGACATGAATTATTCATTAGAATATTTTAAAGAAACACTCATAACATTTCGTAAATGCTTAAAAAACATCCCTAGGGCCCCAATAAAAGTATGAGGGTGTTGACCCGCAGAGTAGAGTCCAAGACTCAATTTTAAATGTATGCACTGAGGTGGTGAGAAAATCGATCGCGCACAAAAAGTTAAGGGGCTCTGGACCGGGCCCTACGGGATCCTAGCCCCCCCCCCCCCCAGATTCTTAAATGGAAGCGATTAACAATTTAGGACGCAAAAACTTCAAAGGGCTCTGTTCAGTGGGGGGTGGGGGGGGGGCAGCTAAATGGAGATTTGGCCCCAAAAACGAAGAAGATCGGATACAAAGAGAGCAAGTTATTAACAATTTAGGGCATAAAAAATTAATGGGTCCCCGGCCCTTAAAAAATTAAAAATCTCAGCCTCAGGTGCATCAGGACCCGTCTTGGACTATCCTCACCTAAATAGTCAAACTTCTACGTGCGGTAGATTTCACTAGCTAACGCAGACAAACACAGAGCGAAACTTTCTTCTATTAGTACAGATATATTACGTATCCACTACAACAATAATTTTTTACGGCATTTTTAACAAACAATAAGCATTATAACGCATACTCCATACACTTAAAAATTTGCAGCATTCTGTCCAGTCATTTGACCGTTTTTATCGAAAACGGTTACACATCCGTAATTTAACACTATTCTGACCATATTATTAACAATTTTATGGTCAGAATATAGTTAAATTATGGTTATGAAACCATTTTTTCAAAAAACGGTCAAATGACTCGGCAGAATGCTGCAAATTTTTAACAGTGTAGAGCACTATGCTATTGAAAGAGTTCGTGATGCTACAGGAAAAGAAAGTTATTAACAAATGTTGCAAGGTCGATTGGTTGTATAGGGTTTAACGGCACAAAATCCTAAAAGGGGATATGCTGCGCCAAAAAAGAAACAAGCTTACAAAAAGTTAGAATGAAATAGTCATTAAAACAAAGCATAAACTATATAGAAAGAGTAATGATAAAAGAAATCAGGATGGGGTAAACCCATCCAGATAGAGTCGTGTAAGTGTAGACAACTAAATCATTAAGGTTAGCTGGGTGAAAAAGTTCCACCAGATTCGTCAGGGATAGCTCAGATGGTAGAGCACTGGCAGCTTCAACCAGGAGATCCATGGTTTGAATCCTGGCCCGGACTTTCTTCGCCCAGTTGGAATTTTACATCTAAAGTAGACAACTAAGATTGTTAATTCCTAAGACAAGTAAAATATACAAGTATAAAAGTAAAAATATTTCAATAAAAATAACACTCTGGATGGGGTTACAAAGAAAAGGGATAGACAAAATAGAGAAGAACAGGAAAGGAAAAAGATCGCTCGGGAGCCAGTGCCTGGTTTACGGCAGGGCATTCGGGGCACAGGCCCAGGGCCCCTGAAAATTAGGGGACCCCCAAATGCTGCTGAAAGTTTTCTAATTATTGTCCAAAATCTGTTGTAGTTTTAACATGTGATAGAACGCTACATTTCATTCTACTTTCTATTGTGTTCATTTTTTTTTTTATATATATAAAGTCGTATATTTTGTCTGAAACATGCATTTTTAATTATTTTATTAAGTAGTTTCTTTTATCTTTATCATTTAAAAAATATATTGTATTTTTTATTCTCATTTAAGTCTGTTTTCGTCAGATTATTCGGGGGTTGATGTGCGTAGCTCGTAGGTGGCAGAGCCCTCTAATATTTTAAATAATTGTGGCTTGGTATTGTGGAAAAGTTATTAGTTGTTGCACACTTTATCATTCCAGATACATAGACTTGCATAGGAAAAGATAATCAATACCAGGCAATTCAATAATAATGTCTACTCATTTAAATTTCATAATTGTGAAATAATTATTTAAAAGTAAATTAATGATTATCAAATTAAATTTTTTAATGGATATTTTAAAGTAATCATTAAAGTCGACGAGTGGTTTATAGTAAGTACCTTTTCCAATATTTTTTAACTCAATCCTCCTGTAAGCATCTGTGCAAGGAGAGCCCCCGTAAGCATCTGTGCCCAGGGCCTCCAAATTTGTAAATCTGTCCCTGTCGGGAGCCCGGGGTCGCGAAATCTGCAAATACCTAAAAAGAAGGTATTTCTCTGGAGGAACAAATGTTGCAAGAAATGCATCTATAACAAAAGGAAAGATATTTGTGTTTATTCAAGTTCTGAAAACCTCTGGACGCAGAGCGACAAAATTTTGCAGGAAAGTACCTTATATCTGTAGTTATGTGCCACGAAGAAATTTGAATTTTTTGGATTTTTAATGTAATTTTTATTTTTTTCACGTTTTGCGGAGATTTTTCCACATTGGTAAAATGAATCCGGTTTCAATACTTTAGCCCGTTATATTCTTTTTTGCCCTCTTTTCATCAAAAATGTTTATTAGAAAATCGTACGGCAATTTGAATTGTTCGCGAATTTTTTAATGCGATTTTTAGAGTTTTCGGGTTGACGATTCTCTGACATTGCTAAAAGGAATTCAGTTTCAAACTTTTAGTCTAAGGGTCATTCCATGTCAAATCACCCAGTATTTTCTAAAAATGGCACCCACCACTTTCAATTTTGATAAACTTTGGTGTATTTGTAGAATTTTTAATGCGGATTCCAAAAATGTCAATCATATTGAAATTGATCAAACAGTTTGTGAGTTATGAGCTTTTAAATGTCTTCCAAGATGGCCGATTTGCCGCCATTTTGAATAGCACATGTGACAACGTAAAGGTCTATAACTTCTTTCAGGTTTAAGCTAGAACTTTCAAATTTTTTTTGTTCTGTTCAGAATAAAGTATACTTTCATTTAAACTGATTTTTGTGCAGCTTATTCCATTAAAATACTGTCAGAAAATGACTGTCATTTTTTAAATTAAAAAAAGGTAAATTTAATGGCTGATTTCCCCCATTGTTCCCCCTTCAATTTTCATCTAATTGCATAAATAGGCAGCTCAAAGTGTGTTTTGATGCCTGATAAGAAAATTTTAATGGGCAATTTGCAGGTGTTTTATTTAAAGTAGTATTTCGATTTTACTGACCTTCCATAAGTAACGGAAAGTACAAGATAATGTTGATATATTTCTTTTATTACCAGAAATATCATACATATTTACATCTAAAAGTTTGATAAGGTTTTATCTTACATAAACATATTTTTTAATGTGGCTATAAAGAAGGTGAATCCCACAGGAATAAATAGGAATGCTAATAATGAATTCCTGCAAGACATAGAAGTATTTTCCTAACAAATTGAAATCTATTACAAAGTTTCAGTAAATTATAAGTAAAAAAGAAATAATGGGAAAAATTCTACAAATACTCACATTTTATAACAAAATCATACATGTATATAATACAAAATATAATTTAAAAAAATACATTAAGTAAATATTATCGTACTTTAAAATTATACAAAATAACATTTAGCATATACACAGTAAAAATGTTATTGAAAATATAGCTACATCAATAACAATTAAAAATAAAGATAATTAATAAAACTTATTCTCTTTACATTTCAATTTTATTTCCTTCTAATTTTATGTTTTGCCTACTTGGTGCTTATTAAAGCACTGGATGCATCACCAAGTTTATATATTCTACCATTTGTAGTATTGATATCGCATGCACAAAGGATATGACTGAAAGGCACAATACAACTGTCATTTTCTGTCCAATAATACGAAGGTGATGGGCCATTGTGGATGCATGAATTTAACAGTTGCATCTCCTTTTTTGTGGACTTTTGACACTAAGCCTATGTACCAATTGCATTCATACATACATGCTACATAAATTTTAAGAGATGGAATAACCAAAGTCTTTTTACTATTCCTATCAAAAGATGAACAAACAGAAAAATTTTCATCAGTATTTATTCTTTTTCCACTTATTAATAAGTTTTCTGTAGATCCATAATAATGCATACTGCATGCTCCAGGAATTGTCGTAGCAAGTTGCATCCGATGAGATATGTTGCACAGTTTTAACATGTCAGTTTTTGTGATGATAAAAGATGTTATACCATCAATGTTTTGCTTGCAATATTCATACATCATAGCCCCATTTGCAATTTGATCATGCAACGGCCTTTGCAGACTTGCTTTTGTCACAAGTCTTTTAACAGTCCCTCCCCCACTCCCCACCCCCATCGCAAACAGATTTCCCATGACTTGTAGCAAAAAAGCTCCATTTTTCTTTTATTCCACCAAAATCATGTTCATAGGTTCAAAAATATTTTTCAATTTTAATATTGGGCAGCAGAGCCATCAGTAAAATATTCTACATTTGTAGCTAAGATATACTTATTAAATGCTGCATGATTAATTTTTGAATAGATAAACCTTGTACATCATGGTCCATATCAACTGAAAGCATGCAAAGGCTTTTTAAGCTGCTTCCATTTTTTTTTTATTTACATAGAATACAACTGTATGTAAAGTACAGCAACCAGGAGTCCAATGGTAGCTGTTGCACTTCGCCTTGCAATACAAAAGAAAAGTTCTCACTAAAATCCATTTGTATGAGAGCCTCATGACTAGTAAGATCTTTTTTCAAATAAATGCTTTGTGACTTTGATACGTGTGTATGGGGTACAAGCTTTTCAATCTTTTTAAGAATAAGATGGATGAAATCGTACAGAGTAGATGTATGTGATGTTAATCATACTCTGTCAGTTGATACCCACTGTTGGTGTTCAATTGAGTCTTCAGCATCCAAATCTGGAAATTTAAAAAATCTTCAAGAACATCCTTTTTGAGATATTTGCTGCATATATGTAACATACAATTTGTATTGTTAGAACTGCAAACGAATTTCTGGATTAAATCTTCATATTTTTCTTCAATCCATGTTGCTGCAATGAGCAACTGAACTTTCTGATGTATTATTGTATACATGCAGACAGAATGTGTGTCAGAACTTCCAACTAAGACACAATGCTTAGGTCGCAGGTAAGCAAATTTTGAAAACCCAATTTTATTATTGGTAGGAAATTTCAATCGAAATTGGATTTACAGTTAATTCAGATTACAAAGAAGAAACCTTTCTGAACATGGGGCGGACATTTTTATGCTGACCATATCTCCCTGACCAGGCATGAGACATGAAAATCTATTATCTTCATGAAATTCTTTCACAGATTTTATAGTGTCTTCCCAAGTATAAAGTCTATACTTGGTACTACACTAAAAGTTTCAATTATTTCTTTCTTGACCATCATGACTCAGTCGAATCAAAGTTAGCAACTGATTTTTTTTTCTCTGGGACTAATTTATGGAAGCTTTTCTTTCACCATCTCCATTAATCTGTCGAATTCTGAAGCTTTTCTTTTGATTCACATTATCTTCATCAGAGCTGCTGTTTACACTCTGAAGAACTTTCTGTTCCAAATCAAGGGTGCAAGCAACCTTCTTTCGCAAGGCAATTTTCATTTGCTGTAATTTTCTTTCTGCAGTAGACACTTTCCTGTGTGCAGAAATTGCATGTAACCTTAGTGGTGAACTTTCATTAAGCTTTACATGATATTTTTCTTTCTGATCCATGTTTGATGTAATTTCTTCAGAAAAATCAGTGGACTGACACAAGTCTTTCGGTTCTTTCACATATACTTCCAGCAAACCTCTTGCTTTTTTCCCTACGGGCTGAACATAGTTTCTTACCAGGAATGGCATCATTATGTAGCTTATGCCTGTAATTCTTAGCTTGATCCACACTTATCACATGTAAGGATACTTTTCTTGGTCTTGTTAGGATGAAGATTAAATAAATGAAAACATATCTTTTGCTGAATTTACATATGCAGAAAGTATTCTCTGTGCGCAAAGCATATTGTTCAGTTTTCGCCATCTTCTAAATTGCATCTTAATGCAAGAAGTTCTTTATTTTTGGTGGATAACGCATTGCGGTGGTGGATAGCTTGAGGACTATTTAAATCACAATTTGGATTATTAATATTTAAACTAATATTGTACATTTTTTGTTTATCCATAAGAAAATATCTAACTTAATACAACAAAGCATCATTTATAGTTATAAGGCCAAAAGAGAAACTTTAATCTTTTTTTAACGGCATAACAAGTTGTAAAATTCTGCTTAATCTGGTTGGTTGAAAAAATCTGGGAAGTAATTTTAGTCCGATTCGTTGAAAATCTATCTGGTAAATACATCTATCTAGTTGGTTGAAAAAACCCCTTCTGGCAAACCAAAGTGATATTATTGGTTAAAATTCTGTCTTGGTTAAAATTCTGTCTTCTGGAAAGTTCTGGTAATAAATTAACCCAATCAGATAATTTTAGCAATTAATTGGAAATTTCATATTTTGGACAGCAATTTTCGATTTTTAATTCAACAATAATTACAGTTTTAATGTTATTTACATTTAAAAAATAAACCAAAGTGAAATAGAGTATATATATATTTTTTTTTTGAACTAAATTTAATTTTTAAATCGCCCATTAAAATTTTTAACAGGTATCAAAACACACTTTGAGCTGCAATATTAATACAACAGACTTAATTTTTTAACTAATTATATTTATTTTGAATGTAGATATACCGTGTATGTGCTAAATGTTATTTTGTATAAATTTTTAAGTACGATAATTTTTACTTATTGTATTTAGTTAACAATTGTAATTTTATCATTTTGTATAATATACAAGTATGATTTTGCTATAAAATGTGACAATTTGTATAATTTTTTCCATCATTTCTTTTTTATTTAAAATTTATTGAAACTTTGAAATAGATTTCAATTTGTCATGAAAATATTTCTATGTCTTGCAGGAATTCATTATTAGCATTCCTATTTATAATTCCTGAGGGATTCCCCTTCTTTTTAGCCACATTAAAAAAATATATGTTTATGAAAGATAAAACCTTATCAAACTTTTAGATGTAAATGTGTATGATACTTCTGGTAATAAAAGAAATATCAACATTATTTTGTACTTTCCGTTACTTATGGAAGTCAGTAAAATTGAAATTCTTTAAACAAAAAACCTGCAAACTGCCCATTAAAAATTTTTTATGAGGCATCAAAACACACTTTGAGCTGTCTATTTATGCAATTAGATGAAAATTGAAGGGGGAACAATGGGGAAAATCAGCCATTGAAGTTACACCTTTTTTTAATAAAAAAAAATGGCAAAAAGTCATTTTCTGACAGCATTTTAACGAAATAAATTGCACAAAAATCTGTTTAGATGAAAGTTTACTATATTCTGAACAGAACAAAAAAAAATTTGAATGTTCTAGCTTAAAGGTCTATAACTTCTTTCAGGTTTATGTTGTCACATGTACCATTCAAAATGGCGGCAATTCGGCCATTTTAGAAGACATTTAAAAGCTCATATCT
This sequence comes from Maratus speciosus, assembly GCA_963932465.1. Classification (NCBI taxonomy): domain Eukaryota; kingdom Metazoa; phylum Arthropoda; class Arachnida; order Araneae; family Salticidae; genus Maratus; species Maratus speciosus. The sequence goes on along the minus strand of OZ010790.1, from coordinate 153,295,685 downwards.
GACAAACCGTTTGATCAGTTTCAATATGATTGACATTTTTGGAATCAGCATTAAAAACTCAAACTTCACTGAATTTTATCAAAATTGCTGATGGTGGGTGCCATGCCCTGGTTGATTTGACATGGAATGACCCCTAATAGTAAATTTAGGCCTTGATTTTTGCCTTTTTACCGATTTTTCGCATTTTACAACGATTTTTTTTTTACATTCATAAAAAATTCAGTTTCAAACGTTTAGCCTACTAAGTGTACATGTTTTCTTCTGCTATTTTTGAATTTTTAGAGATTTTCAATGCGATTTCTGGTGTTTTTTCGCGTTCCGAGGCGATTTTTTGACATTCGTAAACGGTTTCAAACCGTTTTAAACTTTTAGATTAATATAGCAAATTTGTCTCCCGCGATTTTTAATGAGATTTTCAGTGAGATTAACATTTTTTCGCGTTCCGCGGAGATATTGACAATCGTGAAAGGAATTCGATTTCACTTTTAGCCTAATATAGAAAATTTTGCCCTCCGCGATTTTAAATGCGATTTTCAGCGTCGATTTTGACATTCCTGAAATAATCTCGGTTACAATGCAACCCATTATAAGAAATTTTGTCCTAGTTTTAGAATTTTTAGCGATTTCTGAAGCTTTTTTGCGCTTCGCGACAATTTATCCATTCTAGTAAAAAGAATTCTGGTTTAATCTTTTAACCCAATATCGCAACTTTTGTCTTCCTATGATTCATTGCTTTCTACTGTTTTATGTTTATATTTTTGCTATTATACTGTCATCTATAAAATCGTAAATGTCCATTGCACCCAACTTTAAATTAATACTGCTATACATCACCATTAATAATAGTATTTAGTTTTGTTTTACTATTTTTAACAATCTTCCTGAGACTACTTGATATATCATTTATAATAATGTTACAAATATGAAAAATGATACGAGTTGAATATTTTAAATACTAAATAAAATAATTTCAAAATAAAACTGTAGAATTGATGTTTGAGGCCACTGTACTGCAGATTTACTAGTTTCATGAATAATACCTATAACTTTTATTAATATAACTTTTTGGGGGGGTCAGGAGGTGCGAATAAGGAAATATTTAAGACAGAAGATAGATTTTTAATAGCTTCTGTAACTTATTTTTATTTAAAAGGAAAGGGATTAAGCACTATGAGCGCCTCTTTGACCGTGCTCAAACAATATTTTCTGCTTCCTGACCGACTGGTTTGATTTCCAGATTATGAAACATGCAAGGTACAGTCGTGGAAAAAAAAAATAAGTAAACACCCCCTACTAACTCTGCAAAAAATTATCGTAGAAGAAAGTTACTGGTACCACACAATTGGTAATAAAGTACTTTTAAATGATATATATAAAATTTGCTTAGGGGCCATCTACATATTTAAACGAACCATAACTTAGCTTTTGTCAATAGCAGTACATAATTCTAACAGCATAAATGAACTCTACACCCTTTAATTAGCCTAAAAACAAATTTTTATGCAATTCGTACGATAAGTTTCCGAGAAATTTTAAAAAGAACGTATTTTAGGGGTTGTATCCAAATTGAAGTTCGGTACTAGCATAGATTAAGGACCAAGATGGGACATTTACGGCAAAATCTGTAATGGCAACAGTACTAGCGTCACTATCGGCAAGGGGGAAGAACTAAACCTCCGAAATTTACCTATGTTGAAGAAATATGTTTATCCTCTATGGTTTCAATATCTATTCGTTCCTAAAACGAAACAGGTGTCAGACGATATTCTATTCATGCTTGCTTTATTTAGCTGCTTTTTTTTTTTTCTTCTTTACCGTACTTGTATTGTTCATTTTTAACTTACAAAATGATAATTAGACTAATAATATAAAAGAAAGCCGCTAGAAAATTCTGTTAAGAATGCAAATATGAAAGTTTATAAGATTAAATTGTAAAAAATCAAATTCAGGTATTGTGTCAATTTATTCATATCGAATAAAATTTTATTGAGTGTAATGTCGGTACCTCTATTTTTAACTTTTAGATTTATACAATTCTAAAAATTTGTCGAAAGGAATTTTTCCATATCTGTAATATTATTATTATTATTATTTCTTATACAGTACCGGACCTCAAATCCGGAATCCTAAAATCCGGACGACCCAAAATCCGGAATGGAAAAAAGAAAACTGAAATTCCGCGATGATCTCGAATAAATATTTCATAAAAAAGTCCATAGATGGCGCTACTTGCGCGCGTAACACAGTGCCGAGCCAAACTAGACTCGGCAATTTTATTTTATTGCAATGTTTTCATTCATCAGTGTTAATCAAATTTTCTAACAGAATTATCGTAGTTAGTGTGTGCACACATTTTAAATTTATTTTAAAAAGAAGCCCTTTTCTTCATTTATATAGAAAATGTAAAAAGAATAAATAAATAACCACAAGAAAGAATTATTTTTTAAAAGGGTTCGTAGAATATATTTATAAAATTTATATGTAAAAATATTTTACAACGCCCTCCCCCCACTTTTAATATGTTCAACAAATTTCATTTTTCGAAAAAATTCTGTTTGTAAGCACCGTACCAAAAAATTCTTTTCTTTAACTCAAAGAGAAAAAAAAAATCTATGCAAAGTTCATTTCTCCATAACAAAACAAGCTGTTTATCGAAAGCTAATGATCACATTCTGATAACGTTGACTTTCCACTTCACGCAGTTAAATAAATATGTTGAATAAGCAAAACAAACAAGGGATAGATATGTCGTTTTTCTTTACTTTCTTTTCATCTAGTGGCCTTTTTTTTTAGAGGTACCCTAGCTTTCAAATAACTTATCGTAATTTAATAAAAATTTGTTACACAAGCTAATTCACTATTATTGTAACTTGCTGAAAATTTGAAAGAAATTCGTCAATTAGCCTAATTCGGTTCTCGCAAACAACGATGTATTTTCATTTTCTAAAAAATATTTTTATGTTCCTAATAATGTGCAGACTTGTATAAAACCAAAAACTTTCTGCGCACATAAATATTGGTCAAAAATTTTCTGCAAATTAATTTAATGTTTAATAAAATAACGTGTTATGCTACTTTGACGGTATGAATTTTAAACAGTAGTTTCAAAATAATTACGAAAATATTATAATTAAATATAATAAATAATTTAATTAAATTTAAAATGCATTAATATTAATTACAGAATAATTATGTTGGCTAAAAAATTATAAAGCTAAAAATCCATGATAAGAAGGGGTGAATTCTTATCAGTTATTTTGTCAATGCATTTAGAAACAGCCCAATCCTTAATATTTTGACCTCTTCTCACAAAATGCAATAATGGACATTGCTTCTGAAACAATTGAATCACATTTTGTAAGGAGAGGTCCATTCATAGGTATCATCATTAAAGAGACAGATGATTTTTTATTGCGGTACTTTGACGAAGTTCTCATTTTTTCCATGATCATTTAGCGAAATTTCCGATTTTCCGCAATTCTTTGACGAAATTTGCGCCTTTTTTCTCTTATCCTTTGACGGAATTTGGATTTTTCGCGATCTTTTGACGAAATTCACGTTTTTTTGCGATCTTTTGACGAAATTCACGTTTTTTTTCGTGACCTTTTGACGAAATTTGCATTTTTTCGCGATCTTTTGACAAAATTCGAGCTTTTTCCGCTATGCTTTTGCGAAATTTGTTTTTTTAACGTATTTTTGGATGAAATTTGTTTTTTTCGCGATCCTTTGACGATATTCGCGTTTTTTCTGTGGCCTTTTGAGGAAATTCGTATTTCTTTCGCGATTCTTTGACGAAACGCGCGCTGTTTCCGCGACCCTTTTACGAAATCTGTGTTTCTTTCGCGATCCTTTAACGAAATTAGTTTTTCGCGATTCTTTTACGAAATTTGCGTTTTTTTTCACGAACCTTTGACGAAATTCGTGCTTTTTCCGCTATGCTTTTACGAAATTCGTTTTTTATCCTGCGCTTCCTTGACGTAATTTGTATTTTTTCTGCGATTCTTTGATAAAAGAATATTTTTCCCATGATTCTTTAAAGAAATTCGCGTTTTTTCCGCGGTCCTTTAATGAAATTCGTGTTTATTCCGCTATGTTTTGACAAAAGTGGGTATTTTTTCTGCGAACGATTGACGGAATTGGTTTATTTTCGGCGACCATTTGTTGAAATCCACAATATATTTCAGTAATATTTTTTATATCTGAATTTTTGGACTGACGGCCGATTTGTTTTAATTTTCGGGACCGAATGCCTTAAATTTTCGGAAAATTCGGAACAGAATCACCCCTGTCAAACAATAAATAAATCGTACATAAAATTGGGGGACATTTTTAATTTTTCGGTATTAAAGAACAAAATTTACTTTTTTTTTTCCCTAAGAAATTTTCCGCAAAGTTCCGAACTTTGCGGAAAATTTTCCGCGCACGGCGTGCGTCTATATTATACAACTCTGATAATGTGATGTGCAGGATTAAAAAAATTATTATCCTTATTTTAAATTTTTTTTTTAAATTTATTTTTGTTTACTTATACCTCATATGGCAATCCGCGATATAGATTCCTAGGCCTAACTCGCGAGCAACAACGCATTTCCATTTTCTAAAAAATGCTTTAATATTTCTAAGAATATGCAGTAATAGTATTTTTTTTAAACTTATTTTTATTTTGAATTACTTTTTGTATGTATTTTTGGCTTTATTTACACTAAGCTTAACATGGCAATTCGCGGTATAGATTACTTGGCATGTAAAATTTTGCCAAGGATATGTACTGTATCCGTTTATTTATTGTTTTGGTTGAGGACCTAAAATCCGGAAAATTCCGAAATCCGGAACGACCGCGGTCCCGACCAGTCCGGATTTGAGGTCCGGTACTGTATGTTAATATTATAAACATTATTGAATTGATTGTACGTTATTTACATTAAAAACAATATTTTTATTTTATCTGTAAGGAAGTGAATATGCATAAATTTTAAAAGATTATTGTAACGACTGTTTAAATACGTTAAACTTCATAAATTTATAAAACACGGGCTATAAAAATTTTCCTGCCAAAGGGGAATAATTATGGAATTTTCTGGGACTTGTAGAGTTCAACATTTCGTATATTTTTATGTTACACCATTGCTTTTGATATATAGCATTCAAAACGAAATTTTTACCTAGTATTCGTTGCACTTAAAACCGTTCACTAATCATGTAAAAAAGAAAAAAAAAACATATCCGTGCATGAACATAGAATAGATATTAGATATATAAAATAGAATGTCTATTCTATGTTCATGTATCGGTGTAAGATTCTATCGAAAACGTAAACATGCAACATTAAAACCCCTTAAACCATCATTTTGCCGTTTTTTTAAGCATAATTTGAAAACTACTTGGAAAAAAAAATGTGAAATTTGGGATTTCCATAAAGCAGGGCGTAATAAATATAATTCCATCAAAAAAATTGCAAGTTGCAATTCATATTTTTTTCGAATATTAATTTCATAATTCATATCATAAAATCATAAAAATTGCAAATTCAATGTATTTATGTTTGGGTATTTTTGTATTATTGCTACACAAAAAATTAGCATATTAGGAGTATAATTTCAGGAGATATGAATAAAAATATGAAAATGTAATTTAACATTAGAAGCACTAAATTTTGAACGTTTATAATTCGAAAACTTATCGTTCAAATGACTTGAAATTTGGTGTCTAAGCATAATTTGAACCGAAGATTTGAAATATCTTGTTAAAATTGGGTATTATCATTGGAAAAAAAAAATGAAGTTTGGGTTCGTTTTAATATGTAGATGGCCCCCTAAGAAATTGTTATATACATCATTTAAAAGTAGACTATTTACAATCGTTTGGTACCAGTAACTTTCTTCTACGATAATTTGTTGAAGAGTTAGTAGGGGGTGCTTACTTTTTTTTCCACGACTGTACATACATAAAAAAAAGAATAAAATATTGAAATTTTATTAATCACAAAATAACTTAAAAGCAGCTATTTATAAAAGGGAACAGAAGTCAAATTCCCAGGGCCGCCATCTTGGAATTTTTCTTGGCGTGAAAACCCCTTTTCCGCCAAGTAGTAAATGTCGCCAAGCACCGATTTATACGCATGTTAGGCTTAAAGAAAATAAAATGTAAATAAACAAAACTCGCTAAAGTGGCAATCGGTAATCGTATGAGCGCTCTGCACTCATTAACCGGGAAAAAAAAAAAAAAAAAAAAATCACTGGATTCAGCAGTTCTCGCTGTGTAGCCATCTCAAAATGTACAAAACTCGTAAGGCAACAAAATATACATAAAATTATCATCATACCTTAACAGACATTACTTTCTTGAAAGCTCAAGCATGAAATACCACTAGCATCACCGTCATTTTCCAAAATAGGCTTATGAATACGCACTGACGCCCTGTAAACAAACCTCCTTTATTAGTCCAAATTTCTTCATATTTCTTAATTACTTCAGCAAGAGAGTTTAAACGGACTACAGAACCCATATTCAATCAAATACATCCAATAAATTTAACAAAAATAATTGACAGAAACATCACGATATCACAAACCATTTAGTCCAGGCAATAGGGAATTTTACCTAGCAAAATTAATGGTAGTTCTGGAAATTGGCTTACTTTATGTTTTTTGGGTCGCTGAATCCGAATTTGTAACTTCCCACCAAAGTTTCCCCCGGCAACCTCCCCCCCCCCCCAAATTTTGGTAAAAAGCCCCCCCAAAAAGGTTTTTATTAAAAACAATTTTTTTATTGTTTTAGGGGGAAAGTATCTAGAAATTCAGAAAATAGACAAAATTTGCAACAAATTAGATATATGACATGACTTAGGATGAAGGGGAAGGGGGGATCTGCCTCGGAACATGAACGCGGTGCTGCGTGGACTAAGTTGCGCAATTCCACTTAACCACTCACACGTTTACATTCGCCCTCCCATCTCCCCTCCGAACTTTCCTTATAAGGTTTACTTTAAGTTTTTTAGGTTGCTGAATCCGAATTTTTAACTTAACCCCAAAAATTTTCCCCCCGAACCCCCCCCCCCCCCAAAAAAAAATAGTTATTAACTTAAATTTCTTATTGTTTTAGGGGAAAAGCATTACAAAATTCAGAAACTAGACAAAATTTGCAACAAATAGGATATATGACATGACTTAGGATGAAGGGGAAGGGGGGATCTGCCTCGGAACATGAACGCGGTGCTGCGTGGACTAAGTTGCGCAATTCCACTTAACCACTCACACGTTTACATTCGCCCTCCCATCTCCCCTCCGAACTTTCCTTATAAGGTTTACTTTAAGTTTTTTAGGTTGCTGAATCCGAATTTTTAACTTAACCCCAAAAATTTTCCCCCCGAACCCCCCCCCCCCCAAAAAAAAAAATAGTTATTAACTTAAATTTCTTATTGTTTTAGGGGAAAAGCATTACAAAATTCAGAAACTAGACAAAATTTGCAACAAATAGGATATATGACATTATGACGTAGGATAAACGGGAAGAGGGGGCTGCCTCGGAACATTCCCCGCGCGCTTTTCTCAAAAACCAAATTTTTTCAAAAAATCAATTTTTTTTATTTTTTTTTTGGGGGGGGGGGGGTTGCCGGGTGAAAATTTGGTGGGAAGTTACAAATTCGGATTCAGCGACCCAAAAAACAAAGTTAGTCGAAATCCAGAATTAGTATTAGTTTTTCCAGGTAAAATCCCCAATTGCCTGGACTTCATAACTTAGTGCACGTAGCGCCGCAGTGCATGTTCAGAGGTAGCCCTCCCCCTCCCCGTTCATCCTACGTCATGTCATATATCCTATTTGTTGCAAATTTTGTCTAGTTTCTGAATTTCGTAATGCTTTTCCCATAAAACAAGAAATTTAAGTTAAAAACAACTGTTTGGGGGGGGGGGGGAATTTTGGGGGAAGTTAAAAATTCGGATTCAGCGACCCCAAAAGCTTAAAGTAAACCTTATAGACAAAGTGCGGAGGGGAGATGGGAGGGCGAATGTAAACGTGTGAGTGGTTAAGTGGAATTGCGCAACTTAGTTTACGCAGCACCGCGCGCATGTTCCGAGGCAGATCCCCCCCCCCCTTCCCCTTCATCCTAAGTCAATGTCATATCTAATTTGTTGCAAATTTTGTCTACTTTCTGAATTTCTAGAAACTTTCCCTAAAACAATAAAAAAATTGATTTTTTTAATTAAAACCTTTTTGGGGGGGCATTTTACCAAAATTTTGGGGCTTGCCGGGGGAAAACTTGATGGGAAGTTAAAAATTCGGATTCAGCAACCCAAAAAACATATAGTAAGCCTTTTTCCAGAACTACCATAAATTTTGCTAGGTAGCTTCTGCTTTGGCATTGTGCTACCCCTATACGGTCTATTGCCTGGACTAATATTCAATCAATTGAATACGCATCAAAACACGATCTCAAAAAAAAGTTACCAGAACATTGTTGCCATATTCACAAACACTGCCAACATCGCCAACAAAAAATAGCCAAAAAATCCAAAATAGCGGCCAGATAACATAGTATGTTATTTTTCAAGGCTTAGATGCTGTATATTACTTTGGCTATACCACTATTTTTAAACAATTAACCCAATGATGCATTTCGACTAAAATAAACGGTCAAGTGCGAGTATCACTCGCGCACAGAGGGTCCCGTAGAATAAATATGAATTTCTAATTGTATTAAAAAAACGTTTCTAAAAGAATACTAAGACTTCGTAAAAAACTAAGCAAAGTAGGGTTGGGTATAATAGTATATACTAGAAAAGTGTAGATATACCATGAAAGTTCAAACAGATATGAAACTAAATATCAAATATAGCTATTCCGTATAATTTAATATTATCCTAATCTGTTTATGATGAACTTAATTCGGTACCGACAATAAAAGCAGTGCATATTTAAACTTCCTTTGGAATTTCATAAAACTAAATTCAGCGTTGTAATAACCTTTCTACAGTGTAGCTAAAACAAAACCTTAGTTTAAAGTTTAGATTTGGCATTGTGCTAAGCGCGCTTCGAAAGAAGGTCGCAAAATTGCAACGCTGCATTGGTTCTCCCGTTTTTTTCCAGATAGGTTTTTAATTAACTTTTTTAAGTCACTCGAAGCATATCGAGAGATCCACTCAATGCAAATTAGTCGCGAATTCCATAGTATTCATGAGATTCATTCTAATTAAGGGGTCTCAAGCTTCTTAAAGCTTCAAAAATTTTATTTATTTATTTTTTAGATGTTAAACTACCTTTCCGAATATTTTGATATAATGTTTCCCTGAAATTCCCATTAAAACAAAAGTTATTGCTTTTAGAATTATACTCGCTCAATAGCTGAAGCGGAGTTTCCGAAACTTTGAAGTCATTTTTCTCCAAATGACTTTTGGGCATACCTACAAAAACTTCTGAATATTTTTTCTTGAAATTTTCAAAACATTTCACGTTGTCTGTATAAACTGAACTTATAATTTCCTTTTTATTGTTCAAAAAAATATTTTTTTAGGTGATTATACTGTTGAAATGTTCAAAATTTTGTATTAGCTAAATAATTTTGCATTAAAAATATAAAAATGATTTAAATACAAATTTATTTAGGTTCAGGGTAATTATTACAATCTGAAGTCTATGTAGGCCCCAAAATTTTCTTTCTAGCTGCAATATTTATTTTGTAATCCTGCGCGTAAACTGTTATACCCATTTTCTGCTTAACAAATGTCTGACAGTTTGGAGCCCCTTATAAATACTAATTCTGCATCTTGCAATTTTTTAAATACATGAAATGAAAGAACATACATCTTTCATCCCAATAAAAATTTTGTTTTAAAATCATATACATTTTAAGATATTAAATGCAAGATGAAAATGGTCTTTTTTTTAAATCATTTTTTCTAATTTTAAAAGTCCTGAGACCCCTTAAATTTATCTGTTTTTAACAGATGTTTATTGCTTTTATACTGCTACTGGACATTGCATTACACATATATATCATTAAAAGTTATTAACTAGTCTTTAAAAGCCGATGGTACATAAAGTACGTCACCCTTGTCATTATGTATGCCCAAACATTCCCTATCTTTAAGGGTTAATATCTCGGCTAATTACTGACGATTTTTTTAAAATCATTATCAACAATGCTTTTATGCTTCAGCTACGATAGGTACCTCCAGCACTGCTCAACACTTTTTCTGAATGGGGGGTGTGGGGGAGACATTTTTGCGTTACATTTTCGACGATATCTTTGAAAATATAATACAGTAGAGGCTCCATTTTACGAACTCGAGCGGACTCGTAATGTGTTCGTAAAATCGAGAGTTCGTAAGTGGAAATAACGTTAGTTCAATGGGATGCTTGTCGGGACCAGTATCAGTTCGTGAAAACGAAGAACTCGTAAAAAGAGGTTCGTAAAAGCAAGCGTCCACTGTACTTAAGAATAAAAGTTATGTATTTTTGAGTTCAGCGTTACGAAAGCTTTCACACGATACCCCATACGATATACAAAGAAAATATTTTTCTTCAACTAGTTTAATTAGCCCCCTATATTTTAATTAAATACATTTATGAATGTTTAATAATTTGAAAATATGTGGGTCAATAGTCGTTATTACTTCCCCCAATTTGAACTTTTCACGATCCATAGTTTAAGAGTAAAATGGCTGTGACAGACAGACACAGGAACGATCTTATAAGGGTTCCGTTTTTACTTTTTAAGTACGGAACCCTAAAATTTACTGAAAAAAAGCACAAAATTACTAAAATGAATTTTCAAATTGTTCATAAAGATGGGACTTTTTTTTTGGGGGGGGGGGGGTAGACAAAGGAAAAATATTCCGGAAAAAAAAATCTTTCTATATTTCAGGACCGGAAAGTCTACATCGAACCATACACAGAGGGTTTAAAAAAAAAAAAAAAAAAAAAAAAAAAGGGAGAACGCTTACTTTTTCATTTTAAACAAATGGCACTTATTCCTGAATATAAAAGTAGATTTACAGTGCAATCACATATCGGTGTTTTTACAATAATTGTTACAAAATGTGGATAATTTTTTTTATATATATATAGAATAAATATAGCTCCTCCTCGTTACATCGTTCATTCAGATATACCGCTATTTTAAGGTGTTTACCCAAAACAAGAAATTATACCTTAATCTCATTTTTAAGTTTTTTATTTATGTCGATTACAATAAATTTAATTGTGCACTGCTAATTTTATTAAGAGAATTATAACGTCTATCTTAAACTTTCATAGACCAATACAAAAGCATTTACATTTTAATTCCCTCTGATTATATTGGGCTATTTCCCCCCTTTCTCTCCCGGAATGACCGACATTAAAAGGGATTACTGCCTTATAATAGAATTGATGCAATATCTCTCCCCCTCTTTTCACCGTACCATGTTTTTATATAACAAAATTTACCGAATAATTCATAAGACAATATTTCATATTAACACAATTTATTAAAATATAGTTGTCCCAACTTACCAAATAAAAAGATACTTTCCTTACATAAAAGTCCAAGAATAAAATTTCACTCCAAAGTAACATGAAGAACGAATTGGAGCTGACATACAAATAAATTGAATAAAAACGTGCTTTTTATTATTTCAGTTTACACCATTATAAAATTACAGTATCCATCAAAAATACTTATGTATTTTCCCTCTAATCATCCAAAAAATAATAGGTAGAGAAAGCTAAAACAGAAAGAAGTTGAGTTCAGAAGTAAAACTGATCTTTGAAGGAAGCCAAAATTCTAGTACAGATATTTTTACGTTGGGATCCAGGCAGATTTTCGCAATACCTTACTAACAAATTTCAAGCCTGCATTTTATGAATTTCGCAAAAATACAGGCTTTTAATGGACTTTATTCCAAATCTGGGTTCGAGGCTGAAAAGAGTAACTTGATACCGGTAATTTACCCAAAGAACTTCTTAACTGATAAGAATGGAGTCTACTACTGCTTTCCGCATGAACTGTTTCATTGGCTGGCGAGGGTTTTTCATTACGTCTACGGAACCTTCCCTTCTTTACGCTAGAAGTTTTTACCTTGACCACGTGATCAAAACGTAGATGGAATATCCCTCCAGGTAATCCAGGTATCCAGGTAATCTCAAAAGGGATAAAGATAGATTTTCGTAATTTTGCGAAACCAGATCGACCATTTAGATGAAAATCAGCATTTTTGCAAAAACTTCAAAAAATATTGACTTTTTATTAGTTGATCCCGTTTCTCAAAATCGCGAAAATTTACTTGGATACCTGGGCTCATTTCGGAAACTTCAAAATTTTACATGATTACCTGCGCTTATTTTGATTTCTGAAATGGAGGATATTCCATCTACGTTTTGATCACGTGGTCAAGGTAAAAACTTCTAGCGTAAAGAAGGACGTAGACGTAATGAAAAACCCTCGCCAGCCAATGAAATAGTTCATGCGGAAAGCAGTAGTAGCCTCCCTTCTTATCAGTTAGAAGTTCTTGGGGTAAATTACCGGTATCACGTGATTTTTTTTTCAGCCTCGAACCCAGATTTGGAATAAAGTCCATTACCTGTAAAAAGCAAAGACTTTTAAGATACATAGACCGGCAAACTGTCAGTTTAACTGAGGATTTTTGATCACAGCTGTTGTACGGCAGTATATATGTTTTATATTTTAATTTGCCTAATAAAATGCTTTTATCACCGTATTTTTTTATTGCGGATCATTTAGTCTACCCTATTTCATTTAGGTCTTTAAAAAAATACTTTATTATTCATCATTTTTTTTTGTTTTTTTTTCGTATAGCAAGTAAGTATTTCAATAAACATCCTCCAGGAATAACAATATAGTATTACTTTCGTTAATATGCATTTTTTTAATTACCATTTTTGCATAAAAATTATTTTTAAAAACGTAGATTTATTTATAAGTAATTTAAAATTTTGTAAATCACTATATTATGTTACAGTTACTACGTTTAAACTAAATTTTCCTACCAGTTACTTTTGTAAGTCAAACTTTAAAAAAAAGTGGGATTATAATCTTAACAATCTATTTCCACATAAATTTCGCCTTTATTTCGGTTTATAAGGCATGTTAAAATTATACTCTTTTTCAAACATACTATTCATAAAATTATTAATAAATCGCCTTATGTAACTTTATTTCTGAAAATTCAATATTTATAATGCATATTTAGATATAAAAAATAGCTTCATGTAAAAAATATGCCATAAACTTCATATGTACTGATAAAAATTAATTTTTTAGGCTCATTCTTGCCATAGCACTCACAGCTCACGTACAAACCTCGCGGTTGAGGTGTTTCAATTTACTTCAAATCATTTCAGATAGCTTCCATGCTTTTGAATGGGGAATGACCTAAGAATTGCCAGTCTAGTATCTTAAAAGTCTTTGGTAAAGAGCTGATATTCAGGTAATTTATCGCAATTTCGAACTTAAAATGATATTTTGTCCTTCTCCCGCATCGGTTGATCAGGTAGGCGAACTAACCAATCAGTTAAGTGCATTTTAATAAAAGACAGTTACAATGCTAAGTTTCGCTTAAGGTGGTTCTCAAAAAAAAAATAATTTTCCCCACTCAAAAATTCAAGACGTTTCGACAAATTCACCGACTCATTTTTATGCATAAAATCATGAAATTAACAGGATTTAAGTAGTTTAGAATCGAAAAGCATTTTTCATTTTCCGATTAATGTATTAATCTTGAATTATAATTGTTGTCTTTGTCTCATGGGCCAGGATTCAGATAGATTTTGCGCTTTTAGCGAAATGAGATTGACCAATCAGAAAATTTTCTTACTTAAAACAGCGAAAAGTTCGCGAAAATGCAGGCTTCTGATTAGTCAATTTTGTTTCGCTAACAGCGCCAAATCTACCTGGATCCCGGCCCTTGATGACCTTCCTTGAGCTGTCGCGTCCAGAAATTCGATTAAAAACGCCAACTTTGACACTCTTTTGTGACAGATCCTTTCCCATTATCAGAAAATAGACAACACCATTTGATTTCATAGTTTCTGAATAATGCTTCTATAAAGCCGGGAACCCACATGCGGAAAAATACGACGGAAATCTGCAGCGGCAAATTTTCCGCTACGCCAAATTTCCGACTATTCGCACTTGCGTTTTTCGTTGGCGCTTCCGCGTTAACTACTGAGCATGTCTGATTTCTACAGATGCCGTCGCGGAAGACGGAAAAAGTTACAGCATGTTTACCTACAATTCCGCTGCGATTTCGCATTTGTACGCGGCAAATATAGGGTCAATTTGCCGTTCCGCTGTCCAATTCCGTCGTATTTTTCCGCATGTGGGTTCCCGGCTTTAGAGAGCAGAGACGTACGGAAAATAAAACTTGATTCGAAGAGCGAATCGCCAAGATAATGTTTTTTTATTTGCCGTATTTTTTTTATTTTAATCGTTCAAGCTAGGGTGCCTGTACATTAGGGTGACGACATACGCTTAGGCCGCATGCTCGGAGGAGACGTTTTGGTCCAAACTATCGCAAACCTACATTCCAAAACTTGACTATATTCGTCTGGACGAGTTCGATTGGGTATGTCAGACAAGCTAATGAACATTAACTTGGCGATAATGGCAGGGTCGTCAGATTCCTAGTTATTTTTTCCCCCAAATCGCCTCAAAAAATAAAATTTATCGCATATGCCGCCACTCTCATATAGAGGCACCCTACTTCAGGCTAATATCATAAAATTCTGGACTGTGGATTGCACAATGGAGTATATTCCATCTACGTTTTGATCACGTGGTCAATGTAAAAACTTCTAGCGTAAAGAAGGGAAGGCTCCGTAGACGTAATGAAAAACCCTCGCCAGCCAGGAAAACAGTTCATGCGGAAAGCAGTACTAGCCTCCCTTCTTATCAGTTAGAAGTTCTTTGGGTAAATTACCGCTATCACGTGACTTTTTCAGCCTCGAACCCAGACTTGGAATAAAGTCCATTTGCATAAAAACTTCAGCGTGAAGATGACTCCTGTGCATATGTCGCCACTATTTTATAAAGGTACCTTACCATAGGGTCAAAGTATAGCATAGATTAACATACAAGATCGGACACTCCCATAGAGCATAATGGTAATGCGATTGCGATCGTAGCGCCTTTAGTGACAATGGGGAAGAAACTCCCATTCCTTGTAATATTTTTATTATTGAGTTTGAGTATCTACCATATTGTGATCTTTCTTTTTTTAATGTTACATGTTTACGTTTTCAATTGTATCTTACACCGATTCATGAACATAGAACTATTCTATTTTATATAGCTAATATCTGTTCTATGTTCATGCACAGATATATGCCCTTTTTTTTACATAATGAGTGAACGATTTAAGTGCAACGAAAAATAAGATAAAAATTTCTTCTTGAATGCTAATATATATCAAAAGCAATGGTGTAATATAAAATATGCGAAATATTGCACTCTACAAGTCCCAGAAAATTTCATAATTATTCCCATTTTATAGGAAAATTTTTATAGCCGATGTTTTATTAATTTATTGAGTTTATCTATATTATAAAGGACAAACATATCTGTGCGTAACGCATACGTCATCCTGCGAATGGCAACATTTTGAAATTTGAAATGAAATTTCGGTTTTGCAATTTTCGCTACTGCAATTTTTTAAACTTCTAAACATCGTACAGTTTTAATTTTCACACTGTCGTATTGGAAAAAAATGTACTTTTAAATGCAATTTGTTTGAAAGCTCTATCTCGATTTATTTTTGAGATATTATTTTTTTTTATAGTTTTTAGTACCAATTTTGTAATTGTGGCAATTGAAGTACTTCATTTCTATTAAAAGTAAAGGGATCATGGTTTATTTATTTTTATTGATTATATCCTTATTGATGCCATTTACACATTACAAATAAAAGAACTTTTTTTTCTAATTTTTGAACAGAAAATGACGTCAGTCATTTAAAAAAAAACATGCATTCTTCTTCATAAATCAAAAGATTGAAGAAGATATTTCAATATTTTTACATTACGCTGATACTGAGTTTGGAACGCTAGGCAAAATGATTCAGTGAGTAAAAATGATGTCATATTTAAAACAAAACGATCATTTTCTTTGATTAAACTAAATATTTGATCAATACTGAGTGGTCAATACTATGGCAAATAAAGGCAAATTTCTCAATAGTAAATTTTCGCGGGTACTGAGATTAGAAATTAAAGTTTGTGCGAATGTTAATACGAAACGTGGTATCGGACAAACGTGACTTTAATTTTGGAAATCTATTTATTAATAATGTATTGCGCGTTAAAATACTTTTAAATTGTGAATTAGTGTGGTGCGTACATAAATTTTGTGAATGTGAAAATAACATATAGTTTAGATTTTATGGGGGAAAATTTTAACATGTAACAAAGCGAAATCCGTTTTACTGACTTTTTATCCCGTAAAAACAAACATAAGAGCCTCAATCGATAACTTCAACATAATTACTCATCTTGATTACGTATTCTAATACAGTTTAATTTTTCAATAATTTAAACAGGTGAAGTTTGTGGAAATAATAGTTTGGTAATTTTAGGTTAAAAACATTATTTGTTTTAAGAGTTAGACAACCAATGCGAGATGAATTTTTTATTGTTTTATTTTTGTAGGTTTATTATAAATTCGATCGAAGAGTTCCATTCTAAACATTTTAATTCGTCGAATTTCGACGGGTTCCAACTCGTTAATAATAATAGTGCAATAACATTCGTTACAATAATCGTTTAAAATTTACACATTTTCACTTTCTTGCAGATAAAATAAAAATATCGTTTTTTATGTAAATAACGTACAATCAATTCAATAATATTTATAATATTAACATATAAGAAATAATAATAATAAAATTACAGACAGGGAAAAATTCCTTTCGACAAATTTTTAGAATTATATAAATCTAAAAGTTAAAAATAAATAGAGGTACTGACATTACACTCAATAAAATTTTATTCCATATGAATAAATTGACACAATACCTGAATTTGATTTTTTACAATTTAATCTCATAAACTTACATATTTACAGTCTTAAGAGAATTTTCTGGGATTTTTCTTTTATATTATTACTGTAATTATCATTTTGTAAGGTAAAGGTGAACGATGCAGGTACGAAAATATAAAAAAAAGCACCTAAATAAATAAAGCATAAATACATCGTCTGCCTCTTTCGCTGCATCTGCTTCGTTTTAGGAAAGAATAGATATTCAAAACATAGAGCGTAAATATATTTCTTCAACATAGGTAAATTTCGGAGGCTTGTTAATTCTTCCCTCTTGTCGATGGTGACGCTAGTACTGTTGCCATTACATATTTTGCCGTAAATATCCCATCTTGTATGTTAATCTATGAAGTATAGTGTCTAGAAGATATAGTGTGGAATTCGGCCAACCAAAAAGTGGTAAAAAATTGCATCCCATAAATGCTGAACGATGCAGAACGATAAATGGCGATCGCAGCGACATCTGGTAGTTCAAACGTAAACATTGTACAAGGATTCAATGGTGAACATTCCATCTACATCATGATCACGTGGTCAAGGCAAAAACGTCTAGCGTAAAGAAGGGAAGGCTCCGTAGACGTAATGTAAATCCCCGCTAACCAATGAAACAGTTCATGGGGGGAAAGCAGTAGTAGTTTCCCGTTTCCTTTCTTATCAGTTAGAAGTTCTTTGGGTAAATTATCGGTACCACGTGACTTTTTTCAGCCTCGAACCCATATTTGGAATATCCTCCATTGAGAAAGCATTTCGGCCAGTGAAGAACTAGCAGATGTTGCTGCGATCGATATTTGTCCTTCAGCACCGTTCAACATTTATGGGATACAATTTTTTGTCTCTTTTTAAAGCATTGCTGGAATAGTCAGTTTCCACACTGTAAATTCTAGACGCTATAGTAAAAGTATAGTTACAGCATCTGGAATATATAGTGTGGAAATCTGCTATCCAAACAGCGCTAAAAAGTTGTATCCCTTAAATATGCAATGATGCTGATATCCGGGGAGCCGATCGCAGCGACATCTGCGATATATTTTCAAATTTCAAAGTAAACATCGCATTATTACAGCGTCCAGACCAAATCGTCTTGGAGTTTTAGAAAATATCCTGCAGAAGTCGCTGTGATCGATTCATTGGATTTCAGCATCGTTTGACATTTAAGGGATCCACTATTTAGCACTTTTTTAAATATTGCTGGAATAGCCGATTTTGACAATATACAGGATGTCTCAAAAGGTCGTTTACAAACTTAAAATGCTGGTCTGTCATATCATGAGGAACAAGATTTACATAGGAACTTGTGTTCGACTATGCAAATGCGACCGCTAGAGAACGATGGGCGCAGGTGTGGAGAGGAAGAAAGAAGGGATATCGAAAAAGATATTAATATGACTTTTATTAAAGACCATGGTTTAATTTACAGAAGGTGTTCAAAATTTGCTTCACAACGTTGACGCATGGATTAACGGACCCGTTCAAAATGGTCAAGTGTGTCACGGACACGTGCCGCCGCTTCCCCGATCCTGGCGACGAGATCAATGTCCGATGTTACGGGCGTCTCGTACACCATGGACTTCATGTGTCCCAACAGATAGAAATCTGGAGGAGTCAGGTCGGGGGATCGCTGTGGCCATGCGACTGGTCCGCCTCTGCCAATGAAGGATATTCCATGATCACGTGGTCAAGGTAAAAACTTCTAGCATAAAGAAGGGAAGGCTCCGTAGACGTAATGAAGAAACTTCGCCAGCTAGTGAAACAGTTCATGCGGAAAGCAGTAGTAGCCTCCCTTCAAATCAGTTAGAAGTTCTTTGGGTAAATTACCGGTATCACGTGACTTTTTTCAGCCTCGAACCCAGATTTGGAATAAAGTCCATTCAGTGATTAGGATATGGCCTATCGAGGTACTATCGAACAGTGTAGCTAAAATGAGCAGGCGCTCCATCATGCTGAAACCAGATGTTTAGGCGTGTAGCTGCTGGAACGTCACCCATCAAATCCGGCAAGACTCTTTCTAAGAAAATGCGATTGGTATTCCTGTCAAGGCGCTGAGGTTGTAGGTAAAGGTCAATTAAAACGTCACCGATAATTCCAGCCCAAACGTTTACGGTGAAACGTTGTTGACGTGCATGGGCACGGGTAGACCTTGAGTTTTCATGCGACCATATGTGCATGTTGTGCAGGTTCAGGACACCGTCCTGTGTAAAATAGGATTCATCCGAAAACAAAATGCATGATAGAAAATCCGGCTGTGCGACCCATTTTTGCAAGTACCAGCGTGCGAATGCAAAGCGTTGGGGATAATCGTCAACGCCCCATGCCTGTACTCTTTGTAATTGGTAGGGGTGTTGCGTGTCCTTATGCAATATGCGCATAATGCTGGAACGATGTACACTCAAGACGCGTTCGCTTGCTCGGAGACTTGTTTGCGGGTTCCTGTCAAATTCCCGTAGCACGGTTTCCTCTACGTCAAGCATGCGTGTAGTGCGTTCTGGACCGATGTGGCTAGGTAATTGGAAAGCTCCTGCTTCACGCAGTCTGCGGTACAATTGTCCAAACAAAGCATGACTTGGCTGACGTCTGCTGGGGAAGCGCTCAAGGTACATCCGTACCGTGGCTCGTGCATTTCCATCCGCGGCTCCATATACGTAATGCATATCGGCCAATTTTGCGTTACTAAACCGAGTCATCCTCCTCCTGCAACGTCCTCGCCTGAAATGATTACGCTTCCCACTCTCCCGTAAGCCTGCGCTCATCGCCCTCTAGCAGTCGCAGTTTGCATTTTCGAACACAAATTCCTATGTAAATCTTGTTTATCATGATATGGCAGACCAGCATGTTCAGTTTGTAAACGACCTTTTGAGATACCCTGTATATTCTAGACGCTGTAGTATAGTGCGTCTAGAAGATACAGTGTGACAACCGAACCGGGTACTGAGCTCCATAACACGAAATTATAGCGTCTAAAATATATAATGTGGAAATGAGATATCCCACACTGTTAAAAATATCGTGAAAGATTACCTCCGTTTTTAAAGGCTATCTATTTTCTGACCAATGAGAACACTCAATAGGGGTTTATGTAGTGTTTTCATTGGTCAGAAAATAGATAGACTTTAAAAACAGAGATAATTTTTCACGATATTTTTAATAGTGCAGTATGTAATACTTAAAAAGGTGCAACAGTGCAAAGTTTATACAATGCTCAAGTTTGAACTGCCAGATGTCGGTGCTATCGCCCTTTACCGCTCAGCATTTATGGGATTAGGCTTATTTTCTTTGTCACAATTTGGTTGTCAATAGAGCTGTCTGTGCAAGGTGACGTCACGAACAGGTTTTTGCTGCTGCTGTAGGACAGCTATCGCTACCTTTATCAATGCTTTTTCTGTTTGTGTGTCCTACAGCTTTTTTCATTGTTCTTCGATAAAAGTCACGTGATGTGAACTGCTCCATTGTCACACAATATATCTTCTACCGATTCTGAACGCTGTCGTTATGTATTTTCATATCTAAGAAGTAGAGTGCCTCTATACGAGAGTGGGCGATATATGCATGCTCAGATTGTTTTTAGACTAACATTTTTGTCCAAACAATGGTAGACATGCATTGACATGAGTTCAAGTTTGAGATGTAGCCAAGACTGAAAATATTTTGAATTCCTCGCTCCTTTTCCCTGCAAAATGCACACACCGACACCATGAAGATTAAAGGAGTCGACATAAATGACGTTTTCTGATGTCGTTGCTGCCCCCCTTTCGCGTCCGCCATATTTAGCCGTGTCTTGCACTGGAGACTGCTGATTGGACTGCAATCGGTCAAAGTCAAATATGGCGGACGCAGGAGAGGGGTAAAGAACTCGTTTTTGGCATCAACATTTCCCACTGAAGAAGATTTTGTGTCTACTCCTTTTCTATTCATAGCTCCATGGTACACACACACACACACACACTGGTCGGGATCCAGATAATTTTTTCGTTGTTTGGCGAAACGGGATATCAGAAGTCTGCATTTTTTCAAACTTTTCGCTGTTGTAAAAAATGCAGCCTTCTGATTGGTCAACTCATTTCACTAAAAAGCGAAAAATATATCTGGATCTCGGCCATCGGCCAGTAAGGCTGGGCGATGTCTAGAAATAAATATAATGATAAATCGGCATCTTTATATCATGATATTCCGATATTGCGATATATGAACAAAAAAGTAAAATATTTAATAACGTATGAAACGGAATAAAGTAATAAAATGATTGATGTTAGAAATATATCTACATACATTATGTATTTTATTAAAGATTAAAATTTAAAAAAAATTATATCATTGTCAAATAGATTAATAAAAAACTATATATAAATAAGCAAATGTAAATAAATAAATGCTAAACGAAACTAGTCGGATGTGCCAATCGCAAAAATTTCTTCTGTCTCTACATGTTAATACTTCTAAATTCGCTATCACAGTGCCAAATTTAAATACCAATCTATGCCCATCATAAATATTCTAAAGATATAGGTTCACTAAATTGAATGCATTTAAAAAGAGATATAAGCATCGCATCATTCAAACAAATCATTGAATTTCACCATTCTGTACTAGGGCTGGATTATTTATCAAAATATCGACAGCTATTGATATTTCTTAACTATCGCAATAACAATATTTAAACTTTGGCTCTGTTGATATATCCCAATAAAAACTGCACTTACGAACACAAGCCCCGAAAAAAATATCGTCAAATATCTCAAAACTCGATAAAATAATGTTTTGTGCTCACCGCCAGAGCCCCGAAAAGAAAAAAAAATCTATTCCAATGCCTTCAACCTCCTATCTCATTCAAAACAGAAAATCTACCTCGATAATCTTTCTTTCCGCTGATTATCTCCGTTAGAAATTATCCCAATCATTGCGTGGGGGGGGGGGGGGGGGGGGTTAGATGTTGATAATGGTTATCGCCGATTACTTGAATCATCGGTTAGTTGAATCAGTCTTGTTAATGAATGAAATCATGATAATTTTTTTCTCGGTTAGTAGAATCACTTGTTACGTTGATTGTGATTCATTTAAACAGCATTTTACAATATTACAGTTACAAAACATAAAATGCACCAATGAAATAACTATTACTACTATGTTAGATTTATAAAAAGTGTTTAAAAAATGATGAGGAAAACTTTAAGAGATGGAAGAGTATAGCAAACAATTTTTGTACGGAAATCAGGAATCCATTGTTCAGTCAAAAATACACACGGGGTTTCACTCCAAGTCAATCCCGAATTCTTGTTCCTAACTTGAAAATTAATTAAACAATTTTAGCAAAATTTTCAATAGACCTTGTGTCAGATATAACAATATCACGAGAATTGGTGAAGTTTACCATCATCTGCGTCCAAACAGTGCTGAATTTTAAAATGTAGTTGACGTTATTATATATCCGTGCAAAAATTAGTATAATTTCGCCCGATCCAACAATTTTTTCAAGACTTGCATATATTTTTAAATTTCCATTGTTCTACAATTAAAATTTTCAATTTATTATGGTTAAAGAATTCATTTTCTAGACAATAAATGTTATAGACTACAACAATTTCTAGGCAATAAAAATAAATATAACGTTTGAAAAAGAACCTACATGTGACGAAATCCTGTCTTAAACGGAAAAAATTTGTTTATCCATACAAAATGAATATAATAATTTGTGTGAAAATAATATAGTACATTTAAAACAGACGGTGTACCTGCTAAGAAGGGAACTTGTTTATAACGAACATTTCTGCTCTTCTATGCGATCCCGTCTTAGAAAATTTTGCGACATAGCCAGGGGTGATTCTGCTCTGAATTTTCCGAAAATTAAAAAAAAAAATCGCTCCTCATTCCGAAAACTCGGACATAAAAATATCGCGGATTTTGACAAATGGTTGCCGTAAAAAATCAATTTCGTCAATCGTTCGCAAAAAAACTCGCCAAAGGATCGTGGGGAAAAAGCGAATTTCGTCAAAGGATCGCGAAAAATAACCCCCACTAATTTCGTCTAAAGATCGAGAAAAAAGCTAACATTTCGTCTAAAGATCGTGAAAAAACGCAAATTTCGTCTAAAACAGGGGTGATTCTGAGTGAAAAAAAAAATCTGAAATTCACAGCAAATTTTCTGAAAAGTTACAGCAGAGAGGGGTGGGGGTGGGGGGGGGGGGGGAGTTCCGCGGCTTTTTGACGAAATTCGCGTTTTTGCTATCTTTTGACGAACTTTGCGGTTTTTTGCGATCTCTTGACGAAATTTGATTTTTGCTATCTTTTGACGAAATTTGCAGTTCATTCGTGATCTTTTGAAGAAATGTGATTTTTAACGCGATTTTTTAAAAATATTTGTGTGTTTTTCGCGATTTTTTGACAAAATTTGTTTTTTTCGTGATCTTTTGTCGAAATTAACGGTCTTTTCGCGATTTTTCGTCGAAATTAGTAGCTTTTTCATACGATCTTTTGACGAAATTTGTGGGTTTTATCGCAATTCTTGGACGAAATTTGCATTTTTACCGCGATTCTTTGACGAAATTTGCAGTTTTTCCTCAATTCTTTGACGAAATTTGCAATTTTTCCTCGATTTTTTGACAAAATTTGCGCTTTTCCCGCAATCCTTTGACGAAATTGGCGATTTTTCTACAAACGATTGACAAAATTTATATTTTTCGGTAACCATCTGTCGAAATTCGCGGTATTTTTTATGTCCGAATTTTCGGATTGGTGACAGATTTTTTTCAATTTTCGGAAATAAATGCCTTAAATTTTCAGAAAATTCGGAACAGAATCACCCCTAGTCTAAAAAATGGCGGAAAAAACGCAAATTTCGTCAATGGATGGCGAAAAAAGCCTGTAAATTTCGTCAAAAGATCTCGCGAAAAAAGCAAATTCCGTCAATGGATCGTAGAAAAAGCGCAAATTTCATGAAAAGATCGCGAAAAAGAACCTCAAATTTCATCAAAGGATTACGAAAAAACACAAATTTCGTCAAAGGAACGCGGAAAAAACTCGAATTTCATGAAAAAGCCGCGGAAAAAAGCATAGTTAATGCCGGGAGGGAATCCCCCCCCTCCCCTCTGCTGTAACTTTTCAGAAAATTTACTGTGAATTTCAAGATAATGAAATAAAGATCGCAACCCAGGACACTTTTTTTAAAATGGGGGATACAGACATTAAAAAAGTTAAAATAAGTTTGTTTGTTTTTTGTCAGAACTCCTCGTACAAGACAATTTTTAACCGCAAAGGCGTAAAAATCTCTATTTTGTAGAAATTCAGTCGCGCAGGGTAGGACTTGTTAAGTTTTTGTATGAGCCAGGCCGAACTTTTAGATTTTATACCGGGGCAATAAATTTTTTGTGAAAAAATAATGGAAAAACGGGCCAGACTGGGCCCGGGCCGAATTTTTTTTTCAACGGATCGATTTGCGCTCGGGTGCGGAAATTTCGGCCTGAGTTTAGATTTAGACTTCTAACAAGAAGTTTCAAATTGAAAGAGACCTTATAAAACACATGTTTTCTGTTTTTGTCTGGAAGCCGATGGTCCATTATCGTTTCGAACGGAGCAAAGACAGAAATGCAATTAAAAAACTGTACACTGTACAATACTTAAACTCAAAGCGTCTATGGGGCATTCTCACAATCTTTTGATTTTCATGTCCCTCAATAATAATTTTTTATTTAATACACTTTTTTTGTGTTTTTTTAAAAATTTCATATACTGGGGGAACATCCCATTGCATGATTGCATAACAATATTAACGAAATAAATAAGTTTTGGACGATGTTGGGGGTCCAAATACCAGGAACACTCATCTACCGTCCCGTGTCCCTGATGCTGATTTTTAAGTTTGGAGATGTCTGTATAAAATTGTTTCAATAAAAATAATTCGATGTATTTTTTTTTCTGAAACTGGAACTATTGTTTTATGTAAATACTAGGGGGCTCTGCCCCCTGCAAGCTACGCTCGCCAACCCCCGTTCAGACACTGCAGAATCTAAAAGCACGCTAATCTGGTTGGTTTTAAAAAGATTAGAGAAGATTGGATTATACTGAAAAAACCTGTAGAGATCTTCCTGTAAACGGGTTTCCATTCAATTCCCTTTGATTGCAAAAATTTAAGGTAGAATCAGTTGCTGTTAAGACATCCAATAGTTGTTTTCGTGTTTGGTTAAAGAAGATCAGTTAAACATTTGAAAAGAAGCTAAAATAAAATGAATTAAGTAAACAGAGTCTTTGTCTCTCGGTATTTTTTAACGGCGTTATAAAACGATTGACATAATGCAATTACTAAAATTTGCTGCTTTAACCCCTTCAAGGGCAGTGGTTCATTTTTGGACCACTTAATTTTAATTCTTAAATGCCACATTAGGATCAGAATATTGGGATGAAAATTTCTCTTTTATTAAGTAAGTGAACAAAAGCATTTTTGTATTTCGAAATTTGTTTGTAAAGTCTAGTGCCATTCACTGATTTCAAGATTTTACGAATAGAAGTGCCTTGTCCGTGAAAGGGCTAAACACATATTAATGTATTTATTATTTTAATGTTTCCTTTCCCTTTTAATATTCTCGTGTAAATACAATTTTCAGGACATAATTTTCAATATTTTCCTGCCTTTAACACGTACTCATTTAATAGTAATTTTAAAGTTTTTTTTCTGTTTTTAATAGTCACGTGAAAATAAATTTTTAATCGTTAGGAAATATTATTCTTTGCGCTGTTTTTAAAATTGAAAACAATCTCTATAATAACGAGGTGGAACCCGTCGAACTTCGACGAAGGAAAATATTTAAGAAGGAACTGTTTCATTGAATTATAATAAACCTACAAAATTAGTTACAATAGAAAATGCTTCTTAAATTGTTAGTCTAACTCTCAAACAAATATTATTTTAACCTAAAATTAACAAAATACTATTTCTATAAAACACAGTTGTCCAAGGCCTTTTCTACAGGAAAAATTTTATTGCTCCTACCACTATTTTGAAAATAATATATTCATAGTATCTTTCTACAGCATATTTTAAATAAAAAAAATATGAAGATTATTGATTAATAGTTCTGGTAGGAACAATAAAATTTTCCCTATGGCATGCGACCCCTGGTTGTCTGAATTTTTCCAATTAAACTTTAATCGCATATAAGTAATTTAATCAGTAAAATATAATAAAAAACAGTTATTATGATGAATCTGTCAATTAAGTCTCGTATGCTTCGTTTTCCCGAATCAAAACGATAAAATTTATTCTAGTTTGATGCAATCAGATTTTTCCCCCTGTAAAATCTAAACCCGACATCATTTTCACCTTCTCATAATTTACGTATGTACTTCTCATATCCGTATTCACCATGTTTTAAAAAATTGTATTTTAATTTGATCATTTTAAATTCATTCTAACTCAAAACTTGAAGTCACGATTGCCAACAACATCTTTGCATGTGAACAATCGCACTCTTAACTTCAGATACTAATCTCAATACCGAAGAGTAAAAATTGCCGTAATTTATGTTTTTTAGACGCATTTGTGTTAAAATTATCTAATTATTATGTAAATGTAAACTATTATGTAAAATTTTGATCGTTTTCCTTCAAATTTGACGTCATTTTCACGTACTTAAGCCTTTGCCTAGTGTCTCAAAATTAGTATCAGCACTCATGCAGAAGAAAAAATATGGAAACTTTATAAGGAAAATTGTGCGTTTTCAAAAGCATTATACGTCATTTTCCATTCAAAATATTTCGGTGCAATATGTCAGTAATGGGACTTTGCGCCCCTTAACCTTATACAACAAAATTTAAATCATAGAAAAAAAGAAAAAATACATATTTTTTAATTTTTATCAAAAAATGGAATGAATAAAGATAAATAAGCCTCATTATTCTCTCAATTCTGCAATAATGAAAGCTATCTAATTATGATAATTTTGAAGAAATTTCATAAAATATTTTTTAAATTAAAATATTAAACGGATAAATAAAATTACATTCTTTCAGCTTTCTGATACGAAATAAGTAATTGTGAAGGAAAGTCACACAGTTATTTAAAATACGTTTTCGTAAAGAAAAAGTGTTATATCGTTTGTAAAATATTTTTGCTATAAACTAAGACACATTTAATTGATGAATAGAAACGAAATAAAACCAAAATTCACCGGATTCAGACGGTATTTTTGACATAGCATGTATTTTCATTTCAATTTTTATGAGGAAATGGCAACAAAAAGGTACAATAATCTGCTATGTTCCCTTTACTTTTAATAGAAATGGAGTACTTCTGTTGCCACAATTACAAAATTGGTACTAAAAACTATAAAAAATTAATATCTCAAAAATAAATTCAGATACAGTTTTCGAACAAAATGCATTTAAAAGTACATTTTTCCCTTATACGACGGTATAAAAACTGAAAATGTGCGATGTGAAGAAGTTTAAAAATTTTCAGTAGCGAAAATTGCAAAACGAAAATTCATTTCAAATTTGAAAGTGTTGCCATTCGCAGAATGACGTATGCGTTACGCACATATATGTTTGTCCTTTATAATATAGATAGCCTAAGTCATGTGACTATCATCAACAGCTGCAGGCCAGTGGCGTACCCAGGATTTTATTTCGGGAGGGGCTGACTTAAATTTCCACAATGTTGTAAATCTTACGAAATACGTTGAATTGTGTTATAAACAGAAGTCATTTTTGCCAATAAGACCGTAGCCAGGGGGGGGGGGGGAGGAACAGGGGTGACTTTGTTCCCAATTTTTCGAAAATTCGGACTTAAAAAAATATCGCGATTTTTGACACAGTCGCCGAAAACAAAAACGATTTCATCAATCGTTCGCAGAAAAAAAAATCTCCAATTTTTTTAAAGGATCCGAAAAGAAAAAAACCGAAATTTTGTCATAGGGCCACGGATAAAAGGCGAAGTTTGTCAAAGGATTGCGAAAAAAAGTCAAATTTCGTCAAATGATCAGGGAGAAAACGCGAATTACGTCAAATGCTCGCGGAGAAAACGCTAATTTCGTCAAATGAGCACAAAAAAATCCGAATTTCGTCATAAGGCCGCAGAAAAAACGCGAATTTCATCAAAAGATTCCGGGAAAAATGCGAATTTCGAAAAAAGTTCGCTAAAAACACGCATTCCATCAAAAAAAGCAGCGAAAAAAAAGCTAATTTCGTAAAGGATCGCAAAAAAGCTTATTTCGTCAAAGGTGACATGAAAAAACGTAAATTTCGTCAAAAGGGCGCAGAAAAGCGCAAATTTCATCAAAAAGACGAGAAAAAAACGCTAATTTTGTCTAAAAGCCGCGGGCAAAAACGCGAATTTCGTCAAATGGCCACCGAAAAAGCGCGAATTTCGTCAAATGACCACAGAAAAAACGCGAATTTTGTCAAAGGGCCGCAGATAAAACGCAAATTTCGACAAAGGATCGCTAAAAAATACGCATTCCGTCAAAGAGAAGCTGAAAAAACGCAAATTTCGTCAAAGGAACACAGGAAAACCGTGAATTTCGTCAAAAGGCTGCAGAAAAACGCAAATTTCATCAAAAAGACGAGAAAAAAGCAAATTTCGTCAAAAAGCCGCGGAAAAAACGTAAATTTCGACGAAGGATTGCCTAAAAAAATGGAAATTTCGATGAAGGATTGCCTAAAAAAATGCGAATTTCGGCAAAGGGCCGCAGAAAAAACGCAAATTTCATCAAAAAGTCGTGGAAAAAACACGAATTTCGAAAAAAAGATCTCTTAAAACACGCATTTCATCAATGGGCTGCGGAAAAAAGCTAATTTCGTAAAGGATTGAAAAAAAACGCGAATTTCATCAAAAAGAGGAGAAAAAACCCAAATTCCGTCAAAAATCTGCAAATTTCGACGAAGAATTGCGTAAAAAAAAACGCGAATTTCAGCGCATGACCTCCGAAAAAACGCGAATTTCGTCAGAGGGCCGCAGGAAAAATGCAAATTTTGACAAAGAATCGCTAAAATAACACGTATTCCTTCAAAAGAAAGCTGAAAAAGCACGAATTTCGTCAGAGGGACAGAGAAAAACGCAAATTTCGTCAAAAAGCCGCGGACAAAACGCAAATTTCGACGAAGGATTGCATAAAAAAAGGTAATTTCAGCAAATGACCACAGAAAAAACGTGAATTTCGTCAAATGGCCCCAGAAAAAACGGAAATTTCGACAAATGATCGCTAAAAAAACACGCATTCCGTCAAAGGGAAGCAGAAAAAACGCGAATTTCGTTAAAGGATCGCAAAAAAGAAGAAAAAACAGGGTAACAAAGATGGGCCACAGAAAAACGTGAATTTCGTCAAAAAGCTGCAGAAAAAGACAATTTTGTCAAAGGATCTCGAAAAAATCGCAAATGTTGTCCATGAGCCGCCGAAAAAACGCGAATTTCATCAAAAGGTCGCGGAAAAAACGAAAATTTCGAAAAAAAGATCGCTTAAAACACGCATTCCGTCAAAGGGCTGTGAAAAAAATGCTAATTTAGTAAAAGATCGCAAAAAAAACGTGAATTTCATCAAAAAGACGAGAAAAAAAACACAAATTTCGACGAAGGATTGCGTAAAAAAAAACTCTTATTTCGGCAAATGACCTCGGAAAAAACACGAATTTCGTGAAATGGCCGCAGAAAAGGCGCAAATTTCGACAAAGCATCGCTAACAGAACACGCATTCCGTTAAAGGGAAACGGAAAAAATGCGAATTTCGTCAAAGGATCGCCAGAAAGAAAAAGCAGGGTCACAAAGAAGGGCCACAGAAAATCGTGAATTTCGTTAGAAGACGGCGGGAAAAAAGCGAATTTCGTCAAACAGCCGCAAAAAAACGCTACCTTCGTCAAAGAAAACGCGAATTTCGTCAAACAGCCGCAGAAAAAAAGCGAATTTCA
The DNA here is from genome assembly GCA_963932465.1 of Maratus speciosus. Lineage (NCBI taxonomy): Eukaryota > Metazoa > Arthropoda > Arachnida > Araneae > Salticidae > Maratus > Maratus speciosus. Next base: position 153,265,777 of record OZ010790.1, on the reverse strand, counting down.
TCAAAATGACGAGAAAAAAGCGCGAATTTGTCAAAAAGGCCACGGAAAAAAAGCAAATTTCGACGAAGGATTTCGTAAAAAAAACTTGAATTTCGGCAAAAATCCGAGAAAAAAACTTGAATTTCATCAAAAACTCGACGAAAAACGCGGAAAAAACACAAATTTCGACATGATCACGAAAAAAAAAGACGCAAATTTCATCACAGATCCGTGGAAAAAACGCAAATTTCGACGAAGGAGTGTGCAAAAAACCCACGAATTTCGGTAAAAAGACGCAGAAAAAGCGAAAGACTGCTCAGGAAACGCAAATTTTGTCATAAAACCGTGGAAAAAACACAAATTTTTGGCTTGGAGATGCGACAGAAAAATGAAAGTTAATAAGCTACTTTTACAGTCACTCTTCCGCACCTCCGGTTTTCCGATTTACCCGAAATCGATTTGTAATTAGCTGTAGTGTTACTGTGCATTAACATACTTCCGCATTGACAATCTTGGTGCCCGCCGACTATAAGAGAAATTAAAAATCTCCTTAAATTAAACTTCTTTTAGATTTGCCGAATTTACTTGTAGGTCTCTTGAACTGACCATATACGTTATCATTTATCCCGTAAAACAGGCATGGAGCTATTTTTCAGTCATTTGAAAATTGATTTTGTGGTTTCAAGTAAATTTGGTCGCAGGACTGAGTAGGATTTTGGATTAACACGAAAGACAATTTCGTGGCATACCAGAAAATAAAACAAATTTATCTGAAAAAGAAGGAATATCAGCCCTTTTATCATTTCACTGTGATCTCTTCGGAGGTGGAATGGAGCTATAACCTCATAACCCTCGTTGCCATCGACTTCTTTTGGTATATGCTGGGGCATCACTGTGCACTAGTATATACGGGACTAACCAGAATAGCTGCGTCGCACAAAAAATATTTAAATTTATCTCAAAAGAAAGAAAAAAAAAAGAGTTTTTTTTTTCATTTTTGATTACTTCGAAAGGGGGTCCTATAAACCCATCAGCCTCCTTCCTCTCATTGGGTATGCATATACAGTGGTGTAACTGTGCACTGATATGACACTAGCCAGAAAGTCTAGTTCGTTGTATTGCAGAAAACAATTGCATTACAAATTTATCTCAAACAAAAAGAAAAAAATAATCACCACTTTTTTCATTTCATTTTCAACTATTTTGGGAGAGGTCTGTAAGTCCATCACCCCCTTTCTACATCTTTGGGTATAATGCGGTGTCACTGTGCACTAATATGGAACTAAACAGAAGAGTGTGGATAGCTTGTTGAATAATAGGGGGGGGGATGTAAATTTATCTCAAACAGAAAGAAGAAAAGCAATATTTTTTTTCGACTATTTCGGGAGGAGGGGGCTGTAAGCTCATCAGCCGCCTCCCCTTCTTTCAGTATGCTGTGATGTCAGTGTGGACTAATATGGATTTAACGAGAATGGCTATTTCGCTGTATGGCAGAAGAAAAATTACAAATTTATCTGAAACAAGAAGAAAAAAATCAGCCTTTTTTTCATTTCATTTTCGACTATTAAGGAAGGGGGCACCCCATTAGCCCCTTTCACCTCTTTGGGTATAATGTGGGCCCACTGCACACAAGTATGGAACTAAAGATAAAAGAGCAGCCAGTCTGTTGAATGATAGGGGGAAAATACAAATTTATCTCAAACAAAAAGAGAAATATCAGCACTTTTTTATTTCATGTTCGAATTTTTGGGGAGAGGGCTACCCCATCTGCCCCCTTCTACCTTTTTGGGTATAACGTGGTGTCACTGTACACTAATAAGGAACTACAGCGAAGGGAGCAGCTAGTCTGTTGAATGACAGGGGAGAAAATGCAAATTTATCTCAAACAGACAGAAAAAAAAATTCAGCACTATTTTTTCATTTCATTTTCTACTATTTCGAGAGGAGGAGGGCTGTAATTCCAGCAGCAGCCTCACCATTTTGGGTGTGCTGTGATGCCAATGTGGACTAATATGGAGTTAATGAGAATGGCTATTTCGCTGTATGACAGAAGAAAAAATTACAGATTAATCTTAAAAAAGTAAGGAAAAAACACTTTTTCATTTAATTTTACGACTATTTCTGGTTTGGGGGGGGGGGAGGGCTGTAACCCCGTCAGCCCCCTTTCTCTTCTTTGGTGTCAATATGGACTACTTTGGAACTATGCGAAGGAAGCGGATAGTCTGTTGAACGATAGTGGAAAAAATGCAAATTTATCTATAAACAGGCAGAAAAAATTTCGCACTATTTTATCATTTCATTTTCGACCATTTCTAGAGGAAGGGGGATGAAATTCCCTCAGCCCCATCCCCATCTTTGGGTATGCTGTGATGTCAATATGGACTGATATGGTGTTAATGAAATGAGAATGTCTATTTTGCTATATGACAGAAGAAAAAATTACATATTTACCTTAAAAAAGTAAGAAAAAATTACTTTTTCATTTCAGTTTTCGACTATTTCGGGAAGAGGGGGGGGGGCTGCAACCCCGCCTGCCCCCTTTCTCTTCTTTGTTGTCAATGTGGACTAATATGGGACTAATGAAAATAGCTAGTCCGCTGTATGATTGAAAAAAAAAAAAATTTCCAAAAAAGAAAGACGAAAAAGCAGCACTTTTTCATATCACTTTCGAAAATTTTTGGGGGGGGGGGGGGGGCTGTAGCCCCATCAGCCCCCCCCCCCCTTGGGTACGCCCATGCTGCAGGCGGATCCCTTCGCTTTTTATATTGCAGGCGGCCATTTTGGTACTTTAATGTTAGCCAGTCACAGGTGTGATAAGTCGCCGAATATTATTCTATCCCCATTATTTCGTTTATATTATAAGAGTCCAAGTCATGTAACTGCCGTAAACAACGGGCTGATTCCTTCGCTTTTCATAAGAAAGGTTTCCATTTTGATTAAAGAATCAAAATTATTTTTTCTAATAAAACTACATAAAAGTTGCCATGATCACAAAGAATTCCTGGTACTTTTATGTTAGCCGGGTGAAAATCTCGCCAATAGCTTTTTTGTAACTCGCCAGTTAGCATTTTTTTATTTTTCGAGTGGTAAATTAAAACGGTGCTACTTGGTTATCCCATCGACCAAAAATCTGTCGCCAAACTATAACATTAAATGCCAATAATGGTTGATCGTAAATGTCATATTCACTTGACTTTAAGGAAGTTAAACATGTTCACGCTATCAAGTGATTTTTATTTCGACGTTTTATTTGTGTTTTTATTAATGTTATACTAATTTATTTGTTCTTTTGTTATTTAAAATAAAAAAATATGTCGATTTGTATAATTTAGCTATTTATATAATTTGGCGAAATTGGTCGACGGGAGAGGTAATAACATTAAAACGTTGCTTTGAAGTGGAAATTAAATCTCATGATTTGTTGCATTGTCACATACGCACCGGGTTTGGGGTGATTTTTTTTTTTTTTTTACGACAATTTGGCGAAAACCTCGTTTTCAAATACCTGTTACATATGTATTTTTAAATTATTTTCTGTTATTTTTAAAATGAAATAACAATAAATAAAAAATAATAATAATTAATGACTATAGAAAAAAACAATTTATAACATTTTTTGTAAATAAAAAGAAAATAAATTCAAATAAACATTTATTAATAAATAAGCAACAATAGCCGGGTTACCATGTCAGGAAAAATAACGCCATTTTGGCACCAATTAGGTCCCCCGTTGCGTATATGACATCTGTGTCTAATATTTTTCTTTTCCTTTCGTTTAAAAAAAAAGAATGAAGTAAAAGCTATTTATTTTAAAGGTTTCAATTTTAAATGAAAGTTTTGTATTAAATAAAATGATAAGAAATACAAATTGAATTCTGAATAAAAGTAACATGATGCATTTCTTAGCATACATTTAAGGGAGGCCAAACTCATCGCCAAATTAATTTAAAATACCCTTTTCTAAAATATGAAAAAAAAAATATCTTTTATGATTAAAATTTGAGTTGCCATCATTAGAAAAAAAGTATTTAAAATTAGAAAAAAATTAATATTTCGAAAACAATTCTAATTTTAAAATTCTAATACCAGTTTTGAGATCTGTGGATCAATACGGATTTTTGGTGTTAATTTCATTGCAAAGTATTCCATATTTTAGGAGAATTCGCCGTGAAACGTAATCAGTTGCTTAATCAGTCGTTTCATAGAATCGTTACACAAATTCGTTTCAATTCGATTCATTAGGATTTTATATATATAGGGTAGATGTATCTAAAAATTAACTTGCACACATTTTTAGGGTTGTTATTATTTTTTAAACCCTGTCCCTGGATTTTAAACCCTGCCCCTGGATTCCTTACCATCCCTCTTTTAAAATTATACAGAAAATCCTTTCAGATGCAGCCACAGAATTTTTTAAAAGTTTTTTCTTATGCCAAAAGTATGCTAGAGAAATAATGTCTAAAATTCTTTGGCAGGAAATTTATACTGTAGAATTTAAATCAGCATTTAAAAATCAATTTAAAGCATAGTTGTCGTGTATTCAAAATTAACATTATGTACTTTAATGGCAACACGTGAATAACGACTTTTACTTACAGATATTGGCAATGGTTAAAAGGACAGAACTGCGATAAGAAATATTGAATATGTTGTTTTATGTTTTATGTTAGTGTTTGTTCCTGTAATTTTGTAATAAATAGTGAATGTTTACAAATGAATATTTACTTGGTAAATATAATACACATAAGCGTATACCACTAACGAGAAACTTTCACACTGGCGACGAGGATGGGATTGATTCATCAAGTTTATAAAATTGATACGTTAGAATACTTCTACGATTTCGCAAGATTGCCAAGGTAAGAAATTTCTTATTATTCTGTAAAAATGGAAAAGTTAGTAGAAGAATTAATTAAACAAAATAAAGCGTTAATGGATGCGCTAAAAGGGGAAAGTACCCAAAAGAATAATAAGGTTTCTGGTGTGCAATTTGAGAAATATGATGAATCATTAGAAAGTTTCGATACGTTCATGGATAGGTTTGAAGCATTTTTAGACATACAAAATGTACCTAGGGAAAAACGCGCAAAAACACTAATATCAAGTTTATCAGCTAAACTGTATAACTTGCTCAAAAATCTTCTTGCTCCAAAGAATCCCAGTGATCGGGAATATGAAGTGCTTAAAAATATTTTACAAGAGCATTTGAACCCTAAACCATTAATAATACCCAGTAGACATACGTTTTTGAACAGGAAACAAAATGAAGGGGAAAGCATTAGTTCTTATCTTGCTGAACTTCGCTCTTTAGCAATTCCTTGCAAGTACAATCAAATTATGTTGAATACTATGTTGAGAGATGTCTTCGTTAGTGGGTTGCGAGATAGGCCAATCTTAGATAGACTGTTTGAAGAAGACGATATCGATCTCGATAGAACCGTTCAGATCGCTTTAGCAATGGAACGAGCCACTAAAGGCGTTAATGATATAATGAGTAAGCCTCAAGAAATTAAAGCTGTTGGCGTATATAATGGAAAAAATAAAACAACACAACCTAGGAACACACAAAAGAAAAGTAACGTAGTATATTGTTCTAGATGTAACGGATCAAATCATAATAAATATAACTGTAAGTTTAAAACTAGTAAATGCAGAGCGTGCCAACGCATTGGCCACATTGAACGAGCTTGTTACTTCGCTAAACAGGCTAAACCAACTAGATTTGTGAAACAAAAACAGTTTCATGTAAGCGAAACAGAAGTTCAAAATTTAGTTCCACTTCATAGCTTAGAAGTTGAGAACATTTCTATCAAAGAAGAATTTCCTAAGAGACCCCCCATAATAGTAATTGTGGAAATTGAAGGTAAATCTGTTGAAATAGAAGTTGATACGGGCGGTACGGTATCGGTAATGAGTTTGAGGAAATTTAAAGAGATTTCGAGAAAGAAAATCTGTCCTACGGACTTGACATTTAAGACCTACAACGGGGAAATCCTTAAACACCTAGGTTACTCAACGGTTAAAGTAAAATATAAGAATCAAATAGAGTACTTAAATTTGTATATTGTTGAAGAAAATTTAGACACCATCTTGGGTCGGGAATGGCTGTATAAAATCAATTTAGATTGGGCGAGAATAAAAGCTCTTACAGTTATAGAACAGGGAAATCTTACAAAACTATTAGAAGAATACGCAGAGTTATTTGATGAAAAATTGGGCGAAATAAAAAATTATGAATGTAGTCTTGAGTTAAAACCGGATGCCTTTCCAGTTTTTTGTAGACCGAGACCATTACCTTTTGCAATGAAAAAGCGTGTTGAAGAGGAATTAGAAAGACTTGAGGAAGACGGAGTTATTAAAAAATGTAATATTTCAGATTGGGCGACTCCAATAGTACCAGTAGTTAAAGCAAATGGGAAAATTCGATTATGTGCTGATTATTCCGTCACTCTTAATAAAAATCTAAGAATTCAAAGACATCCTCTTCCAAAAACAGAAGAAATTTTTGCTTCGCTCAGTGATGGTAAGATATTTTCAAAGATTGACTTTAGTCAAGCTTATTTACAAATGAAGGTTCACCCTGACAGTCAAAAGTTATTAACGATTAATACCCATAAGGGGCTTTACGAATGCACAAGATTAATGTATGGAGTTAATTCAGCACCTGCTATCTGGCAGAAATATATTGAAAGTGTATTTCATGATTTAGAAGGAGTAGAAGTATTTTATGATGATGCGCGGATAGCAGCACCAGATTTCCAGACACATTTGTCAAGATTACGGAAATTTTTCGACAGATGTCGTCAACATGGATTGAGAATAAATAAAGCTAAAAGCAAATTTTTCCAAAATGAAATTGAATTTTTGGGATTTAAGATAAATGCCCAAGGATTATCTAAAACAGATGAAAAGATTGCTGCAATTAAGAATGCTAAAATTCCTAAGAATGTTCAGGAAATTCAATCTTTTATGGGATTAGTTAACTTTTATTCTAGATTCTCAAACAAAATTGCTACATTAGCATATCCATTGCATAACTTAACTAAAAAAGGCGTTCCATGGAAGTGGGATAAAAAGTGTCAAGAAGCAGTCCAAAATATAAAAGATGAAATCTGTTCTGATAGAGTATTAGCACACTACGACCCCAAACTTCCTATTTTTCTTGCAGCTAATGCATCTCCAGTCGGCTTGGGTGCAGTGCTCTCCCACCGATTTCCAGATGGTTCTGAGAGGCCTATTGCATTTGCTTCAAGAACACTTTCGCCAACCGAACAGCGCTACTCACAAATTGATAAAGAAGCTTTAGCTCTAGTTTGGGCTGTAAAAAAGTTTTATCTTTACCTTAAAGGAAATAGATTTACGCTCATTACAGATCACAAACCCCTCGTGGCAATTTTTGCTTCCAAAAAGGGTCTTCCAGTTTTGTCTGCTACAAGACATTTGCATTATGCTCTAGTATTGCAGGCTTACCAGTTCGACATAATTTATCGGAATACTAAGGACCATGGTAATGCAGATTGTCTTTCACGATTACCCTTAAGATCTGAAGACTTAGAATTAAAAGATGAAGTTTCAGTTTTTCAACTTTCCCAAATTGAAACACTGCCAATAACAGCAAGAGATTTAGCTAAAGCAACTGCAAATGACAAAGATTTGGCGCCTTTGCTAAATGCTTTAAAAAGGGGGACTTCTTTAAAAGGGAAGGAAGTCGAGTATACGCTCCAGGATGGTTGCATTATGTACGGCCAAAGAGTTTGTGTACCAAAAAAATATCATGACAAGGTTTTGGATGAACTTCATCAAGGACATTTGGGAGTCGTAAAAATGAAGGCAATAGCTAGATCCTATGTCACTTGGAAAAACATAGATAAAGACATCGAAGATGTTGTTAAAAACTGTACTGATTGTTCAAGGATTAAGGATAATCCTCCAAGGTCAAAAACACACCATTGGGAGTATCCAAGTTCTCCATGGGAAAGGATTCATATTGATTTTGCCGGGCCAATCTTTGAGCATATGTTTTTATTAATTGTAGATGCACATTCAAAATGGCTCGAAGTCTACCCTATGAAATCGACAACTGCCTTGAAAACAACAGAATGTCTAAGAGATTGTTTTGCTCGTTTTGGATTGCCAGTCATGTTAGTCAGTGGCAATGGACCGCAGTTTTCATCATAAGAGTTCCAGAAATTTATGCAAAATAATGGAGTTATACATAAAACGTGTGCACCTTTCAAGCCCTCCAGCAATGGTCAAGCAGAAAGATATGTACATACTTTGAAGCAATCTCTTCGAGCTATGCAAAAATACCCTGGTAGTATCAATCAAAAGATTAACTGTTTTTTGTTACAATATAGGAAATCACCCAATATGACTACCATGCAGTCTCCAGCAAGTATGTTCTTAAAAAGAGAAATTCGTACGAGAATTGACCTCTTAATTCCTAACCCTAAAGAAAGAATTCAAAACAAGATTAGGAAGGATATATATTTTAATGATCGGTATTTTGAAGTGGGTGATAAAGTAGCCATTCGATATTATACTGCATCTAATGCAAAATGGAAATTCGGTCGTATCATCAGCCGAGATGGTGAATTATACTACACCATAAATGTGCAAGGTAATTTGGTTAGGCGACATGTCGATCAAATTCGATCAGCAGGCGAAGAAGTACACAATGATGTTGAATACAGACCAAGAATAGTAAATATGAATGAACCATCTGATACAACAATAACATCAACGGAGAGAGATGAAGCGATTGAGCCACCTAGAACCTCCGGGAATACCACCAAAGAGTTGCCTCCAGTCGTATCTCCTACAGCTGCAACACCCAAAGTTGTTCACAATCCAATGTAGCTAAGAAGATCTAAAAGGATCCGGAAACCACCAAAAAGATTGTGCTGTTAATTGAAAGGGGAGGAAAATAGTGGTTTTACTTGTAGTCTCCACCGTCCCCAAGGTTTATTCCGGCACTTTTCGAGGTAAATTAAAAAAAAAAAAATTTAATTTAATCCAATGTTAACAACTGTTTCTAAAAATCAATGAACATTGTGGCTATCACTTAGTCTTAACATGATTTTCCTAAAAATAGGTGGTAATTTTCCTTACCGTTCCATCCTTACCGTCCCTTTTTTTTACCATTTCGTCCCTTTTTTCCAATACCATCCCCTTTTTTTACCTTACCGTCCCTTTTTTAACATCCCTTTAAGACAATGTTATGCAAAAATTCTGTATTAAAAGTACTACATTGTTATTATTTCTTATTTGAATGTCCTGTGGGTACTATGCAAATTCATTATAAGTAAAAATTTAGAAGAAAATAAAAAGTTATAGGGGTAAAACGGTAAGGAAAATTAAACTTGCAAGTTTAACTTAAACCTCAGTTAAATATAAAAATTTTCGCTGCTGACCATTTTTTCTTTATTTTGAATCATTAAGACATTCGTCTATCAGATTAAAATGTTATTTTAGCAATTTTAATTTCGCCAGATTTCCCCCCCCCCCCCCAAAAGTGAAAAGATTGTGAGAATGCCCCCTATGCGGCAGGAAATGATCATTCTTTTAGCCTAAGACATCTCGAAAATGTGATCCATTACCTTTTTCAAAACAAATGACTAGTTCTCACGTAACCATTGCATGTAATATACGCTTTCACAGTTTTAAATACAATATTCGCCGTTTAATTGGATCACTTTGTTGAATGGAATTTGATTCAGCAAAGCCACAGATTCCAAATAAGCCAAAAAAATTTTAATATTAATTTTAGTTTTGATTCATAAAAGCGGGTAATTTGCTTAACTGGTGATTCATATAAGCGGCAATTATAGTAATTTTTGTAGCTCTGGGAGGGGTTTTAACTTCGAATACCACCCCCACCTCACTGCACCAGTGAATTAGTTATTGAGTTATAAACGATTTTGATCGCGTGACGACTGGTTTTTCCTCCTTAAGCTTATTCATATTGTACCTCGTAGAGGTCTGCACGGGCCGACATTTCCAGGCCCGGGCCCGGCCCGACTGAGAGAAAAAAAAATTCGGCCCGGCCCGGCCCGTAAAAAAAATTTATTGGCCCGGCCCGAAAAAAAGTTAAAATCTCGGCCCGAGCCCGGCCCGAGGGAATTTTTACAAAACATTGATTTTTACGTCGATTTGATTAAAAATTTGTCTCGTACGAGGAGTTCAGGCCGAAAATATTTATCTTAACTTTTCTTTTCATGTGTATAATCTTCATTTTTATACAAGTGCCACAGGGTGCGGTATTTATTTTTTTTAACGAATCTCTATTTCTTGTATGTAAATGTTTCAGTTATCATTAATATTGTTAATCCATATTTCATGTATTGAAGTATTAAAAATCTGAAAAATGCTATACAGTAAAATCTAAGATGGAATTGCATAGAAAAGAAAAAAAAATGCGTTATAGACAAGTTCTCTTTCTTAGGAAGTGTAAATGTATTATATATTCTTTTCTTACGTAGTAGTATATTAATTTGGCATGGATCAACACGTTTTTCCGTTTAAAACAAGATTCCGTCATAGGCAGGTTTTTTTTCACACGTTTTACTATATTTTAATTTAACTATATTTTAATAAGCGTAGAAATCTACTATTCCTTAAAAAGGATGAATTTGAATGCTTAGTTGTAGAATAATGGCGATTTAAAAATTTATGCATTTTTTTTTCTTTTTATTGTGCCAAGCCTAATTTTACTGACCTTTGAACGGACTAGGTCACGCCGAGACAATGATTTTCATACGGGCTGGTTCAAAACTAGGAATGAAAATTTTTGGCCGTGAAGATTAGGAATGAAACCAGTGTGCAGAAAACCTCTGTGCAGAAAAATAAGTTAGGCCCGGCCCGGCCATCAGGAAAAAAGTAAGGTCCGAGCCCGGACCGGCCCGTAAAGAGTAGTGACTAGGCCCGGCCCGAGTCTTCAGAAAAAAGTAGCACCGGGCCCGGCCCGAGTGCCGGGAAGGAAAATAGGCCCGTGCAGATCTCTAGTACCTCGTTCTTTCTTCTTTGCCGTTTTAGAGCAAAGTTTTCTCGAGTGAATTTAATATATCCTGTCTTGATATTTTTCAGCTATGAATATTTATCAAAAAACAAAATTTAAATTAATATAAAACTATACCCAAATGTGATTTGAGTATTTATATTTAAAAAAAAAAAAATGTTTCAATGTTGTTTTCTTGTAGTAAATAGGTAGGAAGATATAACTACAGTGATTTTTTTACTATTAAGAATGAATCGATTCCTTGAGAAAGATTGAAAAGCAACATTTCTGTTGCGTCTATCATCCTCTGAAGCCTATTTAATAACAAGTATATTACCGTGACATGTGGCATTAAATTAATTTTAGCTTTTCCCGAGCTTCCTCTTTTCCTGTGCTAATTAAAATAAAATCGTCCACGTCCTAAATTTGAGAATATTTTATTTTAGTTTGTATTTTATAATTTTCTCAGTTATTCGCACTGCAATTAAATAGTTTATATGTTACTGATAAATAATGCATAGAGTAGGAAGAATAGGAAACATACTGTTTTTGAAGGAAAATACTTTGAAACAAATGGTATAAGTGTAAACAGATATCAAACACTGGTTTCTTTTCCAAAATATTTTTTGTATAAATATGCATATTTATCTTAATGATGTTTTGTGAACATAAAGGTCTTTCGAAAGACCTAGCGCATTTAAAAGTATTTGATGGTGTTTTAAGAAGTTCTTTTTATACTTATTTGCTTTCATAAAAGTATGAGACATTGATTCGCTGCTCTCTACATCTGTTTTTACTTAAATTGCTGCTATTATACCATTTATGTTTTGAAATTAGCAGTATTTCTATTTTTGCACAATTTATCGCGATATTTGCAGTTATCGCGATAATATGTAGTTACCGCGATATAGCACCAATATCAATATAAACCCGTTGATATATTGCGATATTAAATTTCTGATATCGTCCAGCCCTAATCTGTACTGTAACCAAAATTCCTAATCCAAAAATCATAAAAGCAACACCTGTTGAACAGTATACACCCAAGACTAAAAAGGATCTACTTATATGAAACCGTAACAGAAAATGGTGTTTGATTAAAATGCGTCAATGCGTGCATTAATTTTTGAGATACAGTTATCGCTAAAATCGTGGAAAATGCAGCATAGCAGTGCTACCTATTGGACGATTAACACTTAACCTTAACAGTTAATATTAACACTTAATAGCTTAATCAGCAACAAGTTATATCAACGTCTGACTGAATTTGAAATGTTATGAAAATACGTGCGATACTTTTTGCTATAGCGGAAATTGTGAAAAATGCAGCATAACAGCGCCACTTATGAGCTATAAACACCAAACCCTAATCAGTAAAATTTATGTCATCGTCTAACTGAATCTGAAATTTGATAAATAACAGTGCATTAGCTCTTCAGACAGAGCTATTGCGAAAATCGTGAAAACGCAGCATAGCAGCGCCACTTGTTGAGCCATTTACACCAAGAACTAATCAGCATCAATTTACAAGGTATAGCTGAATTTGAAATTTGACAAAGATCCGCGCATTAGTTTTGAGATAGAGTTATTGCGGAAATCGTAAAAAATGCAGCACAGCAGGATTAGCTGTCAGACAATTTATAACGAGGTATAACTGAATGTAATATTTTGTTAAAATCCGTGCATTAGTTCATGAGATAGAGCGCTTTACAAAATTTGTACCACATACAGACATATTCTAAAAATAGTCAAATCGTGTTCAGGACTTTCTAAACATATAAATCCGTTGAAACCCGGAAGTAAATACTTTCAATATTCAATAATGAATTCAATACTTTCTTCTTGTAAAGACTAGGGGGCTCTGCCCCCCTACTCGTTACGCTCATCAATTAACCCCCCCCCCTCTCGAAATCGCTTCGCGATTTCGTTCGGTATCGCGAAGCAGTCCCTATTTTCTAGCCAACCCTATACGTAATTGCTTCGCGTTTCCATTCTGGATCGCGAAGCGATCCCTTTTTTTCTATGCATTCAATTTTTAGATTTCAAACGCAGATTACCTCCCCCTCCCTTCTCATTAGTTAATGGAGATTATCTTTTTTCTGTAAAAATCACTTTTGTCATCAACCCTTAAAAAAAATAAAAAAAAAAATAAATAAATAAATTCTCTACTTTCGGTTTTCGCCAAGCACAATTCCTGATAAGAAAAGTCAGAAAGTTCTGATCAAACAGATGCGTTTCGCATGTTAATTGGTCCATTTCCAAATCTTTTGGCCCATTTCCAAATAGTTACTTTATATATAGAGAGAGAGCAGGATAAAAGAAAGTAAAAGAACTAAAAAAAAATATATCGTTGACAGGTGGCGGGTATTATAATTTGGCTGAAGTCAATTTTTGATTTGTTCAGATTTTATAATTGTTAAATTTTTACATTGCTGTTGTGTTTAAAATTGTCTTAATGCGTCGGCGTCGCCGACAAAAAACACTTAGTTTATTTTATTTCACTTTTAAATTCTCCATAAAAAAATCTGCGTATGCTGCGACTCACAATCAAATGTGTTTCAAAATCTGCCTTCCCCTTGATTTCGTTCTTCCGTCGCGTCGTCCATGTATGCTGTATTAGAGGTCTGAACGGGCCGGCCCGCAGGCCGGGCTCGAGCCTATTTTCATTCAAGGCACTCGGGCCGGGCCCGGGCCATACTTTTTTTCTGAAGGCTCGGACCGGGCCGGGTCTAGTCACTACCCTTTACGGGCCGGGCCGGGCCGGGCTCGGGCCTTACTTTTTCCTGAAGGTTCGGGCCGGGCCGGGTTTAACTTATTTTTCTGCACAGAGCCGATACTGGTTTCATTCCTAATCTTCACGGCCCAAAATTTTCATTCCCAGTTTTGACCCAGCACGTATGAAAATCATTGTCTATATTGAAAAAAATCTATATTGTCTATATCTATATTGTCTATTGAAAATATTTTCACTTAATTTAAAAATATGTTTATGTTTATTGTTTTTAAATTATGTGAAAATATTTTCTATCGTGAATGATTTTGAAAATGTCGCCGTTTGTGCGACGAAACAATCGTCAATCTTAATAAAGATATTTTATCACATTATTTTATTCATTATTTAACTTAATTAATTTGGATGAAGATCTCATGCATTTCGACCAATGTCCGTTTAATGAAAAAAAAAATACCCCCCCTCCCGCCCTCACACACACACAGACACGCACACCTAAACATTTACGTCTCTATTTAGATTGGCAGCTTCTTTAACCGCTTAATTTTTCTACCCTGTTTGTTATTATGAATTCTAGTGACATTAAATAAAAAAAAAATCTAAATATTCTCTCCCATTCCCCATAAACAAATGATGGCAAAGGCAGTAAAATACCAAATACTCACATACACTTTACACAAATGTCCATTTTAAAAAGAAACTGTGATGAGAAAAAAAACGCGCTTCACAGAAGTAAAAATATCTGCATGTTTAAAATAGACCCTATAATAGACATTAATAAATATCATATCACCCACTGTCGGCAACTGCATGCGAAAACCAGACGTATGATATTTATCGCCTTCGCCCGTCATCTAAACACCGAAACGAATCCCCTTTTCAAAAACAGTTTAGGCTGAGAGAAATCACACCATGTATCATGATAATCGAAAACGACTATTCGATATTTCTTATCACGATTGAAGTTGGGAGAATCTTGAGGAGTCATCATGGTTTAGGGTGAGAGAAATCACACCGTTCGTATCATGATGATCGAAACCGATTATTCGGTAATTAATATCACGGTTGAGGCTGGGAGAGTCTTGAGGAACCATCATTGTTTAGGCAGGGAGAAATTACTCCGTTAGTAATCATGATCATCGAAATCGTATTTAATATCCTTGTTTAGAATGGTAGAATCTTGAGTACTCGAAGTTGAAGAAGCGCTGATTGCGGTTTAATGAAAAAGTATGATAATCGCGGTTTACATCGCGATTATGATATTCGTGATATACCGTTGTATAGGATTTTTTGATATCGTTATCACGATTTATATTTCATATCGATTTTATCGATATATCGCCCAGCCCTATCGGCCAGGATCCAGAGAGATTTTTCACTGTTAGCGAAATGTGTTTGACCAATTAGAAGCCTGCATTTTCTGATTGGTCAATCTCATTTCGCCAACAGCGAAAAATCTATCTCGATCCTGGACCATGTCCACTATGACAAAAGAATACAAAATATTATTGGGTTGATAAGAAAGTCTTGCAAAACACAACACGTGTAAAAATAAAAACATTTTATTTTAACAACAAAAGATCATACAGTAATATAGGCTCCCTCTGCATCTATAGCATCTATATCGCAGTTTTTCATCGTCTACACATGATTTCATGCCGGACCTAGGTTCCACACCGAAAGATATATCACCAGAACGAAAACGCTGATACCAACGGGATACCGTTGAATAATGAACTACGCTAGCCTTGAACGCATTGCACATAGCTGCTGCGGCTCTCGCAAGAACTCGTAATAAGCAATAGCTCGAAGTACCCTTTGACCCATCGTTGTTCATACTGCCTGCGCGGAACAATTAAATCGCTTTTATACCCTGTGGCATGGAAGGTTCTAGACTAGTCTTGCATTTACTACTCTCGAATGTTCTCGAACTTCGTCATTTGAAATTAGTCGGATGCGCCAATCCCAGAACTTTCTTCTATCTCATACGTGTTAATACTTGAAAATTCGCCATCACAGTACCAAAATCAAATGATAAATTATGCCTATCATGAGGATTTAAAATGTATAGGTTCCTTGAATTGTGTGCACTTAAAAAGAAGATACAACATACAAGAATCGCCTCTTTCAAACAAATCATTGAATTTCGGCACCCACCCTCTCAGATGTCTGCAACCAAAATTCCCAATACAAAGAGCATAAAAGCGACACCTGTCGCGTTGTATATATCCAAACCTAATAATAAGGATCTTTTTATGTGAAAGTGCAACATAATATGAAGTTAGATTAAATTCCGTGCATAAGTTTTTAGATCCAACTGTCGCAAAATCGTGAATAATGCAGCACAGCAGCGCCACTTGTTCGGCAATTAACAACAAAACCTAATAAGCAACAAACTTATATCAACACGTCTAAGTGAATCTGAAGTTTGATGAAAATCCGCGCATTAGTTATTGAGATATAGCTATTTCGTAATCATGGAAAACACAGTATAGCAGCGCCACCTGTTGGGCTTTTTACACCAAAACATAATCAGCACCTACTGATATCAAAGTATACCTGAATCTGAAGTTTGATGAAAATCCGTGCATTAGTTTTTGTGATAGAGCTATTACGGTAATCATGGAAAACGCAGCATAGCAGCGACACCTGTTGGGTGATTTACAGCAAAATATATTCAGCACCTACTCAGATCAAGGTATACCTGGATATAAAGTTTGATGAAAATTCGTGCAATTGTTCTTGAGATAGCTGCTGCGGAAATCGTAAAAAAAAGGCAGTATAGCAGCACCACCTGCCGGGCGATTTGCACGAAAAACTAATCAGCACCAATTTATAATAAGGTCTAACTGAATCTAAAGTTTTGTGAAATTCCGTGCATTAGTTCTTGAGATAGATTGCCCACAAAATTTTTTGTCAGATACAGACAGACAGAGAGACATTTCCTAAACTAGTCGGATGTATCAATCCCAAAACTTTCTTCTATCTCATACATGTTAATACTTCAAAATTCGCTATCACACTGCCAAAATTAAATGGCAATCTATGCATCTCATGAGGATTCTAACGATATGAAATTCCGTGCATTAGTTCTTGAGATATGACTATCGCTGAAATCGTCTAAATTCAACAAAATGCTGCCTAGCAGCGCCACCTATTGGGTGATTTATACCAAATCCTAATCAGCAACAATTTATGTCAACGTCTGACTGAATCTGAAGTTTGGAGAAAATCCGTACATTAGTTTTTGAGATAGAGCAATAGCGAAAATCGTGAAAATTCCTGCATAGCAGCGCCACCTATTGGGTGATTAACACCAAAACATAATTAACAAAAACTTGTGTCAACATACAACTAAATCTGAAGTTAGATGAAAATTCGTCCATTAGTTTTATTGATAGAGCTATTGAGGCAATCGTGAAAAAGGCAGCAGAGAAGCGCCACCTGTTGGGCGATTTACATCAACACCTAATCAGTAGAAAGTCATATCAAGGACTAACTGAATCTGAAGTTTTATGAAAATCCGTGCGTTAGTTCTTAAGATAGAGCTATTGGGGAAATCGTGTAAATCCTACAAAATTCATCATAACAGCGCCACCTGTTGGGCGATTTACACCAAAACGTAACCATCATCAATTCACATTAAGGACTAACTAAATCTGAAGTTTGATCAAAATCCGTGCATTAGTTCTTGAGATAGAGCTATTGCGAAAATCGTGAAAAATGCAGCATTGCAGCGCCACCTGTTGAGCGATTTACACCAAAAACTAATCAGCATCAATTTGTATTAGAGACTAACAGAATATCAATTTTTATTAAATTCCGTGCATTAGTTCTTGAGATAGAGCGCCCACAAAATTTGTGTCACATACACACAGACAGACAGACAGACTCACAGAGTCACAGACAGACATTTTGTAAAAACATGTTTTTTGGAATCTCTGACCCCTAAAACGTGTAAATCCGTCGAAAACCGGAATTCGAAAATTTTCATGAATCCAATACTTTCTTCTTGTAAAGATAGAAGAAAGTAAAAACATCAAATCGTGTTCAGGACCTTCTAAAACGTATAAATCCATCGAAAACTGGAAATCAAACTTTTTCACGAATCCAATACTTTCTTCTTGTAATGATAGAAGAAAGTAAAAATATTTTAATACAAAAAGTAAGAAAAAATCATGCGTCAAGCATAGATTATGAAGCACTTTCCAACACATTCAGAATAATGTAACAAAACTGCACCGT
The DNA here is from genome assembly GCA_963932465.1 of Maratus speciosus. Taxonomy (NCBI): domain Eukaryota; kingdom Metazoa; phylum Arthropoda; class Arachnida; order Araneae; family Salticidae; genus Maratus; species Maratus speciosus. The sequence continues at coordinate 153,247,826 of OZ010790.1, read as the reverse complement.
TAAAAAAATTAATGTATTACGTCTAATTCAACTATATGGAAAAGCATAATACATTTCAAAACCCATTTAAGCTGGTCCCATCCACAATCGAAGAATTATGCGAATTTTTTCAGCAGCCTTGTATATGATACATAGATTTGAATCTATTAACTACATGCATGCCAAAATTTAGTTCACTTAAGAGGTACATATACTTCAGTCGAAAATTTACCTTCAGCAAATTCCTGTAATAAGGAGAACGGTACGTGAATACTTTTGTGCAGCCCTGTATTTGAGGCATAGAATTTATAAATAACGAGTAAGATACAAAAAATTAAGTAAACTTAAAAGCGTACACCGAATTTTAAACCATACACTCCAGTTATTATTACTCAAAGACGGTACTGTACTGTAACTGATTTCTTTTGTGTGTCCCTGTAAATGAATGTGAACATACTTCATATACAATACCAAACATGCTTTGGTGACCCTAAATAACTTTTATCAATTTCATGAAAATCCGAGTATATTTACGGGAGTTAGAGCGCGGACAGACAAACCGAATGCATAAACACTTTTCAACTTTGTTGGAAAGTTAAAAAGGGAGGTTGGGGGGGGGGGGGTGTTGCAAGACTTTCTTACCAACCTAATATATGCAGTAAAATTTAATTGTATTTAGAAACCAGGGATACCACTCAGAAAATAACAATAAAGAGGAAATTGAGCAGAAGTAAAATTTACGACATTTTTTCCAACATTTGTGTGTGAATTTTGTAAACTATATTGTACTGAAAATAAAATAAGTTCATTGATAATTTCCTTGTGTTAAAATGTTTTATAGTATTTTCTGTAATAAATATAATGCATTATCATAGTTGATCTGAAAAACAACTATCTATCAACATATACAGTTCTATACTCAGTGGCGCCAATATTATTGGGTGGGCTCAAAACCCTTTTATTGTAAAATGACACTACCATTTTCATTTTGTTTCTTTGAAAGTTTGGAAAAAAGATATTTCAAGTTATGATACGTCAAATTTTTTAAAGTATTTTAGAGAATTTAAATTTTTTAGAGTGGAGAATATAAAGTTAAATTTTATTCCATTACATTCTCAAGGGCTCTTCATTTTATGGAATATATTACAGTAGAACCTCTTTTATCCGAAACTCTCGATTAACCGAAATCCATTTTTTAAGCTTTTGTTTTAAACTATCATATTCCTTATGTGCAAGCGGTCCTTTCTAAACTACGAGTACAAAACAAGTATATAAATTTTCGATCCCCCTTTCTCAGAGTTCCTTTGAATTTAACTTGAGCTCCAGTAAACTGCAGAGTGGAACGAAGAAAACTAACAAATTAGCGATTCTGAAGCTTTTGAATGTTTTGCAAAAGGTTTGGCATGGCTGGAGCAGCTGACAGACTGTGATACTGGTGAATTAATACTATTTAAAAAAAACTCCGTGATAGAGCTTCAGAGCAAAGGCAATCGAAACTGCGACAAACAAAACACTTTTTCAAACCCTTATGATTTATGTAAAAGGTACTGGATTTCAAAATTAAAATTCAGTTAATTTATTCTTGTTTCTATTTTGCTATTGCTTTATTTTTATTAAGCCCTTGTTACCTTAATAAGAAATATTACATATATTTCTCCTTAATCTTAAAATGGAAGCATCCTCGATTATCCGAAAATTTCAATTTTTCGAAAGATGGTCGGTCCCAATTAGTTCGGATAATCGAGGCTCTACTGTATTTACTATTATGTTATGGATTTGACTACAAATTAAAACACAGACTAAAATACGTTAAAATGGGCATTTAATGCAAACACACCGAAATGCTTCTTTAAATAGTACTATTTACTTCTATACCCTGTGATTCAAAACAGATAGAATTCCCTGAACCGCTGGTATTAGAAAGATATTTCCAGTTACAAAAAGTGTATAATTCAAGAACATCTTTCAGATACAGCATTTGTTTAAAAAGAGGATGCATGCACATTAAAATACGAAATTTAATTTTCATATGGTCTCTTTTTCCTATCTATACTAATATAGTAAAAAGAGAATTCCTGACTGATTCACTGACTCCATAACTCTTGTTCTTATAAAGTCAGGATCACAAAATTTGGACAGAAGATTGATGTTATGACCTAGACCAGCAAAAAGAAAGGATTTTTGAAAATTCATCCCCCAAGGGGGTTAAATGGTAGGTCGAAAGTTTTAGGTAATTTCGCCATATCGCAGCAGCAGTTTTAGGTAGGAGCGTAAGATTCAACATAACAAATCTACTAAAAAATAGTTAAACATGTATTTTTGCGATTAAACCAATAAGGAGGTTAATTGGAGGGCTAAAAGTTTTGGGGCATTCCACCATATCTCAGTAGCAGTTTAAGGTAGGAAAGTAAATTGTAGAATAACGAATGTACTCAAGAAATAGTTGAATATGTATTTCAGCGATTTTAGAAATCCATCCATTAAGGGGTTAAATAAGGAGTAGGTATGTCAGCGATTTTAGAGCTATGTTAGCGATTTTGTCGCCAACTTCGGCTATGAATCCGATTATGGAAGACTAGACGAATTAGACTGAATAATTGCTGATATTTTATTTGATATTTTGTGCAAGACGTTTTTCATAGGAACTTATTATTTATTTCATAATGCAGGGTTATCAGGAAAAAATCATCCGATTAAAAAATTTAATATTTTCCATAATTACAAAAAGAAAATTATAATTTGCACTGCGACCAATCCAGTGGTGTGGTAGCTTTTCTCCTACATTCACGCTGAACTGAGATTACTGACTGACTTCTTGAAAAGGAGAACACACAAAAAGCTTTCCCCTGCTTAGACTAGGGATGTAGTGGAGTGTATAATCAGGTATACGCCGTATACCTACTGGATTCTTTTAAGAAACTCCGTATACCCTCTGTAACGGAGCCGGTGTCGTAAGGTGGTGTGGTAGCGGGCAAACTTCAACGGCCGAGTCTTTTAAAATCGAAGAAAATCTTTTATTGCATTACAAGCAATTAAATAATGGTTTTCCAGATTAATTAATAAATATTTACAACATTCTATATCATTGGGTTCATTTACAGCTTCTAAATAAGTGTTCATCGATTCAAGTCCAGTCCTCGAATAGTAGATCGCTTTCAGTATAGTCAGTCTCTTATTTATACAATATCCACAATTTTCGAAGATAAGAGTTCGAGATGCTCGACAGGAATGTCGCACTTTTTGTAGATACTCAACCGAGGTTTAAGAACCTCCGATGTTCACTCCGTGATGGAGCACTTTACAGCCTCGCCCGGCTTTCGCTTTTAGCGTGCTTCGGAAAATGTTCCGAAGCCGTTAACCCGTGAGAGATTTCCACTCTACACAGCCAGAAAACTTGAAGTCTCAACTTCAACAGAAGGAAAAAGCTCTCGAGCATCCTCCTGCATACCCCTTTATCAGCTCCGTTCTTCGTCCAGAACAAAAGCTACTTTCCTTAGCCACTCACCATCTGTGACCCATGAGCTCATAAACAAGCTCGCTCTCTATAGGCTGCATTCAGAAACCTGACGTCAGGTTAACATGTAGTTTCACTATCTAGTTTCTCACGGGAAAGCGATCCTCGTGAACATCAAAAGAATACTTTCTCTCGCTAAATAAAGGGGTACCTTTCACACTAATGTCACCTGAAAAGATGGATTGAAATGGATGTATTTGTTTCATCTTTTGCGACATTTTCTAGGACTCTGAAGAAATTTTGAGACTAGGTGAAAATACATTAGATTCCCTATGCTGGCTTCTGCCTTGTAAATTTAGAGTTTCAATGTGAGATATCGTCGAATTCTCACAACACCCCTCCCTCAAATCATATTTCGGCTGCAAGACGCAATATCCTGCAAGGGAAATGGTTAGCTCATACATTTTAAGAGGCCCATATTTAATTATATTAATTCCTAAAAAAAACCTTTTCCTGGATTATATATTTAGCTTGCAAATGCTGGATACATTTGGTTACGAAATTTCTCTTTAACAGACAAAACACATTTAAATTTTACACGATTACATTTACACACAATAAAATGAAAATTAATATATACATATAGTTAAGTTGAGTTTGACTCACACAATCCTCCACTAAATCCTTAACTGCTAAAATATGTCACTTGATAGTTTATCTCTGAATTTTGCATAGTGTTTGGGCCGCGAAACTTTACGTGTCGAAGCGTTTCTATTCTCCACGCCTTTTTCATTAGGTTTCAGTAGGTTTACTCTATAAACTTGAGACTTTCCGCGTATACTCGAGACATTCGTGAAATGATTAGTCGCGGAACTTTTATAATCGATTTTCCCCCGATTAATTTTTCTCGTACTCCTTTCATGCGACTCATGTCCAAAGCGCTATAAGTAAGCGTACAAAGTTAATGCTGGAATCTGCCGTAAATTGGCACAGCTGCGCCATCTTGTGGATGGAGTGAATAACGCAAATACGCGGGTTTTTTGTATGACGTCATATACGACAGAATATTTACCATCTGCGCATCTCGTGCGCAGGTCTATTTGAAGATATTTACAATTTAAGAGTTATAGGCGGAAAAGCAGACAAATCTATTTTAGAGAATACCTGTTAAAATTTTAATCATGAATTTCAAATATTTACTCACTCATGGAAGATGAACCTTGTTTATCAGATTTATTGCATAATATTTTTGTTACAGTTTGTTTTGATGAAAATATGTGTATTAAAATGACATTGCGATTTTTTTTTATTATTATTTCGGGAGAAAAAGCACTTATGCTACATAAACAGTATTGCCTTTTGCCCCGAAACTAAACTGACATTGCAACTATTTTTTAAGTACATATATTTTTATCAAAACAAGCTGTAACAAAAATATTTTGCAATAAATCTGGTAAACAAGGTTAATCTTCCATGAGTGAGTAAATATTTGAAATTCACGATTAAAATTTTAACAGGTATTCTCTAAAATGGCTTTGTCTGCTTTTCCGCCTATAACTCTTAAATTTTAAATATCTTCAAATAGACCTGAATTTTATGCAAGCTATTCAGGCTAAAAGAAAACCATTTTTGTTAATAAAAGTTATAGGCGTAACTTTTAATTCCATGGTTTTTTCCACATTGGAAGAAATTGGCCATCCTGGGTTTATGTTATTATTTATTAGAAAAAAAATATATTTTAAATATAATGAGCGAAAAGCACGTGTTTAAATTGATGTAATATACCAGTATGTATGTATTTTAAATAAAGTTATGTTTTTCAAATGACGAGTATATTTTTAAAATAATAATTTTATATTTTGAATGAAATGAATGCAACATAAACGCTGGTGGTGGGGGAAAATATTTGACGGTTTATGAACTGCAGCCGGCTAACATAAAAGTACTTTTTTACACTGTTTATTTAATCTGACCCTGTTCATATATATGAAAAGATAAAAAAAAATTTAATCGATTTTTCCCTCCCAGATATGCTAGAAAAATAAAAATTATGTACATGGATGTGTTTCTAGTAACAATACAACATTTTAGTATTTTTACAACTTGATTATAAATTAGCAAATTAATTTTACGTTATCTAAACGTAGCTTATAAATCCTTAAACATTCTTTATGGTTGTTACAACTGTATATACAAGTACAACAAAACAATTGAGTAAGTTATGTAACAAACTACGATTTCTAAAATATACCAGCTGGTTGGGAAATTGCAAAAGAGAAATATTTAAAACCTTTAAGCATCTTAAACGTGATTTTCAGCCCTATAACTTTTTATAAAAAAGTTAAAATATTATATATTATTAAATGTCAGTGATTTTAATACGTTCAATTGGCCCATCTCCGTCCGCAGCCCTTTTTTCTACTACTTATTCCGACTCTTTTGCGGAAGCCAGACTGAAAAAAAAAAGTTCAAAAATTGAAACCGGACAAAATTAAAAGGGAAATTTGAAATTATTGGCTACCGACCAACAACTGCTACGTCGAGCTTATTATTAGTCTATAGTTTTCAGTTATTGGCAATTGTTGTGTGTTTCATAAGCCTTTTTCAAATTTGGAGAATGTTCCGCAATTGGGTTATTTCGATAAAAGTTACTGCCATTTTCTAACCATTATTTAACTTTTATACAGTTACAATCGTATACTGTTTTCTCATTTGACGCCAATCATGGCTATCGGCCCGATTACGGAAAGTTATCCATTTTACCCCTGCGAAGAACCGGTGTAAGATAATGAATGTTTAATTGAGCATACCACGTACTATTTGTTATTTTATATTTTATTCCAATTTTTGAAGTTTCTTCTATACTTTGTATGCTTTCAGCAATGTTATTCACCTGTGCGAAGTGCAGGTATCCCATGAAAACTATTTTTCCCGTATATGACACAATGACCGACATATTTCTAGATTAAAAAAAAAAAAAGTAATTTCTCGATTTTAGGAATTTTTTTAAAGCTGTTGTCTAAAATTCTCAAAATATTTAAAACTATAAATAATCAATTATTGCTGGTTTAATAGTACAAGAATTACTGCTTGTATTTTAAATTAAAGGGGATCCTAATGTAAAATTAAATGAGTTTTAAATGGAATGAATGAAATACTTCTATTTTAAATATTATAAATACAATTCGATCAAGAGAATATTTGGCAATTTATCGCCTGCGCCCGGTAAAAAAAAAAATATGCCTAATTAATTAAATAATTTATACTTAAACTCTAAGCGTAATAAAACGTTTAATTCTCATTGGAAATACACATGTTTATGTAATTTTTATAACTTTATCTTATCAGAAATTGAATTAAAAACGCTGCTGTAAAATTCTATCTTAACATACATTAACAAATTTTTATATGTCCTTGTTCATTGCATTACAAAAACATAATTCAAATAGAACATATTAAAATCACTGACATTTAATAATATATATTAAATAATATTTTAACCTTTTTATAAATTATAATAAAACACAAAACTAACCTATTTTTCTCTTTTGGGAAGCGAAAAAAATGAGTTCTCTCAGATAGAGAGTTATTTTTGCAGTTTTGAAAACTGCAATAATTAGAACGCCAACGTGGCATTTTCCCAAATAATATAAGTTCTTAAAAGAACTGATTTTCTTTAAATAACTAACTTCAATTAATTAATTAAATAATGGCGAATAAATAAATCGAATTATATCTATACTTCCAACAATTAAGTACTGCAGACGACAAACGAATAAAATCACGGCTGCGTGTGCGCATAGTTATTTCATAGATATCGAACTTACAGATCATCCACAAAGGGGAAAGAAGTTAATAATCCTCTTGTAGTTCACTCCGTCCGATGGGTGGCGTATGACCTTGATTGACGGGACCTCGCCTTTAATTTTGCGGTTACCTCTCCCATTTAAGATAGGACGCTTACTTATATCGCTTTGCTCATGTCTGTTGGTTCCCAATCCTGCGTCTCCTGACATTGAATTTCTTTTTAACGCATCTTTATCGCGCCTAGATTTCCTATTGTTCCTGGTCTGCACAATTCTTATCGGCTTATCGCTTTGATCGGCCGTTAAATTTATTCCTAGACGGGAGTCACTTGACTTCTCGAAATCCCCACAGTTACAATGCGTCTTCTTTATTTTTGACCTTCTTCTAGCTTCGCTTAACGACTCGTCCGCATCTTGTTCTCTTTTAAGAGCCTACTTCAGTCATTTGAAACACTGATATCACCTAACAGGCTGAAAAATGTTGCCACCTCGAGGCGTATCCCAGTCCCAAAGATTGACATCTTAAAAACCAATGATATTTCCTAAACTTGTAATTGACAAAAAAAAGGGTCATCGCACAATATAAAGCTATACCCCCCCCCCCCACCCCACCAGGCAAATATTTGGGGGTGGGAGAAGGATTAGATAAGTAGCACTGCGCCGTCGGGAAAAAAGTAATTAGCAAACAGACAGGAATTGGAGATAGGCTTCCAAAACCATCTTCTGAAAAAAGTTTGGCAGGTATGCGACAGAGTTCTGCACGTGTAGAAATATCCAGCCTGGTACCGAGCCGACCCATAGAAAAAAAAATATTCTGCCCGGCCTAACTGCAGTTCTACAAAACATATTTTTTGCAGTAGAAAGAGCACCAAAAATGGGCGATTACTCACAATAAAAATTATAAAACTTTGCAAAAAAAAAACAGTTTTTTACGTCGATATTGTTTAAAATTGTTTCCTATGGAGGTTGGTTAGTGGGCTGTGTTTATGACGGCCATCAGCACGAGGAATATAGACCCTAAGGGGGGGGGGGGAGTGTCCACCGTGGGGGTCTTTCTAAAGGAACCTAATCCGTATTTACGCTTGGAAAAACAAGGTGCGAAGAAAACCACGAAAACTCCTAACGATTAGGCCGACGGGCGCGATTGGGATCGATACTAGCACCTCCCGTCTACCAGCTTCGAGAGCAGAAATGGAGGAGTTCGGAGCAAAAATACATATTATAGCTTTTCTTTTTTCATGTTTATAATCTTCATTTTTAAAGAAGCGCCAAAGACTATGATATTTATATATATATTTTAATGAATCTCTATTTGTATGTAAATGTTTCACTTATTATTTCATATCGTTAATAATATTTTCAGTGAGGACACTTTCATTTTCGGAATCTCTTTCTAAAGTAATAACCCATAAAAAAATTCTGCATTCAAAATTGAAAAAGTAAAAAAACGGCCTTTGTAGAGATTGGTCTCAGCTATCCAATGCAAAAAACATCATTTAAAAATATTGAAATGCAACCGAGAAATCTTTATAAATTTCTTCCATAGGATTAGCATTAGCGAACGGGTCTTTCCGGTAGACTAAAGTAGCCTCTTCTCCGTTGCATTTCAATATTTTAAAATGATTTTTTTTTTTTTTTTGCTTTGATAGCTGAGATCGATCTGTACAAAAGACATTTTTTGCTTTTTCGATTTTGTTTACAGATATTTTTAGTGAGGACACTTTCATTTTCGGAACAGGTGTCAAAGTGAAAACACCCCCATAAAAAATTCTGCAATCAAGATCGAAAAAGTGGCCTTTGTACAGATCGATCGCAGGTATCCAATGGAAAAAATCATTTAAAAATATTAAAATGCAACCGAGATATCTTTATAAATTTCTTCCATGGGACTAGCTTTAGCGAGCGGCAGTGTTGCCAGATTGGGGACTTTTTTAATTCAGATTATTTGACTGTCACTACTTTTTTAAAATAGTTTAATCTATTTCTAAATAGGCCGAATATTTCTATTTCAAAAAAGCGGTAACAATCAACAATCTGGGGACAAAAAAGTCCCCAGTCTGGCAACTCTGGCGAGCGGGTCTTTTCGCGTGACTGACGTAGCCTGTTCTCGGTTGCATTTCAATATTTTTAAATGCTTTTTTTTTTGCATTGGATAGCTGAGATTGATCTGTAGAAAGGCCGTTTTTTGCTTTTTCGATTTTGTTTACAGATATTTTTAGTGAAAACAATTTAATTTTCGGAACCGGTTTCGAAAGTAAAAGCATCCCCATAATAAATTCTGCAATCAAGATCGAAAAAGTAAGAAATGGCCTTTGTACAGATTGGTCTCAGCTATCCAATGCAAAAAAAAATCATTTAAAAATATTGAAATGCAACCGAGATATCTTTATAAATTTCTTCTATAGGATTATCATTAGCGAACGGGGTTTTTCCGGTAGACTAAAGTAGCCTCATCTCGGTTGCATTTCAATATTTTTAAATGATTTTTTTTTCTTTTTTTTTTTTTGCATTGGATAGCTGAGATCGATCTGTACAAAGGACATTTTTTGCTTTTTCGATTTTGTTTACAAAAGTTTTTAGTGAAGACACTTTCATTTTCGGAACCAGTTTCGAAAGTGAAAAAGCATCCTCATAAAAAAATTCTGCATTCCAAATCGAAAAAGTGAAAACGGCCTTTGTACAGACAGATCTCAACTATCCAATGAAAAAAAAAAATCATTTAAAATTATTGAAATGCAACCGAGATGTTTTTATAAATTTCCTCCATGGGATCAGCTTTAGCGAGCGGGTCTATTCTCATGAATGAAGTAGCCCCTTAGCATTGCTGATTCGAATTGCAACAAAATATGCTTATTATTTAATCAAAATGTTTATAATAAATTAAAAAATTATTCGATATCCTTTCAAAAGGGAAAAAATAAAAAATAAAATAAAAGCAAAACAACATATACACTAAGCAGAAATATATCATCTGTGTATGCTGATTTCAAACGCAACAGAATTTGCTAAGCATTTGTAAATTAGCTGAAATTTTCGGGTTGGGTTGATTTTTGACGGCCGATTATCTACTCGAGGGACATGGACCCGAAGGGAGAAAGCCCTTCGTGGGGGTCTTTCTAAGGGAACCCAACCCGTATTAACGCATAGAAATCGAAGGTTCGAAGAAACCCACGAAAACTCCGAACGATTAGGCCGACGGGTGCGGTTGGGGTCGAACAACTCCCGTCTACCAGCTTCGACAGCACAACCCACAACCTCTCGGCCACTGGTGGGGCCCGAAATTTTCGGTAAAACACTCAAAGAAATCTTTCTTAAAAGTTTCGTAAACACATTTCTCAGTTTTAAACTAGTACAATTTAATAATGAAACTGTACTGTAGTTATCTTTTTGTTTACTATACTAGGGGGCTCGGCCCCCTACGAGCTACGCTCGCCAACCCCCGTTCAGACACTGCAGTCCCTAAAAGCACGCTAATTTGATCGGCTTTAAAAAGATTTTGGAAGATTGAATTATAATAAAAAAAAAAAAAAAGAAGCGATCTCCCTATAAACGGGTTTCTATTCATTTCTCTTTGATTGGGGAATTTTACGAAAAAATCAGCTGCTGTTAAAAGATACAATGGCATTTCAAAATCATCTAATATAAAATGAATTAAGTAAACAGAGTCTTTGTCTCCCGGTATTTTTTAACAAAGCGAAAAGAAAGTCCTTTTAAATAAGACATTTTAAATATATCGTGTTTAATCTGACGTAATTTTCACCAAACTTTTCTTTCCCTTTTTAATATTCACGTGAAAATGTTTTTATTAGAAATGAAATATTATTTGCGCTGTCCAAAAAAAAAAAATAGTTGAAAAGTTCATCTCAAAATATCAAGTAAATGTCTCGCGCTATTTTAAAATTTATACTCTTTTGCAATATCATTTTGCGTTCATTTTATGTAATAACTGTAATGTGAGGCAAATGTGATGTAATTTCTCCTATTTAAGACTTCTAATGCATGTTAATAAATTTATTATTTTACAATTTCCTTTCTCTGTTAAAATTCATGTGTAATTATAGATGAAGTAATTTTCAATAAGTTCTTGCTTTTTATACGTAATTATTTAATTCTAATTTGAAAGTTTTTTTTCTGTTTATAATAGTCACGTGTAAATAAATTTTTAATTTGAAGCAAACATTATTGCTTCCGTTTTTTATACAGTTGGCAACAGGTTAAATTAGTACAATTTTCTGAAATAAATAAAAAATATCTCTCGAAATTCTGAAAATTTGAATTTAAAATAGAAATGAAACCTCGAAAAATGAGTCAAATTAAAAAAATAAATTAATTCTGCACACCGGGAAATTATAACGTATAAAATGATCTAAAAATTATTAAATTCCGATGTATAGTTTTTGCTCCTATAAAACTTTTTTAGTGGAACGATTTTGTCCAACTTTGGCATTAAATATCTCTTAAAATAATTCTTCGATTTGAAAATTGTCTGCATCAGCGTGTTTATCAAACATTTTTGTATAATACTACCGATTTTCATATTTTTGTATGCATTATTTTTCTTAATATTACCGAAGAAAGACCTCCGGTCACAAAAAATTCAAAACCGGCGGCGGCGGCGGTGACAGCGGTAGTTACTTTTTTTTAGAATAGAGAGATAAAAAAAAACGTTTAATATTTGTGAAAGAAACAGATTCCGCAAGAATTACCTTATCAATTATGAAAATAAAAGAAATAGAAAATTTAAATACAAATATATTTTTTCGCCGCATATATCTATGCATTTTTAATGACACTAGTCAATTATTATTATTTTCCCTCCCCCCCCCCCTCCCTGCCGAGTGCGAATGACATATTTCTATAGAATGAGAGACTTTTGCCTTTTGACCTTTACGGAATAAAAAATTCTATCCGGCATTATACTTCAGCAGTAAGAAAGAAAAAAAAAGATTAATTCCAAATCGATATTTCTTTTAAAATTAATTTTTTGAAAAGGTTTCGAAAGTGAAAACACCCCATAAAATATTCTGCAGTTAGGATCGAAAAAGTAAAAAGCGGCCTTTGTACAGATTGATCTCAGCTATCCAATGCAAAAAAAAATCATTTAAAAATATTGAAATGCAACCAAGATATCTTTATAAATTTCTTCTATAGGATTAGCCTTAGCGAGCGGGTCTTTCCAGTAGACTAAAGTAGCCTCTTCTCCGTTGCATTTCAATATTTTTAAATGATTTTTTTTTTGCGTTGATAGCCGAGATCGATCTGTATAAAGACCATTTTTTGCTTTTTCGATTTTGTTTACAGATATTTTTAGTGAAGACACTTTCATTTTCGGAACCAGTTTCGAAAGTAAAAGCATCCCCATAATAAATTCTTCAATCAAGATCGAAAAAGTAAAAAAATGGCCTTTGTACAGATCGATCTGAGCTATCCAATGCAAAAAAACCATTTAAAAATATTGAAATGCAACCGAGATATCTTTATAAATTTCTTCTATAGGATTAGCATTAGCGAACGGGTCTTTCCGGTAGACTAAAGTAGCCTCTTCTCCGTTGCATTTCAATATTTAAAAAATTTTTTTTTCTTTGATAGCTCAGATCGATCTGTACAAAAGACATTTTTTGCTTTTTCGATTTTGTTTACAGATATTTTTAGTGGAGACACTTTCATTTTCGGAACCAGTTTCGAAAGGGAAAGCATCCTCATAAAAAAATTCTGCAGTCAAAATCGAAAAAGTGAAAAACGGCCTTTGTACAGATCATTCTCAGCTATCCAATGCAATAAAAATCATTTAAAAATATTGAAACGCAATCGAGATATCTTTATAAGTTTCTTCTATAGCATTGGCATTAGCGGACGGGTCTTTTCGCTTGATTAAATTAGCCTCCCCATAAAACATTCTGCAATTAAGATCAAAAATGTAAAAACGGCCTTTGTACAGATCGATCTCAGCTATCCAATGCAATAAAAACCATTTAAAAATATTAAAATTCAACCGAGATATCTTTATAAGTTTCTTCGATAGGATTAGCATTAGAGAACGGGTCTTTTCGCTTGACAAAAGTAGCCTCCCCATAAAAAATTCTGCAATCGAGATCGAAAATGTAAAAAACGGCCTTTTGTACAGATCGATCTCAGCTATCCAATGCAATAAAAGTCATTTAAAAATATTGAAATGCAACCGAGATATCTTTATAAATATCTTCTATAGGATTAGCATTAGCGAACGGGTTTATTCGCGTGACTGAAGTAGCCTTTTAGCATCACTCACTGCTGATTTGAATTGCAACAAAATATGCTTATTATTTAATCAAAATGTTTAGAATAACCTTAAAAATTATTCGATTGCTTTTCAGAAGGGAAAAAAGAAAAGAAAAAAGAAACAACATATACACTAAGCAGAAATATATCATCTGTGTATGCGGATTTCACCGCAATGGAATGTATTTGCTAAATGATTGAAAATTAGCCGAAATTTTCGGTAAAACAGTGAAAAGAAATTTTTCTTTAAAGTTTGAGAAACACATTTCTAAGTTTTAAATTAGTGTAATCCAATTTAATAATGAATTGTACAATAGTTATCTCTTAGTTTGCTGTATAGCATAAATGTTTATTTTTTATGAAAGAAACATTTAAAGTAATTCAGTAAGAATTGCCTGATAAATGATAGAAAAAAAAGGTATTATAGAAAATTTAAATACAAATGTATTTATTCGCCGAATATATCTATTAATTTTTAATGACACTAGTAACCATTGTTATTTTCTTTCTCCCCCCCCCCCTCCTTTCGGATGCGGATGACAAAAAGATAATTCTAGTATCTTTTGAGAAAAGCGACTTCTTCATTTTGATGTTGTACGCAATTAAAAAATATTTCGGAAATTAAACTTCAAAAGTAAGAAAGAAAAATAATAACAATGATAAATCTGTTTCAATTCCAAATCAATAATGCTTTTTGACAATCTTTATCTTTATTATTCGATTAGATCATTAGAAGTAAGAAAGAAAAATAATAACAATGATAAATCTGTTTCAATTCCAAATCAATAATGCTTTTTGACAATCTTTATCTTTATTATTCGATTAGATCATTACCGTCTCAATAAGCTTCGAGACGGTAATGTTCCAGTCCAGAAAATAGCCATAGGCGAAACTTCCCACCATAGGCAGACTTTCCTGTTTATAGACTCCCGCTGATTAAACAGATGTCGTCTGAAACCCCCCTGTATTAAGGCGGTAACCTTATAGAGGTGGGATTTAGAGCATTTTCGTCTGTTTAAAATGAAAGTGTTTCAACTTTTTATAAATGTAGCATAGATTTAAATTTTTTTTAAATCAAAATAAAAAGCATTTTCAGAAAGCTTAATTATTAAACTATGCATGCCGCTTTACCAAATCTTAAAATGTGCAACAGATTTTTCGCGATAAGATACTAAAGGCGAATCTTTATCAACCTAAAATAAAACATCTAGAACGCCTTAAAATTTAAAAAAATAAATAAACTTTTAAAGTGGCCCGCATAGTTTAAGAGTACAGCTTTTGAAAGCTACTAAAAATGTCAAATTCGAGCAAAATGCAAAAAAATAGTAGTTATAAATTTCTCCCATTGAAATAACATTAGCCGCTCTATCTCGGAGCGTTACTGAAGTAGGGCCTTAAGCCTTTCTTTCCCAACCTTGCTTAATCCTACGTTCAAATCCCCTTCTCGATCGGGTAACAAAAGGTCCCCTCCGTCTACTTTCAAATTCCCATTCATCTTCCTTGACCGGGGTCCATTTTCGCTACATTTTTCTCCCGTATTCGCGTCCATCATTTTTGACTGGGGGTTTCCCTTTTTCGTCTCCTCCCCTTTCGTCAGATCGAACTCCTGTTCTTTTAGTTCGTTTTGGCCTCACTACGGGTTCTTCCGGCGTCTAAAATCTCTGCCTCTCCCTTCTTAATTTTATCAATTAATTTTTGAGTTTCGTTCTCCAAAATGTAGTAAGACATGTCTGATTCTACGTCTGCTTGGCCCTCGTTTTTATCTTCCCCACTCCTTCAATTTCTAAGACAACGTGGGTGGTCGGTGAACGACGCGTATTATTCGTCAACGGCTGCCTAACTCGTATGGCTCGACCGTCTAACTGATTGGGATTAATTAATTGCCTAGGCATCACATCAAATCGAGTTCCTGAATCTCTTAAAGTCGTGCATTCCTTTCCGTTAATTAGAGCACCGCTAAGATAAGGTTTGAAACTTTCCTCAAAATTTGTACCTACGCTAATGTGGTGAATACTAGTAATAGGTTCCAAGTTCCTTTTGTTTTCCGGACAATTGGCTTTTAAATGCCCAATTTTGGAGCAAATAAAACACTTATTCCAATTTTTACGTTCGAAGATCTTTTCTCTTTCTTTTTCAACGTTTTTCTCTCTTCAATTAGTTTTGGTTTCCGAATGCCAATCTCTCGTTTCGTCCTCATTTTCCGTTCTTTCCATTCTCCTATCCCGCTATTTGGTTTAGTGTTCCACGATTTTTTTTACTCTCCTTTTATCGCCTCATATTCGTCTAGTGCTGTAGCGAGCACCAAGGGGTCTTTATAATTCGCCCACGAAACAATAAAATGTTCTTTTAACTCGACCGGCGCGCGTCGTTTGATCTGATCAGTGATCAACAAGTCTTTTAATTCAGAAAATTGCGTAATCCCCAAGCCGTTTATCCATCTTTCAAGAAAACTATTCAATTCGAATTTGAGATCTCTCCACGGGTTTCCTGGATTACGTGCATGTTTATTCAATTTTTGACGGTACGCTTCCACACTCAGTCTGTACTGGGCTAATAACAGCGATTTAACATGTTCAAAATTGTAAATTTTTTGAGTTGGTTCGCGTAAGATCAATTCCGCAATTTCTACCGGCAATAATGCTAACAGGTGTGTGACGTATTCGTCTGGCTCTATTCCGGACTTATTTGCCTGCCGTTCGAACAAATTCAGGAATAATGTTATATCGGATCGCTCAGGATCAAAACTATGCATAATAGTTTTAAGGGGTAATTTAACGGATCTTTCGGAACCGCTGCTAGCCGTAGAATTTCGCCTTTCTGAACTCTGCGTTAATTTTAGCTGTTCTAAAGTAAACGCCCTTTCCTTTTCTTTCTCTCTCTCTTCCCTAACTCTCTCTTCTCTCTTTTTCCTTCTCTTTCTCTTTTTCTGCCGCGATTCGGTCTTCTCTATCTTTCACGACCCTGCCTGCACTAAAGTTAGTTCCTCGTCGTATTTTTCTGCTGCTTCAATTTTTTCGATTGTCATTGCCATATTGTCTTGTTCATCTATTTCCACACTTAAAACTTCCGCGAGATTCTGTAAATCCGCTTTCCTGCAGTACTTAAGTGAATTTAACTTCGACATGACTACGGTATGTTGAAATAATAAAAACGGAAACTAATCGTTTTGTTTATCAATTTAAAAGTATATGAACCTTACACCTCACAAGAAATATTTTACCCCTAAGCACACAATATAAATACACATTTCAAATGCATAACCAATATGTAAAAATAATTTTATGATTTTGCAAAAGATTTTCAGATTTTCTATATTTTTGTGCCAATCGTAAAGCAAAAAATAAAATTCAAGATTTTAAAGCTTTAGAGTCCCTATACACACAATATGAAAACAATAAGTAATTTTTCAAATACTATAGGCAAACCACATTCCCAGTATTTCTCAAGAACTGAACACTCTCTGCAACCTTTATCGAAATGCATCTATACTATTTAGGATAAAAGTTTAATTTACTCAGTTTGTCATTTAGCAATCCCACATGCATGAAAATCTCTCTTTATGCAATCACTCATCAAAATATATTTCTTACACAAGTTATATAAGAAAATAAAATTACTGGGCCTTTTTTTTTCTTGTTTGAGTAGTTATCAATTTAGCCTAGCTAATACTTTCTGCTTTCCAAACATTAAAAATAATGATAAAGATAACATAACATATAAATTTGCATTAATCGTTAGATTTCTATTAACTACACATTATCGATTTATCATAATCTTAATATTTTCATTTACCTCAAAATCAAAACGTTCCTCTTATTTTTATCTAAACAACATTTTAACATCTTATCAGTATGATAAATAATAGTTTAAGAGTCACTCAAAATGAAATGAGCTTACCTGTTGCAGTTGTTGCTTGAAGTATCTTGTCTGGGGAACGGTCCGTTATGGCACTCCGTGGGTGTCGTCCACTGTAGCTCAAGAGCTCGTATAGGGCATGTTGCGTCCCACTGTTTGTCGTCCAAGGTCCACGTTGCACTGTCTCGAAGCACTGTCTAGTTGATCTAGATGAACTGTCTCATTGCCATTGTTCTGGATGAACTGTCTTTCGTTCTGGACGAACTGCCTTTTGTTCTGGGTGAACTGCCTTTTGCTCCGGAAGGGCTGTCCGTCTGTCTTCCTCGGAACTGTCGTTTCGATTCTTTCGGCTGCCTCTCGAGTTGTTGTCAGAAACTCCGGGTGTTCGCCGTCTGTTTCCTCCTGGGCTTTCCTCTAATAACAATTATTCTTACTGTAAATCTTCTAGCTGCCACCAAGTTGTAACGGAGCCGGTGTCGTAAGGTGGTGTGGTAGCGGGCAAACTTCAACGGCCGAGTCTTTTAAAATCGAAGAAAATCTTTTATTGCATTACAAGCAATTAAATAATGGTTTTCCAGATTAATTAACTATTTACAACATTCTATATCATTGAGTTCATTTACAGCTTCTAAATAAGTGTTCATCGATTCAAGTCCAGTCCTCGAATAGTAGATCGCTTTCAGTATAGTCAGTCTCTTATTTATACAATATCCACAATTTTCGAAGATAAGAGTTCGAGATGCTCGACAGGAATGTCGCACTTTTTGTAGATACTCAACCGAGATTTAAGAACCTCCGATGTTCACTCCGTGATGGAGCACTTTACAGCCTCGACCGGCTTTCGCTTTTAGCGTGCTTCGGAAAATGTTCCGAAGCCGTTAACCCGTGAGAGATTTCCACTCTACACAGCCAGAAAACTTGAAGTCTCAACTTCAACAGAAGGAAAAAGCTCTCGAGCATCCTCCTGCATACCCCTTTATCAGCTCCGTTCTTCGTCCAGAACAAAAGTTACTTTCCTTAGCCACTCACCATCTGTGACCCATGAGCTCATAAACAAGCTCGCTCTCTATAGACTGCATTCAGAAACCTGACGTCAGGTTAACATGTAGTTTCACTATCTAGTTTCTCACGGGAAAGCGACCCTCGTGAACATCAAAAGAATACTTTCTCTCGCTAAATAAAGGGGTACCTTTCACACTAATGTCACCTGAAAAGATGGATTGAAATAGATGTATTTGTTTCATCTTTTGCGACATTTTCTAGGACTCTGAAGAAATTTTGAGACTAGGTGAAAATACATTAGATTCCCTATGCTGGCAAGAACTGAACACCGAACTGCCTTGTAAATTTAGAGTTTCAATGTGAGATATCGTCGAATTCTCACACCTCTGTTTCATAAATAAAGCTATAGTGTATACAGTAAGCATGAACTTTTATCACTCTAACGCAGTGGTTCCCAAACTTTTTGACTGGCGGAGCCCCTAAAGTCTACCGTACCCTACGTTACAAAGTAACGTTTTTTAGGTGCATTGCTACCGATCATTGGAAGAGGGAATGAATAATAATCTAAACAATTGTGCATTGTCCCAGAAATAAAATTATGTTTTGAAACTGTTACTGTAATACTGAATGTATTTTCAATTATCATCAATACAGATGGAATTGTCAAAAGTTTACAAACCTAACGTTATAAAACCTCCAAAACCTCTGAAGAAATTTTGAGACTAGGTGAAAATACATTAGATTCCCTATGCTGGCAAGAACTGAACACCGAACTGCCTTGTAAATTTAGAGTTTCAATGTGAGATATCGTCGAATTCTCACACCTCTGTTTCATAAATAAAGCTATAGTGTATACAGTAAGCATGAACTTTTATCACTCTAACGCAGTGGTTCCCAAACTTTTTGACTGGCGGAGCCCCTAAAGTCTACCGTACCCTACGTTACAAAGTAACGTTTTTTAGGTGCATTGCTACCGATCATTGGAAGAGGGAATGAATAATAATCTAAACAATTGTGCATTGTCCCAGAAATAAAATTATGTTTTGAAACTGTTACTGTAATACTGAATGTATTTTCAATTATCATCAATACAGATGGAATTGTCAAAAGTTTACAAACCTAACGTTATAAAACCTCCAAAACTCAAGAAATCGTAACATTTGCTTTACAACAAATTTTACATTATTAGAAGGACGAGCAATAACGCATAAACGCTTAATGTGATTGGATTGTTTTCCACGAATGTCTGAATTCAGGTCCAGTTGATAATAATTGCAGGCAAATGTTTGGTTCTGCATTTAAAAGACTTCTGTATTTCGATTTGGTCTTAAAGTAAGATCTTTAACACTACTATATATATTAGGAATTTTACTCAAGTTTTATAAAAATATTTCAGACAAATAGTTTTTATTTAAAACTATTTAACCCTTTGAGCTCTGATGGGTGAATTTCTTCCCACTTAATTTTAATCTCCAAATGTCACATGAGCACCGGAATATTCTACCAAATTTATTTGAAAATAGATTAATGCATTTTTTCGTGTTTGTTTGTTTTATTGGACACATACATCAGACTTGTGTGCTTGACAACAAGGCCCGCTTATAAGTCATTGTCGATATACAGGGACGAGATAGCACAATGAAATTTACAACACAGAGAATTTTTACATCCGTGAGCTCCACAGTGTGCAATGGAGCCAGCAGGAGTCGAACCCGACAAGCCTCCTACGCTCTAAAGCGATTAGCAGCGTGTTGTCTTAACCACTCGGCCGCGGAGGCCCCATTTTTTCGTGTATATTATAGGCCGAATATTTTGTATACAAAATACTGGTGCCAATGTGACACTTGGGCATTTTGAAGAAATTCACCCCCAGAGCTCAAAGAGTTAACCCTTTTATTCAACTTATTCTGTTTTTTGTATATTTATTTTATGAAAAATTTCTTGTTCAAATCGAAATATTTTCATTTGGTACCACCAAATAACCGGTTGTTGTTGGTATACTTAGTGTAACTTGCTATGAGATGTCAAGTCAACGAGGGCCTCAGTGTTAGAGTTTAAGTTGGATTTATTTATTTTTTTTTTTTATAAATAACGCTGAACACATTTAGAGTCGTCGAAAGCCTTTTCTATTCGGCTGTTAAAAAATGTTGTTTGAAAGAGTTTTTCAAAGCTGTAGGATGCCCCTTAATATTTATTTGTATACTTTTTATCTGGTGTTGTTTGCCTTCTTTTGTAACAAGAGGGACGTAATCGATATCATCGTTTGACTCAGAATCCGACCAATGCATGTGTTTCACCTTAAAAGAAGTCAAGTTTGATAAATGAATCGGAAATTGTGACAGATTTTCATTGCAATGATAGATACATTTATTTCATTTTGCTAAACATATCGGAAAAAAATATGCAATTAGAATTCACAATCTTCATTAGTTAAAAGTTTTGCTAGTTTAGAGCTATGGTTCTTCTAATACCACCTCTGCAGTTGCAACAATCGTGTAAACGCTCATTATGGACAATACCATCTTACTTAAGTATGTAATTAGGAGGGGCGGATGCCGGCTTCCAATAACTTCATACATAAGCTTAAAAAGTTTCCTTTTAAGAGTTCGTGATTTTATATAGTTTATTATTTTAATAGCAGCATTTAACCTTTTCATAAGTTCAAAAGACATTTTCCCGGGGATAGAGTGTCTCTATAAAGAACGCAATAGATGGTGCTACGGTGCTTTAATCTTTAATTTTTGCAATGGCATTATGACTCATCATTGCTTTTGCATCATCAGTGCATTCATGTTCATATGTGTTTTCCTATGAATTAATGTATTAATCAAAAAATATTTTGTCCCTTAGTGCGTTGGTTTGTAGTGATCGACAAAAATATGATCCTGATGGCTTTGTGAAACTTCTTTCAGACTGGCGTTAGTAATGCGCTTAATTTTTATAAAAGTTAATGTTCTCAAACACCGTAATAATAGAAAAGTCAAGTTAAATTCGGGGTGCCCGTTTTAAAAAACTCAGTTAAGACTCTTAACGTTCCTGGTCTGAGCGGGATATTAGTATATGTAACTGAAAAATGCTATAACAAAACCGCTAACCCAGTGACGTCAGTATATTCATTCATTTGTAGAGCAAATTTTGTACATCCGAAGAGGCTGTTAAGTGTTTTTTTACGTCACCTGTTATAGAGTTATTTTTAAAAAAATGATCTATTTGACAACGAAACACCGAGACAAATTTAACAGCATTTTTATAAAGTAAATTCATAACAATATCAATTTTATGAGGTTTATTAAGAGTCTTTGCAATTATATGATCTTCACAAACTCAAACGACTCATTAAAATATAAGGTAAGAGCCATGGGGTCATATGCGTTGACTTAAAGCGGGCAACAGGGTCTAGCAAGACAAACTTCTATCACTCATTATAGAACATTATTTTTCAGCTACTTAATCACAGCGATTAAACAGGACAAGAGGAAAAATTTGTTGTAGGAGTATATCTTATTGCCTACTTCGAACCCGTGATGTCTCCCTCCACCTATGTCCAAAACATTTCATATTTGCTTTAAGAAGTGTTGTGATATTTTCTTTTGAAGCATTTCTTTTCCCTTCATATTGAATAAAAACAGGCGATTTATCTTTCAAATCGGAATGATGACGTAGTTGAGCATGAAACGTGGAGTAATTGGTAACTTCCTCTCAAGTCACACTAAGAACAGAAGTTGAGAAATGGAAATATCCAAATTTTCCGCATTTTTTGATCGGAAAACGTAAAATTAGAGCGTGAATTAATATTTACACCGGAAATTTTAAAGAAAAGAAAATTTAGTTTTTTGAAGAAAAAATAATCCTTGCTTTAAATGTGTTGCATTCGTTCAAATTTTCATTATTTTCCTAAAGCCCGGCGGAGCACAGTTTGGGAACCTCTGCTCTAGTGTATACCATCTGCCTATAGAGTATACTCTCCCCTTATTTTACGACTACAACACTGGCTTAGACGACATTTCCACTTCTTTTCAAAATTTCAAAAACAGCTTAATGACAACAGTGCTGCCTCTTATTGCGAAAAGACAATTTTACAAACTAAAAATTCAACATTTTTCCTTTATAATGACATATTAATTATAATTTTCTGTTTTTTTTCCCCAATGATTGTGTAAGTAACTTAATTTTTTCTTGATTGTCTTTTAACGATTTATGTGCCGGAATGTACAGAGTTCCGTTATTATGATCATAGAATTTTATAGAACATTTTTTGTACATGCACCTTTTGAAATTTTAAATTTTTCAAAAGCAGTTCTGGGCGAGCATTTACGTTTCTAAAGAAAGAGCCCTAACAACTCCAAGCAAATCGTAATTTAGAACACTTTTAGAACGTTTTCCGTTCATTTAACTTTTTTAAGTTTCGAACTTTTTAGAAACCGTTCATAGCAAGTATTTACAACTAAAAACTAACCACCAGACCAAATTTCAAACTTGTAGCCCCAACAATTTCACAGAAATCGCATTTTTAGAACGTCTTCTGCTCCTGTACCCGGTTGTTGTACCGACATAAAATATAGATTATGTTGGAACAGAGATGGCCAGCAACATTTTGCCATCATTGTTTTTAAAATCGGTTCAGAGATTACCCTTTACAAACAAACATTACTTCTTTGTAATATTAGTAAAGATTAAAATACGAGAGAAAATATTTTTATCCTGCTGCACGCTGGGATTCTTGTTCAAACTTACTGAAGAAGTGAGTTCTTCATACATATGCTTGCATTAACCTTATCTTTATTTAAGTCAATGTACCTCTTAAAAAGGAATAGATTTCTCCGAACTTTGATACATTCGTAGAGTCACTCATACAAGTAAAAAGCATGAGATTTGTAAGCATGACTTCTGAAGCGATTTGAAATCGAATAGTGTTTCCTTTTTTAAAATTTATAACATCATCAGTTATAATTAATTGCTGTCTTATGACGACTATTCCTAAGCTGACGCATGTTGAAAATTGTCTTAAAAAGCTTTGGCAGCATTTTCTGAAAGATATTTTAGTCCAAAAATTGGTAAATTTCTGAATAATAACAACTTCAAATTTAGTACATTTAAGAAGAAAAATAAATCGCGAATATGGAGGAAATTTCTCTTTTGATAGAAAATTGATTGTACGTCTTTTTGGATGAAGGTGAGGAGGGGGCAGGTTATGTTTCTTTCAAATAAATTAATTTTGCCAGCGTAAACTGAGGAATTTTTTTTTCAGCGATTGAAAAATAAATAAGTACGAAAGTAGAATAACGAAAATTCGGTGGCCTGGAAGAGCAAATTATTGGGTGGGCTCGGGCCCATATAAGTTGGCGCTACTGTCTATACTACATTAACGTTCTTTCACCCAAATGTAGTTTTATTTTCATGCAACCAGAAGCAAATAACGTTAACATTAAATAGCTCACTATCATTTTTATGAGTACAGAAAAGTATAACTTAATCAAATTTACCGCTTTTTTCACGACCGACTACGAAAATTGTGATGATTTCTCGACAAAATGCGCACCTTTTTCCGCGATCATTTGAAGAGATTCGCGGATCTTTAGACGAAATTCGCGGATCTTTTGACAAATTCGCGACCAATTTCTGGACTTATATGACGAAATTCACGATCAGTTTCTGGACTTATATGACGAAATTCACGATCAATTTCTGCAGCTGTTTTTTCTCGCGATTTTTTCTCGAACGATCGACGAAATTAGCGATTTTGTTTGCGATCGTTCGACGAAATAAGCCATTTTATTCCGCGATCATTTGATGAAATTCACAATTATTTTCTGCATTTGTTTGACGAAATTTGCTATTTTTTACACGAGCTCTTGACGATATTCACGATTAATTTCTGAAATTGTTTGGCGAAATTAGAGATTCTTTTTCCGCCACCGATTAACGAAATTTACATTTTTTTGCACGACCGACTGACGAAAATCGCGATTTTTTTTCCCGCGGTCGTTCGGCGAAATTCGTGATTTTCTCCCGCGACCGATTGACGAAATTTACGATCTTTTATCTCGTGTGACTGAGGACATTCGTTATTTTATTCCGCGATCGTTCGACGAAACTCGCCATTTTATTCCCCGATCGTTTGCCAAAATTCGCAATTAATTTCTATACTTGTTTGACGAAATTTACGGCTTTTTCCACTACCGATTGACAAAATTCGCTATTTTTTTTTCAATCGTTCGAAGAAATTTGCGATTTTTTTACGCGACCTCGAAGAAATTTACGACTTTCTGCACTACCGATTGATGAAATTTGCGAAATGTTTCTCCGTTATCTATATTTCTTCAATATTCAAGATATTTATATAAACCCCCTCTTTATGCTAATGACTATAAATTATCATCTAGATACTCTTTTGTTTCATAAATCCAAGTTATTTTACATTGATATCTTTCACTATTTTTCTTAAGTACACTCTAATAAACTCCCTGTGTTAATTTGTACAATTTTTAAACAAAACCCCAGTTCTCAAAATGAGTGGTCTATTTTGATTGATTGAGAAAGCAGGTACAATTCTATTGCCAGGACCTCTATTCTCAGCATTTTATCCCAGTAAACAAATCTGCGAAGCCAATTCACTTAAAAATCAGCTGTATGGTGTATTTAAATCCATGGGAAATACATATTTTTGCCCATAAAACTTATGAATTTTCCTTAAAGCATATTTGTGCTGAAAAAAAGGTGTTTTGTAACAACCCCACTTTCTTTTCATGGGATAGTTTATTCCAATCCCTAGCTACTCTAAAACCAGATAA
The DNA here is from genome assembly GCA_963932465.1 of Maratus speciosus. NCBI lineage: Eukaryota > Metazoa > Arthropoda > Arachnida > Araneae > Salticidae > Maratus > Maratus speciosus. The sequence goes on along the minus strand of OZ010790.1, from coordinate 153,222,681 downwards.
TTCAAATGTTCCAGTAGGAAGCAGGTGCTTGTTTTCTCGAAATTTTGGCAGGAAAACAAACGTCCGCATGCAGCTCCCTACCCTTTAGTTTTGTACTTGGGGTAGACCATAGACTTCGCATATAACTGGACTCAGAAATAGCAACCCTTTCTTGACGCCGGGATCACTACCCACCGTCACGTGATGGTGGGCAGGGAAAACGCGCCAAACCGGTTTTTCTCCTCTGGTTCCCGTTGAAACTTTCTTGCGTCGGACGTTTCTCTCGCATAAATCAAATCCGACAGTTGCCAATAAGGTGATCACCGCCAAAAAAGACAACCTTTTGGCGATGAAAGCGGAAACATGTGTGCCTCAAGTTCTGACCGAAATAACAATGGGATTCGGCCTCTACTTCTTATCTTTACTCGGAGGGGTAGACAAATTGAATATTCAAGAATTTTCTATCCCATGTGGGACTAGAATTAAGAGTCAAAATGTATATAAGAAAAATCTCATGGAGGAGAGAAGTGAAAAAAGAATAACGCAATGGAGTTTAGCACGACAGTGTGTGGCTAGTATAAAAAATACTTTCAATGCAGGCACCATTTTTTGCCATTCTTGTGGTGGGGCAAGTGCAAGGATATAAAAATTGGGCCGCATCGCCAGTGTCACATTGACTGCTTGGATTTTGACATCGGGAAAAAAAGAAACAAGTTTTCGCTCTCGGACCAGAGAAGGGATACTCCCTTGTTCAGACTCTGTTTGGAGACCAATGCCTCTTTTATGCCCAAGTGATCTGGAAAAGTTGCAATCGGGTTTTATCAAGTGTCTTGCATAGACTTAGAAAAATAATGTATCATTGTCCTCTAATAGGAAATTTAGTTCAGCTAAACTACTGAGGAGTACCGGGAGGTTAATATCCAAACAGTCAAGCGTACAATACCTTTGGCAAAAGTCAAAAGTGCCAAATGATTTGGTAAGAACAACACTATTATGCTTGTGCAGAACTGCATCATTATTGCTTGTTTACATTTAATTCCGCATGAGTTTCAGAGATCAATAAAAACAACTCTGATTATACTTGCAGCTGAGTTGATAAGGACAAAAATCTTCTAGTTCATAACATCAACAAAAGTTAAAGTAGAAGCATTTAACGGTTCTAACAGTTAACATCAGAACTGTCAAGTGTACAGCATAAAGAGATTTACCTCTGTGGGAATCCACTATGTTTGATCTCCAGTTATGTTTTTGGAGAAAATCGGTAATAAACTGCTGTTGCAGGGCATCCAACACATTTTAATCTCCCAAAAGACGGAAAAGGCACCATTTTTTGTTTAAAAAGGGGCCACTTATATTAAAAAAGAGGACTAAAAAGGGATCATGTCTAAAAGTATCACAGTTTTCTCCTATACATGCAAACAAATTTTTAAAAATTACTTCAGGAAATATGCTAATTGGTTAGCTTAATAAAGATGTGTCACTAAACTATATACTCAGCTAAATGTCCTAGTGCAAGATAGAAAATATTCCAATATTCAGCATTCATATTGATAAAATTCTCCTAGAAGGAGCTTTTAATTCAAATTGTTGCTTTATTAGTATTTAGAACAGCAAAAAATTATTTGCAATAAAATAAAAACCCTAAAAATTAATGCATGTAAAGAAAATATTAATTTTTAGCAGAGTTATACACCAACAATTATGAAGTATAGTGCATTTCTTAGAATTTAACACGGATTTTAATCAAATTAAAAAATATTCAGGTAAATTATTGCCGAAACGTCAGTGAAGGCTTACTGTGGAGACACGAAAAGTTTTGGTTTCTGTTATGGTGTTATTACACGTAGAATCCCAGGCGACAAAAGACGCCGCGTCAAACTCCTCCCACAAGTTCTTGATGCGAGGGTTGCCAAAATAAATTCCGAACCCGTTCCCGTACTCGCCTATTCATCGCTCTAAACAGACAGCCAAGCGAGCGACCGTGCCAAGAGGACTGTTTTCAACCTGTTTAAAGAAATGAGACTTTTTTTAAACGGATTTTCGACAAAATTGTAATCGCGGACTGTATAAAACGGACTTTTTTTAAAAATTTTATTAAAAATATAGTAAAGTTTAAAGATACGATTGAGAAGTCAGATGGTTGAACTTAATGTTAAAAATAGTGGTATATAGATATTTAGGAGTTAGATTAAAACATGGAGTTTTGACATTCATAAAAGGAATCCGGTATAAATTTTCCAGTGCAGTATACAAAAAAATTCTTTCTTTTTTTAATAAAGTTTAATCGGAATTCTAGGGCTTTTTGAATTTTACACAAAATTTTTTATCTACATTTAGTGTTTTTGTAGAAATTTTTCGACTTCGTAAAAGAATCCTATTTCAAAGTATTAGCTCAGTATAACAAATTTTGTCTTCTAAAATTTTTACCGATACTGGCGAATTTCAAATAAAAAATTTGATTGATATCTATATTTCAACAACTTTTATAATATTCATACATATATAAATAGCCCTACATGTAAAAATTTTTATAAATGGGATTTTAAAACACTCCATAAAGCAGATAAGGGATATAATTTAGCATATTTTTTCCAAATCATCGAGGAAAACACCCTTTATGTACTGAATTATGAAAATTTTATATTCTAAAGCATTTTTCGCGAATTGTTTAAACTACATTAGAAGATTTTTTAAGAAATTATAGAAGGATTTTAGAAGTATTGAAGGATTAATTAAATTTAAATTTATAGGGATTTTGAGCAATATTTATAACCCCACTCAAATCTTTTATTTTTAATATTTTTCTTAGCATTTTGTTGAATTAGGAAATGTACAAATATAATGTTCTTACAATAGAAATATTTCCGAATTGAAAAATTCCCAACCCCCCCCCCCCCAAACGCCAAGAAAGCTGAAAATATGCAAAGGCAAAAGAAATCATCCTTTTAAAAATATTTCTGTTTTGTGTAACCCATAAGGCTTTATGAAGAAGATAAAGTAGTATATCTATAACTCATTCTAAACTATATTTCAACTAATCGATGTATTAAATGAATTAACAAGCATTTTAATAGTACTTATAAGTACCGCCAGTAGATAAAGGGTTAAAGAAGCATAAATAGTATTAATTTAATACGGTTAAACCTGAGTAAGAGAGAAACTTTTATTAATGCTATTTCTTCTGAAACTGCATTTTTAAAATTAAAAATCTTTGTTAGCGAGACCACAAAATCTCTAATTGAAATTGCTTTATTTGTCTTGATACTTACCTTCATAATTGAGACAATTTTCACTTGTTACCAAAGTTCAACATGAATGACCTCCTGAAACTAAGAACACAAATATGTCACCTCTACCAGTATAATAGTTATTACTGTCACTTTGAGAGCCTTTTTAGTAAAAGAAGCACTTGTTGATCTTATATAGGGGAGGTAGGGGTAATTAGGATCAGGGGCACTTCAAGGGCAACTTGTAACACATAAAAAAATTGACCATGTTAATTATGAAGTCTGACTAATATTCCACGTGTGCAATTTGTTTGGAGTGAAAATGTATATTCCTGTACAAGTAATTACTGTTTTTCCCAGAACAGAAAGAAAAACGTTGTCTGTCAAAGTGAGAATGTTTTAGTTAAAAGGGCCCTGTTTAAAAAGTTGTAGGAATATTGAAATATAGCTATGGATTTAAATTTGGAAAAAAATTGTTTTTAAGAGGAAATGGTTACGTTTTGCAACAGACGAAGCATAATGTTAATAAACTGCATGATTCTAATTATCCCAGAAATAGCATTTTCGGGTTAAGAGTATATTGGGATCGCAAATTTTATTTTCTATTTAAATCAAATTGCGGTTTAGAATGCATTTTAATCTTTCAGTTTTCAGATCCCGTAATATACCCCAAGTTCGGTTTACTTTACTGCACATTTTCTGTTAGCAAAACATTTATTTTACAATTTTACCTTGCATTTATTCCAAATTTTAGCCTTGACCGCATATTTTAAGCCTAATTAGGCCTAAACACATTTAATGTAAATGAAATTTTCCTCCTTCACAACATATGAGTTTTGACTGGTCCTTTTCTCCCCCATTTCATGTTATTTTGAAGGAAAAAAAATTATTATTTTTTGAACTTAAAAAATTATATTTTTAGTAATAAAACAAGGTTATTAATTTACAATAGAAAATTTTGCATTCGATTTTGTTTTGTAGGTAGAGTGTAAAATATATAAATGTTAAAAATCCATTAAAAAACTTTTTTTCCAGCGTACTTATCTTTCCAATATTGTATCTCTGAGTTGTAGTTGTAAAACCAAAAATATCTTCCTGTAACGCCCAAACTGAGATCTTTTAATCCCATTTACCCATGACTGTGTATCTTGCAAGGCATGGGAGAAAATACCATTGATCACAATTACCTCATTTTATGGGGTAATTGGTATCAAGAGGCATTTTTTGAAAAAGACACTTGTATCAGGTAACATGGTACATTAAAAATAACTCTTTACACATTTCAAGAGACAACTACCTACTGAGTAAAATTATACAGAACAGTAGTATGTAGTCCACCACTTCATTCTATGACAATCGTCAAAAAGTGATACTAGTTACCCCCAACACCACTAACAAAGACACCACTTTAAGGCTGAGTTGGTCGTTCCTTCAGTTCCAACTTCTCCAAACTTAATTTTATTTATACTCGTATATTCTTAAATAAAACAACTCAAAAATTTCACATGTTAACTTGTCCCACCTAGGAAGTTGTAACAAGATAGATCTCTGATAAGATTAACTCGCACATCCCCCTTTAAAAAACTGATATTCAAAATAATTTATAAGGCGATTTAAATATTTATAAAACACAGGTCACTATATCATTTCTTTTCAAAAATGATAAAAATTATTCTACGAGAATTAATTCAATACTTATCAATTCACAGCATCATTAAAAGAACATTTTTATCCTACTAAACTTTACATGTTTTTCATGATTATTTTAGTACTACACTTCTTAATAAAAGTAGTTTATCTGAAATTGGGTTTAAATTCTTTTACAATGGTAAGGATTACATCATTTCACTCATCACTAGTAAATGGATTTTCTTACAGGCTAAGGGATTTTTAGGAAGTCCTTTAAAAACTGTGCAGTTATAAATCTAAAAATTGCTCTTGCGAATCTAAAAAGCATCCTTTCCACACCAACCACATCCTGTCCTGATTTAAACCTGAGGGGAACTCTGCTGTAATAAACTGCCTTCTGTTGTATATAATTCTTAATTGTAAGAAAAATTCACAAAAATGCATTGTAGCAATAATATTGAAGTCGCGTAAATTTTGTCATAATAATTTTCAACTGTACTTTGAATATTGCTGGCTGTTAAGATTTCTGAAAATCCCCCACTCTTGAAAATTTAAGCATGAGCAGTGGTTCCCAACATTTTTAGGCCACACCTCACCTAAGAATTTCTAAAATCCAGATGCTTCACCTTCCACTGTAACTTGCAATTCCTATTGTTTAAAAAGTGAATACGTATTCACATGAGGGAAGATTAAAAAAGGAAGTAAAATAAATTCCCATTCAATAAATATTAGTCGAAAAAGTTTTATACAAAAAAAAAAAAAAAAAAGTTACATAAAAAAGGCATTTAAGCATCACAAAATTTATGCCATTTTATATACATATATATTCCAGTTATTGCTGTATTTTGAAATTTTGCGAGAGAGCTTTTTGAAAAAGATAACTTATTTTTTCACTTTATCTTAAAACATCCACATGTACTGACTTTATGTTTAAACTGCACCACATTACAAAAAAAAAAAAAAGAAAGAATAAAAGAGCCGATAGGGAATCAGTTTAATAACAAATATCAAGCTCCCCTCCCCCAGCCCTGTGGGATGTATGCATACCATTTGGAACCACTGTTGTTAGATAATGGCTGTAGATTAATACAGATTGTTTTGAATTCATTCAATATTCTGAATCTGAGATCGGAATCTTAGGCTTTAACTGTGAATGCTCTTCGAATTGAGCTATTTGGATGACATCCCAGACAACAAAAAAATTAATACTTGCATCACTTATTTACAAAAAAAATAATTGTTAAAAAATAAAGTGTGATATGCATTCATAGTTTATTCGAGTTTCATTTTTTGTGATTTATTCTGTCAAGCTTTTTCAAATAACACATCAGATGTTGAAAATGGTTGTTTTGAGTAATATTGTGTAGGTTTGGATGTTGTCCAGGTAGCTCAGTTGGAAGAGAATTTACAATTAAAGCCAAAGGTTCTGGGTCGAGCCTTAGGCTGGACACATTTTCACTCAGTTAGAAAAATTGCTACTTGTAAACTACAGTTTCTTGCAACATATATTTATATGCATATACACACAGATTAAATGTCAAATTTATCTAAAATTTTCTTTTGTTTATAATAATCAAAAGGAAATAAAAAGAAATCTTTTAAACTTGACAGTTTATTTCAAGTGCCTTTCTCTTTATGTTAAAGTTATGTAGATTAAAATAATAACCAGCCTAAATAATAATAAACTCAATTTATCTGATTTATCCTTGTACCTAATTACTGATAAGATGGTTATATTCAAAGAAAGAAAATCATGCCCTTTTCAATATTTTTTGGCCATCTATTTTATTTTTACATAGACAGTTGACGATAATGTACAAACATTTTGCACATTCTTGTGCTAAAAGTTCTACATGACACGGTAGCTAACTGCAAAAGGAGAAAATGCTTTAGTAGGGAGAATCTATTTCTTTGGCTTAAAATTCACATTGTTATGATTTTTCTTTTTTGCAATTACAAAGAAATGAGACACCTTCGGACTGTTTGCATCACATTTATATATTTAGATTTTTTTGTGTGTCAAGACAAAAACAATATCCGTTGTGCACCAGGAAGTACTTGCAGGTGTTTGCAGATGTTTCATGAACTCCCAATTGGATATGAAGGATGTAAAAAATAAACAGTCGAAAATTTTGTCCCAAATCAATACAACCTTATCTTAAATGAAATTTATTAATGATTGGCCTAGTTTGATGAGAGCTACAGACTGGAAAGACAATAAAGTAAAAAACACAATAAATATTTCATAATAAAACGTACAATAAGGTCCAACTGCAAATGAGCAATACATTTTTTTAAAGGGAAAAAAAAGTGGGAATGTTAAAAGTTGTTTTCAAATTTTATGTATGAGTAATTCAGAATCAAAATGGATCAGGTTCATAAAACATTATACAGAGATATCTGTAGATAAAATTTATTTGCTCATTGTAATTTTAATTCAAATTTGTAGGAATTTAGCACCATTTTCAACCTACTACTCACTTATTTTGTATTAAATTGATGAAATTACTGGATATAGAACAAGAATCCAGGTTTAATGAGAAAATGGACGTTATATTCTTTGGTTCTGAATGACTTATATTCAACGAAGTGTGTTTAATTTTATGTCTGTTAAAAATTGTGCATCTATTATAGCCCTCCCTTTCCCATCTAACTTTCATGAAAAGGAAAAAAAATAAATAAATAAAAAATCAGAATGATATAAAAATGAAACAAGAGTTTACAATAAAATTCATTTCTTGCACATTAAATAATACTGATCATTGTAATAATACAAGAGAAATTTATTAAAACAAGATATGGCATTCATAACAATTTTAATAAATATTGGTTAAAATGAATTTTAATGTGATTTACAGAGAGTAATATCAATTTCTCTTATAAAAAATATAATTTTTTGCATTTTTCTTATATTTATATACTCTTACAAAATATTTATTAAAATATTTAAAAATAATTCTTTCACTTTTATATGAAAATGAAAGTTTTCAATTAAATTCTAATTCAGGATTGTGCAAAGCAATATCTCTGTAATTGTCTCTGTGTACAGAGCTCTTTTGCTGAGAACTAGATGCATGTACTTCTTCAGAGACAAAGCAGAAAACTATATTTTGAATTTTTCACTGAGCTTTTGAGCTCTGGAAAGACAATATGTACAGATTATACCACCACCAGTATGATCTAGATCACATTTTTAAATTTCAAAGGCACATTCAGTATAACTTTAGTTGCTCTTGTAAATGGTCAATTTAAATTTTATACATGAAGATGTAAAACGTTTACTGACAGTGGTGTGTCGGAAAAGAGTTACCTTAAAAATACTTAGGTTAAAATTTTCAAATATACCTCAGGCTAATTAATTGTCAAGAACCAATATAAACGTTCCTTACATAATTGTAGTCGATGATGCATTCTCATTAACACTAAAAATCATGAAGTCTTTCTCTGGAAAAATAACAAATCTTTTTTATTAGCATTTCCTTTTGAGACAAAGACGAATGTAGCTAAAAATGCCTGACATTTTCAATAATCGTTTCAGAATATATATAAATTTAAAATGTTAGCTGCTCCAATAACAGCCTGGACTTACATTCTAGCAACATGCATTCTATATAATTATGAGATCCTAAAGCATGGCTAGAAAGCCATTTGAAAGATTATTCAGATTTGACAATCAATAGTCATGGAGCAAAGTATTCACATCCTCAAAAATGCACACCAGGAATGCAAGAAATACTTCAAGCAGGACTTGTTCTTAATTCTTTCATTATTGGGCTCTGTTGATTGGTCAAAGTCATGCAGACAGGACTGCAAAATTAAAGATTTATTACCCCGTCCATTTGTTCATTGCAGAAGAAGCTAAAGAAAAATTGGCTTTTCCCTAATTAACATATACAAGACACAGCAGCAGAATTTTTTCAGTTTGTTGTCTTCTCTGCACTGTGACTTAGCTTGTTTGGGCATAATTAGAATACAAGTAATTTCTTCTAATTGACCGACTCCCAGGATTATTATCTGCTACTGAGTTTTCTTGGGTCTAAAATGAAAATGAATTATGAGTAATTAGATTGAAATATCAGTATTAAATCAAGTAAATGTTATCACCATTGTTTATAATAAATAAAAGTTACATTATAAATATAGAATAATGTGATTTGAGTATGAAGTTTAAATGATAAGTTTTATCAAGCTTGACACTAAACATGCTAAGGGGCTGTACTTATACAGTAGCCTTCCTCTTAACCGGAACTCCGCTTTAACCGGCTGACTTTTTTTTCCCAACATCAGGCAAAATTCAGAAAGGAAAATTTCGGTTCTCATTTCTTTATGGTTAATTAACACAAATTTATGTAATGTAGAATAATTTCAACTTCTCGTAAAGGTACGTGACGAGATTTTCAACTATTTAATTTGTATTTAAAACTTTTCATTATTTGTTATTAGTGGTAATTTTTATTTCAATTCAGTTAATTACAACTAGTATTCATTTCACAAAATATAGAAAATATGTACATTTTTAAAACTACACAAATTAAAAAGCTATAATGCATCCTACGCATTTAATTAAATATGCAGTTACTTATTTAATTTTTATTACATCTCCGGTTTAACCGGTTTTTTGCTTAACCGGCTAACCCTCGGTCCCGTTTAGGCCGGTTAAGAGGGAGGCTATTGTATAACTTTTATCAATCTTTTGGTAATTTTGGATTCCTCCCCCCCACCCCCCGTTAATCATATCATTATCAATGTCTAAAAATTCCTTTGATTTTTGTAGTGATATACAAATATGGTTACATTTATTTTTTGCATACTTTATTGATTCGAAATGAAGAGAAGTCAATAAAATATCATTTTATATATGAAATAACTTTATATCAAATTAAATAACACTTAAAAGAAATAGTTACTATTTAAAAGAATTTAATAATAGCCTTTTTTTTTTACATGATGCGTTCAACAGCAATAATGTCTTCTTGCACTTGACCACACAGGGGGAGTGGGGGGCAAACAGAACTTCTTATCAACAAAACAGATGGACAAAATTCTTTCTCCTTTATTTACTAGTAAACACAAAGTATCATTTGAAACGTACTTCACATATGGTTTCTCGAACAGTGGTTTATAGATGCATACGCATATGACAGAAGAATAGGAATGGCAAACATTGGGGTATTACATATTTTGTAATTAAATAATTTTATAATCATTCAAAGATTTTAATAATAACTTTGTATTCTCATAAAAATAGATAACAGACTAAAAAGAGATAACATACAACTTTGATGTAAAGACCTAGTTACAAATAAAAAAAGAAAATGTTGGTAGTGTGAAAAATGATAACGATGTCAAAAGACAAATCCCCCTCCCCTTAGCGATATCTTACGATATCATGTGCCAGACCCACCCTCCCCCCTAAAATAATAACGTTATATATGCACAGCCCCTAATGCGAAACCCAACAATGTAACTGGAAACCATTTTACACTGCGCTCTTTGTGGGTGATATTTGGAACTTTTGTTAGCCAGAAGACCACCAAATATTTCTCCATGACATTGTTATTGACTAACTTAATTCGTAATTTGCTCTGATTATGGATGATCAATGTTATTTCTACTGATATACTCTTATTCCCATATTTAATCATGAATTTTGTAAAAATTTAACAGAGTTTTGCCTTTAAATTTTTGTTTTAAAAAAGCACATGTACGTGTTCATAGAATAATTGGTATATTTTTAGGGACAACTATTGAAGTTTCTATGGTGAGCATTTATTTCAATTTTTGTCAAAAGCTCTTTAATTTATCTATTTTATAAATATTTAGAGCAGGGCCGAAACTAAGGAGGGGCAGAGGAGGCATGTGTCCCGGGCGCCAAAACGAAGGATTATACCTTTGGAATGGATCTTTTTCTGCTGATGGACTGGTGGCTTCCATTATTATGAAACAGCCATTATAAATGAAGTGTTAGCTGAAGATGAAAGAGCAGACGTAAAAAGTTAGAACTCCGATTTTCTGGTCAGAATGGGAGAAAAAAAATGGTCATAATTTTTTTCCTATTCTGACCAGAAAAACAGAGTTCTAACTTTTTATGACGCTCTTTCATCTTCACCTAACACTTCATTTATAATGACTGTTTCATAATAATGGAAGCTATCAGTCCATCATAAGAAAATAACTCGGTTAAAGCAGAAACTCACAGTCGGTTAAGCGGGACTCTACTGTATATTTCATTTTAAAAATGATCTTTAGAATATTTTTGTTAGTGTTCAGAGGGGGGGGGGGGGTCATGACCCCCCCCACCCCACCCCCCCTTGGATCCGCCATTGTAGATCACATAGTTTAGTATTACATATTTGATGATTACATATATTAAATTTAACTAAGTCGGCTATTAGAAAATTAGTAAAATTCTCTTTGTAAATATACTTTATGGAAGGGGGGGGGGGGGGGTTGCAAAATCCATGTTTGCACCGGATGCAAAAAAAGGCTAGTTTCGGCCCTGGTACAAAATCTAGCACACTATACTACAAACTACGATTAAAAGTAATGACTACTGTAGTTTCGTTGCTTGTAGTGTGCTACTTCTGATTCCTGGGTACAATTGTATAACTACTACTTCTGCCACAGCATAAAATTTTATAGACAGATTTCCGGTTACATTTTTATTGTATTACCTACACTTTCTAGTTAAAAGCTCTGCGAAACACAGATAATTGACTTGGCAATTTTAAGCATCACCCCCCCCCCCCCCCCAAGAAAAATATGCCATAGCAATGGCTGTGATTGTATGCTGCTCGAGAGATTTTGAAATACATGAATATTTCTTAAAATGAAGAATAGAAACATGAAATAAGCAAACCTAAGAGTTTATACTCATAACCCTCGATAAAAGACAATTTTTAAACATATAAATATAAAAAACCAACAGAAGTGTAACAAATATGAAATTGTAAATATTTACAAGGGTACAAACTTTTTTTTTTCTTTAAATAGATAATTGAAACAGTTTTTGCATCTGTTATGTGTTGTTAATTTTAGACAATTTTTAAATACATTAACATAAAAAAAAAACTAAAGTGTATATTATACAACCGGTTAAGTGGGGTTTCATGAAAAATCCTTGCTTCTTTTCTGTTATGTTTAGAATAAATTATCCATTTTTTCTTTTATTAAAAACTCAGAGAAAAATTTAAAGTTAATAATTAATGTTAAAGCACTCCTCATTTACAAAATAAGAAAATTATGTATTTAAATCACAATTTGCTATATAACTAATTTGGGTACTTTTCGGTTAGCCGGGCGCCAGTGTTATATATACATATGTATGTATACATATATATATATATATAATGCATATTTATACATATATAGAAGCTATATGCATACATATACACATATGTGTGTATATATACATATATGTATATATAGATATACATACATATGTATATATAACACTGGCGCCCGGCTAACCGAAAAGTACCCTAATTTTAAATGTTTTTAGTTTACATTTAAATTCTAAATGACCACAAAGAAATTAAATAAGAGATTTACATTGTTAAGTAAGAATATAACAGACTTCATAAAATAAACAATAAATTGCTAGTGATGAGATGCATATGCAGAGATAAGAAGAAACAGGATCCTTTAAAGGAACTTTCACAAAATATTTAATCTCAAAACAGGATTTTCATAAACTTTTCAATTTCAAAACCCTTCACTATATTTTTTGACTTAAAAATAGACCTTTCACAAACCTTTCCCACCATCAAACTGAAACTTTTACAAATTTAATTATTTAAAAGTGGGATCTGTCCTGTCACTTTTACATATATGTAAAGTGAAAATATAGATGTTACATGCATATACTTTCTTAAAGATGTATAAACAAAAACCTGAATACAACGATCATTTCAAATTCAGAAAATTATGATTTTAAAACTGACATTTGGATAACTCAGAAAATTTATTTGCAGGAATTGTTTTTATTTTACGTTTAAGATCAGAAAATACACCACATTTAAAAGTAATTTTAATACCGTGAAATAAAAGTTAATAGATACAGAATATTTTATTTTTAATCTAGCAAGAAAACTGCAACATTCAATTTTTTGCATTACACTAACATACAGCGCTGAAAACGTAAACAATTTGGCGAAAAAGTTTTGAAATAGCGCCAAAATAACATATGTGAAATATTATTAATAACAGCAAAGAAATACTTTTAATAAACGCAAAAATGAATTAAAGAAATTAACAGTTATTGAATTTAATTTTGAATACAAGATAGTTCAGAATAAAAGGTGGGAAATATATATAAAAACAAAACATTACACTTACCAGCAGTAAAGCGGGAAGCAGATGTGTCTCTTTTAATTATAATTAAGCTGTTATATGAAGAGAATCTGTGATTTACCCAGATCCTCAAGAAACTAGGCTGTCTTTGTTCTCCTAAAAGTAATACTAATAGTAAAATAAATAAATTTATATTCATTCATGTTTCAGCCACATTCAGCGAGCGGCCATTTTGACAGAAATGTTGATCTTGAAATCCCCAGTCAAAAAGTGACGTCAACTTCCTTAAGCATTTGATTGGCTGTTACTGGCGAGTCGCTTGGCTCTCAGGCGTCAAAGATGCCCCGAACAAGAGAGTCGCTCGCGCTCCAAGCGACTCCCCTGGCTCCATAGCATTAACATGGAGACGCCTGGGATCCAAGCGACTTTGACTCCTCGTGTAATAACACCATTAGTCAGTCTGTTAGTCTGCCTGTCTGTTCCACGATAACTGACGCAAAAAGCATCCGATCGGCTTGAAATTCACTGGGCATGATGATGAGGTACCCGGACTTAGCTGTATAGTTTTTGGTTAAATTTGGTTCATTCGTTTGGGAAATATGAAACATTTTATTTTGCTCTATAATGCTTTTCTATGCAAATCAGACGATTTTCAGATTTTCATTTGTTGAAAGAAATGGCTCATATGAAAAATGGATTTAAATGGTAAATTTTTGATGCTGAAATCTTTAAATAAGATTATTAAATTATTCCAATTAGTTTGAAATTTTGTCAATATAATTGCGAAATTTTTTTTAATTAGGTTTATAATATTGGGGGGAATTTTATGCATGTTTTCCAATAATATAAAGGATTTTGTTTTATCAATTTGACATAAAGCATATTTCATTTTTTTTTCTTTTTCTTTCATCTGCTGCCTAGCAACGTATTTGGTCTTAATAATATTAGTATAATTGCGTGTATAATGTTTCAGTAAAGTCAAGGTCAAAATGGATGAATTAATGCATTTGTATCTTTGCATATAGATGGATTTTAGCCCAGAAATAAAAATAGGCAATATTTCATTTATTTTAATCAAATATTTTGCTTAAAAATACAAAAGTTCATTATGTTCATACAGAATAACGTAACATTTTTCCATAACATTTACCAATATTTCTTTAATTGTTGCCAAGAAAATCAAAACCCGGAATAATATTTTCTTTTAAACAATTTTCAATTGAAATGTTTTGTCGTGAAACAGGAAAATGAAAAATAAAATTAAGAATAGAAAAATTAATATGGCGGCACATTGGAAATAAAAAGAAAACTCGAGTATTTCTTAATATAACAAGATGAAAAGTTTTGAGTAAGTACGTATAGCAGGTGAATTAGACGTCATTTATCGAAAACAAAGATATCTGGAATAAAAAGATCTTGGGTAAAATAAAATTAACTATTATTCATGGAGGAAAGAGATAGATGGAGATGCAGTATGCCGTGAAAACAGTTTGCAATACGATGTGCGTTATCGCTCAGATTTAAATGCCCTCATTCGGCCCAAACAAAACAAGCACGTGGAACAGGGACCGAATTCTTTGACTTCATCCGTGCATTTTTTCTGTAAAATGAAAATGATCTGCTTATATTTAAGCAATAAGCATTCTAAGGTAACATTTCATTGTATTATGAATTAAGAACTGTATTACTAAAAATATTATTCTGTTTTTTTAAGCACGTCGTTGTGTTGTGCCGAATGTAGTGGATTTTAGGGTTACATTTTTGGCGTTACTTCAAGATTTATTGTCTGTGTACGGGTAACACGAATATTTTATTCTAAATTTTATTAATTTATAAAAAAAAAACTCATGCTTATCCTTATAAATCACAGCGTAAAAAAAAGCTAAGATATACTATAACAATCCGCACAATCAATAAAAAATTACGAATGTAAATTTAAATAGACTACGGGGGGTTCAGGGGGGCAGAGTCCCCCTGAAGAAATGCAATTTTTGATTTAAAAAGTTACCAGAATAAGTAGCTCATCAGAATTTCAGAACATCAATGTATAACCACTTGTTTAACACTTTTAATTTCTGAAACTTTACGAAGTATCTTGCATGCTTATAAATATTTATGTAATTTGAAAACAAAAAAGCGATTTGTAGGAAGTTGAATATTACGCAATGAGTGTTAAAAAACAATGACTTGCAAAGATGATGTTGAGGCTCCTGATCTGCAGATTTACTAGTTTAAATAAAACTTAAAAACCGAATAATTTTAAATTCACCACTTTCAAAAATTTAGCGGAGGTATAAATAAAAAATATTTTTAAAATCACAAAATTGTTTAAAACGTATTTAAAATGCTGAAATAATTCCAAAAAAATCCATATTAGTTCTTTCACTTTTAAAAAACTCACTAGACGGCGCCAAAAAAGAACGTTAGCATGATATACTAAAATTCGAAATAAAAAATACTTTTTAATTCTACAGTAATTCCAATAAACTTGAAAAAAAATTTCATAAGAAGTGTATTATTTCAAAAAATTGCCTGTAGATGGCAGCAGCAAACAAAAAATAGTCCAAAGGAATCCAAAATTTATTCCTCTTGTATCGAATTAAAAAATGAGGAATTTTTTTTATATTAAATATGGGTTTGGTTATATTATCTGACATGTAAACAGTAATCAGTCAAGTCAACGTTGAGCTTCGGGGCGCCTACAGGAAGTTGAGCCTTCCTGCGTAATCTCCAACGACATTGAGAAGAAACATAAAGGTGAGTTTCGATGTTGTAGGGGATGGAGAGCAGCAACTATTTTCCCATTGGTTGAGACCCGAAGGCCCCTCCCTCTGGTAGAACAGCTGCCACGGAGAATTGACAGACTCATGTTGGTTGTTAATTAAATCCATCTGAAAATGAAGTGTAATAATAAAATTATAAATTTTAAAGTTCCGCCTGACACATACGACACTATCTACTGTGTGGGAAACATTTGCTGACCACGGCGAAATCAGTTCTCTGCGATATTTGCTGAATTTAAGATTATATTTAAAAATTTAACAAATTCACTTAATTAAAATAATGTAAGAATTTTTCAAAATTTTATGATTTTGTTAAGGACAGGGGATTCAGCTCTATGTAAAAAAAAAAAAAAAATAAAATAAAGTCTGTAACCTAAATAGTTTCCGAATATGAGTCTGTGATGGACAGACAGAAAAGCGAGACCAAGTTTTTCGTGAGATGAACAAAACCCTAAAAAGCACCACAAAAGCACCTCCTGTTGCGTATTAAAGTTAAATAACATATACACAGTGGTGGGATTCAAATAATTTAACAGCCGGTTCGCTGCTCGAATGATTTTTTACATATAAATATGATAGGAAAATGAAGCATCACACATATATTATGAAGCATGTTCCAGTATTATAAGAACATGTTAAAAAACTTTGATCTTTTGTATATAGAAAAAAAATTTCTGAAACATGTTTGCCTGTAAAAGGACATAATTTATTTAATGAATATTTGGAAGTCATGAAACCCTGACCAATATTTCTATCAGAAAATGCATCAATATAGTATAATATAAGGATAACGCAAAAATAACAAATTTAAGTTTAAGAATTAACTCATGTTCATGATCTAACATTGCAAACAGTTAGCAATATCTCGAGTGTTTTCAGTATCTAAGACTCTAATTTCATGAGAATACCAACTCACTGAATATCAAGCATTCTTATTTCGATCCTTGCTTTGGTGATAAATGCTTGTAATTATTTGACAGTTAAGCTCAATAAATCGGCTCTTGTGAGTGTTAAGTGCTTGATTTCTGGATTTTCTTGAATGAGCGTTTTATGCTATGTTTTGTCACCGAAGTCGCAAATTTCACCGAGATATTCATCAGTGTCGTCTTCTATAATTAATTCCAAATAACTCTAAAGTTATTTCTGTAATAACAGTACTGCGCACACGGTTGGTTGTATTTATGACGGCCAATTATCTGCACGAGGGATATAGGCCCAGGGGGGGAGTGCCCTTCGTGGGGGTCTTTCTAAGGGAACCTAACCCGTATTAACGCTTGGAAATCCAAGGTTCGAAGAAAACCGCGAAAACTCCGAACGATTAGGCCGACGGGCACGATTGGGATCGAACCCAGCACCTCCCGTCTACCAGCTTTGAGAGCAGAACCTCTCAGCCACTGGTGGGGCCTACTGCGCACACGGATAAGATTTATTCTGCAAATTGTGTATCAATAAAATTTAGCTCAGTGTAAAAACATGCAAGATCCTTTCAAAACCTTTCATACAATGACTGCACATGGATAACAATTGCTGATGAGATGTATCAGCTTACTATACATTTTCAGATTAAAACCAGCAAAAATAAATCTGAATTATTTTAGGTATCCAGTACTGAAAATAACTTTATATTTATGGTGTTGAAAAGTATTAAAAAGGTATTCAAAAATGTAGTATAGTATTTCATACAGTTAATACTTAAATAAAACAATAAAGGATGTAGAAAAATCTATGATGTACAGAAAATAATTCTAAAATATTAAGTAGCTTGTATTATTTGAGATATTTACATATAGTTTTTTGATAATCGTCCTTGCTTTCAATTTTTTTTTTGTCTTTACACGAGCTTTATCGGATGTGTGCGTCTTTCTTAACATATCTTCGTTATGAAAGTAGGAACCCATTCTTTTAGAAGTAGGCTAAAGATTAATAGTCATTATGTTTGATACATTAGAAATAGTTAACCGACTTCTCTGACCGTATTATGTTTATCTTTGAAAACAGCTTTTCTATTTTTGCTGAACTTACAGCAATTTTTCTGACAATATTTTTAGCCTTTTGAATACTTTCAAAAACCTCTTAAAATATAGTAAACAAAACCCTCGATAATCATGGATATTAATATAAGTGTCATTAAATATAAATAATAGTTCTTCATCTGCTTTCCATTTGAGTATTACTTCTCCAATATTCCAGTAATCTGAAGGGGAAAAAAATGTAAGTCATTCCTATATTCAAATTGACAATAACTTGGTTTTAAATGTTCAGAATTTAGTAGTCTGTTATTTTTTTAAATTCAATACGTTGTTTAAAACAAACAAACAAAAAAAAAACATGTCCAAGAGCTCACTAAAACATTTATGATCTTCTACAAATTTGATATTTTTTCAAGTTTCTGAAGTAATAAAACCCTCACCACCTTTCTTTTGTATGGGCTTTTTTCTTTCGAAGCCTTTCAAACATTTTAAGAAATTTTATCATAAGTTTTCATTCTTCATGATGCTTATACTTCTTGTTCGCAGTGCTTTTGAAAGGCAAACAATTGCAAGAAAAATATGCAATCATCAAGGAAGTATCAGTTATAAAATATGTAGAGCATCACTTTTTATCGCTGATCATGAGCTAATTCCTAAATTGTTAAATTTAGAATACTTCTAATTAAAAAAATATTTCAACTGTTGTAAATTTGGAATATTCAAATGTCCATCTTAGAAATCGTTTTTACTTTAGAAAAAAAATTACAAAATTTAAATTTATAATGCTATCCTTCGGGGTCTTATAACATATTTAGAAAAAAAATATCCGTGCAATAACAGGTGAGACAAATTTTTGCCCGATTTTTTCGAGATATGATATTTAGAATTTTAGGAATTTTGGTCCTTTCTTGGTGCAAAAAACAGGCCAGACAACGCTGGAAATTCGTAAAATACAAAGTATAATGACTAGGCAAGAGTAGATCATACAATGTTTTTTCATTTGTTAGATCAAAGAAAATGTTTTTCTAAATATAACATATGACTCTGGGATCTTATAAAAATTTAAAATTTGATAAATTTTCGGAAATAACTACTTTGAATTAAATGATAACTAAGATATGAAGAACAATATTTTAAAAAAAAATGCAGTTGGAAGTATACCACTAAATCTAACGATTTAGCGGTTGGTAAGTGATAACAGGGAACATTTCGTATATTTTCAAAAGAAGCAGACAAAGCAAAGTACCTTTTATTCGAATAAAAGTAGTTATTGTAGTGTTGAATAAGCATGCTATATAACTAGAGTTGACAAAGGCTTCCGATTTGGATCACAAATTTCTTCAAATCCTCGAAATTTCATTTTTTAAAAGTTAAATTCGCTTTTTACAGGACTGGTGAAGAAAAAAACATATTTTGCAAATGAAACAAATCAGAACATGTCACAGTGTTGTGTTTAGAAAACACTGTTGGGCAGATAAATAATTACAGAAAGTAAATTAATGTAAATGCGAGTCTCATTTAACAACCGGTTTGCCGAACTCAATACAATTTAACAACTGGTTCTACCAAACTCAATACAATTTAACAACCGGTTCTACCGAACAGGTGCGAACCGCCTGAATCCCACCACTGCATATACATATATTGTTAATTATTAATGTCAAACATAAAATTTAGTTCCTTTCTACTCAATAGAAGCTGAAATAAGCTATAATGTTCATCAGGAAAAGCATAGTATGGCAACATCTGGGGAATAATCAAAACCAATATTGAATCAACAGTTATTTATAATCATCTTGCATATTAAATTTGGTGAAATTCCATTCCAAACATGCAGAGATCTGGCTATCACGGGAATTGTTAACAAAGTGTTTATTAGTGCCACCTGTTGAGCGAAATACGGCAAAATTTAATCAGGATGAGTTTAAGCGGAGGGTTAAGTGAATGTGAATTTTGATGAAATTTCACCCAAAAGGAGATGATACATTCGAACACAGTAGGGTCCTCAGTTATAGCATCACATTCTGCAGTCCCCACTAAACTCCCATACACACCAATGTTATAGTAATTTAGAAATAACGACAATTTAAATGGTGATCACGGTTATTGCATAAAAAAAAATACACAAACTAATATTTATTCTCAGAGAATGGGGCAGTATAATCTGTTTTCACAACAAGGAAGTCCAATTCATCACTGATGGGACACATTGAAATCACAGCTTGCTCAAGTTCACACAATTTTTCGGACCTGTCCTGCACTATTGGCCAGGAAATAACTCTGAGGGGTAGACAGTGAACAGAGTGAAACTTCTGCTCCTTATCTGTCTAAACAAATAGTGTAGAAGGCCAATTAGATTAGACAAGGTGGAGAAACAAGGAGGAATCGAATGACACTTGCCCGAAGAAATTATGAAAGAGAGTAGCGCTTCTGACCTGACAGTAACATCATTCGTTTGGTTTTCAGTTCTCTCATGCTTTGAGTAAGAAACTATTATTATGGCATCTGTAAAAAGAAAAGTTCTTTCTTTGGGAGATAAAGTTAACATTATTAATGCATTGGATAAAGGGAAGAAGAAAGCTGAAGTTTGTTGAGAATTTGGGTTAGTAAATTTAATTGTATGCTCTATTTGGAAAAACAAAGAATATTTTAAGTGCCTTTGAACAAAATGGCAATTATGTTAAGAGAATGAGGAAGACCTTGATGGGGCATTGCTAAAATCGTTTAAACAGTAAAGAACTATGAATGTACCAATCAGTGGTCCAATGCTGATGACAAAAGCAGAACAGCTTGCCAAGTTGCTTGGGTATGCAAATTTTGTTTGCTCCAACGATGGGATAGATCGATTTAAGGTGCATCAAAAAAATCTGGCATGTATATTTATAAATATTTAAACTTGATTTAGTAGATAGATTTAAATTCAAGATCAGATTGATACAAAAATTAGTACTGGCTAAAATGATCATTAGGGTTTTAATTTGCATTTAAACAAATATTATTAGTTGCATATAATATTAATAGTGTTATTACTCCATTGAACAAAATTTGATTTTTTTTAATAATAAACACATTTAAATTCCAATGATTTTGACCAAAACATTTCCAGCTATCAATTTCCAGAAAATCGTCTGCCTTGAAAATAATATAATGGAATCAAAGGAAATATGTTAAAAGTATAGAATAGCAGGCCTGTAGCCAGGAATTCCCTTCGGAGGGGGCTTGGATTTTTTTCTGATCTATCAGCAGTAATTTGCATAAATTAAAGCTTAAATAAATAAATAAAAAAAAAGCAAGGCTGAAAATAAGGTATATTTCTGCATAGGATACTTAATGTCCATGCCAAAAATTGTTTTTTCATATTTTTTTCAAGTTCTGTTACAATTTATGGCTTTCAAGAGCACTTCCAGTTTCCAAACCGGTTCGCAAACCAGAAGTGTTTTTTAGGGAAAGATTGCACACACACAAAAAAAAACTAACAATGTTTGAGATGAGCCTCATATATCCTATGAGAAAAAGGTTAAAAAATATTGAAATGCAAGTAATTTGAATAGATTTAAAGCATAGGATTAATTAGCATGTGAGTCTGTTGCATTCATTTGTTTCTTTTATCATATAGTTCATCATTTTCTCCCCCATCGATGAAATTAATCGCACGTATAAATTTTCCAAAAGAAAAAATTCATTGTTACAGATACATGCAATAATAAAAATTATATTTTTATTTCACATTCTCTGATTAGAATTAGAATAATTATAAATTCAGTACTCTAGGTACAATAAGTTTACTAGTGCTACAGAAGCAATCTTCATGACTTCTTCTCAGCCATGAGACTGATTACCTTATCGGGATCTACAGCAATGTCCCAATGAATGGAAATCATTGCAAGTCTACTCAATCTCTCATCGGCCATAAAGCTTAGAGGTACAGATTTAATTCTTTTCATTTTCGAAAAAGACCTTTCAGCACTGCCTGAAAGGTTATTGTTACTGGGACTGTAGCCAAAATGTTGGGTCGTATTGTTATACGTAAAATTACAGTACTCTAAACATTTTGAGACCTCTGTATTTGTGTCATCATCAATTCTCTCACACCACAATTCATATTCAGCTTTCACTTGCAACAATGTCACTTATCGTCAAAATATTGAGAGAAATTCTCTAATATGCTTGCTTTTTCTGGAGAAGCAAATCGTATTAGAAGTATGTACTTGGAAATCTGTTAGAATGTCTTCATTCAAAACGAATCCGTCATTCAAATTTTGAAGAAGACATTCTACACAGACAATAAAGACAACGATCACGTAATACTTTTCGGCAGATGAAATTGGAAGGTTTGCGCGTGGTATCTGCCTAAATGTTAGTCTTTTGATCTTTATTTCAGTTTGGAATTGTTATCAACAGTTCCAACACAGTTTCGGATGGCAGGAATCAGTATTCTGTTGAACAATGCAAAGTTTAGCTGGTGGCTTGCACGATGGATGTATCTAATTTTTGGGTATTTCTGACGAATTTTTGACTGGACCCCACTAACATAACCAATCATGTTAGCCACTCGCTCATATGCCTGGGCGATGCATTTAGACATGTCAAGACAATGTTGTAATATTACTTCTGTTAAATTTTCGGCGGACAAGTCATTTATTGGGATGAAACCTAAAATAAAATCTCCTTGAAATATGGGTTTTGTGAATTTTATAAATAGCCCCCATATCTAACACAAAGGGCAAGCTGTTCTGTGCATGTGCTTGAAATGTCTACAGTTTCATCAGCAATCAAGATAAAACAGAACACCGCGTTATTTATTTTGCTAATTAGTTTTTCGATAACTATATCCGAGCATGTTTGAATGATTTTATTCTGATTGTCTAGGCTGAAGTAAGTAGCATTTCTTATGGCTGTTTATAATATGTCGTTTTAATTCATCATATCAAGATTTTGCTATAAATCTTAAAAGCATTCTTAGCTTGCAGTCTTTTTATAGGTTTCTTTAACATTAGCGGACTGTTATCTATTACCCCCTAAGTGGCATTTCTTGCTCTGCACAAAATAAGATTGTTAGAATGTTAGATGTTGCCCCCAGAAACCTCTGTAGGGAGCGCTATGAAAAATTGCCGAAAAATCCCTACATAGGTGTATCAATCCCTAAAGTTGATAATTCTTCAAAAGAAAGAAAAAAAAAACCCAGACAAACAGACTGTGCACATTTTCTTTCTATTAAGAATTCATAAGCAAACAATTTAAAGCAAAATTGCTCAGTGAGCAGCCTGGGGGGCGCCTTTGAAGGTTTCTCGATACCCTATCGTTTTACTTCAAACCATTTCTTTTCAAAATTTCTTGCTACTAGTTTTTTTTTTTTTTTTTTTTTAATAAAAAACCTTTTACAGCTATAACACCATTTTCAAAAATACTTTCTTTAAAATTATTAATTTTCACATGATTTTACATTATAGGCGGCTATTAAAGTTTTGGTCTCCTTTCTCTACAAAACATTTTAGCATTGACCACTCTATGTTTTCTTTATATGCGTGATATAATGAGGATAGCGAAAATTAAGAAAGATCATAACATGCAAGCAAATGTTTTATATTTGACTCCTAAAATTAACTTATACACCATTACATGTATTACACTTACTTTTTCTTAGTCAAATTAATGATAAGGAATTACCCCTATGGAATTTTACTATGCATAAAGACACAGTTAAAATTACATTTTAAGAATAACTTATATTTTTAGTGGTAGATATGAATAAAAAACAATATACTTGAATGAGCGATATAACGAGGAATTGCTATAACTGTAATAGAATAAATTTATATTTTTACAACTAAAAATGTATGTAGTTTTAATATAATGGAAGATAAAACAAGAAAAACATTGTCAAGTTTTATTATCATTAGAAATAATTTTGCATAGTCTTTTTAAACTTTCGGGAGGGGCTTCAGCCCTCTCCCTGGCCACGTGCCTGTAGAATAGTGCATTAAGTTCAATTATTTATTTAACAATAGTAGCATTCCTATATTAAGTTTGAACAGTTTACCGTGTTTTTAAAGTTGCCTTTCGCTTAAAATATTTATGCACTTAAAAAGAGTAATTTTGTACAGCACTTATTTATTTTTGTTTTTAAAAAAAATCAATGATATTTAGAAAGAATTGGATTTTCAATGCCGTTTTAAAATTTGAGCAAAATGTTTTGTAAATTGCAGAATTAAACTTAAAAAAAGAGTAAATTCATGTTTATTATTCAAATGTATACAGATAAATATATATATATATATATATATAACTAGATGTGTGTGTTCTAAACTTCAAACGGTAAATTTAAAAGATTACGGATTGTTTAAAATGTCCCGATACAAAAATTTTCTAACTTACAATAATTTATCATGAAAAAAAAAACATTTATACAAAAGCAAAATTAAAAACATTTATTAAAATAAATCTTACTAATTATGAATTATATAATGCGAAATACTTAATCACACTAATTTATCTTTAATACACTGCTCAAAAAAATTAAAGGATATTTGATGTTTTATATAAAATAAAGATATAAACGAAATTTTTTTTGCCGAAAATAGAAGAAGAGAATCACAAATGCAAATTTTTCTGGTTTTCAAACTGTGGAGTATGCAAATTTTGAGTTCGACGTCAAAAACGTCGCTTCAGCGGCAGCGAATGAAATTTGATTTTCAACTGGATAAAAGAGAATGAAGACAAGGATGATTGGAATTCAGTGATTGCTTTGTTTCGATGAGTACGATGTCTCAGTGAAGTCATTTGACAGATTCAGAAGCTTTGAGAATTGTTGGTAGGTTAGAAGGGGGCCAAACTCAAGCCGAAGTAGCGCAAGCCATTGGAGTGCCACAAAGTGTCATTTCCAGGATCTGGAACCGTTTTTTGGAGAGTGGATGTGCAGGACGAAGACCAGGACAAGGTCGTAGACAGGCAACAACGCCCAATGAAGATCGGTATTTAGCGTTAACAGCTCGGAGACACCGAACCATGAACGCTACTCTTCTCCAACAACACCTTCGCTCGGCAACAGGCACCACGATTTCAACTCAGACTGTCCGAAACCGGCTCCATGCTGTAGGTCTGTATGCTCGCCGACCGATGGTATGTGTTAGATTAAAATCAAGGCATCGTTGCGACCGCAGGAAGTGCGCAACCGAGCATGTCAACTGGAGGAGAAATGAATGGAGCAATATTCTGTTTTCTGACGAGTCCTGTTTTTCTGTGCATCCGGATAATAGGCGCATTTTCATCTGGAGGGACCGTGGCAGTAGGAATAATCCTGCGTTCGTGCACGAAAGTGTCAGATTTGGCGGTGGAGGAGTGTTGGTGTATGGTGGCATCTCCATTGACGGGCGCACTGACCTCTACATCATTCGAGATGGAGCTCTGACTGGTCGCCGATATAGGGATGAGATCCTCAGACCTATTGTAGTCCCTTACGCTGCAGCAATCGGAGATAACTTCATTTTAATGGACGATAACTGCAGGCCACATCGTGCAAACCTGGTGGAGGATTTCCTTTTCGAGGAAGGAATCGTTCGAATGGAATGGCCAGCGTGTTCTCCAGACATGAATCCAATCGAGCACGTTTGGGACGTTCTAGGAAGACGAGTTTCTGGCCGCCAACAACCCCCACAAACTCTCCAAGAACTGGAAAGAGCTCTTTTGGAAGAGTGGGGCAGAATACCCCAACTCGTCATTAATAGCCTCATTGAGTCCATGCCTCAAAGGTGTTCAACGTTGCTGGCCACCCGTGGAAACCATACCCCCTACTGAAAATGATTTTCTTTGAAGAAAACTCCTTTTCTTATTCTTTTTTTCTCATATGCACAAATTGTGTTTTTTTCCTTTAGTACACAAATGCGCAATAAAATGCATTTTTTTCTGCCAAACATGTGTAATTTATTCTCATATAACCTACTATGTCTGTCGACCATGTATCAATCAGCTAAACAGGTTACCAGATACAAAATCCACCTAAAACTGCAATATCCTTTAATTGTTTTGAGCAGTGTAGTATTATTTCAAAGATCTTGCTTTGAAATATCCAATTTGTTCTACGATAGAAAAATTAATCACGAGACAGACCAGACTCGCAATCGAAACTGCATTCCATGAGCAAGTGACAAGCAGGACCTGCATCAGAAAAACTGTGCATGAGTCAATATGCACTCTTCCCTTCATTTCAATGATCTACAAAATCGCAAGACATGGAAGCTCGTGTCGGCTGCGTCTTATCATTTTATAAGTTAAAATAGGATAGTGTGCATGCGTTCTTTACGTATACCCCATGTTTCTGACCTGACCTAACCTCGGTTAATAACATCATAATTAGTGTAGTGCCTTGAATGATGCTATAATCGGGTTCGACTGCACATAGCTATCATGTAAATTGAGAAAAATGTACCATAGCAGCACCACCTGTTGGACCAAAACCTAATTAGCAACTGCATGTGCTAAAGTAATTAAATATGGTATTTGACGAAATTCTATGTTTTAGTTTTGAGATTAATGACTACAAAATTTGTATCACATGTAGAGAGATTTTTTATAAACTTGCCAAATCATATTCAGTTCAACCTAAAATGTGTAAATCCATAAAAAAAAAAAAAAAAATCATTCGTGTGATTCCAATACTTTCTTTCGATAACTACATATACTGAAAGAAAGCATTAAAAAAAAACAAGATTTCCATCAAAATTCTGTGCTGAAGTGATCACTGCTACAAGATTTGGCAGGAAGGTATCTGTATGTCTAAAGTTATGCATCCCAAAGCCAGTTTTTGGATTTGTTTAATGTAATTTTTTATGCAATGCTTAGCATTTTTTCACGTTAATGGCACTTTTCCCCCCATTAGTAAAAGGAATCCAGTTTCATTTCTTTAGCCCAACATAATAAATTTTGTCTTCTTTTCAATAAAGTTTATTCAGAATTTGTACAGTGATTTTTTTTTTTTTTTTTTTACATTCATAAAAGGAATTCGATTTCAACTTTATGTAGTAAATTTTGTCCTTTTGCGATTACGTTATCAGATTTGAATTATTAGCGAATTTAAATTATTTTCAATGCACCATGTTACTGGTGCAAGTGTCTTTTTCAAAAAATACATCTTTGATCCCAATTACTCCATGATGGGGTAATTAGGATCAATGGTATTTTCTCTCATGCCTTACAAGGTACACAGTCATGAGTAAATGGGATTAAGATATCTCTGTGTGGGCTTTACAGCAAGATATTTTTAGTTTTACAACTACAACTTTTTGCAGAGATACAGTATTAGAAAGATAAGTACGATGGGAAAAAAACGTTTTGTAAGGGATTTTTAATATTCATATATTTTATACCCTGCCTACTAAACAAAATAAAATGCAAAATTTTCTATTGGTAATTAATAGTCTTGTTGTATTACTAAAGAACTAATTTTTAAAGTTGAGGTATTTCACAGGATTTGAAAACAAAGATTAAAAAATGTATTCTAAAACACCAATTTGTTTTAAATAGAAAATAAAATTTGCGATCCCAATTTATTCTTAACCCAAAAATTCTATGATCCTATTTACCCCGAAAATCCTATTTCTGAGGTAATTAGGATCACGCAGATTATTAACATAATACTTCATCTGTTGCAAAACGTAACCATTTCTTCTTAAAAACAACCTTTTTCTAAATTTAAATCCATAGCTATATTTCCATATTCCTATAATTTTACACAGGACCTTTGTAACTAAAACATTTCTCACTTTCACAGACATCATCTTTGTGTTCTGGAAAAACAGTGATTACTTCTACAGGAACATAACATTTCAACTCAAAAAAAAAAAAAAAATGCATATGTAGAATATTAGTCAGACTTCATAATTAGTATGGCCATTTTTTTTTTTTTTTATCAGTTACAGATTGCCCCTGATCCCACTTACCCTTACCTCCCCTAATAAAGTAACAAATACGGCAGAAAAAAGTTTAAAATTAAATTTCTAAAAGGTTTTAAACTTTGTAAACTGTAAAAAAAAGCACCTTTTGAGCAGTTGGGAAAGCAATTTTATTTTTTTTTAAAAAAGAAGTCTATTAAAATACAAAAAATTTTCACCATTCATTAAAAAATGCAATAGGTGAATAAAATTAAGGACTTTTTGCAGATTTTTTCCCCCATAAAAACAGACTGAAGGACCCAAAATTACTTTGGCAAAAATTTAAGGACTTTCAAGGACTGTACAAATCCTTGTAATAGGTAAAATATCAGAAGGCAATCCTATCACTTCTGTACAGAAGTGCACTCTTAAATTTCCCAGTATCAGAACATTTGTTTTTGTATTGTAGCTTATAGCAAACGACAAAAATATGATCCGCAGGTGGTTGGCTACAATTGTTATGTAAAATACATTTTTATTGTGCTGTTTGTATTGATAAAAAGACACAATAAGAAATTTCTTAATGACTATTGGTGAAAATGAAAAAAGTCCTAAACCCGAAAAGTAAAAGGCTTCTAAGCACTTTATAAAGAAAGTGGGACTTTTTTATATTGTCAATCATGTGATTTCATTTTGAATCTACTGAAGTGTTTGGCTTCTGATAAATAAAACACGAAAAGAAATGACAAAAAGTTTATTTGAAAAAAAAAAACTGCCAAAACAGAAAACCAAAACATAAGACATAATGAAAACAGGCATTGCCTTCTGAATGCATTATGTGGTCTATATACATATTTTTTAACCAAAGTCAATCAAAATAAAGAATAGAAAGATGATTAAATGAAATTTCTCTTTCCAAACAAATTATTACTTCACTATGATGCATACCATAAAGTTCATTTTTACAAAAGTAAGTTGCAAAATAAGATATGTAAACTAGAAATTTTGAATACATGTTTACAAGCACAACTAAACCTTATTTTATAAAGGGGTGAAAAAAGGCATGATAAAAACAAACAATATATCAAACCGCTCACTTGAAACTGCACAGATATTTGAAAATAGAATTTTTGATTATCAACCCCAAACTAGATACAATTTTCACTACGATTAAAACTGTACAAGACATGATTTGTCAGACAATAAATGAGCAGAAATTTTTCATCTATACATAATGTGTATATAGTTATATACACAGAGTTTTACAAAAATAGATATTTAACTCTTAATAAATTCAATTTCTGCAGCTAAAAAAAGTTTCAAATTCAGGGATTTGCACTCATTTATATTAAATTCATGTCTGCATAGGTATGAAGTATAATTGGTTTCCTGAAGATGAAATTTAATAGCAGTATTGCACAAAACTACCGAAAAGTTTAAATGGCAGAGTTCTCAGAAAACATTTATTTCTGCAGTAAGAATGCAATGCCAATCAAATGCAGTGTGAGCAGAGCTCAGTAAATAGCAACACATGACCTATACTAAAAACAAATTATGAACTTAGATATTTTGGAAGGAGGAAGGATAGGAAAGACTAAGAAAAATGAAGTTGATAAAAAGGAAATTCATACAATATTTTTCAACGATCGCGATTATAAATACATAAACATAGATACAAATTTTGATTGCTTCATGCGTATTAATAAACATATTTAGAAAAAGTAGGAAATATTTATCTTTAGGGTTACAAGAATGCTGAAAATATTCAGGAAGTGCTTTATACTACGAATAAAGAAATTTAATAGTAAGCTACTAAAACTGCTTAAAAATTAAAAAGCAAGCATAATTAGCATGTTAAGCCCTGAATATAGCAAAGAAATTATTTTTCACCAATTTCTCTCATGAGATTAACTTTGTCTGAAACCCAATAGCAAACAATTTAGAAGACTAAAATCTGAGAACCCTAACAATATCAGGTTATGTTTTGGTTTTCCCAATTTTCATGTAACATCAAGACAAAATTCTAACAATCATCCCTTTTTTGATTAAGTTACAAAACAGTTAAATAAATATGAATAACTATATTAATAAATATCTGGTTTATATAGTAGAACAAACAACAAACATGTTTGATTAAATATGGAGGTATCACAAATTGCATTTCTTAAATAGTCACATAAGTATTCAGCTGAACTTCCATCAAAATCAGAATACAAAAAATTAACTTTCAGCAAATAAACTTAAATCTACAACTGAACACGTGCATGGTTAATAATTACACAATAAGATCATCACAATAAATGAGTATCATTCTTTGAATTTCAAAAATGAATAAGTAACTTTTAATAATACAGAACAATTCAAAAGGATTGCCTTGATTAAACATGACCAACTTTGTTGTTAACAATGATAGAAAGAAAAAAACTTAATACAATACAAAAGGAAGTTTTGTTTATATGCTTTACAATTATCTATTCTATGCAACTTTTTATCATCACACAAAGGCGATTTCAAAAGCAAGTACTCAAAAAAGTGAAAAATATACGTGACTTTTATTTACTAATATTTTTAAAAGATGACATAATAAATACCTGCCAATTTAAATTTGTTCTCCATACTTCCATAAATTTTCTGTGTTGGATGTAATTTGACTGATAAAAAGTTATAAATTATACTGCTCATTTTACACAGCAATAGAAATCTGGAATCACTAACATTAAAAATAAAACATATCCAAAATGTTGTAGGATTTTATTTATTTTTGGCCTTAAGATTTTACAAAGTATCTCATACAGTGGATGAAGAAGGATTAAACACACCAACTCATAATAGTTTTCAGTGACAGATTAAATCTCTTTAAAAATAATTAAAAACTGGGTGAAATGTGTTTTAAAGGATGTAGGCAGAAGTTAGAAATGGCAAAAGAAAAAGAAAACCTAAAAGCAGAAAAGTATTGATCCACAAAATTTTTTTCTCCTTGCAAAAGCAAAGCTGTACGGTTTTTTTATTAAAATTTTTTTCCACTAAAGCAACTCTTACTAATAGAAATTCTAAGGATATGTCCAACGCCCCTATGTTACAGATATGGCGAAGGAGCGTCAGCAATTACACACTTTCTGATGTGTAGCCTGAAACAGACTTTGTTCATTTGATCAAAGGGAGTTATACAGATTTGTTATAAGTATGCAAAAACAAAGCTATCAACTTCTTGTATTGTTTAAATATTTTCTTCCTATTATTTACAGTGACATTATTTCCATTTGTAATCAGTACAACCATTTTAAATCATCCTGTAATAAAATTCAAACATGTTTACATTTGAGAAGCAACACTCAAAATTTGTTAGCTACTAAATTAACTAATACAAGTCTTGATACAAAATAAAAATACCAGAGTATGTCAGCTTAAAAAAATACAAAACAGAATATTTATACAGAAACAATATATACAGTTCAACAAATCTTCCTTTTGTCTGCAACAATTTTTATAGATATCACTAGGTAAATACATATTTTAAATCTATAATCTCAAAAAATACATTCTACTTTATCACATGGGTGACATGCAACTCAGGAAAATGAACCATGTCAAGTTTGATTCTATAGGGTTTTATATTATTTATAGAAATAGTTTATACATTAGTTATATAAATATGGCGTCATAGAAAGATTTACTAATAAAAACAAAACAGTAAGGCAAAACCATCTAAAACATCTTATAAAATTCACAGTTCAAAGTGATCTTAATTATTCAGTACACTTTATCTTTTATAACATTTATTTTTTATACATGTAGGCCTCATATAACAATATGTTAAGTTAGAAAATGTTAAAGGAAAACGTCAAAGGATGAGGGAACAATCTTATTAAATAAAGGCTGAGTAAATTTAAAATCAAATATTTTTAAAGTCACACTTTGATTATCCCTAAAGATAGCACAGAGAAAGAAAATATGCATGCAAAGATAAAAATATAAGTTTCCAACTTTTTTTTTTTTTTTAAATTCACGTTTAAAACTTTATGGGATAGTTACAGAACCTAATTACTTAAATTGCATATAAAGCACCACAGATTGCACCCTATAATTTTAGAATGTGATTTCATTTTAATAGGTAAAAGTTGCCATGATAATACATAGCAAATTTTAATGAATACAGACACTATTTCAGTTATTATTATCAAATGAAAATAAAAAGACTCATTCTTATTATTTTTTAATATATATATATATATATTGCAGACCAAACATGAGTAATTTTTTTTCATTAGAAAAGGAGATAACAGAAACATTAAAATGATGATGGTAATAATAGAGTAACATCTATTGAGAATTTAAAGTTAGCCCCCCCCCCCCCCCCCCAAATGAAAAAAGAGAGTATTCCATGCATAATAATTAAAAATCCTTTGCTATATTTCTAAGTACTTTTTTATGTTTTGTATAAACAGATTTTTTTTCCCCTCTCACCACATTCCCAGCCCATTTTAATTATCTTGGATTTTTTTTCCTCAAATATTTGCATCTTTATAAATCCAACCATCTTCCCTCAGACCACATCCTCAAAGACATCTTATTTTATGTCTAAGGATTTTTAAATCATTTTAATAAACATTACAATTTAAAAAGTGGTAGCCCCCCCCCCCCACCCGAAAAAAAGAAAAGTGCTAAGTGTAGTTGTGAACTTAAGAAAAAGTAATTTTCTGCTTATATAGGAGAAACACATTTTATAAGTTTAATTTAGGGATAAAACAAAAAATTATCTAAAAGAGTACAACATATTAACTATTAATGCATCAGTTTTTCTTTTTATCAGTACTTTGTTAATTTTGAATTTCAAATGAAAGGTATATGAATGGACAAAATTTAATAACTAGATAACTCAAAAAGCTTTTAAATAAGCTTACAAAAAGAGTAATAAAGTGACTAAAAGGTTAAACTAAAAAAAAACCATATGATCATATGATAATCGGGAAAAAAAATATACATAAAATGTTTTGCATACATGCATTTTTCAATTATTGACAAAAAAAACAAAACAAAAAAAAAAAACCCCTTCAGAATTCAAACATTTTCCTACTTAAATGTTGAAGTTTCAGATTACTCTGATATGATTCTTACTACTTTTTACAATTTAATTCAATATGCAGAAATGAAATCTTTTAAAATAAGAAACAAAGGAAAATTTTTGAATACACATAAATAAAGCAAAGAATTTTTTTACACCATAAAATTCATTGAATAGCAGACACATGCAATTATAAATACATTTTAAATCATTACAACAATGGTGAAATGTGAAAGTTAACATAAAAAGCATTAGTTCTTCCAATGCTTTTGAGTATTTCTAATGTACATACATGATGCAAGTTGAATTCTAACAACTTTAAATTAATGGATAACATATGAAATAATGAGTTGAATGAATTCCACAAAAAAAGCATAATTTGTGAGCAACAAAAGATCAAATGAATATTAGATGTCTTGAATAATGAATAGAAGGGAAAATCCTCCCAAATTTAAAAAGGGCCGTCTTCTTATTTCTGCCTTCTCCAATATTCAAATCACCGGTTGGGGTTTAATGTATCTAGCATGACCTTTCTGTACCAATGCCATGTTTATGTCAATATGCTGCAAAGATAAAAATATTTTCAATAAATTCTAATATTTGGTTAACAACGAATATCTATTTTACATATAAAATACAGTTTAAAGGGCAATACAATTATATCCCTACCAAATTTATTAGACTTATGGACAGAGACAAATGGCAAGATCTAACTATTTTTGACATTTAAGGCCAGGGTGCCACTTATTTTTCTGTATTAACTAAATTAACTTCTCTTGTTTCAAAGTTTGCACTGAAGCTTGTGCAAGCTTGAGGCTTTTTCTGATATTTGAATTCAAGCCAGTCCATTCTGATTTTAAAATCAGAATTGCATTATAAAGTTTTTATTTAAAAAGTATTAATATACAGAGTTGCCAAGTTCCAAAACACAAAAATCAGGAGATTTTTAAAAAGAAAGCAAACTTTTTGCAATAACTTTAATAATAATAATGCAATTGGTTTTAAATAATACTATAGCAGTATGTACTCAATAAATTTTAAAATGTTTTTAATTATGCAAATGACATAAAATATGTAATAAAATACATGTTTTAAAACAATTTAAAATTCATTATAAATACCATGAATGGATTTTGCCTTCTCATAAAAATATACAATTATAAAAGTTATGATGGATAATTTTTTATTGATAAAGAAATTATTAATAAAAAAAAATAAAATTATAGCAAATAAAATTGTATCAGACTTTGAATTTAAGAATGAAAATTGAAAATTTGCTCATAGCAAGATATACTAAGTTTTAATGAACCAGCATATATATTTGACCTGAACTTCTATCATATCAAACACAGCAATATAAAATAAGAATGAGAAAAATTGGGCTAAAAAATCAGGAGAAATGTCAAAAATTAGGAATACAGAAAATCAACCAAAAAACAGTCTCCTGCCAAAATCAGGAGACTTGGCAAGTCTGAATATATATTACTATTGACAACAAAAGATATATACAAATGCATTTTAAAATAATTAGAATAAGACTTATTTTTCTTTGTCTTTATAAAAGAACTATTCAAGATTATGCAGTAAATTATTTAATTTTAAACCAATACAACCTACTAAAACAGTATAACTGAACCTTATACTACATAAAAAAATCTAACTGAACTTACCTCAATGCCGGTTATTCTATATAACTGTACAAAAGGAACTCCATTTTCAGCATATGCAATGATAAAGCCTTGAAGAATTTGGCCTTGTGCTAACTCTTCAAAATATGCAGTTGATTGAGGTGGCCACTCGGTCTTATCTGGAAAATTAAAGGACTTTTAATAAATAAATATTTTTAAAAAACCCTAGATTTATATATTAAGATATTTATCAGCTAAATATAATTACCATCTGGAGGAGTGACAAGCCCCAAATAACATTCAGTAGCTTGGAATGGCACGTGCATGCATTGGTAGCTGAAAGAAAAAAAAAAAAAATCACTACATTAATATAACTAAAAAGCCAAAAATTGAGTTTACATATTTAATCATAAACTGTTCTACAGGCCATTAACACCATGCCTGCACAACATAGTTAATAATGAAATAAGAGTAAATTAGAATTTACAGCATTTACTTTCATGCCCCCCTACCCCCGCCCCCACCTTTAAAAAAAAATGTTATTTCTATTAACATAAAACTTGAGGTAAAATAAGACAATTTTTATTTGTAAAATAAAATAATTTTTAATGAATGAATAATTAAGATGAAAATGTACGACAAATTTAACGGTTCATAGTGGGGTGAAATCTGAAGATAATCCTTTTTTACTTTCAAGGGTTTTCTAGACTATGGAAAAAAGAGGGGGGAAGGAGGGTAGGGAATTTTTAAAGGTTTGTTTAGAAAACATTTACAGTAGCAAAATCTTGTTTTCTAAACATAAAAACAATTCGGGACTACCTATTGAGATGTATTTGAGATTTATGAGCATAGAATGCTTATACAACTTTTAAGGGTGTTGGTCAATCAGGCTCCAATTTTCCTCGCTAATGTTAAACTTATTTTAAAAATAAAGAATGCATCAACTACCATATCTCATAGGGAAATAAATATTGTAACCTTTTTCCTGTCTAAGCTTTTTAAAGTATATCATTTTGTCAACTAAAAAAGAAGAGTAGAGAGACAAAAGGTTACAAATGTTAATTTCATTATGAGATTGAAAATAGGTCAAACTTACAAGAAAGTTTTAAAACTTTGCTCCTCACCCACCATCCCCATATTTAGCAATCTCCTTGGAAAATTTACAATGGTTATTTTTTGTTGCTTTGAAGTAACAAACAAGATAACAAAAGGCACTAAGGCAAGACAACAAATAAATAAGGCGTAGACATTTCAAGGGAGAATTGTTGTTTACAAAAAGTAACAAATAGAAAAAAACTTAAATAAAATAAAGAATTTTAAATACTTTGAAATTTACTGATTTTAAATACTGATCAGAATTTTCAAGGGGGAGGGGAATCTATATGAATATTTATGTATTAGTATTTCAAAGTAACAAATAAAAGAACTAAGGTAAAACAACATTAAAAAAGGAGAGATAATTAAAAAAATAAAACTTGAGAATTTTTAAGATTAACGAAATTGTTACTGGCAGTCTCACAGACCGCTCAACAGAAGTCTATGAGACCTAGTACTATCGCTAGAGAATTTTGAGTAGGTAAGTTTTATACATAGAGTCACACAAAATGTATAACGCTTCCGGGATTGAACTCATCCGTTTCCTGATAATCCAAACGCGGCCACGTTAGGCTTACGTATTCCGATGCCGTATTTGCCGACTGCCTTATTTAATCTGTCTATCTATTTGTTGTGTAACATATTCTTCTTCAAATTTTCTCAAACCTTCAGAAAGTATACAATTATAACGCTTTAAGATCTAATTTAAAAATAACCAGATACCAACAACAGGGTTCCGATGTATACAAGCGATTACCGTTGCCATTCATAAGCACAAATTACAAATCCAAAAACAAATGAATGACTCTTTCAGCTATTCATTAAATGCTCTTAAAATATTTTGCAAAAGCATATTAATAATTTGAAATACGTTTTTCACTTTTGTTTACATTTATTTACAGTTTGAATTCAGTATACACGGTTAAAAATATTGCGAAAAATTATCTCTGTTTTTCAAGGCTATCTATTTTCTGACCAATGAGAACACTTTATGGTGTTCCGTGAATTATTTTGTACCGGATTAACGTTTCCTTTCTAAAAACAAACGTATTTCAAATTATTTAAAAGCTTTATTATGGTTTTACAAATATTTTAAGAGCAAAATCGGATGTCGACCGTATTTTTTAATGATTCGTTCAAAGAGTCATTCAACTGCTTCTGGATTTGGAATCTGTGTTGTACATGTGGCATCACGACACACGAGTGAATGTTGATTTGATTTTCAATCTTAAAACATACTTTCTTTTCCACTATTTGCAAAAGTTACATTTTTAGACAGATTATTCAAAATAAATTAATATTTATAAGAGATTACATTCAATTATCTAATATTCAGCTGCGATAACTTGAGTTAAAATTAGATTGGTAGCTTTATCTATCCCTATATGAAAGTAAACAAACAATTGATTCATTAGTCTTGAACTTTTAAAATATTAAAACAAATGTTTATATGCTCTGTTGCGCCATCTGTCGGTAGTTAAAAAAAAAGAAATTTTCTTTTTAAAATGTTTTTTGAATTCTGAAGACATTGGGGGGAAAAATGAATATTTCTTATAAAATGAAATTAGAATATCAGAAATATGTAATGCCGTGTATTACATATATATATGTATATATATCAATGCATTATTATAATAAATAAAATTTTGTATTTTGTAAAGAAAATAAATTTGTAATTTAATAACAGAATTTGGGAAAATAAATTGTTAATGTAATTAACAGTTGCAATTTACTTATGTGATAAAAGATGATTTTTAATTATCAAAATTTATTACAGGTTTCTTTTATGCATGTTTTAAAAAAAATCGGGATTTTCTCTGTTCAACTTTTTTAAAATTTAAGTTATATAATTATTATTTTGGCAATTAATAAAAACAAATAAACTTTCTGTTGGAATTGTCTTTTATTTTACCACATGCCATCAGATAAAATAGTTAATTGACAATATGTTTTAAAATAACATTATTAGTACTAATTTGAATGTTTTTGTGAAATATTTCTTCAAATTTTGTGAGTGAAGTTCATTTGCATACTTTATATCAGTATTTTACCAATTCAATTAATAATTTTCTTGCCAATTAAATTTCAATGAAAAATGGGCTGGTTTTACTTTACCCCACCTGACCCTATTAATCAGACAAGACAAAATTTATTACTTCACAATTCTTTTTATAATGCAATGCTATATAATTTTTTTGAAAATGCAAACACGTCATTCTGACGGGCTATATTCTAGTTAATTATAATAGTCCTGTACATAAAGTTTAAAGAAACAGTATCCTACAAGTTAATTCACGCCGTTTATTCATTTTTGAATGAAGCAGTTTCAGAGACCGCTCACAGTATCTATTCATCATTTTTGTCACAGTAATCAAGGGTTAATGCTGGATGAAAGGGAGGACCAAAATTTTTGAGGGAAGGGAGATGACTGATTATTTATTTAGGGTTACTTCAAAGCAATAAATAGGGCTTCTTTTTTTTTTTCCTTTTTTTTACAATTTTAAAGATTTTAAACAATGTGAGGTGGAGAGAGGTTTATGATCGGAAATGTCAGTGAGGGCAGGAAATGCTGATAATTTGTTATCTATGCATTAATACTTCAAAGTAACAAAACAACTAGAGCAAAACAATTCTAATTTTTAATGGGTGGATGAAAATCTGATGAAACTCAGAAGACTCACAGGCAAGTATCGTTCTCCAGAATTGAAACATACAGACCTTTTGCTGTTGCATGGATCTCCTCCCCAAAAATATATATTTTCAGACAAATAAAGAAAAAATTCTGCAAGAAATCTTTTCCATTCTCCGACGCGAGGTTTAACATCAGCGAGGGGAATTTGAGATAACACTGACCAATACCCTTAATTGCTTTGCCCAGTGCATATTACTTTATATATAATCTTTGAATTCAAAAAATATTTCTTCAGTTTTATTAATAATGTGACAGCATGACTTGTAACAGCTTGCTTCCTAATGTTGCTCAGGCTGAAAATTCTCTTGCAAAGTTTATAATACACACTAAATGGATTTTTTGGAACTTCTGCAATCCAACTGGAAAAATCCGGATATATATGTAAATCCATCCAAGCCGTATTAAATATTAAATATGGACTTTGAAGAACTCATTATAAGAAATTTAATCGATTAAATCACACCTCTTATTATGTCAAATAAAAACACAAACTAAAAGAAAATGGAACTCCAACATTTGGGAATCAAGTGCGTGCTGATTGTACCAGCATTGTTTTGTTTTTGCAGTACCAGACGTATGCACAATGATGGGATAAAAATGAAGAGAAAGAGCATTACAAGCAGTCGCAGATGGATGGGATGAGAGCAGCCGCTTTGTGGATTCAGCTATACGCAAGGAAAGGGGTGTAGGCAGAAGCGTGCTTTTATGAAGTTACGTTGAAAATGAATTTTTGCACAGCTTTTTCTGTTAATTTATTTTCTGTGGAGCGGATTTTTTTTTAAAGCTGAGAAAAAGTAATTTATGTTTGAAGATACCAGACACACACAAAAAAATTCCCTGTGTTTTCCAGATGTTTTAGGAAAATTCCAAAATTCCCTGCATTTTCCCTGTTTTTGGAGGGGAATTTAAAATTCACTGTGTTCTCCCGATGCCATGGGAACCCTTATAAAGGCAAATATGATGGTGTGCAACTAAAATAACTCAAGCTGTTCACATTTTAAACTTTTTTATTGAAGTATTTACTCAGAATCTCAAAAATTATGTATGGCATGACACTCATTGCATCAAATTGAACAAAAACAAAAGAAAAGCAATCAAAGATTTTATTTTTATGATTAATCAAATTATTTCCATACAACTTCATTTTTTCTTCAATTTTATAATTTTTTTTATTAAAATTTTATTATGATTGGTGAAGAATAATTGTCTAACCCTTTATACCCTGATGGTACTTAAAAATACCATTAAAATAATTTGTTATAAAATTCATTTAATACTTCGATTAGTAGTAATACAGTTTAGAATGAGTTATAGATACAGTACTTTATCTTGTTCCAAAAGCATTATTGGTTACACAATACAAAAGGATGATTTCTTTTGTCCTTACATCTTTTCAGCATTCTTGAGGTTGAAGAATTTGGGGGGGAGGGGGGGGGGGAATTTTCAGTTCTGAAATATTTCTGTTGCAAGAGCATTATACTTGTACATTTCCTAATTCTACAAAATGCTAAAAAAAATATTTCAATAAAAGATTTGAGTAGAGTTATAAATATTGCACAAAATCCCTATCAATTCAAATTTAACTAATCCTTCTTAAATTTATTAAATGATTATGTAAATCTTCTAATCTAGTTTCAAAAATTCACGAAAAATGCTTTATACGATGAAATTTTCATGAATTCATAATTCAGGATATAAAGGATTAAATTTCATAACTTCAATACATAATTACGAAAATCTGTTTAAGAAAACTTCTAAAAGTAGAGGGTGCAAAACTACAATAAATGCAATCAGGAAATTAAGGAATTTCACATTTATATAATTTACATAACAAGAAACAGGATAAAGTTATCTTTCAGAAAGAAGACTGGATTTATATAATTTTTATTTTCAGAATTCGAAGTAAACATTTTTGTTGTTAATACTTTCTCATGAAGAGGAGGAAAAATAATTTGTTTTCAAATGTGTTCTTTTTAATAATTGATAGATTTTTTAAATTTGTATTTAAGATTATGTTTTCAGTTTATTTTAAAGTTTAAATTAAAATGCAGTTGACATTAACGTGTTTTCTAACACTCTAAAATTGAATTTCTACTTCCTCCTAAAAATAAAAGTTATAGAAAAGTTGTGAAGTTAAAATACAAAAACTTAAGACCTTTGAGGTGAGGTAATATCTAAGCACATTTTAAATTAATTTTTGACTAGCAAAATAAAACAATTATGCATACATACAACTATTGACATGTAATTCTATATTTCTGTGTCATTTTTTCCACTTTCAAGATATGTATTAACAGTTTGAGGTCCAAGCCCGTGTCACTCAGGTTGCAGTTTTTGGGGGAAGCAAACTAAGCCCGAGAGGATCTCGGGTCAACTTTTAACTCTCTGAGCTATAAAAATAGCTACAATATATGTTTACAGTCTTTTCAGATATTATCTACAAACAATTTGTTTTGAAACAAACAAACAAAAAGGTGGCAGCATTAAACAGAAGTAAGTATATGAAAATATCTAGAATCAGAGCTTAACTCGAACTTATTGTGAACCATGTGGTGTTGCTTTTTGTGCTTTAAAATATACCATGCAAAAGCAAATTTTACTAAATCTTTATACAAATAAAACCTATATTTAGATTTTTGTACAACATTTGGGTAAGTAAGTTTTTATTCAAGTCTATGTAAAATTTTATGTTAAAAAATGTTTTCTTATGCAGAACTTAAAAAAAAATATATAAAACATGCTTTTTTCAATAATTTCTCATTACATATTAAATTTTAGTGCATTTAAACAGTTCCTTGATTATGAATAAGAACAGTTTAAAGTTTATAATAAAAAAAAAAAAATTAAAATACATATCTTCCAAATATTTTTTAAAAAATCATGAAAAGTACCAAATACCCTCAGTCCAGAGGGAGATATGTGGTTAAAATAGCTCAGACCTCAAAGTGTTAATGGAATATGTAAGTTCTCTTCTCAAATCTAAAAAGTAGACATGATTAAACTCTTTCACATTTTGATAATTTAAAAGCAGCCGAATGTGTGCAGAGAATTTCACACATTAAAAAAAGAAAAAGCACTTACTTTATCTGCCTTAGTGCAGCTCTTGGTAATATACTGTATCCACCATAGTCCAAGAATTTCACCCTACATTCATCAGTCTCATAAAAAACTTCATCAATCTCAGCTCTGTACCAACAGTTAGAAAGGTTAGCAGCACATATGAAGCCTATAAAGAAAAAGGACAT
The DNA here is from genome assembly GCA_963932465.1 of Maratus speciosus. Classification (NCBI taxonomy): domain Eukaryota; kingdom Metazoa; phylum Arthropoda; class Arachnida; order Araneae; family Salticidae; genus Maratus; species Maratus speciosus. Next base: position 153,181,213 of record OZ010790.1, on the reverse strand, counting down.
TTCAGCTTATAGAAATTAAAGTAAAAAGCAGGAACATAACTCGAAAACCATATGGATAATAAAAGAGCTTATAAAACTTAATCTTCCTTATCAAATAACACGAAAAATTGTACTCATCCTCATTTAAATTTTCAGAAATGTAATCTTCCCCACTGCCGCTTTCATTTATTTAATCTCCATTGTCGTTTTCATGCAGCCATAAATAGTAATCCTCGGTACTGTCAAGTTCATTTGATATTCCACATACTTAAAATGGTATAACGATTATTTCCAGTTTGAATTCATTTCATGATGTTATAATCTATTCACGCATGCCAGATATTTTCTTCTTTCGTAAATGTTTTTTTCCCCTCTTTCTAGCATCCATTGAGTTCTTACAGCCGCGTTAAACTTTCTTTGAGAGGTTTTTTCTGGAAACATCTAATGGTTGAACTAATGAAGTCAGTCCCACTGGAATTACTGCCAAATCTGTATTAGATTAGTTTATTCTTTTTATAATTCTGCCTGTTCTATGGGATGTAAACACATCTTAAACAAAGAGACTTTATGGTTAACATTATCTGAAGTGGGGGTAAGTTGGTATTTCTGGTTTGTTTTCGTAGGGAAAACTTGATCCATGTTATGCAGCAGTAGATGCTTGAAATAAAACTATTTACTCTCAAATTAGCAATCCATGTTATACGCCGGGATATACGGTAACTCTTGGAATATACCAATTTAAAGCCAATCTTACACTCAAAAGCACTGAAACGAAGAAGGTATTTACTCTCTTTACATATATCGTGAAGATGTTTCTGTTATTTGAGCTCAGTTAAAATCATGACATGCAAGGGCTAAAAACTAATAGGGCAAGTAGGAGCAAGGGTCGTAGGGTGCTGTACACATACCGCTTCCGTATTATGGTTTCTGGCTTACTGGTGCCACAACTCAACCGAAGTTAAAAAGCCAAGTCTTGAATATGCTCACACAGTACAAGATGCCGCTGCTGGATAGTCTAATAGCTATTCGGGTGATGAAAGCAAGGAGGGAGACTAATCTAAAACACATTGCCAAAAGTGTCTGAAACTGTATGATTATTTCCGATATTTTATATATTGAAATAATAGTTGTAATAAGCTCCATTTATCTTAATTTTTATATTTAGTGTTGTATTTACTATTGATTATATGGATTAAAACTAATAACAATAGTATTTATGTTCATTACTGCATGTAATAATAATAATTATATATTTTATTTTTCTAATCAATTATAGAACTTTCATTCAAAATATTTTTTTTTTCTTATTTGTTATGAGGTATACTAATGAAAAAAAAAAAAAAAAATATGCCACATGAAGGAGCTGATAGGTGAAAAATGGCCTTTATCAACCCACCTCCTATAACTAAATGGTGCATATAGAATGTTGTAAAGCCAAAAACTAAACAAACATCAAAACAAAATTAAAATAATCAACGTTTCGGCCATCATCTATGACCATCATCAGGAAAGAGTTGTTATATTGCTATTGATTATTTTGATCTTATTTTAATTTTTGTTTAGTTTTTGGCTTTACAACATTCTGTATACACCATTTAGTAAATTTGTGATTTTTATTTTTACATTAACATTGAACTATACAGATAATTTGAATTCTTTATCTAATACTTTAAGATGATAAATTATCTGCGTACTTTTTAAACAAAAAATATTATATATTTTATTATAAAAATTCCCTTTTTATAATAAAAACTAGGGGGCTCCGCCCCTGCAAGCTATGCTCGCCAACCCCTGTTCAGACACCGCAGAATCTAAAAGCACTCTAATCAGATGGGTTTTAAAAAGATTACAGAAAATTGAATTATAATGGAAAAACCCGTAGCAATCTCCTTGTAAACGGGTTTCCATTCAATTCCCTTTGATTGCAAAAATTTAAGGCCGAATCAGTTGCTGTTAAGACATCGAATGGTTGTTTTCATGTTTGATTAAAGATGATCAGTTAAACATTTGAAAATAAGCTAAAATAAAATAAATTAAGAAAACAGTCTTTGCTTGCCGGTATTTTTTAACAGCATTTATAAAACGATTCAAATAATGCAATTTACTACAATTACAACAATTTACATCTTTAACCCCTTCAAGGGCAGTGGTTCATTTTTGGACCACTTAATTTTAATTCTTAAATGCCACATTGGCACTAGAATATTGGAATGAAAATTTTCCTTTTATTAAGTAAGAGAACAAAAGCATTTTCGTATTTCGAAATTTGCTTGTGAATTCCGGTGCCATTCACTGATTTCAACATTTTACGAATAGAAGTACCTTGCCCCTGAAAGGGTTAAACGCATATTAATGTATTTATTATTTTAAAGTTTCCTTTTTCTTTTAATATTCACGTGTAAATACAATTTTCAATATTTTCCTGCTTTTAACATGTACTCATTTAATAGTAATTTAAAAGTTTTTTCTTTTTTTTTCTTATAGTCACGTGTAAATAAATTTTTAATTGTAAGGAAATATTATCCTTTGCGCTGTTTTTAGAATATAAAACAATGTCTATAATAATAGCCTAAGTCATGTTAGTCAGCCACAGGTGATAGGTCGCCAAATATTATTCTATCGCCATCATTTCATTTATAATAGTCCAAGTCATGTAACTGCCTGTCACTTACGTGCTGATCCCTTTGGTTTTCATAAGAAAAGTTTTACATTTTGATTAAAGAATCAAAATTACTTTTTTTGAATAAAACTACATAAAAGTTGCCATGATCACAAAGAATTCTTGATACGTTTAGTTTATGTTAGCCGGGTGCAAATCTCGCCAATAGCTTTCTTTTAACTCGCCAGTTAGCATTTTTTTATTTTTCGAGTGGTAAATTAAACCCATACTACTTGGTTATCCCATCGACCAAAAGTCTATCATCAAACTATAAGATTAAATGCCAATAATGGTTGATCGTACATGTCACATTCACTTGACTTTAAGGAAGTTACACGTGTTTATGCCATCAAGTGATTTTTATTTCGACATTTTATTTGTATTTTTATTAATGTTATATTAATTTATTTGTTCTTTCGTTATTTAAAATAAATATTATGTCAATTTGTATGATTTAGCGATTTATATAATTTGGCAAAATTGGTTGACAGGATAACTAAGTAGTACCATTAAAACATTGCTTTGAAGTTGAAATTAAATGTCATGATTTGTGTGGTTTGGCGTGATTTTTTTTTTTTTTTTTTTTAAACGACAATTTGGCGAAAACATCGCTTCTGAATACCAGTTACATATGTATTTTTAAATTATTTTCCATTATTTTTAAAATGAAATAACAATAAATAATAAAAGTTTAATTAATAACTATAGAACAAAACAATTTATAACTTTTTTTTAAATAAAAAGAAAATAAATATAAATAAACATTTATTAATAAATAAGCAACAACAGCTGGGTTACCATATCAGGCAAAATAACGCCATTTTGGCGCCAATTAGGTACACCAGTTCGTATATGACATCTGTGCCTAATATTTTTCTTTTTGTATTGTTTAAAAAAAGAAAGAAGTTAAAGCCATTAATTTTAAATGTTTCAGTTTTAATGAAAGTTTTGTATTAAATAAAATGATAATGAAATTACAAAAAAAAAAAAAAAAGCGACAAATTGAATTATGAATAAAGTAACATGATACATTTCTTAGCATACATTTACGGGAGGCCAAACTGGTCGCCAAAATAGTTTAAATAATAACCTTTTCTAAAATATGAAAAAAAAAAAATATATCTGTTATGATTAAAATTTGAGTTGCCATCATTAGAGAAAAGTATTTAAAATTAGAAAAAAATATTTTGAAAACTAATTCAAATTTAAAAATTCTAATACCAGTTTTGAGATCTGCAGATCAATACGGACTTTTGGTGTTAATTACATTGCAAAATATTCCATATTTTAGGAGAAATCGCCGGGAAACATAATCAGCTGTTTATTCACAGACCTGCCAACCTTTGAAAATGAGAAATCGTAGCACACAAAATTTAAATTAATCTGGAGGTTGGTTGGTTTTTCGTGTTACACAGCCATCTTTTAACATTCGTAAAAGGAATATGGTTTCAGTCTTTCAATATAGTACATTTTTTCTTCTGAAAATCTGTATACGATTTTTAGTTTCTTCTCGTTTAGAATCTTTTCTCTTTTGACATTTGTAAAAGGAGCCTGGTTCCAATTTTTTAGCCCAGTGCAATAAATTTTGACGAAATTCGCGATTTTTTTTCCGCTATCATTTCAGGATATTCACAATTTTTTTTTTTTCTCACAATCCTAATTCACATTTTTCTATCACAATTCTTTGTTGAAATCTGCACTTTTTACCACGAACTTTTGACGAATTCTGTATTTTTTTTTTTACCACGATCCTTTGACGAAATTAGTGTTTTCCTTCCGCGATCTTTCGGTGAAATTTGCGTTTTCTTACTGATCTTTTGATGAAATTTGCATTTTCTTACTGATCTTTTGACGAAATTTGCGTTTAATATCATAGGCACCCCTGTTTTTAAGGAAGGGAATTCCTGTTTAAATATTTACAGAAATCCGATTCACTCGTGGTTAATATACACGAAGAGGGTTTTATGTTAAGAAGTTTGTTTTGCAGCCCAAAAATTTTTTTTCCCCCATGAACATTTTTTTAATGTCCGAATTTTCAGACTTAACCAATTTTTTTTTTACTTTTGGAAAATGAATACTTTGAAATTTTGGAACAGAATCACTCCTGAAAAATATGCTGCGCGGGATAAAAATCGCAACTTGAAACAAAAAATGCATTTGTGTTTTTTGCTAAAAATCGTAGTTTAAGACCGATTTTCGTAGCATCGTAGTTTATAGGTCCAAATCGTAGCAACTACGATTTTTTCGTAGCCGTTGGCAGGTCTGTATTCAGTCATTTCATAAATTCACTTCATTTCAGTGGTTTCATGAGGATTTTATATATATAGGGTAGATATGTACTCAGTTTTAGCACAAATGAAATAAAATATTGCTGACAATCATCATGGATAACACAACACTCTCCTTGCACCTAAAGAGTTTGTAAAATTTTACTTGACTAGCCTCTGACAAGCGAGTTATTCACCGATTAACTACCAAAACATAACTGAAGAAAAAAAACTTTTCCAATTGCATTTTGAATTTTCATACCAACAAATATGAAGACAGAAAGTTTAACAGGTATTTCCTTTTCCACAAACATAAATTCTTGGGAGCACTGTGTATGTGTGTAGGGTAAGGGGGGGTAGGTTAAAAATGTATGTAAGTGAGATCATGGTTTGTTTACAGAACGCAATTGCTATAATCAATATTTACAATAATAGTTCTTTTAAGAGGTAGAATACTATAGGGATATTTGTGATCCTATTTAAAAATATCCTAAAATTATATGACAGAAAAAGAGTGGAGGGTACAATTATAATTTCAATGATAAACTTTGGTTTTAACTAACAAGATCTTGCACATAATAAAAACATTCAAGTTTAAAGATACTTTCCAAATTTTTATCACATACTTCTCTCTTATTAAAAAATAATTTAAATCCTGAAATCAGGAAATACAGACAAAAATTTGCAATCAACATTTTTCACTCAGCTTCAAAAGAATTTATAATATATATGTGATCATTATCTATTCCCTAGACTGCACCAAAAAGGCAATTTCTTTTATAAATAACTGTATTATATTATAAATAACTATCTTTTATAAATAACTGTATTAAAACTTTATTATACAGTAAGTATGATTTTTTTTTTTCTTTTTAAGAAACACTGTAAATCACGGGAGATATTTCTTGCATCTGGCTCTTAGAAGCCACATCAGTTGGTAAAATATTTTTCATACATGCAAAGCTTGATTACTGAATATAAATTTAACAATGAAAATGTTTGTTAAACATATTCAAACCTTTTAATAAATAGCAATAGAAAACAAATATTTATATTTTTGAAAATATATATGAAAAATAAAAAGTTTTTTTTTTTCCTTACCTTTTTCCATATGAGGAAGAGGAGGGGCAGTTAAATCTCTATTATACATTTCTGACATTTGAAATGTCAAACCAACAAGAGAATGAAAAGTGGGATGTGTAGGTTGTTGTAAAAAGAAATGACCAGCGGTTACTGTGGCAGATAACATGACATCAAATGAAGAACCTTCGGGCAGCCGCAACTGCAACAGAATTACATAAAATAAATTAGCACATAATCTAAAATAATAAATTGCAGATTTTGCAAACATCATGGCAGCCAGAACCAAAATGGACCAAGTCCATGCTTTTTCCAACCAGTTCAAAATGAGTTCTTGCTCAAGACAACAAACCAAGTACAAGGGTGAAAATGTGAGCAACAAATGGTGCTAATCTCCTATGATTCATATGAAAGACCATTAATTTTAAATAAGCAGCTAATGTCTTGTGGATTTTCTCTACTTTCATTCTGAATGTCCATTATAGGGAATTTTTGAGTTAAAAACATTAAAATTTTGTCCATTTCATAAACTTCATAGACATGAAGATTTAAATAAGCCAAACTCTTGAGTTAATTTAATAAAAGTTCAACAGTATACATCACTTAATGATATCGAATATTTTTCAAAAGTTACCAAATTTGTAATTTCGTAATCCCAAAACATAGCTCATTCTCATTGATGAAATACATATATTTGAAGTTATGTTAGCACTGCTAACTAAAGTTTATTTGCAAAGAAAACCTTAAAATAAATGGATTAATAGCTCAATAGAAGTTTATTACATGACAATTAAAATTATTTGAAATTAAAATTGAGCAGAACAAATTTATGGAAATAGTTCCTACATTTCATTATCAGGGGTGGAAAATCAAAAGTCCATTTTTGTAGCAGGTCGAATTGCAGTTTTGGAGCAAGTTAACCACTTCACCGGCGACAGGCATGGGGAAACAGTGTTTTTGTGTGTGTGTTTACCACCGACTTATCTCGGGCCAAACGGTGAAGTGGTTAATTATGTTTTGTAGGAGCTCCAAATAAAAAGTAAATATGCTTTGTTAATGAATTTTTCTTTACTATTGTGCATACATAGAATTTCAACAGTATAAAACGTAATACGTTAAAAACAGGAAAAAAATTTATATACTTATTTAAGAATTTCAAAATTTGTATTAGTATGACTATAACAGACGACCTAACCTTCCACATTCCAATAATGCATAATAAATATATCATATTCTAACAAGAAATGTTTTACAACCTGTCAGAATTTAAAAAATAATAAGACTTATTTATAAAATTCAACACTTTAGAAAAAAGGCTGCATGGATTTAAATTAAAAAATCCCTGCCGGCCCGGCCTACAGGCAGAGGTAGATTTCGAAGTTAAGTACACTAATTTCACCAGCAAAAACTAAATCATTATTAGATATAAATCCACTTTAACAGTTTTATCTGCCTGCTTTTGACGAGTTTTTATTTCCTTTTTATAAAATAGCTGGTTTTATCAGAATCATGTTAAGGCGATATTAAAAAAAATATTTTTCCATACTAAGATACTTAAGATTTATAAGCGACCTGTGTTTTTATTTTTCTTTCAATTAATTAAAACTTGATTAATAAACAATTATTTTCTCAGTAGGGCAATATTTTTCGTTTCTAACACAATCGCTTTGGGAAATTCTGTTCAAAATGCCTACTTTGACATCATTTTTTGAAATATATTCTGCCTCTATCAAAAAATCGATCATTACTGTACATTATATAGTTTCTGAATAAGAGAATCTAGCAATTGGATGCGTTTGAGAGCAAAAATGAATTTAAAAATGAGTAAGAAAATAAGCAGTTTGGATTTGAATGCACTCTTAATTTGTTTTTGCTGTAAGAATTGGCCCTATCAAAAACTTGTCTATATAAATGTTGAAGACAATATTAAGAAGATATATGATAAATTGATGGAGATTTTATATCTTGTGAATTGACGGAGTTATGAAAATTTTCTTCTTCAATCCCCCCCCCCCCTTTTTTTTTTTTTTTTTTTTTTTTTTTTGCGGTACGTTGGTCCTATCAAAAACTTGTGAATATAAAAGTTGTAGATAATATTAAGGAGATGTATAATAAAATTATTGGATTTGATATCTTGAGAATTGACGAAGTAAGGAATTTTTTTCTCCCAAAAACCCTATTTTTTGCGCCCCTTGAGCCTATTTTAAATTTCATCAAAAATCTGTGATGCATGAATTTTTGGCGCTATTTTTAAAAGTAATAAAAACTTTAAACTGATTTGATATGTACAAAAATTAAGAAGTTGTGGGTTTATTTCGCCTTTCACAAAACCCCTTCCCTATTTCCATCCCCTTTGTCTGCTTTTGCCCATTAACCCCCTCACTGACAAGCCCGTGTTAATACGTTCACTAAGCTCCAGGTTTCACTGCAATACAAGCAATATTTAAAGTAATATTATTCTATTGATTTAATGTATTTTCAAATACATTGATCAATGATTAATACTTCCAAGGATTGCATTCATATTCGTTATTAAGTTTTTTTTATAAAATGTTCTAAGAATAATTTTTTTTAGCATTTAAAACAAAATGCAGTGAAAACAACATTACAATTTTGCCCTTTTCCAAGACAGTCGGAGGGTTAACGAACTTGACCGAGATTTTATATCCCTTGATTTTATGTATCAGTTTGGAAGAGATTTGTGCAGATTTGCAGAAGTTATCGTGTCCAGAAGAAAGTGATAACACAATTGCTTCGGGAAATTCTGTTCAAAATGCCCACTTTGACATCATTTTTTTAAATATATTCTGCCTCTATCAAAAAATCGATCATTGTGGTACATTATATAGTTTCTGAATAAGCGAATCTACAAATTAAATGCGTTTGAGAGCAAAAAGGAATTTAAAAATGAGTCAGAAAATAAGCAGTTTGGATTTGAGTGCATCCTTATTACAATGATTTTTCCAAAATAATCCGCTTCGGGAAATTCGGTTCAAAATGCCCACTTTAACAGCATTTTAAAAAATATATTCTGCCTCTATCAAAAAATCGACCATTACGGTACATTATATAGTTTCTGAGTAAGAAAACGTACCAATCGGAAGCCTCTGAGAGCAAAAATGAATTGCAAAATGAGTCAGAAAATACGCAGTTTGGATTTGAATACACCCTTACTTACATGATTTTTTTTCTTCAACCGCTATGTATTTTTAATTTGTTTTTGCTGTAAGAATTGGTCCTATCCAAAACTTGTCTATATAGATGTTGTAGACAATATTAAGAAGATATATGATAAATTCATGGGGATTTTGTATCTTTTGAATTGACAGAGTTATGGATTTTTTACTTCTTCAAACCCCCTTTTTGTTTTTGTTTTTATTTTTTTTTGCGGTACGAATTGGTCCTATCAAAAACTTGTGAATGTAAAAGTTGTAGATAATATTAAGGATATTTATAATAAAATTAATTGGAATTGATATCTTGAGAATTGACGAAGTTATGAATTTTTTCTCCCAAAAACCCTATTTTTTGTGCCCCTTGAGACCATTTTTAACTTTATCAAAAATCTGTGATACATAAAATTTTGACCTTATTTTTAGAAGTAATAAAAACTTTAAACTGATTTGATATGTACAAAAATTAAGAAGTTATGGGGGGGGGGGGCTTCGGTTTTCACAAAACCCCTCCCTATTTCCATCCCCTTGGTCCGATTTTGCCCATTAACGAACTTGACCAAGATTTTATGCCCTTTGATTTTATGTATCAGTTTGGAAGAGATTGTTGCAGAATTACGAAAGTTATCGTGTCCAGAAGAAAGTGATATATATATATAAGTTTTTTACTGAGGGTGGTTTTGGGTTCTAGGGGTCATGATCGGTGTAGATCTGCAAAAATTTTTCAGAAATTCCAACATAGGAACGATCCCAATAGGTAGTATTTCATACGAAATCTACCTAAAACAGAATGTAAGAAGTTAAATATGTTTATTTATAGTAGTTATTGTATATTTTTCAGGAAGACAACAAAATTTGGATAGTAAATTTAAATAACCCAAGCAATACTTGTAAATGTGAGTAATCACTAGATTGCACAACAGATTTTCTTTTTAAAAAGTAGTATTAAGTCCATAAGAGACATTTCAAAATCAGGGTCAAAAACGTTAATTCCATGGCCAAATGCATTGCGGACTTTGTGAAGAGTGTTTGCTTCTATATCAACAGTATTACTGTTGATTTCATAAGATTTGTTTTTTACACTCATGGCATTCCATCGTTAATGAATGATAGCAATCGATCTTTTAACTAATTGGCCAAAGCTGATGAAAAAAATCTGATTCAATGTCTCATAATACAGGATTGGAAAATCAAAAGTTTGTTTTTGTAGCAGGATAAATTGCAGTTCTGTATCAGAATTTAACAGTTTTGTAGTAGGCCAAACTTATATTTTAGCATAGAAATCAAATAGTGTTTTTTTATTTTTCAACAAAAATAAAAGATATTTTTAAAACGTTATCAAAGTAGGGATTTTTAACTTAATTGTAGGACGCTACAGTCCTGGAAAAGTGTTTATTTTATGCCTCAAAAATCATTTATAACCCAAGATGTGAAATTTATCGAAAAATGCTATTCAATTCTTAATTACTTCATGCCTTACCAATTTCATGCTTTTACATTTAAAAAAAGTTTGTGGATGTGTCAGAAAGTTCTGCATTTTTGCACAGTTAAAATTATTTAGTTTGAGAACAGCCTTAATGCTGAATATCTTTTCTATAATGCTTATTTCTAATAGATGGTACATCAGCTGAGTTTTGGAGTAATCATCCTCTTTGGATAAAGATATGTAATATTATAAAAACTGAAATTCTTGACAATGAATCTGTAGCATAATCTATTATTCAGTTAAAGATAAATTTTAAACATTCATGATGCTGCATATCTTAGCCAGAGTTTCCCCTAGACAATTTCAGGAAGGTGCTGCACCCTGCCTGCTCTTATGTTTACAAAATAGCACCCCTCTTGCCCCTGATGAAAAACATTAGCACCCTTGTTGCCCCCAGCTAAAAAAAGTGCCTTTACTCCTTTGTTTATTAAAAAATTTACTTGTATAGTAAAAATTGACTCATTGCTGTCTTTAAAATAGCATCCTGTCTATTAAATATTAAAAGTAGTTTTAAAAATCAAAAGAATGCCTTTAAAAATTTTTTAAAAGTGCCCTTAAGAATCCAAAACATGCCCTTCGGAATCCAAAAGTGCCCTTTTCCTATAAGAAGCATCCTGCCCTTTTTTAAACTTGTGGGAAACTCTGTCTTAGCTACATAGATCACAATAGCAGTGTGTTGCCAAGCCTAAGGTTCATAAAGTTTTTTATTTTTTTAGATTACCAAATTTTTATTTTTGGAGCAGAATTAAAATTTGCCATTTTTGTAGCAGAATGTAGCAGGAAATCAAAATTGGAGCAGTTTGGAGCAGATTTTTCACCCCAGCATTACAATAAAAGGCATGCTATTAATTGTATTAATCATTAATATTGCTGTTTGTGAAATCCTGTGTCCCAACAAACCAGACACTTAAAAAAAAAAAAATAATCTAAATTTCTTTTAATTTTTCAATAAAAATTAGTTTTTAGAGAAATAAGATATAATGGCATTTACTATAATAAAATATGGCTCTTATGCTATCTTTCAAGATGAAAATTATATATGCATACTGAAGGATGATATATATTACTCAACTCCACTTTTAAACCGCCACACGCAAAGATTTTTTTAATATAGTTGATTGATGTGCTGCCACCACTGATATAGAGGCATGATACCGGACACTATGTAAGTTCGAGAATAACTTATCTAACTATAACACTAAGACACTTTGAACCTATTTTATATTGAACATTTATTTAGACCACACTTACAATACACATTTAAACAGTTATGTGAAACAATATTTATGTTTACAGGCAAGGATATAATAGATCCTGCCCTAGGTTAAACTGCATTTGGGGATACTATCTACACACTAAGTTATAACAGTATAACACATTATGTCAGTCTCTCTTGGACATACACAAGAAGACTTATTCAATTATAAAATATAGCTTAAACTATAATTATTGAACGTCATCAGAGGTTTATCCAATGCAATATGACTACACAAGTCTATCCGAAATCTTAAATATTCAATGAAAAAAAAATCTCCAATTATATTGCCTTGTTTTAAAGCATCCAATATCAATTTTCAGAATGATTAATGTTCCATATTTATCAAGGACAAATATTGCACTTTGAAATAATGAAAGCATTACAGACAATTACAAATAATCAATACAACTAAAATACAGAAAATCATCCATAAGCATATTAAATTTTAGTATATTAATTTGAAGATTCAATTCTCAGAAGAAAACAAAAAAGCATTCAAAATCACAATCTAGAAAATATAAAATGTGAAGGGTATTACCCCCCTTAAAATACCAATTTCATGTGCATGCATATGCACTGAAAAATAAAGACTAAATGAATTACCATTAAATTTTCAGGACATGGCATAAAAGGCAAAAAACATATTTGAGATAATGTAATGTTTGGAAAACGCTCAGGTGGAAATTTTTCTCTGATCTTCCGTAGGGCAGCATTAATTTCATCCTCAGTACCTGTGGGTAAAAATAAAAAAATAATTTTGTAAACTGTGTTAACTCTTCTGATCAGCATTAATTTTTTTTTATTTAATAAGCTAATAATACAAAAACACAACAAAAATAATGTATATATGTATGTGCATAAAGTTCTTACACAATAAACGTGGCCGATGACTTCGATAGAGTTGAGTGGAAAAAGAAACTTCAGGAAATTCATTATTTAATTCTAAATTAAATTCTGCTTGTTGATGCTTGTAGTGAATGTCATCTTAATAAATTCATCGAAATTTGCATTACTCAAAGGTGAAGAAGCTATTGTGAGAGGGCTAATCAAATCTTTGTATGTTTGTGAACTGCACACGTGGAAGGTATAGGATATGTTTAACTACAAAAAACAAAATATGGGATATACAGTATACAGTAGCCATGCACTACTGAATGAAACAACCTACGGCACCACCTGCTGGAAAACTGTAGAGTTAGCAGCATTCCTATCTCAAAAATGGATAGAGATAGGATAAAAAAAGTAATTTACAAAACTGTAGAGCATCATCGATTTAGTACAAGAAGACACCTTGTGGACATTTATGTGACGAATAGAACAGTTAAAACGCGCATTTGTTTTTTCGCAATCTCCTACACTGTGACTACTATACCTAGCAAAATCAATTTGGTGATAAGAGATTATCATGGGCATCAGACCACTTTCCAAGTACTCAACTAACAGTTTTTGACACTTCATTAGATTTGGAGGTTCATTGGTCAAGTATAAAAGGGGGAAAAGGAGGGGGCAAGTCCCCTACCCTTAATTTAGATAAATGGATTTCCATGCAGAATCATCCAATTTAATTTTTTTTCTAGTTCATTCTGATAAGGAGCTTTCCTGATTAGATTTGGAGGTTCATTAGTTAAGAATAAAGGGAGAAAAGGGGGGTTTAGACTCCCCACCCCCACTAAATTTAGCAATATGGTTTTTTGTGCAGAATTATAGAATTTGCTTCAAATTTGGTATACCGGTTTATTATGTTAAGGAGCTTCCCTGATTAGATTTGGAGGTTCATTGGTTAAGTATAAAGGGGGGGAAACAGGGGCTAATCCTCCTTCATTTATTTTTTTGAGGGGCATTATTCTTTGAAATAATAGTATAATATACAATTAATGTGAATAACCTATGAGCTCAATGCCATCAGTTTAACTGGGCACTTTTCTTTTTTCCATCTGCTCTTTCACGAAAGTCAAGTCTTTTTCGTGATCCTTTGATGAAAATCCCGTCTTTTCTGTGGATAAAATTCCCGTTTTTTTTTTCTGCGGTCCTTTTACGAAATTAGCGTCTTTTCCGCGATCCTTTGACGAAATTAGCATTTTTCCACAGCCTGTTGTTGAAATTAGTGTCTTTTCTGCGATCTTTAGACGAAATTCGCGTCTTTGCCGAGATCATTTGATGAAACTTGGGCTTATCTCGCTATCTCTTAATGAAATTTGCGTTTTTTCCGTGATCCTTAGACGAAATTCGTGTCTTTTCCCGAGATTCTTAGACAAAATTTGGGCTTTTTTTTTTTCCAATCCTTTGACAAAATTAGTGTCTTTTTCATGGAACTTTGACGAAAATTGCGTCTCCTGTTGCTATTTGAAAAAATTCAGGGTTTTTTCTGCAGCCTTTTACGAAATTCGAGTTTTTTACGCGATACTTTGACGAAATTCGTGTGCGTTTTTTTCCTGTGATCCTTTGGCAAAAATTTGCGTTTTTGCGAGCATTTGATGAAATTAAAGTTTTTCCACGGCCCTCTGGTGAAATTTGCGTCTTTTCCGAGATCTTTCGGCGAAATTCGCGTCTTTTCCCAGATCGTTTGACAAAATTTGCGCTTCTCTCTATCCTTTGATGAAATTTGTGTTTTTCCGTGATTCTTAGACGAAATTATCATTTTTCCGAGAAGTTTTGACGAAATCGATTCTCTTCCGCGATCCTTTGATAAAATTCGCGTTTTTCCACGATCCTTTGACGAAATTTGAGCTTATCTCGCTATCCTTTGACGAAATTCGGGTCTTTTCCATGATACTTTGAAGAAATTTGCGTCGCTTCAGAGACCGTTTGATGAAATTAGCGATTTTTCGGTGACCCTTTGACGAAATTAGCACTTATCTTGCTATCCCCTTTGACGAAATTCGGGTCTTTTCCGCGGTACTTTGAAGAAATTCACGTCTTTTCGGAGACCGTTTGACGGCGCATTTTTTTTTCATGATCCTTTGACGGAATTCGTGTTTTTTCCGCTATCCTTTGAAGAAATTTACATTTTATCCGAGATCCTTGGATGAAATTATGTGTTTTTGCCACGATTCTTTGACGAAATTTGCATTTTTCTGCAGCACTTTGATGAATTTAGTGTTTTTCACGGCATTTTCACGAAAACCGCTTCTTTTAGACGTATTTTCAGTTATATTCGAGGATGGAGTAGCACAGTTGATGTTTATTCCAACAGAGCAAAAAATGTCCAGACCAAGAATCGAATCTGGATACTTGGCGTGCCGTGCCAATGCCTTACCTGTTATGCTATCTGGACGATACCTGGCTGGCATAATTCACTCTTATTTGTTGGACTTTTCTGCGAACTGCAGTGCTAGTTTCATTCATCCGAGCCATAACTATAGCATTTACATGATACAATATGATTTAATCCAGTTGAAAAAAAATATTCGTTCCCTTCATTATGACCTAATACATGGTAAACAGGAGTTTCCATGTTAAAACACACTATCATCATGTAAATGCTATAGTTATAGCTCGGATGAATGAAACTAGCGCTGCAGTTCGCAGCCAAGTCCAACAAATAAGAGTGAGTCAGCCAGGTATCGCCCAGATAGCCTAACAGGTAAGGCATTGGCACAGCACGCCAAGTATCCAGGTTCGATTCCTGGTCTGGATATTTTTCGCTCTGTTGGAATAAACGTCAACTGTGCTATTCCATCCTCGAATAGGATTTAATCCAGTTGGAAAAAAATATTCGTTCCCTTCATTATTTTCAGCGAGCCCCCTTCACGAAAATTGCGTCTTTTCCGTGATTCTCTGACAAAATTCGCGTTTTTCTGAGAACTTTTGATAAAATTCCCGTTTTTTGTCTGTGAACCTTTGACGATATTAGCGTTTTTTTCCATGAGCCTTTTGACGAAATTCACCTTTTTTCCATGACCCTTTGACGGAATTCGTGTTTTTCTATGATCCTTTGACGAAATTTGCGTGCATCTTGCTATCCTTTAACAAAATTAGCATTTTCCCACTATCCTTTGACGAGATTTGCATTTTTCCATGATCATTTGGCGAAATTTGTTGTTTTCTAGCTATCTTTGACGAAATTCATGTTTTTTCTGCGACCCTTAGATGAAATTTGAGGTTTTTTTTTTGCGATTCTTTGATGAAATTTGGGCTTTTTTAGCTGTCCGTTGAAGAAATTCACGTTTTTTTTCGGCGATTCTTGGATGAAATTTTTTTTCGCTATCCTTTTTTCGAAATTCCCGTTTTTTCTGCAATCCTCGGATGAAATTGGCAATATTTGTTTGCGAACAAGTGTCCAAAATTATTTTTTATGGCGAACATTTGTCGAAAATCGCGATTTTTTTAAAAGACTGATGTCAGACAGAGCCAGTTAAGGATTGCGAATTTCGTTGATCATAGGCAGAAAAATCACCACTTTCATAGGTCGGACACGAAAAAATAGCGAGTTTTGTCGATCGGGCGTGGAAAATAGCAAATTTTGTTGATCGGGTACGGAAAATAGCAAATTTTGTCAATCGGCTTCGAGAAAATTGCAAACTTTGTCGATCAAATGCGGAAAAGTTTGCAGTTTTTTTTTTTTTTTTTTGGGATCGGCCGCAGAAAAATAGCAAAGTTTTTTTAAATCAGGCACGGAAAAAATCGCGAATTTTATCAGTCAGGTCTGGAAAATTTTCAAATTTCGTTGATTGGCTCCTTCTCTCTTCTTCGTTCATAAAGCTCACATTTTTTCCGGCACTAGCCACTTTCACGCCTGTTTGTTTTTAGTACTTATAATACAGCAAAATTTTCTCCCCCAATAAAGTCAAGTAATAGTATCACTCCTTGAAAATGATCCTAGCTATACCTGTGTTATATATACAAATGTAAACTGTTGATATATCTTTGCCAACGGAATTGGATAAGTTGACTGGGTAAGAGAACCTAGAGGCAAAACTACCCCCCACCCCCCCTCTTCTGAAACCATGTTTTTTTATCTGATTATAGGCCACAGATCAGCTCCCAGTAATAGAATTATCTCCGTATTACTGATGTGGCCCTCGATAACTCAGTCATTTTTGTAAGGGGCCCTTTTCTAAAAAAGGTTGTGCACTC
The DNA here is from genome assembly GCA_963932465.1 of Maratus speciosus. Classification (NCBI taxonomy): domain Eukaryota; kingdom Metazoa; phylum Arthropoda; class Arachnida; order Araneae; family Salticidae; genus Maratus; species Maratus speciosus. The sequence goes on along the minus strand of OZ010790.1, from coordinate 153,164,235 downwards.
CTACTTTAGAAAGAACTTGAGTCCCTTAAAGGATCCTTCACAGTTTTTTCACCTTAAAACATATGACCTTTAACGAAATTCTCTCTCTTAAAAATAGACATGAGAAATTTTTTCCAATCTTCTAATTAAATTCTTCACAAAAGTAATGATTTTAGAATTTAAAAAAAGGAAACCTGTTGTATAATAGCTGCAATCACCAATGAATCTATCATCTAGCTGTATATGTACAAAGGACCATCTTAATAATGTCTAAATAAGAACTTAAATATGATAATTTCTAATTTACAAAGTTCCAATTACATTTTTTTTTTCACATTTTTTACAAGTTCACAAGTTTTTATAAAATTTCACAATCTCGCAAAAACAGGATCGTGTGAAAAAAAAAATCCAAACAAATACCTGGTAAAATAATTAAATGCAACTTCCCTTGTTAAAAATGAAAATTTATGTGCAAAATTATTTCAATATTATACCAATTAATGAAAATGGTAAGTTGGAAAATTTAGTAATGTAAAATTTGAAACATACATTTATTTTTTAAATTCGCATAACTGTAATTTTTCGCTATTGTTAGAAAAATTTCTTTTGATAATAACATGCAGTTGAAATTAACCATTTGGAAAAATGGTTATTGTCCTCGGTCAGGGTAGGAAATCAAAAACATATCTGAAGTGTTTTATTAGTTGAATCCCGCATTTTATTCGTTTTCTGATTGGTCTATATAGTAATCTGTATTTTCCCTTTACTTTCAACAGAGATGGATACTTCTGTTGCCACTATGACAAAATAGTAATAAAAACTACAAAAAAAAAAAAATTAATAACTCAGAAACAAATTGAGATACAGCTTTCAAACAAATTGCATTTAAAAGTACATTTTTTTTGTCTATACGACGGTGTAAAAAGTAATATTGCGGGATGTTTAGAAGTTTAAAAATGAAATTTCATTTAAAATTGGTCCAGGAATATTAATGTTTAATCCATGGCATACGTAAATGTATAACCATCTCTGTAGAAGTTTAAAAATTTACAGTACCGAAAATTGTAAAACTGAAATTTCTTTTAAAATTTGTTCATGATGGGTCCAGGAATGTTAACGTTTAATTCATGGCGTACGTAATGTATGATCAACTCTGTGTGATTTTTTATGTCTTAAATTTTAGTCTTTGAAAAAATCATTTCCCAAATGGTCGTTGTAATTTGTTAAATTGCTTTTTATTATTGTTTTCTTTTTTTTGAAACACGGATAAAATGAATCTAAATGATATCTAAATGAATTTGTAAAAAATTTAAATCCATACAAACAAACTTTGCAAAGGAAATGTCAGCAAATCTGTGAAAAATTTAGTTTAAACAATTTTTAAACATATGCAAAAATCCACCTGTTTTAAAAGTGTCATAAAAAAAAGCACTTTCAATATTAAGAATTTAAAACTTACTAAAACCTAGTTTGGGTTTAGACTGTAAAGCTGTAATAAAACTAAATATTCAGGAAATGAAAATTATAACTGTAAGGGGGGAAAATGTAATATTGTAAAATAATACCAATTTTTAAACACTGAAAGATTTGAAAATGATAATAGTATTTATAACAATACCAGAACTACTACAGTGCACTCCCGATTATCCAGGTTAATCACCGGGAGAGGTCGCACGGACAATCGAAAAACACGGATAATCCGAAAACTCCTTTTTATTAAAGAAAAAATCAACACCAGTACAAATATATAAAAATTACATTTGCATGCTGTATAACAACTGCCATGATTCAGTTCCTGCGAGTATCTCCATATTATTACTCTCGGGGATGTGGGGCAATTGGCCCCGGGCTCCTCAACAAACTGTCAGAAGTCTCCCAAACTAGGATATTTACCATTTAATATTTACTGCGTAAAAAAATCTGTAATGCATCTTTGCTTCTGTTGTTTGTTCATCTCGTCTTATATCGATATATACTTTACGAACCGCAGTAATGTCACCGTAATCAAATTTTCTTTCTTCCATATAGTCTAACAAAGTTTCTACAGATTGTAGAGCAGTAGAATGAGAAATTTTATTTCCCTCATTTAGTACATCTTTTGCATCAGTACTATCATCACTATTAGATTTATTAACACAGAAACAATACCTTCATCTGTCAAATACTGGAAGCCAGGCTCACATGCCCTCCCATCCTCTTTAACCCTACCCGTCAAATAGATTTCAGAGCGCTCGATTTTATCTCTACGTATTTCACAATACTATCATCTAAACCTGAAAAGATTCTAATACACATCAACATCGATTTTACATGCATAATAAAAAATGAAAATGTTATTTATTTATTTTTTTTTTTTTTTGAGTCCGGAATGAGCATGGATAATCCACAAACCGGATAATCCGCGTACGGATAATCGAGAGTACACTGTACTATAATTTCTTTTAAACTAGCATCCTTTATGTATTTTGAAAACCAGTATTATGTAGATGGGATGTACAATATACAGTTTAAAATTGCTTTCAAAATGAAGGATATTGGTTGAAACCATGGACAAACTCGATTCCCCTTCCTATGGCCGTAACAAAAACTCGAAATGCCTTTGTTTTTGGGGAATTAGAGTTTTTCTACTTTATCTACTTCTCTACTTTAGGGCGGTTTTACCTACTGTGTCTAATGAAGAATTTCCCTTGCACGCTTGTGTTTTCTTAGATATAACTTAACTGAAATTGCGATTTTTGATTTAAGTAAAAATTGACTCATTGCTGTGTTCCATACTGCACTTACGATTCACTAAAATAATTCTAGAAATTTCTATTCATGAATTTCCTTTAAATTTGGAGTAAAAACTGTTGAAAGAAGAAGAAAAAAAAGAGGACTTGTTGATTCTTTAAAATAATGAAACATGAAAAAAAAATATTTATTTATTATTAGTTTTTTGCTTCCTCGTATTTCATGACCAGCATCAACAATGTTTAAATTTACTGAAAATTGTTCACAATGTACACATATCTATATTTTTCTAAATTAAGAATCATGTAAATATCCACATTTTTATTAAAAAAATAAAATAAAAAAAAATTTATATGATTTGATTGCCGGATATTGGCGAAATAACCTGCTTGTTATTTTTTTAATATTATAAAACATGAAAATATATTTTTATCATGTTATTTTGTAATTTTTCTATATGCTTTTATAGTTAAGATTAGCCCATATAAGGGTTAAATTTATTGAAAATCATTCGTAATGTACTGATATATATATTTTCTAAAGAATTAAGAATTATGTAAATATCCATATTTTGAAAAAAAAAAAAAAAAACGATATGAGTTGATTGCCGGATATTGGCAAAAAGATTTTATTTTTTTATATTATGAAACATGTAAATATATATATTTTTTAATCGTATACTTTTATACCATGACTGTCCAGAATTAGAATATTTAATTTTATATGTAATTTTATAATTTTTATCTATGCTTGAATATGTCAGATCAACACATATAATGGCCAAATTTATTGAAAATTGCTTGGAACGTACAGACATATATTTTCTTAATAATTAAGAATCATGTAAATATCCATGTTTTGAAGGAAAAAAAAAAAAAAAAAAATCGATATGAGTTGATTGCCAGTTATTGGCAAAAAGACTTGCTTGTTTTGTTAATATTATGAAACATGCAAATATCCTTTAAATTGTATGTATCGTAGTTTTATACCATCAGAGTCTAGAATTAGAATATTTAATTTTATATGTAACTAGTAGACCCGTCCGGCGTTGCCCGGGGTTTGTAAACTTTAAACAAAACTTAAGTTTGTATGGGGGCATTCCACGTCAAATCAGGCAGTAAAATATCAATATGTAACCCACCATCACAGATTTTAATGAAACTGCGTGTGTTTGTTCTTACTATTAAGATATGATCACCAGTAATTTTTTTTGCTCCTTGGTGAAATAGTTTCGGAGAAAAAAATTGTCAAAATTTTGAAAAACTGCCGTCAGTTGGCATTCTTGATAGATCGGTTTTCAAATGTAGCATGTCATATATATAATCATATTTCAATATCTACTCTACAAATCATCTTCAAATAATTTATGCACAATATTTAGGGTACGCATGCTTATGAAAAAAATATATTGTTATGCTTATAACATTTTAAGTGTGTCTAAAAAAATATTTAAACTTTGAAGTCCTGAATTTTTTATGAAAAATAATGCATTAACAGAAAAAGCATTATCAACAAAAGGCGGTATTTTTATTAAATTTATTTTTTATGGGGGATATACTTAAAGGTGTCCTTTACCTGATTCTGAAATAAAAATAGTGGGATTTTGGGTGTTTTTGGTAGTATTTCCTATTTAAAAATATTTTGAGGTGCATTTCATATCAAATCAAGCAGAGTCATTCCATGTCAGTTCCCCTAAGCCATTTAATCACTGTCACAAATTTCAATGAAATTGGGTTTGTTTATAGCTTATTTTAAGACGTAATCACCTTTAATTTTCTTGATCCTAAGTAAAATATTTTTTAAGATAAAAAATATCAAAATTTTGAAAAATTGTTTTAAATTTTTTTAATGACAGTTCGATATTCGAAAACTACATAAAAAAAAAAAAAGTCAATTCAATATAAAATCACTAAATAGGTTTCAAATAATGTATATGTGACAAATAATGTAGGCTGATTATTATTTCTTGTTTTTTATCATGTTTAAACACTAAGAGTGTCTTTTATGTTATGAATTTTTAAAATCAAGAATTTTGTCAAAAATAATGTGTTAATCAAAAATTTATTATTAACCGAAGGCAGGGTGTTATTGCTTTTTTTTAATTGTACGTAAAAATATCTTTTAAATGGTTATAAAATAAAAATAGTGAACATATGAGAAAAAATTATCAAAATTTTGGAAAAATGCCACGAGTTGCCATTAATGATTGTTCAATTTTCAAAGGCCTCATTTTATATATAAAATCATATTTCAATAACTAATAAAGAAATCTTCTTCAAATAATTTAAGCAAGGTAAATAAAGTATGTAGATTATGAAAAAAATATTGCTGTAATGTTAAAAAATATTTAAATGTGTCTAAAAAATTGTATAATCTTTGAAATCAAAAATATTTTACAAAAAATAATGAAATTATTAAAAAATCTTTATCAATCAGAGGCGGAGTTTCTATGACTAATTTTTTAATTTTAAATTGTACATAATACTACATTATAACTGGATCTGAAATAAAAATAGTGGGATTTTGGTTGGTTTTAGTAGTATTTAAATCATATTTAAAATTATCAATATTTTCAAATGTAAAACCTATCCAATGTATCATCCCTGGAAATATTTTTATTTATACATTTATTTTATTTTTCAAATTATCTTTTATGTTCGTTTCTTAAGGAAAAAAATAAACAATATTGTTTTTTAGTAAAACTTCTAGGGCGAAGAGCAATTATCCCTTTCCAAAAAAGAGAAAAATCACTAGCTCCTCACCGCCCAATAGAAATTTTCAAAATGACAGTCCTAATCTTTAAACTCATATTTGGCTGTTAATATTGAAAATTTAGCATTGAGCTGCTAATATTGAAAAAACAAAAACAAATTTCACTCTGTTGAAGAAAATTTTGACGTATTGTGCTTTAAATATATGCAAAAAATGCATAATCCATTATATTTATATCTTTCAAATAACTATATCTAAAAAAATATTTAAATCTTAATGAGTTGCACTTTTGTAACTTTATTCAGTTTCTAATGATATGTACCGTAATTTCGGGTGTATAGCCCGCAGATCAAACAATTCAGTTTGGACCCAGAAATTTTATTCTGTATTTGAAGACCAATATTTACTGTGATCTAAAAAGTTACATTTTATTTTTAAAAATTTCTGGGTCGAAACACGATTGTATGATCCGCGGGCTATACACCGGAAATTACGGTAATTTGATTTATTTCATCACAATATTGCTGAAAGATGGATTTTCAACATATATATGTGTGTATATATATCCCTGTTCTCAAACAAATTATTTAAAAATTATTCATTTATGTTTAATAAAGCATATATATATTGTTTATACACTTACAGAAAATACATATAGCAAATTTTATGATATTATGTCAATAATGTCTAAAAGTAAAGAACTTATCTAATAGTATGTAACGAAAAATTTAACATCTGGTGTAATGACAACAAAATTTTATAATTGTTTTACTTAATTTGGATGAATGAAAAAACCTTAAATGTTTATATTTTATTGAAGTACAGGTGAAAATGTCACAAAGACATACCTCAACAACCACTGAGTATGTCACATTCACACTACAGATAATTTTTTTTTTCTTTTGATCTTTCGGGTTTGATTTCAGATGGTAATGAATTAATTAGTTTTGTTAGAAGTGTCATTGCAGTCAGCATATTAGGCTCACTATTTTTTTTTATATAATTTGTTTTGTTTGACTCGATGAACAACAATATTTAAAGGGACCATTTCATGACTTTTCAATTAAAAGCTGATTTATAAATTCATCATGTTGTTTAGTTATTATTATCGTCTTAAGATAATAAGTTGATATTAAAATTTTTAAATGCAGTTTATTTATTATTTGTACAGTTGAAAGTATTTTTCAATAAGAGTGCAGGCTGTTGATTTTAAGTCGGCTGTTGAGCAATGTAGTGTTGGTAAAGGAACTGGTACTATTTAATTTAATTTTTATTGCTGTAAATAATATTTGTTATTTTATTATTGTATGTATTATATTTAAACAAGAGTACAAATACACGATATCGTAGTCATTTTAGTACATCTTAGCATGAAAAGCTTCAATATTTATCATTAAACATTCACATTTTATGAAAATTTTGTTAAAATTACTCATATTTTCACTATTTTTATTTTATAACTATTGAAAAGATATTTTTACGTACAATTAAAAAAAGTAATAACAGCCTGCCTTCGGTTAATAATAAATTTTTGATTAACACATTATTTTTCACAAAATTCTTGATTTTAAGAATTCACAAGATTAAACACACTCTTAGCATTTAAACATGACAAACAACAATAAATAATAATCTGCCTACATTATTTGTCACATATACATTATTTGAAACTTATTTAGTGATTTTATATTGAAATAACTTTTTTTTTATGCAGTCTTTGAATATAGATCTGCCATTAAAAACATTTTTAAAAAAATTTCAAGATTTAGATATTTTTTTTATCTTAAAAAATATTTTACTTGTAATCACCTTTAATTTCCTTGATCCTGTCTTAAAATGAGCTATAAACATACCCAGTTTCATTGAAATTTGTGACAGTGAATTAAATGTCTTAGGCGAACTGACATGGAATGACTCTGCTTGATTTGATATGAAATGCACCTCAAAATATTTTTAAATAGGAAATACTACCAAAAACACCCAAAATCCCACTACTTTTATTTCAGAATCAGGTAAAGGACACCTTTAAGTATATCCCCCACAAAAAATAAATTTAATAAAAATACCGCCTTTTGTTAATAATGCTATTTTAGGTAATGCATTATTTTTCATAAAAAAATCACGACTTCAAAGATTAAACCTTTTTTTAGACACACTTAAAATGTTATATAAGCATAACAGTATTTTTTTCATAAAATACGTACCCTATATATTATGCATAAATTATTTGAAGATGATTTGTGGAATAGATATTGAAATATGATCATATTTATGTCATGCTACATTTGAAAATCGAGCAGTCAAGAATGCCAACTGATTGCAGTTTTCAAAATTTTGACAATTTTTTTCTCAGAAACTATTTGACCAAGGATTAAAAAAAAAATACTGGGAATCATATCTTAATAAAAGGAACAAACACACGCAGTTTCATCAAAATCTGTGATGGTGGGTTACATGCCTGCCTGAACTGACATGGAATGACCCTATGATTTTATATCTTTGGAAATTCTTTTAAATGAACCTAATTTTGGAGGCTCCACAGCATTTACCGGAAGTGCCGGAGACAAGCGAAAACCAAGTTGAGTGAGCCAAAACCTTGTAGGAATCAAGCTCACAAAAACAAACAAAAAAAAAAAAAAAAAAAAAAAAAAAAAAAAAAAAAAGAATGCGCCATTAATGTTAGAAAATGTTGGTATCTAAAGTCTAAGATAAAATTTCATAATACAGAAAGTAGCTGAATTGTAATCTAAGTTGAAGGAAGCAAATCCCATTCAAATTGGGCCCTTAAACCCGAGGAAATAACGCGCCACCAAGCGGTGGAAGAAGCCTCTCATCTTGTAAATTTCATGAATCACTGTTAGCATTAACACAATATATTAATAAACGGATGAAATTCCTTCTCTAAAGTAACCTTTAAAGTAACGCGATTTTTAATTTACGGCTGTAGTGAGTAGACGTAAGTTAATGCTGAAAAGGAGATTAATGTTCGTAAAAGGTGGTAGCTGAGGTATAAAGAAAGACCGGGCCCTGAGGGCAAGGCTCTTAACTGGAATGTAATTGGGTATAAGAATTTTTTTTATGGGTTTTAAAGTAGCTGGAAGACGCTCAAACTATATTAAAGAAAATTGCAATAGAATAGGATAGTTTTTAAAGAAACTGCAACAAAGGTCCCATGAAGACGATTAATATTCAAAATTGGTGGTAGCTGAAGTCTGCAATTTTTTTTTGTCATTCATGTAGTAGCTGCAGAACCTAAGAAGTTGTTAGGGAAAAAAAGTTCATGAATTGGACCATTTTTAAGAGAGCTATAACAGGGGTCCCATAAGGACCCAACTGTTAGTTGAGAGCAGGGCCCTAACATGAAAACATGTTTAAATGTTTTAGTACTTAGCGTTTTAGATCTTCAATTAGTCAAAATTAATCATAGAGTATGAAATAATCATTAGGATAATATCTTAAAGAAATGCGCAAAAATCGGGTAAATGCTTAAAAAAGGCCCCCTAGAGCTCCAATAAAAATATGAGGGTGTTGGTCTAGGGGGAAGAGCCCAAGACTCAATTTAAAAATTATTCAATGAGAAGGTGAGAAAATTAGGGTGTAAAACATGCATAGCACACAAAAAGTTGAAGGGGCCCCGGATCAGACCCTACAGGACCCTAAGGTGCCCCAGATTTTAACTGGAATATAGAAACTGGAGAATAAGTAAATGGAAAAATGGTTCCAAATATGAAGATCGGATTAAGAGAGGCAATTTATTAATAATTTATGGTGCAAAAGCTTCAAGGGGCCTTGTACCAGGCCCCAAAGGGGAAGGGACTTAAGTGGCATGTAGTTTGGTATAAATACACTTTTTAGTAGTTTTTAATGTAATCTGAGGACGCTAGAACTAAGGTAAATAAAATTGCAAGGAATTCAGATAATTTTTAAAGAAGATGCACCAAGGGCCCTAAGAAGACGATTTATATTCAAAATTGGTGGTAGTTGAAGCCTGAAATAATTTTTTTTTCATCGTTCATGTAATAGCTGGAGAACCCAAGATGTTGTTAGAAAAAAAAAGTTAGTGAATCGGACTATTTTTAAGGGAGTTATAATGGGCCCAAAAGGGGCCAACTGATAGTTGAGAAAAGGCCCTAGCATGAAAACATGTTACAACGTTTTAGTACTTAGCATTTTAGATCTTCGATTAGTTGAGATTAAGCATAGGGTACAAATTAATCATTAGAATATAATTCAAAAGAAATGTGCAAAAAATTGCGTAAAAGCTTAAAAAAGGGCCCTAGGGCCCCGATAAAAATATGTGATTGTGGGTCTAAGGAGAAGAGTTTAAGACTCAACTTTAAAATTACACACTGCGAAGGTCAGAAAATTAGGGTGCGAAAAACGCATGACACACAAAAAATTTAAGGGGTCCTGGACCGGGGCCAACAGGACCCTAAACGAGCCCATGGTCTTAACTGGAAAGTACGCACTGAAGTATAACTAAATGGAGAAAGTATCCCAAAAATGAGGATCGGATAAAAAGGAATCAATTTATTAACAATTTAGTGCACTAAAAGTTCAAGGGGCCCTGTACCGGCCCCCTTGCAAGTGTGCCAGGGTCTTAACTGAAATGTAGAAATGGGGCAGAAACTGAAAGTAGAGTTCACCCCAAAAACGAAGAAGATCGGATAGAAAAGAGGCATGTTATTAACAATTTAGTGCACTAAAACTTACAGGGGCCTTTGCAAGGGTGCCAGGGTCTTAAGTGAAATGTAGAAATGGGGCAGAAACTGAAAGGATAATTCACCCCAAAAACGAAGATCGGATAGAAAAGAAGCATGTTATTATCGTTTTAGTGCATAAAAACTGAAAGGGCCCCAGCCCTTAAAAAATTAAAAATCTGAGCCTCAGGTGTATCAGGACCTGTCTTGGACTAATCACATCTGAATTTTCAGACTTCTACGTGCGGTAGTTTTCGCTAGCCATCGCACACAGACAGACACACACAGAGCGATTTATTCTTTTATTAGTATAGATTTTGTTATTTTTCTACATGTGTTTAAATATTTCAGATCAACAAATATAATGGCCATATTTATTGAAAAGTGTTTGCAATGTACATATATCTATATATATTTTTTATTAATTAAGAATCGTGCAAAAATAATCAATGTTCCGAAAAAATATTTCGTTATGAGTTGGTTGCCGGATACTGGCGAACTTGCATATTCTCTTAATATTGAGTAAATATGTTTTATTATTTAAGTTTTGCGCGGCAGCGCAATACTTATTTATTTCCAGTGTCACTTCTCAATGTTAATTTAACATGGATCCTATGGAGATCATAACTTTTTCATTTTTTCTTCCCACCTTTTTGTCCCTGATGCCACTCATTTTTTATTCTTTACTAATTCTAATGATATTATAAATTTAAAATGTAAAAATTTTTGCCTGACGTCAGGGTCAAAACGAATGACAAAATGTCTTTGCATATGGGTGAATTATAACCCAGAGAGAAACATAGGCCAATTTGTTTTTACATTATTCAAATATTTTTCTTAATTACAATTTTCGCTTTTTTCGTTGAAAATCAACGGACATTTTTCATAGAAAATGTAACATTTTTACTTCATTGTTGCAAAAATTTCAAAAGCCGTATTAATAATTTATTTCTTTTTAGTTGAAAGATTTTCACGTGAAATATTAAATTGAGCTAGTTTTTTTTTTTTTTTTTTTTTCAAAAATTAAAAAGGTGAATATGGCGTCATAGTGGAAATAAAAAGGATATTTTCAGAATAAGTTTTTGCTTTGGTCAAGTTTATATTTTAGTAAAAAAATTCTAATGGATAGCTATTTTTACGCAGGTAGAGAACTTAGTGGGGAATTACATAACTTAAATTTTAAAATGTATTTCTTTTTTCCGAGATGAGAACTATTTATACCCCAAGTTAAACTTAGGTAATAATTTTCTGATGTGTTTACATCACCCCTTAGGAAAGAATAAGGTTTAAAAATTTAACTTTTTTTTTTTTTTTTTTTTTTTTTACTGTATCACAGCTGAAATATTGTTAAATATTAGCAGAGCAGTAAGGATTCAACACAATTTACATTTACATTCATAGCGTTCCTTAGTGAGAAATAAGGTATCTAAATTTAAGTGAAGTTAATTTTTTATGTTTTGATTATATATTTTTTACGTTCAGATTAGAAGTTTTTGTCCAAACTACCGCAACCTGCATTACTACATTAGTGAAACATTTTGAATTTTACATTGGTAAACTGTATCCCACATTGTGATGCAATACCACATACATCAAAGCCTGATGATGATACTCTCTATTAATTTTGAAATGTGTTCGTCTGAGTGCAGTAGTTATTAAAAAACTTGATATATTAAACAAAAACATAATTTGAAGAAGAAATTAAAAAAACAAAATTTCCTACATTGTTTAAGCCCGAGAAAGGACAGATATTAAGTTATTTCATTCAATTAGTTCTACATTTAATGTTAAATTTTTGTAACAAATTAGTTAAGCCAATTGAAGATTAAAAAATAAAAATAAAATTCATACAATATGATACTTAAACACCCTAAAAAATAGATTCCGTTCAAATGAAATCGAAATAAATCTTAGACTTTTTTTAAGTTTTGTATTTTGCATGCATCTTATCCTTTTATGCACAATTGTCATAAATATAATACAAAATCTGCAATACAAATATTTTCAATTAAAAATGGAAGAAGTCTAAGATTTATTTCGATTTCATTTGAACGGAATCTATTTTTCAGGGTGTTTTAAGTATCATATTGTATGAATTTTATTTTTATTTTTTAATCTTCAATTGGCTTAACTAATTTGTTACAAAAATTTAACATTAAATGTAGAACTAATTGAATGAAATAACTTAATATCTGTCCCTTCTCGGGCTTAAACAATGTAGGAAATAAATTTTGTTTTTTTAATTTGTTCTTCAAATTATGTTTTTGTTTAATAGTTTTTATAACTGCTTAAAATTCAAACATTTGATTTTATAATTTCCCCTGCTTTTTATTTTTATTTTTTTTTTTAAATGGTAGATACCTATAATTATTTTTCTATTTTCCTGTACAGTTCATCAAACATTAGAGGTATTTTCAGTACCTCTAACGTTTACTATTATCCAAAATTGTCCGCAATCAACTTTATATACCTATATTTTACATCAGAAGTCTGGTGCAAAAAATAATTGAATGGTTTAAAAAGTTTTGGTTAATTTTCTTAATATTATGAAACTAGTAAATAATAGTTAAAAAAATTTAATTTGCAATTTAATAAAAAAAAAATAAATGCTGAAATTTGCTTATAATCTTTGTTTTCCATGTTATAGTAACGTGTTATTCAATATATATTTAGTTGCTTATGTTTAATGCATTGTATTTATTTATTTTATCTCCAAATCCTTCAGTTTTCCGGTTTGCAGTATAAAAAACACCGAGGTAAAATATACAAATATTATCTATGCTTTTTATAACGCATATACAGAGAAGTTTTTCGCAGTTTTATGCATGAAGAAAGTAACACTTAATAAGCATTATTTACAGTAGGTATTCGCGCCATCTAGCGACGACTGTAGTCTTTAACTATTCCGAAACTAAGGGATATTGTGAAGGCCGTACAAGGCAGGCAATCGAGTTTGGCCGTGTTGAATTTTTTTTTTTTAATTAGCTCTAATGATATAGTTAAACAAATGCTGCTGAAAAATCATTTCAACAGACACATTCATCATTTCACAACAGTGTTAAATTAAGCAAATAAAGCTACTGTCAGAATTCTGAGACTGAAAAGATAACTTTTTGAAAGCTGACTTCTCTTTTTTTTAAATAATATATTTATGTAAAGGGAAAATAACTTTTTTAGTGTGCATAAATATTAAAAAAGTTTATTATTGTATATTTTTTAAAGAAAATATAACTTATTTTTGAGAAACATTTATGAGAAATCAATTTTTCCAATATTTCCAGAAAAAAAAACGTTTTTTCCGCCACTTTCAAATTTTCCGGAAAATTTACAACTCTAGGTGCTACTTCAGGTATAAAGGTACCTTCTGAGAAAATTTTGTAGCTTTGCGTGCATAGGTCTTCTCAGATTAGATTCTACATATATACACTTTTAATAACTTAGAAAAATTTATCAACTCACCTGTTATTAAACATATTTTATTCTGACTACTTGTAGGATGGCGTTTAATTAAAATATCGGCATTTGTTTTCTGCTTGATCAAATTTACATTCTTGCCTTGTCTTCCTATTAATAGTCCTACTAATTTTTGCGGGATTTCGAATGCATAGCTTAACTGCGAAGCACTTTCTTGTGTTGGGGAAAAATGAATCTCGCTACCACCTCTGCCACTGTCGGTGGAACCCTAAAAAGGAGAGAGAGAGAAAAAAAAAAAAAAACATGTCAAAAATCTCTCAAAAGATAGAGGATAAATATAAAAATAGCACAGAAAAATTACTGGGGATGAACAGAAAGTTAGAGAACACACAACAATTTATCAAGGCTTCACTCAAGTATAATAAAAATATTAAAATAGTGAATTAAATTTAAATGTTTATTTGAAAGATAAACTAGCTCAATTCAGAATTCACACAAAATAAATACTGCACAAATGAAATTGCATTTAATTATCACAAATTATACTCTTTACAGTTGCCCCAACCGTGTTCATATGACAGACACGGTTAGGGAGTAAAAGTTAAGATGTAGATTATGGAAATACAGTCTCCTTCATTAAAAGAACCGATAAAGTACCTTGTTAGAAATTCAATTTACTATAATCATACAAATGATCATATTTTTTTGTGCCAGCTGTTGATAATTGTCAAATTTGTAATTTAAATATTGGACTTTAATACTATTTGTGTATATATTTATAAATAAGATTTTGCACTTAAGACAAGGGACTTGCTTAGGTAAATCTCAATATTTGCCTAACATACTTTATTGTGTGTCCTGTTCCAGAAACGTCCAATACGGTAATGATTCCTTTTGCAGAAAGGCCATCCATAACAAATTGCATCCATCCATAACAAATTGCAGGATGTAGGATTATGAGGCAAGGAACAAGATTAAAATGAATTTTTTGAAATTTTTTTTAACTGCATCCAGCAATGGAGATAGCATTTGGTAGCGTATAGTTTTAAATCGGAAATAATATACTCAACTAACTTTTGAAAAATTCGGTTTAACCCGAATCCAACTTGCATTAATCTACATTCAGCCTGAAATCGACCCAGAACAAAAACGAAGTTTACTTGACCTGTAACAAAAATAATTAGCACCGGGAGAGGATTTCTCTCTCGCGAATCCCTCTTTAATTCACAGAAATTAGGACTTAACAATTTAAAGTTAACCTAGATTTCTTTTGTAATAGAAGAAATGAATCGACGGTTTCCATTTCAAATTTTGGACTTTGTTTAAAACTTGAATGTTAGCATGTTCAATCAAAGAAAATATCGGGGAGTTAACTTTTGACTATAATTCCATTAATAATATAATAAAACAATTCCATTCAGAAATAGATATTTATGATGACATCTCCAAATATGTCAGGCTAATAGTTAAAAATGAAGACATGTCAGATATTACAAAGTTTTCTGAAAATTTTTTAAGAGAGAATAACCATACATTTCCGGTAATTTCCAAACTTATAAATGTTGTGTTTGTACTGCCTGACACAAGTTTAACCTTGTAAAAGAGGATTCAGGGCACAAAATCGAAAAAAATCTAAATTCTAAAATTTATTTAACAACCCTCATTGTTATCGATGCATGTCATTTGGTTGAAAGTTGAAAAGTAGACTATAAAAGCTTGACTTTCTTCCTTTTTTAAATAAAAGAACATTTTGCATAATTATTCTGAAATGTTGATTCAAATTCATTCAGTGGTACTTTGTCTTGTCTGTATTAATGTAATTCTTTAAATAACATTTAAAATAACAGTGGGTTTTAAACATTTTTTTCTCCCTCTCCATTTACAATTGTTGGGAGGGAGACTCCCCTCCTAGGAAAAATTGAATTTCAAGCCCTGGCATCCTAGATCGGCCTCTGGAGTGGGCGATCATTTTCAGAGATTGTAAACGTTGTTCTTAAAATCTTAGCAAGAAACAGATTTACTGGACAATGTTCAGGAACTTGCATTTGTACATAATTAATCCCCATGAAAATACTCAAGATTGTTAAGTATTATTTAAGAAAATTAATCAAACAGCAAATAAATAATGTAAAAACATTCTCTTTTATTTAAATATACGAGTCTGTTTCCAATTATTCTGAATATCTTTATAGGTTGACCGTTAAACATAGCAGTAGTATAAGGTTTTTAAAAATATGTTTTAAAAGTTTTTTTTTTAAGTATTCGGTTGGCCGAATATTTCGATATTCGGTATACAGAATAGATTGATATTTGGCCAAACCGAATATTCGGTGCATCCCTAATCCCTACATCTACGCTTTTACTTTTTCGATTTTGGTTTAAGATGACACTTTCACTTTCGGAACTGGTTACAAAGGTGACAGTAACTAAAACAAGTAAGAAAAATCATGCATACAGCATACATTATGAAACACTTTCCAATACTCCCTGAGAGCTTTAACGAAACTTCGTTACTTAGGGAAATAAGGTAAAGTAAACATTTAAAAATCTGATTTCAGTAGTTACCGCGCATAGCCAAATATGTATTCCAATTCTTTTGAACAGCCCTGTACTCAATCTGTATGTTGATATATATACTATATAATAGGAAAATTTAGTTTAGCAAGAAAATGCATAACAGGTTGAAATTCATATTTCAGCAATTTATACTAATAGATGGAGACATAGTCGAATACTTTTGTACAGCTTTGTAGTTTACCTAGTACCTTTATTACATGCCACTATTTAGCTAAAATTTAGTTCAAACTAAAACACGCTTAAAACTACTGAAATTACATTTCCAGAAATTATCACCCATAGACAACCATGTATCCAACTCTTTGCGTGGCCCTGTATATTATTTTATCTATACTCTACAAATATTTCTTAGTACACTAAATTCCGTTCAGCGTAAAAATGCATAACTCCTTTAAAACCCACCTTTAAGCAATTTTTTCTCATACTCAGTAACCTTTATGAATTCATTTCTGTAGTTCTGTATATGAACTATAGCACTTATATGCACTTTATAGCATGCATAAATATAGTGAACAAGTAGGTAAGTGAGATCACAGATCGCACAGCGGGTTTCATTTAATATTCCTTTCAAAACACTTTATCCTTCTGAAAAATCTTAGTTCCACATTTCGCAACCAGGGGCGCACTCTATTCTAAACAAACCTCTATCCGAATGAAACTTCGTTTTATATACTATCCGTAGATATATTAGTCGAGGGGATTGGGCCTATAGCACCCGAGATAAGTAGACGCCCCTGGCAGTAAAAAGTGGAACTAAAATATGTAAGGCTATGGTGCATAATACACACAGGCATAAAAGTGGGAAATAGGAAAAAAGTTGGAAAATTTTTTCCATCGATACAATAAGGCCAAACTCTTATAACTTAGAGAGATTTTAACACTTATTCATACAATAAAATGAAATATAACTGCACATATGATTGTTATTTTCTTTTTGTAACTTAAAAAGTATTAAAAGAAAAAAAACAAAACAATAAAATGTGTAAATTCATAAAATCAAAAAAGAAAACTGGAAACATTTGCATCCACCCAAATGTATCTCATGAACGTGAAGTACAGAGATTATTTTTTCAAAATAAATGTATTATTTTGAATGATTTGACTGTTTAAGACTTCAGGGATGCAGAATATGTCCGATCCGGCGATCTAGGATCGGAGGAAATTTTGCAGAAGCATATACAATATCGCATAAGCATTTTGATTTTAACAACAAATTCCGTAATTTCCAGAGATAGAAAAATTTCACTATAAATAAAAAGATCCGTATAGCGACCTTCAGAAAATCGATCTCAGAATAATATGTACCGTATATCAAAGTTGATTCGGCTCCGAATTTTCTGAAAATTTAAGGCATTCGGGTTCTGAAAAAAAAAAAAAAAAAAATCGGCCATCTGAAAATTCGGACATAAAAATACCTCGAATTTTGTCCAAGAATTACGGAAAAAACGAGAAATTCGTTACCAAATCGCAAAATAACCGCAAATTCTGCCAAAAGATCGCAAAAGAACCTCAAATTTCGTCAAAAGATCGCGAAATGAACGCAAATTTTGTCAAAAGATCGTTAAATAAACGCACATTTTGTCAAAAGTTCGCGAAAGAACCGCAAGTTTCGGCAAACGATCACGAAATTAACGCAAATTTTGTCAAAAGGTCGTGAAATAAACGCATATTTCGTCAAAAGATCGCGAAAAATACCACACATTTCGTGAACAGATCGCGAAACAACCGCAAATTTCATCAAAAGGTCGCAAAATGAACGTACATTTTCTCAAACGATCGTGAAATCAACGCACATTTCATCAAAAAATCGCGAACCCCTTCCCCCCCCCCCCAAATTTCGTCAAAAATTCGCGAAAGAACCGCAACTTTTGTCAAAAGATCGCGAAATAACGGCAAATTTTGTCAAAAGATCGCGAAACAACCCAACCGCGAATTTCATCAAAAGGGGTATAACCTCGATTTTCGTCAAAACATGGCGAAATAACAGCGGATTTCGTCAAAGGAACGCGGAAAAAACCCGAAAATTTCTTACCGCGAAATGGACGCAAATTTCTTCAAAAGTTCGCGAAAGTACCACAAATTTCGTCAAAAGATCGCGAAACAACCGCGCATTTCATCAAAAGGGTTGAAATAACCTCAAATTTCGTCAAAAATGCCTGAAAGAACCGCAAATTTCCTCGAACGATCGCAAAACAACCGCGAATTTCCTCAAAATCGGGCGAAATGACCGCGAATTTCATAAAAAGGAAGGCGAAATAACCGCAAAACTCGTCAAAAGATCGCTAGAAAACGCGAACTTCGTCAATGGGTAGAGAAAAAAGCATAGTAAGTACTGGGAATGGAACCCCCCCCGCCCCCCCCCCTCCTTCCCCCAACTGTGTTACAACTTTTCAGAAAATTTGCTGTGAATTTTAGAATTATTTTTTTTTTCCACTCAGAATCACCCTTGCCATATATACTCTCACATAAGTTGAGAAATATTGGAAAAATAATTTTTCTGTACCTTACGGTAATACAGCATTTACCTATAACATACCGTAAAATTTTGGGGAAATTTTCATGTGGATTGGAGGAAATGTTGGGAGTAGAAACATTTTCTGTAGACACCCCTGTAAGACTTTACTTAAAAATCTCTATGCTAAATATATGCATGCCAAATTGATCTTTACTCCAGCAATACATCACTGAAATTACCCAGAAGTGTTTTATAAATCGAATAAAACACTATTCCAAAAAGAACCTTATGGAAACTGGAAACTTCCTTTTCCTAGTTAAAGAACTTTATTTACATGACTTTCAGATGCTTCTAATAATCAAATAAAAGCTCGCCTTTGATTTGATAGTACAGCAATTCAGAAATAAACTCCAAGGATATGAGTAAACAAAATGTCTAATTATTAAGTTTTCTACATCCCCCCCCCCCCATATGCATCTATAATTTTCTTTCCATTTTTGCATCAATCCGGAGAATGTCCAAATTTTTTTTTAAAAAGGTGGAATTCCTCCTTTAGGAGGAACTCTTTCATGCCTGATAATATGAAAGAATGGTCAAAGGGGTGTCTGCAAAAGTTGGAAAAGTGCTTCCCGGGTGAAAAGGGCAGAGGTTAAAAAAATGCTTAAAATACACAAGTTAGAGCCCGGAGGAGTAAGACTTATAGGTGAAAACTGGGAAAATGAGTTAGTAGCCAGTGGCCGGTAGACTCAGTTTCATTAGTGGCCACTTTTTAAAGTTAGTGGCCACTATAATGTTTCAAACTTTCTTGACGTCTACATGAGCTATAATCGCTGTATATAGACATATTTTTCTATAAATCAGAGTTTTACCAGCCAACTATTCATGATAAGAATAGGGAAGCAGTCAAAATTCAAGAAAATTACTTTAAAACCACTGAATCTGTTACATTCATTTTTTAGAATATATTTTTAGATTATTTTTATATGTTCATAAACACTATTATCAATTTAAATTACTATTACTTTCTTTTATATAGAAAAATAATTAAATCAAAATTCCAACAGTTAGGTGTACACAATAAAAAAAAATAATCAAATAAAGCACAATAAAATGTTATTTGGATTTTATTTAATAAGTAAATGTGTTATTAACATACTACACACATTACATACAGTTGAAATCGAAGCTGATGAGTGTATTCCGCAGGATTAAACAGTATCTCTTGAAGAAAAATAATCTAACTGGTGAGCATGTGGCCGGAGTCGAAATATTGAAAATACTGCAATGTCCTTAAAATCCACTTGCATTCGGTGAAAAAAAAAGGAATAAATTATTTGAAATGCATGTGGAATCAAAGCTGATGAATATATTTTGCAGAATAAAACTGTATTTCTTGAAAAAATAATCAAACTGAACAGCAATGGCGAAAAGCTGAAATATTGAAAATACAGCTAAATCGTTGTAATCTGCTTGCATCCGGTAAGAAAGAGAATTAACCAGTTTGCTAATTAGATGTAACCAAAGTAGAGATGCATATTTCTATGAAAAAAGCTATATTTCACTTGGCGATCGATAAGATTTTTTATCGCCACTTGGTGAGTGGCGACTAGGGTGGCGATCGATGGCCGATTTTTTAATCGCCACTTTTACAACTTTAATCGCCACGTGGCGAGTGGCGACCGCCAGTTTACACCTATAGTAAGACTTTTTGAAAATTTTATGATTTGCCGTGTGGTCTGAGGTATTCAGCTATACGTATGCAAAAATTCATGTTTCCAACTTAATTAGGGGCTCTCTTAGAAAGAATTGCTTAAAATACATATGCGGTAGCTCAAAGGGTTAAACGTAAGACTTTTTCAAAGATTTTATGATTTGTCGCCTGGCCTCAGGTGTTCTGCTATAAGTACGCAAAATTTCAAATCTCCAACCTAATTAGGGGCTCACTTAGAAAGAATTGTGGGAGCCCAAAGGGTTAAATGTACGTTTTTTTCAAAATTTTATGATTTGTCATTTGATGCGAGGTGTTCAGCAATAAGTATGCAAAATTTCACGCCTCCAACCTAAATAGGGGCTAATTTAGAAAGAATTGTTCAAAATACACATGTGGGAGCCCAAAGGGTTAAATGTACGATTTTTTCAAACTTTTATGGTTTATCATTTGATGTGAGGTGTTCAGCTATAAGTATGCAAAATTTCAAGTTTCCAACATGTATAGTTTCTGAGAACGGGCTCTGTGACAGACGGACAGACAGACAGAGGAGCGAGACGATTAGGGTCTCGTCAGATGAACGAAACCCTAAAAAAGCGCATATCATAATTAAAAATGCATTTCAAGCAATCATTACTAATATACAGTAATTCGGATACAATATAAGGTTAGTTGGGGCAACTGGGCCATGATTTTACAATGTGACTCTGGAGCTTCTGACAATTCAGCTTTAAAAAGCTAATAGTCATTTGAATTAAAGTCTGAACTTCTGTAAATGTGTTCAATTAGGTTCCCTCTATCAGGCAAAAATGCTCAAAATTATATTTTAATATTTAAAAATATAAAAATATGCATATTTCATCTTTCCTTCCTCATGGGTCCAGTTGCCCCATTGTGAAAAAATGAGTTAAGAGCTTGGAGAGTGGGTGCTTAGTAATGTATAGGCCAGGAACACAATGTATCGCATGAAAAAATCAATTTCCTGCCCCCCCCCCCCCAAGCTATATACCCAACCCTACGTATTTTTTTTTTTTTTTTAAATACAAAGTGTTATTCTTTTAGCAACAATTTTTTTTAATAATACAGTTAATAATTCATATATTTATTGTATGGAACCCTCTGGGAGCGAGTAATACTCGCAATCGAGAGTTTCTTTAATAAATGAACACTTTATATCTTCGTGCGCAGGATCTCTCAATTGAATTGTCACAGTGATCCAAAACTTTTATATTGAGTAGATATATGCGTTTAAAATGGCCTACATTGAAAAAAATATAACCAGTTCTTAGGTGAAAAAAAATAATCGTAATTTCTATATTTCCTATTTGATTATTACTATAGTAACGTCATTTTATGCATCTATACGGTATTAACCTTGAGTCAAAATTTCATTAAATTCTATCCAGCCATTTCTTAAAAATCTTGCGCATAATGACCAGAATCACCGTTTTGAGATAATTTGCTTTAAAGATAAAAATTATCCCTTGATCATATAAAAATTGAGCTCAAATTGTTTTGGACATGACTTCCCTTCTAAAGCGAAATTTTGTATGGATATATTAAAGAATATGTTCCGAAAGAATCAAAATTTAGTACAGGCTATTAAAACAAAAAATGGATATTTTGGCACTTTAAAAAGGTACTTGAGTACATTTGAAAGAGGAAAAATAAAATCCTATACATAGCATTTATCTAATCATCTGACCAGGGTTGACTGAGTAAAAAACCTGACAAATCAGCTATCCTTTGACGAAATTCGCGTTTTTCCGGCGATCCTGTGAAGAAACTTTTTTTTTTTGCTATCATTTGATGAAATTTGCATTTTTTCGCGATCCTTTGAAGAAATGTGTGTTTTTCACTATCCTTTGATGAAATTCGCGTTTTTTTTCCGAGATCCTTTGAAGAAATTCGCGTTTTTTTCCTTTTATTTTGCGATCTTTTCAAGAGATTTGCGCTTTTTCGGCGATCCTTTGACGAAATTGGCGATTTTTTTTCTACGAAAGATTGAGGAAATTGATTTTCTTTGGCGACCATTAGTCGAAAATCGTGATATTTTTTAAATTTTCGGAACAGAATCACCCCTGCATCGGATATGTATCTGGTAAAGTTATATTTAGTTATGCTCTATTTTTGTATCCAGCATAAATTATTAGAAACTTCACTTTGTTAATACCAACAGATTTAATATAATTTCAATGATAATATTGATTTTAAGTTCGTTTCTTAAGTAACACACGGCGTTCAATTACATTAAATCTCTTTATAAGGTAGTACAAGGTGACATAAAATAGAAACACGAAATTACGCCTTGAACGATTTTACTTCAAATAAAAGTTTCGGGATTTTTTTTTCAAGTACCTGCTAACAGTAAGTACGATGGCACACTTCTACTAGAAACTAAAGAAAGGTCAACTGAATCATTTCTCTAAATGCATAGATTTAAGAATTCCTTAAAGATTTTTTCTCAACCAAGAGGAATTAAGGAAAAATCTAAACGATAAAATATAGGTCATTGAAATGGCTAATAGTTTTTAACTATTAATGTTCGAACGTTAACAATTAAAACAGGGTGGAGTGAATTAATTACACTCACACTCAAAATCACTAAGAGAGGAAAGAAACTACAATGACAGAATTTCCATAATAATAATTTTTTTAAAAACGAAAAAACAGTTAAATATGCACAAGTAAGGTATTCCAGAGAATTGCTTCATAACGCTGAATTATCATACAAAAAGAAATTCTAAGTAAAAATGCTACGATTGACTAAAGATGAAAATAAGGAATTTCGCTTAGTAGCCACTGGCCGGTAGGTTGATTTTTTTTTAGTAACCAGTAAGTATATTTATGTCACTGAATATTTAATTAAAAAATATATAAGTTTAGAGTAAATAAGTAATTTATGTACTAAATAAAAATATTTTAATTCATATTGTTTTGAATAAACTTGAAATACTAATTTGCAATCTATTTAAAATCAAGTTAACAGCAAAGTTATATGCAACATGCTTATATGGCTAACTACATAAGTCCCACTATGCTTAGGAACTTGTGTAGCTAATGATATAAGTACCCCTCACCCTCTTTTTAAAAATTATTTGTTTAGAATTAAGGTCAGACAATAAAAAAATAGGTATGTTTATCCACTGACTAGCAGGTGTGATTAAAAAAAAAAAAAATCCGAAATTTACAGCAAATTTTCTGAAATGTAAAGGGGGGGGGGTCTTCCTGGTACTAATTATGCTTTTTTCCCCCACGATCCTTTAACGAAATTCTCGTTTCACCGAGATCTATTGGTGATGTTTGCGTTTCTTCCACGATCCTTTGACGAAATGTGCGTTTTTATCGCGATCTTTTGACAGAATTCGCATTTTTTCGTGAATCTTTGACAAAATTCTCGTTTCTTTCGCGATATTTTGACAATATTTGCGTTTTTTTCTGCGATCTATTGACGAAATTCGCGTTTTTTCCGCGATCTGAATGTAGTTCTATCTTAACTTTTACCGAGGCTGTAATTTTTGAAAGAACTATCAAAACAAGACCATTCCAACAACATAAACAAAAATTATCAAAATCGATGCATCCATCCCAAACGTACAGATACGTTAAATACACTTTCTTGGAGTCTTTCTACATAATGCAATTATTTTTGCACAAATAAACACATTAGCTTGCTACATAATTTGAAAAAACTACTTGTCCAAAAAAAAAAAAAAAAAAACTTAAGAACAATCGCTTCAATAAAATGACACGTGGATCTAATTTTGCTATTTATAATACTAAAAAGGATATATGAACCAGGCAAGCATTCTCCATCGAACGACTCAAAATTCTTCATCCATTTCGTTTATGCAACTTGGATTATGTGTTTAATTCAAGATAAGTTAAAAATTACTTAAATAAAAATTCGTAATTATTTTTCTTAATGCTCTAAAGTCGTTATACTCGAAAGGCCTTATCAGAATTTCATTAATTAATGAAAAACGCTATATAGAAAAAATGCACCTTCATTTTTGTTCTTAGTTATGAATGTGACGAATGTTAGTTATGGAGTGTTTCGCATAAGTAGCACATACTGCAATATTTATGTAAAAATCTGACATGCTACAATGTTGTTGAAGGATATTGTTTCAAAATTTTCTGCAGCGGACGTAAAAAGGTTCGCCATCATTGCCCTATATAACTGACTACTAAATTATGCAAAAACGTTCTTACACAAATAAGCACAAATGTTGCGCAAGATTCCACTCTACTCAACAGGGGTCTGTCCAGACTTTTCTCACGGCGTCCTGTTTTTGTGAAATTGTGAAGTTTTTTTTTATTTTTGTGAAAATTCTAGACATAATTTTGTGAATTTTAAGTTATCAATGTCTTCATGTTCTATCCTTCATATATATAAAAGGCTAAGTAATATGCTCTTTGGTGAGTTCAACTGCTTACTTACAGGCCAGATTTTATTTTTAAATGACTAAATTTGTGAAAAGTTTAATTTGAAGGGGGAAAAATTCTGTGAAAGGTCTATTTAAGAGACAAATAATTTTGTGAAGGGTCCTGTTTTGGGATAATATGTTTTGTGAAGAGTCCTGTTTTGGGATAAATTATTTTGTGAAGGGCCCTTTAAAGGACCTAAAATTTTCCTAAACATATCCCTGCTCAATTTATTGTTGATCTCCTATTTGTTCTTGTGATGAAATCTTCACTGGAAAATATAGAGTCAAACAGTTTTCTCTTCATCCCTGAAGTTCCATAAGAATTAGTCAAGTATTTCTCTAGATATTCCATAAAAGGCGTATTTATTAACGGGTAGCACAGAAGAAATTCAGTCGGAAATTCTAACATATTATCTTTTGGTTATATCGTTATATGTAATGTTAAATTTCAAAATATAAAAATGTAATACAGAAAAAAAAATCCATTCTGAATGTCATAAGGGCATTTTCCGTAATGAAGACTTAAATAAAATCGATAGCATCTAGAATTTTGTCTTGAAAGAAAATTTAATATTTCTTCCGTAATAGTATGAATATTTCAGCTCAGTAAAAATGATACTCTAAAGCTCAGTTATTTTCATTTAGTGTTAAATACCAACACATAAAATAAGAATTAAGTTTAGAAATTCAATTGTAATGCTTCTAAACAAATTTTCGAATACATACCCTCCAGAGAGTCAGAGGTAATAAATAAATTATTAAGCATTAGAAAAGAAAGGGTTTGTTACTGTTAAAATAAGGTTGTTGAAATAGCTTCGCGTCACGGAAGAGTCAAGCTATTCTTACTAAACAACTGGAGATCAACAATCAACATGCGAAAACACTATTTTCCAGATTAAAAGTTGCAGAAAGGCAAATTTCGCAAATATATCCAAAGCAGAATGCCACAATTCACGGCTTTATTTACTCAATTCAATTTTCCTTTGCGCTATTATATAGCAACTTTGAAGCAGGTTACCCGATTCAAGAGAGGAATTAAGAGGCAAGACAGGCAGAAGTTCAAGATAAAATAAGAATAGAAGCAAAGTCACGTTTTAGATTGGCGGATTAAAAAAAAAGCAGAATAAACCTGGCAGTCAGGCGGTTTTTAGTTCCAGTGTTTGTGCAGTGGTCAGACAGACATCAATCGAATCGATAGTCACAATCGTAATCAATATTCAGTTCAGAATTTTTACTCTGGGATAATACATTGAAACATTGTTAACACGTTCGCTGCCAAGCTACGAGTATACTCGTAGCTTTAATATTCTTGGCTTTAATTTATTAATTACTTTGTCACCATTATTTTAGTATTAAAAAAATTGCCTTATTTATTTTCAGAAATTTTGCTGTATTAGTAAAGCGAAATTTACCTTTCTGAATTTGTGGTGGCAAACGACTTTCAAGAAGAAATTTGAAAATTCTTACTTTATATAGGCTTGGCAGTGAATGTGTTAAACAGTCACCCCTTGGGACTCAACGAGTGTGACGCTTTATACGCGGTAACGCTAAATTATTTTACTATAGTTAAATTAGCTATACATCCAATTTCATGAATATGATATTGAAACTGATTTATGATGATGAGGATCTTTAATATTAGTTTATAGTACACTTCATTTTCTTTTATAATAAACTTAATGAGAAAAACATTAAAAAGATAAATTCATCTACAAATAACTACAAAATATCTTACTGTTGTTAAATGGCAATTTATACGATTATTAAATTCTATTATAGCTATAAAAACATTAGCTTAAAACATCTGTTTTCTCTTTGGTTTCGTTGATACAACAATTTTATAATTGTATTGTAATAATAGCACTGGGAAATCATCTTTTGTGTTTTCAGAAGAAATTAATACGACGTAAGGTACATAGACATAATGCAACTACATAGTCTTTGAATAGTACAGGATGATGCAAAATGAATGGGTTGGGTTGATTTTTGACGGCCAATTATCTACTCGAGGGATATAGGCTCAGGGGTGAGTGCCCTTCGTGGGGGTCTTTCTAAGGGAACCTAACACGTATTTACGCATGGAAATCCATGGTTCGAAGAAAAACACGAAAACTCCGAACGATTAGGCCGACGGGCACGATTGGGTTCGAACCCAGCACCTCCCGTCTACCACAGCTTCGAGAGCAGAACCTCTCGGCCACTGGTGGGGCCGCAAAATGAATGAGATTGCTAACAGGGTTGTTTTTGACGAGACATAGGCTTAAAGCGTCAAAAACACAAATATGTAAGTAAACTCAGGACAAAACAGAAAAAAAGTAGGTAATATAGCATTGTCTTTGTTTAATGATAGTGCAATGTAGTTTTAGTATACATTAAACTGTAATCAAATATAAAATAATTTTTTTCTTTGTTTTTGACTAAATTTCCAAGTTATGTGGATTTTTAGTGTGGCTTTTTTTTTTTTTTTTTTTTTTTTTTTTTTTTTTTGCATACTTGGTTGAATACCTTATTAAATATATATATATATAGCATATATTTAGCTTTTAATAAATATTTTCTATGTAGCATTAATTGTTATTTATTTATTTTTGCATTTAGTACAAACAGAAAAATAAAAATTTATTTTAAAACATTTATTAAAAAACATTTATTTTATTAAAGAGAAATTAATTAAATATAGGTATAAAATTATTAAAATGATATTTTAAACCTTTTATTGCAAAATTAATTTTTGTTAGTGACTGACAATCATCTCTTACTGGTGAAATTATCTTATTTACGGAATACCTCCTGAAATTAGAGACAAATTAATAATTCACCATACCAATAAAAATAATAGTTCGAAACCTGTTCCAAAAGTGAAAGTATCCTAATAATAACAATAAAAAAACTAGTTGGATGTGCCAATTCCAAAACTTTCTTCTATCTCATGTCAATATTTCATTTTAATTAGTTTTATTAGTATTTTTATTAGAATTATGCATAACTTCATACACTTTTCGATGGTACAACATTGAAAATCGCACAAAAATCGCTATTACAGCGCCCTCTTTCGGCGGAATTTTTCCAAATTCAGGGAGGACCTTCTTACCATGGCCAAAAACACACAAAAAATTTGATTCAATTCTATGCATAACTTCATACACTTTTCGATGGTACAACATTCAAAATGCACAAAAATAGCTATTACAGCGCACTCTACTGACGGAATTTTTCCAAATTCAGAAAGAACCTTCTTGCCATGGACAAAAACAAATTTGAAGCTCGGCAAGGCCCGGTTTTATTTTTACAGTTCTAGGCCCGGCCCGTACAAAAATCAGTGAAAACAGGCCTGGCCCGACACAATTTCTACCAAAACAAACAAACAAAAAAAAAAAATATATCCGTTTTTTCTCAACATACAATTAACAGACCTGCCAACATTTGAAAATGAGAAATCGTAGCACGAAAAATTAAAATTAATCTGGAGGTTGGTTGGTTTTCGTGTTTCGCAGCCATCTTTTGACATTCGTGAAAGGAATAAGGTTTCAAGCTTTGAACTCAATACAGTAAATTTCTTCCTCTGAAAATTTTTATACGAGTTTCTTCTCGTTTCGAAGCGTTTTTTTTTTTTTTTTTTACATCATTTGTAAAAGGAGCCTGGTTCCAGTTTTCTAGCCCAGTGCAGTAAATTTTGACGAAATTCGAAATTTTTTTCCCGCGATCATTTCAGGATATTCACATCCCCCCCCCCCCCCACAATCATAATTCTCATTTTTCTACCACGATTCTTTGTTGAAATCCGCACTTTTTACCACGAACTTTTGACGAAATTCGTATTTTTTTACCACGATCCTTTGACGAATTTTGCTTTTTTTACCACGATCCTTTGATGAAGTTAGGGTTTTCTTTCCGCAATCTTTCGGTGAAATTTGCGCTTTCTTACTGATCTTTCGATGAAATTTGCATTTTCTTACTCGTCTTTTGACGAAATTACCATTTTCTTTCTGCGATATTTTCACAAAATTCACGTTTTTACACGGTCATTTGTCGAAATTCGCGATATTTTATCGCAACCGATCGGCAAAATTTTCGATATCTTTTCGCGACTAATTAACAAAATTCACTATTCGTTTCCGCGACCTTTTGACGAAATTTGCAATATTTTTACCTCGATAGTTTATCGAAATTCGTGATTTTTTTTCCGCACTCTTTTGACGAAATTCAATTTCTTTCTGAACTCTTAACGAAATTAGCGATTTTATTCAGCGACCAATTGAAGAAAATCACTATTTGTTTCTGAGATCTTTGACGAAATACCTGATATTTTTACACGATCGTTTGAAGAAATTCTCATTTTTTTCCGCGATCGATCCACGAATTAATTCGGGAAAATTCCGTAAAAGAAAAAAAATTCGCGGATTCTAAGAAATTTCAAAATATACTTGCAAAAGAATCATAGGTCTGTGGAAGAATTTGAAGGGGGAAATACTGCACAGCATTTTTCATTATGCAGGACTTTTTTTTCCGTGTGCAAATCGTGCGATTTTGCACGCTATTTCAAACCTTGCCCCTCAAAGAACCGTCTCTCCCCCCTCCAGAAATTCTTAAGGTGGCACCCCTGTTTCTAAGGAAGGGAATTCCTGTATAAATATTTGCAGAAACACGATTCACTCGTGGTTAATATACATAAAGATTGTTTTATGTTAAGTAGTTTGTTTTGCACATTTATACTTCTCGAGAAAATCATATTCACTGAAAATGGCTCGTATTTTATCTGCTTCGCTTGAACTCTTATATCGGGCCGATAGTCCCGATTAATTTTTTTATCGGCCCGGCCCGTTCAATTTTTTTGCCGGCTCGGCCCGTTGAAAAAAATTGTCCTAATCCTGCCGACCCGGCCCGTTTGAAAATTCGCCTTCATTCCGCCGGGCCGGGTACGGGCCAAGCCCGGGCCCGTTCAGACCTCTAGAACAGACAGACATTTTGTATAAACATGTTTTTTGTGATCTCTGACCCCTAAAACGTGTAAATCCGTCGAAAACCGGAAGTTGAAAATTTTTTCGATTACAATACTTTCTTCTATTGAAAAAATCAGTAAAGAAAAAAAAAAAAAAAAAAAAATCTGCAAACGAAAAATAAACGGCCTTTGTAGAAATCAATAATAACCAATGCAAAAATCATTTAAAAATATTGAAAAATGCTAACAAAGGTTTAAAAAAAATTCTCACATAGAATTAACCTTATTGAACGGGTGTTTTCATTTTTACTTTAAAAAAACATCATTTTAAATGTATGAAATTTCAAATAAGATATTAAAAAAAAATCCATAGGATTAACATTAGCGGGTGGCTGTTTTTACGTTAGTGAAATAGTGAAGCAACCCCATCCATAAGAAAATAGTAGGGGGAAAGCAAGAAAACTGGTTTTGTAGCAATATAGCAATACTGTTTTGTACTGGGAGGGAAATATCTTTGGATTTGCTCTATCTTAAGGAAAGTAAATATGCTCATGCTCATTAGATACCAATTGTGATAGATTGGTTTCAGCGTCAAGCCATAAAAAAATGAAAAAATCTAAACTATTTATCTCTGAAAAATTTAGATTAAACCTACATAATTTTAATTATTACAAATAATTTAGGATTTATTAACCGCTCATCATAAAAGCATGCATTATTCAAATAATTAAAAAAAATCATGCAAAAATCTATTTGCAGTTTACCATACCCTATGCAAATAGGTTTCAAGAGTATTTGTGTAGTTTATACCCCACATATCTGTAGACAACTTTAAAGTAGGGTCGTTTAATTATGGACACCCTGTAAATAAAAAAATCTACCATTATGGAGGGTTGAGGTAGGGAATGCTAAAAAAAAAAAAAGTTTAAAAACCTTATATGCATATATGTGTGTAAGCATGTATATATGCTTATATATTGTATGGATATATATTAACAAAAACTCTGGGGTATCATGCATTTAACATCATACATTTTTCACATATTGGCACATAATACAAGGCTATATTTTACCGTCTCAAAATAATCCTCATTGTTTTTTAAATGTTATTTATATACTATAATGTTTATTATGTAGTATATAATGTATTCTCTCTCTCTCTCTCTATATATATATATATATATATATATTATATAACCATTAATTAAACATAACCTTCCACCGTCAAATATTATGAATTAAAGCTGTAAGTATTAAAAAAAAATAATAATAATAATAATATAAGAATTATTATGGAAGAAAAAGAAAAAAGTGGACACGGACAAAAATTGAAAAGCTTATACATTGAATTACGTTATCAAGGGCACAGAATTCAATGATATAAGCAAAATGGTTGTTTTCTGTAGGAAAAATAAGCTAAAGCTAAAAGTTATTTTCCCCTGTGCCCAAACAACCATAAAATCAAGTGAGTTGATTAAAAATGAAAGCAGAATAGAAACAAATAATATGAAATGGAAGAATCAATAAAACGTATTTAAATATTTATAGGATATAAAATATAAATAATAAACACCATACCGATTAATATTTCAGTATTTTACAAAAATCCACACGCACATGGCTGCCAGTATATCAAAAAGAATAAGGTGAATAAAACAGTTAAGAAATCTCAGTAAATGATACCAAAAGATGCAGTTAATACATTTTGAAATAAAATTTGAAATACCTTGTTAAACACATTTAATCTAATATAAAATAAATAGATATTAATTACATTATTTAAAATGCACTATTAAATTAATTAATAACAGTTTAACAATATCGTCAAAATTTAGCTAAAAATACCCCCTGGTGTATTAAATTATAACTGAAATGGAGCTAGAAAAATTAACAATTAGAGCTATCTTAAAGAGACAAATTTAGTGCTGCCATCTAGTATTACTTCTATTAAACAACTAACGCAAGATAAATATTTGTAAGCACTTGAATGTAAATAATTGTATAAATAATTGTAAGCATTTGAATGTAAATAACTGTATAAACAGCAAAACCAAACATATCCTTATATATAGAGAATTATAAACCGAATATAAACCACACAATGTATTTAAAAACTATTGTAAATAAAATTTAAAAGCATACAATATATTCTATTAGCTAACTTATTTAAACTAAACTAAGAAATAATTCTAGAACATTGATAATATATAGCATATAGCTATATGCTATAAAACAAAATAAAATTCAGTAATAATTAATATAAATAATTATTAAAGATAAAAATTATTTTTTATGAATTATAAATCAGATATTTATAAAATGAACAGGAAATAAAAAACATGTGGAAGTAAATAGAAGGTTAAATGATACTTAAATACCCATTACTTAAAAAGCACAAATATAGAGTGTGGATTATCTTCAGACATCCATAAAAAACCATAAAGTATGAATGTGGGACATTCAAAAACATTAATCCGATAATAAATATTAAAAAGAATAGAGTAATAATAATAAAATTATTACCCAATTTTAATGCATACAGTATAACTATATTTATATTATACATACTTATATGTATATTATTCACTATAAGAATGGCATACTATTAGTAATTAATATGATATTGTCCTGAGTAAATTTAAAATTTAATAACAAATAATTGTAAATTAGATTAATCAATAATTAGGCTAATTATAATATTAATGAAATTCTCCAATTACATATAAAATATCAAATCAACATCCATATAAAAATACGTAACAAAAATATAGTAATAATACAAGAGCCCCATTTTTTTTTTTTTTTTTTTATTATATATAATTAACCATTGCGTATTATCCAGGCAACACCACCCTCCTCCGTACTCTAACATCTACCCACCCAACCATCCTATAATTTTTTTTATATTATTTTACAATTTTTAATTTTTTATAGATTTTTTATATATATATATATATATATATATACTAGCAGGCTATGCCCGCTGCGCTGGTCAGTATTTCCAAATGAACCTTGGATTAAATGAAATAAATTTGAACTTGTATTTTAAGCAATTTGGACCTTCAGCTGGACTTTGCTCATTGCTGAAAACGATGCGAACGCCATTGCAATATTATATTATCTTAAGCGTTGGACAAAATTTAGCTATTAACCAGCAATTCTTTTAGTTGATTATTAACAGTTCACTTTTGGTAGGGTAATGTGACCCTTATGACAACAGGAATTAAAATGGTCTCTGATCTGACTTTACTAAATTAGAATCCATTAGAATGATTGCAAAGATTTACCATTGAACACGAATAATGTTCAGGTGGTTCATTTTCGTTTGATAGTTCTTGAACTCCTGTGACCTCAGTTCGCGCAATATGCGATTCTGGTAGCTTAAATATAGTCTCACTGAATGTTACGTTATATTTCTTAATAAACGTCCTCTTGTGACAGATCTACTATTACTGTTTTCTCTCTTTGGATTCCAGCAGAGTAAATGCCGTAAAAAAAATGTATTGAACAATTTGTCGTCAAAAAAGAATGTTTAACTTTCATATTTCAAAGAAAAGTGAAATATAAAAAAGTGTGTTTTTAAAGCTGAATTGTTTGAATAAAATTAAAATGACGTCATTTTCACTGCCTTTTCATTTTGTAGAGCATTTACAATCATGCAACCGTTTACACGTTATAAAACTTGATGACTTAATCTTGCAAAATAATAAACCTCTTGCATCAAATAAAATCTTTCTAATCATCTGTAATCGACTCCATTGTGATGGTCTACGTCAAACATTAAGACTGATGCAACAATATTGCTACACATTTACCAGGGTTAATGACAAAACAAACTTAATTACTCGCCAAAATACGATCCAATAAATAATGTCGAAATATTCATGTCTTAAATAAACCTGACAATGATAAATAAAGTTAGTTATACAAAAATTTTAGCAATAAGCATTTTGGTGAATACTTGAACCGAAGATTTATTTTGCATTTTTCTAAAGAGCATAATAACACACGGAAAAATAAATAGGCTTGCTAATTCCTTTATAGTCAAGAGTAAATTAATCCACCGTCTATTGTGTAAATAACTCAGATTATGAAAATAACTCTTAATTTGTTGCTAAGTTTAGCTGAAGCGACGAATTAAAAAATATATATATATCGGAAATTAAATTCAGCAAGCAATTTCTATTGCAAAATTTTGGCTTTTTTTTACAATAATAATAACGCATAATTGCAGAAATCTTCTTAAGAATCTTATTATATCCTAACTTTTAAAGCAGTGAATATTCCTATAGTTAAAATTGGCAATAGGTCCGATATCTTAAAAAAAATAACATAATACGCAATTTCCCATTAATAAGTAATAATCTGAGTTCAAGGATATAAAAATGACATGCTTGAAGAAAACAAAACTGCATGTTTCCATAGTAATGGCATTCCATATTATGATAAAAAATATTTTAAATCTCTGAAATTAAATTATTCTAGCATATGTGTGTATTTAGCAGACATGTACACTAAAATTTAAATACCTGCTACATAATTATAAATTTAACTGCTTTTTATATCAATTACATTTGAATATAAAAATTTACTCTAAAATCTTCTCCTACACATGAAAAAAAAAATGATTGCGACCTTCGCCTGGCTTATTTCACGCTTCTGCCTTTGTGGCTTAAAATTGCATTGTTTGGAGACAACAGTAAATTCGATCTCCCAACTAAACAAATAACGTACAATTCGCAGTTAGAGCCATTTTTAAAAATAATTCTGCTAATTTCTCCAGTAAGAAACATAATGGGAGAATAGATAAAAATCAAAAGAAAATTATAAAGAAAAAAAGAAAAGAAAAAGAAATTTATTCAGATTTTATCTAATGAAATTTTTGAGAAGCATTTTTTCTTTAACCTGCGCAAAAGATAAAAACGCCAAATATGGTATCAACTCAAAACATTCTTAGTTAATTTAAAAAATAATAATAATACTGAGATTTTATATAATCAAATTTTTGAGTTGCATTTTTCGGTACTACTTGATTAGGCATCGATATTATATATGCAAGACGTTGGCGCGAATTTTTCTGACGCCAATTTGGCGTAAACCTTGTTTTCGAATATCAATTACATATGTATTTTAAAAAAGGGAATAGCAAAATAAAAAAAATGTTTAATTAATAACTATAGAACAAAACAATTTGTATAATTTTTAAAAAGAAAAAAAAAAGTTAATAAATAATTTATTAATAAATAAACAACAACCTCTTGGTTACCATATCAAGCAAAATAACGATACTTTGGAGCCACTTAAGTATCCCGGTGCGTATATGAGATTGGCATCAGAAAAAAATCGCACCAACGTGGTGCGTATATGACATCTGTGTCCTTGATTATTCCGTCGACAAAAAAACTGTCGCCAAACTAAGGTTAAATGCTAATAATGGATGATCGTAAATGTCACATTCAGATGACATTAAATATATTAAACGTGTTTGGTAGTCATCAAGTCTTTTTAATTCGACGCTTTATTTGTAAATTGATTATTGTTTTCCTAATTTACATGTTCTTTCGTTATTTAAAATTACTGCAAAACTTGAAATTTATTTTCTTTAAGCCTATATTTAATGTTTACATAAATTTTATAGTTATATACGTTTACGTTTTTTGGCTAAATAAAGAGTATCAGGTTCCTTGCAATTTTCCGTTATCATTGATATTTATTGCGCTTTCTTTAATAAATGCGATTATTAAATTTAAAATACTTACTTCTTATTCGCAAATACTATATCCTAAAAATATACTTTGTTTTTGGTTTAATTTATTAATTCTTCATGTAAATACGTTAACTGTTAGTATTCTTTTGCCCGAAATTATCTAAATAAATCAAATTTTATATTTCGTATATCGCTTTACGCCATAAGTGAACGTCATCATTAAAGTAACCCTATTCTTTAGTGATTTTTTTGAATTTAAATTAATTAATTTTTCTTTCTTAAAAGTTCAGAGTGGCAACATTCTTCCATGTGTATAATTTGGCGAATAATTTGGCAATTTGTATAATTTTACGAAATTGGTCTACGGAATAATGAAGTAGTAACCATTTTTCTTAACAGGGCGGAAGCGATAACGCGCCAAATATTGCATCAATTGAAATATTTCTTATTGAATTTAAGCATTACGAATATTTCTTTCATGTATGTTTAAATTAAATATTTTCATTTATAATATTTTCCCTCATTAAAGCGGTTTTTTCTTTCTTTTTTTTAAAAAATAAATATTATTAATTATTTCCTTCATTCGTTTGCATATTTACTTTTCTAACGGGTATAACCATTTCAATTCATTTATTAAAGATAATTTTCGCCAAAAGATAATCACTGGCAACCCTTTCGTTGAAAATATCAATAAAATACGAAATTTATTATCAAAAAACATAGCTATCCCTGTATATTTTCTCATAAACCACCCCGCGAATATTTCCTATCGAACGATACAATTTGGAAAAAATTCCACCTTGTAGTTTTTGAAAACACCCGAGCGGAACTTTCAGAGCTTACTGCTTTATAATATATATGATATGATGATATATACGTGAATTCATTTTAAAAGACGTTTTCCTTTAAAATGAACGTTTACTTTAATTACAGGCGATATTAATGTTTTTGGCTTCTCCTTCAAAATTTTTTGATTTTGAATGAACTCTTACGTTAAGATTTAATGTTACAACACCTTATCCAATTTTCTACTCTAAACTTTTCTAAGGGTTGCATATAACAGAGCAATGCACGTACTAAGTTGACTGGAGTACAGGAGAAAAAACGTTCAACATGAAAAAAGGAAAAAAAAAAAAAAAAAAAAAAAAAAAGCTATAGGGGAAAGAACTTTTTTGGCACGGAAGCAAGTCAAAAGTAAGTGAACAAAATATCAACATCCGAATCTGGGTTAAATATGCCGCCTCAAACCTATTTGAATAATAAAGCTATTTTTTTTTCTTTTCGCCAGACCGGTTAAGTTATATTACTTATGTACTCCACCCTGCCTTTGAGGTTTTGGCATGCAGGCCACTGCCCTTTGCATATAACACGGCAAATTTCATGAATTGGGAAAAAAAAAAAAAAAAAAAAAAATGCGAAACGGGAATAATTTATTCAGACAAACGATAACAAGGGATGCATCTCAATTTGTAGTCGCGCGCATTTATAACTCTGGTGCAACGACAGCTCGATTTTAACGAAAACAGGGAAAAAAGGAAAGAAAAATTATTAGAATATTAAAACATACAGGAGAAAACTCATTGTAAGGAGAGGAAACTGAAATATAACAAGAATGTTCGAAGCTCACACACACACACAAAAAAAAAAATAAATAAATAAAAAAAATCCTGTCTTTAGTTTCTACAAGAAAAACAGCAATTCTTATGTATTCTACAATAAAATTTTAACGAAATAAGGTGAAGCATGCCGAAGTGATTATCATTTATACAGCCATTCCTCTTAAATGACAGCGATGTTTTGCCCAAAACAGCAAAACATACAATCTGAAGTGTCACTACTCAACTTTCCAAACATTTATTAGAACATCATGAGCTCAGATAAATTTGACACAATGAAATCAGCTGGATTCGAAAACTGGACGCGTTACCCCTGAGCCACTGAAGTTTGACTAAATTTTGCAGCAATATTTAGATCACTTATACCCTGTCACATTTCCTTGGTGATTTTCCCCAGAGTCTGGGGGTGCGACCAGGGCTTAATTTCTAACAAAAAATGTACCGGAGCTATAAGTCAAAATTAACACTTTTATCCAATGGCCACTGGCCGGTACACTGATTTTTTTCACTGGCCAGTCTTTTTAACCACTGGCCAGTAACAAAGTTACGAACGCTCCATGGAAAAATGTGTTTTTTCTAACTATCAACATTGTAATTTACTAATATCTTTTACTTACCATTCGATAGGATTACACTCAACTGAAAAGAAAACTGGCATTACATCTAATAGAAAAATATAAGGTTAGTTGGGGGTAACTGGACCCACAAGGTAACTGGGCCATAGGCTATTTTGTAAAAAAACTGTTGATGTTTTTTAAGTTTTAGCTTTTGTGAACAATGCACCTTAATCTCTACTTCCTAAAACAAAGTGTGTCAACTCAATCATAACTCTCACTTTGCTGTTATAGGATGTCAAAAATTTACATTTCTTTTTTAAAAACAACGTCAATATGGTTTGAACTTCCTCGGCTTTTTATTAAAATACTGTAAGTACTTTTATTAAAGAATCTTTTTTAGGTGCGTTCGTAATTATATAAATACGTAGCACCTATAGTCGTCGTTCAGTCCGTCCGTCCGTCTGTCTGTCCGTCCGCATATAACAGAGCAAAAACTACCCGACCGAATGATCTGAAATTTTTAATATATAATTGCTGCAAAATTTTGTCGAGCCATTTCCAATTTTATGAAAATCGGATGTATAGTTTAATTACAGGGACAGTCAAAATTTTTCTTTACATTACGGCCAATGGGAAAAATTATTGCAAGTGAATTTTAATGATGTTACAGACTTCCGAATGGTCTGAAATTTTTAATATATAATTGCTGCAAAATTTTGTCGAGCCATTTCCAATTTTATGAAAATCGGATGTATAGTTTAATTACAGGGACACCCAAAAGTTTTCCGTTACATTACGGCCAATGGGAAAAAAT
Source organism: Maratus speciosus (assembly GCA_963932465.1). NCBI lineage: Eukaryota > Metazoa > Arthropoda > Arachnida > Araneae > Salticidae > Maratus > Maratus speciosus. The sequence goes on along the minus strand of OZ010790.1, from coordinate 153,125,897 downwards.
TATAGCAAATGCATTTTAATGATTTTACAGCCTTCCGAATGGTCTGAAATTTTTAATATATAATTGCTTCAAAATTTTGTGGAGCCATTTCAAATTTTATGAAAATCGAATGTATAGTTTAATTACAGGGACAGTCAAAAGTTTTCCGTTACATTACGGGGAATGGGGGAAAAAATTATTGTAAGTGCATTTTAATGATGTTACAGACTATGCACTTATGAAGAGAAAAAAAATATACATTCAGTACAATATGGGGTGCAAAAAATAATTATAAAACTAGTTATAGTACGAACGCACCTCATTTGCCACGTTTGACGAGCAATTTCCAACTTGTTTTTTTTTTTTTAAAGATTAGGCATATAACTACTTCAATATTATTAGGTATCTAAACATATTTACTTCATGTTTCAAATGTAAGCCCGGTATCCCAGTTACCTAGGGTGTAAAAAAATCATGATTATTTTTAAAAAATCCGATTTTTTTTTATTTAAATCGGATTTTTCTGATTTTTTTTCCCAACGTTCAAATATTGAATAGCTACTAAGAGTCTTAGGTTTCCAAAACAATTAAACCACTAATTGCTAACATAATCTATGTTTTTACACTTTACTTAATAAAATTATAATTATTAGTTAGTAATTACAGAAATTATAAAATTTGCAAATTAGTAGTTTCATTAGGTAGTGTCATACAATAATGTTATATGCATTAATATTGTAATAATTATGTAAAACTTTATAAGTATTAGTGATATTTAACATTTATTAAAATTATTAACTGCATTTTATATTAAATAGTTAACACTACTTCAAATTAATAATTATTAAACAATTAACTCTCTAATTAGGAACATATTATACATTTTTAAGCCTTAATTATTAAAATGACAATAGTGTAGTATTCATTTTAGAAAGAAAAAGGGACAGAATGCTAGCTCCCAAAAAAAGAATACTATTTCATAAAGAAATGTATTAGTAATCTCTCTCTATTCTAAAAAAAAGTAACTACCGCTGTCACCGCCGCCGGTTTTGAATTTTTTGTGACCGGAGGACTTTCTTCGTTAATATTAAGAAAAATAATGCATACAAAAATATGAAAATCGGTAGTATTATACAGAAATGTCTGATAAACACGCTGATGCAGCCAGTTTTCAAATCGAAGAATTATTTTAAGAGATATTTAGTGCTAAAGTTGGACAAAATCGTCCCACTAAAAAAGTTTTATAGGAGCAAAAACTATGCATCAAAATTTAATAATTTTTAGATCATTTTATACGTTATAATTTCCCGGTGTGCAGAATTCATTTCTTTTTTAAATTTGACTCATTTTTTGAGGTTTCATTTCTATTTTAAATTCAAATTTTCAGCATTTCGAGAGATAATTTTTACTTATTTTAGAAATTTGTACTAATTTAACCTGTTGCCAACTGTATAAACAACGGAAACAATAATGTTTGCTTCAAATTAAAAATTTATTTACACGTGACTATTATAAACAGAAAAAATCATTTGGAATTAGAATTAAATAATTATGTACAAAAAGCAGGAACTTATTAAAAATTACGTCATAAAAAGTATACACGTGAATTTTAAAAGAGAAAGGATATTGTAAAATAATAAATTCATTAACATGCGTTAGAAGTCAAATAGGAGAAATTACGTCATATTTACATTACATTACAGTTATTACACAAAATGAACGCAAAATAATATTGCAAAACAGTTTAAATTTAGAAACTGCGCTAGACATTTATTTGATATTTTGAGAGGATCTTTTCAGCTATTTTTGTTAGGAAAGCGCAAATAATATTTCATTTCTAACAAAAGTATTTTCACGATATATTCAAAAGGGAAAGAATAGCTTGGTCAAAATTACGTCAGATTAAAAACGATTAATTTAAAATGTCCCATTTAAAAGAACTTTCTTTTCGCTTTGTTAAAAAATACCAGGAGACAAAGACTGTTTACTTAATTCCTTTTATATTAGCTTATTTTGAAATGTTGTTACACGTGTCTACGTCATCAAGTTATTTTTATTTCGTCGTTTTATTTGTATTTTTATTAATGGTGTACTAATTTATTTGTTCTTTCGTTATTTAAAATAAAAATTATGTCAATTTGTATAATTTGGCGAGTGGTTTGGCGATTTATATAATTTGGCGAAATTGGTCGACAGGATAATGAAGTAGTACCGCAGCGGATTTGGCGTTAAAATTCCCCAATCAAAGAGAAATGAATAGAAATCCATTTATAGGGAGATCGCCACTCTATTTTTTAAACTAGGGGCTCGGCCCCCTACGAGCTACGCTCGCCAACCCCCGTCCAGACACCGTAGACTCTAAATGCACGCTAATTTGATTGGCTTTAAAAAAGATTTCGAAAGATTGAATTATAATTTAAAAAACAGTGGCGATCTCTCTATAAACGGATTTATATTCATTTCTCTTTGATTGGGGAATTTTAACGCCAAATCCGTTGCGGTACTACTTGATTATCCCGTCGACCAATTTCGCCAAATTATATAAATCGCCAAACCACTCGCCAAATTATACAAATTGACATAATTTTTATTTTAAATGACGAAAAAACAAATTAGTACAACATTAATAAAAATACAAATAAAACGTCGAAATAAAAATAACTTGATGACGTAGACACATGTAACAACATTTCAAAATAAGCTAATATAAAAGGAATTAAGTAAACAGAGTCTTTGTCTCCTGGTATTTTTTAACAAAGTGAAAAGAAAGTTCTTTTAAATGAGACATTTTAAATTAATCGTTTTTAATCTGACGTAATTTTGACCAAACTATTCTTTCTCTTTTTAATATTCACGTGAAAATACTTGTGTTAGAAATGAAATATTATTTGCGCTTTCCTAACAAAAATAGTTGAAAAATATCCTCTTAAAATATCAAATAAATGTCTAGCGCAATTTCTAAATTTAAACCGTTTTGCAATATTATTTTGTGTTCATTTTATGTAATAACTATAATGTGACGTAAATATGACGTAATTTCTCCTATTTAAGACTTCTAACGCATGTTAATAAATTTATTGTTTTACAAATTCCTTTCTCTCTTAAAATTCACGTGTAATTATAGTTTTTATGACGTAATTTTTAATAAGTTCCTGCTTTTTTGTACATAATTATTTAATTCTAATTCCAAATGTTTTTTTCTGTTTATAATAGTCACGTGTAAATAAATTTTTAATTTATTTACACGTATATATATATATATATATATATATATTTTTTTTTTTTTTTTTTTTTTTTTTTTTTTTGAAGCAAACATTATTGTTTCCGCTGTTTATACAGTTGGCAACAGTTTAAATTAATATCACTTTCTAAAATCTGTTAAAAATATCTCTAGAAATGCTGAAAATCTGAATTTAAAATAACCTCAAAAAATTAGTCAAAATAAAAAAAATTAATGCAATCTGCACTCCGGCAAATTCTAACGCATAAAATGATCTAAAAATGATTAAATTCCTATGAACAGTTTTTGCTCCTATAAAACTTTTTTAGTGGAACGATTTTGTCCAACTTTAGCATTAAATATCTCTTAAAATAATTCTTCGATCTGAAAACTGTCTGCATCAGCGTGTTTATCGAACATTTCTGTATAATACTACCGATTTTCATATTTTTGTATGCATTATTTTTCTTAATATTAACGAAGAAAGACCTCCGGTCACAAAAAATTCAAAACCGGCGGCGGCGGTGACAGCGGTAGTTACTTTTTTTTTAAATAGAGAGATTATAATTCAATCTTTCGAAATCCTTTTAAAGACAATCAAATTAGCGTGCATTTAGAGTCTGCGGTGTCTGGACGGGGGTTGGCGAGCGTAGCTCGTAGGGGGCCGAGCCCGCTAGTAATATAAGAAAAAAGAAAAGAATAATTTTTAGTATGATAAATAAAGTGTCCTTAATTTTTAATAATTTTATGAATAACAAATTGAAAAATACAATTAAATAACATATTTTAATAATATCCTGCATTTTCTAAAGAAATAAAGTTCTATATTTTTCCAAGGTCTTGGCCACATGAATTTAGAAATACTGTTGAATGGGGAAGTTTTTTACAAAAAATCTCTGGCTACAACTACAGGTGAATTTCAACTTTTTTTTTTTAAGGCACGATGCATTTTGCCAATTCCAAAAGGGGCATGGTGCGGCACCTTTTAAAAAAAATGTCCTAAATGAAATAGTATAAGTAATTACAGGATTAATAATAACTGCAAATCAGTGGCGTGGCGTGAAAATTTTCGGTGGTCATCGCAATTATTTAAGTTTGTGGTGAAAAATTATTAACTCTAAAATTCAATGGTTGAATGTTCAAAAAAGAAACTTTAAATCTCATCTTCACTTATACATGAACTCCAAATGTTCTGCTAAAACTGGATCGTAGAGTTTTAAAAGCTTATTAAGAGTTTTAAAATATTGCTTGGTCATCGCCGCATCCAGCGATGACCGCACGCCACGCCACTGCTGCAAATAAGTAATTTCATTAGTTAGTAACACAAATAATAACAAAACTAACAAATATTATTTGCAACTCGATTTGTATTTAGGAAAATTACTGTAAACCACCAAAATCTAAACTTACACAAATGTATGTGTATGATAACCAAAAGTATTATGAAAATGAGTTAAACCCATTCATATAGGAAAAACCTAAGTTAGCCACTTATATCTGAAATCCTTAAAATATTTAAATAACAGCATTATTACCTCTCAGTGTGGATTATTAGCCTTCAACGATTCAATTTTTTTTTCTTTTTAAGAAAAATTTTGCTGTATTTTCAATCCCTATTTATTATTTTTTATTTAGTATATATGAGTTACAAAGTTAAAAACATTTATTCAACCTATACCGAAGAAGCTCTTGCTGAGCTTAGCATTTTTATACCAATTATTTCTTTTTTTCTCTTATACATTCATTTACAATTTAGCTTTGAAAAGATGTCATTCTTTCATTCTTCTTTAACTTGAGATTGCTATTATTAATTACTATTTATTCTTTTACTTGTAGAAATGTATTACACTTGCTATGTGTAATTTTATATAAAATAATGCATAAGTTGATTACCTAAAGAAATTTATGACATTGCAAATTATATTAGATTTAAATATAATTTTTAAATGAAACTGTTTTAATTTGGATAAAAACTTAAAAACAATGCTTTTTATAAACTCAACTGTTTTTTAATTTTTTACAATACTCATGAATCAAGCTTAGAAACAATTATTTAAAGCTCTTTTTTTGTTTATTCATAAGTCGAAATACCTGTAGAAACTTTCAAATTAAGTTTATGTTAGATTTTAATACTTCTTTTGACATTTTAAACATTTAGAAAACTTTTGATTTAAATCAATGATTTTTTAAAAAAAATCATTTGATTAAAATCATGATTTTAATCGCTGATTTAAATCAACTGATTAAAATCGTTGACACCCTACAGTTACCCCATAAATTTTTCAAGAATGGGGTAACTGGACTATGCTGGATCCTGTTAGCCCAATAGTTATGAATAATTTGAGTTTCTCTTACTACGGGAAATAAATCTCTCTATTGTATTTTGCTCACAATAAAGGAAATTATAGAATACCTCATTAAAATGTAAAAAAAAAAAAAAAAAGCATATTGAGTGGTGGTATCAAATCAAATTTCATGACCCCTTGAGAGGTGGTGATGCCGTTATGGCATCACATAATTTGAATCCCTAATTGCCACATTGGCACCGAAATTTTATAATGAAAATTTCACCTTTATTAAGTACGCGAAAATATACTTTTACTTGCTTACAAATAGATTCTCTTGTAAATACTGGTGCCATGAAATTATTTCAACATTTTACGAATGAAAGTACTTGCCCCTGAAAGCGAGATAGCCAAACCTTGGAATTGTACGATACACAGAGGTCGCATTCTATAGGGATATTTATTGTTCCTACCACTATTTTGAAAATAATATCTTGATCGCACCTTTCTTTAGAATATGCTAAATAAAATGATCATGAAGGTAACTCCTTAAGGGTTCTGGTAGGAACAATAAAAATTTCACTATATAATGCGATCCCTGGATACAGATAAAATACTTACTTACAGAGCTGTTTCTTCATAGATTTACCTTGCTATTATTTTCCTTAAAATACCCATGTGACTTTTATAACTTATCCCGACAGCAGAAAGTTCGAGACGGGAGACCAGATTTTCTTTGCAGATTATTTTTCTATCGAACCTTTATTTCGCTTTATATTATGTTTAGATCTTTATTACTTAATACAAAAACTTAAGATTATTATTAGTAAAATTAATAAAATGCATAATAACAAAGGTAAGTGATTGTTTGATTAATTAATGCTTCAATTCTAAAATATTTTACTTGCAGATTATTTTCTGCCCCTGAAATATCTGTTGCAGACACTTGTAGAATTTTTTGCTACTGGGTAACTTATTACCTATACTAAGGTACATAAGTACTTACTTAATATTTATGTTTCTGATATAAATAAATTAAATATTTTCACTTTTAGTGCTTTTTTTCAACTCATTCACAGCAAAGGTTTCCCTTACAACGCTCTTTAGTTGATATATAATTTACATGATCTGCCTGGTTTAAATTTTTTTTAGGTTGTTTATACCTTTTCAAACAGGACCTAACTATGCATTTTTTTCTGCTCCCTTTGGCAAAACTCGCGTTTTTGCCACGATCATTTAACGAAAATCGCGTTTTTCCACGATCTTTTGGCGAAATTCATGCTTTTGGCGAAATCTTTTTTTCCCGCGATCTTTAGACGAAATCTGCGGGGTTTTTTCGCGATCTTTTGACGAAATTTTCGTATTTTCCGACATTTTTTGACAAAATTGCCCCCCCCCCATGACCCTTTGACGAAATTTGCGTTTTTCACATGGTCTTTGGGCGAAATTCACGTTATTTTTTCGCGATCCTTAGACGACATTTGCTTTTTCCACCGCGATTCTTTGACGAAATTTATTTTTTTTGGTGACCATATCGAAATTAGTGATATTTTTATGTCCGAATTTTCGGACTGATGACCGATTTTTTTTTTTTTTTTTAATTTTTAGAAAATTCGGGACAGAATCACGTTAGTAGCGACTAGCAAGAACAAGTTTTCTATTATTACAACACAAAACTTTTTTTAAATACTAAAGCTATAGGTAATGAGAAGAGTTAACTGCTTGAACATATGCTGTTAAACAAGGAGTTCCTTTCCAGGTTAACACGTTCACGCCGGCGTGCATCACCGGTGAGTCACACTCCACTGTTAAATAGAAGGCGTGTACTACAAGTGGGTCACACTCGACTATGTCATAGACGGCGTGCACTACATGTGGGTCACACTTGAATATTCTAAAATTCAGTAGTAAAAACATTTCAATATTATAAACCTTATACATTCACGATGGGAAACGAGAATTCTCGTTTTCATACAAAATATATCATTGACTAAGGGCGTGGCTTCTACCTTACAGAAAATGCATTTATATTATGTTATCCATATTTCTTTAGATTGTAAGACATTTTATATTAAATTCGTACATATGCAGTCAGTAAAATCATGTTTCTAAGTAATTTGCTTACTCCTTACGAAATTTCAGACATTCACAATCAACTCTGCTTGTTATATTCGAGTTCAATTTAATAAACATGAGAGGGGCGTGTCTTTACATAGTGTCTGAATAAGCGAAAGTACCGCGCCGCCAGATGAAGCAAAATATGAATTCGAGCGCCGCCTCACAGCGAAAAACAAATATAGGCGCCGGCATGAACGTGTTAAAGAATAAGTGATTTTTTTTTTTTTTTTTTTTTTTTTTTATTTATTTAAAACCCTAGTAGATTTTTGACATTTAATTTGTATCTTTTAGATATTTCGCAAACCATATAGACCGGGCGGCGGCGACACGATTGACTACGTCATCGAGTTACGGGATGAAATCATGATGCAGGACAAGATTTTTAAGAGTAGATGACTGGTCTGCCTCGACATCTCTTGGTACGATAGGCGCAGCAGCGGGCGCCAACTCGTCATTTTGGCGTCACTGTCACGTCATCGAGTTACGGGATGAAACCGGTTCCAAATAAAAGGTAAAAAAAAGTCTTTTAAGAATATTTTGGTCTGCCTGCGCATATACATCCGGCAGACTAAAATCTATAACTAAAAAAATACGTCATAATGTACAATTAAAACCCCATAAACGTAATATTTTACATCACATTGCCACATATATTACTTGGAATCAACTTACAAGATGAATTAAGGGTTTAGGAAAAGCTTATTAACAGTACGTGAGAAAAAAACTGATTCGGCATAACTTGGTACAAAGCCATTAAGAATATTTTGGTCTGCCTGCGCATATACATCCGGCAGACTAAAATCTATAACTAAAAAAAATACGTCATAATGTACAATTAAAACCCCATAAACGTAATATTTTACATCACATTGCCACATATATTACTTGGAATCAACTTACAAGATGAATTAAGGGTTTAGGAAAAGATTAGTACGTGAGAAAAAAACTGATTCGGCATAACTTGGTACAAAGCCAAGAACGGGGCGCCAATCCGTTATTTTGACAGCGTTATTACGTCATCGAGTTACGGCTTGAAATTTTGGCACATTAAACATACGGATTAGTACAATACGAATATTTCAGTCTGCCCTGTCATATCTTGGTAGGAGATGAGCAGGGCGGGGCGCCAATTTCTAATTTTGGCGGTATAATCCCGTCATCGAGTTACGGTTTGAAAATTTGGCACATTAAAGTTACATATAAGTACAATTAGAATATTTCACCCTGCCTCGTCAAATCTTGGTACGAGACGAGCAGAGCGGGGCTCCAATTCTTAAATTTAACGGTATAATCACGTCATCGAGTTACGGGATGAAATCATGATGCATGACAATATTTTTAGGAGTACATTAAGAAATGACTGGTCTGCCTCGACATTTCTTGGTAGGATAGGCGCAGCAGCGGACGCCAACTCGTCATTTTGGCGTCACTATCACGTCATCAAGTTACGAGATGAAACCGGTGCCAAATTAAAGGAAAAAAGAGTTAAGAATATTTTGGTCAAAATTAAAAATTGGCGCCCCGCTGTTCATCTCTTACCAAGATATGACAAGACAGACTGAAATATTAGTATTGTACTAATCCGTATGTTTAATGTGCCAAAATTTCAAGCCATAACTCGATGACGTAATAACGCTGTCAAAATAACGGATTGGCCCCCCGTTCTTCGCGCTTTGTACCAAGTTATGCCGAGTCAGTTTTTTTTATCACGTACTGTTAATAAGCTTTTCCTAAATCCTTAATTCATCTTGAAAGTTGATTCGAAGTAATATATGTGGCAATGTAATGTAAAATATTACGTTTATGGGGTTAAAAATAGTGCTCTTTTTTTTCTCCACTAGCAGCACCCTGCCCCTTTTTAAACCTGCGGGGAAACTCATAAATCATTAAACTACATAAATCATTATCCGAAATATTTCTAAATAGAGATTTCACTTTAATATTGATCCTTCATGTAATTCTTTATACGATTATTAATATAGTTCTCTCTTTTTTTTTAAATAATTTAGTTTCACTAATTAATCGTTCAGAATAGACGAACATTTCCACTTAAATTTTTCACCATACTGAACAATAAAGTTATAAGTTGCTATTAAACATTTTAGATCCAATTTTCATATGTAGATGAACTTTTTAATGACAAAATAAACCACGTACTGAACTTTCTGCGAATTAAAATGCCTTTCTTCTTCCCTACACCAATCAGAAGTTACAGCCCGCAATCGAATTTTATTTTTGCTGGCTCTGTTAGAAACGAAAGGGTTAATGTTATTTTAAGTCAGTGTGTCAATACAGTAGAGTCTTGCCTCGGGTCGGGTAACCCATTTTCACTCGAACCTGCGTATTTTTTTCCCCCATTGTGGGCCGGGTTGACTTATTTTTGCTGCGGGTTGAGTCCAGGTTGGGTGACTTGTTGTTTCATGTCGGTTTCGTTGACTCTTGGTGATAGGATTCAGGTTTTCAAAAGAAAGCGCGGAATATTGTGTCGAGTGAAAACTAATATAGTAGAATCTATTTTATCCGAAATTCTCGGTTAAACGAAATCCATTCTTAAAGCTTTTTTTTTTTTATTATCACATTCCTTGTGTGCAAAATCTATTTTGAAAGCTTTTTTTAACTATCATATTCCTTATGCGCAAGCGGCCCTTTCCGAAATACGAATACATATAAATATTTCCGATCCCCTTTCTTACAGTTCCTTTGAATTTAACTTGAGCTCCCGTAAGCTGCGGAGTGGAACAAAGAAAACAAATTAGCAATTCGGAAGCTTTTAAATGTTTTGCAAAAGGTTTAGCATGGCTTGAGGAGCAGAAAGACTGTGATACTGGTAAACTAATAATATTAAAGAACTCCGTGATAGAGCTTCAAAGCAAAGGCAAATTGAAACTGCGACAAACAAAACATTTTTTTCAAACCCTTCTGATGTATGTAATAAGGTACTTAATTTCAAAATTAAAATTGAGGTAATTTATTCTTGTTTTTATTTTGTTGTTGCTTTATTTTTTATTAAGCACTTGTTACTATAATAAGAAATATTGCATATATTTCTCAATCTTAAAATTGAAGCATTCTCGATTATCCGAAAGAGGGTCGGTCCCAATTCCTTCGGATAATAGAGGTTCTATTGTATTTAAAAATGAGTGAGCGTATAAATGTTAATTTTCTACATGAAATGTAAAGTTGATGTAAGATTTTATTTATGTATGAAAATTACTTTGTCGGCTTTCGGAAGAAAGATAATTTATTTTGTCGAGTTCGTGTCGGGTTGACTTGAAACAATTTTCAGTTAAGGTCGGGTATTGCCAGAACTCTATAATAATGCAGCGGACTTGGAAACAGTTGCTTAGTTTTACTGCATGGCAGCGTGAACATTTGTTCTCCAGTATAAAACCCTTCGTTAAAGTGCATTGCAAAGAAATTCTCGCTCTTTCCTCACACACTTTTGGCCAGAGATCAAGAAAAGTGGAATTAAAAACGCATTGCACACCAATAAAACGACAAATAAAAAAAATCTTTCATTTTACGCATAGTCGTGCGTTTTGCCATCACGTTTTTCCGCTGAAGAGAGGAAAATTAATTTTGATACGAAATGTAAGTTAGCTAAATGTATTCCATCCATAAATTTTTATTATGGTAAAAGTTTTGGCGGTAATTGTAAAGCAAACTCATTTAAATAAAGAATGTTTTCAAGACTGTTTTAATCCCCAAAACGAAGAAATTTACATCCATTCTGGACCAATAAAATAGGTGTAATTTATAATTATATTAAAATTGCCAATTGAGTTTTATTTTTATTTTTATTTTCTTTTAAATCACCATTCTCGATACAAGGGGAAAACTTTTTTTGTGTGTGTGTGTGTGTGTGTGTGTTAGGTCTGCAAGGGCCGAAATTTCTAGGCCCGGGCCCGGCTCGACTCACAGGAAAAAAAATTAGGCCCGTGCCGTACAAGAAAAATATACGCCCGGCCCGATAAAAAAAGTTGAAAGTTCGGCCCGAGACCGGAAAAAGGATAAAATCTAGGCCCGGAGAAAGTGGTAATGTCTACAGAACATTGATTTTTACGTCGATTTCGTTAAAAAATTTTCTCGTATGAGTAGTTCTGACCAAAAATAATGTTTATAATCTTCGTTTTTATAGAAATGCTGCAGGCCGCTTTATTATTTTTTTCTTTTTTTAACGAATTTCTATTTCTTGTATGTAAATGTTTAATTATCAGTTATATTGTTAATCCACGTTCAATGTATTGAAGTGTTAAAAATCTGAAATATGTTTACAGTAAAATCTTCTAAGACGGAATTGCATAGAAAAGAAAAGAAAAAAAAATGCGTTTCAGACAGGGTTGGCAAGTTTCTTCCACATTGGAAAAAGCAGCGGAAAAAAACAATGTTAAAAACAGGCCGGAAGCAATAGAAATAGGTTTCTTCCAAGTGGAAAAAAATGTTATTCTTTAAGAATTTACCATATAACTTTCAACTTTGTAAGATACAATAAATGTCTTCTTACAATCAATTCCATCAGACCTATATAAATTTAATTAATTATATATATATATTCTAAATTAATAATTACATAAGGTTTTTTTTTTTTTATCCAAGATCACAATAAAAGACAGTGCGCTTTTAATTTGCATCAATTTTATTAAGTTAAGTACAATAATTACTGTACTTAAAAAATAAACGATTAAGTGCGAGTATTACTCGCGCTCAGAGGGTTCCGTACAATAAATATGAATTATTAACTGTATTATTAAAATAAAATCGTTTCTAAAAGAATAATAAGACTTTGTAAAAAAACTATACAACGTAAGTTTGGGTATAGCTGTATAGGGTCAGGTGGGGTAAAATGGGTAGTCAAAAAATATTGTTTAATTTTTTAAAACTTTAAGATATTTATAGTTTTTAAAATTATGTACGATTGCTTGAAGTTTAAGCTTTCTTCTCCTACTTTATTTTTGTTTTTATAATTTTTTCTATTTGAGTGGCAACAGTAAAACCGACAATTTCATGTCACACATGGTCTGAATAAACTTCTTCCTGCACCTCATGATATCTGATATAAACTCATTTATTTGACCTCATTTTTGTTCATTGAGCACTTATAATACTTTTCCAAATTACAAACAAGAAAATGTCTTTTGTTTTTATTGTTTTATCTTAAATCTTATAAATGGGGTAAAATGGGTATAGTGTTAGGCTTAACGTTTGTAGTATTTTTAAGGTGTTATATAGAACTTTTCTGAATAAAATTCTTTATTTTACCGGAATTAGAATAGAATTAGTTTTAAAAATACTGTAAAAAGTTTATATAATGCACATACATGGCCGAAACTAAGGGGGGGGGGGAGGGGCAGAAAGGGCATGTGTTCTGGGCACCAAATGAAGATTTTGTTTGCCGATTTTTCAAGTCAATGTTTAGTACGGTATTGTTAAAATTATCCTGGCTGGGGTATGCCAAAGCATAGAAGAATCTAAGGATGATATGGCATAAGGATCCTGTATAAAGCGGATTTTTTTTTTTTTTTTCGATTCCATTTTCAAGATTTTAAGGAATCAATATTTAACAAAGCAGATTATGTAGTATTACATGTACGTCAGTATTACGTCGTTTAAATTTAAAAATAAGTCGGCTATTAGAAAATTAGTAAAATTTTCTTTGTAAATATATTTTGCTGAGGGGTGGGGGTGGGGGTGGGGGGTGGGGAGTGCAAAATATATGTTTGTTCCAGATACAAAAAAGGCTAGTTTCGGTCCCAGTGCATTATTCTTAAGATCAGAAAGACTTGAAATTCATTGTATATAATTTAGTTAAATCATTGTCCACTTCTAGAAATATTCCTTTTCTAGATGGCATATCAGGTGCTGATAGGATTTCAAATTTTAAGAAGAGAGGGTCGAAAGAGTTGGGAAATAGAATCAGAATTGTCGAGAAAAATAAGAGCAGTGTGGCTTTGACACATTCTTGCTTTCTCGACACCTATCAATCTGCCACACCTCCAAATAATCTTAGAATAAACTTCAAAGCTGAAACATAAGCATGTCCAAGCAATAGCAGATGAAGTTGTAACAAATGAAGACATTTAACTTAATGTGTGGAAGATATCCCTGAAGTAAAAAAAGATGTATCTGTAGATGCATGATTGAACGTCCAATATTTGGGAAAAAAGACAAAGAATTTAGTGGCAAACTATGGCTATTGAAGCAGATGAAACATATGAATATGAAGTAAAATTCTTGGAAAAGTCCAAGATTGGTTGAGTTTTATGTTTTCCCTGATGCTGAAGACACTGGGGTACATCCATTCATTACTCTTGTGACCATTAGAGCAATTTTTCAGAAATACTTCCAATTATTTTATTATTAGGATAAAAATTGATATGACTAGTTAAATATCATTGTGTTTCACTCACATAAAATATATCTAATTTGAAACAAAAAACATTTTACTCGTCTATATAATAAATCAGAATTTTATTACAAATTAGATATATTTTATGAGAGTCTACCTAATTTTTAACAAAATTTTTCAGGGTGACCACAGAAATATAATTTTCAATTTCCCTGATTTTTCCCTGATATATTGCTCGCTGAGCAATGTCACCATTTTCCAGCCAGCGTACGGCACAAAATTTCTTCGGAAAGCATTTCGATCCGGATAATTCAGTATAAATTGCCCGACATGCTGGCACATCCTCAAATAAATTAAATAACACTCTCAAAAACCCTACAACAGACCAATTTGTTGATCGCATGGCAGCTTTAAAGGCACCATGCATTATATGGAGACCACAGGTACCAACATTTAAAATCTCTGAACTATGTTCACTTTCAAATCTTTAAAAAATGAATGGTTCACATTTGGGCCATCCATTGAAATTTGTAAAATGGATTTCATATTTAGAGGAGAAAGAGCTTCCTTAAAAGCTTCTCTTATGTTGTCAGAAGTGGCACGACCCAAAAATGAAGAAGTGAATAATTTTGTACTTGCCCCAGAATCATCTTTATTCTAAAATCTGATATTCACATCCATTTGGGTCTTTTGAGAAACTTTATTCAACGATTCGTCAAATCCAGTAATATAATACATTGAACCAATTTTGTCAATGAACTATCTTTTAAATAAGGGACTATACCATAAAGGATGGAATATGCAATCTTTGTTCTTTGCAATTGCATTTTCTGTGCTACTTCGCTATCGGAAAGCATAGCTCTAAAAAGCATCACATCTTTACTTGCCGATTGCATGGATTTGTGTGTCATTATTTGAATGCACCAAAGAATTTCTGCTTTTGTTACTTGGTCATTAATGGAAAATTTCTGTAAAGTTTCAGATGCAACAGCTAATTTGTTATCGGATGAGGAACTCGAAGTTGTTGGCTCAGAACAAAGCGACGTATTTGCAGTAGTAGGGTCAGTTTTTGGTTCTTCTACTTTCAAACTCTCCTCATTTGCAATTTTTTTGGAAAGTAATGAATTTATTATATTTGGCTGTGATGCAGCTTTCATCCTTTTTTTATGTTCAGCTCCGTTAGCATGACTCGTAAGTGCTCTCCGACCCATATTACTTAGCATAAATGAATAGTGGCATTTTATGCATTTTGCTCTATACACATCATTAGGCACTTCTCTAATCCAATCCTTAAACTCTGGATTATTAAGCCAATCAACTTGAAACTACGTCGCCATAAATAACTAGTGTTTCTATCCGAATCCAAGTAAGAGAAAATATGACCGTCTGCACATTCGATCGCGAGTGGAGTCTGATCCAAAATAACACGCGGTATGCAGATGCGATTTCGTTTTGTAACGTTGAGGTGTATAAGTGCATGAACAGTTATTGAAAAATGATTATTTCATATTCAGGTGCGAAGTCACAATTAAAAAAGTAATACCATTTGGCGACGCAATCACATTTTCAATACAAGATAAAAAAGGCATTGCAAGACAGCGGGAGCGGGCTGAGGCGGGGCAGCAACTGAGTTGCCCATAGCCGAAGAAGTGGCTTCATGACAGTACTAATCAGATAAAAGCGTTTTCTCCTTCCCCGCTCCAAGTTAAATTGAGAAGTAGCCACGCTTCGAATGGAAAATGCATAATGAAAGACCGTTCGCACTATTACAGAAAAAGAAAAATGACAACACATTTTTCCCTGATTTTAAGCAGAATTCCCTGATTTTTCCCTGATATTTCCGGAAATCTTAAATTCCCTGACATTTCCCTGTTTTCCAGGTCTGTGGTCACCCTGTTTTTATTTATTATATATATTTTTAATGGGAGTGGAACATGATGGTAGGTATTTAACTGATTATTTCAATTTTATCCACATTATATTTTGTAACTAAATAATTGGAAGTTTTTCTGAAACTTTGCTCTAATGATCATAACAGTAACAATGGACATTCTCATAGATTATATTGTAAAAAGAAAGCAGATAATAGAAACAGTAAATGAATCAATATTTACATAATCTGGGCCATTATGCTTTTGATAAATAGACTTTTAACACTTAAAATGTAAAAGTGTGAGAATACAAGTTGAAAAAATGTAGCCAGAAAATGTTTTCATTTACACCTAAGCTAAGCTTGATTCATAGTAAAACTTCTCATTTATCTATTAACTTAAATTCCACATTAAAAAAAAAAATTAAGACATAACATTGTTTTCCATATTACTTCATTATATAATCTCTGGTAAATCTATTTATACAGTATTCATTGTTAAACTTTTATATACCCATTTTACCCCACACTTACACTATACCCATTTTCATCTGCGTGGGGTAAAATGGGTATACCAAACATAGATCTATTAAATGTTTTGTTATAGACATACTTTTGCAGCCTAAAAAATAAAAATTGTGTATTTCCATTCCAACAATATGCAATGTAAAGAAAATACCAAAAAAAGGTTTCATTGTTTAACATTTATGAGAAAATTTTAACTGAACATTTAAAAATAGTGAATTTTATACCCATTTTACCCCACCTGACCCTAATAGAAAAGTGCGAATGGGTATACCATAAAAGTTCTAAGAGATATGAAGACTGCATAATACCATATATTGCCTTTTTTTAAAACCTTATCCGAATCTGTTTAATGATGAACTTAATTCTGTACTGGCAATAAAAGTAGTGCATATCAGTAGTGCTTCATTTGGTATTTCATAAAACTAAATTCAGCGTAGTAATAAACTTTTCTTTTTACAGTTTAGCTAAAACAAAACTCTTGTTCAAAGGTTAAACTTGGCAGTGTGCTAAGCGCGCTTCGAAAGGAGGTCGCAAGGTTGCCACCCCCCCCCCCCCGTCAGTGCCGCGTACTTCCAGATAGGTTTTTAATTAACTTTTAAAGACACTGGAGACGTATTAAGAGATCCACTCAATGCAAGCTAGTCGCGAATCTCATAGTATTTATGTGATTAATTCTAGTTAAGGTGTTTAGTACCTTTTAAACGCGACGAAAATTAACGAAAAAATTCAAAGTTTTAATTAGTCTATCTCCAAAACCTTTTTATGTATAAACAAGAAATTTTGACTATTGATTAAACTGATTGTGCTTTGTAATATGCTACCATTAGAAATTTAATAGACTTTTACAGAATTTGTGTATTGTTGAAATTAAAGTAGCTCTTTTTTTTACTCCATAAGTCATTGCGTACATATCTTAAAAAAGTATGTATGGATTGCCATGAAATTTGGTAACGATACTAAACAAATATATGCATTTAAAATGATCACCCTTAGGCCAAGATTATTTCATTAACTATATATAAAAAATTGTGAAAAATCAAAATTTTATATTTAAAAAAAATAAAAAGAGTCATAACTAAAAATATTACCATTGTAAATATTTAACAGTAGATGATTTTAAACACATTTCTTTAGTACCTTTACCAAATTTCACGACAATCCATACATACTTTCTCAAGATATACGCGCAATGACTCATGGAGTAAAAAAAGAGCTATTTTGAGTTTCAACAATACACAAATTCTATAGAAGGCTAATAAATTTCATATCTGCAACATACCTAAAAATCAGTGTTACTTATACACTGGACTTTAAAAGACGATTTTATTTATTACTGCTCCATCTCAACACAGCAGTGATTATAAACTTCACAGAATTATCAACAGAAGGTGATACTGACAAGGAAGGTCTCCATACGGGCATATTCAGAAAAATTTGAAAAAATTACAGAGCGTTCTTCTCATGTGGATATGTATGTTTATAATTTTTTTTTTTTGGCGGAACCTTGATAGAACGTTCGTAAAAAAATTATGAAAATCTCGTTTATTTGGCGAGTTATCATCGGTTGACGATGAAATGAAAAAAATCTTTTTTATGTCGAATACTCTAAGATAAAAATGCTTCATTCTGAACTTGTTTAAATCAGGGTTGGCAAGTTTTTGACACATGACGGTTTTTACCGGATTTTACCATGGTTTTTACCGTCATGTCAAAAACCTCTTTGTCAAAAATGTCGAAAACTGTCAAAAACCCATTTTTTAGTAGTAGTTTGTTTTTACATTTTTTTTCATTCTATCTTTCGTATTAAGTTGTTTCACATGAAATACTCAATATCAAAAATACTCTAAAGTATATTTATCCACCCAGGAAAAACAAAAAAGAATTGCATTAGAATAATACATATACATTTCTGTTAGAAGATCTCTACAATAATCTTAAGTTATTTAGCATATTCTATAAAAATTATATTTTTTGAAGAAATTCTAAAGCCCATAAGTATAAGATTAAAAATGTAGTCGGCAGAATGTAGTATACTGTTTAAAGCTAAATAGCTTTCTCAGAAATAAGTTTTCTTAAAGTGTTAAATCCAAATTGCTCATTGATTATTTTTATTTCTAAATAGCAATAAATGAAATAAAATGTATTTTAATAGTTGAGAATTACATACATCTTTTGGGATAAAGGAATAACACTTGTTCTTCAAAGTTAAATCTTGTAGAGATTAAAATTTGCAAGTAAATATTAAACTTTAAACCATGTGAAAATGCAATTTTTAACAATATACTTTTTAAGTAGTTTATTTTAGTCTTATTATTTCCTTAAACTAAATAAATAAATGTTATTTTTAAGCAGAAATGTAGATCCCTGCAGATCCATTAATTAAAAAGTTAACCGCATTAAAAAATAAATAAAACATTTAAAAATCTAATAATAATTTTAAAAGTAAAAGATTTTTACACATACAGTCATATGCATGTAATAAAAATATGCAATGTGTTATTTCTTTCAATTCACTTTAAATAATTCCTAAATAATTTTAAGTAAAATGTATACACGACATAAATAGTTTATGGTAGCTTTAATAAATTTCGATTTAATCCCATTCACGGCAAAAGTCTTTTACAGAATTTTTAATCTTTTATCATTGGTACTTTAAAACAGAAATTTTCGACTAGATGTATCGAGACAGTGTCTTGATTAAATAAGGTAAAATTTACAGTGAAAAATAACTGGTAGGAATAATCATTGTGGAATAATCACGAGCGTATATATGTGATGCTCGTCCCCAATGGGTTAAAAATATTTCATGACTATTCAGGTATAAATTTATATCTAAAAATATAGATGCTGTAATGGTCTGTCTATAAGGTTCGTATATATTTGCACTAAAGTTAACAAAAACTAATGTATACATATATAAATTATTATTCTATTCTGTTTTTTCTTAAATATTGTTTTGTTGTGTTAAATTTTAAGTCTGAGAGACTTCACCTGAAATCAGGTCCTACAGCAGGGGTGATTGTGTTCAAGTAATATACCTGAATTCAGGTATTTATTTCATTTTCAATACTAAAATTCCAGTTTTTCTGATAGTTAAATTCATAAAATAACACTAAAATATCAATTTCATGTGATTGTTAAACATAATTAAAAGTAATATATTTCATAATGAGAGAAATGGACCTCCCTGCAATAAATTATATGTTCTCTCTCCATACCAAAACAACTTCTAGCTAAAATTTCAGGTATTTTTTCATGAATTCACAATCGCCCCTGCTACAGGCTTGTATAAAAATTTTATTAATTTAAAATTTTAAGATTTTGCTTATTGAAGTGAAAATGAAAATCACCATAATTGCATTTATGAAATACATAAGATATGCATTTTAAAATATCATATCTAAAAATATTCAAATTTATTCAATGACCACAGTCCTTGCTTGACATCTATTGTCACACCATATAACAGACTTTTTTCATCTCTAAAATAATTTTAATGTATTTTATTAAAAATGTATATTGAATATTATTTAATAATTATAATAACCTTTTATTATCATTTAATATGTTCATTGAAGTTAGTAGAATCTATATTAGTGGAGATTATGACAAATACTTTTCTTTCCTTTTACGCTTGTATTGTTACATTTTTCTTATTTAGGAAATGCTCTTCTTTTAAATAAATTTAACAAAGTAATTGTAAATAATGATAACAAGAACAGCAAGGAAAAATCAATCTACAAATGTATTGTATGCTACACTCACACTATAAATTGGAGGAAAATCGAAAAGATAGGTTTTTGACGGAATAAACCGGTAAAAACACGGTTTTTACCACTGTCATGTCAAAAACCAGTTTTTGACGTCAAAAACCCAACCCTGGTTTAAATAAATTTAATGTAAATAACTTTAGTTTTGTCAGTTTTAATTTGATTTAACTATAGTTTTGTCATCATACATATATAATGAAAGTTAAATATCAAATTTTATGAATTAAAACAAAATTAAAATTGTTTGAATATCTCAAAATTAAGTCCAATTGAGCACTCTCGATTCAATTTTGTTGCCATGGAAACGACGAATTCTTTGATATTGAAATGAATAACTGGTAAGTGATTTTTGCCTTTATTTTGGAATAGGGGAAGACGGGGTACAATGAAACAAAATTTACTAATTATTTTTTCCTATCCACAATTTTGCATGCACAAAAATATAATTAATGCATATTTTTAACCTTGTATTTTCCCCATCTAAATAAATTTTTATTAGGTTCTAAACAATATCTTTATGCTTGAAAAATAACAAAAAATAAATGTCTTACAGTGTTTCATTGTACCCCGTATGCCGGGGTACAATGAAACACTCTAAATGATAGAAGCAATTTTCACCCAGTATAGTTTATTTTATGAAAAATGAGATAAATACAGAAACAAAACTTGATTAATAAGAAACTTGATAAAAATATTATAGTCTAAGATGAAAAGTAAGAAAATTCTATTAGTTTAAGAAACACCTTTCATTTTATATTAAATTGGCTCAAGTCAGTTTCAAAAATTAGCATTTCTGCTTATATTTCAGTTGCTCCTGAAGAGTATGGGATGGTAGTTTCAACACAATGAGATTTTTTTTTTAATTTAAGTTTCTAAAAAAAAAAAAAAAAAGTAAATAAAACTTGGTTGGAGTTTTTTTATATCAAGTACTTCACATTTGACTTCATTTATGTATGATTTCTCCAACGGTATATATATCCTTATGTTTTCATTTATACGGATACTGCTTGTACCATACATGTTGTGTGGCGATATCTCATTCTTAGTACCTCGATGACCAGCTGGGACTGGAAAAAAAAATCTGGATCATCATCAGAGTCTGTAGCAGGCAGAGTTTGTTTTCAAAACAATCCCTTCTTAGCTTTTTTTCTCTTTCTATTTTTTAATTGCTTAACAAGAGCATTTTTTACTGACCTGGTTGGAACAAAACTCTTTTTTTTTTTTTTCTGTTTTCCTACTCTTACTTCTAATATATTCTATTTACTATTTTTATTACTGTAATAAAACATGTTTCATTGTACCCCGTCTGCAAGTGTTTCATTGTACCCCGCACTGAGGTTACTAAATAAAAATTTATTTTCAAACTTCTAATATTTATTTTTTTTAGTTTGGTTTTGGAGGTATGAAGACAACAACCCAAAGATAACAATGTATAGAAAAAATAATTATTACATATAAAAATAAGGAAAAAGAAACAAAATTACTTTTAGTAAAGAAAGTTACTTTCAATGGTGCAAAAGCAATAATCTTCTATTGCTACTGTTGTAGAAGTGTGAATGTATCCAAATCACATCAGTAATTGGAACATATAGTTGTATAACATATATATAAACTGCAACTCTGTATGACAAATTTGATTGATTTTACAAGTAATGTTTCATTGTACCCCTTGTTTCATTGTACCCCGTCTTCCCCTACGCTTAAATATATGAAAGTATTTTTTATATATGAAATTGCTTTTACAGTAATAAAATTTGTAAAATTATAAAAGCTAGATACTTCTAAAAATAGATTTTTTTATAAAGATAAGTGTGTATACTTTTTTACAATTATGTATTGGAAAATTGACGATATTTATGAGAAGTATGTATTTTTCTGTTTATTGCAGATTTGAAAAAAAAAAGGACCTTTTAATCACTTTTTCATTTTTTTTTTTTTTTTTTTTTTTTTTACATGCTTAAAATGATGTATTCTAACATCTGAGTAAATATTTTTCAAATCGGTGTTGAGACACAAAGGGTTAACACGTATAAATAAATTAGCGTGTGCGTACAGCAGGGAATGCGCTCACGAAAATGATTAATAATTAATAATGGACTCGTGACAACAAGGTTGACAACAAACCCTAATACATTTAATTTAAACACTGACTACACACGTGGGGTTGCGTGCGGACCCTACATCAAAATTTATGTTTGTATGAAAAACATGAAAAATATATGCCATTGCATGCTAATTTAATGTGTAATGGATGCTGTTAATCTCAATATTTTTGTGTAAATACATTAAAAAAGAATCTTTGTTACATACGGTGTCTTTGATTTTGTGTAATAAATTTAGATTTTTTTTTTTGGGGGGGGGGAGGGGGGGGTCTGCATGCACTCACCCCTCACCTATAAAAGAGCGCTATATATATATATATATATATAGATATATATAGCTGTATAGTTAAGGGTTAATCTATTACTAGAAATTTTATACGAAACAGATTAAGCATCAACTGCAAATCACGTTTAATTAATTATTACATTAATTTTTATTTCTTGCCGAGCTATAATTAATAGTTCAGTTACTAATAAAACTATTTTAAAAATATTGAAATCTGTTCAACATTTCCCGCGAAAAGGGTGAATATGTCCCCTTAACATAAGGGTAAACTACAGAAAATTTTTGCAGACGCAAACCAAACTAAGAAATTTTAACAGAAAATCTGAAAAAGAAAATAATCGTGCCTATGGATCGCAGCTAAGTTTACAAATAAGGAAAGGCTTGATAAATTAATTGAAGCCGATAAATTAATAAAATGTGCCAAACCCGTTGATTCATCTTCAGCAGAACCTGCTCAAAATAAGGATAAAAATAACAAGTTCAAATTTGTAGTCCAGCAAATTTTAAATAAACCAACACACTGGAAAAAACAGCGAACCGGATAAGCGAAGGTGGCTGGAGTCTGAAATATCGAACAAATGTTTTCCGGCAAGGAAGCAATCAGGGTGTGACAATGACTAGAGGGGAAGATTTCATTTATCGGTGTATCATCGTAAACAGTTGCTGGAAGTGACACTCAAGAAAAACAATTGCACATCCCAGAAGTTTATCAGTCGTCCTGAGGATGCACGGCGATTTATTTAGTGAGACATACAGAAAACAAATGGCGTACAAAAGCTAAATTTCGAAGAATTAAATAAATATTCCAAGAGATAATTAACGGATACGATACTGTCACTGGATAACAAATACTTGAGTATTTAGGGGGGGGGGGGGGGGGGTTATATCATGGAAGGGGCTTAAGATGACCGTATGCGGGGTTAGATATGGAAAATTACTTTTGAATATATGGAAATCTGTTAAAGTGCCCCATATTATGTAAATACAGTAAAACCTCTTTTATCCGAAATTCTCAGTTAACCGAAATCAATTTTTAAAGCTTTTTCTTTTTTTACTATCACATTCTTTGTGTAAAAAATCCATTTTGAAAGCTTTTTTCTTTTTATTTATTTTCATTAATATCATGTCCCTTGTGTGTAAGCTTTCCGAACTACGAGTACATAATATATTCGATCCCCTTTCTTAGAGTTTGAATATTCAGAGGTCATCCAAGCAGAATTTGCGGCCTATTTAGGGCCCTTTCACAAAAATCTATTTAATAAAATGGGCCCCTTCACAAAAATAATTTTAATAAAATGGGCCCCTTCACAAAAATAATTTTAATAAAATGGGCCCCTTCACAAAATTCCTTTTAATAAAGTAGGTCCCCTTCGTAACATTCTTTTTCATAAAAACTGTTTTAAAATGTGTAAATTGTACATAAAACCAGCTTACAAAAAACAAACTTTAGCAATGGGCAAGTTTTGTCACTAAATTCTTTGTTTGAATTTGAGTAACTGGATTTCAACTTTCGCTACAAAATGTTATTATTCACAAAAATATAATAAAACTCAGAAAAATAACTTGTACTTTTCACAAAATGGGCCCCAAGAATAAAAACCTGCATCGACCCCTGATATTACTTGAGCTACCGTAAGCTGCGGAGTGGAACGAATAAAACAAATAAATTAGCAATTCGGAAGCTTTTGAATGTTTTGCAAAAGGTTTGGCATGGCTGGAGCAGCAGAAAGACTGTAATACTGGTGAACTAATAGTATTAAAAAACTCCGTGATAGAGCTTCAAAGCAAAAGCAATCGAAACTGCGACAAACAAAACATTTTTTCAAACCCATGTGATATATAAGGTACTTAATTTCAAAATTAAAATAATTTATTGTTTCTATTTTGCTACTGCTTTATTTTTATTAAGCACTGGTTACCGTAATAAGAAATATTGCATAGATTTCTCCTTAACCCTTTAAGACCGGGAGATTTTTTGGTAGAAATTTAAAGTTTGGGTGGTTTCCCCTTACCGATAGGACCGTATTTGATAAAAAACATGTCAGGTCCAAGGGAGAACTCGCACAATTGTGTGGGTTCGGGCTTAATGCAGCCGTTTTTGGGCTGCATTTTGGCTGTATCTACACAATTGTGTAGTTTGGGGTTACGTGTACAAATATCTAAAAATAAAAGTTTAAGCAAAAAAAGTTGTTTATTGAGATAATTTTCATCAGCCACAATGAAAATGTTTGAAACATTTTTTTGTTTTTGGACAGACTACTACAATTTCATTTTCTGAGATGTGCTCAATGCTCGCACCTCTCTTAAGAGCCGTTGGCAAATGGTATACCCTTCACTCCGTTTGGATTGTGCCTGATCCTTCAAATTTCTTTTTTTAGTTTTTCCAGCAGCGGTATTTTGTTGAAATACCGATCGAAGTACATAAAACTAGGTCTGAACCAGGGTAAGGACTACAGCAGGTCCTAAGCCCACATCCTTGTGGACTACTAGGTCTGTACTTTCCCACCGGTAAACTACAAAATTTAAAACTAGGTTCCCGTGTGATACTGTTACAACAGAGTGTGGTTTGTTTTTTATATACTGCATACGTGCCAACAAGTCATTTTTGAAAATCTTACAATTTTTACGACGTATTCTTCCGTACTTAAAAGTACATAACAAATGCAAATGCACTGAAAAAAGGAATATCATTTCATAATAATATTTTCTAAACTATATCCCCTTGCGTTTTTTTCCACGGCCCTATAGGTGAAAACTGGGAAATTGAGTTAGTAGCCAGTGGCCGGTAGACTCAGTTTCATTAGTGGCCACTTTTTAAAGTTAGTGGCCACTATAATGTTTCAAACTTTCTTGACATCTAGATAAACTATAATCGTTGTATATATACATATTTTTCTATAAATCAGAGTTTTATACCAAACAACTATTCACAATAAGAATAGGGAAGCAGTCGAAATTCAAGAAAATTGCTTTAAAATTGCAATGTCCTTAACCCTTTCATGTCGGATTTTTATTCTTCAGTTTTGATAATAAAATTACTTTTATTTTAATAATGCTAATCGTAGTTATCTGAATAGATTTACTGAAGTTTAAAGATTATCTCAATGCCTGAATTCTAACGAATGAACTTATTTTGTGTACTATTCAATTCATATGATAATAGGAAGGAAGTTTTTGGAGACGTTTGGAAAATATCATTACAACAGAGTTTAACAGATATTACAACTTTCTAATGTTTTTTTTGTGTTTTATCACACATGATTTGTTCAGAAAAGTAACCTATACTATTTTAAATTTAAAGAGTGATATAGATTTATAAAATAAAGGAATCGCCAACAGTGCAAAGAGAATTAAGCAAACTTTTATTGTTATTATTAAATGTCCAAACATAAATGAAATCATAATAAGAGAGGCATAGCCATATACTATCATTACCATATGTAGATAGTAGCAAAAGTAATTGTTAAGACAAAACAATACTCGATGAAAAGACATGTACTATTAACAGTACTCCAATCCCGAAAGGGTTAAAATGCACTTGCAATTTTAAATGTGAAAGAAAAGGAATAAATTATTTGAAACGCATGTGGAATCAAAGCTGATGAATACATTTTGCAGAATAAAACTGTAAAAAAAATAATCCAACTGAAGAGCAAGCACTTGGCGAAAAAATGAAATATTGAAAATGCAGCTAAATCATTGAAATCTACTTGCATCCGGTAGGAAAAAAAATTAACCAGTTTGCTAATTAGATGTAATCAAAGTAGATATGCATATTTTCATGAAAAAAGTTGTATTTCAGTTGGCAATCGATAAGATTTTTTAATCGCCATTTGGCGAGTGGCGACTATAGTGGCGATCGATGGCCGATTTTTTAATCGCCACTTTTACAACTTTAATCGCCACGTGGCGAGTGGCGACCGCTAATTTACACCTATACACGGCCCTTTAACGGAATTCGCCGTTCTTTCGCGATCTTGTGACGAAATTTGCAGTTTTTTCGCGATCTTGCGATGAAATTTTCGTTTTTTTTTCTTTCTTTGCGATCTCTTAAAGCAATTTGCGGTTTTTTCGCGATCCTTTGGCGAAATTTGAGTTTTTCCTGAAAAGGATTGGCAAAAATTTTTTTTTTTGGTAACCGTTTGTCGAAATTCGCGATTTTTTTTTTTTTAATGTCCGAATTTTCTGGTTGGTGACTGAATTTTAATTTTTCAGAAATGAATGCCTTAAATTTTCGGAAAATTCGGATCAGAATCACCCCTACCCTTGACGAAATCAGCGTTTTTTCCGCGATCCTTTCACGAAATCGACGTTTTCCCTGCGATCCTTTGACGAAATCGGTGTTTTTCCCGGTGATCCTTTGACGAAATCGGTGTTTTTCCCGGTGATCCTTTGATGAAATCGGCGTTTTTTCCGGTGATCCTTTGATGAAATCGGAGTTTTTTCCGCGATACTTTTTCGAAATCAACGTTTTTTCCCCCGCGATCCTTTGACGAAATCGGCGTTTTTTCCATGCGCAAAACCGTACAATCGTACTGCTCATCCATACAACTATAGGTCAAAATTGGGAAATTTCATTAGCGGCCACTGGCCAGTGGGACTAATTTTTTAAGTGGCCACTTTCTTTAAACTAACGGCCACTTTTTTATTTCAAAATGCTAAACAGTAAAATTTATATAAGTATTAATCTAAAACTGAGTAGCCCAAATGAATATGTTAATATAAATATATTGGAACCAAAAAAAGTACAATTCTTGATGAAATGCAAGAAAATTTTATTATCTCCTTGTAAAAAAGTGGCCGGAAGGTGGCCGCTGATAGACAATTTTTTACTAGCCACTTCTTTTTCTTTACTGGCCCTGTGGCCGGTGGCTAGTGCTAATCTTGACCTTTACATAAAACCGTACACTTAGTACAAAATCTGTATATTTTACGGCCAAACCGTACGAGTTGCAGCTATGATACTGCTTTACTGAAGCACGTCCTAAAAAAAAAAAAAAGAATCATCTGCTCATCTATGAAAAATTTTCCCTAATCTCCTGGTAAATTCAAGCAGACACTACGGAATCTGTCGAGCATTTGCTGAACTTTCCATAATTTATAATTATATAATTTATTCCTTGTGGCTTACTTGCTGTGCCGACAAAATGGAATGAATTTATCAAACTTAAAAAAATCTATCTCGTGATAAGCATATAACTCACATAAAACTTATAAATCATATATGACATCTATAACTCAGAGCAGAAACATATCGTTCGTTACATGTGCATATTATATATCTAATACCAGCGGTAGAATTGATAAAAAAAAAGTCACTGGTCCCAAGGACCAGTAAACATCAAAGTTTACTGGTCCGCAGACATCGTCACTGGCTCGCTACATAAAATTCTATGAAGTACCTTTAACTCTTTGAGTGACACACCTCCCCTCCTCCTCCTAGAACATAAACCAAACTTCCTTTCAGTTACCCAAAATTTTCGGCATAATAAAAAGTAAAATTATAATTTGCCAAAAATTAAATAAACAGTACATAAACAAAAACTATACAAGGTACTTTTCGGTTAGCCGGGTGCCTGTGTTATATATCCACACACACACACACACACACACACACACACACACACACACACACACACACACACACACACACACACACACATATATATATATATATATATATGTATGTACCGAAAGTACCCTATAAAATTATTAATTATGTATTTTATTTCCGATTATTTATTTCAACTGACTAAGTTTTAATGCAATTTTTTATATATTTATTTATTTTTTAAGTAAAATAAAATTCTGCGATTTGTGTTTGGTTGCGGTTTTCTCAGGGACGCGCAAATTTACAGTTACCTGCCAGAGAGCGAAAAAAGTTACTGGTCCTGCGGACCACTAAATTTTTAAATTAGTGGTCCGATTGAATTTTTAGTGGTCTCGGACCAGCGGACCACCAAGGATTTCGAACGCTGCTAATACTATCAATTTTAAATAGAAATAATGAATAGTACAAACCTATTTAAAATTAATCCGGTTTAAAAATGTAATTAAAAAAAAAAATAAATTGCTAAAAACATAAGTTTTAAAAAAATCACTTAAAAATAAAAATTTTATATACTAGGAATTGCACCCATTTTGGGAACGGTAAAACCCGGACCCGTGTGGGTCATTTGTTTTTCAACATTTGTAAAGCCTAATTAAATTTATCAAAGACAAAATCAATTAAAATCATGAATAAAGTATATGAAAAGAAAAATTAAATCTAAGCAAACATTAAAAATCATATTTAAAAGAAATTACAACAGTAAATACTTTTTGTCAATTGCTGTCAGATGAAATAGTCTTTTTAAAAGCAGAAAATCTAACCCTGTATTATAGTTAGTGCCCCCTAGTGGTGTCTTATCAAAACATCTGAATCCAATTAACTCATATAAATGTGCAGATTTGGTTTTAAATCTCACAAAAACAGGAAATAGTCATTCTCTTTTACTTTAGTATCACCCCCACAATTGTGTGGGTCATGGCTTAAAGGGTTAATCTTAAAATTGAAGCATTCTCGATTATCCGTAAATTTAAATTTTCCGAAAGATGATCGGGCCCAATTACTTCGGATAACCGAGGTTCTATATGGTATTTAAAAATGAGTGAGCGTATAAATGTTAATTTTACTGTACTGACTTCGATAGGGGGACCCTTACCCGCTGTTACGACTCTTACAAATAGATGTATACAGGGAGTTTCATAAAAGATGGGTAATACTTTAGGAGGTGATAGTACCATAGGCTTCTAATGTAATAGGAGATTCAATTCCTCCTCTAAGGATAGTACTCATCTAAACAAAAAACATTCATCAAAGAATGCATGGTCGGAATTAAAAAGCAAAGGTGCTAGGAGCTAGGTGCAAAGAGCTAGGAGTTAGGTGCTAGAAGGCGCTGCAGGTGATGTTATACGAGGGAAAAACGCACAAAGAATAATTAAGTGACAAAAAGGTTTAATGACATGTGCTTCGCTCATCAGCTACCATATCCAGAATGGCTTGTTCCACAAATAATGTTCCACCCGTCTTTACACGACCTGCATCCGACAGGGAAGCGAGAAATGATCCCGTCTCACACAACTATCGGTGCAAGTGCTCAAATGTTTTACGGTCGAGTAACCGCTCTCCGTACGATCTTTGAGCCTCTGAGCCATTTCCATTGATAAAATACATATAACAATTTTCTCTATTAGTGAATGGCAACATCTTCCGATACGTTACTACCGCGATTGATAGTTACACACTCGGATCAGCGGCTTTTATGCATTAAATCGAGGCGAAATTTTGCATACGTGTTCTTTCCCATATCACATTTGCATGATGTTAGTGTCGTTCTTTTCTCGATAACTCGCAACAGGAACGGAGCTTTGACGTTTGCACTGGCCAAGTTTTCAAATGAGCCACCACCTTTGCATTGCATTTCCGACCATGCATTCTTTAATGGAAGCAGTTTGTTTAGATGTGTACTATCACCTCCTAAAGTTTTGCCCATCTTTTATTAAACTCCCTGTATGCATCTATTTGTAAGTGTCGTAACAATAATGTGGATAAGTGCCCCCCTCTCTAAGTCAGTACAGTAGAACCCAGGGCCGAAACTAGCCTTTTTTTGCACCCGGGGCAAACATGGATTTTGGCGCCCCCCCCCCCCCCCTCTTCCACAAAGTATATTTACAAAGAGAATTTTATATATATATATAATGTGATATATATATATATATATATCACATGGGTTTGAAAAAATGTTTTGTTTGTCGCAGTTTCGATTGCCTTTATTTTGAAGCTCTATCACGGAGTCTTAATATTATTAGTTCACCAGTATCACAGTCTTTCTGCTGCTTCAGCCATTGCCAAACCTTTTGCAAAACATTCAAAAGCTTCCGAATCTCAAGTTTTGCCCACCTTTTAAGAAACACCCTGTATATAACGGGCTGTGATTTGGCTGAATACCGGATATTCCGTCAAGCTTTAAGCTAAACTCTTTAGTACTCTTAAAAGTACTTTTAAATGAAATGAGCCATCTCTTGCAACCTATACTCTGTATACATCGTAGGTAAAATCATTTAGAAATTAAGTGAATTGAGAAATAAAGATTTTTAAAGATTTTTTCTTTTAGTAATTACAAAGACTAAACTAAATTACTATTTAAACAAAACATTATGAAATGTTTTCACACGGTTAATATTGATTTTCAAGTTTTTGTCTTGACAAGATTATTTTTAAAAAAGCAAATATTTTATCCTTTTCTTCCTGTAATTCAACAACAAAATTCTAAGACCACTTTATTTCACTATACTTAAAAAATATAAATAATCAGTTTTATTCTGTAAATAAAAATATAACAATCTTACATTAAAAAAAAAAAAGTAAATTAGGCAATTATCTCAAAGGGTCTAAGCCGGATAAGCATAGCAAAATGGCCCCCACGAACAAGGTTTGAAATAACATGTGTGGTAATAAGGCTCACCATGAGAATACAATAAAGAGTGTTTTTAGCCCCTGACCTTGAACTGTCCTTGGGATAATCGGTGAAGTATGCGCCGGAGCTACTATTTTTTAAATACGTTTATCCCAAAAAGTACAATAGTTAAAAAAATTAAACCAACGCCAATTATTGAAGAATATATATTAGTTCACATTATATTTTTTTCACATTTTTACACAACTTTTAACATAGAAAAATATTAAAAAAAAAAAAGGTACTTTTCGGTTAGCCGGGCGCCAGTGATGTATACATATGAATATACATACATATATGTATATATACACATTTATATATACACATATATTGTATATATACACAGACACATATATATGTATAAATATAAGTATATATACATACATGTATATATACATATATATGTATATATAACACTGGCGCCCGGCTAACCGAAAAGTACCAAAAAAAATTATTAATGTAGTAATCTTATATTTACACCAAGCAAAAAATTACAGAATAATGCTCAAAGCGTGTACTTTTAAGAAAAAAAAGTTCGTTAAAATCGAAGATCCGCTTTTTGAGTTATAAAAAAATAATTCTAGCAATTTGCTAAAATATTCGCAACTTTCCCTCTTTGCATTTGCAGAAATACGTTACTATCAATGCATTAGTCCAGCGTTACTGAAACTTTGTAATCTCGCGGACCCCCAACAATTTTTTTCTTAATGTATTTAAATAAAACACTTGTTTGGAAAACTAAATCACAGAAAAACCAACGTTCGAACACAAATCAAACTCTATGAAAATGAACAGAAGTAGACGTTTTGCGAGTACTAGGACTCACATCATCAGTGTATAAAATAAAATCAACATTTCTCCCAAACACATGAAATTGAAAGACGAAAACCCAAATGTCAGTAAACGATGAACCGAAAGACCATTTTCCAGCAACCAATTTGATGAAAGCGGAGGTGAAGTATCGTGACATAAAAAATCCACCCAGAAAGATGAGATGTAAGGAACACTGGAAAAATCGTTGACCAGGGAGTTTCTAAATTTATGAATATGAACAGCTTAACTAAATAAATCTAAATCTGAAAGATTATTGCATTTCCTGATAATAGTGGCCGAATCAAAGTTGAAATTACGTCCTCCCCCCAACAAGGAGAAACAACAGCGGATTTTTGTAATGATTTTTTCCTAACACTAGGGGGCTCGGCCCCCTACGAGCTACGCTCGCCAACCCCCGTCCAGACACCGCAGACTCTAAATGCACGCTAATTTGATCGGCTTTAAAAAGATTTCGAAAGATTGAATTATAATTTAAAAAACAGTGGCGATCTCCCTA
This sequence comes from Maratus speciosus, assembly GCA_963932465.1. Classification (NCBI taxonomy): domain Eukaryota; kingdom Metazoa; phylum Arthropoda; class Arachnida; order Araneae; family Salticidae; genus Maratus; species Maratus speciosus. Next base: position 153,093,565 of record OZ010790.1, on the reverse strand, counting down.
TAAACGAATTTCGGTACAGATGTCATATTCGCCCCATATTGGCGCGATTTTTTTCTGTCGCCAATATCATATAGGCAACGGGTACTTAACTTGCGCTAAAGGGCTTGATGTGGTAACCCGGATTATGTTGTTTCTGCTGTTGATGTTTTCGCCAAATTGGCAACCGAAAAAAATCGCGCCAATATGGGGCGAATATGACATCTGTTCCCGAATTTCTATTCATTTCTCTTTGATTGGGGAATTTTAACGCCAAATCCGCTGCGGTACTACTTGATTATCCTGTCGACCAATTTCGCCAAATTATATAAATCGCCAAACCACTCGCCAAATTATACAAATTGATATAATTTTTATTTTAAATAACGAAAGAACAAATAAATTCGTACAACATTAATAAAAACACAAATAAAACGTCGAAATAAAAATCACTTGATGACGTATACACGTGTAACAACATTTCAAAATAAGCTAATATAAAAGGAATTAAGTAAAGAGAGTCTTTGTCTCCTGGTATTTTTTAACAAAGCGAAAAGAAAGTTCTTTTAAATGAGACATTTTAAATTAATTCTCAAAATATCAAATAAATGTCTAGCGCAATTCCTAAATTTAAACTTTTTTGCAATATTATTTTGTGTTCATTTTATGTAATAACTATAATGTGACGTAAATATGACGTAATTTCTCCTAAGACTTCTAACGCATGTTAATGAATTTATTATTTTACAATATCCTTTCTCTTTTAAAATTCACGTGTATACTTTTTATGACGTAATTTTTAATAAGTTCCTGCTTTTTATACGTAATTATTTAATCCTAATTTGAAAGTTTTTTTCCTGTTTATAATAGTCACGTGTAAATAAATTTTTAATTTGAGGCAAACATTATTGATTGCGCTTTTTATACAGTTGGCAACAGTTTAAATTAGTACAATTTTCTGAAATCTGTAAAAAATATCTCTAGAAATGCTGAAAATTTGAATTTAAAATAGAAATAAAACCTGAAAAAATGAGTCAAAATAAAAAAATTAATGCAATCTGCACTCCGGCAAATTCTAACGCATAAAATGATCTAAAAATGATTACACTGCCATGTATAGTTTTTGCTGCTATAAAACTTTTTTAGTGGAACGATTTTGCCCAACTTTAGCATTAAATAACTCTTAAAATAATTCTTCGATTTGAAAACTGTCTGCATCAGCGTGTTTATCAAACATTTCTGTATAAAACCACCGATTTTCATATTTTTGTATGCATTATTTTTGTTAATATTAACGAAGAAAGACCTCCGGTCACAAAAAAATCAAAACCGGCGGCGGCGGTGACAGCGGTAGTTACTTTTTTTTTTAGAATAGAGAGATAGTTTATGTGTTCATAAATTCAGAAACTGAGTTGTCGTTTAGTTTGTCCAATATAGGGCAAACCAGACTGGCATTGTAAATACCGCAAAAGTCTTCAGGAGGAATTTTATCAATCTTATAAAATTCCTTCCCCAGCATTGAAATTTTGCCTTCGAAAGATTTGGGTGTTTATTTTTTGTTTATAATTACCCCTATGATTAGAATTCTAGTTCTGCATTTATCCACAACTACAGATACAGAAATTCCTGTCAAAGAAAAAAAATCTGAATTCAACTCTGAGCTTGAGGAGTCTGTAAGCTCGCGGACCACAGTTTAAGAAACGCTGAATTAGTCGATTCGTAACATTTCCACTCGGGCAGGATGCGTCAGTGCGCCAAAATAAGAGAATTTTTCCATACATATCATTTCTCTATAGGTTTGTTTCGTGTTTGTAAACATTCTGCTATTTTGGTGCCCTTCTCGCATAATAATATGAAGTCGATGGTCTAATCGATTGTGCAGCTGAAGCTGAATAGGGGCTGTAAATATATAAGATTATCAACTTTTTGGCAATTTCGGACCCCCTCCCAACCTTCCGATATCATACGTTATCATTTCTCGACCCCCCCCCCCCCTAATAATACTGTTATTAGTGTCTAAAAATTATTTTTATTTTTACAATTCTTTTCTCCCCCCCCCCCTTTTATACGTTTGCAATGATATACAGGTACAGGTGTACATTTTTTATTCCCATATTTTATTGATTTAAATGAAGAGAAGAAAGTCATAAAATATCACAGTTATATAAGAAATAACTTTATATCAAATAACATTTTAAAGAAGTACTTATTTAAAAGTTTTTAATAATAGCTCTTTGTTGCACAATGCATTGAACAGTTATATTGTCTTCTTGCACTTCGCCTTTGCACGGGGCTAAACAGAACTTCTTGTAAACAAAAGAGGTGGACAACATTCTTCCCCATCTTTTACTGTGAAAAATAACAAGTATTTCGAATCCGGTTTCTCTAACAACGAATTATAGATGCATATGGCAGGAGAATATTAATGGTGAACGTTGGATTATTCTATTATTTTGGAATGAAATGTTTTATAATCATTCAATGGTTTTAATAATAACTTTGTATTTTCATAAATTGTAGAAAACAGACTTAAAAAATTAAGATTACCAAAAAAGTAAATTTTGGTTTGATTAAAAATGATAATATCAAATGACAGATCCCCTCCCCCCTACAGGTATCTTCCGATGTCATGTGCCAGAGCCCCCCCCCCCTTCCCCACACACACTCCCCCTAAAGTGATACGTCATATATGTACATACACTGTACAGTGTACAGTTCCATAGCGTTCTTGTATGTGAAAATCATGGTAGGCAAATCTTACCATTTTGTTTGTCAGTTCTTGATATTATTACGCGAGAAGGATGAGCACAAAGCCAAAATAATAGAATATTTACAAATACGAAACAAACCTATAGGGAAGTGATATGTATGGCAACACTCCCTTATTTTGGCTCACTGCGCATCCTGCCCGAGTGCAAATTTCACGAATCGACCAATGCATTGATAGCATCATATTTCTGCAAATACAAACAGGGAAAGCTACGAATATTTTAACAAGTTGCTAGCATTATTTTGGTTATAAATCAAAAAGCGCATCTTCAATTTTAACGAATTTTTTTTTTCCCTTAAAAGTATATACTTTGAGCATTATTCTGTAATTTTTTGGTTGGTGTAAATATAAAATTACTACGTTAATATTTCTTTTTTTAAATATGAAAACAATATATAATGTGAACTAATATACTCTTTAATAATTGGCATTGGTTTCATTTTTTTAACTTTTGTACTTTTGAGAAAAACGTATTTGAAAAATAGTAGCGCCGGCGCATACTTCGCCTATTATCTCAAGGACAGCTGAAAGTCAAGAGCTAAAAACACTATATTGCATTCTCATGGTGAATCTTATTACCACACACGTTATTTCAAACATCGGGTTCATGGGGGCCATTTCGCTATGCTTATCCGGCTAGACCATTTATGAAGAAATCTGTTTCGTAAATTCATGGTTTAGTTTAAACAGCTTAAAATCTAAATAAACTAGTAAATCTGCAGATCAGGAGCCTCAACGTCATCTTTGCAAGTCATTGTTTTTTAACACTCATTACGTAATATTCATCTTCCTACAAATCGCTTTTTAAAGTTTTCAAATTACATACCAGGTGTCCCAAAAAGGACTGACTGATTTTAAAATTCAATAACTTCCAAACGGTGACAGATATTACAAAAATTCTTGCAGGAGGGTTATGCATAAAGTCAAAAGTTTTTTACAGTGATTTTCGATTTTAGTTCGAATTACAAACAATAGATGGCGCTTCGATCAATAGAGGCTAAATTCAGACTCGATTTTTGGTACTTCGTGGCCCGAATAATACATTTCCATCTCCTTTTTCTGCATGAACAACAGAAAGGACCAAAAATCAAGCCTGTATTTAGCGACTATTGCTTACAGCGCCATCTATTGTTTGTAATTCGAACTAAAATCGAAAATCACTGTAATAAAACTTTTGACTTTATGCATAACCCTCCTGCAAGAATTTTTTTAATGTCTGCCACCGTTTGGAAGTTATTGAATTTTAAAATCAGTCAATCCTTTTTTGTAAATATTTATAAGAATACAAAATACTTCGAAAAGTTTCAGAAATTAAATGTGTTAAACAAGTGGTTATACACTGATGTTCTGAAGTTCTGATGAGCTGCTAATTCTGGTAACTTTTTAAATCAAAAATTGCCCCCCCTGAAGCCCCCGTAGTTTATTTAAGTTTACATTCGTAATTTTTTATTGATTGCGCGGATGGTTATAGTATATCATAGATTTTTTTTTACGCTGTGATTTATAAGGATAAGCATAAGTTTTTTTTTTTTTATAAATTAATAAATTTAAAATTTAAAATAAAATCCTCATGTTAACCGTACACAAACAATAAATCTTGAAGTGACGCCAAAAATGTAACTTTAAAATCCGCTACATTCGACCGAAACACAACGGCGTGCTTAAAAAAAGAAAGAAAGAAAAGAAAAATATTTTAGTAATACAGTTTTTAATTCATAATACGATGAAATGCTACTTTAGAATGCTTAAATATAAGCAGATCATTTTCATTTTACAGAAAAAATGCACGGATGAAGTCAAAGAATTCGGTCCCTGTTCCACGTGCTTGTTTTGTTTGGGCCAAATGATGGCATTTAAATCTGGGCGATAACGCACATCATATTGCAAACTGTTTTTACGGCATACTGCATCTCCATCTATCTCTTTCCTCCGTAAATAATAGTTTTTTTTTTTTTTTTTTTTTTTTATAAATGACGTCTAATTCATCTGCTATTCGTACTTACTCAAAACCTTTCATCTTGTTATATTAAGAAATACTTGAGAGTTTTCTTTTTATCCCCAATATGTCGCCATATTAATTTTTTTATTCTTAATTTTTTTTTTTTCATTCTCCTGTTTCACGTCAAAATCTTTCAATTGAAAATTGTTTAAGAGAAAATATTATTCAGGGTTTTGATTTTCTTGGCAACGATTAAAGAAACATTGATAAATTTTATGAAAAAATGTCACATTATTCTCTATGAAAATAATGAACTTTTCTATTTTTGAAGCAAAATATTTGAATAAAATAAATAAAATATTGCCTATATTTATTTCTGGGGCTAAAATTCCTCTATATGCAAAAATACAAATGCATTAATTCATCCGTTTTGACGTTGGCTTTACTGAAACATTATAGACGCATTTATACTAATATTATTAAGACCAAATTCGTTGCTAGGCAACTGATGAAAGAAAAGGTAAAAAAGGAAATATGTATTATGTCAAATTGATAAAACAAAATGCTTTATATTATTGGAAAACATGCATAAAGTTTCCCCAAAAATTATAAACCTAATTTAAAAAATCTCGCAAATATATTGACATAATTTTAAACTAATTGGAATAATTTAATAATCTTATTTAAAAATTTCAGCATCCAAAATTTACCATTTAAATCCATTTTTTATATGAGCCATTTCTTTCAACAAATGAAAATTTGAAAATCGTCTGACTTGCCATAGACAAGCATTACAGAGCAAAATAAAATGTTCTATATTTCCCGAACGAATGAACCAAATTTAACCAAAAACTATACAGCTAAGTCCGAGTACCTCATCAACATGCCCAATTAATTTCAAGCCGATCGGATGCTTTTTGCGTCAGTTATCGCGGAACAGACAGACAGACAGACGGACAGACAGACAGACAGACAAACGGAAATCAAAACTTTTCGTGTCTCCACAGTAAGCCTTCACTGACGTTTCGGCAATTAGTTTTTTTCAGGGGTGCAGAAAATGTTTCTACTCTCAACATTTCCCCCAATCCACACAAAAATTTCCCCAAAATTTTAAGGTATGTTATAAGTAAATGCTGTCTTACTGTAGGTATAGAAAATTTATTTTTCAAATATTTCTCAACTTATGCGCCAGTATATATGGCAGGGGGAAATGTTGGCAGGGCGATGGCAGGGCGAGTGAAAAAAAAAAAAAATCCTAAAATTCACAGAAAATTTTTTGAAAGGTTACAGCAGAGTGGGGGAAATCCACTCCCAACACTAACTATGTATTTTTTCGCGGTCCTTTGACGCAATTCGCATTTTTTCACGATCTTTTGACGAAATATGCTGGTATTTCTCCTTCCTTTTGACGAAATTCGCGACTGTTTGGCGAAATTGTTTTCGGTTAGTTGTTTGGCGAAGTTGTTTGCGGTTATTTCGTGATCTTTTGACGAAATTTGCACTTTTTTGCGATCTTTTAATGAAATTAAAAGCGGTTATTTAGCCTGTTTTGACGAAATGCGCGGTTGTTGATCTTTTGACGAAATTTGAGTCCATTTCGCGATATTTTGACGAAATGAGTCCATTTCGCGATCATTTGACGAAATTTGCGGGGATTTTTTTGTTTTTCTTTAACGAAAATCGCGGTTATTTCGCCATGTTCTGACGAAAATTGCTGTTATTTTCGCCCCTTTTGACGAAAATCTCGGTTTTTGACGAAATTTGAGATTGTTTTGGGATCTTTGACGAAATTTGCGGTTGTTTCGCGATCTTTTGGCGAAATTCGAGGTTGTTTCGCGATCTTTTGGCGAAATTCGAGGTTGTTTCGCGATCTTTTGGCGAAATTCGAGGTTGTTTCGCGATCTTTTGGCAAAATTCGAGGTTGTTTCGCGATCTTTTGGCAAAATTCGAGGTTGTTTCGCGATCTTTTCACGAAATTTGCAGTTGTTTGGCGATTGTTTCGCAATCTCTCGACAAAATTTGCGGTTGTTTCGCGATCTTTTGACGAAATTTGAGCCCATTTCGCGATCTTTTGACGAAATTTGCGGGTTTTTTTTTTGCTTTTCTTTAACGAAATAGAAGGTTATTCGCCATGTTTTGACGAAAATCGCTGTTATTTTCGCACCTTTTGACGAAAATCGCGGTTTTTTTGACGAAATTTGAGATTGTTTTGTGATCTTTGACGAAATTTGCGGTTGTTTCGCGATCTTTTGACGAAATTTGTGGTTGTTTCGCGATCTTTTGACGAAATTTGCGAGTGTTTCGCGATCTTTTGACGAAATGTGCTGTTTTTTCGCGGTCTTTTGACGAAATGTGCATTTATTTCGCGATATTTTGACAAAATTTGCGTTCATTTCACGATCTTTTGACGAAACCTACGGTCCTTTTGTGATCTTTTCACGAAATTTGCGGTTCTTTGGCGATCTTTTGAAAAAACTTGCGATTATTTCGCGATCTTCTGACAAAATGTGCGGTTAATTTGCGATCTTTTGACGCAAATCGAGGTTGTTTCGCGATCTTTTGGCGAAATTCGAGGTTGTTTCGCGATCTTTTGGCGAAATTCGAGGTTGTTTCGCGATCTTTTGGCGAAATTCGAGGTTGTTTCGCGATCTTTTGGCGAAATTCGAGGTTGTTTCGCGATCTTTTGGCGAAATTCGAGGTTGTTTCGCGATCTTTTGACGAAATTTGCGGTTGTTTCGCGATCTTTTGACGAAATTTGCGGTTGTTTCGCGATCTTTTGACGAAATTTGCGGTTGTTTCGCGATCTTTTGACGAAATTTGCGGTTGTTTCGCGATCTTTTGACGAAATTTGCGGTTGTTTCGCGATCTTTTGACGAAATTTGCGGTTGTTTCGTGATCTTTTGACAAAACTGGCGATTGTTTCGCAATCTCTCGACAAAATTTGCGGTTGTTTCGCGATATTTTGACGAAATGTGCGTTTATTTTGCGATATTTTGACAAAATTTGCGTTCATTTCACGATCTTTTGACGAAACCCGCGGTTCTTTCGTGATCTTTTGACGAAACCCGCGGTTCTTTCGTGATCTTTTGACGAAACCCGCGGTTCTTTCGTGATCTTTTGACGAAACCCGCGGTTCTTTCGTGATCTTTTGACGAAATCTGCGGTTGTTTCGCGATCTTTTGACAAAACTTGCGGCTCTTTCACGATCTTTTGACAAAACTTGCTGTTCTTTCGCGATCTTTTGACAAAATGTGCATTTCTTTCGAGATCTTCTGACGAAATGTGTGGTTATTTTGCGATCTTGTGGCCAAATTTGCATTTTTTCCGTAATTCTTCGACAAAATATGCAGCATTTTTGTGTCCGAATTTTCAGATTGATGACCGATTTTATTTATTTATTTTTTTTTTTTTTTGGAACCGAAAGTCTTAAATTTTGAAAATTTGGAACAGAATTAACCCTGATATATGGTACATATTATTTTGAGATCGATTTTGTGAAGGGCACCATACGGATCTTTTTATTTGTAGTAAAATATTTCTACCTCAGGGAATTATGGAATTCGTTGTTAAAATCAAAATCAATTGTATATGTTTCTGCAAAATTTCCCCAGGGGTTAAAATTTCCCCCGATCCTAGATCGCCGGATCGGACATATTCTGCACACCTGGGTTTTTATTTATTTATTTATTTATTTTTAAATATCTGTAAGCTTTCTTAGTCGGATCTCTAAATTTCTACTATGCTAAACCCTTAACTGATGTTAGCAGTCCCAGAAATCGCTGTTATAGAATCCTGCATAGGTCGGGTTGTCTGTTGTCTTTAATTTACCTTTTATATTTATCGGGTATGCGATCATAGATTATTCTTTCTTTAAAAACTATTTTTTCTTCTCTTGGAATATGAAAAATATTAACATTTCGTTTTTGATAAACACATGTTAGATGTGTGTAGATTGGGATGATGTGTCCACAATTCAGAGGTATAAGTGTACAAATATGTAAGCGTTACGAGTTGGAAAAGTGTTCGCTGGGTGTCTGCTTTTCGGAAGTCTTCTATTATAGGTGTTATCGTATATAAATTTTTAATTTGAAAAAATAATTTGGACATTCTTTTGAAAACTCCACTTGAATACCCGAATCCGAAACACAGCAAAAGAGTAGAAGTCAACCCGACCCGATGCAGTACTCTATACCAATGTTATTTGTTCCGGTTGGAGCTCTAGTATGGTTATGTCGCTAGAGACTTCTGAATAAGTGAATTTTAATTATAATAGTCCTGCACATAAAGTTAGTACAGAAACAGTATCCTTGAAGTTAATCGCCGCTCATGGTAGCTATGCGACAATTTATATCACAGCATTTATAAAGGTTAATATTATTACAGAAATTTAACAAATAGCTGTCATAAAGTTGCTCTATTCTAACATTTTTCTATTTTATGTTCAAATATCCTCGTCTTCTTGATACTGGATGTTTTACGCAAAGAAAATTATTATTATGAAAATGAAAATTTTTAATGCACTTCCAGCTATAAAAGGGGTTTTTTAAAGTTTATTTTTATGTGTCCAAAACTTACCAACTGGAAATTGGCATTATTCCTAAACAGAAAAACAAGACATTGGTAAGAAGTCAATTTGAGTTTAAGTAATGTCAATAACCGCTGTATAAAGATTATTTACCAAGTGTTTCGCTACTAAGTTTCTATCCTATTCTCTCCCCCTCCAGTTCTAATACACCTGCTTACCCGAAGACAACAGACATGCAAGAACAAAATATAATAAACTAAAATTCACTCGGGATGAAAGTCTAAAAATCCAGATACTTCGAAAAGATTTGACACTTGAAGTACTGATATTTTGATTGAACTCATTAATTTTCTTTTAATCAAGGGTAACTTTTTATCACTGTATAAATATATAGAAAATTTTCAAAGTTCCTTTGTTAAAAAAAAAAAAAAAAAAACGCCACTTAAAATGGAGTTAGTCGAATTGTCTTCTGAACGCCTCATTTGTGAACATGGATTAATTTCTACTATTGTTACTAAACCTGCATGGCATCTCTTTCCAAATTTTAGGTAACTCAAGGCACACTCTAAAATTTGGAAAGAGACGCTAAGCAGGTTTAGTAACAATAGTAGAAATTAATTCATGCTCACAAATATCCAATTTCATTTTATGTTTGCACTGATTTTCATTATGCTGTCTCGTGACATTATTTACCGAGTTCGTGTAGCAACCAAGCATGATACAATTTCTCGTGAGTCGATAGAAAAAACAAGTGGGTAAGTGTGATCACAGATCGCACAGAGGGTTTCGTTTAATATTCCTTTCAAAACACTTTATCCTTTTGAAAAATCTGTTAGTTCCACATTTCGCAACCAGGGGCGCACTCTATTATAAACAAATCTCAATCTGAACGAAACTCCGTTTTACATACTATCTGTAGATACATTAGTCGAGGGGATTGGGCCCATAGCACCCGAGATAAGTAGGCGCTCCTGGTGTTAAAAAGTGGAACTAAAATATGTAAGGCTATGGTGCATAACATGAAAGAATGGTCAAAGGGGTGCCGGCAAAAGTTGGGAAAGTGCTCCCCGGGTGAAAAGGGCGGGGGTTAGAAAAAGTGCTTAAAATATACAAGTTAGAGCCCGGAGGAGTAAATAATATAAGACTTTTTGAAAAGTTTATGATTTGTCGTGTAGTCTGAGGTATTCAGTCGAGAAGTCTGAGGTCGTATGCAAAAATTGATGTCTTCAACTTAATTAAGGTCTCTCTTAGAAAGAATTCCTTAAAATACATAAGTGGTAGCTCAAAGGGTTAAACGTAAGACATTTTCAAGATTTTATGATTTGTCGCCTGGCCTCAGGTGTTCTGCTATAAGTATGCAAAATTTCAAATCTCCAACCTAAATATGGTCTCACTTAGAAAGAATTGTTTAAAATACATATGTGGGAGCCCAAAGGGTTAAATGTACGACTTTTTGAAAATTTCATGGTTTGTGATTTGATGTGAAGTGTTCAGCTATAAGTATGGAAAATTTCACGCCTCCAACCGAATTAGGGCTCACTTAGAAATTTACAACTTTTTCAAAATTTTATGTTTGATGTGAGGTATTCAGCTATAAGTATCCAACATTTTATGCCTCCAACCTAATTAGAGGCTCACTTAGAAAGAATTGTTTAAAATACACATGTGGGAGCCCAAAGGGTTAAATGTACGACTTTTTCAAAATTTTATGATTTGTCGTTTGGTCTGAGGTGTCCAGCTATAACTACACAAAATTCCATGCCTTCAACCTAATTAGGGGCTCACTTAGAAAGAATGGCTTAAAATACATATTTGGGAGCCCAAAGGGTTAAATGTACGACTTTTTCAAAATTTTATGATTTGTCGTATGATGTGTGGTGTTCAGCTATAAGTATGCAAAATTTCAAGTCTCCGACATGTATAGTTTCTGAGAACTGGCTCTGTGACGGACAGACAGACAGAGGAGCGAGACGAATAGGGTTTCGTCAGATGAACGAAACCCTAATAAAGTCACTTGACTTTCTTTTGAGCGATAGCTCAAAGCACATCAACGTCGTGTGCAAACAGGTGAAACAATATAAGGATCCACAGAGACAAGAAAATATTCATCTGAAAAATGAGATTTTACTGATTTTAGTTTTGATTTGGAAGAAAAAATAAGTACAGTAAAGTCTGTCTAAGGCGGAATCGATTGGGACTCAGAAAATTTTCCGTGGTAGACAATATTCCGGCTTATGCAGAAAAGCTCCCCCCCCCCCCCCCCAAAAAAAAAAAAAAATCCTCGAATTCGATGATTTTTTATTGATTTTCCAGACTCGAAAATCGGTTGAAAACTGAAATTCGGAAAGATCTTTTGTCTTTATAGATAAATGAGAAACGCTATTCAATTTCTTAGTACTGCTGTAATACATGCGAATTGGAGGTTTACACACACACACACACAAAAAAAAAACTACCCCCCCCCCCCCCCCCGTTCCCCAATAAACTTAAGAGAATGAGACAGAACGCTACAACTTTGAATTTGAGTACATCCTTAAAGTATAATATATTGCACTTTCGAAAATATATATTTTAATAAATGCTCATTCTACTAGAAATATTAAGTTTTAAATATAATTTTGCATATAAAAAAAATGGCACAAGCATAAATTCCTTAAAATTTAAACAGTTCCTGTCCTTTTGAATTAACTTTTTCAAAGTGTTAGGAAATTTAACTAACATGCTCGACATTGAGTTTTTGACTTATCCGTTTTAAAGTTTAATAAACAAAATGCCTCTCATTTTTAAATTATCATTTTTTCCGTCTTATGCAAAATTTTGGTTTCGGTGGGACCTTAAAATCCTTTCCGTTTCCGCGTTAGACAGATTCCGACTTATGCAGCAAGAATTAATGTATTTTTCTATGGGTTCGCCGGGACTTGAAAAATTTTCCGCGGTAAACAGATTTCCGGCTTGCACAGAGTCCGCCTTAGACAGAATTTACTGTATTTCAACTGTTATAAAACACATCGTTGAACCTTATTACTCAACAAAAAAGAATTTATCAAAGCATATAACGCAGGATCAGTCGGGCTAATTGTGGAGGGGGGGGGGGGGGATGTTAGTTTCAACTGCTGACAGAGAAATAAGAAAAAAATGTTAACAGAAAACGAGATTTTAGAATATTTTATAAGGGAGAAAGGACATATAAAAGTATGCAGGTTTTCACTTTACACACAGTGCTACAGTTCTCGTAAATAACTAATAAGAATGGAAATGAAATGAAATTTTGGACAGATTGCTATGTGTGAAATACGAAATTTAACATATCAACTACAGTTAAATTCAGATTGCTTTGAAATTTTAATAATAATACTAATAATAAATCTTTATAAGTGATATATTTGCTCAGTAACTAAAGGATTATAAATATTAAACAGAATAAGGTGTTCCGCTCCCAAATAAAGATAACCAAACAAACTGAATCACCTAATCAATCCTTCAAAACTGTATTAAATTTCAGTGAAACTGGTATTGAAACTCGGTTATAAACACTGACAGAGGGTAGGTAAAAGGAGTTAGTTGCATGACTTGAAATACTTTTTACAGTACTTATGAAGTTACATTTTCCAAGCGCTGTAATTTCAAATCCTTAGTTTTACAAAAAAAAAAAAAAAAAAAAAAAAAAAAAATCCTGAATTTTTTACGGAAATTTCAACTTTTTCAGCTCAAACTTTACTGACTTTAGCAGATTGCCAGACAACTTATTATTAAGTAAAATTTCTCTTAAAATTAAAGGTCAAAATTAGCACTAACCACTGGCCACAAGGCCAGTGAATGAGAAAGTGGCTACTAAAAAATCGGTTGTCAGCGGCCACCTTATGGCTACAAGGAGAGTAAAATTTTTTCGCATTTCATCATGTTATTCTATTTTTTTTTTTTTTTTTTCTCGTTGCAGTATGTTTATATTAGCATATTTATTTGTGCTATTCAATTTTAGATTACTACTGATAGAAATTTTAACAAAAGTTTACTGTTTAGTATTTTTAATTAAAAAAGTGGCTGCTAGTTTAAAGAAAGTGGCCCACTTATAAAACTGGTACTACTGGCCACTGGCCAGTAATGAAATTTCCCACTTTTGACCTTTACTTAAAATATGTTTATTTGACTAGGGAAAACGAAAACGGAAGGTTGGCAACTATGCAGTGCAGATGTGAAGCACAAGCAGAAAGTAATATAGTGGATGATCCGGTAACGAACACTTCGGACACAGATCGGTTAACGAACACTTCACAAAACAAAACCACGAAGAAACAATGCTGTATTCTTCATGACTTGTTTTTAAACACGTTGAGAGCCACGGTGACTGACATTGAAGCTGAAAAATTTACAATATTTTAAATAATTTTGAAGAAAGTATAATCCTGTAATAAATAAAAAGTAAGTAAATTTTAAACAAATTTTCAATAATTAAAACAATATATATATATATTAGGGGGCTCTGCCCCCTACAAGCTACACTCGCTAACCCCCGTTCAGGCACCGCAGAATCTAAAAACACGCTAATCTGAGAGGTTTTAAAAATATTAGAGAAGATTGAATTATGCTGAAAAAAGCTGTGCTCCCTGTAAACGGGTTTCCATTCAATTCCCTTTGATTGCAAAAATTTAAGGGCGAATCAGTTGCTGTTAAGACATCCAATGGTTGTTTTCATTTTTGATTAAAGAGGATCAGTTAAACATTTGAAAAGAAGCTAAAATAAAATAAATTAAGTATGCAGAGTCTTTGTCTCCCGGTATTTTAAAACAATCTCTATAACAATAGCCTAAGTCATGTGACTATCATCAACAGTTCCAAGCGGACCACTTCGCTTTTTATACTCTAGGTGCCATTTTGGTAATTTAATGTTAGCGAGGCACAGGTGATAAGTCGCCAAATATTATTCTATGGCCATCATTTCATCTACATTATAATAGTTCAAGTCATCAACTGCCATAAACAAATACGGTCTGATCCCTCCGCCGTTCATATGCTCTCTGATGTACCAGGCAGGAACCTCACTCTAATTAAAATTGTATTGAGTCCTATAGTTTTTTGCAAACTGTAATTATTAGGGCATAATTGCAATTAAGTGTAACCCAATTCATATGTGTGTTTCTTTCCCTGGCGTTGTGGATCTGGGTGCCATCTGTGGATGTTCACATGGCTTAGGTATCTTTGGATGTTTAAATATTGGTGCATTTATTGCCCTACATCATTCATCATTTATATTTTATCATTTCATTATTGTGTTTTGTTGTGGATCTGGGTGCTATCTGTGGATGTTCACATGGCTTATTATCTTTGGATGTTTAAATATTGATGCATTTATTGTCATACATCATTTATATTTTATTATTTCATTATTGTTTTTTTAAGTATTAAAAGTGTAAAGACCCGGTTCGCCCAGAAAAATTGGGTAACCAATTGTGATTGGAAATGTACATAATGTTAAATGAAAATAAATTTTCGGCATCGGAAAGCGGGACGGTTCGGTTCTGGTGTCTTCCCCCAGGGACTGCACTAAAACTCAAAAGCATTTGCTGGGTTTCCCTGGGCGGCCATCCTTGCCGTTCATATGAAAGTTTGGCACAGATGTCATATACGTCCCATACTGGCGCGATTTTTTTCCGACGCCAATTTGGGGAAAGCATCAACAGCATAAACAACAACATCCGGCATACCATATCAAGCAAAATAACGATACTTTGGCGCCAGTTAAGTGCTCGTTCCGTAAATGACATTGGCGTCAGAAAAAAATCGCGCCAATATGGGACCGTAAGTCTTCCATTTTGATTAAAAAAATAAAAAAAAAAATTTTCGAATAAACCTACATAAAATTTCCATGGTTGCAAAGAAGTCTTGGTACTGTTACGCTAACCGGATACAAATCTCGCCAATAGCTTTTTTTCAACTCGTCAGTTAGCATTTTTTTTTTTTTTTCCCGAGTTGAAATATTTGGCCAGATGTCATATACGCACAGCAGGTTAGGCGTGTTTGGTTTTTTTTTTTTTTAACGAAAATTTGACGGAAACCTCGTTTTCAAATACCAGTTACTACATATGCATTTTTGATATTACTTAGTTATCCCGTCGACCAAAAATCTATCGTCAAACTATAAGATAAAATGCCAATAATGGTTGATCGTAAATGCCACATTCACTTGACTTTACGCAAGTTACACGCGTTTACGTCACCAAACGATTTTTATTTCGACTTTTTATTTGTATATTTATTAATGTTATACTAATTTATTTGTTTTTTCTTTATTTAAAATAAAAATTATGTCAATTTGTATAATTTGGCGAGTGCTTTGGCGATTTATATAATTTGGCGAAATTGGTAGACGGAATAACTAAGTAGTACCGTATTTTTTAATTATTTTCTATTATTTTCTAAAGGAAATATAAAAAAATAATAATTATAGAACAAAATAATTTATATAATTTATAAAAAGAAATAAAAGAAAATAAACAGTTATCAAATAAACAACAATAGCAGGGTTACCATGTCAACCTTTTCTGAAATATGGAAAAAAATATATCTGTTTGATTAAAATTTGAAAAAAATTAATTTTTCGAAAACTAATTTGAATTTAAAAATTCTAATACCAGTTTTGAGAAACAAATTGATATGATTTAATGCCGTAGTCAATGAATGTAATCCTAAAGGTTTTTACAAAGGGCATGCCATTTATTTTTAAATACGCCACGATACTTTTCAAAGTCATCAAAATACAATGTGTTCATATTAAATAAAGGACGCACATTAACCCTATTATAAAGAGAAGATTTATATTACTTTTTATACATTATTTAGCTTTTAAGAACGAATTAATTGAATTCCATATAAATCAATACAAAATATGTGATCGGTATCGGTTAACGAACAATTCGGTAATTCGGTTAGCGAACACTGCTTTGGAACGAATTAAATTCATTAACCGATCACCCACTGTACTAAAGGCCGAATAGCAGGTCTATAATATATAAATACTTTTAAAAATAGTTATGGGGTGCAAAGGCGCACGACAATTTGCATCTAATGAAGGATGCATAGAAGTTTATGCGAAACGACTCTGTATTATTTATTTCTAATATTTCAACGGTATTCTTTAAGTTTCCTACTTTATTATCTGAAGACTTCATTAATACATTTATAATGTATTAATGAATGTATATATATATATATATATATATATATATATATATTGCTGTTTTTCTCTCATTTATTCCAGATATAATTTTTAAAAATATATAATTTTCCTGACACTTCACTCAGAGGTCCATTTTAAAATTCCTAAGAAAGACGTCAGAAAATCCTGTCAATCATGTTCAATTTCTTAGGAAATTTTTTAATTCGGCAAATATAAAAGCACCATCAAATGATACGATTTTGGATTATAAACACTGAAATAAACTAACTCCCAATTTTCGAGCAAGCGAAACCGAAAGAATAAGCGTGCGCATTTTCAATAAAGACAAACTAAAACTAAACAAAAGAATTAAATATGTTGTACAGTATAAATTGAAAAGTGGAGGGATGCAAATTAAAAATTTCTTTTCAGAGCTGGTAGTTAAAGACAAAAGAAAACGTACTATTTACGAAATAACATTCCAATTCAGATACTGTTAAAAAAGAGCAGATGATGTTTTCTGACAAACCTCTTTTGATAATTGTATCATTGAAACCTTATCTCATATCCTAGTGAAAGGATATCGGTAGTCGCACACTTACGTTATTTGTTTTGCTCAAACACTTGAAATAAAGATATAGTAACTTAATGTGTTTGCAAACATGAGTTATAGTAAATTTCAATCAACTGCTCTTTCATTGTTTATTTCTTATCAAAATATCTGTTCAATGACTTATTCTCTACTTAGAAATGGCTCTTTAAAGATTAGCATACATAATTTTTAAAGCCAACATCATTCATACTATAAATGACACACATTCGGTAACACACACCGCAAAAACCGGGGTACTAGCATAGATATACCATAGATTACTATATAGTATATGGGTCCTAGGGACCGCATTTATTTACGAATCCAACAAAGCTTTATTTGAATATTGGTATGAAATTTTAAACATGTGTTCTTTGAACATTTAACTTGCTACAAAAAATAAAAATTTATCAGTTTTCCAAAGAAATACATTTTTGCATATAAAACATTTCTAGAACTTGTGTGTCTTCCTACGAAAAATAGTCATAAAAAAACGTAAAACGCGGTCTCAGACTGCACCACATCAGTTACAGGACAGGTTAATAATTTAAAAAAATTATATATCCTATAGGACAGGTTAATAATTAAAAAAAATTATATATCCTCAAAATAGTCTGCATGCTATGCTACACAGAGCAAGACAGCATTTTATTAGATGTTAGATGATGTTCAAAGGAAACGTTAAATAAAATCTTGAAAAACCTTGTTTTTGTTCTGTTAAAAATGTAATAAAATTTTAAATATCAAGCGTGAAACGTGTGTTAAACACTTAAACATTTTATAATCAGTGTAAGGAACAGATAAGCAAAGACGTTAAGATAAAAACTTAAAGACTGTTTAATTTTTATGCGACTCAGCAAACTTAAAAGTAAATTTATGTTATTTAAACGATCACATTCCATTACTTAACTGATTTTGTCTACGAAATTTTGCAAGTCTTCATTTTAAAATTATCTTTTCGTACGCTTCTACATTAAGATTAGTATACTAATAGAAATGCAAAAATACATAAAGCGCCGAAGTAAAATTATATCTGCACGTCACTAAGCGAATATAATCAGTCAACACACGCCACTTGTAAAGCATGAATTTTAAGATATTTAGTTACAAATACATACGTCTCGCTCAATCTGAAAAAGGCAAAGGATACAAAATATTATGACCGCCGCTATTTTGCGGAAAAGGCGGCGCAGAATAGTAGGAGATACCTTTCCTTCTGTTACCAACTGGAACGGGAACAATAGGCCCGATCGCGGATGATTACAGTTGAAACTTTTAAAAGCTAAATTCGAAAAGTTATGGCCAGCGGGATAGGACAGGCGCTTCCAGATCATTATTGCTCTCGAAGTATACACTATATGGCCATTAATGACCGGCAACTTTAGAAATTTTGTCTAATATTTAGAAATATACTTGAGAGATTCTTCTGGAATTTCAGGATTAAAAACAACAGGTATGACCTCATATTTAGCAATGTCGATTTGTTAAGGGGGGCAATTAGGGAGGCAACAAAAAATCAAAGAAAAAAATAATACTTGGGATCACCCTGTAAAATAAAAATGCACGAAATGATCTATCGCTACCGAATATAAATAAACAGACATTGTGAAATATGTGTACTCTTTTGTGTAAGAATAGCACGTATTAACAGAAATATAGCGATTCATTTCAAAAAATTAAAAAATTCTTGCATATTTTTTTGCTTATAACATGCAGGGTTTTCAACCAAATTTAACGCCGGTTTCAGAAAAATTGACAAAATATAGTAGAAACAACATAGTGCAATTGGAATACAAATATATTAAATATTTTAAGAAATATGAGCAGTTGTATGAAAATTTTTATCTGCGCATGAGCGAACGATAACAAGGATCATTTTACATAATTTAATAGTCTAACTCTATGGAGCAACTTATTAAAAAAAAACCTAGTCAAATATCGTAAAAATTCAGAAAGATATCGGCGTTAAAGCAGCTGAATGATGAGGGATTTTACACAAATTGTCATTTTTTATTAACTGACTTTCAGGAAAAGTTAGTATTTAGACTGTTACAACGAGTAGATTTGGAAAAAATTCTTCGATTTTGATACTTCTTTTGATCATGGTATAGGCTCGTTCTGGTGGTTATCCAGGATGAAATAAAGCATCAGTAAAAAATGAAAATTTAAAAAAAATGAAAACTGACAATTCGTGGAAAATCCCTTATCATTCAGCTGCTTTTAGAGAACAACTAAAAATTTGCTCCCTCTCACGCCGATATCTTTCTGAATTTTTACGATATTTGACTAAATTTTTTTATTATAGAGTTGACTATTAAATTATGTAAAATGATCCTTGTTATCGTTCGCGCAAGCACAGATAAAAATTATTTCATACAACTTCATATTTCCTAAAATATTTAGTATATTTATATTCCAATTGCACTATGTTGTTTCTACTATATTTTGTCAATTTTTTAAACAGACTTTTTTGACAAATTTTTAAACACCGTATACAACTTCTACGTTTAAGAGTAAACTTGTAAAGATATTTAGAATAATTATAAACAAAATCATATTTAAATAAAAGAGAATGTGTTTACATTATTTATTTGCTGTTTGTTAAGTATTATTTAAGAAAATTAACCAATCACGGGGATTTTCATAGGAATTAATTATGTGCAAATACAAGTTCCTGAAAATTGTCCAGTAAATAATCTGTTTCTTGCTAAGATTTTCAGAACAACGTTTACAATTTCTGAAAATGATCCCCCACTCCAGATACCGATCTAGGATGCATTTAAAAACTTCCTTGCTTAATCAAAGGGAGTAGAACATTTGTTCTTGCTAAGTTGCCACCATATAAAATTTGAATAGATTGTATTATTCACTTTTGTCTCTTCCTGACAAACAAATAATATATGATTCTGTACAATTTTTCACAATTTCTCTTTGATTTTAAAATGTGTGTTTTTTTTTTTAGATTTTAAGAAAGTGTTATTCATTTGTTTTAAGTCTCAGAAGAAGCCATAAAATTTAAAATTTTATCAATTAAAAAAGTTTTATAACTATCCCCTTCTTAAATAAGTCAAAGCAGATTTTTTTTCAGCATAAAGTTTACATGAAAAAAAGTTCTTGTTTATTAGAATAAAAGTTTGTTTTAAACATTACGTAAAATTATTTTAAAATGTAACATTTTAGTGACTTTAAACTTTGAAATATAAAAAACAACAAGCCGAACATTCGGTATTCGGCTTAGCAGTTACTATTCGGCTCGCCTGTAGGCCGAATATTCGGTATTCGGCCAAAATCACTATTCGGTGCATCCCTAATGTAAACAAACTTTTCAATACAGAAGACAGTAAGGGCACAATATTTTTGACTAAGAGGCAAAGGGGGTGCAATCAGGGTTGGTAAAAAACCTGTTTTTTTTAAAACCAAAAAACCGGTTTTTTTTGGTTTAAACCGGGTTTTTTTAAAGATATTTTCCTATTACATATACATGCATATTTATTGATAAAAATAAATATTGTTGGATATATAAGTAAATCAGGGTTGTTTGGTTTAAACCAAATGTTTTTTTTTTTTTTTTTTAAACCATGCCTTTTTTTTTTTTTCATCTGGTTTTTTTTTTCACTTTTTCCCTAATTTCATTTACTTCACACATTATTGAAAAATGCAAAATCCAAGTTATGCAGAAGCTACAAGCAAAGCTTTAGAAAAATAATGAATTAATAAATTTGTAAAGTGACAAACATTTTTAATCAATCAAACTTTTCTTTTAAGCTTTAAATCTACATGGCAGACTATTTTTTCTAAAATTGGCTGGGGAGAAAAAAACAAGTAGTTAGTTTTCTTTCTTTTTTTAAATCCTTTTATTTTTAAAAAATAGCCAAAATGGCAGATTTGAGCTAAAAATACACCTTTACTATTTAGATTGCTTGATTAGTTAAGATTTAGTAAGGATTACATTATGCCTCAATGATGACATAATCATAATTCTCTCTTTGGTTACTCTTTGTTCTGTATGATGAATGATTGGCTGTGAGATTTCTCTGCTGTATCATGGCTATTGGGTTTAGTAAGCCTTTGTTTTTCTTGCATTTCTATATTGGGGTTCAGTTGAGTTGATTTTTTGACGGCCGATTATCTACTTGAAAAATATAGGCCCTAGGGGAAGTGCCCTCCGTGGGGGTCTTTCTAAGGGAACCTAACCCCAGGGTTCATACAGAGTTGGGAAGAAAATATCCAAGGAGTACCCAAAAAATCCAAGGAGTCCAAAAATTTTTAAGGATTTGCCATTTTCTTTTTTTTTGTTGTTGTCGATGTTTTTATGTGCTGCACCGTTATGTGGTATGCACACTGTAATTTTTAATGCCCAATTTGGAGAGAAAAACATTTCAAAAACAAATTTTACTCTATTAGAATCTAATTGTTAGTGCTGAAATTGCACAGTATTCACAATATATTTCTTATTGATTTCGTAAGTTTTAATACAAAATTGACAATCTACTTTTTTATGCAGTGACCAATGGTCATGTCACAGGGGTGATTCTGAGTAAAAAAATTCTGAAATTAACAGGAGATCTTCTGAAAAGTTACACCAGAATGGGGGGGGGGGGGAAATTCACTGTCGACACTAGCTATGCGTTTTCTCCGTGGCTCTTTGACGAAATTCGCGTTTTTTCGCGATCTTTTGACGAAAATTGTGGGGTTTTTCGCGAGCATTTGACGAAAATTGTGGGTTTTTTCGCGATCTTTAGACGAAATTTGTGGGTTTTCACGCGCTCTTTTGACGAAATTTGTGGGTTTTCACGCGATCTTTTGACGAAATTTGTCGATTTTTCGCGATCTTTTGACGAAATTTGTCGATTTTTCGCGAATTTTTGACGAAATTTGCCATATTTTCGCAATCTTGACGAAATGTTTGGGTTTTCGCGATCTTTTGAGGAAATTTACGGGGTTTTCGCGATCTTTTGAGGAAATTTGAGGGTTTTTTCGCGATCTTTTGACGAAATTAGTGGGGTTTTTCGCGATCTTTTGACGAAATTAGTGGGGTTTTCGCGATTATTTGACGAAATTTGCGTTTTTTCGCGATCCTTTGACGAAATTTGTGTTTTCCCCGCGATCCTTTGACGAAATTTGTGTTTTCCCCGCGATCCTTTGACGAAATTGGCGATTTTTCTGCAAACGATTGACAAAATTTATTTTTTTCGGCGACCATATGTCCGAATTTTCGGACTGGTGACCGATATTTTAAAATTTTCGGAAATGAATACCTTACATTTTCGGAAAATTCGGACTAGAATCACCCCTAGGTCATATAAATAGAGATTAGTCAAACCCCAAATACTTATGTATATCACATACATGATACATCTTTAAAAAATTTTTAAAAGGCAAAAAAAAAAAAAAAAAAAAAAAGGGGGGGGGGAGGGCTAAATGCAACATACAAGAAAAAATATAACAAGTTTTAAATTTATTCTTTTAGCACAAAGGTAATCGCTTTCTTTGAAGGTAAAGTTCCGACGAATTCGCGATCTATTGGGGAAATTCGCGTTTCTTTCGCGATCTTCTGGGAAAAATTCGCGTTTTTTCCGCGACCTTCTGGGTAATTCGCTTTTTTCGCGATCTTTTGATGGAAACCGCGTATTTTTCGCGATCCTTAGACGAAATTCGCGTTTTTTTCGCGACCTTCTGGGTAATTCGCTTTTTTCGCGATCTTTTAATGGAATTCGCGTTTTATTTAAATTGTTTAACGAGATTTTTGCGCGATCTTTTGATGGAAACCGCGTGTTTTTTTTTCTAAAACCTCTGAGGAAATTCGCGTGTTTTTCGCGATCTTCTGGGGAAATTTGAGTTTTATTTCGATCGTTTGACGAAACTAACGTTTTTTTCACGATCTTTTGATGGAAACCGTGTGTTTTTCGCGATCCTTTGAGGAAATTCGCGTGCTTTTCGCGATCTTTTGAGGAAATTATCGTGTTTTTCACGATCTTTAGAGGAAATTCGCATTTTTTCGCGATATTTTGAGGGAATTCGCATTTTTTCGCGATTTTTTAGGGAATTCGCGTTTTATGCGATCTTTTGAAGAAATCTGCTTTTTTCTCGATCTTTAACGAAATTCGTGTTTTTTCGTGATCCTTTGAGTAAATTCGCGTTTTTCCGCTGTCTTTTAAGAAATTCACGTCTTTTTAAGAAATCCGAGTTTTCCCGCTTTGACAAAATTTACGAATTTTTTAGGCGATCGATTTACGATATTTGACGGTATTTTTTTTTTTTTAATATATTTGCGAAAAACGCGATTTTTCCGAAATTCTTGGCTAAATGTCAAACATCGATAAAATTTAAAATAAAGGTCGGCTAACAGTGTCGAAAAACGGACTTTACGGACCTAATAATTGAAAAACGGACCTAGTCGGAGCCCTGCTATTAAGATTACCCTACCCAATCAATGTTGTGCTTCAGATGAATAACGTGCATAAAGGATTTACCGTGCGTTTTTCAATCACGATTTTTTTTCCTCGGCAGCAATATCGCTTGCGTCCGAAGCCGCAATAGAATATAAGGAGTTTCTAAGTAGTGGTTTGCTTATCTAAGTAGTTCTAAGTACTACTTGGGAATGCTTTCATTTCTAAGGAGTTTCCAAGGAGTCTAAGGAGTCTGTGCGAACCCTGTAACCCGTATTTACGCATGGAAATCCAAGGTTTCGAAGAAAACCACGAAAACTCCAAAATGGTTAAGCCGACGGGCGCGATTGGGTTCGAACCCAGCACCTCCCGCCTACCAGCTTCGAGAGCAGAACCTCTCAGCCACTGGTAGGGTTATTTCTATATTGGGATTGGGGTTTTGCATTATGATTTTATTCTGTTACCAGCAGGGTTGACACGGTTTAAATCAATTGGTTAACCAACTGTTTTTTTAGAAAAAAAATCTAATATAATATTTTCTCATTTTTAGGTGCGTTCGTAATTATATAAATACGTAGCACCTATAGTCGTCGTTCAGTCCGTCCGTCTGTCCGCATGTAACAGAGCAAAAACTACCCAACCGAATAGTCTGAAATTTCAAATATGTGATTGTTGCAAAATTTTGTCGAGCCATTTCAAATTTTATGAAAATCGGATGTATAGTTTAATTACAGGGACAGTCAAAAGTTTTTCTTTACATTACGGCCAATGGGAAAAATTATTGCAAGTGGATTTTAATGATATTAGAGCCTTCCGAATGATCTGAAATTTTAAAGATATAATTGTTGCAAAATTTTGTCGAGCCATTTCAAATTTTAGGAAAATCGGACGTATAGTTTAATTACAGGGACAGTCAAAAGTTTTTCTTTACATTACGGCCAATGGGAAAAATTATTGCAAGTGGATTTTAATGGTATTAGAGCCTTCCGAATGATCTGAAATTTTAAACATATAATTGTTGCAAAATTTTGTCGAGCCATTTCAAATTTTAGGAAAATCGGATGTATAGTTTAATTACAGGGACAGCCAAAAGTTTTTCTTTACATTACGGCCAATGGGAAAAATTATTGCAAGTGCATTTTAATGACATTACAGCTTTCCGAATGGTCTGAAATTTTAAAGATATAATTGTTGCAAAATTTTGTTGAGCTATTTCAAATTTTAGGAAAATCGGATGTATAGTTTAATTACAGGGACAGTCAAAAGTGTTCCGAAAAAATTATTGGAAGTGCATTTTAATGATGTATCAGACTATGCACGTTATGAAGTGCAAAAAATTATACATTCAGTACAATATGCGGTGCAAAAAATAATTTTAAAACTAGTTATAGTACGAACGCACCTCATTTGCCACGTTTGACGAGCAATTTCCAACTTGTTGTAATTGAAGTGTTTCAAATTATTGGATATAAATAATTTCTACTTTTAACAGTCTTATCCCAGCAGTCACCGAGAGACATAGTAAGTGTAGGTTATATTTGTACGCATGTAGAATGCAAATTGCATGTGTTGATGAACATATCTGAAGCTCTAATGAGAAAATTTTAAACATGTGAATTTAGCAAACTCAAAATAGATTAAAAATATTCAATATTTTGAATAAAATATTTTCCTTTGAGAAAACGCAGATTATTTGCAATTAATAACATAAAATGACCTTTAAGATGAAGTCAAGTTGAAGTGAAGTCACAATGAAGTCAAGTTGTAAAAGAAAATTTTCTTGATTGAGGAGATTATCTTTTAAGGCTGTTCTCAACAAGTGAAAAACGCTTTGACACATTTACAAATTAATTTTTTAACGGAAAGATATAAAATCAGGAGGCCTAACTATGGAAGCGATTTGGAATCCAACTGTGTTTTCCATTTTTGATAAATAAATTACCTATTGAGTTATAAGCAATTTTGATCACGTGACAAGGATGTTTTAACCTTCCTTGAGTGGTTATTCTTCTTTCGCATGGAAATTCGGTTCAAAACGCCCACTTTGAGAATATTTTCTGAAAGATCTATTGCGTTTGCAAAAAAAAAAAAAAAAAAAACGAAAACACAGTTCCATTACATAGTTTCTGAACAGCATCTGCTAGTTTCATGCATTACCAAACAAAAATAAATTAAAACTTATGTCATAAAGTTGCTCTTTCGGATTTGAGAACAGCCTTAAGAATAAAAAAGAAACTCAAGATACGAAGTCGAATAAGAGGACATTGAAAAATTGTGTGTTAGTGAAGCACATGTTTACTTTTAACTAAAATATGCAATAAGATATATTTAAATTGTCTATTGCATAATCGAATCCACTATTTAGATCTGACAAAAAAATGGAGGAAAATTGGGATAAGGTTTGCTTGAGATATAATAGAAAAAAGTCTCATGAAAATGCCTAAAAAGATACATTATTAATTTTTAGTTTAGAAATTTAAAAGTAAGATGTATTATAACATAGCTTGGAAAAAAAAGCCTGTGTATTAAGTCTGATGGCTGTTAAAATGTTTTAGTGGATGACAAACGTGTAAAGACTCTACTGCTAAATTCAAATCATTCCAGGTCCAGGAATTCTTTATAAAAAGCTTTACTTTCAATAAAAGTTAATAATTGTTCAGGTAGTGTTCTAACAGAAAAATTAGATATCTCAGATTGCAAATATGTCAAAGAAATTACTTTGAATAGCCATGGGAAAGTATATTCTCGTCAGATAAAAAAAAAAAAAAAGAAAGAAATGATTTTTTTTTTTTTTTTTTTTTTTTTCATCCGGAAAAGATGTACTTTCTACTCTTATTTCCTTCAACCAAACAGATGGGGACTTACTTCCTATAAACGTCATTCTTCTTAAAAATGCGCAGATGAGCGAAATTTTGAAGGCTCTAAATTTATATAAAAAGTTAAACGGTTTTTCAGTCTTTTTAGGGTCTCCTATAAGCATGGGGGAAAATGCAAATATTGCAAATTTTCTTTTAAAATAGCTGTGATGAATGTAATTAACCAATCATCACATACTAATTATCCCCCAATTAATAATCAAAATTCTCTTTTTAATAATATATTTAACTAAAATTTCTTTCCCTTTTTAAAATATATATCTCCTTATCTCATTTACAGTTTATAAATATATCTTTCTTTTTAATGTTTACTAAATTTTCAGATGTTAAGAAAAAAAAAAAAAAAATGTTCTCATCCTAGAGCCATTAACAATGTAATAACATACTTTTCTCTGGTTAACAAATAAATATATTCCTTGATTATATGTTTTTTTTTTTCCTTTCCCCAGCAGTAATGTAAAAACTATAAAAAGTTATTGACTCATTCGCTGACATGCAGAGTGCACTCACTAAAACAATAATAAATAAAAAAGAAAAGTATCGAGTTAAACTGATGGCATTGAGCTCACAGTCTATTCATACTAATAGTATTTTATACTCTTACTTCAAAGAATGCCTTTCGAAAAATAAATTAAAGGGGAATCAGCCCTCCCCGCCGTCACATCTCTATACTTAAACAATAAGCCTCCAAATCTCATCAGGGAAGCGCTTTATCAGAATAAACTGGTTACCAAATTTGAAGCAAATCAGATAGTAAAACCCATCTATCTAAATTAAGGGGGGTTAGCCCCTGTTCCTCCCTTTATACTTAAATAATGAACCTCCAAATTTAATCAGGGAAGCGGTTAATCAGGGAATTAACCGGTATACCAAAATTGAAACAAATCTGATAATTCTGCATGAAAAACCCATTTATCTAAGTGTGTGTGTGTGTGTGGGGGGGGGGGTAATAGCCCCCGTACCCCCGTCCTTTATGCTTAACCAATGAACCCCCAAAACTAATCAGGGAAGCGCCTTATAAGAATGAACCTAGAAAAAAATTTGAAGCAAATCGGATATTTCTATCGAGAGTTATCGCATTACGTATGTACGTACAGTCGTGAGAAAAAAGTAAACACCCCCTACTAACTCCTCAACAAATTATCGTAGAAGAAAGTTACTGGTACCGAACGATTGGAAATAAAGTCTACTTTTAAATGATGTATATAAAATTTGCTTAGGGGGTCATCTACATATTAAAACGAACCATAACTTTGTTTTTTTCAATAGCAGTACCCAATTCTGACAGCATAAATGAACTCTACACCCTTCAATTAGCCTAAAAACGAATTTTTATGCAATTCGTACCATAAGTTTCCGAGAAATTAATTATTTTAAAACGAGCTTATTTTAAGGGCTGTATCCAAATTGAAGTTCCGTACTGGATTGTTCACCGAGAGAGCCCCTTCCTTGATCAAGGCACCTTAAGCGTCACTCAAGGAGTCAACGAAGCGACGGCATTACAGTACGGCAGAATAAATTTCAAAATGTCTACTCACTTCCATCATAGACGGCCCCTTAAACCATCATTTTGCCGTTTTTTAAGCATAATTTGAAAACTACTTGGAATAAAAATGTGAAATTTTTGAATTTCCATAAAGCAGGACTTAATAAATCTAAATCCAACAAAAAAATTGTAGGTTGCAATTCATAATTTTTTCGAATATTAATTTCATAATTCATATCATAAAATTATAAAAATTGCAAATTCAGCTTATTTATGTTTGGGTATATTAGTATTATTACTACAAAAAAAAAAAAAAAAAGCACATTAGGAGCATAATTTCGGGAGATATAAATAAAAATATGAAAATGTAATTTAACATTAGAAGCACTAAATTTTGAATGTTTATAATTCAAAAACTTATCATTCAAATGACTTACGGAAGATCTGAAATATTTCGTTAAAATTGGGCATTGCCATTGAAAAAAATGAAGTTTGGATTCGTTTTAATATGTAGATGACCCCCTAAGAAAATTTTATATACATCATTTAAAAGTAGACTTTATTTCCAATCGTTTGGTACCAGTAACTTTCTTCTACGATGATTTGCTGAGGAGTTAGTAGGGGTGTTTACTTTTTTTTTTTCATGACTGTACATTAGGGTGGAACGAAAAAAGTTATTTTTTGAAAATCAAAAACGGGTAGGTGCCAAAAGTTGCCTTTATACTAGTACATCATCTGCATGCAATATTATCGCTGAAAAAAAAATGGCTTGAGTCTGCGCTTTTGGTCCTAAAGTCGAAATTTGGGGTAAAATTTGACATTTTTTCAAAAATTAAAAAAAAAAAAAAATCTATAGAGATGGTTATTATTCAAAAGTGTTATTTAAACCTTTATTATTAATGACTTAACATATTTAAACGATAAAACTATATCTTTGTTCTGTATAACTGGAACAAAACTGACAACTTTTGGTGAAAAAAAGGCGTTTCCACTCTGTTGTGTCATACAGCTAATTGTTATTTGGAATACAGCTCTTACGTAGTTGCTTTGAAATCTACCAAGGGGGTATCACGTGGGAGTGGATGCATTTCATGACACAACAGTGCATAGCTTGACCACCCTTCCATCTGAGCACAATGTTTTATTTATATATTGAATTGTGATTTTTTTTTTTTTTTTTTTTATCAAAGACTGACATAAGATTCCTATGTATCAACCTAATCCATCTCTTCTTTGTATCCACAGACGTTGGGTGCTGCTGTGACACTTCTTCACGTATATTTCTACTGCTTGTGTATGATAAGGCAAGCAGAGTAATGCAGTGGAATTAATGGAATCTATTCAGCCCTCTAGTATCTTCACCAAAATTACATCCAGTTACTGCATAGTGATTGGGAGTTCCGTTCCTACAACATTTTACAACATTTAGGTATTTCATCTTTGAGTATGCCATCATTTACTCTCGATGTGAAAAGCTACCATTGTCCTAAATAAATTTTTTTAGTATTTGTTTTTTGCCGATTTCTGTGATGTTTTGTAGCCGAGTAATTTCCCATAAGTTTTTAGATCAATTTTTTAGATGTGAATTTTATTTGGTGTAAGCCATCATGTGGCATAAACTTGGATTACATACTTTGTGAGTGAACCAGACTCAGATTGTCAATCAGTTCGGTGCTTATATAAAGGCGAATAATTTTATGCGCCGTTGTGGGCCATCTTGCGTGGGACAAGTTTCTTGGATTCCTATTCGCTAGTTCTTCTGAGCAATATCTTGATGAAATTGCAGATATCTATCAGGTATTTCTGGTATGTGCTGAGTACCCTTTTCTTGATTTCAGGAAATAATGTTTAAAAATTACTCTCTATGGCTTCAAAAATTGAAATAAGAAGGGAATAAGCACGTGGACAAAGATTTTCCTATTGGTCCGGCGCATCCCTGTGGGTTAGAATCTAATTTTTGCCAACGTTTTTATCTAATAAATGATGCAGAGTAAATTCACTGGACTTGGAGGAGACATATGATCAATTGTAATGGTTCATTCTAAACATGCCCCCCGCAGAATGGATGACAACGACTAACAGAATTATCTGTCTTCAAATGAGCACTCACTGCCCATCAGAGTCTCTACGTTCACGCAAAAAGTACTATGTTATCCAAGTTTGGCTCCAGAATAGTCGAAAGATGAGAGTAAATGATGGCATACGCAAATCGGAAATATCGACAATCAACTTTGAAGCGGATAATTATATAAATCTAACTCATTGGAAAAGTGTTGTGGTAACAGAACCTCTAATCAATATGCATTTATCGTGTGAAATCTTGGTGAAGATAATAGAAGGCTGAATAGATTACATTAATATCATCCGCACTGCATTACACTGTTTGTCTTCTATTACACAAATAGTAGAAAAATACGTAAATGAGATCACAGCAGCAGCATTCAAAGTCTGTGGATCCAAAGAAGAGATGTACCAGGTTGATACATAGAAAACTTATGCCAGTCTTTGATAAAAAATCACAATTCAATGTATAAATAAAAAATTGAGTTCAGATGGTAGGGTGGTCGAGCTATGCACTGTTGTGACATGAAATGCAGCCACCTCCACGTGGTACCTCCTGGGTAGTTTTGAAAGCAGCTAGGTAAGAAATGTATTCCAAACAACAATTAATTGTATGACACAACAGAGTGGAAACGCCTTTTTTTCACCAAAAGTTGTCAGTTTTGTTCCAGTTATACAGGACAAAGATATAGTTTTTTCATTTAAATATGTTAAGTCATTAATAATAAAGGTTTAAATAAAACTTTTAAATAATAACCATCTCTATAGAATTTTTTTTTAATTTTTGAAAAAATGTCAAATTTTACCCAAAATTTCGACTTTTGGACCAAAAGCGCAGACTCAAGCCATTTTTTTTTTCAGCGATAATATTGCACACAGATGATGCACTAGTATAAAGGCAACTTTTGGCACCTACCCGTTTTTGATTTTAAAAAATTAATTTTTTTCGCTCCACCCTACTGTACATACATACAGAAACTGCGGGCACATTAGCTCCCAGGCTTTGATATCCTGTGAGCTTAAAAGGAAAGTGCCCAGTTAAACTGATGGCATTGAGCTCACAGGCTATTCACACTAACTATATATTATGCTCTTATTTCAAAGAATAATGCCCCTCGAAAAATAAACTAAGGGGCGGGGGGTCGCCTTATCGAAATAAATCGGTATACCAAATTTGAAGCAAATCGGATAGAAAAACCCATTTATCTAAATTAAGGGGGTATTAGCCCCTTGCGTCCCCCTCTTTATATTTAACCAATGAACTTCCAAATCTAATTAGGGAAGCGCCTTATCAGAATAAACTGGTATACCAAATTTGAAGTAAATCGGATAGCAAAACCCATCTATCTAAATTAGGGAGGGTATTATCCCCTCGTCCCCCCTCCCCCCTTTAGACTATAACAATGAACCTTCAAATATAATCAGAGAAACTCGTTATCAAAATAAACCGGTATACCAAAATTTGAAGAAAATCTGATAATTCTGCATGAAAAACCCATTTATCTAAGCTAAGGGGGGGGATTAGCCCCCGTTTCCCCTTTATACTTAACCAATGAACCCCGAAAGAACATAGAAAAAAATTGAAGCAAATCGGATATTTCTATCAAGAGATCAAGAGTTATCGCATTACGTACGTACGTACATACAAAACCGATGGGTACATTAGATCTCAGGCTTTGATAGCCTGTGAGCTAAAAAAGTGCCAAGAGCGTGTAACTAGTGGTGGGGGGGGGGGAGAAAATAAAAGAGGACATTAAAAGCTTTCCAACAATATGCTACACGAGATGGTTTGGAAGAAACAATAAATATGCCCCCCGGGGGACAGGTAAATCTCAAACGGTGGGAGGGGTGACCTCAAATGTATCTTTGGTCAAGGTTTCAAAATGTGGATTTATAATAAAATAGAACCAGAATTGGGCATTTTTAAAATAACATGCATATTTTGAACGGCCCTGTAAATTAAGATTGGCGAGGAGGAAGGGGGGGGGGGGGCGGAAAGGATTAGAAGGGACGAACTTGAAAAATACAACATAATAAACTAGTAACCCAAATAGCTAGGCTTCTAAACAAAAGTATAACGATTTAACATAGATTTGAATTCATTGGTTAACCCGGGGGACATTGGAATGTCCCTCCCAAAAGTTTTGAGATTTTATGCTTTTTAATGGACAAATGTGACACCCCTTACGGAACTCTAAAATCCCCCCCTCCCCCCCTCCCGACCGGAGCAGTCAAGAAATCAACCAGCCATTCAACACTGAACCTAGAAAGAAAAAAAAAGGCTCTTATACAAAATTTTACAGCAATTCTGCCACTAAAACAGTAAAATGGGAGGAATCTATTCAACCGGAATCGCGGATCATGCGCGATGCGATTTGAATTGAAGTAAATCAAAAAATAACAATTTCACCGGCATCTAAAAATCGGCATCGAATCTGAACTGAATCGATTCGCCCGAATCTAAAGAATTGAAGTAAATAAAAAAATAGCGATTCTGCCCGCATCTAAAAATCGATATCGGCATCGAATCTAAACTGAATCGATTCGCCATTTCTGATCGTAATTTACGGGCAGAATTGATGCGTTAATTATTTCTTGCTTTCTTTTGTCTTTAGAAAAAGAAAGCGTTGGATTCGTGAAAAATTTCGACTTCCGGTTTTCGAAGGATTTATAGTTTTAGAAGATCTTGTCTGGAATACGATTTGACTATTTTTATACATTGTCTGTCTGTCAGTCTGTCTATTTGTTTGTCGCTGACAAAAAAAAAAAAAAAAAAAAAAAAAATTGTGGACGGTCTATTTCAAGAACTAATGCATGGAATCTGTTGAAACTTTAGATTCAATTAGACTTTCATATAAATTGGTGCTGATTACTTTTTGATGTAAATCTACCGACAGGTGGCGCTGCTATGCTGCATTTTTCCCGATTTTCGCAATAGCTCTATCTCAAGAACTAATGCACGGATTTTCATCAAACTTCACATTCAGTTAGACGTTGGCATAAATTGTTGCATATTAGATTTCGGTGTAAATCACCCAACAAGGGGCGTTGTTATGCAGATTTTATCAGCAGTGTTGAATTCAGACAATTTTCTCCGGGAGGGATTTCTGCGGATCCAGAGAGGGACGACAGTTCAGAGGGGAAGGGGATTGGACTTTTGTACATTAAGCATAAAATCTCAAACCTTCTGGGGGACATTTGAATGTTGCAAGGGGGGGGGGGGGCAATGTCCCTCCGGGCTACCCCCGGAATTCAACACGTTTTTTGGATTTAAACGATTTTAGGGATCATATCTCAAGAACTAATGAACGGAATTTCATCAAACTTAATATTCTGTCATAAGTTGTTCATGATTAGGTTTTCGTGTAAATGATATAACAGGTTGTGCTGCCATGCTGCTTTTTTTTTTTAGCAGTGTTGAATTCAGACATTTTTCTCCGGGAGGGATTGTATGGTTCTGGAGAGGGACATTCTGGAGTTTCGGGGGGGGGGGGGGGTTGTCCACCCGTACCAGCCCCTGAATTTAACACTGTTTTTCAGAATTTAAACGATATTAGTGATAATATCTCAAGAAGTAATGACCGGAATTTCATCAAACTTAATATTATGTGTCATTGGCATAGGTTGTTCCTGAGTTTTTCGTGTTAATCATGTAACAGGTTACGCTGCTATACTGTTTTTTTGCATGATATTCGTGATAGCCATATCTCTAATGCACGGAATTTAATCAAACTTTATATTCTATTACACTTTCGGATAAATAGATCCTTATTACGCTTGGGTATATTACTGCCCAACAGCTGTCGCTTTTATGCTCTTTGATTTGGTATTTTCTGTTGCGGAGATCTAGGCTAATATCAGACGAACGTCTTTTCACACGCTTTTTTTTTGCTCTTACACCGTCCCTACACATGCTAGCGAAGGTGTAAAGATGGCGTAAGATCGAAAAAAGCGTGCAAAAAGACGTTCGTCTGACATTAGCCTAAGAGGGTGTGGGCCGAAATTCAATGATTTGTTAGGAAAATGCAATGCTTATATTTTCTTTTAAAATGCACATACTTCAACGAACCTATCCTTTTTTAATCCTCATGATGCGCATAGGTTATCATTTAAATTTGACACTGTGATAGCGAATTTTGAAGTTTTAACATTTATGAGGCAGATGAAAGTTTTGGGATTGGCATATCCAATTACTTTATCTTTAATTTTTGAAGGAAAATGAAAATGATAATACCTTATTTTGTCTTAGAGGCATCGATTAAAAAATTCATAGTATCGATTAAATCGAGCTGGCCGTAGTATCGATTAAATCGATTAAAAAAATCGAAATCGCCCATCACTACCAATAGCCATGATACAGCAGAGAAAACTCACAACCAATCATTCATTAGCATACAGAACAAAGAGTAACCAATAATGTGTAAAATAAATGAAAACATTAGGGAAAAAATGAAAAAAAAACCACATGAAAACGACCCAGCATGGTTTTTTTTTTTTTTAAAAACATTTGGTTTAAACCAAACAAACCTGGGTGCAATGTTTTTGACAGAAGAGCTAGAAGGGCGCTACTTCACCACGCCACTCAAACACCTCGTTTGTAAATAATGGTACAACTAGCGTCTTACTCGAAGCCCTACAGAGATTTGCAGGTTCCATATTGCGCAAACCAAGTTGGATATATAAGAATTAAGTTGCACGAAATACGAGAATTTTAGGTTTCAAAATTTTATTGGCGGCATTTCACATACGGCCAATACCAAATAATTACATCCTCCCTTAAAAAAACATGGTTCTAGAAAATATTTGTTTTGTACCATACAGAGTAAATCTGTAAAATATAAACTTCTGCACACCAAGTTCCTAACACCCCCCCCCCCCCACACACACACACACACACCGGAAGACTCGCACAAAAGTAAAATTGCAATTTGAAAAAAAACTGGTGCCAAATGATTAAAAGTGTAAAAGACGCTCGTCATGAAGGGGTTAAACTAAGCAGTAAACCGCGTCTTTATTTAATAGTGAACTTATTTGAAGTAAGATAGAATAGCTATCAAAAGAAGCAGCTGCACAACAAACCTATGTTTTCGATATAGTCAAATCACCAATAACTTCAACGAAAACACAAAAGACTGAGCACAAACTTATAATAGCAGAATCATATAATATTCGAACGAACAGCATTCATGACATCCAAAAACTGTTCGCGTCATTTAAAAAGCAAGAAATCGGTTAACCAGTCCAGAGCGGAACCGAAAGGGGCAACCGGCGCGGAATCACGATTTATAAAAAGAAAAACCAGATTAAAAGCAAGTTGAACAAGTATAGAACTCAACTAGTTTAATTTATACTCACATACGCACGGCATTACGTATTTACAAACAGGAAATACAGCAAGCATTAAAGACAATGAACGGAACCTTTTCCATATTAAATTATTTACACTGCCAGCAAAAAAAATCTTGACACTCATTGAAAAATTAAAAAATAAATAAAAACACCCCCCTCTTGCAAAATGTTATTGCCATAACTAATATTTTGCCATACTTCCCTCGGCTTTTATGATACTTTTCAGCTTATTAGACATGCAAGTTACCAAATTTTGGAAATACCATGTTTACCCGCGTAATAGTCGCACTTTTTTTTTTTTTTTGGCCAATTTTAAATTGTGAAAATCTAGGTGCAACTATTATGCGGGGAAATCTACAACACAATATTGTACACACTGGTATAAAAAACACATAATAAAATTTGTAAATTACCAAATTTTTCTAGGTGTTATTTATTGAATGCCATTTTTCTTTTTATGGTAATATTTTTTTTTAACGTAAAATTTACGAATAATCTTTGCGAAAATTTTGACAAAAAATTCTCATAATAAATCACTTTCACTGAAATTATCAGTATCACTTTTGTAATTGAATCGGTGGCAAGAATCTCCGTCATTCCATAAAATGTCATATTCGCTTCCATCCAAAGCATAGGAGATACCCGTCTTCTTAAACCTTTTTGAAATTATATCGCTTGTTATTAAAGTCAAGCTTTGTAATATCCAACTACACATTATTAGTTCCCGGGATGGACGCCTTACTTTTCCACTGGGAGTTTTTTCTTTGTTCCTATTGACCATCCAATTATCCATACACTCGTCTTGTATTGTCTTAAAACTTTTTGTTAACCGAAACGACCAACAGTGGCAGAATCGATGTGAGCCCCCAGGAATTATCCCAATATCTGTTTTGCCTTCTGAAAGTTCCCTCTTAACATCATCAACAAGATGTCCTCGGAAGCTATCGAGTACCAGCATGGCTGGTTTTTTGAGCAACGCTCCAGGCCTTTTCTTCCAAACATTGCGAACCCAATCTTTCATCATTTTTTCATCTATTCAATTTATGCAAAGAAAATATTTTGACGATTTCTTCTGCTTCAAATCGAGGATGCGACTATTACCCAGGGACGACTATTACGCGAGTAAACACGGTAGTCTTTTGTCCATGTGAACCAACAATTTTAATACCTCCTGCAGTTCCTTGATGCTGGATAGGTGTGTCTCTCGAACTTTATTTTCCTGTATTTCCAAGCATTTTCTATTGAGTCAGGTGAGTTGCTTGGCCATTCAAATACTGTTATATTATTATCATGTAACTACTTTTGCACAAGTTTTGTCTTATGAGCAGATGCTCCACCATCATGTATGAAAAATTTGACGTCCATGAAGGGACCACAATTGCATAAGTGCTAAAAGGTCCCTGTACCACGACACTATCTCGGTGCTTTACAGTTTTCACAGTAAACTTTGTGTCATATCATGAGGAACATTTAGGTCGTCTTACCTTACCATCACCTGGCCTCCTCTGATTAGCCTGAAGTACTTTTATCAGAAAACCATGCTTTTTACCCCCCTGTCTTTTGTTGTTTCTTACAAAAATTTAATTTTTATTTTTTCATGACATCAGCGGTTTTTTCGCTGTCCTTCGGGCTGGTAGTATAGCACAAAATTAGCACTCGCCACTCGCCAGACGTCGAGTAACACTTAAAACATGGCGATTAACTTTATTTTCCTCACTCGCCAAACTCAATGGGCACCACTCGCCAAACGCGATGGTTGAAAGATCGATGCCTGGGATGAAAGGGGTGAAATTCGTTGAGAATTTACGGCGTCCAAATCGGCGATTCTCCCGAACGTAAGAAAAGAAAGTAGCAGGGGTGATTCTGTCTCAAATTTTCCGAAAATTTAAGGCATTCGGTGCCGAGGGAAAAAAAAACGATCATCAATCCGAAAATTCGGACATTTCGTAGCCTCCGAAAATGACTGTTTATTGGACGAAGGGGAAGCAGCATTAAAAAATTCTGCTCGCTTATTGGTGTTTTCCTTTTATATACCTACTTTGACGTCACATGGGTAAAGTCCATACTTATATGTGACGTAATCAATGTGTCGCACCCGTAGAAGATGGAGATAAAACGAACTCAATTTTTATAACAGGGTTCATGTTCATACAGAGTTGGGAAGGAAAAATCCAAGGAGTACCGAAAAAATCCAAGGAGTCCAAAAAATGTTAAGGATTTACCGTTTTTTGTTGTTGTTGTTTTTATGTGCTGCATCGTTATGTGGTATGCACACTCCAATTTTTAATGCCCAATTTGGAGAGAAAAACATTTCAAAAACAAATTTTACTCTATTAGAATCTAATTGTTAGTGCTGAAATTGCACAGTATTCACACTACATTGCTTACTGATTTCGTAAGTTTAAATACAAAATAGACAATCAACTTTTTTATGCAGTGATCAATGGTCATATTAGTCAAACCCCAAACACTTATTATGTATATTACATACATGATACATCTTAAAGAAAATTTTAAAAGGTAAAAAATGCTAAATGGAACATACAAGAAAAAATATAACAAGTTTTGAATTTATTCTTTTAGAACAGCAGTAATAGCTTTCTTTGAAAGTGCAACTTTGACGAAGTTCGCCTTTTTTTCGCGATCTTATGATGAAATTCGCGTTTTTTTTTTGCGATCTTCTGGGGAAATTCGCGTTCTTTTAATGGAATTCGCGTTTTATATCGATCATTTGACTTTTTTTTCCGAATTCATTTGACGAAATTTGCGCGTTTTTCGCAATCCTTTGACGAAATTCGCGTGTATTTCGCGATCTTTTGATGGAAACAGCGTGTTTTTCGCGATCCTTTGACGAAATTTGCGTGGTATTCACAATCATTTGAAGAAATTCGCGTGTTTTTACGATCTTCTGGGGAAATTCGCGTTTTTCCGCGATCTTCTGGGAAAATGCGCGATCTTTTAATGGAATTCGCGTTTGATTTCTATGATGTGACTTTTTTCGCGATCCTTTGACGTAATTTGCTTGTTTTTCGCGATCCTTTGTCAAAAGTCGCGTGTTTTTCGTGACCCTTTGAGGAAATTGGCACGTTTTTCGCGACCTTTTGAGGAAATTCGCGTGTTTTTCGCGATCTTCTGGGGGAAATAAGCGATTTTTCGTGATCCTTTGACAAAATTTGCGTGTTTTTCGCGATCCTTTGACGAAATTTGCGTGTTTTTCGCGATCCTTTGACGAAATTTGCGTGTTTTTCGCGATCCTTTGACGAAATTTGCGTGTTTTTCGCGATTCTTTGACGAAATTCGCGTGTTTTTCGCGATTCTTTGACGAAATTCGCGTGTTTTTCGCGATTCTTTGACGAAATTCGCGTGTTTTTCGCGATTCTTTGACGAAATTCGCGATTTTGGGGGGAAATTCGCGTTTTTTTTCGCGATCTTCTGGAGAAATTCGCGATCTTTTAATGGAATTCGCGTTTTATTTCTATCATTTGACTTTTTTACGTGATCCTTTGACGTAATTTGCGTGTTTTTCGCGATCCTTCGACGAAATTCGCGATCCTTTGAGGAAGTTCGCGCGTTTTTCGCGATCCTTTGAGGAAGTTCGCGCGTTTTCCGCGATCCTTTGAGGAAGTTCGCGCGTTTTCCGCGATCCTTTGAGGAAGTTCGCGCGTTTTCCGCGATCCTTTGAGGAAGTTCGCGCGTTTTCCGCGATCCTTTGAGGAAGTTCGCGCGTTTTCCGCGATCCTTTGAGGAAGTTCGCGCGTTTTCCGCGATCCTTTGAGGAAGTTCGCGCGTTTTCCGCGATCCTTTGAGGAAGTTCGCGCGTTTTCCGCGATCCTTTGAGGAAGTTCGCGCGTTTTCCGCGATCCTTTGAGGAAGTTCGCGCGTTTTCCGCGATCCTTTGAGGAAGTTCGCGCGTTTTCCGCGATCCTTTGAGGAAGTTCGCGCGTTTTCCGCGATCCTTTGAGGAAGTTCGCGCGTTTTCCGCGATCCTTTGAGGAAGTTCGCGCGTTTTCCGCGATCCTTTGAGGAAGTTCGCGCGTTTTCCGCGATCCTTTGAGGAAGTTCGCGCGTTTTCCGCGATCCTTTGAGGAAGTTCGCGCGTTTTCCGCGATCCTTTGAGGAAGTTCGCGCGTTTTCCGCGATCCTTTGAGGAAGTTCGCGCGTTTTTCGCGATCCTTTGAGGAAATCCGCTTTTTTTCTCGATCTTTTAACGAAATTCGCGTTTTTTTTTTGTGACCCTTTGAGTAAAGTCGCGTTTTTTCGCTGTCTTTTAAGAAATTCGAGTTTTTCCGCGATCTGTTGGAGAAATTTGGAGTTTTTCCACGATCCTTTCAAGTTTTTCCGCGATCTGTTGGATAAATTTGCGTTTTTTCACGATCCTTTCAAGTTTTTCCGCGATCTGTTAGATAAATTTGCGTTTTTGCACGATCCTTTGACAAAATTTAAGAATTTTTTCCGCGATCGATTGACGAAATTTGACGGTATTTTTTGGAACTTATCTGCGTTAAGCGCGATTTTCCGAGATTCTTGGCTAAATGCCCAAACATCGATAAAATTTAAAATAAAGGTCGGTTAACAGTGTCGAAAAACGGACGACTTTACGGACCTAATAATTGAAAACAGACCTAGTGGGAGCCCTGCTATTAAGATTATCCAAACCAATCAATGTTGTGCTTCAGATGAAAAATGTGCATAAAGGATTTACCGTGCGTTTTACAATCACGATTTTTTTCCCTCGGCAGCAATATCGCTTTAGTCCGAAGCCGCAATATAATTTAAGGAGTTTCTAAGGAGTGGTTTGCTTATCTAAGTAGTTCTAAGTACTACTTGGGAATGTTTTCATTTCTAAGGAGTTTCCAAGGAGTCTGTGCGAACCCTGATATCAGTTTTTGGACTTGGACTGACTCCAGCTCAATCTGCATTGCAATTAAAATTTTATTTATTCATGAATAGAAAAATAAAAACCTTTAAAATTACGTATTATATTCTATTTCAAAACATTTTAATGCTGTTTTGATCAACCGAAACCGAATATTTCTATTTCAAATTTATGTCGGCGACGACGTGTTGATACGGCACCACTCAAGAGACTGAACAATCAATTTGCTTTCAGTTCGATTTTCTTTTGTGGCAGACAACGAGCATCAGCTTGAGTTTTGCTTGAGGTTTTTTGTCTTCTATTGCGTACGAGTATAAAAATCACGTTAGTGATTTTTCTATTTATTTTATATCATAAACAGTACTCATGCTAAGGCTCTGCTCTGCATATTTACGAAGTCACTTTTGTAAGTAGATATAATTTTCATGCATTGTTATTTTGATAGAAAGCAATCGAGCAGTGTTTTCCCTTTTTCTATAAAAGCATCGGTTCTTTCCGATAATGCTGTCAAATTTTTAATTTAATCTGATTTTCAGGGACTCACCACAAAACAATGTTATGCGGAAGAATCGATTATAGTTTAAGGTATGCACCTTTTATAGGAAATTCTAAACATTTCTCCATTCTTCAGCATATAAATATTTAATTTATAAGTACCATTAAAATAATTTGTTATAAAATTCATTTAATACATGGATTAGTTGCAATACAATTTAGAATGAGCTATACATTACTTTATCTTGTTCCAAAAGTATTATTGGTTACACAAAACAAAAATATTTTTAAAACAATGATTTATTTTGCCTATGCATCTTTTCAGCTTTCTTGGCGTGGGGGGGAGGGGGGGGGGAGGGTGTGATTTTTCGATTCGGAAATATTTCTATATTTTTATTGTAAGAACATTATATTTGTAAATTTCCTAATCCTACAAATTATTAAGAAAAATATTTAAAATAAAAGATTGGAGTGGTTTTATAAATATTGCACAAAATTCCTATAAATTCAAATTTAATTAATCCTTCTAAAATTTATTAAATGACTGTGTAAATCTTCTAATGTAGTTTAAACAATTCACAAAAATGGTTTAGAAGATGAAATTTTCATGAATTCATAATTCAGTACATAAAGGGTTAAATGAACAGTACAAACAAAAACACTCAAAAAGATAAATGTTTCACAATAAATCAGAAAAGTTTATTCGAATGACACTGGAGAAGTTACATAAGGCCAAACTCAAGGATACTGATAAATCGGAATAATCCGATACAAACAGCAGATAAACAGACAACAAAAATTATACAATACCATGGGAAGAAATCCGGCATCAACAGAATGGTTGTTCAAAGATATAGAATAAAGTAGTGATGGGCGATTCTCGAAAATTCGACAATCGAGAAGAATCGTCATCGTAAAAAATCACAATCGATACAGCCATCGATTAATTCCTAGAATCTACAATCGAGATGTTTTACAATCGATTATAACGAGAGAGGTAAAAACAATTGTTGGAA
The DNA here is from genome assembly GCA_963932465.1 of Maratus speciosus. Taxonomy (NCBI): domain Eukaryota; kingdom Metazoa; phylum Arthropoda; class Arachnida; order Araneae; family Salticidae; genus Maratus; species Maratus speciosus. The sequence continues at coordinate 153,052,062 of OZ010790.1, read as the reverse complement.
AACTTAGCTATTATTCTGGCCGAAATTTTCGTAGTAGTGATAGGGTTTGCTCGATAATTCTGCTATCGTAATTATTTTCTCCTGATTTAGGCTTAAGGGGTTACTTCAGTCAATTGAAAAGACCTGCTCGCTAATGCTAATCTTATGGAAGAAATTTATAAAGATATCTCATTTGAATTTCAGTATTTTAAAGTGATTTTCTTTGCATTGGAATAAATTCCCTTTCTTCTTTATGAAACTGCAATGTCCAAATCACGTAAGTATGGCTCATTTGATGAATCAAATAACCTTTCTACTAAAACACACATACTGCAATATATATTAAGACACACATTACACACAAAAATAACGCCTGCATTCAACAGTTTAAAAATATGTATATATACCTTTAACCTTTCTACTGTTTAGATAACTCCAAAAAGTTTGATACAGTTTAAAGTTCCCCTAAATGTAAAATACTGTGGAATTTCTCCATTGATCGAAAACAAAAGTTTCTTTCGAAAAACGTAAGGACAGTAAGATAAAGATACCTGCCAAGAGGGAACTGCCTAACACGGAAACTGTTTTCCAGTACCTAGCGATTCCAACATGACTCTTTAAGTCTGTATCGAAATCCAAAGTAGCTACTTTATGACACATTTAAAAACTCATTTTTTATTTTAGACGCATTAGCTAGAATCGATTAGCATTTCCCTCTTTTCGATAAAGGAAAAAGTTTTGATACAAATTAAAGTTCCCTAAATGTCTAAAGTGTATCAAATGCTGTGGAATTTCTCTGTTTATCGAAAACAAGACAGCTTTATCGAAAAACGTAAGGATAACCAAACATATATAACTACTGAGAGGGAACTGCCTAACACGGAAATTGTTTTCCAGTGCCTAGCGATTCCAACATGATTCTTCAAGTCTGTATCGAAATCCAAAGTAGCTAGTTTCTAATACATTTACTAGCTCATTTTTTATTTTATGCGCATTAGCTAGAATCGATTAGCATTTTCTTCTTTTCGATAAAGGCAGAAGGTTTGATACAAGTTAAAGTTTCCTGAATGTCTAAAGTGTGTGTCTAATGCTGTGGAATTTCACCGTTTATCGAGAAACATAAGGGCAACCAGATAAATATTACTGCTAAGAGGGAACCTGTCTAACACGGAAATTGTTTTCCAGTGCCTAAGGATTCCAACATGACTCTTCAAGTCTGTATCAAAATCCAAAGTAGCTAGTTTCTAACACATTTACTAGCTCATTTTTTATTTTAGGCGCATTAGCTAGAATCGATTAGCATTTTCTTCTTTTCGATAAAGGCAGAAGGTTTGATACAAGTGAAAGTTCCGGTTCCCTAAATGTCTAAAGTGAGTCTAATGCTGGTGAATTTCTCCGTTTATCGAAAACAAAGGAGTGTTATCGAAAAATAGAAAGGTAAACAGACAAATATATCCGCTAATAGGGAATTCTATAACTAAAATAAAACTTCAATGGACTTCATTTTTGGTATTTCGGATAATTTTAATCTTCCAATCCTTACCAACGTGGTATTAGATGATGGGCCTGGAAAAGGTAGAAGAACCCCCCCCCCCCTTCGAAGGGGCATTAGGCCCCAAATTGACAATAGGGCAGACCAAGGATGGAAGTTAACTTGATGTAAGAGAGGACTAGGGGAAGTTGAGAATGGTAAAAAAAAAAAAAAACCGAACCATTGAATAAGAAAAAAATTGAAGAAAAAGAAGAAATGGTAAAAGAACAAGTGAAGCGTGTGATTAGAGCCAGACAAATGAAGAGGGGCCCAATGGGCCACAGCTGGTCCAGAATGAGTGCCCAAATGGTCAGAATGGATCAAGAACTTAGAGAATAGTATCTACAAGGAAGAAAAACAATGAGACAAAATATTATGAAAAACAGATGAAAAATACCAATAGACTGAGGCTAAAAGTAAAATGTTTCACTGGGCGGCGTCCCCTGGTGGTAGTAAAAATAAAATTGATACGAGAAGATAGGGAAGAGTGAAAAGACTTTATTTTGTGAATTTTATAATTTTTGGACAAACAGTATACTAAAGGTTTAAAGAAACAAAACTTTAAAGCGCTCTCTTGGGGCGAAGAAGGGAGTTAAAATTAAGAAACACATGTCCATATTTTTTATTCGATTTTAGCCGCAATTTGATGTTAGTCTTATAATTTTCCTATGAGTGAAAGATACCGTACCAGAGTACGAAAAAAACCACCGCTAAGTATATTCCTTTAGAGCATTTTAAGCCCAGGGGTCTAAAATTAAAAGTGGATTGACAAAAGAAAGGTAGATTTAGAAAGGTTATGGAATTACCCTTATTTTAATATATTACATGAGTGGGGTAAAATAATTTTGAAAACTCCTCTTCCCCGAGGCGACACTTAAAATCTTGAAAACACATATTTTGCAGTGCAGTTTTGTTTTAACAATAGCATTCTAATATTAAGAGATATGGGACAGTTTAGGAGGGCTAAAATAAGAGAAACATTGAAAATCAAAGACAAACTGGCGCCAAATTCAATAGAAAACTTCTATATCAACAACTGAAACTCGAACTGATAACTTAAACCACTATGCCTCCTAACCCATATCGGTTAATAACAAAAGCGAATGGAAAAAACATGCACTCCTTTGGGAAATCATGACTTACACCAGAAGCGCGGTAAGTTTGACTCTTCTGAAAGCTTCCTTTCTCTCGAAGTGCGAGAGAGAGCTCTCGCACTTCCGAGATCTATTTTCTGGACGCAAACTGCTCGTTTATCTCGAGGAGACATTCTGCTCGAGGGCAAACCTCTCGCTTACTTCGAGATATCTCACCGTCTCGTTTCTCGCTCTCGGTCTCTGTTCAACATTTCATATGACATTGTCGAGAATGAGAAATCAGTTTTCGTCCTTTCTCCGAAATGTTACTCTCGATGATTGTCATTTCACACTCAGCCAAGAAGGGCCGAGAAGAGATATCGAGGGGCAAACTGGAGAAAGAAATAGGCATGACAATGAACTGTGAAATGAAGCTTTAATTTTCAATGTTTTTCTTATTTTAGCCCTACCAAGCTGTCACATACTTGGAGCCCTCCGAAAAATATTATTTATTAAATATAAAGATTTCAAAGAGGAAGGTGGGTCGGGTGAGTTCCGAGGACGTGAGAGTGGGTGGGGCGCAATTTAAAAAAAATTACCGAACTCTTCCTGTGACATATAATCGAAAAGCCCTTTGACAACTCTTTCATATTATGAACCTTTCTTCCACCGAAGGTGAAATTCGGGGGAGGGTGGGGTGGGAGCGAGCAAATTTTTAAAACCGTAGCCGACTTCTATAATAAATTTAAATATCATTTTAGATGTAGGTTTTTTATGCAGTCTTCCAATAAATATTATTTATTGAACATAAAAATTTTAAAGTGGGGGCTGCGTAAATTCCGGGGCGAAAGAGTGGGCCCAAAGGGGGGAGGGAGGGGGAGCAATTTTCAAACTTTTTTGGACCCGTCATGTGATATGTTATCGGAAAGCTCTCGGATGACTCTTTCATATTATGAGACTTTCTTCCTCCCCTCCCCAATTTGGCCCCCACTGCGGGGTGTAGTTTTTTCCGTTTTTATCATTTTAGATCGGATTTTTTTATGGAGCCCTCCGATAAATATTATGTATAATATATGAAATTTCAGGACACTTTTCTAAATTTAGCCAAGACCCTTCATGTAACATATCGTTGGAAAGATTTGTGACTACTTATTGATGTTATGCACTTCCGGGGGCCGTCCAACCACTTTGCCCCCCGGGGGACACTTTTCCAAATTTAGCCAAGACCCGTCTTGTGAGATATCATTTTAAAGGTCTGTGACTACTTTTTGATGTTATGCACCTCCGGTGACAGACCCCCCCCACATTGCCCCCCCGGGGGACATTTTTCAAAATTTAGCCAAGACCATGTGAGATATCGTTGGAAAGGTCTGTGACTATTCATTGATGTTATGCACCTATGGTGTCCGTCCCCCCCACTTTGCCCCCCCGGGGGCACTTTTCTAAATTTAGTCAAGACCCCTCATGTGAGATATCGTTGGAAAGGTCTGTGACTACTTATTGATGTTAAGCCCCTCCAGTAACAGCCCCCCCCCACTTTGCCCCCCCCCGAGGGACATTTTTCCCAATTTAGCCAAGACCCTTCATGTGAGATATCGTTGGAAAGGTCTGTGACTACTTATTGATGTTATGCTCCTCCGGTGTCCGTCCCCCCAACTTTGCCCCCCCGGGAGACACTTTTCCAAATTTAGCCAAGACCCCACATGTGAGATATCGTTGGAAAGGTCCGTGACTACTTATTGATGTTATGCTCCTCCGGTGTCCGTCCCCCAACTTCCGGGGAGACACTTTTACAAATTTAGTCAAGACCCCTCATGTGAGATATCGTTGGAAAGGTCCGTGACTACTTATTGATGTTATGCTCCTCCGGTGTCCGTCCCCCAACTTCCGGGGAGACACTTTTCCAAATTTAGCCAAGACCCCACATGTGAGATATCGTTGGAAAGGTCCGTGACTACTTATTGATGTTATGCTCCTCCGGTGTCCGTCCCCCAACTTCCGGGGAGACACTTTTCCAAATTTAGCCAAGACCCCACATGTGAGATATCGTTGGAAAGGTCCGTGACTACTTATTGATGTTATGCTCCTCCGGTGTCCGTCCCCCAACTTCCGGGGAGACACTTTTCCAAATTTAGCCAAGACCCCACATGTGAGATATCGTTGGAAAGGTCCGTGACTACTTATTGATGTTATGCTCCTCCGGTGTCCGTCCCCCAACTTCCGGGGAGACACTTTTACAAATTTAGTCAAGACCCCTCATGTGAGATATCGTTGGAAAGGTTTGTGACTACTTATTGATGTTATGCACCTCCGGTAATCGCCCCCCCCCCAAATTTTCCCCCACGGGGGACACTTTTCTAAATTTAGCCGAGACCTCTCATGTGACATATTGTTGGAAAGGCCTATGACCATTTACTCATGTTATCCACCTCCCGCACCCCTCCCCCCACTTTGCATCCACGGGAAGGGCATTTTTATAAATTCAGATCCAGACCCCTCGTGTGACATATGGTTCGAAAGGCCTGAAGACCTGTGACGGCTTATTCATATTATGCAGCTACTTTGCCCTTCGGTTACTTTGACCCCACCACCAAGAGATCTGGTCTGAGGTTCGTTCGTTTCGAGATTATATATTTTTTTTTCAAGATTTTGTAGTGCGTGCACACCACGCCTGCTATACGGTGTCGTATATAGCGGGTAACCTGTTCGTGATTTCATATTACAAGATTACGTATAACTTAGGGACCCGATTAAAGGAGTGGCCCACTAGCGGGCGACGTCACCTTGTCTTTATTAACACCGACTCATTCCAGTTCACCCGCAGACGATTCTTGATAAATGTATGACGTATATAATATATGATGTATAAAAGCAATTGGCAAACTGGAGTCATCGAAAAAAAATTTACACAATCGAAAAATATCGAGATGTCCATACAATCGAGACAATCGAGAAAAACATCTCGTTATCGCCCATCACTAGAATAAAGTATGTTTAGCATGCATAGGAAGGGGTAATTTAGTTAGGATAAATATAGATTTTATGCGAGATGATGTTAATAACCATATGATGTTAATAACAGATGTTAATAACCATAAAAGAAAAAATAATGAGAAAGACAAAATGACCTCTTCCGCAGGTATGCATTGCCATTCTTTCTGAGTCCCCCCCCCCCCTCCGAGCAGTTTCAGGAGGATGATGCACCCTGCCTATCCTTTGCTTTAAAAAATATATACCTTCTTGCCCCCCCCCCCCCCCCAATTAAAAAAATTGACCTTCTTGCCTTGCATACAAAAAAATGTGCCCTTATTATTTTTTTGCACGATAAAAATTTGCTTGCATGGTAAAAACAGACTCGTTTCTTAAAATGAGTGTCCTACCTTTGAAATATCAAAATTGTACTTAAAAATCAAAAGAATGAATTTCTTTTCCCACTAGCAGCAAGCACCCTGTCCTTTTTTTAACCTTTAACTGATGTCACAGAAATTGTCACATAACTACTGTGAAGCGGTCTGTCAGACCGATCCATCGAAAGATGAATAAAAGGTACGATTAACTCATAGCATGGTGTTTTTGTATTAAACTTCTTGTACAGGACTATTATCTCTTTTATTCTAAAAAAAAGTAACTACCGCTGTCACCGCCGCCGGTTTTGAATTTTTTGTGACCGGAGGTCTTTCTTCGTTAATATTAAGAAAAATAATGCATACAAAAATATGAAAATCGGTAGTATTATACAGAAATGTTTGATAAATACGCTGATGCAGACAGTTTTCAAATCGAAGAATTATTTTAAGAGATATTTAATGCTAAAGTTGGACAAAATCGTTCCACTAAAAAAGTTTTATAGCAGCAAAAACTATACATGGCAGTGTAATCACTTTTAGATCATTTTATGCGTTAGAATTTGCCGGAGTGCAGATTGTATTTCTTTTTTTGATTTGGCTAATTTTTTGAGGATTTATTTCTATTTTAAATTCAAATTTTCAGCATTTCTAGAGATATTTTTTACAGATTTTAGAAAGTGATATTAATTTAAACTGTTGTCAACTGTATAATCAGCGGAAACAATAATGTTTGCTTCAAAAAAATATATATTTATACGTGTAATAAATTAAAAATTTATTTACACGTGACTATTATAAACAGAAAAAAACATTTGGAATTAGAATTAAATAATTATGTACAAAAAGCAGGAACTTATTAAAAAATACGTCATAAAAACTATAATTACACGTGAATTTTAAGAGAAAGGAATTTGTAAAATAATAAATTTATTAACATGCGTTAGAAGTCTTAAATAGGAGAAATTACGTCATATTTACGTCAAATTACAGTTATTACATAAAATGAACACAAAATAATATTGCAAAACGGTTTAAATTTAGAAACTGTGCTAGACATTTATTTGATATTTTGAGAGGATACTTTTCAACTATTTTTGTTAAGAAAGCGCAAATAATATTTCATTTCTAACAAGTATTTTCACGTGAATATTAAAAAGAGAAAGAATAGTTTGGTCAAAATTACGTCAGATTAAAAACGATTAATTTAAAATGTCTTATTTAAAAGAACTTTCTTTTCGCTTTGTTAAAAAAATACCGGGAGACAATTTTCTGGTTACTTAATTTATTTTATATTAGCTTATTTTGAAATGTTTATCTTATTTTACTTAATCAAAGACGAAAACAGCGATTGACATATGTATTTTTGGTACTACTTAGTTATCCCGTCGACCAAAACTCTATCATTCGCCAAACTATAAGATTAAATGCCAATAATGGTTGATCGTAAATGTCACATTAACTTGACTTTAAGCAAGTTACACGTGCCTACGTCATCAAGTTATTTTTATTTCGACATTTTATTTGTATTTTTATTAATGTTGCACTAATTTATTTGTTCTTTCGTTATTTAAAATAAAAATGATGTCAATTTGTATAATTTGGCGAGCGCTTTGGCGATTTATATAATTTGGAGAAATTGGTCCACGGGTTAATCAAGTAGTACAACAGCGGATTTGGCCTTAAAATTCCCCAGTCAAAGAGAAATGAATAGAAATCCGTTTATAGGGAGATCGCCATTGTTTTTTAAATTATAATTCAATCTTCCGAAATCTTTTTAAAGCCGATCAAATTAGCGTACTTTTAGAGTCTGCGGTGTCTGAACGGGGGTTGACGAGCGTAGCTCGTAGGGGGCAGAGCCCCCTAGTAATTAAAATTATTCAAAAGTCTCTGATGATAGTATCAGAGTTTCCCCCAGGTTTAAAAAAGGGCAGGGTGCTGCTTGTGGGAAAAGGGCACTTTTGCATTCCGAAGGGCATGTTTTGGATTCTTAAGGGCATTTCTTGAAATTTTTAAAGGCATTCTTTTGATTTTTAAAACTACTTTTTAATATTTAATAGACATAACACTATTTTAAAGACAGCAATGAGTCAATTTTTACTATGCAAGTAAATTTTTTAATAAACAAAGGAGTAAAGGTACTTTTTTCAGGTGGGGGCAACAAGGGAGCTAATATTTTAAATGAGGGGCAAGAAGGGTGCTATTTTGTAAATCTAAGGGCAGGCAGGGCGCAGCACCCTCCTGAAACTGTCTGGGGGAAACTCTGTAGTATTAAAGTTCCAAAAGAAACAAAATTTGGGTAGTGTTAGTAGTTAAACTAAGTTACAAGTTAAACAATAAAAATTGAAAAAAGCAGAGCAGCTGCGAGATCGGCAAGATCAATTAAAGGTTAAACTTGGAGGGAGGGGGGATACTGTAGTTTCCTCGCTTCTATTTTACACCGAAATGCTAAGGTTATTGCAGAGATTTTTAAATATATTCTGTAACGCAGCAGCGCGAGGAGCATTAATTTCCTCCTAGATTTTGAAGTTTATTTTTTAATGATTTGGGGAGGGGAGGGAGGGGGACAAAACAAATTAAGGACGTTTCGTCAGAGAAGGGAGCTCTGTCCCAGTGAAAGACAATTCAGTTTTCTCAGTTGATGTGCTTAAAAATTCTTAAACTGGGAGGTGGGGGGTTTAGGAGTAGGTCGACAATGACGAAAAAAATAAATTTTCAATTTTGAAAAAAACGGTAGAAGCGTACTCTTGTTACTTTCTTCCATCTTCAATAGAAGAAAGTATTGTAATCGAATTTTTTTCCGACTTCCGGTTTTCGACTGATTTACACGTTTTAGGGGTCAGAGATCCCAAAACATGTTTATAGCAAATGTCTGTCTGTCCGTGTGTCCGTCTGTCTCGCCATTGTACCATCAAAAAGTGTATGAAGTTATGCGTAGAATTGAACCAAGTTTTTAGTTATGGCAAGCAGATCCTCTATGAATTTGGAAAAAAATCGCCGGTAGGGGGCGCTGTAATAGCGATTTTTGTGCCATTTTGAATATTGTACCATCCAAAAGTGTATGAAGTTATGCATAGATTTGAACCAAATCTTTATTTTAAGTTTTTAGATATGGCAAGTAGGTCCTCCCTGAATTTGGAAAAAATCGCCGGTAGGGGGCGCTGTAACAGCGATTTTGAATATTGTACCATCCAAAAGTGTATGAAGTTGTGCATAGAATTGATCCAAATTTTTATTTTAAGTTTTTGTCTATGGCAAGCAGATCCTCCCTGAATCTGGAAAAAAATCGCCGGTAGGGGGCGCTGTAAAAGCGATTTTTCTGAGATTTTTTTAATATTGTACCATCCAAAAGTGTGTGAAGTTATGCATAGAATTGAACCAAATTTTTATTTTAAGTTTTTGGCTATGGCAAGCAGATCCTCCTTGAATATTGAAAAAAATCGCCGGAGGGGGCGCTGTAATAACGATTTTTGTGTGATTTTGAATATTGTGATATCCAAAAGTGTATGAAGTTATGCATAGAATTGAACCAAATTTTTATTTTAAGGTTTTGACTATGGCAAGCAGGTCTTCCCTGAATTTGGAAAAAAATCGCCGCTAGGCGGCACTGTTATAGCGATTTTGAATATTCTACCATCGAAAAGTGTATGAAGTTATACATAGAATTGAGCCAAATATTTTGTGTTTGTTTTTTGTCATGGCACGAAGGTCCTCCCTGAATTTGGAAAAATTCCGCCGGAAGGGGGCGATACAATTGCGATGGCTGTATCATTTTCATTATTGTACCATCGAAAATTGTATGAAGGTATGCATAGAATTGAACCAATTTTTTTATGTTCGTTTCTGGCTATGGCAAACAAGTATTCCCTGAATTTGAAAAAAATCTGCCGGAAGGGGGCGCTGTAATAGCAATGTTTGTGCCATTTTCTTTCTTGTACCATCGAAAAGTGTATAAAATTATGCGTGCAATTGAATCAAATTTTTGTGCATGTTTTTGGCTTTGGCTAACAGGCCCTCTTTGAATTTGGAAATATTGCGCGGTAAAGGGGCTGTGTGATAGCGACTTTTGTATACTTTTCTTGATTTTTCGTAGTTCTATTGTCCATCGGCGGCTTGTGCAGCGGCGGGGACTCGCTTCCTGCTAAGCCGGATATTCGCAAACAGCTGATAACAGCAGAATAAGGAAAAACTAATAATTTTAACAAATATCATGATATTGATTAACTCGGTTTTAGTCCGTTTAATTGACTGAAGCAGAAATTTAAGATGAAAATCAAAGTTGGGATAGTATTGAACTAATAATATTGAAGTATTAACATGTGTAACTAATTTTTGAAATATTATGTATAAGATAGAAGAAAGTTTTGGGATTGGCACATCCAACTAATATTTTTAATTGTTTCTGATTTGATAAATTTCAGGGTTCGTTGATTTAAATCAGCTTGATTTTTTATCAGGATTAAAATCACGATTTAAATCAATTGATTTGTTTTTAAAAAATCATTGATTTAAATCAGTTTTTCTTTTAAATTATAGGTGTAAACGAACATAATGTACTTCAATGTAATTTAGTTTTATATAATACAGATAACAGATAAGCAAATAGCTTTTAGAAAAAGGCAAAGTAAAGTTCTTTGCAAAAAGTAAAGTACAATGTAAAGTTTAGAAACGACTGCTATCAAATTTCATTTAAATCGCATTATAAAATAAGCTTGCAACAGTAAGAAAATCTAAGGAGGAATATATTAAATATTTCATATTTACTTGTTATTTAGAAAACCTTCTGCGAGTTCAGGTAAAATAAAATATGACTGTGTGCTCTATTTTGTTGATACCTATCAATATTAAAATTTGAACAAAATCTGAAACATTCTATGTATTTTCATTTAAATCTAATATAGTGGATCTCTGTCCTATGCAGACTTGTTATATTATTTTGACGAAATGAACTAAAAATCATAGTTTGAAATAATTGTTATTTAAATTAAAAAATAATTAATATTAATTAAAGAATAATTATTTTAATTTAAAAATAATAAAGCAAAAATCAGTGATAGGAAGGTGAATTGTTTTCAATTATTTTGTCGTCAATGCATTTTTAGAAACAACCCAATCCTTAAGATTGTGATCTCTTCGTACAAAATGCAGTCACTCTTATGACACTACGAAATTATTCAATTTAACAGCCGTTGCCAGGCTAAATTGTCACTGCAGCCGCCCACGGAAAACCGATCGGCGACAAGTTTTTGTCTACGTAAAATAGAAATAAAAGGGTGTGATGACAACAATGTTTTGAGTTTTTAACTTTGAATTGTGGGCAGACAATATATAAATCGTATATAAAATTGGGGAATACTTAAAATTTTTGGTATTAAAAAATGTTACAAAAACCAAACATACGTTCTCCCTTTCGTAACTTTTTTCCGCAAAGTCCGGAATTTTTCGGAAAATTTTCCGCGCACGGCGTTCGCGCGTGCGTCTATATTATACAACTCTGGTCCTATGGAATGGTGGAAGGTACAGTCGTGGAAAAAAAAAGTAAACATCCCCCTACTAACTCAACAAATTATGGTAGAAGAAAGTAACTGGCACCGAACGATTGAAATAAAGTCTACTTTTAAATGATATAGATAAAATTTGCTTAGGGGCAATCTATATATTAAAACGAACCATAACTTTCAGCGATGCCGCGGACGCGCTATAGCGCCTAAATTACGCGAAAAATCGGAGACGGGACGCAAAAAAATAGCTCTTAAGCGTCCCGTGGGGCGCGTAATTTCGTCAAAAAATCTCGAGAAAAAGCCGATTTCAGTCAAAGGATCGCAAAAAAGCGCGCAAATTTCATCCAAATATCGCGGGAAAAACGCTATTTTCGTAAAAGGGCCGCGAAAAATAGCGTATTTCGTCAAAGGATCGCGAAACAATAGCGAATTTCGTCAAAATATCGCGGAAAAAGCGGATTTTTGTCAAAGGATCGCGAAAAAATAGTGAATTTCTTCAAAAAATCGTGGAAAAAAGCCGATTTTTGTTTAAAGGTCGCGAAAAAAAGCGCAAATTTCATCAAAATATCGCGGGAAAAACGCGATTTTCGTAATAGGGCCGCGAAAAAATAGCGTATTTCATCAAAAAAGAGCGGGAAAAAGCCGATTTTTGTTAAAGGATCGCGAAAAAAACGCAAATTTCATCAAAATATCGCGAAAAAACGCAATTTTCGTAAAAGGTCCGCGACAAAATAGCGTATTTCGTCAGAAGATCGCAAAAAAAAAGCGAATTTCGTCAAAAAATCGCGGAATAAAGCCGAATTTCGTCAAAGGATCTGGAAAAAAGATCACATTTCGTCAAAGTATCGCGGAGAAAACACGATTTTCGTAACAGGTTCGCGAAAAAATAGCGAATTTCGTCAAAGGATCGCGGAAAAAACGCGAATTTAGTCAAAGCATCAAAAAAGATGTGCAAACCAAACTTATAGGTAGAATATTCACAAAATGAGATTTAATTTTTTTTTAAAATGAGATTCTTAACCCCCTCACTGTCAAGCCCGTGTTAATACGTTCACTAAGCTCCAGGTTTCACTACAATACAAGCAATATTTAAAGTAATATAATTCTATTGATTTAATGTATTTTTAATACATTGAACAATGATTAATACTTCCACGGATTGCATTCATATTCGTTATTAAGATTTTTTATAACATGTTCAAAGCATCATTTTTTTAAGCATTTAAAACAAAATGTAGAGAAAACAACATTACAATTTTGCCCTTTTCCAAGACAGTCGGAGTGTTAAAAATACAGCATGATTTAAATGTACTTTGATAATGTATTCAGGGGGTGGACCAGTGAAAAAAAAAAAATGAAACGATCTTGTTAAAAACATAAACAAGAACCTATATATAATGATATATTCAAATTCACAAAGTTGTAATTAGTTTTTTCAATAAAAAAAACTTCACAAAAACAGGACACATAAATCCTGGACAGTATTTTCAATTGCAGTAAGCAACGAATTCTAGTAAGTGGAAGGAAAAAAGGATTAGTCACAGCTATTGAGTATTTTCAGTTATAAAAGAAAGATTAAATTGGAAATTATAATTCTGTGTTAGACAAATAGTCGAAATATTTATTATGTTACAGTCCAAGTATTGATCATATATTATTTGATCAATACATGAATCACCGACATATGGGATACAATAATTTGCAGGTCTAAGCAACTAAGCATAAAACAACCTCATGAATTGTGTGTAATCTGCTTCACAGAAAGTTACTCTGCACTGAAAGTACTACTATATTAAGTACTACATTATTTTAAATAGATTTAATTATAGCTTTAAGCATATTATAGGAGGATATTGTACAGAGATGTGTATTAACAATCATATACATTTTTAAAAATGCCACTGAATTTAATTTCTTTTTCAAATCATTACATAGGAATTATGTTCTGCTAGGTCAAGAACCGAAAATATAAAGGACTGATTCTGTAAACTACTATTTTGCAATAATTATTAGGTTGATGCAAAAATTTTGTCGTATTTTAATACTTAATTTTACAGGCATTACAATTACATTAAAATACGACAGAACTTTTGCATCAACCTTATACTTTATCAAAATTCTCAATTTAACAGTTACACCAGAAAACCTTGAAACGCTTTCATTTCTCAAGAATTAAAAACAAGATTCGGACAAACTTCATAACTTCTATGTAACTATTTAAAGCGAAAGCTCAAATTGCATTTAACAGAAATACTTTTCAATTTTACTACAAGAATCATCTATACCCACTTCCTGAATACCATAAATTTACATAAATTATCAATTCAAGGCTTCGCCTTACATGGGAAGAAAATAATCAACTAACTAATGGCAAAATACAGATTAGATTATCATTTATGTATTTACATTTCAAAACAGATTAAATATCTGAATTTGAATATTCATCTCTTAAGAAATTCCTTAATAAGCGCATTTACTTCTAAACACTAATTTAACTTGACTATTTTATATTAAGAAAACTTACAAGAGAAAATTCAAGGGCGGATCTAGAGCCTTCCAATTAGGGGGGGGGGGGGGGGGGCTCACATCTCTTAACAAGCAATCTTTATGTTGAAGGCAAATGGCTACTTTTCCGATACTTTCGGAAAATCATTTTCATTCGTAAACGCCAAAAAAAATTGCATTAATATTTGTAAAAATGGTATTACTTGGTTATCCCGTCGACCAATTTCACCAAATTATATAAATCGCCAAACAACTCGCCAAGTTATACAAATTGGCATAATTTTTATTTTAAATAACGAAAGAACAAATAAATTAGTATAATATTAATAAAAATACAAATGAAACGTCGAAATAAAAATCACTTGATGACTTAAACGCTTGTAACTTGCTTAAAATCAAGTCAATGTGACATTTACGATTAACCATTATTGACATTTAATCTTATAGTTTGGCGATAGATTTTTGGTCGACGGGATAACTAAGTAGTACTGTAAAAATATAAAATTTGCACATTTTATTCAGATACCAAGAAATTGAAGAATTTCCCATTTTCTTGTACAGGGTTCATACTCATTTTCCAAGAAAAAAATCCCTTGAGAATCCCCTGATGTATCTTCCGGGTCATGTCCTTTTTCGATGTCAACAACTAACAACACCTTTAAAACCAGTATCATGACACTCAGGGCTTAAATTCTAACAAAAAAAGTTCCGGAGCCCTAATATTCTGCGCTACCGGTACAACAACTGTACCGTTCCACCCCCACCCCCCCTCAACCCCTGCCAATGTAATCTGCATATTTATATTTCGTACATTAATTGCAAAATTTAAAGCATTTTTTTTTCCTTAGCAAAATAAAAATTTTAATTACAGTAAACTCCCGACTATCCGACCCTCCGTACTATCCGGCCAAGTAAAAAAAAATGAGGAATGTTGCAAGCAGCCGAGACAGGCATGCTCTTTTCCAAAGGAAAGTGCTAACACACGACAAGAAGGAGCAAGAAGGGATTACACAATGCAATATCAGAGACAGTCATCTATCAATTACTTTCTCAAAAACTAAAAACTAAGCTTTGACTCTTATCTTATGCATAACTTTTCATATTTGTGCAATCATTTATTAACAAGCAATAAAAAAAGATTTACTAATTTTTTACGAATTAGGCTTACGTTTTACGTTAATGTTTTTCTTATTTTGAAACTGCATGTACTGTATGTATAAAATTTATCTTAGAATGTGTGACATGTGTTTTTAATATAATGAGGAGGGGGGTCCAGGAAATGAGTAAATATTTATGGAACTCCGGCCTATCCGGCTGTTTTGTTATCCGGCCTACCCTTCCGCCACATTAGACCGAATAGTCGGGAGTTTACTGTATATCTATCAGCATATACTTAGATGTCAACTATTCCACTTTTTAGTTATCACTTCTTCAGAATAGTAAAAATCCGTGCCTATTTTTTATGTTAATTACAGAATTCTGCGATTAAATAGGGTAACGATTATGATTAGGAAATTGTGTTAACACAAAAAAGGGATAGTTCGCAGCTATGCATTTTTAAGAAAAAATGAATGAAATTTACAGAAATGAATATTTATATGCTGAAGAATGGAACAATGTTTTACAATTTCCTGTAAAAAGTGCATATCTTAAACTATAATCATTTCCTTCCGCATAACAATCTTTTGCGGTGAGTCCCTGAAAATCAGATAAAATTAAAAATTTGACAACGTTATCGGAAAGAATCTATGCTTTTATAGAAAAAGGGGAAACGCTACTCGATTGCTTTCTATCAGAATAACAATACATGTTAATTATATCTACTTACAAAGGAAAGTGACTTCGTATAGGTGCACAGAGTCTTAGCGTGGGTACCGTTCATGATACAAAATAAATAGAAAAATCACTAACGTGATTTTTATACTCGTACGCAATAGAAGACAAAAAACCTCGAACAGACAAAACGTCAAGCAGATGCTTGTTCGATAAAACAGAAAATATTCTTTTCAGGTTAGATATCGAAATAATAAAAAGAAAACACAGCCAATAAAAAATTATCCTACTGTCACAAAAGAAAATCGAACTGAAAGCAAAATTATTGTTCACTCTCTTGAGTGGCGCCGTATCAACACGTCGCCGATATAAATTTGGAATAGAAAAACACGATTTCTGTTTCCCCTTCATTCTGATCAAAATAGCATTAAAATGATTTGAAGTGGAATATAATACGTAATTTTAAAAGAGGATTTTTTTTTCAATACATGAATAAATAAAATTTAAAATGTAATACAGATTGAGCTCGAGTCAGTCTAAGCCTAAAAACCGATATAAAAATTGAGTACGTTTTATCTCCATCTCCTACGTGTGTGACACATTACGTCACATATAAGTGTTTTGGTAAAAAGAATGCAAAAGCTTGGAGATGGGAAGGAAAGGAAAAGGTAATTTAAGCTTCGGTTTTTCGGAAGCGCTATTGCACTGCGCTCCGGAGCCTGTATTTATGAGCTCCGGTGAATTCCGAACAATATTTAAATATTTACTAAAAACAGAGAAGTACCGGAGCCGGTCTCTGGTGGGCTCCGGCGCAAATTAAGCCCTGATGACACTCCCACCTCCTCAAAATCAAGCACGCGGACAGCAGCAATTGCCCTCAATTTCCCAGAGTAGCGAATCCTTTTGCCAGGTTTTCCCAGGTTTGGGGAATGTTTTGCAATATCCTCAGAGATTCCCCTGATTTTGCCATGAATCCCATAATCCCCTGATGAGTATGAACCCTGTTGCCCAGTGGCAGAAACACCGCGACATTGTCGCGGACAAAGAAAAAAAAAAAAAACTTTTGCGGATAATTATTGTCTGCACTAATGAAATCAATTTAAAAAATTGTCCGCAACTTTCGGACAATTTTTACCTGCGCAAAAAACGCGAATTTTGGCAAAATATCGCATAAAAAGTGCGAATTTTGGCAAAAGATCGCGTAAAGTGCGCAAATTTTGGCAAAATATCGTGTTAATGGCGTGAATTTCGGCAAAAGATCGCGTTATAAGAGTTAATTTCGGCAAAAGATCGCGTTATAAGAGTTAATTTCGGCAAAAGACCGCATAAAAAGCGCAAATTTCGGCAAAAGGTCGCGTAAAAAGCGTTAATTTCGGCAAAAGATCGAGTAAAAGCGTGAATTTCGGCAAAAGATCGAGTAAAAGCGTGAATTTCGGCAAAAGATCGGTTAAAAGCGTGAATTTCGGCAAAAGATCGGTTAAAAGCGTGAATTTTGGCAAAAGGTCGCGTAAAAAGTATGAATTTCAGCAAAAGATCGCGTTAAAAGTATGAATTTCGGCAAAAGATCGGGTAAAAGGCGCAAATTTCGGCAAAAGATCCGAGTAAAAAGCGCGAATTTCGGCAAAAGATCGCATAAAAAGCGTGAATTTCGGCAGAAAATTGGATAAAAAGCGCGAATTTCGGCAAAAGATCGCGATAGAAGCAGGGTTGGCAGGTTTTTGACACATGTCAAGTTTTTGACAGTTTAAACTGCGGTTTAAACCGTCATGTCAAAAACCCCTTGTCAAAAACCTCGTCAAAAACCTCAAATACTTACAGTGATCTGTAAAATTTCACATTAAATGTCACACATTAGATGTAATATTTAAAATTCACTATTACTGTAATTGTATAATTAGTATATAGTATTAGTAATAATGACAGGGTTGGCAGGGTTTTGACATGTGTCAGTTTATGTCGGGTTTAAACCATAGTTTAAACCGTCATGTCAGAAACCTCAAATACTAAATTGATCTGTAAAAATTTAAATTAAATGTCACGCATGACAACATTACATGTAATATTTTAAATTCACTCTTACTGTATATCAGTAATTAGTACATAGTAAAGTATTATTGTTAAGTACAACTTTTTAACAGGGTAAAATTTTATTTATTTATTTATTTATTTTTTTGTAAAATTTTGTTTTTCTAAAAAGTAGACATTAAGCTCATCTGAGCTGTACATTTTTTCTCTTACTTAAAATCGTTTTAATTTCGCTTACTTTTGAGAGCTTTTAGCTAGCTTTTTTAAGGGGAAAAAAAAAAAAAAAAAAAAAAACTTAGAAAAGTGTAGATTTTTTTGTATATATAACAAGATAATGTGCATCAATGTTATTCTAGTCTAGGCAATAACCATTCCATTCAAAATTGAAATTGGATTATTAATTTTAAAAATTTACAAAATAAGAGAAGTAATTAAAGAAAAAAAAGCTTAAAAATCAAAATCTTTTTAAAACATGCTTTCTTTCAATATATAAAAATGTTTTCGATTTTAAAACTGAACAAAATTGGCTCGGTCATCTAAAAGAAAATTCCTGTAAGCCCATATTGAAAAAGTGCATAATAGAAGGGATCAAATCATGAAACTGTACCATTGTTTGGCTTATACTTTGCGTCCCAACCATCAGGGGCAAGAGTTGACTGCTGTACCAGTTGATTCAGCTCGCGCTTGAGCTACGGAGAAAGTTTATGGATGCTTACCCATACTGATTGTGTATGAAGCTAAAGAATCCCCTTTCCAGTCTTCTTATTTCAGTGCTATAGGGAGGACTCCATTGTTTGGTGGAAAGGTATCACTAAATGCAACAGCTTTTTGAGCCTGCTTCAAAACTTGCTCATCTAGCAATGCTTGTGCTATCAAGCCCTACTAGCTCAGCATCAATTAAGAGACAGACTATTTTCTAACGCTTCATACACTCTAAACTCAAAGGATGTGAATAAATGTGCTAAAAATAGGTGTGCTGCAGCATGCTGCGGGGTAAAATTGATCCGGATTATTTAATTGTACAAAATTATTTTCTTCTGGTTGAAAAATAAAAATAAAAAAAAAATTATTGCAAATAATATATTTTTTAAATTATTAAATTTCAATAAAAGATCACATAAATCATTGACTTATTTAATGTCTATCTATTGTTAAAATGTTTTAGCGTGTTACATGTGTTTGGCAGTTTTCGACGGTTTAAACCAGTTTTCGACAGTTTAAACCAGTTTATGACAGTTTAAACCAGTTTTTGACGCTTGTCATGTCAAAAACCAGTTTTTGACGTCAAAAACCCAACCCTGGATAGAAGTGAGAATTTCGGCAAAAGATCGCGATAGAAGTGAGAATTTCGGCAAAAGATCGCGATAGAACTGCGAATTTTGGCAAAACATTGCGTGAAAAGTGCGAATTTTGGTTAAGAGATCGCGTGAAAAGCGCGAATTTCGGGAAGAGATCGCGTGAAAAGCGCGAATTTCGGCAAAGGATCGTGATATAAATGCAAATTTCGTCAAAGGATCGCGGACACAACGCAAATTTCATCAAAAGATCGCGGAAAATGCGAATTACGTCAGAGGATCATGAAAAAACGCGAATTTCATCAAAGTATCGCGGTAAAGTACAAATTTCGTCAAAGGATCGTTGAACAAACGCTAAATTCGTCGTAGGATCGTAGAAAAAACAAGAAATTTGTCAAAAAGCCATGGAAAAAACGTGAATTTCACCGCAGAATTACAAAAAAAAATAATTTCCTCAAAAGGACGCAGAAAAGAAAAATTCGAATTTTGTCAAGGGATCACGAAAAAAAAAAAAAAAAAAAAAAAAAAGCAAATTTCGTCCAAAAATTGCGGCAAAAATAAGAAATTCGTCAAAAAGCCACGGAAAAAATGTGAATATCACCAAAGATTTACAAAAAAAATAATTTCCTCAAAAGGCTTCCTCAAAGGCGAATTTTGTGAAGGGATCGCGAAAAGAACATAAAATTCGTCAAAGGGTCGGGGGGGAAAAAGCGAATTTCATCAGAAGTGCGCGAAAAAACACAAATTTTGTCAAGGGATTAGGGGAAAAAATCTAATTTCATTCAAGGGTTTAAAAAAAAAAAAAAACTCAGTGCTTTTTGCGTTTGAGACCTCTGAAGCTTCCGAAGGTTTTTAAAAGCATCGTTATTGCCTATGTGTGGTTCTGCTTATCCTTCACACTTTAGAAATTCTACAAGAAGTTAGGTGATGAAAAGTTAAGCAAAATTAATGAGAATGCATCATGCTTACCACGTTTTAAATAGAATGATAAAAAATTCCTAGTCCAAAATTTTCCCTTCAGGTTATATATAGTAAAACTTGTCAAGATGAAATCGCAAAGTGCAAAAAAATCCGTTTTACATAGGTTTTCGTGTTTGCAGGTGTAATTGTATAGTATTCTTTTCGATAGTACCGTGGAACATTTCCGTTTAAGACAGAATTCCGTTATAGGCAGGTTTCATTTTTACAAGTTTTGTGTATTTATATAAATATACCTATTTATATTATATATGAATAGTAAAACCGGTCAAAATAGTAATCTTTAACAGAATCCTGCTTAAACGGAAGAGTTACATGGTCTTAATATGTATTGCCATACAATTAAATTTGCTAAAAACCTGTCTGAAAGGGGATTTTCACCGCTCCTTCGTGAAACACAGTGAAACCTCAGCAAGCGGAATCTTTCTTTGTCGGAATCCTGTCTCAAACAGAAGAGTTTCAGGCTCCCTACGAAACGAGCAATGTATCTTATTGCGGTAGTGTATCTTAGAAGTATAACTAATTACACTAAAAGCCACTTTAAACGGAAGCCTCTCTAAAATGGAACTTTTTTACAGTCTCTTCCGATCACGTCTTGACAGGATGGACTGTGTATGTATAATAGAAGTATTTCGAGTAACTTTAAGAATTTAGGTATATCCTTATTTTATTTCTTAATTTTTAAAAAAGCATGGATAAAAAAAGTACGATCAATCTCTGTAACTGTAGCTAATAATACATCGGAATTACATTAATATTTATCAGCTAAAAAGATTTTACAAACATTATGATGAAAAAACTGAGCGCATATGAAGAGTATTAATTTATTTAGCAATTATTAGTAATTTATTCAAATCAGTGTTGGTAAGTTTTTGCCATAGACGGAAAAAACCGTGGTAAAAATCAGGTTAAAACCGTCCCGGCAAAAATAGGTTTTTGCCAAAGTGGTGGCAAAAATAACCTGTCCATTTAATTTTTTTCCCAGGAAAAGAGAAAAAATATTTCATGAAAGAAAACAAAAAAAACTTAATACTTACAAGGAAGGTCTCCATACGGACATACTCAGAAAAATCCGAAAAAAATATAGAATGTTCTTCTCCCATGGGTATATATGTTTATAAAAAAATTTTGGCGGAACCTCGGTAAAACGGCCGTAAAAAAATAATGAAAATTTCGCTTATTTGGCGACTTATCACCGTTTGGCGAAGAAATTAAATAAAAAAAAAATACACTTGTCGAATACTCTTTAAGGAAAAAACTTTTTATGTTGAATTTGTTTAAATAGGTTTAATTTAAATAACTTCAGCTTTGTCATTTTTACTTTGTTTTAACTACAGTTTTGTCATATATATTTATATGTACTTATTACGAATTTTAACTATCATATTTTACGATTTAAAACAAAATTTAAATTGATTAAAATTGTTCCAAACTCAAAAATATGCCCCCATCGAGCACTGTCGATTCAACTTCGTTGCTATGGAAACAACTTCTTCGGCATGGAAATTTATTACGGCAGCATTATTCATCTGGCGTTAAAAGTTATTTTTATAACCGATAAAGCCGTTTAAATTAAAAAAATTGTGGATTGGAGAATAAAACAATGGCAAAATTTCGTTCAAATCAGCAACATGCAACAAGTATGATACAAAATGTAATAATAATAACAATAATAATAAATTCTTTCATGGTTTACGTTTAAATTCATTAAATACCGCATATTCTCAAAATCAATTAACAAACAATTTTCAGGTTCATTAAAATCGTTTGCTTTTGGCGAGGAAAAGTGCTGCTCGCCAAATTGCGTGCCTCTTTCGTCTTTTCACGCCAATTATTCGAAAGTATTTTATTTTTTTACATATTTTCTACTGTCATTTCCGCTGCTAATTTTAACTGATCCTTTATTACATACAAGAGTACTTTCACTAGCATTTTTTTCAACATATTCTGAGTATGCCCAGTATGGAGACCTTCCTTGTTAGTTAAAAAATCAATATTCTAAGTTTATTTTTGAATTTATTTCTTAAGTTAAATAAGTATTAATTATGCATTTTATGAAAGAATACTAACTTTTACAAAAAAATTATAAATGAAAAAAAAAATGCAATTTTTTTTATAAATAAATAGAAAACTTGATTATTTATTCATGTTTATACATTTAGTAATGACTAGCGAACTTGCCCGGCGTTGCTCGGGTACGTCAAAAAACAGCAGGAATTACAAAAAAGATCTGAAAATCAGAATAAGATATCGCGAAAAAATTTTAAATCGCTTCTCAAATTCTGAAAAGAGAAAAAAAATTATATATTGTGTTCGAAGATTGCAAGTTGATTCCTTTCACTAATGTGGAAAAATAGTAGCTAATCGCTAAAATACACTAAAAATCACATACAAAATTCCCGAAAAATTCGAAAATTGCTATACGAAATCCGATTAAACTTTATTGAAATGAGGGCAGAATGTACTTTAAGTCAAAAATGGAATGTCAAAAAAATTGCAGCAGATCGCGAAGAAACGTAAAAGTTGCATTAAAAATCACAAAAAGTTCAAAAATCACGAAAGTCAAAATTTACTATAATTGGATAAAAGTTTCAAGTCAAATTCCTTTGACCCTGAGGGCTCTCTTAAAATTCATGGTTTGGAAATCATGCTAAGCATTAGATCATGTTACTTTTAATCGTAAATAATGTACTTGGACTCCCTTAAATATAATTAAAATAATCCCTTAAGTTAATATTAATTTTTGTTGCATTAAAATATCTCAATTTGTTGATTTTCTGTAAGCAAGTAAACGCTATTGTTTTACAGTGGAAGTCTTGGGAATTTGGCGAAATATTAGAGATATCGCCAAGTTGGCGTCACTTTTGGCGACTAATTTTGGCGTTATTTGGCCACAGATACTGGATCCCCCCCCCCCTACGGTAACACCCATTATAGGTATAGAGATGCATTACATGATGTTCAATAATCGCATAAAAAAAACCGCTAAAGATTCAAAAATCGCTGTACGAATTCCGGATAATTTTTTTTTGAAAAGAGAACAAAATTTACTATATTGGGTTAAAAGAAAGAAACCGTATTCTTTTTCCTAATGTGGAAAAATCGAATTAATATAATCCCTTAAGTTAATATTAGTTTTTGTTGCATTAAAATATCTCAATTTGTAGATTTTCTGTAAGCAAGTAATCCATATTGGTTTACAATGGAAGTCTATGGGAATTTGGCGAAATATTAGAGATATCGCCAAGTTGGCGTCACTTTTGGCGACACATTTTGGTCGCCAAATTTGGCGATATAAG
Source organism: Maratus speciosus (assembly GCA_963932465.1). Taxonomy (NCBI): domain Eukaryota; kingdom Metazoa; phylum Arthropoda; class Arachnida; order Araneae; family Salticidae; genus Maratus; species Maratus speciosus. The sequence goes on along the minus strand of OZ010790.1, from coordinate 153,028,759 downwards.
TAGGCGCCAAACTTGGCGGCATTTGGCGACAGAACTTGTGTGACAGAACTACGGTAACCTCTTTATAATAATGGAAATACATTAAATGCTGTTCAATAATTGCATAAAATTTTCGCTAAAAATTCAAAAATCGCAGCACGAATTCCGAATAAACTTTTTTGAAAAGAGAATAAAATTTACTATATTGGGTTAAAAGAAAGAGAGCCGTATTATTTTCACTGATGTGGAAAAATCACCTCGAAACTTAAAAAAGCGCTAAAAATCGCATACAAAATTAAATAAAAAAATCTAATCAAAAAATCGAAAATCGGGCTTCGAGGTGCAAAACTTCACATATAGAAGTACCTTTTCCCCAAATTTTGTATCTCTACGTGCAGCGGTCTCTTCAGAACACCGTCGACACACACACTCACTCACTCACTCACACACAAACTTCTTTCTTTATTATTACGAGTTGGAACCCGTCGACATTCGACGAATTAAAATATTTAGAATGGAACTGTTAGATCGAATTTATAATAAACTTACAAAAAGAATTACAATAAAAAATTCATCTTACATTGGTTGTCTAACTCTTAAAACAAATGATGTTTTTAACCTAAAATTACCAAAATATTATTTCCACAAACTTCAACTGCCTAAATTATTGATAAATTAAACTGTATTAGAATGCGTCATCAAGCTAAGTAATTATGTTGAAGTTATCGATTGAGGCTCTTATGTTTGTTTTTACGGGATGAAAAATCAGTGAAAAGGATTTCGCTTTGTCACATCATAAAATTTCCCCCCATACTGCGCGTTATTTTCACATTCTCAATATTTACATACGCACCATTCAAATTCACAATTTAAAAGTAATTTAACGCGCAATACATTATTAATGAATGTATATCCAAACTTAAAGTCACGTTTGCCCAATAAAACTTTTCATGTGAACATTCGCGCAAACTTTAAGTTCTAATCTCAATACCCGCGAAAATTTACCATTCAGAAATTTGCCTTTAGTTGCCATAGAGCCATAGTATCGGCCATTTAGAATTAGTCAAATATTTAGTTTTATGAAATAAAATTATCGTTTTGTTTTAAATATGACAACATTTTTACTCACTGAATCATTTTGCCGAGCGTCTCAAACTCAGTATCAGCGTAATGTAAAAATATTGAAATGTCTTCTTCAGCCTTTTGATTTATGAAGAAGAATGAGTGTTTGTTTTTTTTTAATGGCTGACGTCATTTTCTGTTCAAAAATTAGAAAAAGGTTACTTTTATTTGTAATGTGAAAATGGCATCAATAAGGATATAATCAATAAAAATAAATAAACCATGATTATTTTTTCTTTACTTTTAATAGAAATAGAGTAGAGTTGCCACAATTACAAAATTGGTACTAAAAACTATAAAAAAAATTAATATCTCAAAAATAAATTGAGATAGAGCTTTCAAACAAATTGCACTTAAAAGTACATTTTTTTCCTTATACGACGATGTAAAAATTGAAACTGTGTGATGTTTAGAAGTTTAAAAATTTGCAGTAGCGAAAATTACAAAACCGAAATTTCATTTCAAATTTCAAAGTGTTGCCATTCGCAGAATGACGTATGCGTTACGCACAGATATGTTTGTCCTTTATAATATAGATAGATTATATTCACTTAATAGAGCTGTGGAGGCTCTAAATGAGTAAAGTATTTATGTTATGCGTTAGAAATTCAAATAAACAATTATATTCTAAATTCAATTCTTTAATATAAAATTATATTTGAAGCCATAGGCGTAGCGTCGGGAGGGGGGGGGGATGTGCCCCCCCAACCTTCTACACCCCGGGCGCCAGAATAGAAAGCGTAGGGGGAGCCAAATGAAGATTTTTTTTTGTCTTTACATACAAATATATATATATTTATATTGAATTTGCGTAAAAGTGTCTCACAGCCGAAAAATCCAAAAGGAAAACTGAACCAAACTCATTAAAATTTACAGATATATAAAAAGATTCATCTATAATAAAAGACTGCAAATTAATTAGAAAAAAGAGCTGCTTTCTACGGTTATTTTCTTTCTCCAATTCTAAATGTACCGAAAGGCGAAGGGGGCGCCTAAAGAAGATTTTGTTTGACTCTGACTTTTCTAATGAAAAGATTCCATGAAGGCTGTTCAATTTTTTTCTCTATCTCCCTGAGCAGCGTTCAGCTTTCATTTTTTCCCGTCTTCATATGGGCGAGGTCGGGTGGCTGCCCGGGGCAATAAAAACAAACGGGAGAAGGAGTCAGGGCCGAAACTAGGGGGTGGGGGCATGTGCCCTGGGCACCACGCGAAGGGGGCGCCAGATGAAAATTTGGTTTGCCATTTTATACAATATATATATATATATATATATATATATATATATATATATATATATGCGAGTGAAATTTGTGTAAAAAAAAATATTTTTTAGCCGAAAAATCAAAAACAAAAGCTGAGTAAAGTGCATTAAAATAGTCAAATAGATAAAAAGATTCGGCTACAATATACAAGACAGCAAATGAATAACCCCATTCTTTTTCTTATAATTACTTTTTTACATGCATATCACCATATCTGGCCTTAGAGGGGGCGAGGCCAGGTGACTGACTGTGACATTAAAAACCAAGCGGTCGAAAATTCTCAAAATGAAAAGTAAAATCTTAATAATTTTGTTGTTGTTGTTTTGAGTCGCACATAAATTTGAAAATTAGCATTAGGCTGAGGAAAATATGTAGACATATCAATCTATAAATAAGAAGAGTGGTATAAGTGATAATTCAAAACAGAAAATTTTCTTTTGTGGAAGAACTGGTGATTAAAGATTAAAAAGTAAGCAAAGGGCTCTCGTCGCGAAGGGGGTTAATGACTAAGGTAGAAATGAGAATAAAAGAAATACTCGACGTGCACTAGAGAAATATAATACAACATTTATTTTTAAAAAATAGTGGAGCGAATAGAATATAAAAGAAGACACCAGTGACAGGCTGTTATCAGTCAATGTTGTGATTTCGGCACCTCAATTGTAATAATTTGTAATGCTATAACAACAGTAAAATCTGGAGAAATAAAATCTGTCTATCATGAAATCTTGTCTTAAATGAAAAAACTGTATGGTTCCAACACAAAGAATACCAATAGTTATATCTGCTAAGACGGAAACCTGTATAAATCGGTATTATTTCTTCTTCCTTTCGATTTTTTTCACAGGTTTTAATGAATAAATATCTGACAAAAGCTGGTTATATATTTCAATATTACGTATTGTACTGTTACACATTTTAAATTTTAAAATAAGTCCTCTAATAGAAACTTTCATAAATTTCTCCTTGTAAATTTACTTTGCGGAGGAAGGAGGAGGGCGCCAAAATGTATGTTTGCCCCGAATGAAAATATAGCTAGTTTTGGTCCTGGAAGGAGTGCACAAAGTAAAATGCTTTAGTAAAACCCTTTAAAAGAAAAAAAAAATGAGTATAGCATATGCAGTGGTACAGAAAAAATCTCCCACAGGCCGCCATGGCTGATACAGACGCCCCTGCCTTTATCCCCCAAACGATTTTCTTCTCTACTTTGTGCCTCCTTGCCATTGAACTTCCTCAGTCAATCGACAAAAGAAAAGACGAATTTCGGCAAAAGATCGTGGAAAAATATCGCGAATTTCGTCAAAAAATCTCTGAAACAAATACCGAACATCATTTTCGTCAATCGGTCGTAGAAAAATTCACGAAATTTAGATAAGGATAGTGTAAAGAAAATCGTGAATTTCATGAAACGATCGGAGGGAAAAAAAATGCGAATTTTGGTAATTCGTCGTCGAAAAAATCGCGAACCTCTTCAAAGGACCGTGGAAAATTATCTTTATTTTATGAAAGGTTGTGAAAACAAATGGCGATTTTCGTCATTCGGTCACGAAAAATCATAGCAAATTTCGTCAAAAGCATGCACAAAATATTACGAATTTCGTCTAACGACCAAGAGAAAAAAAATTGCAAATTTCGTCAAATGGTCGCGGGCAAAAAGACGGCAGTGGTGATTCTGAGTTAAAAAAAAAAAAAAAAAAAAAAAAAAAAAAAAAAAAAATTTAAATTCACAGCAAATTTTCTGAAAGGTTACAGCAGAAGAGGGAAAGGAGGGAAATCTCCGGCGCCAATTATGCGTTTTTTCGGCCGTCCTTTAGCGAAATTCGCGTTTTCCGCGATCCTTCGAGGAAATTCGCGTTTCTATATCGCGATCCTTTGACGAAATTCGCGTTTTTCCGCCGTCTTTTGATGAAATTTGCGTTTTTGCGATGCCTAGGTGAAATGTGTGTTTTTTCGCGATCCCTAGACGAAGTTTGCTTTTTTCGTGATCCCTTTTTCGCGATCCTCTGAAGAAATTGGCGACTTTTTATGTGAACGATTGTCGAAATTGATTTTTTCGGTAACCATTTGCCGAAATCAGCGATATCTTTTATGCCCGAATTTTCGGACTGATGGCCGATTTTTTAAAAATTTTCGGAACCGAATGCCTTAAATTTTCGGAAAATTCAGAACATAAGCAACCTTGAAAAGACGTGAATTTGGTAAAAATAATCGCGTAAAAAAACGAGAATTTAAACAAATGATTCAAGAATTTCGTAAGTCGGTTTTGATAGGAAAATCCCGAATTTCGATAAACTATTGTGGAAAAGAATCACGAATTTCGTCGAATGATATCTGAAACAAACAGCAAATACCATTAAGCGTTCGCGTAAAAAATATATATCGCGAATTTCGACAAGTGGTGGCGGAGGGAAAATCGCGACATTTTGTCGCAGAAAAATTCGCGAATTTTGGCAAAAGGAGCGCTGGAAAAAAATAGTGAGTTTCTTGAAACGATCGCCGGAAACAAAAACGCGAAATTTAGCAAAGGATCACAGAAAAAAAAATTGTGAGTTCCGCGAAATGATCGCCCCCCCCCCCCCCCCCACCCCCACCACCCCCCAAAAAACGAGAAATTTGCAATAGGTCGTAGGAAAAACTCCGAAATCTCCTTCAATGATCGTAGCAAAAAATAGCGAAAAGAAATAACTATTTTCGTCATTGGTAACATTTCATAACTATTTTCGATTGGGGAAAAAAATCACGAATCTCCTCAAAGAACCGTAAAAAATATCTTGAATTTTACCAAATGTCTCGGAAACAAATAGCGATTTTCGTCATTCGGTCGCGGAAAAATCATAGCAAATTTCGTCAAAAGAATGCACAAAAAAATGCGAATTTCGTCAAAAGAATGGACAACTGCGAATTTCGTCTAACGATCACAAGAAAAAAATCGCAAATTTCGTCAAATGGTCGCGGATAAAAAAAAAAACGCAAATTTGGTTAAAAAAATTGAGGATTTAACCAAACGATCGGGCAAAAAATCGCGAATTTTGTGAGTCGGCCGGGCAAAGAAAAACAACTTTTGAATAGGGAATTTCGTTAAAAGATCTCTGAAGCAAAAAGTAACTGCCCTCAATCGGTCGCGGAAAATACATATCGCGAATTTGGACAAGTGGTGACGGAAAAAAAAGAAAAAAAAATCAATTTCGTCAATCTGTCGTAGACAAATTTGCGAAATTTGTCGAAGGATCGCGGAAAAAATAGCAAAATATCCTTCAACGATAGTATAAAAAGATCTCGGAAAGAAATAGGTATTTTCGTCAATCGATTAGGACAGGGAGGGAGGTGTTGGAATTCGTCGCGGAAAAAATTGCAAATCTCCTCAAACAACCATTGAAAAAGTGCTTTTGGGAAGACAACAGGCGCTTTGAAGAAAAGAAAGCTGAAATCCGAAAAAAGTCGCCTGTTTTCTTGAATTAGTCGCTTTTTAATGGTTTTCGGCCTAAAATAGTCGCCGGATGCTGAAAATAGTCGCTTTTAGTAGCATTTTAGTAGCAAGTGGCAGCCCTGCAATTGTATGTTAAGAAAAATCGGAATTTTTTGAGAAATTGTGTCAAGTCCTGATTTAATTGATTTTTTCATGGGCCGGGCTTGTTTTCACTGATTTTTGTAAGAGCTGGGGCTGGTCGTAAACTGTGAAAATATAAACGGCCCGGGCCTGGCAATTGCGTTCCGTGCAGACCTCTAGTGTGCCCCCCAGGGGCGTGCAAAGAGGAAACTAAAAAAGCGGTCGCCCTTGGCGCGAAATTTATGCTGCGAAGCACGGTTTTATTTGTTTATTCATTTTTTGGCGGCCGATCATTTTTCGGGGAATTTCTTTTTTCCTCTTGATCATTTTTCCCCCTGTCGCAAAACATCATGAACTCTCTAACAAGTAAGTGCAATTTTCTTTTACGTTATTTAGTTGAATTCCTAAATTAAAATTAAACCTTTTAAAGTTCCAAAATAAACGCGAAATATTTATTCGATAGAATTCATTTATGTTTCTGCACTTTTATTTTTTTTATTTTTTTTTTGGGGGGGGGGGGGGGCGGGGGGGCGGCGCAAAATTGAAAAATCGCTCCGGGCACCATCTTTACTTCGCACAGCCTTAGTGCCCCCTATTAGTGCCCCCATGACGCTATTTTAAAGACATCAATGAGTATATTTTTAGTATGCAAGTAATTTTTTTTTTAATAAACAAAGGAGTAAAGGCACTGGGGGCAACAAGGGTGCTAATGTTTTTCATCAGGGGCAAGAGGGGTGCTATTTTGTAAACCTAAGGGCAAGTAGGGTGCAGCACCCTCCTGAAACTGTCTAGGGGAAACTCTGCAAAATTGTTATTGCCACCATGAAATTTCTTGAAGCAATGTTAAACTGGGTGTTCACAATTAGTAACTGGGGTCAAAGGAAATGTTGAATCCAGACGTTTCTTTGTGTGGGATTTCTGCAGCTCTGGAAGGGACACTTCGGAGTTCCGTGGAGGGGCAGCACTTCTAGACTATTAATAAGCATAAAATCCCAAATTTTTCGTTTGCACCCTTAATCCGTTCGGGACCGGCATCTTTTACATGAATTTTATTCCTCTGACACCATTTTTTGTCAAATAATTAAATGTAGTTTATGAATCGAGAAAATGTCAATTAAATAAGGAAAATTTTACTTTTAATTTTTAATGGTATTAAAAACAAGTTCTGTAAGCACCTTTTGAAGATGCATATATGCACCCATGGTCCCGGATGGGTTAAACAACTCGACATGAGGATCAAAAACCTCACCTCTATATATTTCAGCATTCACAGTTGTACTGGTAAAAATATGTAGGTCAGAGTGGCCATTCAAAATGATGCCCACCGATACCATGATTTCACGACCTTTGTATCGATGCCTTTCACGGATGTTTGCAGCTTTATTGCATGTGTTTTTCCCTCCATATGTTAACACGTCTGCAAGAATTTTCCAAGCAAAATCAGGATTCATCGGTAAAGAGAACTCGGCTGCAGCCCGTCGTACTCCAATGACGATGATCTCTGCATCACTTTACCGGACGCATTACTACAAATAATGGGTTTCCTTGTATGCAGTCCTTTTTTATACAGCCTGTTACTCACAGTAAATCTGAATAGTCAAGATCCTGTTGCTGCATCGAACTACCTTGTAATATGAACTGACGTCAGTTGCCTGTTTCTTTTAGCAATCTGCAAATAACGGTCCTGAGAATCTATTGTGGCACGTTTCTCACCTTGACCTGGTTGTCTGTGCACATTACCAGTGTCTGTTAAACGTTTCCATATTCTTGACATGACGCTTTTGGCTATTTTTAAGTATTTAGAGACCCCTGACAGTGTCTGCCCTGCTTCCATTTTACCTATCACACGCTATTTCTCGCAATCGGTAGATGTCTTCTGGACGACATATTCCACCTGCAACCGAAAATTTTACCGAACTACACGTACAATCAATCTTTGAAATTTGACTTCAAATCACCAACGTGCAATCTTTTTCCCACGTGAACTGAAGGAACAGGTTGAAAATTTTGCATATTTTTCTGTAGCGAAGGTAAATCCCTTTGGACTTCGTGACTACGTGATTGGACTACCCATTGGACTACGTGATAACGACCACATTGAGTTACCAATCAATCACCTTTCATTGAAGTTCCATTAATAGAATTAACACAAAGCACCTTTTTATGGTTATTCCTTTAACTCTTCTCGCCAGTGTATTTTGAAAGTGGTTAGAAATAACCAGTCCAAAAATAAAGTTAGTACTTTTATTAATTGCTTGCAGCAGATTTAAAATAATTGATAATATTGACCGTTATAAAGTAAACAAAGATAAGGGTCGCGAAACTCAACCAATGTGCCATGATTGCGTTCGTGTAAACTTGTCTTTTCCCATAAGTGCCAGCAACAGTTGGTCGCATCGAAGTCCAAGATAAAGAAGTTTTACGTTTAACCTAGTTACACAAAATTTGTGTAAATGGAATAGCGGGTATACTTGCATAGTTATCCTTCCGTCTCGGGACATTAAAATGTTTCCGTTTACGAGAGGATTCCGTGCTCACAGAAATCCTGCCAAGAAGAAGGAATCACAATTGGAACAAGTTTCATTTCAGATGGGTTTCAAACGTTAGCAAGCATAAATATATAGTGTTGTTTTCGTCGAATCTTGAATTGTTTTCCTTTGAGATAGGTCATCTTCACAGATTTCACTGTAATACATTTATGCTCTTCAGAAGTGTACTACAGAGTGAGTCCGTTATAGCAGTTTTAATGGCTAATGTGAAAATGGAAAAAGTTCATAACGGAAACCTGTCTAAAACGGAAATATTCGTAGACCCGGCGGATGACATACCTTTGAATTATACCTTCTAAGACGAACACCTGTTTAAAGCGGAATTTTTCATAGGTTCTTTGTGATTCCGTCTTAGCCTTTTTTACTGTTGTATCCATGATTCAGTAAACTAGTTCTTCGTTCGGGTTCGGGGGGGGGGGGTCCCTGGACACCCCCCCCCCTCTGAACACAAACAAAAATATTCTAAAGATCATTTTTAAAATGAAATATATAGTAGAGTCCCGATTATCCGAGTCGCGCTTAACCGAGGTCGTAAAAACTTTAGAACTCTGATTTTCTGGTCAGAATCGAGAAAAAAAATGACCATAATTTTTTTGAAAAAAATATATATATATATGTGGCCTTTTTTTTTTTTTTTTTTTTTTTTTTTTACCATTCTGACCAGAAAATCAGAGTTCTAACTTTCTACGGCTGCTCTTTCATCTTCATCTAACACTTCATTTATAATGGTTGTTTCATAATAATGGAATCCATCAGTCCATCAGAAGAAAAATGATCCATTCCAAAGGTATAATCCTTCATTTGGCGCCCTGGGCACATGCCCCCTCTGCCCCCCCCCCCCCTAATTTCGGCCCCGAGATTTCCCAAAAGATCCTTTGCCTTTACCGATACAAGGAAAACGCTAATCAATGACATTTGTTCTGAATAAGTGAACTTGCAAATGTCTTGTATTGGAGATTAAAAATGACTTCATTGATGTGTCAGAAATTACTTACTTTGGATTTAAATAGAGCTTTAAAGTATAGGTGAAAATTGGCGGTCGCCACTCGCCACGTGGCGATTAAAGTTGTAAAAGTGGCGATTAAAAAATCGGCCATCGATCGCCAACCTAGTCGCCACTCGCCAAGTGGCGATAAAAATCTCTTATTGATCGCCAAGTGAAATATAGCTTTTTGCATAGAAATATGCATCTCTACTTTGGTTACATCTAATTAGCAAACTGGTTAATTCTTTTTCTTACCAGATGCAAGCAGATTACAACGATTTAGCTGTATTTTCAATATTTCAGTTTTCGCCATTGCTCTTCAGTTGGATTATTTGAAATACAGTTTTATTCTGCAAAATATATTCATCGGATTTGATTCCACGTGTATTTCAAATAATTTATTCCTTTTTTATTTTTATTTTTTTCCTCGCCGGATGCAAGTGGATAAGGACATTGCAGTATTTTCAATATTTCAACTCCTGCCACATGCTCACCAGTTAGATTATTTTTCTTCAAGAGATACTGTTTAATCCTGTGGAATACACTCATCAGCTTTGATTTCAACTGTATGTAATGTGTGTAGTATGTTAATAGCACATTTACTTATTAAATAAAATCCAAATAACATTTTATTGTGCTTTGTTTGATTTTTTTTATTGTATACACCTACCTGTTGGAATTTTGATTTAGTTATTTTTTATATAAAGAAAGTAATAGTAATTTAAATTTATAATAGTGTTTATGAACATTATCAAATCTAAAAATATATTCAAAAAATTAATGTAACAGATTATGTGGTTTTAAAGTATTTTTCTTGAATTTTGACTGCTTCCCTATTCTTATCATGAATAGTTGGCTGGTATAAAACTCTTGACTTATAGAAAAATATGTGTATATATACAACGATTTTAGTTTATGTAGATGTCAAGAAAGTTTAAAACATTATAGTGGCCACTAACCAGAGTTGGGCAGTATCGAAAATACATGTATTTGAAATACATTTTCAAAATACATTTGTATTTTAATCCGATAAGATCAAAGTATTTTTGTAATGTATTTTCAGATGGTTTTACAAAGTATTTTGTATTTTGAAAATACTCAAAATACATTTTTCCTAGATTTCAAAACTGCCATGTTAAAACCGCAGAGAAAAGTTGCGATTCACTAAAAGGAAATACATTTACATGTCTGTCTGTTTTGGTTAATTTTCAATTTTGTTCTGGAAGTTAATACGATAAACACACTTTTCGATTATTGGTAGGATAAGGAGGTTGATTAATATATTGTTTAGCTTCAGCAAACGTATTCTTGCTGACTGGTTACAAAAATAACTTTTATATAACTTAATGTTGCTAAGGGAATTACAATAAAAAAACATGTATTGTGATAGACCGGAAGTATTTTTCAGAGTTGCAAAGGTGCAACGCTCTATTATCGACAGTTGCCCATTGACCACAGATAAAAGGAGCTCAATTTTTTTTTTTCTAGTCTAGTAGTTTTATTTAAAAATATCGAAATAAGATTTTTTAAAATTCGTCTGTTTCATTAATTATATGAATTTTGTAAAAAATACATTAGACAGTAACACTAAGAACATTCCTACAATGAACTTTTACAGGAACGATTTGACTATGAAATAAAAATAAAAGTGTCTAATTAAATGGATAGCATTGAGCTCATAGGCTATTCACACTAATTGCATTTTATACTCTTATTTCAAAGAATAATGCCCCTCGAAAAATAAATAAAGGGGGAATTATTCCCCCCCCCCCTATTTCCCCCTTTATACTTAACCAATGAACCTCCAAATCTAATCAGGGAAGCGCCTTATCAGAATAAACCTGTGTACCAGATTTGAAGCAAATAGTATAATTCTGCATTAAAACCCATTTAGCCAAATTAAGGGGGATTATAATGAAGGGTACGAATATTTTCATATTTTTATAGTAGTTTCATCATGTAAATGATATAGTTATAGCTCGGATGAATGAAACTAGCGCTGCAGTTCGCAGCCAAGTCCAACTAATAAGAGTGAATTATGTCGACCGGGTATCGGTCCGGATAGCCTAACAGGTAAGGCATTGGCACGGCACGCCAAGTATCCAGGTTCGATCCCTGGTCTGGACATTTTTCGCTCTGTTGGAATAAACTTCAACTGTGCTACTCCAGCCTTAAATATAAAAAAAATAAGGGGGATTAGCTTCCCCATCCCCCCACCTTATACTTAACCAATTATCCTCCAAATCTAATCAGGGAAGCGCCTTATCATAATAAATTGGTATACCTAATTTGAAGCAAATCTGCTAATTCTGAATGAAAAAACCATTATCTAAATTAAGGAGTGCATTATCCCCCCCGTCTCCCCCTCTTTACTCTTAACCAATGAACCTTGTGTTAACAATTATCTAAGTTTTTCGTTTACATTTTTGCATTCAGTAGTACATATTTTAAATTATGTATACATTACAGTAGAGCGCCGATTATCCGAACAAGTCGGGGCCGACCCTAGTTCAGATAAGCAAAAGTTCGGATAAATGAACAGACAATTTTAACGGATACTCCTGACTATACTAAAATCTTCACACTTTATCCACACTTCGGACTGACAGCAGTAGTTAATGCTGGCATATTTAAAAATTGATTTTTGTATTTTAAATTTTTTTTTGTTTGTTTGTTTACTTTTTTACATCATTTTCTGGCTTCAAAGAAGACATTCTTTTCAATGCTGCCATACCTCGAATCAGGGGCCTCGATAAAGGGGGGGGGGGCTCCCCCCAAATATTCGAAAATGTTATTACACTTGGCAAATTTACAAACTTAGTTGGCAAATTTGTTTAAAACTTTAATGAAAACTACAGTATATTTTCTATTTCTGATAGACTTGGCAAAAATTACAAAACTAATTGGGAATATTATTAAACTTTTAACAAATAAGAACTATATTACATTTTCTAAGTGTGGTAAGTTGGCAAAATTATAAAACGAGTTGGCAAATGCTGAAATTTGACTTGGCAATTTAAGGTTCTCTCCCCAACCAATAAAAAGTCTTAGCGATGCGCTGCCTCGAATCCTTCTTAAATACGTTAGTTGAATAGGATCAGCGTTCTTCTGCCGTTCGAGCCATTTCATAGCTGTTTCCAAACATACAAAGGCTTCGTTATGTGATGGACCTGGGTCATTTTCAGAGCATTCGTTTTCATTTTCTTCATTTTCTTTTTCTTCTTCAATCTCATCCACAATCTCGTCATCATTTAAAATCCGATACCCAGGTCTAATAGGGTGTTTGGATAATTTGAAGTTCGATTAAAAAGTTTTTTTGAGAGAAATAGGCTGTTCGGATAATTGGAAGTTCGATTTGAATTTTTTTTTTTGAGAGAAATTGGCTGTTCGGATAATGGAAGTTCGGTTAATTGGAGTTCCGATAATCGGCGCTCTACTGTATTTCTAAAAGCACCAATAATCGAAAATTTGTGCCCCAAATATTTTGTTAGTGGAAGGCCTAAAAAATCTTGCGTAGGTGAGCGATCTTATTAAACATACGTGCATTATATAAAAAGAAAAAAAAATACATGTAAATAGCAATTTTATTCGCTGTCATCGTACGTATCAGATTATTATAAAATGTGTTCTTTTGTAGACATATACTAAAAAAGACTGATACTAGACTGATTTATTTTTACGTTCTTCTAATACAGAAAAAGAAAGTATTGGATTCGTGAAAATTTTCGACTTTCGTTTTTGGATTGATTTACATGTTTAGGGAAGTCTTGAACGCGATTTAACTATTAGATGTAAATTTCCAACTGGGCGAAATTTAATATATATATCATTTTTAAAATGTCCTTTAGAGATTTTCTTCGTTCAAAGTGTGTGTGTGTGTGGGGGGGAGGTCATGACCGCCGTAACCTCCCCCTTGGATCCGCCATTGAGGAGATTTCAAGTTTGTGAATAAAGTTTGAGTCTTCAAATACTGAGCTATTTTGACAGATTCATGAAGTCATTTTTATTCTTGAATTTTTGTAAGTACTATTCTTATTTAGATATTAAGAAATGTAATAAAGTTTCCCTTAATCACGTTAAAACAGCCAACTTTGACCTTTTTTTTTTTTTTTTAACCATTTGGAAAAATGGTTATTGTCCCCGGTCAGGGTAGGAAATCAAAAACATACCTGAAGTGTTTTATTAGTTGAATCCCGCATTTTATTCTCGTTTTCTGATTGGTCTATACAGTAATCTGTATTTTCCTTTACTTTCAACAGAAATGGATACTTCTGTTGCCATTATGACAAAAAAGTAATAAAACTAATAATAATAATAATAATGACTTAGAAACAAATTGAGGTATCGCTTTCAAACAAATTGCATTTAAAAGTACATTTTTTTTTTCTCTATACGACGGTGTAAAAAGTAATATTGTGGAATGTTTAGAAGTTTAAAAATGAAATTTCATTTAAAATTGGTCCAGGAATATTAATGTTTAATCCATGGCGTACGTAATGTATGACCAGCTCCGTAGAAGTTTAAAAATTTACAGTACCATAAAATGTAATCCATGGCGTACGTAATGTATGATCAACTCCGTGCGATTTTTCGTCTTAAATTTTAGTCTTTGAAAAAATCATTTTCCAAATGGTCGTTGTAATTTGTTAAATTGCATTTTTTTTTAGCTTCCGGTATGGTATGCTATTTTTTTCTCCCAGCTTATTTTGTGTCCAAAAAATAACGTTACCTTATAGAAGCTAGCAGTAAAACAAAGCATTACGATTAAATACTCTTTAGCAATTTTTTTAACTTCTAAGCATCGCACATTTTCAATTTTTATACCATCGTATTGGGAAAAAAAAAAAGTTCTTTTAAATGCATTTTGTTTGAAAACTGTATCTCCATTTATTTTTGAAATATTAATTTTTCTGTAGTTTTTGGAGCCATTTGTTTAATATTGGCAACGGAAGTATTCCATTTCTGTAGAAAGTAAAAGAAAAATAGTTTTAAAATAGTAATTATATATTTGTTGCCATTTTCTCGTAACAACCGAAAGAAAATGTAAAATACGTGCTATTTTGAAAAAAATATAGACGAATGATTTCTGTTAAAACAATAGAGCTATTATATACTATATTTAATTGTAAGTATCTATGAATCATTAGATAGCCTTTTTTTCCGATTTTCTTGAATGACGGCATCTTTTTGCTGCATTTGTGCATTATTTCGCGATAGTAATGTGCTATGCATGCTTTACTGTAGATGTTTAAGAGTAGATCGTAAATGTGGAATTCTTAAGCGGATGCGAATGACGTCATTTTACATAATAAAACGTGTGCTTTAAGTCTTAAAATTGAAATACGTTTTGTACTGCAGTAGAGTCCCGCTTAACCGAGTTATTTTCCTCTGATGGACTGGTGGCTTCTATTATTATGAAACAGCCATTATAAATGAAGTGTTAGGTGAAGAAGAAAGAGCAGCCGTAAAAAAAAAATGGCTACCCCCCCCCCCCCCATTCTGATTAGAAAATCAGAGTTCTAACTTTTTACGGCTGCTCTTTCATCTTCACCTAACACTTCATTTATAATGGCTGTTTCATAATAATAGAAGCCATCAGTCCATCAGAAGAAAATGAAGTAATGGAAATGCCGGGGGCGACACTAAATTCTGAAAAAGCAGAATTCCTGTTTTCTATTTTTTTTTTTTTTTTTTTTTTTTTTTTAAGAGAAAGGGATCTTAAAAAATCTGTCAAAATTGGCAGTTTGAACAGATAGATTTCAAAGACAAACGCTCAGGTATAGATCGTTACTAGGGAGCAAACCAATTACAATTTAATAAATTTATTGGAAAATGAAAAAATCTATTCGGTTAAAGCTCTTGAACGTATGCCAATACACACAGGCTTTTACGATTAAAAAATTATTCCATGAATGTGTCAGATTCGCATTTTCAAGCGTTTTTTTTTTTTAATTTATTTCCTTCCAAAAATGACTATTGGGGTTTTATCTTAATCTACGAGTAACTACTTATAAGTAGTCTTAATCTACTTATAATTACACGAGCAACTTCATTTACAACCTCCACTTATTAGACAATACGGTTGTACTACACGGGTAACTTATCTATAGAGAATGAAATGAAATAATTCATCATATTTTAATTCCTTGAAGGTGCTGTGAGATGATTTTATCACACTTAATTTTAATGAGGATTTGTGCCAGAATTCTTAAATAAAGTTTTAACTTTCATAACGTTGGTGAAATAAAGCTGTAAGATTAAGGATGTCTTTTTTTTTTTTTTTTTTTTTTTTTTTCCATCTTAGTTGGCAAAATATTTCTAAAATATATACTTATTTTATTTAAAGTGTTAAAACTTTAACTAACAGTTCGTCAGCTCTTAACACATAAAATATTTAAATTAAGCATAGGCTTTAGAAAAATTTTTAGAACTAAGAAAAAATAAACATCTTAAGAAAAGTGCAAAGAAAAAAAAATGGAGTTAAAAATATTAATTTCCTGAGAAGATATTTTAAATAGTATACGAATGTATTTTACGCCCATAGACTTAACATTAGCGAGGGGAATTCGGAAAATGACTAACAGCGTTAACATCTTTAACATAGTAAATAAGATTTTTTTTAAAAAAAAGTATGTAGCTTAAATCTCAAAATGAAGACAAACTGAGCCAATGCAACGATGAAGAAAGTAACTAAAGTAGTTCCTTTGTTGAAGTCTATATTATAAAGATGGAGGGGGGGGGGGGAATCACGGCGCTGAAAGGTATTGAAAAAAGTACATGTTCAATGTAATTCGAGGAATTTAATAAAAGCTGCCAAACAAGTTAAAAAAAAAAAAAAAAAAAAGAAAAACGATACAATTGAATGGGCAAGATGGGTATCGATTAAAATGAAATGCACACAAAAATGCTTTAAACTATGTAAAATACACCTTTTTAATGGTTTCGAAGAATCTATTTGGTTCCATTCGAAGTCAAGTCATAGTACAGTAACTGGTGCATTTAGACGAGTCAACTTAGCTTTGACCTATTTTATGCTTATCAAGATAAATGCATGTTTTTTCAACAATAAAAAGAGATAAATTGAATTAGTATCAATTTATAAATGTTTGTAAGTTTTAAACAGGTACACTATAAACAAACTTCTTCACGCCGTATTTCAAGCTTGAAATAAATTACGCATATTAATTTACAAAAATTCCAGTTTTTAAATATAAACCATAAACCAGTTTTGACTATAAATGCTTAAAATCTAAAAAACCAGAGAAAAGATCTAAAGCCCGACAAATCCTAAAATTACCTTTAAATTGAATTGGTTAAATTTAGAATTATTTATAACGATCTCAACAATCCAAAAAACAATATTTGTCATAAATATAAACAAGGTTCCATAATAAAACCATTTTTCTGTTGTTTTTTTTTTCACTAATTACTGGAAAAATAAATTCCGGAAAATCAGGTACATATTAGGCATTCTGAAAATCAAAAAAGTATCCCAATAAACTAACATCTCTGTTACACTCTGAACGGACAAGTATGGAATTGATTCGCAAAAAGAAATAAAATACTACTTAAATAAACAAATTATTTATAAACTATTTCATAATCATGCACTAACAAGTGAAGAAAAAAATACAATATTGTTCATGCACGGTCATATAAGTTGATCAACTACAAAACGTATTTTTTTTTTTTTTTTGGATGTTCAATATTTAACGACTAAAAATTCAAATTTAGTATAAAAAAACTTACAGAATCTTTCCAAGTCCAAAAAATTTTACGGCATCTCCTAAAATAAACCATCTGAATGAAGGCTACCAATCGGTTGCTCAAGATAATTTCTCAATATTGTCAACACCGCAACAACATTCAAAGCAAGCAACACAGATGCACAAGTAGATTCAGTTAAACTAACTGCCAACCGATAAACTATTGTATTTGTTCATGATGGCCGAAACACCAACGTGTAAGTGATGTATATGTTGTTCCAGTGCATTTTCCTCCTTATTTTTATCCTCGTATTTTATGCGTGCATGCACTTACACCTGAATAATGAAAAAACACCTGTTATATCAAACTGCGTGGCAATTTTCATTTACATGCTCTCCAAAATAACACAGGCTTACTACAGCCAAGCATTTGGCCAATTTCAGGTTTCAGAGATAACTTGTACATTACAGGACTATTAATAGCAAATGAAATATCGGTAAAAAAGGGTACACAAAATGGAAAATACACAAAATTTCCGGTTAAACATTAATGGGCAAACACAGTCAGCCGCTTTTTCAAGTTTAAAATATCGCGTGAGAATTATTAAACTGTATTCAAAAGGATAACGAGTTATTTGCAACAGAAAATTTAAAAAACGACAAAATACCGAATTGTGGTAATTGATATTTTGGTAAGATGGGCCATGGGACGTCTTGATAATGGTTAGTTGATTTTGTGATGCAATGCAATGGTCACCCCCCCCCTCCCCCACGAAATCGAAACACACATGTGTATTGAGCCTAAAGATCTGATTCTGAGCCCTGCTGTTACGTTTCGATATCGAAGAAAGACACGGGTTTCCATGACAACAGCCTTTTTCTATGCTTATAACACTACTTTTCTGTATCACAAAGAAGTACTAATACTAATATTGTTCAAAACAAGCACAATGATTTAATACTAGATTAAAATAACATGAGTTAAATGCTTTTTCTGCTGTTCGCCGTTCCGAGATTATTACGGCATCCAAATATTATTCTTCGAGGTTTCGAACAGTTTTAGGAACACGACAAGCCCACACTTATAATCGAACAAAGCATCTTTCTACAGTGAAACGATTTTATTAGCAGAGGTCGATACAGGTTTTTTTTTTTTCCCCTTGGGCCACATTATTCGAACCAAACGTTTATTAATAATAACTTCTTTAAATCCTTCAGCTAAAGTTTTCCTTTCTGGTGAGCTTATTTTGTTGAATTATTAAACATTAATAAAAATAATCAATGAAAGTATGGTTTTATGGAATGGAATTTTATGATGGAGCCTGTTTTACTGAAAGGAATTTTGTGTGTGGGGGGGGGTCTGTTTTATAAAATGGATTTTTCTGAAGGGGCCCTAAATAGGCCCCAAATTTTGCCTGGATTGACACATGGTTATTGAAGTAGGACAAAAAGTATTTATAATATGTATATATTCGGGGGGGGGGGGGGGGGTAACCGTAATTCGATATAAACTCAGAATTTCGTAAAAAAGCCCCTTTCTGTCCTTTGTATTAAAAAATTTGCTTGCATAGTAAAAACTGATTCATTGTTGTGCCTTGAAAAGAATGCCCTAACGTTTAAAAACCGACCTTAAGAATCTAAATCGTGCTATTTTTTCACCAGAAGTATCACGATCTTTCTTTTAATATGGGAGAAACTCAGCATTATATTTAATAATTTAAAAGAAAGTGATTTTTGTTCCATAAATAGGCATTTGACAGAACATTAGATTTCAATTAAGAAAAAGTATTTATCAGGCATGAATGTGGGAAATGGGGAAAACGGTGGAATATTTTTTCCATCTATACAATAAGGCCAAACTCGTATAATTTAGACACATTTTAACAGTTAGTTATTCATACAATAAAATGGATTATAACTGTAAGGTTAGTTGGAGTAACTGGACCCACGAGGTAACTGGGTCATAGGCTATTTTATAAAAAACCGTTGATGTTTAAGTTTTAGCTTTTGTGAACAATGTACCTTAATCTCTACTTCCTAAAATAACGTGTGTCAACTCAATCATAACTCTCATTTTCCTGTGATAGGTTGTCAAAAATTTACGTTTCTTATTTAAAAAACAACGTCAATACGGTTGAACTTCCTCGGCTTTTTATTAAAATACTGTAAGTACTTTTATTAAACTTTTTTTTTTTTTTTTTTTTTTTTTTTTAAGATTAGGCATATAACTATTATTATTATGTTTACTTCATGTTTCAAATGTAAGCCCAGTGTCACAGTTACCCCATAAATTTTTCAAGAATGGGGTAACTGGACCATACTGGATCCAGTTACCCCAATAGTTAGAGTTTTTCTTACTACGAGAAATAAATTTCTCCATTGTTTTTTGCTCACAATAAAGAAAATTATAGAATACCTTATTAAAATTACGTAATAAAATTTAAAACTAGTTGGATGTGCCAATCCCAAAACTGTCTTCTATCTTATACAGCTTAATATTTCAAAAACTAGTTACACATGTTAATACTTCAATATTATTAGTTCAATACTATACCAACATTGATTTTCATCTTAAATTTCTGCTTCAGTCAATTAAACGGATAAAAACGAGTTACTCTATATCATGATATTTGTTAAAATTATTAGTTTTTCCTTATTCTGCTGTTACCAGCTGTTTGCGAATAGCCGGCTTAGCAGGAAGCGAGTTAACGCCGCTGCACGAGCCGCCGATGGACAATAGAACTACGAAAAATCAAGAAAAGTATACAAAAATCGCTATCACACAGCCCCTTTACAGCGTAATATTTCCAAATTCAAAGAGGACCTGTTAGCCAAAGCCAAAAACATGCACAAAAAATTTGGTTCAATTGTACGCATAACTTTACACTTTTCGATGGTACAATAAAGGAAATGGCACAAACATCGCTATTACAGCGCCCCCCTTCCGGCAGATTTTTTTCAAATTCAGGGAGGATTGCTTGCCATATCCAGAAACATGCACAAAAAATTTGGTTCAATACTATGCATAACTTCATACACTTTTCGATGGTGCAATAATGCAAATGGCACCGAAATAGCTACAACAGCGCCCCCTTCTGGTGGAATTTTTCCAAATTCAGGGAGGAACTTCGTGCCATGACCAAAAACAAATACAAAAAATTTGGTTCAATTCTATGCATAACTTCATACATTTTTCGATGGTACAATATTAAAAATCGCACAAAAATCGCAAAAAATCGCTATTATAGCGCTCCCTACCGGCGATTTTTTTCCAAATTATGGAAGGACCTGCTTGCCATAGCCAAGAACTTAAAACCTTTTTTTTTTGGTTCAATTCTATGCATAACTTCAAACACTTTTTGATGGTACAACCAGTCAAAATCGTACAAAAATCGCAGCACCCCCTACCGGCGAATTTTTTCGAAATTCAGGGAGGACCTTCTTGCCATAGCCAAAAACTTAACACGTTCACGCCGGCGCGGTGGGTCACACACGACTGTCTCAAAGTTGTCAAGTCTCCGGCTTTTTGCACACCACTGTTATTTTAGAGAAAATGTTGTTCTTTTAAATCGCCCAATTGTTCTAATTAAATAAAACAGCATTTTCTGTATTAAAATACTGGTATCCAAACGTCGGAGACTTGGCAGCTCTGAGACAGTCGAGTGTGACCCACCGCGCCGGCGTGAACGTGTTAAAATAAAAATTTGGTTCAATTCTATGCATAACTTCATACACTTTTCGACGTACAATATTCAAAATCGTACAAAAATCGCTATTACAGCGCCCCCTACCGGCGAATGTTTTCCAAATTCAGGGAGGACTTGCTTGCCATAGCCGAAAACTTAAAATAAAAATTTGGTTCAATTCTATGAATGCATAACTTCATACACTTTTTGATGATACAATGGCCACGGACAGACAGACATTTTCTATAAACATGGTTTTAGGGATCTCTGACCCCTAAAACGTGTAAATCCGTCGAAAACCGGAAGTCGAAAAAAATTTCTATTACAATACTTTTTTCTATTGGAGATAGAAGAAAGTAAAAAGCATAATATTGGGTGGTATCAAACCAAATTGCTTGACCCCTTGAGAGGCGGTGATGCCGTTATGGCATCACATAATTTAAAACCCTTATTGCCACACTGGCACCGGAATTTTATGATAAAAATTTCACCTTTATTAAGTACGCGAAAATATACTTTTATTTGTTTACAAATAGATTCTCTTGTAAATACTGGTGTCCTTAAATTGTTTCAACATTTTACAAATGCAAATACCATGCCCCCTGGAAGCAGGACAGCCAAACCTTGAAATTGTACGATACACAGGGGTCGCATTCTACAGGGAAACTTTTATTGTTCCTACCACTATTTTGAAAATAATATCTTCATCGCACCTTTCTTTAGAATATGTCAAATAAAATGATCACGAAGGTAACTCATTAAGGGTTCTGGTAGGAAACAAAATTTTCCCTACATAATGCGTACCTGGATACAGATAAATCTATGAACAAACGGCTACGTAAGTATTTTATCTTTCTATTTTTACCCGACTACGGCAAAGCCAAAGGAGGGTTATGATTTTGACAGGCTATGTATGTATGTATGTATGTATGTATGTATGTATGTATGTATGTATGTTCATCTGTTCCCTCGTAACTTCTAAACCACTAATCAGAATTCGACAAATGACATATCATTAGAAGCGTCTTAATTGTCCGCTGGTTATAGGCTATATAGATTTTCACCAAATTCAATGTGGCGCCTTCTAGCGGACAAAATATACAGAGTAAAAAAATAAAGTTAAGCTAGATATGCCGTGTTTGGTATCATTTTAAAGCGCTTCACTTCAAAACCATAGAGGGTTTGTTTATAAGTGCCTTGGATCATAATAAGTTGCTTAAAAATCCACATGACAGTCAATCGTTAGCAGAATTAGATAGATTAAGAAATCTTCCTAGGTCATCTTAATACATGAAACCTTCAATCTACATTACACATTTACACATTACACTAACGACCTCATCCACTAATCGGTCCATTACCCATTTGCTGCCATCGACGGATATGTGCGTCACTACTACCAAATACTGGAAGCGTCATACGTCAAAAAATAAAGTTAAGATAAATATGCCGTGTTTGGTATCATTCAAAAGCGCTTTACTTGTACATTTTGAATATATCTATATATTACTAGCATTTGCTTGTGACTTTACCTGTATTCATGGGGTACTTTTATACTTTTTCAGCGTAGTTTTTTGTCGTAGTTGGGTTTTAGTTTTTTTACTTTATCTTGTTTTCTTTAAAATACCCATGTGACTTTTATACTTATTATCTATACTAAAGTACTTACTTAATTTTTATGTTTTTGGCATAAATAAATCTAATATTTTCACTTTTAGTGCTTTTTTTAGATACAGTAACAGCAAAGGTTTCCCTTACAATGCTCTTTAGTTGATATATAATTTACAGGATCTGCCTGGTTTAAATTTTTTTAAGTTGTTTACACTTTTTCAAACAGGACCTGATATCCCATATGAAAAAAAAAAAAATAAACGCGTGTGAAACATAGACCCTCCTGGTCCACTTACTCCATTTTTATGGGGCAACTGGACCCATGAGGAAAGAAAGGTGAAATATACATATTTTTTTATTTTTAATATTAAAATGTAATTTTGAGCATTTCTGTCTGATAGAGGGAACCTAACTGAGCACATTTACAGAAGTTCAGACTTTAATTTAAATGAACATTAGTTTTTCGAAGCTGAATTGTCAGAAGCTCCAGAGTCACATTGTAAAATCATGGCCCAGTTGCCCCAACTAACCTTACATATGATTGTTAATTTCTTTTTATAACTTAGAAAATTGGAAACAGTTTGCTAAAAGTATAAATCCATCCAAATGTATCTGATGAACTTATGTGATATACAGAGATTAATTTTTAAAAATAAATACATTATTTTGAATGATTTGACTGTTTAAGACTTTAATAATAATAATAATAATAATAAATCTCTATGCTAAATATATGCACGCCAAATTTATCTTTACTCCAGAAATACATTTCCAAAAATGCATCACTGAAATTACCTAGAAGTGTTTTATAAATAGAATAAAATATTCTATTCCAAAAAGAACCTTATGGAACCTTCCTTTCCCCGGTTAAAGAACTTAATTTGCATGACTTTAAGATGCTTATAAAATAAAAGCTCGCCTTTGATTTGATAGTGCAGCAATTTAGAAACAAACTCCAAGGATTTTAGTAGACAAAATGCGCAATTATTAAATTTTCTAGACCCCCCCCCCCCCCTTCATATGCTTTTGATGTTTTCTTTGCATTTTTGCATCAATCCAGAGAATGTCCAAATTAGCTTTTAAAAGGTGGAATTCCTCCTTTCCTTTAGGAGGAACTCTTTAATGCTTGGTATTTATTCACAAAGCAGAATCTTTCTTTTTATTTATTTTTTTAATTTGACAGGGCTCATTTTCACACACAAAGAAGAAGAAAAAGAACAGGTATTTTTTTTCCCCCTAGGTTTTGGGGGGAAACTATGGGCTCTTCTCTGAGATTTTAAGGCCAAAACAATTTCCATGAATTTTTTTCTTGATTTCCAGACGTACGAGGCGCATGAACCCTTCTTGAATACTTTTCGGTTGTTCATAGTGAGCAAACATACATACATGCCTAACAAACGCTTGAGAATAGCAGAGGTACCAGAGTTTAAATTGCGGTAGCTTTTTCGCATCTTGCGAAAATATGCAAGATTTTTGCTAAAAAAGCAAAATAAAGTTTAGAAAAGTTTAAATATTCCAATTGTTATGCAAATGTTCACAGGGTAACAAATTACATAACATCAATTTAAAATTTTAAATTTCAGTCTTCCAAAAACTTAAAAGTAAGAATCATCCCCTCCCACACACACCAAAGAATAAAAAACTTTTTAGGCATTTAGCTAAACTCAGGGGTCACATTAACTCGAAATAATTTGTAGCAGCATTTGTAGCAGAAAAAATCGAATTTTGAAGCAGCAAAATCGGTTTTTATAGCCGCAAAAGGGAAAAAAAAAAAAAAAAAAAAACTAATTTCCTAGCAAGTAAAAAACAGTTTTGTACCTGCACTCACTCGGACAAGAAATGTTTTTGCAAGGTGAAAAACATTTTATAGCAAGATAATATGCAACACAAGGAGCAGAAAGCAAATTTGCCTTAAGATGAAACAAAAAAAAAACTGCAGAAAAAGTGTGGGATAAAATATAAAAATCAGATTAAAAAGAAAAAAAAAGACCATCGCCATTTTATTCATCACTATTTTATTATATTGAATTTGACGCATTCTATCAGTTGTTTTCGGAGAACTTAACACTCAAAAGTCTGTATTCACATTGACTCATAACAGTTTTGCTTAACTTACTCTAACAGAACAACGTTTGACGATTTCATACGAAACACATAGAAACGAAAATGTGAGAGAACCCAGGGGTGATTCGGAGATTTTAAAAAAATTCTGAAATTCACAGCAAGAGACCGCTGCATTTTCCTCGCCATCCTTTGACGAAATTCGCGCTACGAAATTCGTGTTTTTCGCGATCTTTTAACGAAATTCGTGTTTTTTAAGCGATCCTTTGACAAATTTCGCGTTTTTTTCGCAACACTTTGACGATATTTGCATTTTTTTTTCCGATCTTGTGACGAAATTTCCGTTCTTTCCGCAATACATTGGCCAAATTCGCGTGTTTCTCGCGATCCTTCGCCAAATTTCTCGTTTTATCCTTTTATCTGCGATCCTTAGACGAAAATCCGTGTTTTTTCTCGATCCTTTGACGAAATATGAGTTTTTTCTAGGCCCTTTAACAAAATCCTCGTTTTTTTTTTTTTTACGATCTTGGGACGAAATTCCCGTATTTTCCGGAGCTTTTTAATGAAAGAACATTTTTTCCGCGATTATTTGACGAATTTTGCATTTTTTTCGCAATCTTTTGACGAAAGTTGTGTTTTTTCGCGAATTTTTAACGAAATTTGCGTTTTTTCGCGAATTTTTAACGAAATTCTCATTTTTTCGGCGATGCTTTGACGAAATTGGTGATTTTTTTTTCTTCAAACGATAGACGAAATTAATTTTTTTCTGCAACTATTTGACAAAATTCGCGATCTTTTTCTCGATAATGGTGCAAAGAAATCAAATTTGGGCGCAAAAAGGAGAAACGAAATGGCCGTTTTGGCGCAAATACAGCCAAAATGGCCCATTTGTAGTAGATATTTTCGTTGGGAGCAGTTTGGCGCAGGTGTGTGACCCCTGTAAACTGCTGAAGTAAACTGTTTGCCAGGTTAAACCCACAGACTTCTAATATAAGAAGTCTGTCGTTAAACCAAGAGGGGCACCTGGGATTTGTTTTTAAGAAATGATGTGGGACACGAAAACAGTCATAGTAACACCTCGTTAGGCAGGACGCGACACGAAGAAGTGCGACTTAGGAGGAGAAACAGGTCGAAACAAAGAAAACCCCCTGCTTTTTCACCGAAGTCGAGCAACATGTTGCATGAGTCGCTTCGGTGTTCCACCTGCCTTAGATTGTATATGAAAGGGGAGGGGGGGGGGGAGAAAGAATGTCATATAAAACAAGAGTGTGTTTAAAATTAAGAAGTTAATTACTAAGTAAATGTCTTATATGCCTATTAGTTTATACGCATATTGCAATTTCTTTATAAAATTAACCATAGGAAATTGCATTTACTGTAATTGACATACATGTAAAATTACTTAAAAAGCGCAATTAAGGCTGTAAGTCAACTTCTGAATTACCCTCGCTAATGTTGAAAATCTATGGGCGTGTGAAGCATTCGTATATTTAAAATATCTCGTCAGGAAATGAATATTTTTAACTTCTTTTTAATGTGCGCTTGTCTTAAAGGATATCTTTTTTTACTTTCTTCTATCTACACAAGAAAAAAATATTGGATTCGTGAAAATTTTCGACTTCTTGTTTCCGACGGATTTACACGTTTTAGGGGTCAGAGATCCCCCCCCCCCAAAAAAAAAAACCATGTTTTTACAAAATGTCTGTCTGCGAGTCTGTATGTGACACAAACCTTGTGGGCGTTCTATCTCAAGAACTAATGCACGAAATTTAATAAAAATTTATATTCAGGTACTCCCCGATATAAATTGGTGCTGATTAGTTTTTGGTGTAAATCGTCCAACAGGTGGCGCTGCTATGCTGGTTTTTTTTTCACGATTTCCGCAATAGCTCTATCTCAAAAACTAATGCATGAATTTTCATTTAACTTCAGATTCAGTTAGACCTTGACAGAAGTTGTTGCTAATTAGATTTTTGTGCCAATCGCGCAATAGGTGGCACTGCTATGCTGGTTTTTTAACGATTTTTGCAATAGCTCTATCAAGAACTAATGCACGGAACTTTATTTTTTTAGGATCTCATGATGAGCACAGATTACCATTTAATTTCGGCACTGTGATAGCGAATTTTGAAGCATTAACAAAATATTTGTCAAAGTGTTTCTAAAACAGATACTAAATTGAATATGTAGTGTTAAAATCTTACTCACAGTTCGTCAACTTTTAATACACAAAATATTCAATTAAGCCTATATTTTAGAAATATTTTGAGAACTAAGAAAAAAATAAACATTTTTATAAAGAGACAAAAAAAAAAAGGGGGGGGGAGGAGTTACAAATATTAATTTTCTGAGGAGATATGAATGCATTCTACGCCTATTAATTAACCTTAGCTACGGGAATTCGGAAATGGACCGATTAACAACAGCCTTAAGGTCGATTCTTTTTCTTTTTTCGGAAAACAACCCCCCCCCCCCCCACCCACCCACCCACCCACACACACACAGGGTTCATACTCGCTTTCCATGATAAAATTCTAACATAACCCAAATTTCAAGCACTTTTCCAGAAATGAAAATTTTAATGTTACAAAATATCATTACTAAAAAAGTATCAAGAGAATAAAAAAGTATTTTTCATTTTCACATATGTTTTTAGGCAAATGCCATACATAACATGCAGTAGCGAAGGCTTAAATGTGAAATGCAATGAGAAAGTTTTCGAAAAATAAAGAAAATCTTTTTGCATTCTACTTTGAAAGTCATTTGTGCTAACACTAGACAAAGTAGACATTTGATAATTTTGCATTGTTACGATATTAATCATGGTTGATTCTGGGTTTTAAAAAAAAGTTTCTGAAATTCACAGCAAATTTTCTGAAAAGTTACGGAAGGGGGTGGGGGACCACTCCCGGGACTAACTATTCGTAATTTCAGCGGCCCTTTAACGACATTCATGTTTTTTGCAAGAAAATTTGCGTTTTTTTCGTGATCTTTTGATGAAATTTGTAGTTTTTTCGCGATCTTTTAACAGAATGCGTTTTTTTTTTAAAATCTTTTGACGGAATGTGTGTTTTTTTCGCAATCTTTTGACGGAATATGCGTTTTTTTCAAGATCTTTTGACGGAATATGCGTTTTTTTTTCAAGATCTTTTGACGAAATATGCACTTTTTGCGGTCTTCTGTCGAAATATGTGGATTTTTGCGGTCCTTTTGACAGAATTTACGATTTTTTCACGATCTTTGGAGAAAATTTACGGAGATTTTCGCATCTTTTGACAAAATTTATGGAGGTTTTGCGATCTTTTGATGAAATTTACAAGGTTTTCGCGATCTTTAGACGAAATTTGTTGTTTTTTCGTGATTCTTTGACGAAATTTGTGGAGGTTTTTCGCGATTCTTCGGACGAAATTTGCATTTTTCCACAATACTTTGATGAAATTTGCGTTTTTTCTGCGATTCTTTGACGAATTTTGTTTTTTCCTGATTTTTTGACAAAATTTGCATTTTTTCCGCGATCCTTTGACAGAATTCGCGATTTTTCTGCAAACGATTGACAAAAATAATCTTTTTCGGCGACCATTTGTCGAAATTTGCGATATTCTTTATGTCTGAATTTTCGAATGATTAATGACCGATTTTAAAATTTTTAGAAATGAATGCCTTAAATTTTCCGAACAGAATCACACCTAATTAATATACAATTATAAATTTTACAAAAACTAAATGAATTTTTTTTCACAACTTGCCTAAATTTGAAAACATCCACTAATTTTTCTTCAAAAAGGTATATTCACTAATATATATTTATCTAAATTAAGGGGACTTGACCCCTTTCCCCCTTTTATACTTAACCAATGAACCTCCAGATCTAATGAAGGAAGCGCCATATAGGAGTAAATGCTCACAAAATAGAAAAATTTGCATATTTCAGCATGAATAATTTATTGCATTTTAACCTTTAACTGATGTTACCGGTCTCACAGACCGGTGCTTTTATCGATTTTCATAGTTTAACTTACAAATTTCAGTTTATCTACAAACACTACTGAAATTTTGTTTCGTTTGGAGCATTAGTACTAACACCAGAGACTTTTGAAAAGGTGAATTTTAATTATAACACTCCTGTACAAAAAGTTTAGTACTAAAACAACATCCTACGAGTTAATCGCGGCTTTTATTCATCTTTCGATGGAGCGGTCTCACAGACCGCTTCACACTAGTTATGTGACAATTTCTGTGACATTAGTTAAAGGTTAAATAGACTTTTTTCACAATTTAAGCTCTTTAACTGCATTTTTTTTTTTTTTTTAATAAACTGCAGCCTCTTTTTCTTTTACAGTTTACACGGTCCACATTGCCGTTTTCTCCATTGTCCACTGGGAGGGGGTATTTACATTGGAGGAATTTCCAATCTTGTCTTGCCCAATCTTTCCAATCGGCAGGCGAAATTCTAAAATGGAGGTCCAAAATCACAGTCAGGTAAAATCCAAGCATCTCATTTGTCATCGAGTCGCGTCCTTTTCAGAGAGCAATCACTAGCGGTAGCGGAAACGTCGAACAGGTATTCCCTTTATAGCCAAAAGACATATCATTCCTAATTACTCACACTGTTGATGAATGATCGTACGGCAAAATAAACGCGAAAAACCAGACCAAAAAATAAGTCGTTATCGGATGGACTTTCACATACGGAGCAAAATTTCTCCCTCCAAATACGAGTCACTCCCCACCGTGAAAAAACCATTAGGACTTCTGCTAATTGAGATTTTCGGCGCAACGAAAAATAACTTGATATATACCCCCTGACCATGGCCACATACTTTCCTTATCCTATTTTTAAAGATTGTTCAGAACAAGATGCTAGAAAAAAAAAAAAAAAAAAAAAAAAAAAAAAAAAAAAAAAAAAAAAAGTGAATATTTTTAGCATACCATCGTGTAACATTTGGTGCATACTTGTATGCCATAATACGGTTATAATACGGTTATTATTCTTTAAAATTAATATTTATTAAACTATTAAACAGTATATTAGTCATCTTAAGATTGACCCAAGATAATTTCTAAATAGAGTTATTTATCTTATTATTGGAGAGCTGAAATAAAATAATGTTTAAAAAGTATAAAAATTGTAATAAATTTCACGTTTTCGTTAATGATAAGTATGACTTATGAATTTCATTTAGTATTGTATCATTTATAGAAATATATCTAAAAACTATTTTTTATACCCTTTTATATAAAAATTTGCCTGTTTGTTTGTTTCACAATTCCTAGATAATATGAAAAGCAGCGCGATGAAATTAACACCAATTATTCGCATGAATCCGGGAATGCCTTAATGACTCTCAGGACTTTAAATTTTTAAATAGTGTTCAAAATATTAACTACATTTTGCCATTATAACTTTTAACTGAGTTTCTCAGAAACGCAAGTAAAATACTTCATTTTTGTGGAGGGAAAGAGGAAAATAATGCTATCCGAAATGATAAAAAAAATATTATTTTTGTTTTGTTTAAATAAATCGATTTAATGGCTTTTAGTTTACGTTTTCTTAAAAAAGTTATTTAAAGCATGATAATATGACTTCTACATTTATTAAAGATTTTATCAAAAAGCTGAAAATTTTCATATTATTGATCTGTACGAAATAATATTTTCTGAATTTCTTTAAAATGTAAATATCATGTAAAACAGTAAATATCATGACCATGTAAATAACATGAAATTTTGAGCATGGATTGAACATACGTACAGGGTATATAATAAAAGATTTGTCTAAAACATAAGCAGAAGATTAGTCACATATAGAACTTGACCACAGTCAGATGGCTGAAGCTATTATCTCAGAACGACAATTTTTTCCCTTTCCTGCGCTGTCACGTCTAGAAATTCGAATCAAAACACCAAATTTAACTGCATATCTTAAACATTCCTCTTTCTTTCTGAAAAAGGAAAACTGTTCGGTTGCGTTGTTTCTAAATAAGTACACCTGCCAATTTGACACGTTTGCAAACAAAAATGAATTAGAAAATGTATCAGAAACTATCAAGTTTGCATTTCAGAAAAGTCTTAAATGAATCAAGCAAATAAACAAACATTAACTTGACAATAGTGGCAAGCTCTTTAAATTTTTATCCAAAATTATCTAAATCGATCGAATTTTACTACCCGTATACCCTTTTACTATAAAGGCATTGTACTATTATTGCATCAAAATTAGGTAACTTGCAAGATATAATTTCCGTAATTTTCATATAATCTTATTGAAAATTCTAAGCATGATTACTTTATTATATTGAAATATTTATCAAAATTAACATTTTGAACCTTTTTAAAATGTAGAATTGAATTAAATTCCCCCCCCCCCCTCCTCATTCAAAAGGAAAAAAAAGAGAGAGAGAGAGAGAGAGAGAGAGAAAGATAGCATGCTGTGGAAAATGCAACAAATCGGATGACTACGCCTTCTAGGATATTTTTAAAATGTGAAAAAATATTTATTTTTTTACGTAGTATAAGCACATGTGTTGCGTAATGTAATGTGATTGCATTCAGATAGTAAGCTTAAAATTTAGAATGTTTTCCAGTTCACATGAATAATCAAAACCCTACTAAAATCATTTTTTAATTTTAAATAATAATAATAATTATTATTATTTACTATTTGAGGAGCTGAGCTAACTCAATAACATTACACAAAAGAAAGCAAAAAGTTATATTTCTTGATAATTTTTGTTTGTCAACAAGACAAAGAGGCATCTATCTGTATCTCACAAATAATATATTTGAATTTCATGATAATTGGAGCAATCTTCTAATAAATATTAGATTTCCATAGAACAAAATTAGGGATGTAATAATGATCTATTAGAAGAAAAATTGAGAACTGAAAATGGCTTGTCTACATAACTTACTTTATACATTAATGTTTGTTTATACAACCTATCTACTGACTTTAAGAATCGTGTTTTTAAAAAATCATTTTATTCATCGCCAGGTTTTATCAACATTACAATTAATTTGAATTATTAATAAAATTTTGAAGTGAAAATTCTATATGAAAAAACAAGAAAAAAAAATCACTTATGTTATTAGCCGCTGCATGAGTATATCTTTGAAATCAAAAGTTAAAGTTCAGATGAATTTTCAGAAAAAATAATTGGCAACTTGGGAAATAAATATATGAGAAATTATGAGTAAACTATATACATTTTGTGCAAGAAAATTAATTTTTAAATGTATTTAAGAGTGAATAAGTGTAATTATATTTCGGTCGTAATTCTTTTTTTTTTTTTTTTTTTTATTCATTTAAAACATTATTTTTCTTATTTTAGTCAAATTATGTCTGAAGTGGGTTTTGTTTCATTTTAAAATTTTAATTGCAAAGATTCCGTACTTTTTACTTTCTTATTTCGATAAAGATATTTTCGTTTTCCCCTACATAAATGTTTCAAATATAATTAGGCAATTAATTTTTTACCTACATTCTTCAATTCTTCAGATATTTCCATAAGGTGGCTAAAGAATCTAAAAGCAGTTTTTTAAATTAATGTAAATGTTGTTTGCATTCGATTGTTACCTGATGAATAGTTTTAAGTTATTTTCCTGCCTCAAAAATCTTTTAAAAAATCAAATTTATTTTCTAAAAGGTGTTGTGTTTTATAGAAAAATGGAAAAAAAATAACTAAAATTTAGAATTTTAATAAAAATGTATGAAAACTTGCGACTTTTTGTTTCACTGTAATCATTGAGATTTTTTGCGGATACGTCTTTTCATTCATTTTTAATTAACCTATTCGCTGCCAACCACGAGTATACTCGTGGCTTTAATTTATTTATTACTTTGTCACCACTATTTTAGAATTAAAAAATTGCTTTATTTATTGGCAGAAATTTTACTGTATTAGTAAAGCGAAAGTTACATTTCTGAATTTGTGGTGGCATACGACTTTCAACAAGAAATTTGAAATTTTTTACTTTAGTTTTGGCAGCGAATGGGTTAACAGCAATTTTCAAGAAAACAACGTGTTTTAGCGATATGTGAATGTGCTCTTTAAAGTCTCTGTTGACAATTTTTTTTGAATAATATCTTATCCATCGTCTGTGTTTTGTATGTGCTTATAAAAGTGGATGTTGACATTAGAAATAATATGTGACAGTATTCAGTATAGTTTAGAAATCACGAATGCGTTAGAAAGTAGCTATCTGAGATGACATTTAAGCTTGTTTTCAAAGCTCAACTGCCTAATTTCTGGCATAATTCCTAAATCCATTTTGGGTTGTTAAAGCTGGACTGATAGGTACTCAGCTTCAGCTACATTCTTGAATTGTTCAGATGTTTCCATAAGGTTGCTAAAGAATCTAACAGCATTTTTTTACATTAATGTAAATGTCGTACGTGTTAATACAGGTACACACGATAGGTACGCTATTCAGAAGCTAATCGTTTTCTGATTGTAAAATCATGAGACTGACAGGTATTCAGAAGCTATGAAATCGAATATTTTTTTTTTCCTTTTTCAATAAAGGCTTGCGATTTTTTAGAAAATGCTGTCAAAGCTAGTGTTTTGAAACGAAATATAGCTTCACAAAAATCGCATATCACTTAAAATATAATTCAGTTATCGAAAAATGAAAATTCTATTTGAATCTAGATCACTTCAATTGTCATGTTTACTGATGTTTTGCTTTTTACGTCAAAGTTTAGAAAGCATTTATATTTTACTAAACATTTTGAAACATTATTAACCACTAGGTGGTCCCTGTCAAAATTCGACGAAATAAAAGATTTTTAAAATGTCCTATCTAATAATCCCACGTCTGAAATTCATATTGTCCGGAGCGTAACCATTATTTTAAGCTAATCAATGTTTATATAAAAATGTATACATTTTTAACAATGATAATTGAAAATCTGTAGATGAGCCAGTTTTTTAATGTTTTCATTCTTTGTATAGTTCTTCATTTCCTTTCCATAATTCTGATTGGTTGTTCTTTTCTTATGGCCTGGAATCGCTTCCCTCTTATAAATTGGCATACATTGTCGAACTTAAAAATACAAACACACACGCACACATATACACTATATTGCCATTAATGACCGGCAACTTTCAATTTTAGACATTTTGTCGAATATTTAGAAATATACTTGACAGATTCTTCTGGAATATCAGGATTGATCATCTATCTGAATTTTTACGATATTTGACTATATTTTTTTAGTGTTGCTCGATAGAGTTGACTATTAAATTATGTAAAATGATCCTTGTTATCGTTCGCGCATGCGCAGATAAAAATTATTTCATACAACTGCTCATATTTCCTAAAATATTTAATATATTTATATTCCAATTGCACTATATTGTTTCTACTGTATTTTGTCAATTTTTCTGAAATCGGTGTTAAATTTGGTTGAAAACCCTGCATGTAATAAGCAAAAAACATGCAAGAATTTTTTAATTATTTTAAATAAATCGCTATATCTCTGTTAATATGCGTGCTATTCTTACACAAAATAATACACATATTACAGAATGTCTGTTTATTTATATTCGATAGCGGTAGATCATTTCGTGCATTTTATTTTACAGGGTGATCCCAAGTATTATTTTTTTCTTTGATTTTTTGTTGGCCCCCTAATTGCCCCCCCCCCCCCCTAACAAATCGACATTGCTAAATATGAGGTCATACCTATTCCTTTTTATCCTGAAATTCCAGACGAATCTGTCAAGTATATTTATAAATATTCGACAAAATGTCTAAAATTGAAAGTTGCCGTCGCCGGTCATTAATGGCTATATAGTGTATATGTACATATATGTATGTATAATTCCGAGCATATTCTGATGCAACATATTTGAACTAATTCAAATTAGCTTCATAATAATTTTATGTTCAACATAGAATGAAAATCTGGGTTTTTGTGACAAATTTCACTTTAATGCCAAAGTGCTATATCTAATGAGTGCTCTGATCTTATGATTAATCGGCTCTCTTTTTTTTTTTTCCTTCGTAAATAAATGTATAATATTTGATTAAATATCTGGTTTACTATGTACTTTAATTTCCAACTATGCAATTTTAAATAATTTAAGGCCGAATGAATAAAATGTTTTAAATTAAAGTACTAGTTTTTACTTGTAGAAAGTCAAATTTTTAGTGTTAGGAAGTGTTAGAAAAATTTACTAGAAAGAGGTTTTAAAAAAATATTTTTCTCTGTTGAAGAACGCGAAACATTGATACGTTTTTTAAACATAAAGTGATACTTGCAGGCATGATTACTGAAGTGATTTGTAATTCAATATTTTCATTCTTCAATAAATTAATTGCGTTCTTGAGTTATAAGCGACTATTGTTTCAGAACGGCGGTTATTTCCCTTTCCTGCCCTGTCGTGTCCGGAAATTCGTATAAAATGCCACTTTTGACAGCACTTCTTGAAAAAAATTTTTTTTTTTTGAAAAACGAGAAAAACCGTTGTATTATATAGTTTCTTAGCAATTATTACAAGCTTGCTAATTTCTTACATTTCCGAACAAAAATGATTTTAAAAATTGTGCCAGAAAATGGATTTGAGAACAACTCGTAAAAATTACTCATTAAATTTCGTATTTATCAATAGTGAGGCGAATGGTGTGTGTGTGAAGGGGGTGGGGGGGTCGGGTTTAAAACCCATCCCAGACCTAAAAAATGCAGTAATGGCTGGTTTTTTGAATCACTAATTAATCGTATTAGCCACTTTTATGAATCAAAATCAAGTATTAGTGTTTTTAGATTAATCGAAAATTACCACTTTCTTGAATCATATTCCATTTAACGAAAATATTTCATTTAAACGGCTATTGTTATATTTAAAAATGAAGAAACACGTAGTAGATATATGGGTTAAGTGAAAATTGTTCAACAGTTTCAAAAGAGGATAGCGGTCGCATTGTCGCGAATAACCTTAAGCTACATAAAGAATCAGATTGTTTCAAATGACTGTTAAAAATTCTACTTCATAGACAGGATATATTTTTGAGGAGGAGTGGGGGTGGGAAAGTTCCTGATAGGTTTTAGCGACAATGATTTTCTTTTAAATAACAGTGCAAAGGGTAGATAAGGGGGAAACTTAATTTGTTGAGACGAGATGAGGTCATGATTGCATTCATTAAAAATACTGATTCAATTAAACAATGACTTAAATATACGGTGACCACTGGACTAACTGTCAACAACTTACCTCCCACCTATCCCCTTGAGCCGAACTTTGACTGAGAAACTGATTATACTAAAAAAAAATCCCTTCCCTAAAACCCTATTTTTTGCGCCCCTTCACACATTTTAAATTTTATCAAAAATCAGTGATACGTAAATTTTTGGCCCTTTTCTTAGAAATAATAATAACTTTAAACTGATTTGATATATATTATAATTAAGACGTTATGGTTTTTTTTTTTTCGGTTTTCACAAAACCCCTCCCTATTTCCATCCCCGTGGTCCGATTTTGCGCATTAATGAACTTGACCGAAATTTTCTGTCACTTGATTTAATTTCTGCCACTTCATTTGAATAAATGTTTAGTCCTCCTTTTTCTTTTTTAACCATTTGGAAAAATGGTTATTGTCCTTGTCAGGGTAGGAAATCCAAAACATATCTGAAGCTTTTTATTGGTTGAATGGAATCCGCATTTTACTCATTTTCTGATGGGTCTATACAGTAATCAGTACTTCCTTTACACAGAGTTGTATAATATAGACGCACACGCGCACGCCGTGCGCGGAAAATTTTCCGCAAAATTCGGAACTTTGCGGAAATTTTTTTAGAAAAAAAAAAAACTCAATTTTTTTTCTTGTAACTTTTTTTTTTTTTTAAATATAAAAAAAAAATAAAAATGTTCCGCAATTTTATTTACGATTTATTTATTATTTGCCAGGGGGGGTTCTTTTCCGAAAATTAAAAGCATTCCGTTCCAAAAAAAAAAAAAAAAAAAAATGAGCCATCAGTCCGAAAATTCAAACATAAAAAAATATCACTGAAAAATATTGCGAATTTCAACAAATGATCGCCGAAAAAAGACCAATTTCGTCAATCGTTCGCAGAAAAAATCACCCATTTTCTCGAATCATCGCGGAAAAAACGCGAATTTCATCAAAGGAACGCGGAAAAACGCGAATTTCTCCAAAGAATCGTGGGAAAAAAAAGTTAATTTCGTCAAAGAATCGCAGAAAAAAAGCAAATTTCATTAAGGAACGCAGAAAAAAATCAAATTTCATTAATGAACGCAGGAAAAAGAAACGAATTTCGCAAAAGCATAGCAGAAAGAGCCCGAATTTTGTCAAAAGATCGCGAAAACGCTAATTTCGTCAAAGGATCACGAAAAAAAACACTAATTTCGTCAAAGAATTGCGGAAAAAACACAATTTTCGTCAAACAATCGCGGAAAAAACCACAAAATTCGTCAAAAGATCACAAAAAACCCCACAAAATTCGTCAAAAGATCGCGAAAAACCCGCAAATTTCGTCAAAAGATTACGAAAAGACCGCACATTTGTCAAAAGATCGTGAAAAGACTGCTAATTTCGTCAAAAGATCGTGAAAAGACTGCTAATTTCGTCAAAAGATCGCGAAAAACCGGAAACTTCGTCAAAAGATCGCGAAAAAACCGAAAATTTCGCCAAAAGATCGCGAAGAAAATGCAAATTTCGCCAAAGATCGCAAAAAATCCACGTATTTCGCCAAAGATCTCGAAAAATCCACGTATTTCGTCAAAAAATCGCGAAAAAACAGCAATTTTCGTCAAAAGATCGCGAAAACACCGTAAAATTCGTCAAAAGGTCGCGAAAAAACGCAAAGATCGCGAATTTTGTCAAATGTCCGCGGAAAAAACACATACTAGTTAGTGCCGTGAGTGGATTCACCCGCACCCCTCTGCTGTAACTTTTCAGAAAATTTGCTGTGAATTTCGGGATTTTTTTTTTTTTTTACTCAGAATCACCCCTAGCTAACACAGTGACTGGCATTTTGTGTGAAGAAGTCACAATATTAAGGATTGGGCTGTTTCTAAATGCACTGACAAAATAATTGATGAGAATTCACCCTTTCTTATGTTTTTTTAGCTTTATTATTTTTCTAACCAAAATAATTATTCTTTAATTAATATCAATTAATTTTTAATTTAAATGGGAATTATTTGAAAACTACTGTTTTTAATTCAAATCGTCAAAATAATATAACACGTTATTTTATTAAACATTAAATTAATTTGCAGAAAGTTTTTGACCCAATATTTGTGTGCGCAGAAAGTTTTTGGTTTTATACAAGTCTGACTTTCAACAGAGATGGATTCTTCTGTTGCCACTATGACAAAAAAGTAATAGAAACTACAAAAAATAAAAATTAATAACTCAGAAACAAATTGAGATACAGCTTTCAAACAAATTGCATTTAAAAGTACATTTTTTTCTCTATAGGACAATGTAAAAAGTAATATTATGGGATGTTTAGAAGTTTAAAAATGAAATTTCATTTAAAATTGGTCGTCAGATTTCCAAGAAATCTGACGATGGAAAAGCCTTTTCCCCAACAGCCAATGAAATGCTTGGATAATACATAAGTTTCAGGTGGATATTTACGTAAGTTTCTGGAAATCTGACAAGACGCCGGCGATTTTTGTCGCTTACAATTTTTACGTGTAATAACACAATTAATGTTTAATTCATGGCGTACGTAATGTATGATCAACTCCGTGCGATTTTTTATGTCTTAAATTTTAGTCTTTGAAAAAATAATTTTCCAAATGGTCGTTGTAATTTGTTAAATTGCTTTTTTGTGTGTGTGTGTGTGTGTTTTTAATGCAGTTTTTAGCATTTGTTTTATTCGCGCTCCTTGATGATTTTTTGACATAAGGGAAAGGAATTATGTTTTAAACTTTCAGCCTAATATAAAATATTATTCTCTGTGATTTTTAATGCTGCTTTCAATGCATTTTTTAGCTACTTTTAGCATTTGTTCGCATTTCACGC
Source organism: Maratus speciosus (assembly GCA_963932465.1). NCBI lineage: Eukaryota > Metazoa > Arthropoda > Arachnida > Araneae > Salticidae > Maratus > Maratus speciosus. Next base: position 152,990,253 of record OZ010790.1, on the reverse strand, counting down.
GATTTTTTGACATTCTGAAAAAGAATTCGGTTTCGAACTTTTAGCCTTATAAAGTCTGTTTTGTCCTCCACGATTTTTGAATTTTTACTAATTTATTTAGAATTACTAAATTTCAGTGCTATTTTCAATGCGGTATTTAGAAGTTTATCGCGCCCCACAGTGATTTTTAAAAAAATTTCTTAATGGAATTTTTGTTTTAAAGTTTTAACCTAATATAGTAAATTTTGTCCTGTGTGATTTTTGATTTTTTAGCATTTTTTTTTGCGTTCCTAGTGATATTTGACATCCTTAAGAAGAATTTGATTTCAAGCTTTTAGCCTAATATACTAATTATTCTTCGCGCTTTTTGATTTTTTATTGCATCTTTATTCGCGCTTTTTTATTGCATCTTTTTTTATTGCATCTTTGAATATTATTGCATCTTTTTTTTCTTTTCTTGTGTATTTTTTTTTTCTCTTGACATTTGAAAACGAATTTGGTTTCAAACTTTTAGCCTTATATAGTAAATTTTGTCCTCCACGATTTTTAATACGTTTTTTATAGCTTTTTTGCATTTTTCGACGATATTTTGACATTCGTGTACGAATTTCGATTTACAATGTTTTAGCTTACTGCAGAAAATTTTGCTATTTGCGATTTTTGAATTCTTACCGATTTTTAATGCGGTTATTTTCTGGTTTAACTGACAATTTGCGGCTATTTTTTCACATTGGTAAAAGCAATCCGAATTTAATCTTTCAGCCCAATATAATAAATTCTTTTTTGTTTTGAATAACATTTGTTCGTAATTCGTACAGACATTTTTGAACATTTTTATGCTATTTCGCAGATATTTCGCGTTCTACTGCAATTTTTTTTCACATTCATAAAAGAAATTCTGTTTTAATATTTTAGTCCAATGGTATTTATTTTCCTCTGCGATTTTTTTAAATGTTAGCATTTTTTCATAATTTGCTGCGTTTTATCACATCAGTGAGATTAATCAGGTTTCAATCTTCTAATGCAATATAGTGCTTTTGTTATCTTTTCAATAAATGTTATATGAAATGGTATGAAATTCGTGCCGCTATTTTTTTCGATTTTTAGAGTTTTCTCGCGTTCATGCTATTTTTTATGGACCCGGCAAGACTCCCCGAGTTAGTTAGGATAAAATAAAACTGAATATTATTATTTAGGTCTTTAAAGGAAGTTCATTTTAAAAAGGTGTAAAATTAAAAACATTTTATGCTTTAAATAAATAAAATGTTTAATTTATGATCTTACTCTACGTTTTCGTTGAACATTTGAATTTTATTGTTTAAATATTAAAGTTTTTAAGTATTTAATTTAGGTGTGTGTATAATGGGTAAGCATGGATCTGTTTAAGAAAAAATTGGGTTCTTTAAAGTAGGGATGCACAACCTGTGGCCCGTGGGCCAAAAGTGGCCGGCGACGGGTTAACAAGTGGCCCGCGAATTTCGTCAATTTATAATTGGCAAAAATTGAGATTTTTTACCATAGATTGCAGGAAAAAATCGTGACTTTCGTCAATTTGCCCCGGAAAACAATTGCAAATTTCGCCAGTCAGTTAAAAATCGCGAATTTCATTAATCGCTCGGCCGATAACATTTGTATCAATATAGAAAATTCCCAAGTTTCTAATTTCGTCAGTCGTTAGTTGAAAAATACCTCGAATTTCATCGATTGGGCGCGGAAAAATCGCGTGTTTCATCGATCGCACGCATAAAAGTCGCGAATTTTGTTGATCGTGCACGGGAAAATCGCGAGTTTCGTCAGTTTATCTGGTGAAAAAGTCGTGAATTTCACCAATTTAACGAGGTAAAATTGCGAATTTCATCAGTCAATTAGGAATTACGAATTTCGTTGACTGAGCGTGAAAAATCGGGTTTCGTCGATTAGGCGCGAAAAAATCGCGAGTTTCTTCGATCGGGTGCGGTAAAATCAAGAGTATCGTTGATTAGGCATGAAAAAATCATGAGTATCTTCGATCGGCCGCTGAAAAATCGCGCGTTTTGTTGTTCGTGCGCAGTAAAGTCGAGCGTTTCGTCGACCGGGCGCGGAAATGTCACTGGTTTCGTCAGTTTATCGTTGGAAAAAACAGCGAATTTCGCCAATTTGCCGCGGGAAAATTGCAATTTTCGTCAGTCATTTAAGATATGATAATTTCACCGATTGGGCTCGGAAAAATTGCAATTTTTTGCTGATCGGGTGCGGAAAAATCGTGAGTTTTGTTGATTGGGCATGGAAAAATTACAAATTTAGTTTACCGGGTGCGGAAAAATCCCGAGTTTCGTCGATCGGGCGCGGAAAAATCGCGAGTTCTGTTGATAGGGCATGGAATAAATGCAAATTTTATTGATCGGCTGCGGAAAAATCGCGAGTTTCGTCAGTTTATTGCGAGAAAAAGTTGTGAATTTCGGCAATTTGCCGAGGGAAAAATTTCAATTTTCATCAATCAGTTAAGAATCGGGAATTTCGTCGATCGGGCACGAAAAAATCGCGAGTTCTGTCGATCGGGTGCAGAAAATTTTCGAATTTTGTCGATAGGGCGCGGAAAAATTGCGAAATTTGTCGATCGGCTGCGGAAAAATCGCAAATATCGTTGATCGAGCAGAGAAAAAATCGTGAATTTTTTCGATTAAGTGCGAAAAAATTGCAAATTTCTTCGATTAGCTAAGGTAAAATCGCGAGAAAAAGTTGTGAATTTCGACAATTCGTACGGGAAATTTTTTTTTAATTTCGCCAGTCAGTTAACAATTGCGAATTTCGTTGACTGGGCGCGGAAAAATCGCAAATTCCGTTGATAAGGTGTGGAAAAATCGCGAATTTTGTCGATCAGGCGCGGAAAAATGTAAAATTTTGTTGATCGGCTGCAGAAAAATTGAGAGTTTCGTCAATTTAACTTCGATCGTAAAGTTCACTTTTTTTTTGGCACTAGCCACTGTCATGCATATGTTTATTTTTTACCACTTTTAATAAAGCGAAATTTAATCCCCCCGAATAAAGACAAGGAATATTTTTACTCTTTGAAAATAATTTTTGCTATATCTCTGTTGTATATACAAACATAAGCTGTTGATATATCCTTGTCAGCTGAATTGGGTATGGTATGTTGTGGGTAGGCAAACCTAAAGGGGTAAAACTGCCACTTCTCTAAAATCTTGTTTTTTATAGGCCACAGATCTCCCCACCTCCCCGAAATAGAATGATCGCTGTGTTACTGATGTGGCCCTCGACAACCCAAACTTTTTTGTAAGTGACCCTTCTCTTAAAAAGGTTGTGCACCCCTACTTTAAAGGATCCTTCACAAAATTTTTCATTTCAAAACAGGACCCTTCATAAATTTTTTCATCTCAAAACAGGACCCTTCACAAAACTTTTCATCTTAAAAAAGGACCTTTCACAAAATTCTTTGGTCTTAAAAATAGTCTTTTTACAAAAAATTTTCCCGTTTTACACTGAATCTTTCACAAATTTAATCATTTAAAAGTAAAATCTGACCTGTCACTTTTACATATATAAAGAAAAAATATGTATTTGACATACATATATCGTCTTAAAAATATATAAAAAAGAACCTTGAGTATAACGTTCGTTTCAAATTCTCAGAATTAGGACTGGAATTTTCACAAATGTAAAAAAGCTCTTCACAATTTCACAAAAACAGGACCCTGAGAGAAAAGTCTGGACAGAACCCTGGTAAGGTGGTGGTGGGAGGGGGGTTTATAGATTTGTAGAAAAGGGTCTCAACCCCCCCCCCCCCCTCTAGCCATAGAGCCCAAGTTACGCCTACGTATCAAATGTTTGTTTCGTATCTCAAATTTTAATAGAATTTTAGAAAAAAAAATAATTTTTATGATTTGCTATTATAATTAATACAAAAATAGTTTTATCACTTCAGGCTAATTCCATGAAAACTCGTCATGTCTGTCACATATTACGATTTTTGGCTACCAGTATTTTAGAACGGAGAAATGTGACTTATTTTATCGGATATATCTCATCAATTGGATAACGCGACGCAAACTTTTCGAAAATAACGGTGGACAACAAGCATAGCGATTTTCAGCTGTGTGACAGACATGACAAGTTTTCATGGAATTAGCCTTTAGCTTCTATATCGTTAAGAAAGTATCATTAAAATTATCAACAAGAACGTAAAATCATGCGTTAAGCAGATTATGAAACATTTTTCAGCGCATTCAGACTACTATAATAAAACTTTATAGTTTAATAACGTGAAAAACGATGCATATTAATAATTATTAAAACGCATAACACGTTTGAAAACAAAATTTCCGCTTAAGGCGAAAAATAACTGAAAATTTTGTACATCCCTGTATATGAATTTATCCCTGTATAGATGTATCATTTAATGCATAATATGCTAAAACTTAGAACAGTTAGGGAACGCATAGCACAGTTGAAAATTCTTTTTCAGCAAATTTCCGTCAATAAACGGAAATGTACTTGAAATTTTTTGTGGATCCCTGTATATGTATTGAATATATACACAATAGTATGCAATTTTTTAAAAAATTTAAAAACACGTTCCACAACTGAAAACGCACTTCCAGCATTTATTGTTCTTAGAGAGAAATCTAACTGATTTATTTTTTGACCTCTGTATATGAAAGATGAATTCAATGCATGTCAAATTCAATAGTAAGCATTTTACAGAACACCTTGGAGATATATATCAATTTAAATATGCATGAAATAGTGTAACATAAACAAAATACACTACAAACGATTTTTCTCCATAGACCATAATGTAACCTTAATTCTTTTTAGTGTCCCTGTAAATTGTAAATGATCGATAAATGCTATCCATACCATATTCTATAGCAAGCATTTTGTAGTGCACTTCATAAATATGCATATAAATTTTAGTGTGTTTGAAATTATGAACCATCATTAAAAGCCACCGCAAACGATTTTCCCTTATAGGCCGTAATGTAATGAAATTCTTAATGTTCCTGTAACGAACATGACTGCTACTCGTTCATTTTGCAATACCAAACATACCGTTAGGAATATCTATACCATTTTTCAATTTCATGGAGATGCATGACGCCAAAAATAATTTTGGACAGCTAGAATCGGTAAATCACCTGCAGCGGTAGATTTTTTTACTTTCTTCTACTGTCGCGTCCGAATCAAATAGCCAACTTTGACAAAATTTACTGAAAGTCGTCTACCTTTATGAAAAAGGAAAAAAAAAAAAAACGGTTTGATTACATAGTTCTTGAATAACAATAACACCTGCATAATAATCATGCATTTCAAAGCAAAAACGAAATTAAAAATGTGTCAGAAAGTAGGTAGTTTGCATTTGGGAATCTCAATAAAATGTAATGAATTCAAAGGTAAAAGTTGTTTTAGACAGAAATTCCGATTTCCTTTGCCGAGTGGTTTCAGAGTTATAAATATTTCAATTTTTTTCAGTCCTTTATAATAAATACCCTTTACATAGTTTCGTTATAAATCTTTCCACGGATTATTACAAAGAAATCAAACACAAATCCTGTGATTTGTAATTTTTTGAATTTAAACTAGGGGGCTCGGCCCCCTACGAGCTACGCTCGCCAACCCCCCCGTTCAGACACTGCAGTCTCTAAAAGCACGCTAATTTGATCGGCTTTAATTGAATTTTTTTGGAAGATTGAAGTATAATTAAAAAAACAAAGGCGATCTCCCTATAAACGGGTTTCTATTCATTTCTCTTTGATTGGGGAATTTTACGGAAAAATCAGTTGCTCTTAAAAGATACAATGGCATTTCAAAATCATCTAATATAAAATGAATTAAGTAAACAGAGTCTTTGTCTCCCGGTATTTTTTAACAAAGCGAAAAGAAAGTCCTTTTAAATAAAACATTTTAAATATATCGTTTTTAATCTGACGTAATTTTCACCAAACTTTTCTTTCCCTTTTTAATATTCACGTGAAAATGCTTTTATTAGAAATGAAATATTATTTGCGCTGTCCAAAAAAAAAAAAAAAAATAGTTGAAAAGTTCATCTCAAAATATCAAGTAAATGTCTCGCGCTATTTTTAAATTTAAACTACTATTTTGCAATATTATTTTTTGTTCATTTTACGTAATAAGTGTAATGTGACGTAAATGTGATGTAATTTCTCCTATTTAAGACTTCTAACGCATGTTAATGAATTTATTACTTTACAATATCCTTTCTCTGTTAAAATTCACGTGTAATTATAGATGAAGTAATTTTCAATAAGTTCCTGCTTTTTATACGTAATTATTTAATTCTAATTTGAAAGTTTTTCTTTTCTGTTTATAATAGTCACGTGTAAATAAATTTTTAATTTGAAGCAAACATTATTGTTTCCGTTGTTTATACAGTTTGGCAACAGGTTAAATTAGTACAATTTTCTGAAATAAGTAAAAAAATATCTCTCGAAATGCTGAAAATTTGAATTTAAAATAGAAATGAAACCTCGAAAAATGAGTCAAATTAAAAAAATAAATTAATTCTGCACACCGGGAAATTATAAAGTATAAAATGATCTAAAAAATATTAAATTCAGATGTATAGTTTTTGCTCCTATAAAACTTTTTTAATGGAACGATTTTGTCCAACTTTAGCATTAAATATCTCTTAAAATAACTCTTCGATTTGAAAACTGTCTACATCAGCGTGTTTATCAAACATTTCTGTATAATACTACCAATTTTCATATTTTTGTATGCATTATTTTTCTTAATATTAACAAAGAAAGACCTCCGGTCACAAAAAATTCAAAACCGGCGGCGGCGACAGCGGGAGTTACTTTTTTTTAGAATAGAGAGATACCAATAATTTATAAAATTAATATATATATATAAGTTTCACATACGTGTATGCTAAAAGTACAGCATTTTCATCCGAGTGGAGTGTAACTCGCTAACACAAAATTACAAGGGATAAGAAAAGATGCTTTTCAAAGTCTTTTACGTCTTAGCAGGGACACCGTTCGTTATACAGTGATTTATACAGTGAAAACGGCCTTAAATAGAAATATTTCATGATAAAGGCGAAATAATACCTAATATAATGAAGGAATTTTTCATGTCCAACAAATAAGAGTGAAAAATATCAACCAGGTATCGTCCGGATAGCTCAATAGGTTGAACAATGTCAATAGCACAATAAGCTAAGGTATCCAGGTTTGTGTACTGGTCCGGACATTTTTCGCTCTGTTAGAGTAAACCTCAATTGTGCTATTTCCAACCTTGAACATAATATGTAACAATTATATCTGGTAAAATGGAAAATTATTTGAATACCTATAGTGATTCCGCCATAACAATTTTTATTCCATAAAAGATGGAATACGTTTATCTGCTAAGACGGAAGTCCTTCTAAAATGAATCCTTTTCATTCATTCCCGATTTAATTTTAGCAAGTTTTGTTTTTTATATACAAATATAGCTGAATCTTGTTAACATGAATCTGACGGGCGGATTAAAATTTTGTTTATGATGCAAGTAGTTCACATTATCAGTAATTAAATCCTTGTGTAATTTTGACAGGGGATATGGACACAGTTTATGTTAAAAGTATTTTGCGTTAAGCTTAATACTTATATGAATATATTCTATGTTCATCTAAACGAGTTTCGATGGTATATTGCAAATGTATATATATGTCTATTATATATTTCAACAACCGAGAGAGACAGGATATCTCACATATTTAAAAAAAAAGGTGGCGGGAGAGTGTTGCTTGTGAGAAACGGAAATTTTTATGCTTAAGGACGCGTTTCGGAATTAGCTATAAACATGTTCGGTTTTCGGAAGTTTTACTATATATCAATAAATATAAATAGGGTTAAAAAAAGTTCATAACAATTGATAAAAAAGAGTGTTTCTTTATGCATGCTCCACACAAAGTTTTCCTTTATATACTAGTAATTTTTCTCGAAGGCGAACGATACTACTAAGTACTTCTACTACTAAGAAAACTGCAAATTAAAAAAAAAATGCCCAGATATAAAAGAAGTATAAAAGACCAACACAATTATGTATAATGAAGGGAGCATATGTTTTTATGTAATAGTTTGAAAAACTGAAAAAAAAAAATGTTGATCCATTTAATTTGATCATTACAAGTAATATCGCTACCACTAGAATTAAAAAAATGAAAAATACAGCCATAAACCTCCAAAACTGACATTTTTGCCAGAGTGATTCTACGAATATTTGACCACGATTCGATATTTGGCCCTTTTGACTAATATTTGGTTTGCTGGATACTTTGGATGTTTAACCGAATGGATTTGTGATTAAAGATTTTTGGATCTTGGATTTACAGCTTTTTCTTTCGGTTTTTTTTTTTTTATGATGATTAAATGCAAAGCATTTGCAGGTACATTTTTTTTATGTAATAAGAAGTCAAATAGCCTTTATCTGTTTCCGTTAAAGGCTAAGAAAGTTTTAGAAAATGGTGCCAAAGTTGTAGATTCTGAATGATGTTAAAAACAAAAGTATTGGTAAACAACTGATTACAGATGAAATACATTTACAATAAAATAAAAAATACTGTGCAATTCTAAAGAATTTTAATACGATTACGAACAGTGTGTGCAAATTTCATGAACTTATAAAAAATACTTTGTTAATGTGCCAAGAAGATTCACACTGTTCAGCTGTATTATTATTAGTTTAAAAAAAAAAAAGAACAGCCTTAAATATATATTTAATTCAAAATGTTGCAGAATAATAATTTAGAATATTAAGTAATTTCTTAATACTACTTCAATTTTAAATCGTATATAAGTCGCATTGTTAGTTTTATTAAGTATGAAATAAGTGCAAATAATGATGTTACATAAGTTTTTTTTTTTTTTTTTTTTTTTTTTTTTTGCTTCAGTTTTGCATTACGTATTTAAAGAGGCAATGTAACTTTAATCGATAAAACGCATAATACGAGTATACATACCGCATTTCTTGTTTTAAAGTGAGAGTGATTTTTTAACACACTAACTCCCTGCAACAAATTTTATTTGACGATGCGTATTTTAGGAGACATCTCATTGATCATGTGGGAAAGAAAATTTTATTGTAAGAAAGGATTAAAATATGAATGGATAGTAGAAATGAAGAATATTCTTTACATTTTAATGGAAATAACATACCATCTTGATGTGAAAGGGGGAAAAAAAAACTAAATTTATAAAGTACGTATAATGGGCTCCTATTTTAGCTAAAATGTATATGAATTATATTATTACATATCTATACAGATAAATTATTCTATTAGTAATTTTAATTTAGTAAAAGACCTGTTTTATTAATTAGCATCAAAGTTTTTCAAATATTACAAAAATTACATAAAGTTGTTACTTTTTTTTAACTAAAAAAAAAAAAAAATTACATCATTGAGCGGGGAAAAAATATACTTTTTTGGGAACCGCTTTAAAAATATGCTTATTATTCATAACTAAAATTATGCTTCTGAAAATTGTGAAAAAAACTATTCGATGACAAATAACTTGAATAATTCAAATTGCGTTTAAATCGCTTTTACACTTAAAAATGAAACAAAAAAAGTTCTAAAAAGTTTCGAGTTGTTGAACGGGGAAAAGTATTTCTTTCAGAATCGCCTTAAACTGAACGTAAAACCTTTGTCAACATATGGTTTCCAGATGTTGTCAAGTTGTCTTGAGTAACCGTCCCTTTAATGAAAAAAGTAAACGACCTAGAGAAATCGCGTGCTTTTCAAAGGAGTAATCGATCATTCTGTAAATGAGCTATTTCCGTTGACAAAACCTAAGTCGTAGAGAAAGTATATAAAGCAACAAAATGGCGTTGCTTTTGCTTTTTCCAAATTCTGAAGAAGAGGCGTGTCATCTACCTGCCACCTGCCAAGCCTAATGATCTTTTTGGCTCTAAAGCCACTGAATCAACGTCGAATACTCCCTTTTTCAAGAAAAAATCATGTCGGCAATTTTAAAGCGAATTTTTTCTGTTTCATTTAAAATATGCCATTGAAATTAACTCAAGATATTTTGATGACTTTTTATAAAATGTGAATGAAAGATTTCGATTTTAAGCTGTAAAAATATTTTAAATGTGGCGATTCTTCGTCGAAATTTCCGTTTTACCGCAATCTTTTCACGAATTTTGCGTTTTATCCGCGATCTTTTCACGAAATTTTCGTTTTTCGGCGATTTTGTCTCGAAAGTTGCGTTTTCTCCGCGATATTTTCACGAATTGCGTTTTATCCGCGACCTTTTCACGAAATCTGCATTTTATCCGCAATCTGTTCACGAAATTTGCGTTTTCCGGGATCTATTCACGAAATTTGCGTTTTTCCGCTATACCTTGAAGATTCTTTTTCGCGATTCTTTGTCGAAATTTCCGTTTTTCCGCGATCTTTCCACGAAATTTGCGTTTTTTCCCGCGATCTTTTCACGAAATTTGCGTTTTCTCCGCGATCTTTTCACGAAATTTGCATTTTCTCCGCGATCTTTTCACGAAATTTGCGTTTTTTCGCGATACTTTGAACAATTTTGCGATTCTTTGTCGAAATTTGTGTTTTCCCGCGAAATTTGCGTTTTTCCGCGATACTTTGAAGAATTTTGTGATTCATTTTCGCGATTCTATGCCGAAATTTGCATTTTCTCCGCGATCTTTTCACGAAATTTGCGTTTTCCGTGATCTTTTCACGAAATTTGCGTTTTTCGCAATACTTTGAACAATTTTGATTCTTTTCCACGATTCTTTGTCGAAATTTGTGTTTTTTCCGCGATTTTTTGACGAAATTTACTTTTTTTCCACGATCTTGTCACGAAAGTTGCGTTTTCTCCGCGATCACGTCACGAAAGTCGCTTTTTCCCCGCGATCATTTCACGAAATTTGCGTTTTTTTCGCGATGTTTTGACGTAATTCGCGTTTTTTACGTGGTCCGTGGGCGAAATTCACGTTTTTTCGCGATTCTTTAACGGAATTAGTGATTTTTTTCTACGAACGATTGACGAAATTGATTTTTTACGGCGACCATATCGAAATTAGCGATAGTTTTATGTCGGAATTTTCGGACTGATAACCGTTCTTTTTTTTCCGGAACCGAATGCCTTAAATTTTCAGAAAATTCGAGACAAAATCACCCTGCTACTTTCTTTTCTTACGTTCGGGGGAATCGCCGATTTGGACGCCGTAAATTTCGAACGAATTTCACCCCTTTCCTCCCTGGCATCGATCTTTCAACCATCGCGTTCGGCGAGTGGTGCCCATTGAGTTTGGCGAGTGAGGACAATAAAGTTAATCGCCACGTTTTAAGTGTTACTCGACGCCTGGCGAGTGCTAATTTTGTGTTATAATGTACAATAAGTTATTTTGTTTCCTGGTTCATGTATTTAAACCTGGAATTTTTAAATCGACTTTTCACTCACTTCCTGGTAAGCTAAGGTTAAAAAATTATGAAAGCAGGTGTGTTTTCGATGACAATAACATTTTAATATTTTGAGAATTTAATTATAAATTAATAATATGTTTCCCTAAGGAGGGTCCAGGTGATAAATTGCTAAATACTGCTTATGGTGTTATTACACGAGGACTCAAAGACGGTTGGAATCCCAGGCGTCTAGCGACAACAGCCGCCTCACGGTCAGTCTTTTCCAAGCATTTCATTGGCTGTTCCGGAAAAGGCTTTTCTATTATCAGATTTCCAAGCATATGATTGGCTGTTACTGGCGACTCGCTTCGTTTCGGACGTCAAAGATGCTCCGACAGAAAAAAGACGCTCGCGCTCCAACGACTCCCCTGGAGCCATAGGAATATATGGAGACGCCCGGAATCTGAAGCGTCTTTGACCCCTCGTGTAATAACACCATTATGGTTATAATTGTATAAGAGTTACAAGAAGAATGGAATTAATTATGCGCCAAATCATGGACGCTAAAACATCCCAATTAGCTGTGAAACTGCAACAATGAAATATTTTTAATATTAAAATGTAAAAAATAAAATATAAAGAATGTAATATATATTTTTAAATGCACTTTTATCATTAATTTATTTATTTATGATTTTATGTTTCAAACAACATTTTAGAAATCTTGAAAAGTTGTTTAAACTATGCTTTTTTTCCTTTTGCATATGTTAAAAAAAGAGAAAAAATTGTGATTTTTTTATAAAGCATATATTTTATAAAGCATATATATACATTTTTTTTATAAAAGCATATTTTGTGAATTTTTGAAACGACATTAGAAGATTTACATAATCATTTAATAAATTTTAGAAGGATTTTTCCAAAATGAATTAATTAAATTGAATTTATAGGGATTCTGTGCAATATTTGTAACTCCCCTTAAAAAAAAAAAAAAAAAAAAAAAAAATCTGTCAACGTCAAGAAAGCTGAAAAAGATGCAAAGGCAAAATATTTTTTTTTTTTTCTTTGTGCAACCAATAATATTTTTTGGAACAAGATAAAGTAAAATATCTATAATTCATTCGAAGCAGTATATAACTACTAATCGATGTATTAAATTAGTTTTATAACAAGTTATCTTAATGGCACTTTAATGTACCGGCGGGCATAAAAGATTAAAAACAGAAAAACTTTTTTACTTTTATATTTATTTTATGGGCAGAGAACTGGGAGTACAACACAGGAGTAAAAAAGTTTTTGGATTTATTTTTAAGGGTTTTTTTTTTCATTTAATGCATTAAATGCAACATTTAAAATTCTGTATTTTTTAAATTATTTGTGTATTTTTTTTATATAATTTTGTTAATTTAAAGTTTCCAATTTAAAGTCTAGAAAAAGATCTTTTTTTGATAGTTGTTGATTTTATCTAGAATCATATTATTTTTTTGTGATTTTATGGATTTAAATGGTGGGAGGGGGGGGGGGGGGTGGTAGAGGAGAAGGGAACAAACCGAAGTACAAATGCTCGTACTCTGACCTCCTAAAAGCTGAAAGGAAAACGATCTCAGACCAAATATTTTCGGCTGATTAATTTTTTATTTTTTTAACATTTGCAACTCTTATTTTATTTTGAACATCTGAATAAAAAAAAATTAAGCACCTATAAAAAAAGTAATTAAAATTAAGCACCTTCATTAAAATTTAAACAAATTCAAGCACTTTCAAGGACCTTTTTTCTCTCTTAAAAATTCAAGGACTTTCAAGCACTTTTTTGCCCACCCACCCCCACCCCCCCCCCCAAAAAAAAAAAGCAATGTATGCGAATGAGCTATATAACACAGGGTTCATACTCTCTTTCCATGATAAAATTCAAGCACCTTGCCAGAAATTTGGGAGATGAATTTTTTTTTTTCAAACACAAGAAATAAACGACTTTAAATCTTCCAAGATTTCAGTAGGCTTTTTTATAGCTGGTAGGCTGTCAAGCCATCTATGCCTGCAAAACTTCAAGGTGGTGTTCTTGCCAATTGATGATATTTCACAACAAGCTTTAGAAGTCTTAAGTTTTTCGAAAATTCGGAACAGAATGATGGTAAACGCACTTCTGTTATCGAAAATTGCCGCAATTTTTGTATAGATAATGTTCGGACTGTCTTTGGGAAAAAAATCCCTTAAAAAGAATAATCCGTAAATTTTAACTGTCCGTAATGCCGCAATTTTTGCTGCACATCTGTAATAATTACGGACAAATAATACTTGTCACCTCTGAAGGCTGCATGCACGAGATACGTTGCCCAAGGCAGTGGGCCACTGATCACAGGTTCGTTTTTAAAGATTTTCATATAAAAATATAAATTTATAAAAATTCTATTGGGGCACGGGCAACGTTGGGTGGAACGCACGGAAATATGCTGCTGAAATCAGTGGGGCTTCCGATCATAGGTTCATTTTGAAAGATTTTCGTTTAAAAATATAAAATCATACAAATTCGTTGGGCAGCCAGCAACGCCTTGTGGGTCAGCAAGTATGCAATAAAAACAACAATAATTAATAAATCAATTCATTACATGGGCATCGTCATAATTAAATTTAGATATGGGAGACTTTTCTTTCTTTTTGGTGGGAGGAAGCATTATTAAATAATTATTTGATTAATCAAAACAAAGTCATGCGAGAAAAGTAAATTTCATTATTTTTTTAGTCAAAATATCTAACAAATAACTTAAATTATCTAATTAAACAATTTTTAATTACAATGAGGCCATGACCTTTCCCTGTCCCCCTTTGTTGGTAGCAATGAGTCACAACATGTAAATAACATTGGTATCACCACCAATCCTCCTACATTTTACAATAATTGCATATTTAGAACAGAAAAAGGAGGAAGAAGAACAAGTCTTTTGTTCGCTGTCCATTGGGATAGGATTTAGAATGAAGGAATTTCTGATCTTGCAATCGGCAGTAGCAATAAGTTACCCGTATTTTCATTTTCTTTTGTTAACTTAACCTTACAGAGGAAAGGAAGAAGGCAGCAAAACTAAGTACAAATGCTCATACTCTGACTTCCTGAAAAAAAAAAAACGTTCTCAGAAACACTTGAAACTATTTTAATTTGAATATCCGAATAAGGAAAATTAAGCACCTTAAAAAAAAAAAAAAATAAAAATTAAGCACCTTCAATAAAATGTAAACAATGTATTCAAGCACTTTCAAGGACCCTTTTTCTCTCTTAAAAATTCAAGGACTTTAGAGCACTTTTAAGCACCGTATGAACCCTGATAACAGTCACTGCGTTAATAAATCAATTGGGGGAAGGATGATAGGCGGGGCATAGCCCTATAAAATGAGTTCACCCTTTGTTCGACAATTTTATACAAAATGTGCAGGCACATTTTGTACTGTACAAGAAAGAAAAAATAATAACTTACCAGACTGTCGCAATAAGAGGCTCCAGGACTTCCTATCATCTCACCATTTGTTTGCACAGTATTTGCACACTCTACAGGCAATATTAAAGATGTGCAGGGATCTGTACTAATTTTCTCAGAATTAAGTTCAGTGTGTGAAGGTTGTGTTTCATTTGAGTTCCTTTCATCAATGACATATACATTTTTACCACATTCTTTGGCAGATTCCTCGTTTTTAAGTGCGGATAGATCAGTTTCAGAATGAGTGTCCCCGTTAACACATGCACTGGATTGTGTTTCACAGTTTGTACCCTCTATTTTATCCATTCCGTTTTTATTGATGGCATTCAAAAGTTCGTCTTTGGCTGGGACAGTTAAGTCAATACCTTTAAAACGCTCGACTAACTCGATTTCGTTTTCCAGATGGAGTCTTTCGTTAGAGTTTGTGATATCTGTAGGACATGTGTTAGATTTCTCATGCCCTTTAGACTTTTTCTGTTTTCCTTTAGATATCCCATTTTGTTGTGTGCCGTTCTGAAGTACACTTTTCTGTGAAATACCGTTTTGCTGAACGCCATTCGATGAAACGCTTTTTTCTTGTACATTTTTCTCTAAAATATCGCTACCCACCGAATCTTGTGAGCTGTTGTGTGGTATCGCATTACCTGATACACCATTATGTTGCACATTTGTCTGCGAAGTACCGTTCATAAGTACGTCTTGTGTATCACTATGCTGTTGTAAACAATCATCGTGCGATAGACTATTTTGTTGAACACAACCATGTACATTCTGTTGCACAGTATCCTGCGAGATCCCATTTTGCTGCGAAGCACTTGTATGAGATTCGGGCGTCTGTGTTTCTTTTAGCTGCATAGCTGATTTATCTTCGCAGCTGTTTTCTGGATTTTTGTGTAAAATCGAATCAATGTCGAACTGAAAAATATGCTTTTCAAACAACGCAGGTGATGTGAAATCTTCTACTTGAGTACCTTTACCTGAAAGACTTTTCGAAGATTTTTTCTTTTTCAGAAACCAAAGAACGAAACCAAAAAAAGGGATAGTAAATGTTAGAAGAATTCGCGAGGTGTAACCGGCCATGTACTCCGGCCACCCACTCGCAAGAAGTAGTCTTCCGCCAAATGCAGACTGGCACCAGTACAACCTTTCTTAATAGACTCCCAAACAAAACCTAGAAAAAAAAATAGTTTTATTAATTAAGCAGTTAGAAATGAAGTCATAATTTCATAAACTTCATTTTAAGTTTTTTATTGCAAAGATTTTTTTAATCATTTCAATTTTTTCCCCCGTATCTCTGACTCCACTATACAGCAGGCTTGTATAAAACCAAAAACTTTCTGCAAATTAATTTAATGTTTAATAAAATAAAGTGTTATATTATTTTGACAATTTGAAATAAAACAGTAGTTTTAAAATAATTACCATTTAAATTAAAAATTAATTGATATTAAAGAATAATTATTTTGGTTAGAAAAATAATAAAGCTAAAAATCCAGGGTGAACTCTTATCAATTATTTTGACAGTGCATTTAGAAACAGCCCAATCCTTAATAATGTGACCTCTTCACACAAAATGCCAGTCACTTTGTTAGCCAGGGGTGATTCTAAGTAAAAAAAGAAAAAAAAATCCTGAAATTTACAGCAAATTTTCTGAAAAGTTACAGCAGAGTGGTGGGTGAATCCACTCCCGGCACTAACTATGCGTTTTTTCCGCAGCCATTTGACAAAATTCGCGATATTTGCGTTTTTCGCGATCTTTTGACGAAATTTGCGGTGTCTTCGCGACCTTCTGATGAAATTTGCGTTTTTTTTTTTCCGAGATCTTTTGGCGAAATTTTCGTTTATTTCGCGATTTTTCATGAAATTTGCGGGGGGTTTCGCGATCTTTTGACGAAGTTTGCCGGTTTTTTCGCGATCTTTTGACAAATGTGCTGTCTTTTCGCGATCTTTTGACAAAATTTGCGGTTTTTTCGCGATTTTTGGACAAAATTTGCGTTTTTCCCGCGATTCTTTGACGAAATTTGTATTTTTTTCCGCGATTCTTTTATAGGTCAAAATTAACATTTTTACCCACTGGCCAGTACACTGATTTTTTTCACTCGCCAGTTTTTTTTAACCACTGGCCAGTAACAAAGTTATGTACGCTCCATACAAAATTGTGTTTTTTCTAATTATCAACATTGTAATTTACTAATATATATTACTTACCATTCGATATCGTTACACTCAACTGAAAAATTTTATTTTTACTATTAATTGCAATGAAATAAATTCACAGGAAAATTTCAGAAAGGTTACACCCCATCCCCCCTCGGCACTAACTGCATTTTTCTGCTCCCATTTAACGAATTTCACGTTTTTTCCGCGATCTTTTGACGAAATTCACTTTTTTTTTCGTGATCTTTTGCAAAATCTGCGTTTTTCTTTTGACGAAATCTGTGTTTTTCTTCGATCTTTTCACAAAATTGCTTTTTTTTTTTTTGTAATCTTTTAACGAAATTAGTGGGGGTTTTCCGCCATTCTTTGAAAATATTTGCATTTTTTTTCAAGATTTTTTGGCGTAATTTGCGTTTTTAGGCAATCTTTTTGTGAAATTTGCGTTTTTTTCGCGATCTTTTCATGAAATATACCTTTTTACCTCGATCTTTTCACGAAATTTGCGTTTTTCAGCGACACTTTTTGCGTTTTCCGCGATTTTTTCACGAAATTTGCATTTTTCCGCGATACTTTGAAGAATTTTGTGATTCTTTTTCGCGATTTCTTGTCGACATTTGCGTTTTCCAGCGACATTTTGAAGATTTGTGTTATTCTTTTTCGCAATTTTTTGTCGAAATTTGCGTTTTCCCGCGATCTTTTCACGAAATTTGCGTTTTCCGCGATCTTTTCAAGAAATTTGCGTTTCTCAGCGACACTTTGAAGAATTTTGTGTTTCTTTTTCGCGATTTTTTGTCAAAATTCGCGTTTTCCGCGATCTTTTTCACGAAATTTGCGTTTTTCAACGACACTTTGAAGAATTTTGTGATTCTTTTTCGCGATTTTTTTGTCGAAATTTGCATTTTTCCGCGATTATTTCACGAAATGTGCGTTTCCCGCGATACTTTGAAAAATTTTGTGATTCTTTTTCGCGATTCTTAATCGAAATTTGCGTTTTTTCCGCGATCTTTTCATGAAATTTGTTTTTTTAGCGATTTTTTGACGAAATTTGCGTTTTTCCACGATCTTGTCACGAAAGTTGCGTTTTCTCTGTGATCTTTTCACGAATTTTGCGTTTTTTCAGCGATGTTTTGACGTAATTCGCTTTTTTTACGTGGTCCTTGGGCGAAATTCACGTTTTTTCGCGATTCTTTGACGGAATTGGTGATTTTTTTTCTACGAACGATTGACGAAATTGATTTTTTGTCGGCGACTATATCGAAATTAGCGATATTTTTATGTCTGAATTTTCGGACTGATGACCGGGTTTTTTTTCGGAAACGAATGCCTTAAATTTTCGGAAAATTCGAGACAGAATCAGCCCTGCTACTTTCTTTTCTTACGTTCGGGAGAATCGCCGTAAATTCCGAACGAATTTCACCCCTTTCCTCCCTGGCATCGAACTTTTAACCATCGCGTTTGGCGAGTGGTGCCCATTGAGTTTGGCGAGTGAGGACAATAAAGTTAATCGCCACGTTTTAAGAGCTACTCGACGGACGCCTGGCGAGTGCTAATTTTGTGCTATAGATTCTTTGACGAAATTAGTGTTTTTTTCGCGATCCTTTGGCGAAATTAGTGTTTTTTTTTCGCGATCTTTTGACAAAATTTGGGCTCTTTCCACTAAACTTTTATGAAATTCGGTTTTTTTTCCTACGTTCCTTTAATGAAATTTGTTTTTTTTTCTGCGATTCGTTGACGATCTTTTTTTTTTTCCACGATTCTTTGAAGAAATTCGCGTTTTTCCGCGGTCCTTTGACTAAATTCGCATTTTATCCGCGATGTTTCGACAAAATGGGTGATTCTTTCTGTGAACGATTGACGAAATTGGTCTTTTTTTCGGCGATCATTTGTTGAAATTCGCAATATTTTTTAGTGATATTTTTTATGTTTGAATATTCGGACTAATGGCTGATTTTTTTTTTAATTTTCGGAACGGAATGCCTTAAATTTTTGGAAAATTCGGAACAGAATTTCCCCTGGCAAATACTAAATAAATCGTACATAAAATTGGGGAATACTTTTATTGTTTTGGTATTTTAAAAAAAAGTAAGAAGCACAAAAATTACGTTTTTTTTCTAAAAAAATTTCCACAAAGTTCCAAATTTTTCGGAAAATATTTTGCGCACGGCGTGAGCGTGTGCGCTCTGCTATACAGATAGATACAGACTGCTGCAACTTTTTTTTTTAAGAACTAAAAGTATAGAGCAATATTCAAATAATATAAAACAGCCTCTCGTCATATCCTGCATGCAGAGAGAACAGAGATACACGATATGGTATCAGAAATCACGATATGACGAGGACATTAAATTTAAGATATATAGAAAAACGTATTAGTATCCAAACCATTAACTCATACTCAACGCATATCGAAATTTGCCCGACTACAGAAGATTGAATATTATCACAATCAGTGGCGATCTTTTGTAAACGAATTATCGTTCCTTTTCCTTTGACTGTGGGTATTTTTCGGTTCCCAAGGCCCATCACCGTTGACGCGACAGCTGTTTTTGTGATTGATTGCAACTTGTATAAAATGGTAAAGTAAAAAATGTAGCTGCATCACAGACTTATTTAGAAGAAAAGATTTCTTTTAGAGGCTATAAATAAATCGTGTTAAATATATTTTCAGACCTGCCAACCTTTGAAAATGAGAAATAGTAGCACACAAAATTTAAACTAATCTAGAAGTTGGTTGCTGTTTTTTTTTTTGTTGTTGTTGTTGTTGTTTTAGGGTTTCGTTCATCTGACGAAACCCTATTCGTCTCGCTCCTCTGTCTGTCTGTCCGTCTCAGAGCCCGTTCACAGAAACTACACATGTTGGAGATTTGAAATTTTGCATACTTATAGATGACCACCACACATCATACGACAAATCATAAAATTTTGAAAAAGTCGTACATTTAACCCTTTGGGCTCCCACATGTGTATTTTAAACAATTCTTTCTAAGTGAGTCACTAATTAGGTTGCAGGCATGAAGTTTTGCGTACTTATAGATGGACACCTAAGATCAAACGACAAATCATAAAATTTTGAAAAAGTCATACATTTAACCCTTTGGGCTCGCACATGTGTATTCTAAACAATTCTTTTTAAGTGAGCCCCTATTTAGGTTGGAGGTGTGAAATTTTGCATAATTATAGTTGAACACCTCACGTCAAATGACAAACCATAAAATTTTGAAAAAGTCGTACATTTAACCTTTTGGGCTCCCACATGTGTACTTTAAACAATTCTTTCTAAGTGACAGCCTATTTACATTGGAGGTGTGAAATTTGGCATACTTATAGCTGAACACCTCACATCAAATGAGAAACCATAAAATTTTGAAAAGTCGTACATTTAACCCCTTGGGCTCCCACATGTGTATTTTAAACAATTCTTTCTAAGTGAGCTCCTAATTAGGTTGGAGGCGTGAAATTTTGCATACTTATAGCTGAGGACCTCGCATCAAACGACAAATCATAAAATTTTCAAAAAGTCGTACATTTAACCTTTTGGGTTCCTACATGTGTATTTTAAACAATTCTTTCTAAGTGACACTCTATTTAGGTTGGAGGCGTGAAATTTTGCATACTAGCTGAACACCATCATGCGACAAATCATAAAAATTTGAAAAAGTCGTACATTTAACCCTTTGGGCTCCCACATGCGTGTTTTAAGCAATTCTTCCTAACTGAGCCCCTTATTAAATTGGAGATTTGAAATTTAGCATGCTTATTATAGCAGAACACCTGAGGCCAGGCGACAAATTATAAAATCTTGAAAAAGTCTTACGTTTAACCCTTTGAGCTACCACATATGTATTTCAGGGTTCATACAGAGTTGGAAAGAAAAAATCCAAGGAGTACCGAAAAAAATCCAAGGAGTCCAAAAAATTTTAAGGATTTGCCATTTTTTTTTTGTAGTTGTTGCTTTTATGTGCTGCATCGTTATGTGGTATGCACACTCCAATTTTGATCAATCAAATCCCAAACACTTATTCTGTATATCACATACATGATACATCTTAAAGAAAATTTTAAAAGGTAAAAAAAAAAAAAGAAAAAAAAAAGAAAAAAAAAAAAGAATGATAAATGCAACATACAAGAAAAAATATGTCAAGTTATAGTTTTTTCTTTTATTCTTTTAGAACAGCGGTAATCGATTCCTTTGAAGGTAAAACTTTGACAAAACTCGCATTTTTCCCCCCCGATCATATGATGAAATTCGCGTGTTTTTCGCGATCCTTTGACGAAATTCGCGGTTTTTTAGCAATCTTTTGAGGAAATTCGTGTGCTTTTTGCGATCTTCAGCGGGAAATTCGCGTTTCTTCGCGATCTATTAATGGAATTCGCGTTTCATTTCGATCGTTTGATGAAACTGACGTTTTTTTCGCGATCCTTTGACGAAATTTGTGTTTTTCGCGATCTTCTGAGGGAAATTCGCGTGTTTTTCGCGATCTTCTGGGGGAAATTCGCGCGTTTTTCGCGATCTTCTGGGGGAAATTCGTGTGTTTTTTGCGATCTTCTGGGGGAAATTCGTGTTTTTTGCGATCTTCTGGGGGAAATTTGTGTGTTTTTTCGCGAACTTCTGGAACAAATTTGTGTGCCTTTCGCGATCTTTTAATGGAATTCGTGTTTTATTTCGATCATTTGACGAAACTGACGTTTTTCTCGCGATCATTTGATGGAAACTGACGTTTTTCTCGCGATCATTTGATGGAAACCGCGTGTTTTTCGCGATCCTTTGACGAAATTCGCGTTTTTTCGCGATTCTTTGACGAAATTCGCGTGTGTTTCGCGATCTTCTGGGGGAAAATTCGCGTGTTTTTCGCGATCTTCTGTGGAAAATCGTGTTTTTCGCGATCTTCTGGGAGAAATCCGCGATCTTTTAATGGAATTCGCGTGTTATTTCGATCATTTGACGAAACTGACGTTTTTCTCGCCATCCTTTGACGAAATTCGCTTGTTTTTCGCGATCTTCTGAAGGAAATTCGCGTTTTTTTCGCGATCTTCTGAAGGAAATTCGCGTTTTTTTCGCGATCTACTGAAGGAAATTCGCGTTTTTTCGCGATCTTCTGAAGGAAATTCGCGTTTTTTCGCGATCTTCTGAGGGAAATTCGCGTTTTTTCGCGATCTTCTGAGGGAAATTCGCTTTTTTCGCGATCTTCTGAGGGAAATTCGCGTTTTTTCGCGATCTTTCAATGGAATTCGCGTTTCATTTCGATCGTTTGACGAAACTGACGTTTTTTTCGCGATCCTTTGACGAAATTTGTGTGTTTTTCGCGATCTTCTGGCAGAAATTCGCGTTTTTTTCCGATCTTCTGGCAGAAATTCGCGTCTTTTTGCGATCTTCTGGCAGAAATTCGCGTCTTTTCATGATGATCTGGGAGAAATTCGCGTTTTATTTCGATCGTTTGACGAAACTGACGTTTTTTTCGGGATCTTTTGATGGAAACCGCGTGTTTTTCGCAATCCTTTGACGAAATTTGCGTATTTTTAGCGATCTTTCGAGTAAATTCGCGTGTTTTTAGCGATCTTTTGAGGAAATTCGGATGTGTTTCGCGATCTTTTGAGGAAATTCGCATGTGTTTCGCGATCTTTTGAGGAAATTTGCGTGGGTTTCGCGATATTTTAATAGAATTCACGTTTTATTTCGATCGTTTGACGAAATTGACGTTTTTTGCGATCTTTTGATGGAAACCGCGTGTTTTTCGCGATCGTTTGACGAAATTGACATCTTTTGCGATCTTTTGATGGAAACCGCATGTTTTTCGCGATCGTTTGACGAAATTCGTGTGTTTTTCGCGATATTTTGAAGAAATTCACGTGTTTTTTGCGATCTTTCTAGGAAATTCGCATTTTTTGCGATCTTTTGAGGAAATTCGCGTGTGTTTTGCGATCTTCTGGGGGAAATTCGCGTGGGTTTCGCGATATTTTAATAGAATTCGCGTTTTATTTCTATCGTTTGACGAAATTGATATTTTTTGCGATCTTTTGATGGAAACCGCGTGTATTTCGCGATCGTTTGACGAAATCACGATTTTTTTCCGCGACCGATTGACGAAATTTGACAGTATTTTTTGAGACATATTTGCGAAAAAACGCGATTTTTCCGTGATTCTTGGCTAATTGCCAAACATCGATGAAATTTAAAATAAAGATCGTTTAATAGCGTGGAAAAACTGACTTTACGAACCTAATAATTGAAAAAAGGACCTAGTGGGAGCCCTGCTATAAGATTATCCTAACCAATCAATGCTGTGCTTCATAAATGACGGGCATAAAGGATTTACCGTGCGTTTTACAATCACGATTTTTTTTTCCCTCGGCAGCAATATCGCTTGCGCCCGAAGCCGCAATACAATTTAAGGAGTTTCTAAGGAGTGGTTTGCTTATCTAAGTAGTTCTAAGTACTACTTGGGAGTGTTTTCATTTCTAAGGAGTTTCCAAGGAGTCTGTGCGAACCCTGGTATTTTAAGCAATTCTTTCTAAGAGAGCCTCTAATTAAGTTGGAGACATGAATTTTTGCATACGTATAGTTGAATACCTCAGACCACACGACAAATCATAAAATTTTCAAAAAGTCTTATATTATTTACTCCTCCGGGCTCTAACTTGTGTATTTTAAGCAATTTTTCTAACCTCCACCCTTTTCACCCGGGGAGCACTTTTCTAACTTTTGCCGACACCCCTTTGACCATTCTTTCATATTATGCACCATAGCCTTACATATTTTAGTTCCACTTTTTACCGCCAGGTGCGCCTACTTATCTCGGTGCTATGGGGCTCAATCCCCTCGACTGATATATCTACGGATAGTATGTAAAACAGAGTTTCGTTCGGATAAAGGTTTGTTTAGAATAGAGTGCGCCCCTGGTTGCGAAATGTGGAACTAACAGATTTTTCAAAAGGATAAAGTGTTTTGAAATGAATATTAAACGAAACCCTCTGTGCGATCTGTGATCACACTTATCCACTTGTTTTTTTAATGAAGGAAATTTGGTTAACTATAACTGCTTTCTGTTCGGACTGAGTTTAGATTCCTGCAGGTTGGGTTCGGGTTAACGAGATTTTTCCAAAGTTAGTTCTGTATATTCTTTCAGATTAAAAACTATATGTATTATAATAATAAACATAGATGTTTGCCTATGTGTGATGTTTCCTGAAGAGCTGCAAGATTTGGAAGGAAGGTACCTCCATATCTGAAGTTATGTACCTCGAAGCCAGTGTTAAGATTTTTTTTCTTTTGACAGCTTTTTTTTTTTTTTTTTTTTTTTTTTTTTTTTAATGAGTCAGTTTCATTTTCGCATTTCATGGAGAATTTTCTACTTTAGTAAAAAGAATCCAGAATTCCTACAGCTATTTTTGTATTATTTATGAAATTTTTATACATTTTTTCGTGCATCACAGCCACTTTTTGACATTCGTAAAAGGAATACTGTAAAATGTTTCAGCTGAATATATTAATTTTTTTCCTCTCCAAATTTTATACGATTTTTTAGAGTTTTTACTAATTTTGCAGTGTCCTTTTTTCATCTGTAAAAGGAACCTGGTTTCAATATTTTAGTCCAACGCAGTAAATTTGACGAAATTTGAGATTTTTTTCCGCAATTGTTTGACGAAATTAGCGTTTCTTTACCGCGATCCTTTGACGAAATTCGCGTTTCTTTATGGCGATCTTTAAATGAAATTTGAGTTTTCTTTCCGCGATCTTTCGAGGAGATTCGCGTTTCTTTACCGCGATCGTTCAACGAAATTCGCATTTCTTTACAGCGATCCTTTGACGAAATTGCATTTTTATCCCGCGATTTTTTTACGGAATTCGCGTTTTCTTTTCGCGATCTTTCAATGGAATTCACGTTCTTTCCGAGATCTTTTGCCAAAATTCGCGTTTTCTTTCCGCGGTCATTTTTCGAAATTCGCGATATTTTCGTGCGACCAATCGACAAAATTCGCAATATCTTTCCGTCACCAATTAACAAAATTAGATACTTGTTTCTGCGACCATTTGATGAAATTTGCAACATCTTTCTTCGGCCGTTTATCGAAATTCGTGATTTTTTGCGCACTTTTGATGAAATTCACGATTTCCTTCTGCAATCTTTTGACGAAATTTGCATTTCTTATTTTTATATTTTAGCGACGAATTAAAGAAAATATCTATTTGCTTCTGGGATTTTTGGCGAAATTCACGATATTTCTTCACAATCGTTTGAAGAAATTCTCATTTTTTTTCAACGACCAATTCGCGAATCGATTTTGAGAATTCTATAAAAGAAAGAAAATTGCGGCCTTCCATGAATTTTTTTTTATGAACTTATATTTTCAAATTAAAAAAAAAAAAATCACGAAAGAGTATTGATACTTTTAGTGGTAAAAGCGCACGTAAGAAGGCGACCTTCTCTAAAATTTTTATCGGTTATAAATTATAACTATTTTGCAGTCCGTGTAAAATTTTCATGAAAAAAATACCGATACCTAGTTGAATAAAATAATTAAGTTTTCTTCTAGCTTTTTTTTTTTCCCCTCGGCGTCGAGTCCTTTACAATAATTAAAAGTTATTTTCTTTCGAAATCTGTGAAATTTGAATTGCTTAAAATGTAAATGTATCTCTTTTAAAATTTCGTGAAAAAAATATGTATTTAGTAGTGAAAACATGAGCCGAAGCCGTGCCGAAACAGTCCGTATTTCTCACCCCCCCCCCCCCTTCTTAAATAATAAACTCGTCCGAACGTTTAAAAAGTTATGTCGGTGGTGTAAATCTCAGGTGTCTGTCCAGACTTCTCTCTCAGGGTCCTGTTTTTGTGAAACTGCGAACAGGTTTTTTTTAATTTGTGAAAAATCTAGTCCTAATTTTGTGAATTTGAAATGATCGTTATATTCATGTTCTTTATTTATACATTTTTAAGATGTATGTATGCAAAATACATATTTTTTCTTTATATATGTAAAAGTGGCAGGACATATTTTACTTTTAAATGGTTAAATTTGTGAAAGATTTAGTAAGAGCTGGAAAAATTTTGTAAAAGGCCTACTTTTAAGCAGGGTTGTTTGGTTTAAACCAAATGGTTTAAAAAAAAAAAAAAAAAAAAAACATGTTTTTTTTCTCTTTTTCCCTAATGTTTTCATTTATTTTGCACATTATTAAAAAATGCAAAATCTAAGTTATGCAGAAGATACAATCAAAACTTTAGAAAAATGATGAATTAATAAACTTGTAAAGTGACAAACATTTTTAGTCAATTAAACTTTTCTTATAAGCTTTAGATCTACATGGCATACTAATTTTTCTAAAATTAGATGGGGGGAAAAAAGTAGTTAGTTTTCTTTCTCCTTCTTCAAACCTTTTATTTTAAAAAATAGCCAAAATGGCAGATGAGAGATAAAAATACACTTTTACTACTTAGATTGCTTGATTAGTTAAGATTTACTAAGGGTTACATTATGCCTCAATGATGACATAATCATAAGTAATTTTCTCCATTGGTTACTCTTTGTTCTGTATGCTAATGAATGATTGGCTGTGAGTTTTCTTTGTTGTATCATGGCTATTGGGTTTAGTAAGCCTTTGTTTTTCTTGCATTCCTACATTGGGATTGGGGTTTTGCATTATAATTTTATTCTGTTACCAGCAGGGTTGGCATGGTTTAAATCAATTGGTTAATCAACTGGTTTTGTAGAAAAATCTGATATAATATTTTCTCATTTTTGTAATTTAAGTGTTTCAAATTATTGGATATAAATAATTTCTACTTTTAACAAGGGATGTAGTGAAGGGTATACGACGTATACCTTCTGAATTTTTTTAAGACTGGCAAGTTTTGTAAATCTACTTTCCATTTTAAGATCAATGTTTTCAGTAATCTAAAAAGCTGGTAAATAGGTATTTCTGTTTATTTTACTGTCGCCTTTTTACCTGGCAGTTTCTGAGAAGTATCAAATTACAATACTTCTTGAAACGTGTAAAGACTACTGCTAAATTCATATCATTTTGCATTATTTGCATATCGTTTTGCATTATAATTTTATTCTGTTACCAGCAGGGTTGGCATGGTTTAAATCAATTGGTTAATCAACTGTTTTAAGAAAAATCTAATATAATATTTTCTCATTTTTGTAATTTAAGTGTTTCAAATTATTGGATATAAATAATTTCTACTTTTAACCAGGGATGTAGTGTAGGGTATACAACGTATACCTTCTGAATTTTTTTAAGATTGACAAGTTTTGCAAATCTACTTTCCATTTTAAGATCAATGTTTTCAGTAGTCTAAAAAGCTGGTAAATAGGTATTTCTGTTTATTTTACTGTTGCCTTTTTACCTGGCAGTTTCTGAGAAGTGTCAAATTACAATACTTCTTGAAACGTGTAAAGACTACTGCTAAATTCATATCATTCCAGGAATTCTTTATAAAAAGCTTTACTTTCTATAAAAGATAATAATTGTTCATATAGTGTTCTAACAGAAAAATCAGATATCTGAGATTGCAAATATTTCAAAGAAATCATTTTGAATAGCGATGGGAAAGTATATTGCATTTATGAAACTGCACCATATATTTAGTTATAGTACTATAGTAATCAAAAGATTGTTTATTAAGATTTTCAAGGTATCAAAGTTTCACTATATAGAGCATTTTATTTATAGAAAATAAGACATAGCTTTTACTAAAAATATTTCAATTTTCTATATAATTACTGTAATTATTTAATTTAAATTATTTTTAAGTGAAGTTATATTACTTATATATCGAACAATGTTTATTTTTATCAATAAATATGCATGTATATGTAATAGGAAAGTATATTTTAAAAAAAACCGGTTTAAACCAAAAAAAACCTGGTTCAAACCAAAAAAATCAGGGTTTTCAAAAAAAACGGGTTTTTTTACCAACCCTGCTTTTAAGACAAAGAATTTTGTGAAGGGTCCTTTTTTAAGGTGAAAAGTGTTGTGAAGGGTCCTGTTTTGAAATGAAAAATTTGTGAAGGATCCGTTAAAGGGCCCAATATCTTCCTAAACAGATTCCTGAATCTGCAAATACGATATGCTGATATGGTCTAAAAAGATCGTGGCGAAATACAGATGTTTTAGTTACTTTTAACGTAGAAAAAAAAGGCGGACTTCAGGAGAACCGAAGTGACTTGCAGTCGCGAATTTTTTCAAAAATGTTAAAATTCGTATTTTTCAAAACTAATTGCACCGTCGAAGAGAGGAAAGTCATTGTTTTTACATATATATAGGGCAGATTTTATTAAATATATGGTAACTGAAAACAGATGGAATAAAAAAACAACAAACCAAAGGGAGGCTATAATGGAGCCACAAGATTGGAAAAGTAATATAAGGGCGCCTCCTGGTTTGGAAAAAAAAAAAAAAAAAAAAAAAAAAAAAAAACAACGCGAGTAGGTATGAAGCTGTAAGGGGTATTTAAGTATAAAAAAATTATAATTTTTCGGATATTAGCACCAAAATGGCCAAAGAAATGGGATCAATATTTTTTATTGATTTTTCTACGCCATTTTAGATCAGATCTTTAATTCCCCCATTTTTAGAAAGCCTTCGTCTGGAATATATTAAACGAACTCTCGCGGGGAGAAAAGTAGGGGGAGGGGCAAGGAATGTGCATAATATGAATAAGTGATCACAGAACTTTCCGACGATATATCATATGAGGGGTGTCGGTAAAAGATAGAAAAGAGCCCCAACTCCCAGGATTCCAATTATCGTGCCCCCCGAAATACCCATCTCTCTCTTTGAAATTTTCATATATTATAAATTATTTATCCGAGGGCTCCGTAAAAAAATCCGATCTAAAATGTTTAAAAACGCTACGATTTCAAAAAAGTTCGAAAAGTGCCTCTCTCTGGGCACCAAAATAGGGTGGGAAGAAGAAAGGTTTATAATATGAAAGAGTGGTCCGAAAACTTTCCGATGATATATCACTTGACGGGTCCAAAAAAAGTTTGAAATCTACTCCTCCCTACGTGGGTTAACTCTATCTTCCCAGAATATACCGGAAGTCACGCGGGCCCACTTTTAAAATTTTGTATTTAATAAATAATATTTACCGGAGGGCTCCATCAAAAATCCTCATTTAATGATATTTGTTGTAGAAATCGCTACAATTAAAAAAAAAATTCACCCCCTCACCGCTCTCTCTCCCGGAATTCAACTCTGGGAGGAGAAACGTTCATAATATGAAAGAGTGGTCAAAGGAATTTCCGATGATATGTCACAGGAGAGGAGAGGTAAAATTTTGAAAATTACCCCCACCACCTAGGTGCACTCTCGCGCCCTCCGGAATTCACCCACCTCCCTCTTTGAATTTT